>CM070507.1:18232027-19506860 GCA_036346375.1 Guadua angustifolia
CATCGACTCATCTGTTGTTGCTGTACTTGTTCGCAAGACAGGTCTGAGAGATAGTCCTTCGGTTTTTGCAAACAGAACACACCGCGTGGCTTTCGATGGGGCAGCAGGGTAACTCGACATGGTGGACGAACATGCGGCTGTTGATCTCTCGGCACAAACGAAGGGATTTTGATGGGGGAGTCGCATATAGCCTGTGGAACATATGGAAAGAGAGGAACAATAGGATCTTCAATAATTCTTATCGCACGGTGCAGCGGTGGCGATGTCGTTGCCGGGCGTCCTGGCCGTCGGTGGCTTTCATGATAATCTAGAGCGCCGCGGTGTGTAGTGCCAGGTGGTTCTAGTTCTGGTCAGGGTGTCACATCCAGCTGTCCGTTTTCTGGCCTGGATGTACTTTCTTTTAACGCCTTATAGTTTTCCACCTCCTGCCCGCTCTTTCAAAAAAAGAGACCATAGAAGCACCGCTCAACTTCCAAATTACATCATTAAAGCAGTGATATAAGCGGTAAGCCAGTAAATTATTCGTGTCACCAAGTAGTGCATGCCTGTATATATCTTCGCTACTCAACACAATAGGAATCATAAGCGCACGTATGGGATGACCAACTCTTAGGTAATGATTTCGCGGCATCGCTCTCAAATTCAATGGAATATGCATTTGCCAACTGCTGTGTGTTTGCACGTCGTTATCGGGAAAGCTATTGGCTAGATTACCACAGTAGTGCCACCGTGTAATAGGGCACGACCCGCGCGTTATTTTATTATTATCTTTGAGATGGAAGGGATCTTCCATATCATCATCAAGGATAATCTAGCCAAATCGTTGCTCACTGAATTCGTTACGAAGTCTAGGAAATCCTTCGTCCAACGGATCAGATTGGTAGGCTCCCAACTAGCGCCAAACTTGTCTAAACCATGAGCTAGCTTAACACATTATAATTTCTAGGGAAGCAAGTGACTAAAAATACAACCAAGATCACCTGGAGTCTTACTAGGCACTACAAGTTAAGGACCGCATACGATCCGTTCATTTCTGCATCTAACTTTTTTTCCGTCCTGCGCTACAGTATTTCCTGTTTTTAGCACTGTTTGGCACAGTATTTCTACAGTCAAACAGTGCTCAAGAAAATTTTATAACTTGGGTCTCGATTTAAAGGTTGTACTACAACCGCTAGAGTTGCAGTCAAACTGCCAACGGCCCAAGACCTTTTCCCTAAAAACATCGTCAAACATCACAGTGAGAAACTGGTCATTGTGTTTGGCCTGATGAAATCACACCCTGGTGCAATAATTCGGTCAAAGAATCTGAGAGTGTGCATTGACTGCCAATCTGCCACGAAGTTGATCTCCAAGGTGTACAACAACATGGAGATTGTTGTTCGAGACAGGAAAAGATTTTCATCATTTGAAAGATGGTTTTTGCTCCTGAAACGATTACACTGGTGAGTGGCGATTACCAATTCTCTATCATGTGCTTATGGGCTTTCTTTTAGATAGGAATCTACATCAGGTACACCTCTGGTCCCCTTGAGGGAAGATAGACTAAATAATAACATATCAGCACTACATTGCTGTTTACTGATAGAAAAGGAACTGCTAGCCTGCCACAAGCGGACGCACATCCTCTGCTGTTACGATAGAGGGCAGTACTACCCTTGCATGTGGGCTCCACATGCTATGGGCCTCACGTGCAAGGGCAGTACTGCCCACTGTAGTAACGGCAGATGATATTTTTCCAAACACAAGTTCATTCTTCAACTTAATAGTGTGAAGGTAAGCCAAAAAATACAGCAAAAGTATCATCTACTAGTGTGAACTGTGTGATTGTGTTGTGTGTACAGACTGCAGTGTTGTTTATAAATTCCAAATAGGGAATCATCCTCATGCATTTTACTTACACTTTTACAGAGATTATAATTTGCATTTAAAATTTTCGATTACCGATCATTGCAGTTTTTCTTTACAACAGCCTCTTTTTTTTTTTTGGCAAATTTGGTAATTCAATCTACGGAGTTAATGAAGTACTAGCACAATGAACAAATTTGTCAGCGTGTCGTTTTTTTCATGTTCTTTTCTTTCTCCTATTCATTACATTTACATGTTAAGTTTGTTAGGTTCATCTTTAAAGAACAAAATCAAGCTTTCAATTTGTCTACTTTTACAAGAAATCTAGTTAGTCACTGAGTGGTACGCTCTACACATGTTTTTTTCTTGGTATTGTTTTATTCATGGCCTCGAAAAGATACACCAGTAGTCAAATCAGATAGCTCAATAATCTATGACAGGTGTTTTTATATTTTTTCTTTAATAATTGCATAAATATTAAAATATTAATGAAGAGCGTATAATGATTATTTATCTTTTTATTTGCTTCGAGATTAGTGCAACTTACATCAAGAAGACAAGCATTAAAGCACTGTTGTAGTCAAGAATTGATATAAGTAGCCGCCTTAGATAAAAGAACAGAACAACACAGTTAAACGGCGGCCACAATTAGCACCACCACGACAACAGCAACCCAATGCCCATGGCGTCGCTCCAAGCTCACGAGCTCCTTGCATGGCTCCTCGTCGTCCTCACTGCCCTTCTCCTCTTGACGCGACTGCTTGCGCCGTCCAAGAAACGCGCCGCCTCGCCTTCCCTCCTGCGCCCGAAGGGCCTCCCCCTCATCGGCAACCTCCACCAGCTCGGCGCTCTCCCGCACGACTCCCTCGCAGCGCTCGCCGCTGAGCATGCGGCGCCGCTCATGCTACTCCGCCTCGGTTCCGTGCCGACACTCGTGGTCTCCTCTGCCGACGCGGCGCGCGCCGTGTTCCAGTCCAACGACCGCGCCCTGTCCGGCCGCCCGGCGCTGTACGCGGCCACCAGGCTCTCCTACGGCCTGCAGAACGTCTCCAACGCACCCCCGGATGGCGCGTTCTGGCGCGCCGCGCGCCGCGCGTGCCTGACGGAGCTCCTGGGCGCCCCGCGCGTCCGCGGGTTCCGCGACGCCCGGGAGGGCGAGGCCGCCGCGCTCGTCGCGGCCGTAGCGGGAGCGTCAGGAGGCAGCTCGCCTGTGAACTTGACCAATATGCTCATCGCTACGAGCAGCAAGATCGTGCGGCGTGTGGCCTTCGGCGACGTCGGCGAAGAGAACGTACAAACCAGGGCTGTCCTGAAGGAGACGCAGCATCTTCTGGGCGCTTTCTGGGTCGCCGATTACATGCCGTGGCTCGGTTGGCTGGACGCGCTCCGTGGCATGCGGCGGCGCCTGGAGCGAAACTTCCATGAGCTCGACGCGTTCTACGAGGGCGTTCTCGACGGCCACCTCGACAAGCGCACGTCCTCCTCCGAGGAGGACTTGGTTGACGTGCTCCTCCGCCTGCACGGCGATCCGGCTCATGGGAGCACGTTCGGCAATCGTAGCCAGATCAAAGGCATCCTGACGGTACGTAAATAAGAGTAGGCATCCGCTGCTTTTGCACGTTACGTTGTATATTTTTGATCGATCGACATGTTTGGCTTCGTGTGTTTGCAGGACATGTTCGTTGCCGGGACCGACACGTCGGCGGCGACGGTAGAATGGACGATGACGGAGCTAGTCAATCACCCGGACGTCCTCGCCAAGGCGCAACACGAGGTGCGCAGCGTCGTCGGCGACAAAGACATGGTCCGGGAACCCGACCTCCCGCGCCTCCGATACCTGAAGCTGGTCATCAAGGAGTCCCTGAGGCTGCACCCGCCGGCGCCTCTCCTGCCTCGGGAGGCCACCGAGCCATGCACGGTGCACGGCCACGATATACCGGCCAAGACGCGCGTGCTCGTCAACGCGAAGGCCATCGGCAGGGACCAGGGCGCGTGGGGGCCCAACGCTGCGCTGTTCGTGCCCGAGCGGCATGACGAAGACGGCGCGGACCTCAGAGACTTCAGGTCGTCGCCACGGCAACCAGCGCTTCGTTTTCGGGATCGGCCGGAGGAGCTGCCCCGGCGTGCACTTCGCGACGCCCGTGGTGGAGCTGGTGCTGGCCAACCTGTTGTTTTCCTTTGACTGGCGTGCGCCGCTCGACGAGGTGGACGTGGAGGAGGATAACGGGTTGACGGTACACAAGAAAAACCCTCTCGTGCTCGTAGCGGAACGGAGATGCGTGCAGTGATACGATCGATCTTACAACAAGGACGCTCCCAGAAATAAGATTAGCGTACTACAATGTAGTAATCTAAGTTCACCAAATAAGTGATATATACAATAGTCTTATTTCTCCTCTCTTTTTTTTTAAAATAAAGAACTATTTCTTTCTTCTTAACATAGGCATTTTTGTATCTCATCCGCATAGGTAGGCTGGTAGGTTGGGATTTTGAGTTTTTCAAACAAAACCTCATACAGGGTATATTAACTTCAATTATGCTCGGCCCTACTGCATTGGTTGTGACTCGTGACTTCTAACTGTTGTCTCTTTGATACAGCTCAGTGCCATTGTCTTTTTGTTGCTTGTTGTTTAGTGGTTGTTGCGGTTTTGTTTTTGACTTTGATCGTGTCCCTGATTTTCTTCTTTAATCTTTGCCTCTATTTGTTGTGACTTTTTCCTTCAGCTTAAAAGCAAAAAATCAAAGCCGAAACAAATGAGTAACTTTTAGATTTGGCTTTTGAAAAAGCCTAAAGCCTCCCATAACTTTATGCCATAAGCCAGTCTATAGGTGTCTTTTTTTTGCTTTTGAGGGGTGTAAATAACCCTTACCTCTCTAATTCGTCAAAATTACACATCAATGCTATTGAATATAAAGGCACAACCTCTCTCTCCGTCCACATTCCTCCTTCTCCCTCCCCAAACCGCCACCTATTCCTCCACCTCTCCATCTTCCCATCGCCTCTCTCTCTCTTCTCTCTCACTTGACCGGCGAAGTACGTAGGATAGTGCCCAGGGAGGCAAGGCCTCATCTAGGTAGAGGAGGACCTCATCGGCAGTGGCTTGTGGCGAGAGATGGTCGGATCCATTGGTGGCATGGTAGGAGACGACCTGATCCAGCGGTGGCACGGTAGGAGATGGCCTGATACAGCCCTGCATGCAATGGGGGGTGGGCGGATCCGGTGGGAGGTGGTTGGATCAAGATCCACACAAACCGCTAGCAAGTTGCCTCCTCACCAGCAGTGACTGCCAGCGACCCCATCTCCCCTAAGCCGCTAACTTCCTCTCCCACAGGGCGTTGACTATGGATCCAGCGCCTCAAACCCTTCGCCATTGTCACCTCCCCGCATGCCGAGCATGGCCTCAGCTTCCAGTTGTCCCCAAGGTTGCCAGCTAGGGATTCAACACCCCCAAGCCCGCTGTCGTTGTCGCCATCTCTAGGCTCCCACGGATACATCCTCATCGTCCAATTTCTTGCACCTTTCCTAGAATTCTTGTACCACATGGGGATCATTCTATTCTTTTTTTTTTTGTTTTTTCAATTTTTTTCTTGAAATTTCTTGTACTCGATGAATTTCTTGAGAAGATGGAATTTTTGTACCTGATGATTTTTTCGATGTAAGAGAGAAAAGAAGAGTGGTGTTCGTGTTCTTGTGGATGGTACCCGATGAAATTTGTTGTTCACTAACAAATATGTTGTTTAATTCACTCGTTGTTTGTTGTTCATAAACAAATACGGTTTTAGATTTTGATGAGTTGGAAGGAACACATAGTAAGATGGATAGGAATGTAACAGAGATGAAAAGTTTGAAATAGATGATAATGACTTTAGCAGTGAATGAACAAAGTGGTAACTTGTATCTAGGGTATCACGGACTTTTCAAGTTTAAGTCATAGTTGAATAGGCCAGACAAGCCAGGTTAAAAGCGTAATGCTTATAAGTTGCTTAAGACAAAAAAAACAGTTTTAAGCTAAAAGCTAAAAAAGTCTAAGCCTAAATAAATATGGCCTTAGTAAATTAGCTGAGCTTTTATCATTGTTTAAAAAATTATGCTCGCTTTAGTTTATTATTATTCTTATATGATTGGCGTGGGAAAAATAGAATAAATTGTGTCCATGAAAAATTATTTTAAAGTATTATCTCGAAGAAGAAACGTGCCAAAGTATGTGTGGGCGTGTGGCAAAACGAATTGAACAATTTAGCCAGATGAGTTAAACTCGCCTTTCAGTCCAGGTGAAACGATGACAACAAACCATGCATTATGTTTCAACCAGAGCCTTAAATCTTTATATATGGTGATCCAATCGTATGTGCTCAGTTGGCAGCCATGGAAGACCACAGAACCGAGTTTATAGTTTGAAGATCTTAAAATTTTTACTATTATAGTCTGTTAATTTTTTAAAAAAGTAGCCCATGTCAGAATTCTTTTTGCAGATTTGGCCCCTAGGCCACGCAAACCGCCCCCGGGAGGCGCTGCATAGGCAAAGCACGGATTGGGGGCGCTACAATGTCCCCAATCTGACACGTGGCAGCAAAAAAAAAAGCGAAAAACAAAAAAGGAGAGGGGCATGCAGTGGACTGGGAGCACTGCATGCTACAGTCCGTTGCATGCTACAGTGATTTTTTTTTTGTGAGGAGGCTAATTTTATCAGGTTTTATAAATGCATTACAATAAAAAAATTGTACGACGGATAGTTTTGAAAAAATAATTCTGTGAGTAGTTCTGAAAAAATTGTATGTCGGCTAGTTCTGAAAATTACAGGTCCTACCATAAATATTTTGAGGACCCATATTCTACGGAGGGGCACAATATATTTGAGACACTACTAGATTTCTAACTTTTACCAAGTGTGAAAAATATGTCGGCCAATATTGCAAAATACCGTAAGGCATGTATATGGCCGAGCATAAACCGTCGGTAACTTCCCCTCAGCCACTCATGGTCGGCCATTCGTGGGATTCCCGACGGTACCCTCGGTTATTAGTTTAACGAGGGTTTTCATAGCACTCGGTAAATACATGGGTGAGAGGTTTTTTTTCCTGACGGGGTATAGAAACCCCCAGTAATTTCTCATAACTATATGTGGGATTTTTTGTGTAAAAAATGCAAAAATAATTTCAAATCTAGGGACTAACCTCACAACTTGTTTGCACCACAATCCCTTAAATTGAATATTTTTTATCTTCAAATTAGAAATACGTGATACCTAGGATTCGAACTCATAACCTCCTGCACACAACCTCTTCCTCCTAACCAACTCACCTCAACTGTCTTTTTGCTAGAAGTAAGATAAGTACTTCTTTTAACTCTTGTTCTCATGACGCTTTATCAATTATTTAGTCAAATATATGACTTTAAATGGAAAAGTTGTCAACTATAAAGTTGTAGATTTCAGTGAGAGCTATATTTATCATATATACATCACCTTCATCCAGCCTCATATGAATTTTGCAATAGCCCAGTGTTTGATTTGTAACCTCGCTAAAAGTTGTACCCCATCGGCAAATCATTGCAATAACCGAGTGTTATCTTTACACACACACTAAATGTATTTCCACTCGATGATTGTTTGTAATGGCCGACGGTTAGCATTGCACTCACAGTAATTGTTGTACCCTCTTGGTGATTTCATACTATGACTGAGAGTTTTCTACCAACCGTCGGTTTGTGGTAAGCCCCATCGGTAAATCTTCTAATAGCCGTCCGTTTTTGTTCTACCGTCGAAAAAAAGATGCACCGTCGGCCACCTTATTTTTTCTCGACGGCCCGTAGGCCATTACATTTCACACTCGGTAAAAGTTAGATTTCTAGTAGTGAGAAACCATATTTTACAGACTCAATCACCGTTAATAATTATACAAATCAAATTACCGTCAATAATTCTACAGACTGTCAGGCAATATTTTTTTATAGATATTATTGCCTGACGGCCAGCAGAATTATTGATGATAATTTGATCTGTATAATTATTAAAGGTGATTAGGTTCGTAAAATATGGTTTCTCAAATATATTGTGTTATATTGTGTCCATCCGTAGAATATGGGTCCTGAAAATATTTGTGGTAGGATATGTGATTTTCAGAACTAGCTGACATACGATTTTTTTAGAACTACTCACAGAATTATTTTTTCAGAACTAACTATCGTACATTTTTTCCTATTGTAATGCATTTATAAAATATGATAAAATTAAAATATATTTTTCCATAATTAGCCTCCTCACAAAAAAATCAAAAATCACTGTAGCATACAGCGCTCCCTGTCGGCTGCATGCAGTCCTCTCCTTTTTTTTGGTTTTTTTTGTTTTTCGCCGCCATGTGTTGGACTAGAGGCATTGCAACCCTAGTCCGTTGCTTTGCCTGTGCAGCGCCTCTTAGGTGCGGTTTGCTCGGGTCCGGGGGTGAAATCTATAATAATTCTAATGGGGCTAATTAAAAGAAATTTAGCAGGCTACAACAGTGAAAATTTCGAAGATCTTTGGGGTTATTGCATACGAGACAAAAGAAGACCTAACCATATGCCCTTTAATATGTACCACTACCTACTATGGTGATTCTAAGGCATTACTTCCTTCTTTGAAGTATACTAGGATAGTTTACGCGGCGTATACGCCGCGTGCGTTGTTTTTTCGCGAGAAAAATTTTGGTTTTTTTCCCGTCGGTGTTTTTTTAAAAAAATCATTGAGGAAACGCGCGAAACGGTTGAAAAAACAAAAGTGCATTTGCGTTTGCGTTAAATCGAAAGGTTCTTTTCGTGTAAAACAGCCGGAATGATCCAAACGTCAATACGTTTTTTTCGGTATCTATTTAGGGTCCTCTCATGAAAGATCCAAACGTCAATATGTTTTTTTAACATGCCGCGCGTGTCGCTTTTTCATAGGGAAAAAAATCTTTTTTTTCGGCGGCGTTTTATTTTTTAAATCGCCGAAATAATGAGCGAAACGGCTGAAAGAACACAATTTTTTTTCGCGGCGTAACACGCCGCGCGTGTCGTTTCTCATAGAAAAAAAATCTTTTTTTTCGGCAGTGTTTTATTTTTTAAATCGCCGAAATAATGAGCGAAATGGCTGAAAGAACACAATTTTTTTCGTGGCGTAACACGCCGCGCGTGTTGTTTTTCGTAGAAAAAAATTCTTTTTTTTTCGACGGTGTTTTATCTTTTAAATCGTCGAAATAATGAGTGAAACGGCTGAAAGAACACAAATTTTTTCGCGGCGTAACACGCCGCATGTGCCGTTTTTTCGTAGAAAAATTTGCTTTTTTTTCGACGGCATTTTATTTTTTAAATCATCGAAATAATGAGTGAAATGGAAAAAAATAGAGAGGTAGAGTTGCAGAAATATCTCTTTCGATGAATTATTTGGAAAATATTGGAGACCGAGCTGGAAAACCGCGGTGAGGAAAAAGTCTAGAGGCGGTGGTGAAAAAGTCTAGAGGGAAAATGGTGAAAAATTATTAGAGATGACAACTTCTTTTGTCGAGGCTAACACTCTACGCGTTCACCGAGTAATAATATATATTTTAAAAAATATCAGAGATCGAGACGGGAAATTGAGGTGGGAAAAAAGTCTAGAGATAGAGCTACACAAATATTTCTGGCGATGAAAACTTTTTTTCCCGGGAAAAACGGAGAAAGGACCTAGACGTAAGAAGCAAGGACCTGTTTGTTACGTTTTTGGACCTGTCCGCTATCTTGAAAAATTAGAAAAGGGCTTGTTCGCGATTTGAATTTAACGGGAGGTTTTTTTCCGGAAAACGGCGCACGAGGGACCCAAACGCGATTTTAGGGAAAAATATCTTCCTCTCACAAAAAATCACGAAGGACCTATTCGTAATTTATAAAAGGACCAAAACGCGAAACTTTTTTTTTGAGCCCTCGGCTCAAACGAACACGAGCTGCGAAGACTCCCAGAATTAGGAGACGTATGATAAGACTTATTTTTTAAATAGTCTTATTCATAAATATAAAGCTTATATGCAGATTTAATAAGGCCTTTCCTTCTATACCATTGTTTATTCTCTCTCAATCATATGCATTTATTTATTACAACCACACAAAGTATTATCTCTCACCTTCCAAGACAACTAAGTGGGGGCATCTAAGTCATTTTTTCATACATTTTTTAATTTCAACATAACATTAATTCTTGTGCAAAGTCAAAATGCACTTTATATTTTTGAATAAAGAGAGTACTATATTCTAAGGTATTACTATGTTTTGGGAGGCTATAGAAGCACTACTCAACTTGCAAATTACATGACTGAAGCGGTAATTAACTGGTAAGCCAGTAAGTCGTTCGTATCACCAAGTATATTGCATGCCTCTGTATATCTGTGCTACTCAACACAAATAGGAATCACAAGCGTACATATAGGATGACTAACACCTAGGTTACGGTTTCGCTGTATCGCCCTCAAATTCAATGGGAAATGCATTTGCCAATTGCCGTTTGTTTGCATGTTGCTATCCGGAGAGCTATTGGTTGAATTGCCACAGCAGTGCCTGTGCCACCGTGCAATACCCGCATGTTGCTTTTATTATTATCTTTGAGACGAAAGAGATCTTCCATATCATCAACGATGACATAGCTAAATCGCTGCTCACCAAATTCATTACGAAATCTAGGAAATCCTCTGTCAAACGAATCAGATTGGTAGGCTCCTGACTAGCGCCAAACTTGTGGCGCCTAAATCACAAGCTAGCTACTGCATTATAATTTCTAGGGCAGAAAGCGACTAAAAACACAATCGAGATGACCTACAGTCTTAGTAGGGACTGCAAGTTAAAGGACCGCACGCGATCTTAGCCATTCATCTTTATATCGAACGGTTTACATCTCGTGCTATAGTACTTCCTATTGTAGTACTGTTTGACACAATAGTAGCTATAGTATTCTACAGTTTGGATAGTGCTCAAGAAATTTTTGTCCATTTGATCTTGATCCAAAGATTAGTAGTACAACAACTAAAGTTGCAGTTATACTACCAACCGTACAGGAACCTTTCCCTTGAAAACATCATCAAGCCCGTCCAAGCAATCCGTCTTAGTGTCTTACCATCCATAATTAGAGGTGGACACTTGGGTTGGACTTTTTTGGGCTGGCCTAAGGCACAGTGGCACGGCCCAGTCTAAAGTCCAGCCCGACACGACACTATAGCATGGGTTGTGCCGGGTCTAAAAACCGGGCACGATGGGTGGTACGACCTGGCATAACACTGTATTATGGGTCGTACCAGGCCCGATGACCTAGAGTACGAGGAAGAAGCCTAGCATGAAGGTCACCGACCCGTAGAGCATGAGCGCCATGGAAGCACCCAACAGCATAGACACCACCCTCGCCACCGACACCTGAGAGAAACGGACAAGAGAGAAGAGAGAGCTAAGAGAGATTGAGAGACGGTGCAAGAAGCTACTTTCTCTCGTTCATCTCTCTCATTCTCTCTCAGCTCTCTCTCTCTCTAGTCTCTCTCAATCTCTCTCTCGCTCATTGCCCTCTCTCTCACCCGTGTTCAGCACATCCTCCTCGCCCTATGTAACTGTTTAAGAATAAATAAATTTTGGTTCTTTTTTCTGTAATATTTGTGTCCACTGCCTCAACTCCATATGTCTCCGGCTCCTTTTCTCTTGTTGCAATAGTGCAAATGGACTGGGCCCAAACAGCACGACACGAAGTGCAAATGGGCTATGCATGGGCTTGCCGAAGACGAGCCGAGCTGGCACGGCGAACACAACAGCCGTCGTGACCTGTCCGGTACGGCACGACGCCCACCTCTATCCATAATCTAGGTTTGGAGCTATCCTGCCTTAAATCCCGTAATCTAAGTTTGCGTTATTACGTACTTCATCTAGTTCTACAGCCATTTTCTTCTCTTGCTTAGAATTCTTTCATCTTCATGCTCCAGCCTACACAGGCATAAGCATTGAGGAACTGGCACGGGGAGAACGGAGTCACCGGGCAACTGGGACGGGGATGATGTCTACGCATCGGGGGTGGGGAGGATGAGGCGCAGGGGAGGAGGACGGTGGCACCGGAAAAATGATCACCGCTGCCAGTCGTCGGCATGGAGGCGACCAGCCTGGCAAGGCCCAAGCCCGATGCGACTCGCGTGGGAAGCGTCGTCCTCTCCTTAACACTGGCGGAGCAGAAGAGGAGGATGGGGAATGGGACTTGATGTTTTATACCTGGTAGAGGTGGATAAATAAATAATTTGAACTTAGTAGCAAAGAGTTATTTATAACCTGCAAAAGCTAAAAAAATCACCTCTAGATTACTTTTGGTTTTTAGTTATACGAAGGTTTTAGGCTTTTTTAAAGCTCGGCTAAAAATCCAGTTGTTTGTTACGTCTTTGATTTTTTGTTTTTAAGCAAGTGAAAAAAATCAAAATAAATGGGGCTTTAAACAAACATGGCCTTGGTGAATTGGTAGAGCTTCTATCTCATTTAAAAATTATGCTTGCTTTAGTTTTTTTAGAAAACAGACCAAGGCCCAGTTTTACTGAAAGCTAACATTGGTTCTGCTGGGGATACCAACTTACAAAATCACCCACATACCAGCCTAACCGGCCACAGCATAACAACTTGTGAGACACTGCTAGCGACTGAGAAAAAGGAGCTAACATCTAAACCAACAAAAAGCAGAGTATTTAACAGACTAACAAAAGACTTCCTACTCTAGCAATTTGGGACTGACAGCCACCCACCAGACAAGCATTTTTGCAGCGAGAACTAATCAAAGTAACTACTTCAGGAACACAAAAAAATCTACTCAGTCCCTTCTCCAGATCAAAGCAAAGACCACCTGCTTCACGCCAGCACTTCCAGAAACAGAAAAAAACTCAAAACCCACTTGCCATCGACAGACAATGCCACCAGAATTCACAGCTTCTCCAAGTGCTGAATCATCAACGAGCCTCAACGACCACCCAGACCACAAGCAATCAGCCCTCCTTCATATCCTGGGGAGTCAAAGTGACTGAACTTCTTACGTTTTCTCCCAGCTTTCAGCCGAGTCTCAACACCTGATTGGCTTTTGCTTCCAAATTTCTTGCCACGGTTTCCACTTGCCGTTGCTGATCTTCTTTTAGCAGAATCACCCATCTCCTTAGCCTCCTTGATACTTGACCCAGGACCACACGAATCTCCTTCCATCTTTCTCCCTGAAAACATACAGAATTACGCAACTTCCAAATAGTCCACAAAGTAGCAGAAGTGCAAATATTAACAACAGCATGCTTCCTTCTACTAATCCACCAACAAGCCACAGATTCAAAAGACTCCCCCACATTCAAATTAAGAGTATCCGCAACTTCATACCAAATAGCTTTACTAACACAGCAAGTAAAAAACAAATGAGAAATAGATTCCGGCTCTGTACAAAACAAGCAAGTGATATCCTCCACCTTTTGCCTCTTCGCTAGATTATCTCTAGTCATCAACCTGTTCTTAGCCAAAAGCCAAAGAAACACATGAATTCTGGGAGGAATATTAATCTTCCATACTGCAAGAACGAACACAGGTTGGACACCTCTAAAGCTAACAACAGCATACAAAGATTGAACAGAATACACTCCTTTAGAATTGAATTTCCAGATAATAGAATCACAATCATTCATAAAAACAATTGAATTCGCAATACTTACTAGATCATGCCACATATCCAACAGACTTTGAGAAACACTCCTTCTAAAGGAGAGTCTAAGATTTTCACCATCCCAAGCATCCCTAACAGTAATGTTATGATTCACTGAAATTATATACAAAGGCCAAAACTGAATAGCTAAACTTGAAGAGCCAAACCATTGGTCCTCCCAAAACCTAACACTCCTACCATCACCAATTTTCCACATATACCCCATCTTAGCAGCTTTGGCTGCCCATAACACCCATTTCCAAAAAGGAGAAGCATGATCTTTAGGACAACAAAAGAGATTAGGAACATGGGTATGATACTTATTATCAACAATCATCCTCCAAATACTATCACGACTTAAATGATATCTAGATACCCAAGAAGCTAGCAGGCACAAGTTCAAATTTCTCAAGTCAGGGATACCCAGACCACCATACTCTTTCTTTTGAGCAATTAATTGCCAATTAGCTAAGTGATAATGTTTTTTCTGATCATTGTCATTCCAGAAAAAGTGAGCCATTTGAGAATTAAGCTCCTCAATCGCCCATTTGGGGAATCTAATAACTGACATCAAATAAATGGGGATGCTGGTTAAACAAGATTTTAAAAGGGTCAGTCTACCACCGTAAGATAGTAAACGCCCTCTCCACCCAGCAACCCTTTTAACCACCTTATCCACTATAGGTTGAATGTCATCTTTCCTCAACTTTGCATAATGCAAAGGAACCCCGAGATATTTAAACGGAAAAGATCCCAAATTACAACAAAAAAGCCTAGCGAGATTGTTCTGATCTTGATCATCAAGACCTATACACATCAGATCACTTTTATCATAATTAATTCTCATGCCTGAAATCTGCTCGAAACAAAATAACAACCACTTGAAGTTTCTAGCCTTATCTAAGTCATTTTTCAGGAAAAGGACAGTATCATCAGCATACTGAAGGCTAATAATACCACCAGGGCAAACATTGGTCATTAAACCTTCAATCAAATTATTATGAGCCGCTTTAATAAGCATTCTAGAAAATACATCAACAACCAAGTTAAACAATAAGGGAGAGAGAGGGTCTCTCTGCCTTAACCCCTTACCAGGCTTAAAGTAGCTGCTATTTTCCTCATTAATCCTCACACACAAAGAACCCCCAATTACCACATTCCTTATCCAAGTAATCAACTTCTCCCCAAAACCTCTACTTCTTAACATATCCATAAGGAAGCCCCAATAAACTCTGTCATAGGCCTTTTCATAATCAATCTTAAAAATAACCCCTTATTCTTTCCTACAGGCTACGTCATGAACAATCTCATGAGCAGCCATAACACTATCAAGAATAAACCTGCCTTTAATGAAAGCCGTTTGATTTGGAGAAATAATTCGATCAGCAATCCTAACAAGCCTGTTATTCAAGGCTTTGGAGAAGATCTTAAAACTGCAGTTGATCAAACTAATAGGCCTAAACTTTTTTAAACTCCTAGCATCGTTTTCTTTTGGAATCACAGTAATAATCGTGTAATTCAACCTAGCAAGATTTAAAGACCCATTCTCAAAACAACGGACCATAGCCATCAAATCATTTTTAATTAAATCCCAGAACTTCTGATAAAACAGAAAGGAGAAACCATCTGGGCCAAGGGCCCCATCCGCATAAGACCCAAACACAGCATCCTTAATCTCATTCTCAGAGAAAGGGGCTTCCAACAACCCATTCTCCTCCTCTTTGACTCTACTATCTAAGTCCCAAAACTCCTCATCCAAAGAGATATCCAGAGTATCCTCCGAGCCGAACAAATTCTTATAAAAATTCACAGCCAACACAAGCATATCCTTAGTCTCCTTCACAGGACCATCTGCCCCATCAAGGATACTAATATGCTTCTTCCTCCTCCTCTGATTAGCAACTGCATGAAAATATGCAGTGTTTTTATCTCCTTCCTGAATCTCCCTGTCTCTTGACCTCTACTTAGCCTTGATCTCTTCAACACTCCAAATTTTATTTAACTTTTCCACTTAAACTTTCAACCTATCCTTATCTTCCTCAGATAAATGGGAATTTTCCCTTTGCAAGTCTAACACATCTATTTCACTTATGAGCTTCGCTTTATATCTTCTCATCTCACCATTAGCATTCATAGCCCAACCTCTAATTTTTTTCCTCAAATTTCTAATCTTAAATTGCCAGATCTCTAAAGGATCTGACTCATCACAACGAGTTTTCCAAGAATTTTCAACAACTTCATTAAAATCAGGTCTACTCAACCACCACTTCTCAAATCTAAACAACTTCTGCTTCTTCCTTTCCATAACACCAAAATCAATAATTAACGGAACATGATCACTACTGGCCTTAACACCAGCTTTAACCCTAGCTCCAGGATACTTTTGATCAAACTGAGTGGTCACAAACACTTTATCAAGTGCAGCCATAATAGGTTGTTCTTGATTATTACACCAAGTAAAAGATCTAGTTGGGTCTTTCAACTCTATCAGCCCCCAAGTATTACACCAATCATTAAATAAGAAAGCCCAATGATGATTAATCATCCCATTACTCTTTTCAGATTGTGTTCTCACCATGTTGAAATCACCACCAACAATGGTGGGACCTTCCCAACCACTCATAATACTATGCAATTCATCAACAAAATCTTGTTTGCCCTCGTCATAAGGAGAGCCATAAACCATCACTAACCTCCAGACAAAGTTATCCGCAATATTTTTAATAAGACAAGTCATGCAGAATTTAAATTTCCGCCAAACATTAACTTCAAATTTAATAGAACTAACACCAACCAAAATGCCACCCGCAGAACCGATAGCAGGCAACCAATCCCAACTATAATCTCTACTAATCCTATTTAATATGTACTCATCAAAGTTTTCTTTTTTAGTCTCTTGAATACCTATAAAATCTAAATTGTTCTCAAGAACAAAGTCAGACAGACCAGTACTTCTACCTGATTTATTCAGGCCTCTAATATTCCAGAATGCGCCTTTCATTATTATTATTATTATTTCTTTGTTTATTACTCTTAACAACCTGAGACCAGGTTTTCTCATTATCAACCTCCACTTCTCCCATAATTGGAGAAGGTTTCTGTGTATTCATTCCATGCAATGGGGGAAAATCAGATTGAACTATAACCTCATCTAGATTCACAGGTAAAAGCATATCAGGGTTACTTACTTCAAAAGTAATAGCCTTCTCTCTTTCTAGTTTTTTCATTTTTTCTACATTGTCACTAATTTTCTGTGGGGTAGATCCCAATCTGATATCCACAAGAGAAGCCATATGAATTAATCTATCATTTGGCAAGGAGTTAAAAGAGTTACCACTTTTTGAAGGCTGCTTTGATTCTAAATTCTTGTATTTCATATACTCTTGAGCTCTTTGCATAACAGTTTTTCCATCTTCATTGAATCTCCTGGGTCTATTCATCCTCAAGGATGGACCCCAATGAGTCTCAGTTCTTTTGGATGCCTCACCTTCTGTCAGCACTTGAACTTCCAGGTTCTTCTCACTGAAATCCTCCTCCAGGTCAGCCAATACATCCTCACCCATAACCCCCAGATCATTCTGAGGCGAACCATCCTCTTCAATCTCAACCCCTTCATCAAAATCTGAATCCACTAACTCCATCTCCTTTAATAAGTAATTACTTTCCATTTTCTATCCCTCACCAGCAAGGGCTCTGAATGATTCCCATTGAGAATGATCTGAACAATCCTCCAGATGATCCACAACTATCTCAGTACCCACAATTTTGACACCCGGTTCTAAGACCATTAGATTCTTTTGAGGAGTGACCCATCTGTCATTGTCTTTTCTGCCCTCCAGCTCACCTCCAGATTTTTCACAATGGCTCATGCAAGTTAAAAGCTGCTCGGTCTGATCAATCAATCCCCCTTCATCATCCATAATATTCACCGACTTAACTCCTCCAGAAGAACTGCAATCTTTCGTTTTAGATGTTTTAGACTCACTTTGCTGCTTCTTATCTTTGTCAACTTCCATGTTACTTTTCTCATTGATTCTGTCCTCTAAATCATCCGCTTCCTCATCATCTTCATCCTGACCATCGTCATTATCATCATCTCTTGAGGAATTGATGGATTAACCACAGCTTGGGCATAGTCTTCTACCTCAAAGGAAATCAAGTATAATTTCTTATCCATTTCATACAACCTTTCAACAGGAATCTGACTCGGATTTCTGCATGCTATCTTCACTCTGGCTATCTCATAGAAAGATTTAAACAATCCAGACCAATCCACATCTATCATAATACCAAACCCAGAAGCAATTTGAGCAAAAACAGTCCAATCACACCATTTAGGAGGAACACCCCTTATACAAATCCAAGTTTCCTGCAACTCACTATAAGGCTCTAATTCACCTATCCATTCTAAAACTTCCACTTCCACACCCTCTTTTCTAAGATTGAAAGAAGGGTAATTTTTAATGTCAGCCACTCTCCTATGAGGAGGAAATCTCACCAAGAAATTTCCCACACATAATTCTCTGATCTGCCACGGCCATTCTCTACAGTAGATTTCAGATAACTCCTTTTCAAGCTCAGACAAGGTAATCTCCCCTCTTTTCACCTTAACCACTCCACAATTCCTCAAATTGAGCCACTGAACAGACTCAACCTTAGGCACATCCAAGTGATAAAAACCTAAACCTCTACCAGCACTCCCCACATAAGCAGCTTGAGGCAAAGGCTTAGACCAAGCAGGACAAGCATTCATATGATGACCAGGCACCGCACATATGAAACAGATTTTAGTTTTTTTGCAAATGCCAACAAAATGACCAGGCTCTCCGCAATTGAAACAAGTTAAATTTCTATACCTAGGGTCAATCACAACTTTATCATCTTCCTTACCAGACCCCAGAAATTGCTGCGGAGGCCTCCTCCCTTGTTGCTGATGCGCTTTCATTTGTTGCTGCTGGGGACGCCCCGTCTGTTGTTGCTGCGGTTGAGGGACTCTGGCCCCATGTGGCATTTGCGCAGCTGGGGGACGAGGCTGATGATGCAGCAGAGGAGGCGGAGGGGAAGGCTGCTGCGACCAGTGACGCTGCGCTTGCGATGATCTGCTGATCTTTGTGGGGAATTTGTTGGTACCGAGAGCGAGACGCCATGACGAGGGTCCGCCTGCCAAACCCAGTGACCACCTTCCTGTCCTTCCGCCATTCTTCCTCGTTTCACCACCTCCGCAAAAGACCCCCTTGGATTCAAAGGACAAAGCTCCTTCGAGAAACTGATTTGGATTGGAGATGTTGCAATACGATCCGATCTTCGCACTGGAAAACAATCACTCAACAGGAATTTTCTATTCTGAACTAGCTCCTTCTTCACCCAAAAAAGCGACTCACAACGAGTGGAAACCCTAGAAATTTCGGCTGGTGAAGGAATGATCCAAAGTTGCCCAAAAAAATCCTCAATCTCACCCGCTTCATCACATCGAATCAGCGATTTGACCGAGGGATCAACCCCAGACCCACTGCCGAGTGGATCCACCTCAGTGGGGACCGCCGGGCGAGAAGAAACACTGACCCGTGGGGACGAGGTAACATCGTGACATACCGAAAACGCCCCTGAATCAACATTAGGATTTGAATCAAATCCAGCAGGAACGGAGGCGGGCGATCTCCCGCCGTTCCGCATCCCCGCCATGAGAGGGAGCACAAGCTCTGGAATCTTCTAGAAGCTTCGACGGCCTAGGCGAGGTTGGGAGATTGCGAGGTTGGGAGATTTCGTCTTATTATTATTATTCTTATATGATTTGCTTTAGTTTATTATTATTACACTGGGACAAGTACACTTTCATGAGCTCGACACGTTCTACGAGAGCGTTATCGACGGCCACCTCGACGAGCGCACGTCCTCCTCCTCCGAGGACCTGATTGACGTGCTCCTCCGCCTGCACGGCGATCCAGCTCACGGGAGCACGTTCAGCAGTCGTAGCCAGATCAAAGGCATCCTGACAGTACGTAAATAAGAGTAGGCATACTCTGCTTTTGCACGTTACGTTGTATGCGTTTGATCGATCGACATGTTTGGCTTCGGCTGTTTGCAGGACATGTTCATTGCCCGGACCGACACGTCGGCGGCGACGGTAGAATGGACGACGACGGAGCTAGTCAAAATCACCCGGACGTCCTCGCCAAGGCGCAACACGAGGTGCGCACCGTCGTCGGCGACAAACTATACTACGGAGGATTATGAGCTACGCCGCGTCACATAGTACGAGACAACTAATAGATAGTAAGACCCCCGTCGTTTGTGTTCAGCAAGTAATCACAAAGATGAAAGCATTAGCAAGGTATGGTGCACACAAGAGAGACACAAATGTGAGCAGTAAGATGGCCAACGTTTGTGTTCAGCTAGTAATCACAGAGATAAAAGCATTAGCAAGGTATGGTGCACATAAGAGAGACACAAATGCGAACGGTGGCCGACTGGCTGTATAACATATACTATTATTTTTCTTCGAATGGCATTATAGAGTTGAGCTGAAAGGTACTAATTCTATTAGTGAGTGATAATTGAATACTCTAATTACATCAGCATATGTGAAAGGTCATATCATGCGCTCAGTACGACATATAGAACAGATTGGCGATTGCCTAACTTGCTGAAGCTAGAAAACTAAAACACTTGCATAAAAGATGTCTGTATACACCACAAAATAAAAGTAAGAATGGAGTCTCACCATCTGAACATCACCGGGATCTAGGTAGAGCGGCCTATCATCCCGTACCCCAGCAATGTAAGTTTATGTTCCAAGTTTCCTACCTAAAATGTCTAAGCTTTAAGGAAATGCGATTGTCTCCTTTAGTAATGGGATGTACCTGACAGTAAGTCTAACGCAAGGACTTGTTGGGAACTTCGAATAGTCCTAGATTGGTTGTACTCACTCGAGCTCGGCTCACTTCAAACCCTATGTGAAAATTTGCTTGAGCTTACTCCAAGCTAAGCCTGAGCTGCTCTCCCAACCTTGTATACAAACTAAGCCAAGTTCAAGGGGAAAAATATCACCTGCCGTAACACGGCAGCTGCAGTCTACCCCTGCACGTGGGCCCCACAGCATGTGGGCCCCACGTGCAGGGGCAGAACTGCCCTCTGCCGTAACAGCAGAGGATGCACGTCCAGCTCAAGATGCTAAAAGAAGGCTAGAGTGCAGCTTGGCTAGGCTCACTTAATTTCAGATAACTTCAGGTCCAAAATGGTTATGGAAGACCATAAGGTAGTTGCATCTAACCATCTTAGTGAAGATAATGGAAAAGTCAATCGTTAGTCATTACCTAGTTGATGACCATGAATGACACTAAAAGAAACATTCAAACCAAATCAAAATCCCAAACAGTAGCAGGAATTTGTTTAAAAACATTTTTAAAACATTATTGAGCATGCATCATTAGCATCCATATTATCATATTATAATTTGTATGGAAGTAAGTAGAACAAGCAGATATTATACCCACAACTCAAGATGTACCTGTAAATTCTATAGCATGACTGCTGATTCCTAGCCTAAACCAATTGCTAAGCTATATCATGCAGAAGTGATAATATTCTTGGGGGAATAAATCTTGGAGTCCTGAAAACAACAGTTTCCAAGCTTTTGGATGGATGCTCAGAGTGGGTAGAATATCAACTTCTTCAAGGTCACCTTTCAATGCCCATTGAGGCTTTGGAAGGCAATCAAATAAGCGATCGGGCTCAATAGGTTTGCTGAAAGAACAGGTACAACAATACATACTAGAAAAGTTATTAGAAGAATTAATAAATAATCGTTGACAGAGGTCCAGTAAATACAGCAACTATTACTCTAGCAATATATAAGGAAGCAAGATGATCAGGGTTCAGGAATGGATGTATAATGCAAATTATACCTGTATGTGGTCATCAACTGCCTGAATTCCTCCTCGATCTTCAAAGCAGACTTGGATAACAATTGCTGACACGATTCAGAACTCCTTTGCTGTTGCTGAAGTTCCTGTTTGAGGAAAAGAAGCGAACAGTGGCTTTCAGTTGATCCACAACTTCCAGGTAGCTCTCCAGATCCTCATGCGGACCCCTCAATATCATAGCTTCAGCCTGAAGGTGAAAAAGACAGCATGTACATAAATTTAGCGAATAAACCAAACCTTCTGTTCAAATTGTGTTGATATAAAACCTAACAAACAACTGTAGTCGCAAAATTTCAACCCAATCTAAAAGTGCAAACCTATCTAAAAAATAGCAGCCTCTGCACAAGAAAATGCTATAATCATAAGTGCTGAGCCTACACTAATTCTCTAATTATCTAACAGTGCTACAGAAATTAATCATTGCATCTGCTGAAAAACCGATGAAGCACTGAACTAACAAAACTAAGAAACTAATCATTCAAGCTATCTGCTTAAGCAGTAGCAATGATACTTGCCAAAAAATGTAAAATTACACAGGTTTCTTGAACCTTTCATAGCTTCATTAAAAGCTGGGCAATGCCTTTTGTTTAAAATCTTTGTATAAGTTCTAGATAGGTAGCTGAAAGAAGATCTATTGTCAATGTTTAAAATTATAACATACATTCAAATCTTGCTATACCAAAGCACACCTTACCAGATCACACTACTGGTACATCCAATTTGAACACCATTCGTTTAGCATTGATGCATTGGTTTGCTCTAGAATCTCAGAATCAATCGATGAAAAAGGCCAAGCTTAATTGGTAGCTCTGTGTTAAAATATCTTCAGTTCTTGCATAGTTCATAATCAGAAATACTCTAACAGTAACCAAGAATCATATTACAGAAAACCATGGCAAATTGCAGGGATATATATGGGGGCAGAAGAAGGGTAAATACTATGCACAAGTAGACAATTCTCAACTCTCCATCATCGTTAAAATCCGGCACTAAAAATCTAACTATCCCAATGTCCTTCAATAAACCTGCAAAACTTTTGAAAAAAGCGCAAATTTGGATCTGATTAACAGAAGACATCAACTTTGCAAATCTGACTCTCAGCGGCGTATTCTCAATGGCATTGAATATGTCCTAATAAATATCGATGAAACATGAGAATTATCAGATGGAGTTACACTTAAACAATTTACTCGCTGGAACTCAAGAACAAAGAGAAAAACACAACCAGACCTAAACTGACCTTGTTCAAAGCATAACCACACATAAGCTCTTTTCTGATTGTCTTGAAGGTATTCTTTGTCATATTGGACCCACAAAACTCCAGTGGAGTACAAGGCATCACTATGGCCACCACTTAAAATATTCACTCAGTAGCATACAAAAATGCAGAACAAAACAAACTACATGTGTGAATTATGGACTGACTGACAATTTCTAAGACTAATTCCCTGTATGACCACACACAAAGAGCAAACGTAAAATGACCAAAACTTTTCCATCATCTACTAGCCAACATAAAGGGCTTAACCAAATTTTTTAGCTTGTTTCTACAATAAAGTTTCTTAGGACAAACATAGATTTCCAGCAGAACTTACCAAATAACAGTAGGAGCATACAGCATAATTGTAACTACAGGACATGAGCAGGATCCTGGTAGCCACCATACGGTTATATCACAACCTAAAGTACATACCTCACAAATTATCAGTCAAACACAAGAGAAGCTTTCATTACATGAATGGAGATTTGCCGGACTGCTAATTACAGTAATCACGATCGACAGCATGGGCAGATTCAATGTAAAATACCATGGATAATTGCCATTTTCCATCCAAGCTATGCCATGATAGTGATCTTAACATATTAGGTCTGACAAATCTTAAGTCACTAAAAACTTTTAGGTGTAAAACTGAACCGAAGGCAATCCATCGTTTGCTAGACCAATCAGACAAGAAGTACAACCCAAAACTCACAAAACAGATTCATTTTGTAGAACCTAACCACTACGGCATTCCTCATCAGACATGCTAGAAACATTGTCCAACACAGTTTTGATAGTAAAAGGCCAACAATAATCGAACCGCACAACAACAACTAAATATATTACCGTATGGGGCAAGGTCTAGGTCATGTATTTATCACCTAAGCTGAAATACGTTAGCCACAGGCCTTGAGCTCGGCAAGGCGACGGGATAGGCTGTCCTTGTTGACCTTCTCCTTGTTGCCTAGATCTCCATGTTGGCGAACTAGTGGTCGAACTGGTCCATGGTCTCAAACATCTCCTGCAGGTTGCCGGCGACGAGTCCCAAGCCAAGCGATTTGGTGATGTTCCTGCATGGACTCCTCGACTGAAAAGAGGATGGATGGTTCGACAACGCTGCGAGTGACATCGTGGTGAAGCGAAGCAGCGAGGGCGAGCAAGGCCGGAGGAGCCGAGGGTGAGAGGAAAAGAGGCGTAGGTGGACGGACCTTCAGCGCTGCCTAAGCATTGCGGTGGCGCCAGATCTGTGAATCGACGGGAGGGGGAAGGTTTAGGAGCCCGACGATGATGGCCGTCGGATCTGACCTTCCATGTTCGGCGCGAAGCATAGTAGGGAGGAGAAGGGGCGGCAGGGAGGGGATCGGGAACCAGCAGAAGGGAGGGGAGGAGGCGAGAGCGCGGGGCGGTGACCTCTGCAAGGGGAACGCGAGGTGGTAGGGCACCTGGGCCTCAACGCACGAACGGAGGAGTGGATCTTCGCACCGAGGCGATCGGACGGGCAACCGAGCGGTGGAGGCTGGAGCGGAGGGACGGGCGATGGATGGAGCACACGAAGCATGCCGGCGGAGCGGTCAGGGGAAGGGAGAAGGGCGAAGCTTGCCTCGTTTTCGCTTGACATGTCGGAGAATTTTTGTCGAGATATATGAATTTAGGATAAATTATGGACAAAAACTCAAAAATAAAATTTTAAATCTGGTTTTTTTCTACAGGAAATCCAAGATCTCAGCCGGTCTGTCGAGATCTCGGTGAGATTTATTGAGATCTTAATCAAATTTTATCGAGCGAAGTCTGGTTTAAACGAAGTTAAAAAATTTTGAAATTTTTTGTGTATGTTCCCGACACATTACTAATGTTATTAACAAAATTCAAGATGATTATCTAGACTTTGGAATTTCTAAAAATGCAAAAATCGCTACTATCCTGATAAAACGCTGTTGGCAAATTAAAACTGAATGAAAAATAGTTCAAGCTAGGTTAAAAAATTTTAAATTTTGTTTGGATGGTTTTGTTACATCATTAATGTTACTATAAAAATTTCAGATGATGATCAAGCCTGACAAATTTTTAAAAATTCTGACATTGCTATTGTCTTGGTAAAAAGTTGACCGAGAAATTTCAACAGAATAGAAAATGATGTAAATCAAGTTAGAAAATTTTGAAAATTTTTGTGAATGGTCCTCACATATCCATAATATTTTTATAAAATTTTTAGATGATGATCAAGCTTGAGAAATTTTTAAAAATTTAGATAATGCTAGTGAGGGATGATCCGCAGACCGCAGTGACCACTGATCAATAATGAATTGGTTTTTAAAAAATTGATCAATAATGCATGCTAATGCTAGGACATGATTTCAGATTCAACCCTTTGTTAATGAATTTACTAGGACTAAAAAAAGGTAGTTTAGAAGACAATCTGTACAAGAAAAAAATAGGATCGGCTAGGAATCGAACCATCAGCCTCTTTGCATGCCAACCAAGCTCTCTACCGCCTAAGCAACATCAGCTTCTTAACATGCGTGGAATATTTTTGTTATATAAGGTTTTACATAGTTAATGATCCAAAAATTACACCATGCTAGAATTGAACCATGGACCTCCCCATGATGAGGATCCTACCCACTGTGCTACCACACACACACACTCCGGTTCAAATATGGTTCTAAATACATCAAATAGGGTAGATTTTGTAGCGATTTCGGTCCACAATCCCAAAATCTCGATGAAATTTAATGAAATTTCACAGAGATTTTTTAAATTAGTGTAGCATTTCAAAAAAATTATTTTTTCCCCTTCGGCCAGTATTTTCAAAACCATCCATGTTCGAAAAGTGAGATCTCGCAAAATTTTAGTGAGATTTTAATCCTTGAAACGAGTGCATAGAGGACTCCAGAAAGACAGAGACCATGGGCCCATGGCGTACAAAGATCCATCGCCTGGCCGAGCGATCTCGATCGGACGGCTCAGGAACGCGAACAGACACGTGCCGCCGAATAGCTGGCTGGCCAGCTGGCGAAGCGCGCATAGCGCTGGAATTCTAGGCAACATAATACCTATACTAAAGTCTGAAGACTTTGGCGCCTAGGAGGCCGCCCACGTCGCGCCGAGCCGCGCGGGGCCGGCTCGGCTCATTTTTTCATGTGTAGGTCCCTCAAAAAATGCGTAATTACATGTAAGTCCTTTCCGTGATTTTTTACAAAAAGGACTTTTTGGTTCAGAAAAATTATGAAAGGACCCTAGATAAATACAAAAAAAACATTTAGCGTAATCGCGAATCCTTCATGAAAGGACCCTAGATAAATACAAAAAAAAAACATGATTATGTTTGTATCCTTTCAATTGTTTCACGTGTTTTCTTGACGATTTTAAAAAAACACCGCTGAAAAAAAATAAAATTATTTCTATGAAAAAAACAACGCCCATCACGTATCACGCTGTGAAAACATTGCTAGTTATATATATATCCTAAGTAGCCGCCTTAGGTAAAAGTACAGAACAAAGCACTTAGACGGTGGCCGCAGTTAGACGGTGGCCACGATTAGCACCACCACCGACAACAGTAATGCCCATGGCGTCGCTCCAAGCTCACGAGCTCCATGCATGGCTCTTCGTCGTCCTCGCTACCCTTCTCCTCTTGACGCGACTGCTTGCACCGCTCAAGAAACGCGCCGCCTCGCCTTCCCTCCGGCGCCCGAGGGGCCTCCCCCTCATCGGCAACCTCCACCAGCTCGGCGCTCTCCCGCACGACTCCCTCGCAGCGCTCGCCGCTGAGCATGCGGCGCCGCTCATGCTACTCCGCCTCGGTTCCGTGCCGACACTCGTGGTCTCCTCTGCCGACGCGGCGCGCGCCGTGTTCCAGTCCAACGACCGCGCCCTGTCCGGCCGCCCGGCGCTGTACGCGGCCACCAAGCTCTCCTACGGCCTGCAGAACGTCTCCTTCGCGCCCCCGGACGGCGCGTTCTGGCGCGCCGCGCGCCGCGCGTGCCTGTCGGAGCTCCTGGGCGCCCCGCGCGTCCGCGGGTTCAGCGATGCCCGGGAGGGCGAGGCCATCGCGCTCGTCGCGGCCGTAGCGGGCGCGTCAGGAGGCGGCTCGCCTGTGAACTTGACAGATATGCTCATCGCTACGAGCAGCAAGATCATGCGGCGTGTTGCCTTCGGCGACGTCGGCGAAGAGAACATACAAACGAGGGCTGTCCTGAAGGAGACACAGCGTCTTCTGGGCGCTGTCTGGGTCGCCGATTACGTGCCGTGGCTCGGCTGGCTGGACGCGCTCCGTGGCCTGCGGCGGCGCCTGGAGCGAAACTTCCATGAGCTCGATGCGTTCTACGAGAGCGTTCTCGACGACCACCTCGACAAGCGCACGTCCTCCGAGGAGGAGGACCTGGTTGACGTGCTCCTCCGCCTGCACGGCGATCCGGCTCACGGGAGCACGTTCAGCAGTCGTAGCCAGATCAAAGGCATCCTGACAGTACGTAAATAAGAGTAGGCGTACATTGCTTTTGCACGTTATATACGTTGTATATTTTTTTAGGGATTGTCATAGAAAATAAATAAATCCTATAGAAAAATGAAAAATAATTTTAAAAATGGGATTGGTGAACCTAAAAAAACACCAACATCAATATCTAATAGACAAAAAACAAAATCAAGTGCTCACAAACCAGGAAAACACGAACATCTAATGGACAAAAAAATTGGGGTTTTGATAAACTTCATCCGGATGTTTTCTTAGATAAAAAATATCTAAATTATGAAGTGTTGAATCTACTTTGAGATCTGTAAACCGTGAAGAGAGGTGGAATTGTGTTTTGATGAAAGGTTTGATACTTTGATTTAAGGATCCAAAATTGAGTGTTCACAAACCAAAAAATATACGAGTGCCATTTAGTAATTCCTGATCAATTTATACGTGCATCACCATGCATGTGCGAAATTAAGAGTTTAGCTTGAAATTTATTTTTGTATTATTCATGATCATGGACGCATGCATGTAGCTAGCTATGCATGCATGTCATATACAGATAATGATCCATGCATGTGGATCACCACGAGAGAATCCTTATTGCGGTAAAAAATGACTGAAATCAAAGAACAAAATAGGCGGAAGATTTTTAACAATTTCCTATTTTTGATCGATCGACATGTTTGGCTTCGTGTGTTTGCAGGACATGTTCACTGGCGGGACAGACACGGCGGCGGCGACGGTAGAATGGACGATGACGGAGCTAGTCAATCACCCGGACGTCCTCGCCAAGGCGCAACACGAGGTGCGCAGCGTCGTCGGCGACAAAGACATGGTCCGGGAACCCGACCTCCCGCGCCTCCGATACCTGAAGCTGGTCATCAAGGAGTCCCTGAGGCTGCACCCGCCGGCGCCTCTCCTGCCCCGGGAGGCCACCGAGCCATGCAAGGTGCACGGCCACGATATACCGGCCAAGACGCGCGTGCTCGTCAACGCGAAGGCCATCGGCACGGACCCGGGCGCGTGGGGGCCCGACGCAGCGCGGCTCGTGCCCGAGCGGCACGACGAAGACGGCGCGGACATCAGCGACTTCAAGCCGTGGCACGACAGCTTCGCGCTCGTGCCGTTCGGGATCGGCCGGAGGAGCTGCCCCGGCGTGCACTTCGCGACGCCCGTGGTGGAGCTGGTGCTGGCCAACCTGTTGTTTTCCTTTGACTGGCGTGCGCCGCTCGGCGAGGTGGACGTGGAGGAGGAGAGCGGGTTGACGGTGCACAGGAAGAACCCTCTCATGCTCGTAGCGGAACGGAGATGCGTGGTATGATCGATCTTATAACAAGGAGGCTTCCAGAAATAAGATTTAATGTGCAATGCTGTAATCTAAGTTCAGAAAATAAGTGACGTGTACGATAGTCTTATTTCTCCTCTTTTCTTAAATAAAAACTATTTCTTTCGTCAAAACGTGGGTATTTTTGCATCTAAGAGAATATATGTTAACTTTGATTAAGTATTTACCATCCGATAAGATATCATAAGGTATCACTAAATTACTTTTAAATTCTTGTACCTCTCAGAACCTCTACCTTTTAATTTTTTGTGTAATACTTAGTACTACCTCAATGTATATTTTGGTACCTCTTAAGGATAGTGAAAAGCCTCTCACTCTAATTATGCTTGTTTTGAAACATGTCCCCGCTACATGGGCCGTGACTTCTAATTGCTGTCTGTCGGGGATTGGGTATCCCCCATATCCGATCATGGAATCCTGGCAACTCCTGAGCATGCCCTTACTTGGGCCCGGTCCCCAAGAAGGACCTTCGGGCCACCCGACCTTCGAGCTGTCCCCTTCCTCCGTCAAGCTCGACCCCGAGCACGTCTGCTCGGAAACCCGCGACCAGGTGACCCAACCTACCGAAGGGACCCCGAGCTTCGCCCAAAAGCCGAGCGCGGTCCACGAAGACGACGTGGCATTAATTGCAAAGGCGGCGAGGAAGCTACAAGGCCGACTAAGACGCAACCCATTGTCCGTGGCGTCCGCGATCCACGCCCGCTATACCCACGTCGTGCTGTGCCCAGCAGGAGACAAGGAATCGGCGCTGCCCACGTCCAGAACAGTAGCGTGCCTCCTGTAATAAATGCTGTGTCGCATGTATCACCCTATAAATACCCTCTTGCACAAAGGGTTGGGGGTTGGATTCACCTCATATTCTCACTTGTATTCAACACTTGTTACGGTCGGCTTAGAGGGGGATTCTTAGAACCCCCTGGGCTCTCCGAGCAAGCGTACTGTAGCCCCCTTTTACTCCATATTGCAATCACTGGACGTAGGGTTGTTATCTCCCCGGTGAGAGGCCCAAACCAGGTTAAAAAGACCCCTTGCTCGTAGCGATTGTCTTGGCCACCTCGTCCTGTAGCTCGGTAGGCCCTCGGAAGCTATCCCCCCGCGAAAAAAGGGCCCTAGGTTGATCCTTCATTCAACAAGTAAGCTCGGTGGGGGACCGGTTCCCGAATCGTCGACACTGTCGTTTTTGTTACAGTCCAACGCAATTGTCTTTTCATTGATTGTTGTTTAGTGGTTATTGCAGTTTGTTTTTGGCTTCAGCTAGCCTTGTAGCTGATATTCTTCTTCAATCTTAGTCCTTGCTTGTTCCAACTTTTTCGTATGCTTAAAAGCAAAAGGCCAAACCTGAAACAAATGGGTAAATTTTAAACCAAGCTTTTGAAAAAGCTAAAGCCTCCCATAACTATAAGCTATAAGCCATCCCATAGGTGTTTTTTTTTGCTTTTGCCAGATGAAAGTAACTCTTATCCCTCTAGTTTGTTAAAATTACCCTACAATATCATATATATATATATATATATATATAAACAACCGGTGATATTCAAGATACCTCCTCAGTTTTAAAGGCAAGAAAATCCTACAATAATCTTAAATTCTAGAAATTCTCATATTAATCGAAAGAAAAGAGAAAGACCTTCACTATTCATTTTGGTGGGGCCAAATTATAATGGTGTGGATTAATCATTTATAACAAATATAATTGTATTTTAATCATTGAAAGGATCTCCATCACTTATTTTGATGGGACCAAATTATAACGGTGCTGATTATAATTATATATAAATAGAGTTATATAACAAATACAATTATATTTCAATAGTTAGAAGTAGAGTTGTATATCAAAGATAATTTTATTATAATATTTAGATGTACAGTTGCACGGATAAGTTTGAAGTATGGATTCTTGGTCTATCAACTTAACAGATTGCCTACAAACACTTATCTTTTGCAAGAAACCCTTCTAATTAAATGGCTAGTACTAAGCTCTTTTTAAAGTACTCTCCAACTATGTATCACCAATATGCGATACCGGTATGGCGATACTATTACGGCGATATGGCGATATGCAATTTCTTAAAAACAAGAATCCGGTGATACGACGAGTATATATGTGTTTAAGAAATAAAAAATGTAAGAGGTAGAAGACGACAGTGGAGGGAGAAGGTGATAGCAGATTGCAAAGGGAGAAGGTGGTGGTAAGATTGTATAGGGGGAAGACGGTAGCGGAGATGGTGATTAGCAGGCTGGGTGGCGAACTGGCGGTAGAAGGAGAAGGGAGGGGAGGCGCAACGGCTTGTAGAGGGAGAAGGCGATGGCGGCAAGATTGAAAAGGGACAAGGTGGCAGTGGGCACTGGGCTGGGTGAAGTGGTGGCAGCAGCGAGACTGCAGAGGAAGAAGGGAGGAGGTGGCGGTGGGCCCTGAGCTCGATGGAGACCGGAGGAAATAGTGACTAGTAGCGATCATCTGATTTCTGGGTGGAAAGCGATGGCTATCGTGTTTAGGGATTTTAGGGGAGTTAGGGTAGGAAAGATGACTGGGTGGAATGAATGTGTGTGTGAGAGAGAGATTATAGGGTTAAGAGAGATAGTTTGGATTGGGTTTAGCTTTGTGTTTTTAACCTGGAAGTATCACAGTGTATCGAAGAAGGATTAGGATTATTTTTATTAATTTTAAATGTTGAATTTCACCGATCCGATCGTGTAGGATCACCATATCCGATAAATATCCGGTACGGCAATTTTGTGAAGGATCGGTGACTCATAGCTCTCCAAAGTATCTTGTCACCTGACTTCTGCAATACTTCCATCAAATTTTAACTTATATGAGTGAACTCGTGCTTATGCTTGAGTTTTTTTAATCAATTTTAAATTTGTTTACTTGTTTTAGGCAACGAAATACATTAGGGAAGGAAAGGGACAGTCGGCAAGTTGTTTCCATTTGGTGCACAAATTAGGATTGGTGAGACTAACCCACAGTGCCATCCCTGACCTATTTGTTACATGGCAACGTATCCTATGTATACAGGCTCTCCTGTGTACACACCGTGCACACCAACTAAAAAAAGTCATGAAAAATTCTAAAAAAAATTGTAGATGTACTTCATAGATTACTCTACTTATGTATGAAGTTTCAAGATGAATCTACAATTTTATACATAGGTAGAGTAATCTATAAAGTACATCTACAATTTTTTTCAGAATTTTTCACGATTTTTTTTAGTTTGTGTGCACGGTGTGTACATAGGAAGGCCTGTATACACAGGATACGTTGCCTTGTTACATATGGCATTCCTGTTCAGATGAAGTTCAATATACTTTTAGAACTATTGCACAACCCTTCCTTCCCATTCCATTATTTCATTTAGTAGATGCCAAAAAGTTCCTTCCGGCCATATTTTCTGCTAAGCAGCATGATGTAGGTCAATCCCATGCATCTCCTGTTGCTGCAGTTCACCAAATCACCCTAAATCAAGCGTGTGATTTAGCATTGCTTACTCAGGTATTCTGTACCAAATCAACGGATGGTATGGTTAAACCTCGAAGTGCAAAAGTTCTACATTGGAATTTATATATTAGGAAATGAAGAGAGGGACCATTTCTTCAGATTCCTGACGTAAACAAGGTGACTGTTAAACATGAACCTGTAAGCATAACTGATGCTCAATATGACTCCATGGGTATCAAGCACCACCACCCATCGACATTTTCTCAGAAACTTTCTAGGTGCGTGTTAGGCTAGACTATTGACAAGGTTTTCAACATTATTAGCTCAGACAAAGACTGCAAACTAACACTAGGAACATTTCAAACCCTGTCATCGTCGGCTCGTAGAAGAGGCTACTACTACAAAACAGCACATAGATGACACCCTATTTATAGCAGTTTTTTTGGAACTGCCACAAATACAATTATCAGTGGCAGTTTTAAAATTCAAAATGACGGGAAGACTATTTGTGACGGTTTTTGTTTGGAACCGTCACAAATAATGGATTATTTGTGACAGTTTTTCCTTTGGAACCGCCACATATACTTTTGGGACTATTTGTGGCGGTTTTTGTTTGGAACCGTCACTGTTAATGATGAGTATTTGTGGCGGTTTTAGCCAAAAATCGCTATTGATAATATAAGTATTTGTAGTGAATTTTGGTTAAAATCACCACTAATAATATTCTCTATAACGATTTAAATTTAAAACCGCCACAAATAATATTCCATATAATTGTAGCCTCTCCATGTGGTCCTAGAATCCAATACTTACTTCCTCATCTCTAACCCACTTGTCAGAGGGGAACACAAAGGCGATGGCCATGGCTTCGCTGGTGCTCGCCACTGGTGACGACAGCTACAACTTCCACCTCCGTTTGCTTTCTGCTGCCACCTGGGACTCCGCCGCGACCTCCGACCTCAACCTCCTTGAATCCATGAGAGCATCTCCCTCATCCTTCCCATGGCTCGTCTCTTGGTCTTGGAACCGGACCTAGGATTCTTAGGTTTGGTTTCTTGAATTGGATGCCGTTTGTGTGAAGGTGAGGAGGGTGTGCAAGATGTGCAAGGAGGCCAAGGAGGCGAGCGACGAGATGGTGGCTTGGGCATTCTCAGTGATGAGCAAACTATTCTAGTAGCGCTACGCCGTCACACCGACCCGGTCCGTGGCCTCCACCAGCGTGCTGCTCCTTGTGAGCCATGCATCGGTTCACTTCTGTGATTCTTTTTTCAATTAGTTCTGCAAAGATGTTCTTCTTAGGTTCAGTCTTTTGAAATTGTTGGGGAAAAGAGTCATTAAAATCAGATTATTTTAAATGTTTCCTTATTTCTGCAAGGACTTCAGTCATGGTTGTTTGGGAAAAGGTTGTTTAATAATCTGTATTACACTGTTTCCAACCCAGACAATTCTGCAGTTCTTCCTGGATTTTGGAGAGGCAGTCTTACATGATGCCGATGGTTTTGTGTACCGTCTGTAAGAAAGTGTCAGTGATGACAAAGAGTCATTGTAGACGATTTTCCAACCGTATGTGAAAAAACTCATCACAGACGGTTCTAATTTAAAACCGTCTGTGATAACGGTTCTAGTCTAGAACCATCTGTGATGTGGACTCATCACACACTGTTTTAGCTGGTAGTTTAAAAACACTAAATTAGGGAGGACTATTGAGGTCACCTATCCTAATACTACTCTCGCCTAAGAACGCTTAACTTCAGAATTCTGATTGGATCCAGACATTTTTAACGCCACATAAGAACTTTCTAAGAGATCACCCATCCTATTACTACTCTCGTCCAAGCACGCTTAACTTCAAAGTTCTTATAAGATCCAGTACTTTAGTGGTAATATGATCACATCTGACATATAATGTATCCCTCCTCCCTTTAATCCTGTGAAGCATCCGAACACTGATTTTCAATTATTTCAAATTAGTAAACTATAGAGGTAATTAGCAAAATTTAAAACTTTTAAATTTATTTTCCATACTTTTGACTATTAATGATGCTTACAATATATGTGCCATTATTATTAATGAAACTTGTAAAAACACCATAACTTTTGACTCGTACCTTCGATTTTGGTGTTTTTGTGCTTTCCGGAATCATCACCCGATGAGCTCTCCGATTATATTCTTTTCGGTACCGATTCTAGTTTGCAAATACGAAATTCAAGCACGTTTGTTAAAATGGTCATAACTTTTGACTCGTAACTCCGATCGAGGCGTTTTTTGGCTCGTTGGAAAGATAACGAAAAGAAGCACCCGAATTTCATAAGTGTGTGAAAATCAAATGGTCGGATCCTGATGATTTGTGCGAGTGCGTGCGCAGCAACGGAATTCCAAAAAAACGTTATTTAGGGCCTCAAAATGGCCTCTAAAGTTTTGAATCAGATGGTCGGATCCTGATGATTTGTGCGAGTGCATACGCGGCGATGAAATTCCAAAAAAACGTCGTTTAGGACCTTAAAACGGCATCTGAAGTTTTGAATCTGTTTCGGTCGTTCTTTTCGATTATTGCAAATGGAATATTAGTTCCAATTATTTCAAATGTAATATTATTTAATTTTAATTCTTTCAAATTAGAAGGCAGGAGAGATAAGTAGCAATATTTATTATTTGTGGCGGTTTCAAATTAAAACCATCTATGATGAGGTGAACATCACAGACGATTCTAACAAAAAACCGTCTGTGATAAGTTCGAGACTTATCACAGACAGTTTGTGAATAAAACTGTCTGTGATATTTCCTCATCACAGACGGTTTTATCCACAAATCGTCTGTGAAGTTCACAGACGATTTGTGGATAAAATCGTCTGTGATGATCCGGCATCACAGACAGTTTCAGTCATAAACCGTCTGCGATGTGTCCGAAACACATCACAGACGAGTTTCATAAAAAACAGTCTGTGATGATGTGTCTAATATAACCCTTTTTATAATAGTGTACACCCGGGAGTAAAAGATATGATATATATATATATATAAACAACTGGTGATATTCAATGCACCTTCTTCGTTTTAAAGGCAAGAAAATCCCACAATAACCTTAAATTCTAGAAATTCTCATATTAATCAAAAGAAAAAGAGAAGATCTCCATCACAAATTTTGGTAAGGCCAGATTATAACGGTGCAGATTAATCATATATAACAAATATAATTGTATTTCAATCATTGAAAGGATTTCCACCACTTATTGTGGTGTGGCCAGATTATAATTGTGCTGATTAATTATATATAAATAGAGTTATATAACAAATACAATTGTATTTCAATAATTAAAAGTAGAGTTGTATATCAAAGACAATTATATTATAATATCTAGATGCACAGTTGCGCAGGTAAGTCTGCTAGTTGTATATAAAGCCATAGTCTCCTTCTCCATCCCCATTCCTTCTCCTCCCTCTTAGAACTGAAAGACTGCCTACTCCTTCGTCTCTTCGTCTTCTTGCCACTTCTATCACATCTCTTTCTCACCTGATCGGCAAAGCACAGAGGACATTGCCCAAGGAGCCTAGGCTGCATTCAAGCGGAGGAGGACCTTGTCATTGTTGGTTTGTGGTAGAAGATGGCTGGATCCAGTGGTGGCGCGGCAGGAGACAGCCGGATCCACCCCTGCGTGCGATGGGAGGTGGCTAGATCCTAATCCACACAAACCACTCACAAGTCGCCTCCTCGTCAGCAGCTACCGTCGGTGACCCCGTCTCCCCCACGTTGCCAACTTCCTCTCCCTCATTGCCTCACTATCTCCTGTCCATACTCACTTCTCTCCGTCCTGGATTTGGCCATCCCATGGCCCGTCAGTTGCGGGTCCAACGCCTTAACTCTGCCGTTGCTGTCACCTTCCAGCATGACGAGCACTCCCTCAGATTCTGACCGTCCCTAGGGTTGCCGGTTGGGGATTCGGCACCCCAAGCTCACTGTCGTTGTCACCACCCTGCCATGGCAAGAAGGGCCCGGATCCAGCCGTTTGTAGGCTCCCGCGGCCGTGCCCTCATTGTCCAATTTCTTGCACCTTTCCTAGAAATCTTGTACCAGATGGGGATCATTCCATTCTTTTTCTATTTTTTCAATTTGTTTCTTGAAATTTATTGAAGATAAAACCTTTTGAACCCGATGAATTTCTCAAGAAGGTGGAATTTTTGTACCTGGTGATTTTTCAGTGATGTAAGAGAGAAAAGAAGATTAGTGCCTCTGTTCTTGTGGATGATACCCGATGGCATTTGTTGTTTGTTGTTCATGAATAAATACGCTGCTTAATTCACTCGTTGTTTTTTGTTCATGAATAAATACGGTTTTTATTGGACTTTGATGAGTAGTAAGGAACACATAGTAAGATGGATAGGAATCTGACACTTATGAAAAGTTTGAAATAGATGATAATGACTTTAACAGTAAATGAATAAGTGGCGGAGCTTCTATCCTCGTTTTAAACATTATGCTTGCTTTAGTTGATTATTGTTCTTGTATGATTGGTGTGGAAAAAAAAGAGAGAATAGACCTTGTCTATGAAAAAAAAGAGAATCCTCCGTCAGATTGGCTGGTTCCCAACTAGGGCCAAACTTGTCTAAATCACGAGCTAGCTACCGCATCACCTGTAGTCTTAGTAGGGACTACAAGATAAGGATTGCACATGACCTTGGCTGTTCATTTTTACATCTAACTGTTTCCATCCTGTGCTACAGTATTTCCTGTTTTTACTGTTTGGCACAGTATTCTACAGTCAAACAGTGAGCCGGCGGAGGAGGAGTTACCCCTGCGCGCACTTCGCGACGCCCGTGGTGGAGCTGGTGCTGGCCAACCTGTTGTTTTCCTTTGACTGGTGTGCGCCGCTCGGCGAGGTGGACGTGGAGGAGGATGACGGGTTGACGGTACACAGGAAGAACCCTGTCGTGCTCGTAGCAGAACGGAGATACGTGCAGTGATATGGTCGATCTTACAACAAGGACGTTTCCAAAAATAAGATTAACGTACAATGTTGTAATCTAAATTCAGAAAATAAGTGGCATATACGATAGTCTTATTTCTCCTCTTTTCTTACATAAAAAACTATTTCTTTCATCTCAACGTGTGTATTTTTGCATCTCAAGGTTTGCTTGGAAAGGCCAAAATCTTAGACCATCTACATAGGTAGGCTAAGATTTTGAGCTTTTCAAACTAATCATCAGAGAGGATATGTTAACTTCAATTATGCTCCCTTTGATACTGTAACGACCCATATTTGTGCATAAAATGTAAAAATAAAAATTTATGTGCATATAGTACTAGTCCCACGATTAGTGGCTAGTACGCATATTTACAACAATTAGAATTACAACCATACATCATATTATTAAAGCGGAAGCTATTTATACATTATATTTTTACAATTCAGAGTATATAGTAGTAGAAGAAACAAAGTCTTACAGTGTGTTTATCTAACTCTCAGACAACTGACAAGACATAAATCCCTAGAAAGATCGCCTCATAGATATTCCCATATCCTACGACAAAAAGTAGTTTTCGGAGCCTTGTTTTCTTACTCACCTAAAAAAACATAATAAGTAGGGTTAATTGGATATATGCTACTGTAGGAACCGCTTATTCGAGATTTGCTATCGATCCTTTGTTTTTTTGAACGATGTCATTATGAAACTGTGCTTATTCGAAATATGCCACCGCTCGCGACACGTGTCCCGTCCGGTCAAACCAAGCGCCCATTCGGACGATTTTGCCCTCTCATATACAATTTACATCCATTTTGTTTTATATTTAATTTAAGGCTAAAATGGTATTAATATTTTATGAAAATTTTATCAAGATCTGAAATAGTATTATTAATATTATATAAAGTTTTAAAATTTTATCTTTTATATTTAAATTTTAAAATTCTGACATTTCTATTTTCAACTTTATTTGTTTTCTATTTTTGAATTTCCAAAAGTTTCAAATGTAAGTTTTAATTTTTTTTTATATTTTTACCAGAGGTGGATGAGGATCTCGGGTCACCAAGGTAAAAATCTTAGCTTCAGATCTTCTCTAGAGATTTCTACAAAATTCTGACAAGACTTTAGGCGATGCGGAGGGGCAAAATCGTCCGAATGGGCACTCGGTTTGACCGGACAGGACACGTGTCGCGAGCGGTGGTATATTTCGAATAAGCACGGTTTTATAATGGCATTGAAGCAAAGGAACGATGGCAAATCTTGAATAAGCGGTTCCTACAGTGGCAAATATCCAATTAACCCTAATAAGTAAGGTCAAGTACTTTCAACTCAGCAAGATTTAAGGTGGAAAAATCAAATTAACCAAATTATTTTGATACTGAAAAATAACATTTATGACGTCATGCTCACATCAGCACCGAATATGATTTTCGGCTAATTATTTTTCTGAAGAAAAACCGAATTGTGACGCCATGCGACACGTGGCCCAATCAGATGCTGACACGCGGCGCAACCACAACGCTACACGCATCACCGGCGTATGGATTCGGTCCATGGCCGCCGCTGGTCCACGGTAGACTCGGTGCCTGGCGCCTCGACTAAGGCACCCGACACGCGGTTGGCCGTGGCGCCGGTGTGATCTGGTCCGCACGGACCCGATCCGATGGCTGGGATTGCGAGCACGCGGAGCGACATTAGCCGCGTGATTCCAATTTGATGGCTTCCGATGCAACGGTGGCTGAAGAGGGTGACACGGCTGCCCCGGTCTCTGACGCATGGCGGAATCGAGATCGCTCAATCCAAAATCGATGGCCACGATTGAGCACAGGCGGCGAAGCGATGGCACAAACGCAACGAGATCAGGACCGCACGAGGTTGATCGGACGGTTGACGAAGCTTGCAAGGGTGATGATGGCACAGTGGTGCAGCGCGGTGAGGTTCTCACCGGAGAGGAAGACGAAGACGTGGCCGACTGTGCTCTGGGCCTCTTCCAGTGACGTTACTGGCGGGATCGACGCGTCTTGACACGGCGAATCCAATGAGGGTTTTGGCGACGACAGAGACTCAACGAACGGTGAGCAAGCGACGAAGAACAACAACGAAGGCTTCGGTGAACTTCTGCGAGCTCGTACGGGCGGATGAAAGCGTCTCGGTGTGCAAGACTTGATCAGAAGGGGCGGCGCGAGATGAGGATCCCAATGGTGGCGATGGCGCTTTACATAGCAGCCTGGGAAGGCGTGCGCGGCGTGGAAGTCAGAGACGGTTTCGTGGCAGCGGTGGAATCTGGCGGGGATACGGAAGGGTGACGTGGCAACATCGCAGACGTGCACGTGGCAGAGGTCCGACAACTCACACACACGAGCGACACGGCGCAAAGGCAGCCAATAGATCAAGATCCAACGGTGACAAAGCGGCGCAATTAGGGTTTCACAGGCGGTGGGCTGCGCGGGCTGGCGGCGCGGGCATATTAGGTCGGACCGATGGGTTTCAGCACAAACACTATTCTCGTGATTTTTAAAATATTTTCAAATTAAAATAAATCAAAAAAATAGATTAAGCCAAATAAAATAGCAAAAATACCAGAAAAAATCCAAAAAAATAAGAAAATACTTTAAGACATTTAGAACTCAAATAAAATATTTCTAATAGAAGATCATCAGTAATTTTCACTAAATAAATAAAAGATAGCAAAAGGCTTAATTCCACAAATTCAAAATAAATTAAATAAAATCCAGAAATTTCATAAGTAAAGGAAAAACATAATAAATTCAGTAAAAGCAAAATTTGGGATATTATATTTTTACACCTATGACATTCTTCAGAATAGGATAGTCTTTGCCCTAGAGAGCATTTCTAGGCTGGTTCCATTAATATTAGTGTTTAAACGAGATGTTTTATTCGTTATTGAAATAGCATATATAGTCTTAAAGTTAACGTTATAAGGGATCAAACTTCGTTTTAAATTTGCGACTACACTTTACATAATTATGCAACCATTTTTCTGGCATTAGTAAGTTACATTCCTAGAAGTATTTTAAAACTAGTTTTGCATTATTTTTCTTTCTGTTGCGATAGTTTATATGTACATAAAGAATGAAGTCTTTTATAAACTTAATTCAAATTAGTTCTTTTTGCCGACTAACATGATCTTAACTTTACGGATATTTTGGGATTAACTCTACATGATTCCAACCTTTAATTTATGACATTTTATTTATATAAATTTAGTGTCCTTAAGTTCACTTATATCTTATGAAAGTATATTTAACTAAAAGGTTAAGTACAAATCATGATCTATTATAATGATTTTTGATATATTAGGTGGTCTGATCATGCAGGGAGTTTAGGAACTAGTTTTTCATATATCAGCATCCACTTGTGATATTTTATTCCTTCCTACTTGATCATATTTGATTCTTCGAGTATACTCTACATGGAAACATATCCTGGTTAAGAGTTCAAATGCAAACTATAATAAGATTATTATTTTTATGGTGTTATGTCAAGGGCACTCACGCCCAAGACCGCAGGACCGCGGCTACGTAATTCGTAACCGGAACTGGTAGATGCGCCGGGACCTTGTCCTGGGCGCGCAATGGTGAAGGAGGGGGATTCAAAGAGAAGAGAGATTAAGAAATTGGAATTGTTATTGCTTGCCCTCTAAGGGTGCTGATTACAGCCATTATATAGGCATTTGAATTACTAAAAAGGAAACAAATTCCCTGATCCTAACTTGCCTTGCATGCCGATTGCCTGCCTAATCTTAAACAAAGGAAACAAACTCCCTGATCTTGCCTTGCATGACGATTGCCTGCCTAAAACTCACGCCTAGCCACTTGGCGCCGGCGTTTCCTGATCCTGGGCGCGGGATCGGCGCCGGTAATGTCGGCCCCACATGACATGTTAGGTATTCGGTTTCTTAAGCCAAAAATAGCAGCTTTCAACTAAAAGCAAAAAAAAGTCTAATACTAAACAAACATGGTCTTATTAAGTTAGCAGAGCTTTTATCCTATCATGCTACTGTTTGACACAGTAGTAGCTGCAGTATTTCTACAGTTTGGACAGTGCTCAAGAATTTTTTGTCCGTTCGATTTTGATCCAAAGATCCGCACAGGAACCTTTCCCTTGAAAACATCATCAAACATAAAATTCATCGGGTGACGAGCATAAGCATTGTAAAATTCATCGGGTGACGAGCATGAGCCTTCATGTGAACAACAAAATGTTCTGTTCTTTATTATTTGTAAAATTTTCAATGGTAGCTGCTTCTTCTAATACTAAAACCCATGTCATGAGCATAAGCACTATAAAAGTCGTAAGCTTCTTGTTCGGAGTTAGATCCTGTCTGGAAGCAATGTGTTTTCATAATTTCTAAGCAATACCATAGTTTCTAAGAATACCGTGATATTTTATACCATAAAGTGTTTGGTTACTATGCCAAAAACTCTGTATTAAAAACTATGGTTTGGTAGATACCATGGTATTTTTGGAGTATTTGAAACTCCACTTCAACCCAAAGTTTTCATAGTTTTGGCTAGCTTCTTGCCTATTTCTACTCAAATACCATGGTTTGTGATGTTGCAACCAAACAGTTGGTAGTTCCAAGAAATACTATAGTTTCAAAGAGGTTTGGTAAAACCATGGTATTCATGACAAAACAATTGCAAACCATAGTATATCAAAACCATAGTTTTGAAAAACTATGCTTCCAAACAAAGCCTTAAATTTCACTACTGAGTTATCATGTTAGTGGTGATTTCAATTCTCAAGTCACTTTTGTGTAATATACTAGCAAAACAGAGGATCTATTATATATTTTGAATTTTTCTGATTTTTTTGAGATTATTTTTAATGCCTAAAATTTTTATCCCATATCTTCCGAATAGTCGTAGGGAAAATTTCTCGAGAGGGATTATTTCTCGATGGGAATGAGAAGGATTCTATGTGCTCTTTAAAATCCCTTGTGGGATTTTATTCTCTGGGATTTTCCCTCCTAACATCCAAACAAGCCCTCAAGGTTTTGGGTACAAATGCATCAAGAGATAGAGGCTTCGGAACAACTTAAGGTTTAGTCATCATGTGATCCTCCATGTTACAGAAGCCGTTAGGCAAGACAGCGATACTCTGCTCGTCTAAGTTTATAGAATATATTTTTTTAAATGATCTTATTCATAAATATAAGACGTATTTTATGTTCAAATGTAGATTAAAGTGATGTTCTTTTTACATCCCCATATATATTAAATGATCTTATATATAAATCTGAATATATATATATATATATATATATATATATATATTCAGATTTACTTAGCATTCTCTACGTATATGTGCTGAATATAGTAAGAATAGTCTAGTTATCCTTGATATCTCTTTGATCTTATATAACAAGAGAAAATTGGCCCGTTAAATTTGACGGAGGGAGTACCTTCCAGCGGTAGTTTACTCGAGAATAAAGATGGAAATAGGCCGAATAGCATGCCATCCATCATGATCCATCTGCTGTTTTGCGCATGGACTTTGGGCCTGTTCCAAAACGTGCTACGCATTGACGAGCACCGTATCCAGAAACGTTGCCCACTCCCCGGTTCGTTAGTCTCCCTAGGCCCATCAGCGCGCCTTATCTTCTCTTCCCACTTCGCCTCGCGCCACCGCACCTTCACTGCCTCCGCCTCGCCCTCCCGACGCCCTCCTCCTCCGCCGTCTGCTCCCGCCCCCTCTCCTCCTGCCGCTGCCGCTGCCCTTCCACCTCGCTACGGTGGTCCATCCCGTGTCGACTCCGCGCCGCGTCGGCAGCCCGCCCGCCAGCCATCCTCCCCCGCGACGTCGCTCTTCTATCCCTCCTGCCTGGCCCACTACCCTCCTCCCCGGCTCCCTACTCGAATGGAGTGAAATCTAGAAACTTTGGATTGGTTTCTTTTATTGGTAACAAACCCTAGCTTGCATGGATTGTTGCTCTATGAGTTTTGTTCTCGTCTTTTCTTTGCCGTGGACAATCCAAATCTTTAATCCAGTTTTTCGCGGGTTTTTTTGGCACAGTGTTTTCCGGTACACACAAATGCTAAGAGTCATGAAAAATTATAAAAAATTCTGAAAAAAATTATAGATGTACTTTATAGATACTCTACCTATGAATAAAATTGTATGTTCAAATTCATTACATATAAGAGTTAAAAAAAGAGAAAATTCTAATAAGTTTAAATAGTTTAAATTTATCAGAATTTTCTTTTCTTTTTGTAACTCTTGATATATAATGAATTTGATCTTTAAACTTCATGCATAAGTAGAGTAATTTATGAAGTACATCTATAATTTTTTTTCAGAATTTTTTATGACTTATTAGTTGGTGTGTACAGTATGTACACGAGAAGCCTATGTGCATAATATATGTTGCTTTTTTTTCTGGGCGGTCGATTCCTAACAACAGTTTATTTTCCAAAATTTTTGGTGGTTCAACTGAACCCCCATGCCCGACATTACGTCCGACCCTGCTTTCTGGTGGAAATTGCCTGTAACTGTATTTCACCCATTTCTTGATTCCAGTTCTCTCTCGTATTAAGGGAGGGTGTCCAATTGATTATTTCGAGAGAACGATCTGATTTGGCTGATATGATTGAAACTTGTGTAATTGTGTGAATTCAGTGCTAAAGTGCTAATTTCATTTACATACCTGTCCAGGTAATTGTGCAAATGGCTCTCTGTCAAGGCTTATCTGCTGGACATGCTCAGCTGCTTGCTTTTCCTGCTGCTAATCATAACCCTTCTTTCTTAAGAAGATCTTGCCTTCGTACTCCAGCAGGATCACCGAGCCTAAAGAGTGCTCGGCTTCAATCCGAGACGAAGAATTTTTCGGCACGAGCTGTACTAGGTATGCATACATTGAAACTATTTCCTTTTGGTTCAATTTACTGCAGGATATGATGCATATGCTCTTTTGTTGCCCACAATGCTTCTTTGAGTTTCTGTTGTTATATCCTCTTTTAGGGTTGCAGTGTTAGTTTTATTTAACAACGATTTCAAATCAATCCCATATTGTAATGCTAGCGTGCTTCCTAACAAATGATTCTATCTATTCTTTTGTTAACCTAAATTCTTGTTTTTGGTATTTCTACACAATAAAAACAGGAAGCTGAATGTTTGACGAACTGCATGTACCATCGGATGCCCAAAAACGGAAGCTGAATCTTTGACGAACTGCATGTATCATCGCATGCCCAAAAACGACATCCATTGAACATAGATCATCCTTAATCCTTAGCCCTCCAAAACAGAGCTCTACTGCTTGTTTGTTGGTTGTAAAGGTGAGGGTTATATAGTAAAAACTAGATGAATGCCTGTGCGTTACAATTGAACACAAATAAGCTACATTGAAACAATATTGCGAATTGGTTGTGTATTGATATTTAGGCCCACCTGTTGGCACTTGTTGATAGAGAATTTTTAGGGAGGTTGCATTTATTTGCTGATAGATTGCTTTTTTTTTTTCTTTTTTTTTTTGGCTAGAGATTTTTTAGGAAGACCGACATGTTAGTGCGTAATTCTTATGTGACAGGAGTGGAGAAGAGAGATAGATTGCTTTCTCTGTTTTTTGTTAGAGATTTTTTAGGAAGGCCCACATGTCAACACGTAATCCTTATGTGAGGAGGGGAGAAGAGAGGCAGATTGATGAATCACCACTAGCTTCTTTTAAAATAGTAAAGATATTGGGTTCTTCAAAATTATTTGCAGTTATTTGTACAGTATGTAGTCATTATCTAGGCTCCTTAGAAAGATATTAGGCAGATTAATTCTAATACATCTACCAGAGAGCGGTGCTTCATACTCTGAACAATGATTTATCTGCAAAAAAGAAGTGCTATTAGGAACACCGGATCTAGTTGATAATAGCAAGTCTGTCAAAGTGCATCTTTAGAACTATGACTAACACTTTTTCTTAAGCCTGTGCATGTCCAAGCACCAAACTAAACTACATTATTCCGTAATGCAGTCTACTAGTGTAGCATGGTTCAAATATTCTAAACTTGCAAGTTTGTTCTACCAGTCGTATATATTTGATAAGATTCTTAAGTGCTGATAACTAATTTACTTGTCAAAACATAGTAGCAACCATCATTATTCAGAATTCTACAAAATGTGTAATTCTTTTACTGGACTGTGAGTATGTTTTACATTTAAGTAATTGCAGCTTTTGTTTTATGTGCTGGACAATTTTAACATCTTAAACCATGTGGCTTCTGCTCAAGGAGCATTGTACATGTTACCTTACAATCACTAACACTATATTGAGTTATAGAATTACAGTCTGCATGCAGTTACGTGCGTGTAGAATTACCCTTGTCAGCTAAAACATGATATGGTAATATGGTATAATCTTGAATTCCACTTTAGTGAAAATTTGCATAGAGATAAGCTTCAGGGTTATCTGTTGGCATTATAGAATATGTACAAACGCATAACACGATAACTCAATGGAAAAACTTCATCAAACTTCTACTTTATTTGCTAGAATAGCATGGTTGAAATGAAACTTGATAAATACCCTTATGATTTGTAACCTGGAAGGTTGCCACTGCTTGGGCGTAATGGTATTATTTCAATCACTGGGATCTAAATCCTGGCTTCTCCAAAAGGCTGTTAGCATTGAATTACAATTTTTTTTAATTGCTGGTTTATTCATTTCATATTATTGATGTCTGTGATTTCTGGCAACATTTTGTGGGTTCTGTAGTCAGCTATACTGGATACTGGAATATCTGGTGATACTATTCTTCAGCTGACAGTCAATATTGTAGTTTTATAAAAACTTTTTACAGTTTTGGGATTTCTGTCTCGTTGGTTACTAGTGTTGTGAGGACCAATGTTTCATAGACATTTTGATGAAGAAAACAAGGTATTATATAGACAGTACATGGTTGGGCCAATGGCATGGAGTAAACAATGAAATATGATCATTTGCACAGGATGTGTATTTGACTTATCTGAAGTACTTGACAAACCAATCTAATAAGTACCATTCTGAACTTGTGGCCTATTGAGGACAGCTTTTATTGGGCCCCCACCCCACACAAAAAAAAACCGGGGATCAGTTGTTTGCCTAAGGGCCTCTTATAAAAATCTACAACCGTTTTTTCAGCTCAGAAAACCAAAAAACAGCTTTTCAGAAAAACTACAGCTCCCCCAAAACAGGCCCTTAGTTACATGCTTTTCTTTGATATTGGCTATAATAAATTAAGAACATATGACCTGTTGAGGAAAGCTTATATTGCTTTAGTTATGTGCTTTTCTTTGTTGTTGGCTAGAATAAAGACTGGAAGTGAGACAATTGTACGCCTGTAACAGGTGTCATTTCGTGTCTTATTGTCAGTTAGTTTTCTTTATGTTTCATTTTGTTACATTCTTGGATTCTGACACTTGATTCTTATAATGAATTCCATTGTAATAATCACCTATGTCCTGCAGCTCACACTAATTTTCTCCAACATGACATGCTCAAATCATTCCCAAGGGAGGGTTCTATCAAGGGCATTCCATCATCATTTATACGGCACAATCATCTGCGTCAAAGATCTGAAGTTGGTTGTCGAGCATCCCCTCTATCATCATTTAGTTACCCTGAGTTGACTTCCAAACCAAGATGGTGGTGGAGAACTCTAGCATGTGTGCCGTACTTGCTGCCACTCCACAACATGTGGTCGTATGCAGATGTCATCTACCAGCTGCACACGTACTTGCAGGGGTTTTCATTGGTTTACACCTTCATCGATACCATGACATTGTTTCCAGGGTGGCTCTTTCTGTTGATTTTTATAACTGTGTACTTCCTTGTCGTGAGACGAAAGTGGTCACCGCACTTTCTGAGGTTCCATGTGATCTTGGCTATCCTCCTAGACACTGGCTCCCAAGCAGTGGCAACAATGTGCACCTGGATGCCCAGCATCGTGTATCAGGGGAAGCCCATGCAGTATTTCTGGATGGCTATTGCTTTTATACAAATCTTCACAGTGCTCGAGTGCATGCGGTGTGCTCTTGCTGGGATGTATCCAAATGTTCCTTTTATATCTCACACGGCGTTTATTCATTCGGATCTGAATCTATTCAGGTAGCCAACTGCTCACCATGTCAGGTCTGGGCTATCAGAATGATGGAAAGGAGGGAGGTGCAAGTTGTGTAGTTTTTTTTTAATAGCTGCGTGCAGTTTTATTGACTGTTTTGTTTTTATTTGAAGCCTCGTGTGTAATTGCCATCACTGTGATATTTTGCTGTTACAACAAAATTCGAACACTATGTTGGATTGTTTCTGTGTTTTGGTTATATACAATTTTGTTTCTTGAAACGTGTATTCGCTTTTCCTCCTGTGGTTTGAACGAATCCTGCATCGTAAGACCGACTTATTTTTGGAAGCCTTGTTGCTGAATCGATCTTTCTAAAAGCTGCGCTGGCCGTGTTGGTCAAAAGACATTTTTATTTTGTTTTTGCAAAAGGATGCAGTTGGTTATCGCAGTCATCTTTAAGACTCAGTATTTAAGATACCATGTGATCAAATCCCAAAAATTCTACCGTAAGCTCATCTAATATGTAGTTAGTGTGACTCAAACTGTGACTGTAGACACAGAATATGGTACCATACTGGTTGGACAGTCACCACTTAGTGACTAAAGATTGTAATAAAATGGATTTATAGTAATAAAATTTTCATTATTACCTTTAAATGAACTTCTTTCAATATATTGACAGACATTCGGTGCGATGCGTGTTGCTGTATTTACGTTGTTAAAATAAAAGCCAAATTACAACACAGGTCATAGTAATTTTTGAGATTATTCATCTGGGTATCTACACTTCAAAAATAAAAAATCTTTTATATTCAGTTGTCTCTGCTCAATTAATTTTAATGAAAAAGGGTATTCTTGTGAACGAGCAGCTGCAAAATGACACTATTTCTATGCTACCAATAGTCAAAACCACACTGCATGTTAGCTTGCCCTGTCATCTCGATATGATTGCACAGTGTATGAAATACCAGTATGACGATGGATTTTAGTATAAAGACTTCGATTATGCAATTATTAGTATAACAAGCTATATGAACATTTCTAAAAAATAGGAAAAGAACAAGAGAGTTAGGCGAGCCCAGGGCGAGGGTGGCTGACGGGCGGGGCAAGACGGGGGAGAGGCTGACAGGTGGGGCCAAGGCGGGCGACGCTGGCAGGTGGGGTCGGCAGAGCGGGGTGACGAGAGGGGCGGCAGGCACGACCGGAGCTGAGGAAGAAAGTGGGCGGGGCGGTGAGAAAGGGCGCCTGAGAGGGAGAGAGGGCGCGGGAAGGGGAGAGCTCACCGCGGCGAGTAGGGCAAGGAGAAGGAAGGGCGGGGGAGAGGCTTTTATAGTCGGGGGAGGAGGGAGAGGGCGGAGCCAGTGAGGGTGCAGTGGGGGCGGTGCTGGGCATAGGCGGCTTAGGGAGGGGCATGAGGGGGCGGTCGAGGCGAGGAAGGCACCGGGGCAAGGGGCGGCGTGAGCGAAGGTGGTGGGCAGCAGCTACTGGATCGAGGCAGAGAGGAGGACGGGAGGTGGCGCTGGGTCGGAGCAGGCTGGAGGGGAGTGGCCGGGAGGCTGGATGGGCCGGGGGAGAGGCCATGCCACGGAGGCAGGGGGGTCGTATTTCCCGAAAAGGAAAGCATCTCTCGACAGGGACTTTCAAAAAGGAAAAGATTTCAAAATTGGCCAAAGTAAATCCAAAAAAAAATCAAATAAAATCCAAATAAATTATTTTGTAGATTTTTGGGGTATTATATTGTAAAAACATATATCAGGCTTGTTTTGATTAATATGAGTAAAAATGACATCCCAATTTTTGTATTTTTCTGTTAGGTTCGTGATTTGGCTAAAAATGTTCAGTCTAGTCCAGTAGCATATGTTAGTTCGTCTCAGAAACTATTTGATGTTGAAATTGCTATTTTTGGTTCATGTTTGACACTTTGGCACTCCAATTTTCAGGGCTTAGTCCCCTATGAACGTGTCGGAGGGCGGGGATGGGGAAAATTGAGCCCCGTATGTAGGGATAGGAACAGGAACGGAGAAACTTTAGTTATCGGGGATCGAGAATAACAGAGTGCTCTCCGCAGGGATTTTTTCGGTTGCCATCCCTACGTAGAACCGACGTGCCAACGCGGGACCTCTCGTGGGTCTAGGCCGAGCGCGGGACACAGGCGAACGCATGGTTTCCGTCCGAAAACTCACCGAATCCATCCATCCGTATACCGCCGGCGCATGCCACTTTGGGTGGAATCGTTCTCGCGGACATGCCGAAACTGCAGGTAAACGTGAGGAAGGCACATCGTCCGTTGGTCGGCACGGCCGCATTGCGTGGCAGAAAAGGCCACTGGTGTTTTGGCGCATGCGGCCTCGTCGGTTCGTTGGGCCGGGCCCCTCGATCGGCCGTGGCTTGCGGTGACGAATTTTTTTTTATTTAATATTTTTTTAATCGTTTTTTCAAAACTAGTCGCCCGCACTGAAAAATAGCGGAAATACCCTCCCGTCGCCCCTAGCAGGGGCGATCGCCCCCTGCTCGGGCGACAGGAGGTCCGGCTAACGGCAAAACTCCAAACCCTAACGGCAGAAACGTAAAAAAAAAAAAAAGGAAAATGTACCGGTCGCCCCTGGCAGGGGCGATCGGTACTATAGTTTTTATTTTTTTGGCGATTTTTTTTGCAAATTGTTTGTACAATAATTGTTACATTGAACCAGGAAAAATTATTTTAGTCCGTTAGTGATACGCACTTAGTTTTTTGATAGCCTCGTAGGGTCCGTCGAATATGACCGAAAAAATAGGGGAAAAAGCACAGGCGGCCTACGCAACGTGGGATACCACTTTAGTACGGGCGAGACGGCCGGACGTTGCGAAAATCGGAAAAGGCACTCGCGGGCACGAAACCAGTGAAATCGTGGCCACTTAGGGGTTTTCGTAGCCCCGCGGGACAGGCCGGACACGGTCCAAAAAAAACGGGAAAAATCAAGGGCGGCCTACGCAACGCGGGCTACCACTTACGTACGGGCGAGATGGCTAGACGTTGCCCCGGCTTTTTGTTGCGAAAATCATAAAAGGCCCTCGCGGCACGAAACCACTGAAATCGTGGCCACTTAGCGGCCAGAGCCGCAGACAAGCCGGACATGGTCAAAAAATACAGAAAAATCGAGGCGGCCCACGCAATGTGGGCTACCACTTACGTATGGGCGAGATAGCCGACGTTGCCTCGGTATTTTGTTGCGAAAATCGGAAAATGCACTTTCATGACCACGAAACCACGTAAATCGTGGCCACTTAGGGGTTTTCGTAGTCTCAGGATGTGGTAGGACATGGTACGGAGGCCTTGTACCGCTCAACGAAATATCTTTGGGTGCCTAGCAACACACCCTCAACAATGCCCACCAACGGGAGGCATCTCGCGCCTTTCATTACCCAGTTGTAAATCTCCGCCAGTTGGTTGTCATTATTCCATAGCGGAACCGCCCTCGTCATGAGAATGGACCATTTCTCCAACGGCTCGTGTCGTATCCAAATCCGTGAAACTCTTTATGCTTGCCTCTACCACGCCGGATGTTTGCGCGTCGGTCGGAGCGCACACAAGGTCGTGGAGTCATCTCCTTGCTCGTGGTACACCATAGGGTTCCTTGACGAACTAGCGCCATCCCTTGGATTCAGTGATTGCTTCTTGGTTAGTTCATCCAACGTCCTCCACAGCGACTCGAACTTCCTCTGCTGGTTCTGTTTGCACAGCCGCTTGAACATGTTCATAAGTTCCTTGTTCCTGAACTGACGGAAAAAATTGGCACCCATGTGCCTCATGCACCACCGCTCTTGGTCCGCCACCAGCCGCTCCCACGACGTCGGACCCTTGTTGCATATCCACGATCGCCTCAAGAAACCCGCATGTCGGTCATGGATGACACATACATCGGGCGGTCTTGCACAACCGCCATCTTGACTCTTTCAAGAAACCAAGACCACTCTCCGTGTTTTCCCCTCACGAAGGCCAATGCGACCGGTAGAACACGGTTGTTGGCGTCCATCGCGATTGCGATTAGAATCGCCCTTGTATTTCCTGTGAGGAATGTGCCGTCCATGCAAATGACCGGCGACGATCTGCGGAAGGCATTAATGCATGCGCCGAGGGCGAAGAAGGCCCGCCGAAGACCCACTTACGCGCAAGACGCACCATCCGCGGAAAACTCCGCAAGGTCGATGACCGCATCGGATTCCTACTTGATATTGCCCCGAGCAAGTGTGGAATATTCTCGAAGAAGCCTCGTATGTCCCGAACCGTATTTGTAAAGTCGTTTTTTTGCTCTCCAAGCCTTTCCGTAGCTAATCTTGTATCAAACCTCTCTCTACGGCTCGATAATGGATCGAGACTGCGAAAGCGGATTGTCGACGATCTGATCATAAAACATATTTGCCACCCAAGTGGACGACAGATTGCGGTGTTCCTGTTTCGCTTGCTCCAGTTGGCAGTTATGCTCCGTCACTATGGAACATTTCGAGAGTCCCTCCACTTCCCTTGTATGCATGCACCGCCATGGGCACGAATCAACTACGCACTTCACGTCGTAGTCTTTTTGTCGACTTCACTACCCGAATTGGCGCCAAGAGACATTGACCAATGCTTCACCGCATCCATCACGGCCTCCTTGTCTTTATATATGGCCCCTCGCGACCTCGTTCTCATTATACTCCCATGCATCTCTGTTCCTTCATTCATTGTCGTCTTGAAATTATATTTAGTCCACGCCCGGGACAGCACCTCAGAGTATTGTCCTCCTCGTCCGAAGCGTTCGCCATCGTGGACTTCCTCATCCGCACGGTCCTCCTCCTCCATCAACTCAACTATGTGCTCCACCTCCTCCCCTCGTCGGCCACCCCGCGCCTCCACGGTGGCTCCTCGCCCCTCGATCCCGCCGCCACCGCCAACCTCGCCACCACCTTCATCATCGCGTTGTTGCATATCTCTATTCCTCCTCCGTAATATCTACCCGACATCACGCACCTCCGACACCGATGGAGGTACACGTACCAATCTACGGCAACATGAGCGCCAACCCGCTCTACAACAGACTCCAATATAGCTCCTCCATGCCGAGGTCGCGTTAATAGGAATCACTCTCCATAAAAAGTCTGCGACGGCTTACTATTGCTCTAACCCGCAATTAACACTCTGGGCATCCAAACCGAACATCCAAATATGAACTCCATCAAACCCTCAGATGTCCTATCTCTCGCCTAGATATGCCTCAGATGATGCTGAAAATACCGACAAATCGACTCCATTCGGTCCTCGTGCTATCTCCCCATCTCCATAGAATATCTGAAAATACAATGTCTCCGACATATCGCCTACAACGTCGAACCAGAAAAAATCATCATTTCTCCACCTAACCGCTATATAAATGTCACAATATATTGTCGTCAAATTTTACCCTCATCGATTTGTAATGCTACCGCCATGTTTTTAAATATACTAATTTTTAACGTAACACGGTCATTGACTATAAATAAGTAATTCGATTACCTATATTACATACCATAAATACTAAATATTAAATCTCTAAAATATTAAATACCGCAAATACTAAATATTAAATCTCTAAAATATTACATACCGCAAATACTAAATATTAAATCTCTTAACATTACTTAATATTTCTACTATCCAATCCTAACTAAATTAAATTTCTAAATACTACAATCCTAATAATTCTAAAAACTACATTAAATCTCTAAACATTGCCTAATATTTGTACTATTCAATCCTAACTACATTAAATTTCTAAATACTATATTAATTCTCAACATCTCAATCATCATATATCTAAATACTACATTAAATCTTTAAATACTACATTTCTACATTTCAAAAAATTATACAGTACTAACATTTCAAAAAATATGAGTACAAAATATTCGAACTTACCTTCAAAAACGACGAAGATTTTTTTTTCCTCTTTTTCTTCCTTTTTTTTTTCCTCCTTCTTTTTCCTCTCTTCCTTTCCTCTTTCTTTCTTCTTTCTTCTCTCGCATGAGCTCGTGGCGCACAAATGAATCTTTGTTTGCTCGCTGGCCTATTTAAATCGCTGATCGCTTCGCCCGGCGACGATCACCAGACGCCGACGCGTGTCCACTCCATGTGACGCCGAAGCGTCGTCACCAATGTGCATTCGATCGTTAGTGGGACCCACCTTTCGCCCGTCTAGGCGATCGCCGGACGGGGCGACGGAGGGTATTTCGCTATTTTTCGGTGCGGGCGACTAGTTTTGAAAAAACGATTAAAAAAAATATTAAATAAAAAAAAATTCATGCGGTGACCGCGTGAGTGATAGTCATTTGTGATGGTCGGCGTGACCCCGGCGGCTTGTGTGCGGCCGTCCGGGGGTGAGCACGGCGTGCTGCGTGCATACTGTCTCCTGCTCAAGTTCTATTCGGATGGACGCGCAGATGTTACTCCTGGTTTTCAAGTCGGACGGCGAGCAACACGATGTAGTAGCCTTCGAAAGGGAATGGGTACGGTCGTGATGGCATATGTTACAGGTACATTAAGGCCAGAGATGATTCTGAACATGAAAACATTGTGCGTTCGGATTTGATTCCGATATTATCGTTAGTACACATTGTTTACTTTCCAGAGCATCAGATGCTGCACGAACCCAACAACAACGAAGACCTAGTCATGGGCCACAAGCGCAATACAGTCTCCCTGACACATAGGCCCAATTCACTTCTGGTCCAGCCTTGTGTCTGGCCCACACGCCATTGGAACAGAACACGCGTGCACGGCCGTCCCGTAACAATGACAAAATCCACTCAAAAGAAAGAACAGTGAATTTCATAAAAACCTCACATTTTACCCTTTTTTGCTGTGCAAAATGTCAGATATTATGACTTATGTTACTTAATTTAGAAATTATGATCATAATAGTTCATAAAAACTCTTTCTCATTACAACCACTCCTCCACATTCGCGACTACAAAAAACGATGACGAGCTATTCTTGTTGCACACGTCTACCTTACACGCTACTACTTTCAGTAGCTTATGTTTGCTATGACTATAATACCTAAAATTTTAGGAAATATTCTCTATTATTTCTATTAAGAGTTGGTGACGGTCGTCTGTTCTTCTCTAGAGTATCTGATCCTTTGGATCTGATACAAACGGCTGAGATGGAAGGGGATTTTTGTTTTGTTTCAGTATTCCACGACTCGCCTGCTATCCCCTGCTCGCTGATCGCTTCCTCCTTCGATTCAAACTCTCTCGTCTCTACCCATAGAACCAAACCAACACAAGAGAAAAAAATCTCACCGCACTGCGACCAAATCTAAAGTTGCTTCACTTGCCTATAGACGACCCTCCTCTTCCGAACATATAGCTAGAGCAGTCTGCCGCCACCGCCGACAAGCTCCCCGCAACGCCATTGACGCCGAAGCATGAGGTGGCGGAGATGGGGAAGGGGATGGAGGAGGAGTACGTGACAGCCCCCGACGATGCACCGCTCCAGGCCATACAGCGCCGGGAGGCCAGCGATGACGAGGGATCCGAGGAGGGGAGGTGCCCGCCTAGGGTGCAGATCGGGCCTAACCACGACAACAACCGCCAGGGTGCCCTGAAGGTGTACGAGAACGAGGTGGATAACGAGGAGGACGACAAGGAGTACTATGATGATTTAGAAGAGGAGGAGGATGAGGTAGGCGAGGGTTTCGAGGAGAGTATGATGGTCGGGTGGTGCTACCTAAGGAGGCTGCTGCCGACGGGGGAACGAGGGCAAAAAGGTTGGGGAGGAGGGAACGAAGCCGGAGATCGCTTAAGATTTGGTTTATTTACTATCTCTATTACTAAATGTGTTGAAAATTTTGATGTTCATGGTACGGTTTGAGGTTACGTTTGATGATATGTTCATTATACGGTTTGGAAATTACATTATTTCATATAAAAAATATGCATTTCAAATAAGATTTTTATATAACCTTATTTACTATTTATTGTGTTTGTACATAATCAATACTTATGTGTATCTAAAATCTGCAAAGTATTTTGTAATGTGAGGGCTTTTATATTGCGAAATTAAAGATAATTTTAAGCACAAATTTGTAAATAGATGTTTGGAATTTGTATGTTTCGATGAATTGATTTAAACATTCAACCATTGTAAATTCAGAATGAACAATATTATTCAGAAAGAATTAATGCTCTCTACAAATAATTTTTTTTCAAATCAAACTTCTGTTGCAATGCACAAACACATAACTAGCCTGACTATAATATTTGAGAGGATTTTGCACTAGAACGATCGTTATGAAATTTACTCAAAGAATATAACACCGCATCCGATTCGACAGCAACCTCCACCGCCTCATCGTCTCTTACCGCAGCAAACGGCTGTCCCGTCGGCCAAGCCCCGTCGCCCTCGATTCGACAGGCACTCACCGCCGAGAGACAAGAGGGAGAGAGACAGAGATCTTAGGTTGCTACTCATTGAAGACAGCACACAGACAGAATAGAACAAGCCGATATCACTTCAAATTGTCACCAAAAATGTTTTTTCTACTGCAGGTCGTGTGCTATCTGGTTACTAGGTTTTTTCCGATCCCCCCCAGATCGCCCCTCCTCCCGTTCCTCCCGATACCCACATCGCCCCGGCGCGCCGTCGCCTCCTCGCCTGCCGGGACGCCGCGTCCTCCCCGCCTCGTGCTCCCGATCCACATCGTCGGCCTATTCCCCGGTAGCTCGCTGCCTCCTCCTCCCCCGCTCGTCCTCCCGGTCGTCGCCTCATCCCCCGGTCTCGGAGCACCGTCCGGTCGTGCTCCTCCGCCGTCTGCTTGCGCCCCCTCTCCTCCTGCCGCTGCCGCTGCCCTTCCACCTCGCTACGGTGGTCCATCCCGTGTCGACTCCGCGCCGCGTCGGCAGCCCGCCCGCCAGCCATCCTCCCCCGCGACGTCGCTCTTCTATCCCTCCTGCCTGCCCCCCTACCCTCCTCCGCGGCTCCCTACTCGAATGGGGGGGAACGAATGGAGTGAAATCTAGAAACTTTGGATTGTTTTTTTATTGGTAACAAACCCTAGCTTGCATGGATTGTTGCTCTATGAGTTTTGTTCTCATCTTTTCTTTGCCGTGGATAATCCAAATCTTTATTTCTGGGATGGTACTCCGATCCATCCAGTTTTTTGCGGGGGGGTTTTTTTTTTTCTTCTGGGTGGTGGATTCCTAGTAGCTGTTTATTTTCCAAAATTTTTGGTGGTTCAACTGAACCCCCATGCCCGACATTACGTCCGCCCCTGCTTTCTGGCGTAAATTGCCTGTAACTGTATTTCACCCATTTCTTGCTTCCAGTTCTCGCTCGTATTGAGGGAGGGTGTCCATTTGATTATTTCGAGAGTACGATCTGATTAGGCTGATATGATTGAAACTTGTGTAATTGTGTGAATTCAGTGCTAAAGTGCTAATTTCATTTACATACCTGTCCAGGTAATTGTGCAAATGGCTCCCTGTCAAGGATTATCTGCTGGACATGCTCAGCTGCTTGCTTTTCCTGCTGCTAATCATAACCCTTCTTTCTTAAGAAGATCTTGCCTTCGTACTCCAGCAGGATCACCGAGCCTAAAGAGTGCTCAGCTTCAATCCGAGACGAAGAATTTTTCGGCACGAGCTGTACTAGGTATGCATACAATGAAACTATTTCCTTTTGGTTCAATTTACTGCAGGATATGATGCATATGCTCTTTTGTTGCCCACAATGCTTCTTTGAGTTTCTGTTGTTATATCCTCTTTTACGGTTGCAGTGTTAGTTTTTTTTAACAACGATTTCAAATCAATGCCATATTGTAATGCTAGCGTGCTTCCTAACAAATGATTCTATCTATTCTTTTGTTAACCTAAATTCTTGTTTTTGGTATTTCTACACAATAAAAACAGGAAGCTGAATCTTTGACGAACTGCATGTACCATCGGATGCCCAAAAACGACATCCATTGAACATAGATCATCCTTAATCCTTAGCCCTCCAAAACAGAGCTCTACTGCTTGTTTGTTGGTTGTAAAGGTGAGGGTTATATAGTAAAAACTAGATGAATGCCTGTGCGTTGCAATGGAACACAAATAAGCTACATTGAAACAATATTGCGAATTGGTTGTGGATTGATATTTAGGCCCACCTGTCGGCACTTGTTGATAGAGAATTTTTAGGGAGGTTGCATTTATTTGTTGATAGATTGCTTTTTTCTTTTTCTTTTTTTTTTGGCTAGAGATTTTTTAGGAAGACCGACATGTTAGTGCATAATTCTTATGTGACAGGAGTGGAGAAGAGAGATAGATTGCTTTTTTCTGTTTTTTGTCAGAGATTTTTTAGGAAGGACCACATGTCAGCACGTAATCCTTATGTGAGGAGGGGAGAAGAGAGGCAGATTGATGAATCACCACTAGCTTCTTTTAAAATAGTAAAGATATTGGGTTCTTCAAAATTATTTGCAGTTATTTGTACAGTATGTAGTCATTATCTAGGCTCCTTAGAAAGATATTAGGCAGATTAATTCTAATGCATCTACCAGAGAGCAGTGCTTCATACTCTGAACAATGATTTATCTGCAAAAAAGAAGTTCTATTAGGAAAACAGGATCTAGTTGATAATAGCAAGTCTGTCAAGGTTCATCTTTAGAACTATGACTAACACTTTTTCTTAAGCCTGTGCATGTCCAAGTACCAAACTAAAGTATATTATTCTGTAATGCAGTCTACTAGTGTAGCATGGTTCAAATATTCTAAACTTGCAAGTTTGTTCTACCAGTCGTATATATTTGATGAGATTCTTAAGTGCTGATAACTAATTTACTTGTCAAAAAATAGTAGCAAACATCATTATTCAGAATTCTACATAATGTGTAATTCTTTTACTGGACTGTGAGCAATGTTCAAGAAGACGCTTGGCGCTAGGCAGGCGGCGAGCCACAGCCTAGCGCCTAGGCGGATTAGGCGTAGATTAATCGGAACTAGGCGGTTAGTCCTAGGTGGCACACTATACTATATAATAGTAGATAGAAGCAATAGAAGCTGCCTAATAGAAACTACTAGGGGCTAATAATAATAGAAGCAATTAAGCAAATAACTAAATACTCCAATTGGTTGGGAGTGATTTGGAGCCACGGTTTGAAAGACACAAAATAAACAAGAATTACTGTTCATATAAACAGTATTAGGCTGTAAACGAGGCCCAACAAATAGGGTAAACAGGGTCGGCTCCTCGCCTACCTCACACGAGCTCGAAAGGCGAGAGAGGGAAGGAAAAGAGAGAGAGAGAGAGAGAGAGGAGGATGGGACCGGTGGCATTGGCGGTGACCGCCGGCGGAAGGTGTCTGGTCGAGGCACCGGTGACGGCGAGAGAGAAGGGCACTGGCAGAGAAGTGGCGGCGGCGACGAGGAAGCAGCGGTTCTGGGTAGAGGAAGCGGCGGCGGCGGCAAGGAAGCACTGGATCTGGGCAGAGGAAGCGGCGGCTACGACGAGGAAGCGGCGGCGCTGGGCAGAGGAAGCAGCGACGGCGGCAAGGAAGCGGCGACTGCAGGTAAGCCCGTGTGCCACCGCTCCTTCTCCAAATCGGGCGCCTAGTCGCCGCTTTCCTGCCACCGCGCCGCCGAATAGCGCCGTGACTAGGCCCGACTAGCCCGCCTTGGACCGATTTTGACCGCCTAGGCAGGGAATCCGCCTAGCCTGCCGACTACCTTCAAATCTAGGCGGGTTGTCGTCGCCCAACGCCTAGGCGCCGATTAGTCGGCGCCTAGAAGCGATTTTTAGAACACTGACTGTGAGTATGTTATACATTTAAGTAATTGCAGCTTTTGTTTTATGTGCTGGACAATTTTAACATCTTAAACCATCTGGCTTCTGCTCAAGGAGTATTCTACACATTACCTTACAATCACTAACACTATATTGAGTTATAGAATTACAGTCTGCATGCAGTTACATGCGTGTAGAATTACCCTTGTCAGCTAAAACATGATATGGTAATATGGTATAATCTTGAATTCCACTTTAGTGAAAATTTGCATAGAAATAAGCTTCAGGGTTATCTGTTGGCATTCTAGAATATGTACAAACGCATAACACAATAACTCAATGGAAAAACTTCATCAAACTTCTACTTTATCTGCTACAATAGCATGGTTGAAATGAAACTAGATAAATACCCTTATGATTTGTAACCTGGAAGGTTACCATTGCTTGGGTGTAATGGTATTATTTCAATCACTGGGATCTAAATCCTGGCTTCTCCAAAAGGCTGTTAGCATTGAATTACATTTTTTTTTAATTGCTGGTTTATTCGTTTCATATTATTGATGTCTGTGATTTCTGGCAACATTTTGTGGGTTCTGTAGTCAGCTATACTGGATACTGGAATATCTGGTGATACTATTCTTCAGCTGACAGTCAATATTGTAGTTTTATAAAAACTTTTTACAGTTTTGGGATTTCTGTCTCGTTGGTTACTAGTGTTGTGAGGACCAATGTTTCATAGACATTTTGATGAAGAAAACAAGGTATTATATAGACAGTACGTGGTTGGGCCAATGGCATGGAGTAAACAATGAAATATGACCATTTGCACAGCATGTGTATTTGACTTATCTGTAGTGCTTGACAAACCAATCTAATAAGTACCATTCTGAACTTATGGCCTATTGAGGACAGCTTTTATTGGGCTTTTTTGGGGGCACCCTACCCCACACACACGCACAAAAAGAAAAAAAAAGAAGGGATCAGCTTTTAAGTAGCTTTTGTCATAGGACAGAGACCACATATAAATAGCAAAAGCCAAAAGCAGGTCAGGATGTGTTTTTGCGGCTTAATGTGGGGGAGAATTAGTTATTTCTCTAAGGGCCTCTTATAAAATCTACAGCCGTTTTTCAGCCCAGAAAACCAAAGAACAGCTTTTCAGAAAAGCTACAGCTCCCACAAAACAGGCCCTTCATTATATGCTTTTCTTTGATATTGGCTATAATAAATTATAAACATATGACCTGTTGAGGAAAGCTTATATTGCTTTCGTTATGTGCTTTTCTTTGATGTTGGCTAGAATAAAGACCGGGAGTGAGACAATTGTATGCGTGTAACAGGTGTCATTTCGTGTCTTATTGTCAGTTAGTTTTCTTTATGTTTCATTTTGTTACATTCTTGGATTCTGACACTTGATTCTTATAATGAATTCCATTGTAATAATCACCTATGTCCTGCAGCTCACACTAATTTTCTCCAACATGACATACTCAAATCATTCCGAAGGGAGGGTTCTATCAAGGGCATTCCATCATCATTTATACGGCACGATCATCTGCGTGAAAGATCTGAAGTTGGTTGTCGAGCATCCTCTCTATCATCATTTAGTTACCCTGAGTTAACTTCCAAACCAAGATGGTGGTGGAGAACTCTAGCATGTGTGCCGTACTTGCTGCCACTCCACAACATGTGGTCGTATGCAGATGTCATCTACCAGCTGCACACGTACTTGCAGGGGTTTTCATTGCTTTACACCTTCATCGATACTATGACATTGTTTCCAGGGTGGCTCTTTCTGGTGATTTTCATGACTGTGTACTTCTTTGTCGTGAGACGAAAGTGGTCACCACACTTTCTGAGGTTCCATGTGATCTTGGCGATCCTCCTAGACACTGGCTCCCAAGCAGTGGCAACAATGTGCACCTGGATGCCCAGTATGGTGTATCAAGGGAAGCCCATGCAGTATTTCTGGATGGCTATTGCTTTTATACAAATCTTCACAGTGCTCGAGTGCATGCGGTGTGCTCTTTCTGGGATGTATCCAAATGTTCCTTTTATATCTCACACGGCGTTTATTCATTCGGATCTGAATCTATTCAGGTAGCCAACTGCTCACCATGTCAGGTCTGGGCTATCAGAATGATGGAATGGAGGGAGGTGCAAGTTGAGTAGTTTTTTTTAATAGCTACTTGCAGTTTTATTGACTGTTTTGTTTTTATTTGAAGCCTCGTGTGTTTTATTGACATTTTTATTTTGTTTTTGCAAAAGGATGCAGTTGGTTATCGCAATCATCTTTTAAGACTCAGTATCTAAGATGTCATGTGATCAAATTCCAAAAAATCTACCATTAGCTCATCTAATATCTAGTTAGTGTGACTCAAACTGTGACTGTTAGACACAGAATATGGTACCATACTGGTTGGACAGTCACCGGTTAGTGACTAAAGATCGTAATAAATGGATTTATAGTAATAAAATCTTCATTATTACCTTTAAATGAACTTCTTTCAATATCTTGACGGATATTCGGTGGGACTCGTGTTGCTGTATTTACGTTGTTAAAATAAAAGCCAAATTACAACACAGGTCATAGTACTTTTTGAGATTATTCATCTGGGTATCTACACTTCAAAAAAAAAAAAAGATCTTTTAGTTTCAGTTGTCTCTGCTCAATTAGTTTTAATGAAAAATGTATTCTTGTGAACGAGCAGCTGCAAAATGACATTTTCTATGCTACGAATAGTCAAAACCACACTGCATGTTATCTTGCCCTGTCATCTCGATATGATTGCATAGTGTATATGAAATACCAGTATAACATGGATTTTAGTATAAAGACTTCGATTATGCAATTATTAGTATAACGAGCTATATGTGCATTTCTAAAAAATAGAAAAAGAACGAGAAAGTTAGTGTAGGCAATAGTGTCTTTACTGTATTTTGGTAAAAAATCTACCGTCAGGATTTTCTGAATTGGTTCCTGTTCCAATTTGTTGCGGTGTACCGATTCTTTCAGGGTGCAAGCATTTGATGTCTAGTAATGCTTTTACGTAACATCCTCCTAATTCAACTTTCAGTTACATAACTGAAAGGGTAAGTAATTATCATCGACTTTTTATTCACACTTTAATATTTATACAAACTTTCAAATAGTGATATATAGAAACACCTCCTTAGATGTTATCAATAACATTTAGAGATACTTGCAAAAAAAAGCGTGTTTTAGAGATGTCTATAATTGAAGAGCCATTTCTTATTTGTAGCATGATTATGAGTAGGGAATGACACTGTAGGGTGGTGATTTTTCTTTTTCTCTCCTGGAAGGTCTGTAGTGTGGTGACTGAAATGCGGACGTGCGGTACGTAGAGGTTCGGCCGGTTCCAGGTGCTGTTGTGATCCCCAACTCGGCAGATTTGTCCGTCATTTTAATTTTTTTCGAGACAAGCCTGGAGCCTTCGTTTAGAGTTCTTTTACAATGAATTAAAATCAATATAAGTCGACAATTCCTTTGAATCTAATAGTTGAAATCAATTTGAACCTAATTATACTATCACCTGTAGTATTGGAAGTAAAATTTAAAGAGGAGTAAAAGGGTAAAAAATTCTGTTATACATCACTAATATTTCAATAAAATTTTCTGTTACTGTATCATTTATGTTCCTTCTGCTTTTGATTTTCCAAAGAAAACAAATCAATTTCAATTATTTTGAATTTTTTTTGTTATGATCCTAGACTAATAAAGATGGTACCATAAATTTTTTAGAGTATGGTCAAGCTTGTGAATTTTTATAAAAATCTGATAGTGTTTCTATTATTTTTATAAAGAATAAATTTCACAAAATTACAAGTTTCTTATACAAATTATCAGAAAACTACAGATTTTACCTTCTATTTCATAAAACTACAAATTTTAGAAGAACTTGTTTCACAAAAATACAAATTTCTTGTACAAAATATCAAAAAACTATATATTTTTAGCTTCTATTTTACAAAATTATGGATTTTATGAGAACTTATATAATACAACTACAAGTTTTAGAAGAATTTGTTTCATAAAACTACACGTTTTAGAATTGGTTGTTTCTTATAACAGGACTGACAGTGTGGGCCTATATAGTGGTCTCAAACGCCCTCATTTCGCATTTTACTCACGCGTGAAGCTGTCATGTAAGCCTAGACTATCAAACCCATTATAAGAAATGATTAATTCTAGAATCTATAGTTTTGTGATATAAATTCTCCTAAAATATATAGTTTTGTGAAATAGAAGCTAAAAATGTAGCTTTCTGATAATTTGTACAATAAACCTGTAGTTTTGTAAAAACAAGTTCTTCACAAATCTGTAATTTTGTAAAATATAAGCTAAAATATGTAGTTTTCTAATAGTTTGTACAAATAAGTCTGTAGTTTTGTGAAATTTACTCTTTCAAATAGTTTTATGGAATATGACATTCTTAAGAGATATTGACCCAAAACCGGCCCAAAGAAGTTGAAACAGGTCAAAATTACCAAGATTTCGGTGAAATTTCCTAAATTTTTAAAAATACCGTAGCAATTTGATTTTTTTCAAATTTTTTTATTCTGCAGGAATTTAGAATCTCATCCTCAGACGAAATCCAAAATGTCAACCAAAATTTCGTCGGGACTTTGAACCTTGGTGCTCACACACCGGTGGCTGGGGTGCGAGGTTGAGCCTTTTAGGCTTTGGGCTCAGCTCCTAGCTAGCAGGACATCTACATAAATAAAAAACAACAGGTGGTATTTAATTCATTTTCTTCGTTTTAAGAGCAAAAAAAGTCCTATATTAATCTTAGAAAAGAAAAGAATCTAGAAATTCTAACATTAATTGAAAGAAAAAGAGAAATAATATCACTTATTTTGGTGGATTAGATTATATCGAAACAGATTAATCATATATAGATACTAGAGTTATATAACAAATACAATTGTATTTCAATAATAAAAATTAGAGTTGTATATCAAATACAACTACATCTTAATATCTCAACTATAAATACGCTAGTTTAGAAGAACATCCATGTCCTGTCACGAATTCCTCGAAGCCTCTCAGAGCATCGACGATTCGCAATCTACAGCTGATTACGCGATCGTACACCATATAATATTCAAGCCAAACAACACGTAGCATAGTGATCCAAGGAGACTGCAATCTTCGTGAAGAATGGAAACAGTTCGAAACTGATGTCCGCATAATGTAACATGGCAGTATGCTTATCTAGTATACATAAAAAAGGCATTGAAAATATATCTAATCCTTTCCTTTACTTTACAAACTAAATCGAGTTTCTTTCCGAGGGATAAACTCGAATCGTATGTGAACAACTAGTATCTATATACGTTCACCAGATGCTTACAGGATCCTTCTCAGATTCCGGCGCCACCTTTCGCCTCTGCAGACCACTCGAAACGAAATGGCCATGGCAAAACCCAAGCCGAATCCTGATCCAACCACAGTAAACAGTACAATGGTATCCACTCTATCGGCTGAACTTTTCTCTTCCTCCGAAGAGGGGCCCCCTGCATCCGAACTGTTGCACTGTTTAGACAGTGGTTTACCACATAGCCCTGCGTTCCCTTCGAAAGAAGCGTTGGTAAACGTCAGGAACTGCCCTCCCTGCGGTATGCTCCCCTCTAAATGATTGTAGGAGACGTTCAGCCAGGCAAGCGAAGTTAGAGAGGTGAGCACCTCTGGGATCTCCCCATGAAGCTGGTTCGCGGCGAGGTCGAGCGATTCGAGCTTCGTCAAGTCGCTAAGTTGAGGAGGAATTGTTCCTGTGAAGGCGTTGCGCGACATGTTAAGCCCGCGTAGTGAAGCAAGCCTTCCGATTGATTCCGGGATGCTACCGGTAAACGCGTTGTCGGAGAAGTCGATCACGTTGAAGGCAGTCAAGATTCTGCTGAAACTCATGGCTGTGCCTTTGTATGTGACTACAACCGTATCTCGATAGAATTTCCCTGAAAGGTTGTTCTCCAAGGCTTGTCGGGCGTCGTTCTCTCTGGTAACCATCATCGCTTTGAGTTCCTCAAACCATCGTAGATGCAAGCTGCCGGAGAAGTTGTTTGAGGCAAGATCAATAATTTGCAAGCTGGAGAAGTGCGTCCTGTTTTGGTCGTCTTCGACAGGAACCGCCCCCACCGAACCAGAGAATTTGTTGGATCTTAGTACAAGAACTCGAAGTTCTGGCAGCATTCCCATCCAGCTCGGGAAAGAGCCGACGAAATTGTTGTCGCCCACATCAAAGACTTCCAAGTCATTGCAGTTGGAGAGTGATCTAGGTAACAGCCCATCCATCTGATTTCCGTTCAAATCTATCGTCTGGGAAACACATCCTCCTTTGATGTCATCAGGCAAGGTCCCCACAAATTGGTTATGTCTCAGCTTCAGGATGGTCAGGTGCCCATCTACTAGACAAGTTGGAACACGGCCACTGAAAGAGTTATAAGACAGGTCAAGGAATCTGAGTTTGCTTGCATTGCAGATCATAGGTGGGATGGCTCCATGTAGCGTATTGTTGGCCAAGTTCAGAAAGAAAGGACTACTCAGTTGTGCCATCAAGTCCTCGGGGATAGATGAGAACAGATTGTTTGAGTAATCAAGGAACTGTGGAGATTGAGGGATGGGTATAGGCCCTTGAAGATTGTTGTAACTAAGATCAAGATAGTATACGCTGGCATTAGCCAGAGACAGCTCCATACTAGTAAACTTATTGCGCGAAAGATTAAACTTAAACACATCTATGTTGTCATTCTGATTTGTCCATATCCACTTTGGTATAGACCCTCCGATTTGGTTGCACGAGAGGTCAAGGTCACCTACCACAACATACCTTAGTATGGAGGGAATCTTGGTCATGTTGCAGCATGCTAATCCCAGGGAGTTGATTTGAGGGAGTGACGTAGATGAGGAACTGATGTGTTCATCATCCACTATCACTGTCAGTCTATTAGCTGACAGACAAAGGTTACTTAAATTTGCGAGTCTCCAAAAGAATCTAAGGTTTACTACCCCGCTCAAGCTGTTTCTGGAGAGATCGAGAGTCTGTAAGCTCGTGAGCTTAAAGAAAGATTTGGGCATTGATCCATTTAGCTTGTTGTAGTCCAGGTAAACGGATGTTAGCGATGGAGAAGGATTGGAGAATTCTTGGAGGGGACCAGCTAGATTGTTTGACATAAGCGATACGAATTCTAATCGTGGCAGAGAGAATAGGAAGCTCGGGACTGGCCCTGAAAGGGAGTTGCAACATAGCTGTAGCGTTTCTAGGTTCAGGAATGCTCCTTTGCTGAAGAAGGTTATTGGCCCTGCAAAATAACACAAAGACCAAGAATTAAATTCGATGTCTGTTAAAAAAAAAAAAACCTATCTAGATTTATCTCTACAGTTTTTAGAAACAAAGAAATTTCAAAAATACGCTAGTTTTGATGCATTTCAAGATAGCCGTAGGAATGTAGGATATGACCTCACCTGTGAGATTGTTCAGTGAGAGGTCCAACTCGCTCAAGCGTGTCAGATTCCGAATGGACGACGGTATTGCACCGGAGATGCCGCACTCCCGTAGCCGCAGCGTGGACAAGGACTGCAGCCTGCCGATTGCAGCCGGCAACTCACCGATTTGGAACCCGCTGCTGCTCAGATCCATAAAGCTCAAGAATGTGAGATCGCTGATCGAAGCGGGAAGTCCCCCAGAAAAGCGGCCGTTACTGCCGCTAATGTCAAGCGTCTTCAGGTGTTTCAGGTTGCTGATGGAGCTTGGTATTTCACCGGAAAAATTGGTTTCACGCAGTACCAAAACCTCCAGGGAGCTCCCAGCCGGGAGCTCCGGCAAGGTGCCGGACAAGTCGGAGTTCGACGACACGTCGAGCACCCTTAGCCTCTCCAGGTGAAAGATTCCCCGTGGGAACGACCCGTTGAAGTCGTTGTTGGAGAGGTTAAGAATGGTCAATGAACTGAGCTCGGCGAGGAACTCGGGAATCGCCCCGGACAAGGCCAACAACTCTTGGGACGTGCCGGAGAATCCTTGGTTGTACGAGAGGTCGATGACGGCGAGGGACCGGAGGCGAGAGAGGGACGGACAGATCGAGCCGGAGAGCTTGCAGGACTGCAAGGTGAGAACCTGGAGACGCGGGGCGGACTCCGCAAGGACGTCGCACCAGTCACCGGCCGCGGCGGACATGTCCACCCAGTCGAGGCGGAGCTCCCTGAGGTTGCTCAGGTTGGCGATGACAGCTCTAAAGCTCGGTTCTTTGAACTCCAGGAGCAGCGGACTAAGCTGCCCAACGGAGGAGAGGTCAAGGGATACGAGCTTCCTTAGGCTGCCGACGCCGATGGGTATCATGCCGGCGAAGCCGGCGTTGGAGAGGTTGAGGTGGGTGAGCTCGGTGAGTTGCTCGAGCCCGGACAGCGGGAGGCTAGCGCCGCCGAAGTCGTTGCCAGCGAGGTTGAGGCGTTGCAGTGAGACAAGCTTGAAGAGGGCGTCGTCGAGGCCGCCGTGGCTCTGCAGGCCGTGGCCGCTGAGGTCGAGCGCGGCGACCCGGCCCGAGGCCGCGTCGCACGAGACTCCCTCCCAGCGGCAGCAGTCGGTGCCCGCGCGCCAGGACGGTAGGTGCGCATGCTGGAAGGCTTGCTTCAGCCGGAGCAGCGCCGACGCCTGGTCGGCCGCGCACCGGAAGGAGGCTGCCGCTGCGGCGGCTGCAAGGCTGGTGTGGACAACGAGGAGGAGGAAGTCATGGAGGTGGACACAGCTCGTCTGTTTTCCCATGCAGCAGGCTACACGTTTTCCCTGCGGCCTCCAGGTGGTGCGAATCGTGCGTACGATGTGGGAAGTGGCGGCGATCTGGTGGAGGACGCCATGTATGTAACCTGCATTTCCCCAAAAAGTCACCGAAGAGAAACCGGCGCTAGGTACTGCCATGTGCCTAGTTAATCGTGGGAGTGGCGCTAGCTCTTCATGCGTTTATTTAAATAAATAGCCAGTCCGATTGATATTTTAAATTTTTTTGCATAATTTCGGTTTTCTTGTTTTTTTTTTAAAAAAAGCTATTTTTTTTGTGTAATTCTAGTTTTCATTTTTTTAAAAAAAAAGATCGTTAGGATCCGTCGGTGAATCTGTGGACTGCTATAAACTGTCGGCGAATATGTGGTTTTTGTTTCTAGGAGAAAATGAACATATATTTTTTGCGTAATTTTGGTTTTATTTTTTTAATAAAAAAATGGTTCACTGAGTCATCAAGACCCAAATCTGTGGACTGCTATAAACCGTTAGCGAATCTGCGGTTTTTTTTGGGAAGAAAACCGTGGAGGAATCTAAACATATTTCTATTTTTCTTCGGGTCCAATATGCTAAAAACCGTTTCGTCAGGACCTAAACGCATTTTTTATTTTTTTTTCAAGGTCTATTCTACTAAAAACCGCTGGGAGAATCTGAACGTAAACCGCATAGGGATCTAAACATAATTTTATTTTTTCGGATCCTTTCTGCCAAAAATCAACCGAAGGATCTAACCGCAATTTTGAATTTTTCATAAGACTTTTTCGCGAAGCCGCTGTGCGGCGTGGTTGGCCGGCGGCAGAATCGCTCCGCTATAAGCATAGTACTCATTCACAATTACCCCCAAGAACTAACCAACAGCTGTTGAATCATGACTGTTGAGCGGAAGTGTTATTTTGCGATTAGTGCCGGCCTGGTGTCTAGATAGATACTAACATCGATCTTTGCAATTAAATGTGAACACTGGGACGGAAAGTGAGTGGCTGACTGGTTGACGACGTGCACGGCGGGGCGGGGTGCGACGACCGTGCCCATCTAGATTGTATAGTCAAGTTCCATAAGCACCCGTGTATGTACGACTAATCGGCGCATCGTCCGTTGGTCGGCAGAAAAGGCCACTGCTTACTGTCTCCTGCTCAAGCTCTATTCGGATGGATGCGCAGATGTTGCTCCTGGTTTTCAAGCCGGACGACGAGCAACACGATCCCGCCGCGCGCGCGGGAAGGGAAGGGGTACGTCGTAATGGCCTACATTACATGTACATTAAGGTCTCGTTTGGGTAACCCATTTTCGATCGAAATTTTTATAGATGGATTAAAATTTCAAGCTAAAATTTTGGCCAATTCACAAAGATCTCGGCCGGTAATAAGCTATCCAAACAAGCACTAAGGCCACAGATGATTCTGAACATAACAACATGGTGTGTTCTAATTTGATTCCGATATCATCACTAGCACATATTGTTTGCTTTGCAGGTTATCGGATGCTCCACGAACCCAACAACAATGAGGACCTAGTCATGAGCCATAGGCGCCATACAATTTCCTCAAGACATATGCTCAATTCTCTTCTGGTCTAGCCTTGTGGCTGGCCCACATGCCATTGAAACAGAACACGCGTGCACGGTCGTTCCCGTAACAATGACAAAAGCCTGTAGGGAGTTTAGCTTTTACGAAAAAGCTGTTTTCTTTTTACCTTTCAAGCTAAAAAAACAACTATAGTTTTTTTTATAGAGATCGTTTGATAAGGTCACCCTTGGTGCTCTTAGTTAGCTGTTTTCTAAGGACGAGCCATATAAGATAAAAAGTGATACGGAGGGGGTAATTGATGAGGGGGAAAAAAGTTGTCTCATACAAGATATAGTCTATTCGAGAGGACCAAAGAGCTAGAAACAACTTTGAAATCTGCATGGATCATTTGTACCATTTGAGAGAGTAAGAAGCTAGTCACACAGAAAAATGAATTACAATTGATCTTTTCTTATATGCAACAATAAATAATCTTATTTGCCCTATAGATACAACTTATACATATTATGCATTGAAGTAATTGTATCTAAGCATCCCTTTAAGGAAAAATATCCTGTGCAATCACCCCTCCCGGTGAAACCACCGTGCAACTGAACTAAAAAAAGTTTCAAAAAATTCTGAAAAAAATCATGGATGTACATCTCAACTTACCCCACCTACATATAAAATTTCATGATCAAATTCATCTTATACTAGCAGTTACAAAAAAGACAAGTTTCGCATGAACAGTGATTTTTTACTGTTCATCACTATTCATTTTTGCTGCTTGTTTTTTTTGTAACCGCTAGTATAGGATGAATTTGATCATGAAATTTTATATGTAGGTGGGGTAAGTTGAGATGTACATCCATGATTTTTTTCAGAATTTTTTGAAACTTTTTTTAGTTCAGTTGCACGGTGGTTTCATGGAGGGGGGTTGCATCGGATATGTTGCCTCCATTTAATGTGTTCTCTCACCTCCTAGAAAAAAACTTTGGAAACAATGCACTAAGTGTCATAAATAACCTATTTCCCTTACCAATAACTTGTAAAACTAGATCAACTTAGTTTTCAGTTTTTTAGTTTTTATAATTATATATGGTTTTTAACTTCAGCTAAAAACAAGCTAAGCTATTTTTGAGGAATATTTAGAAGCTCAAGCTGATTTAAAACCCGCCAAACAAGGCTAAAATCCAGTCAAAAGAAGAGTAACACCGCATCCGATTCGACGGCAACCTCCAACGCCTCATCGTCTCTTACCACAAACGACTGTCCCGTCGAAGGTCGCCTAAGCCCCGCCGCCCTCGATTCGACAGGCACTCACCGCCGAGAGAGAGAGAGAGAGAGAGAGATCTTAGGTTGCCTGTGAGTTCTGAAGGATGGAGTGCCTGGCGGAGATGCAGCGCGAGGCCCTCAGCAGCGGCAGCGCCTGGGGTGGGACGTCGGCCCCGAGGTCCCACAGGTATATCTATCAGTTACCACCATCTTTCTCTTAATTTGTCGATTCAGGTCTGCTTGCTGATGCATGTATGTGGGTTTTAGAACCGAAAATTTGATACTTGTCCGGTTTTTTGTTCGTATAGTGTGTTGAGGAAACAGTTTTAGTCATGACTATGGATCTTTATGCATCATTTAAGTCAAGTAGTCCACGTTGCTACTCATTGAAGACAGCACACAGACAGAATAGAACAAGCCGATATCACTTTAAATTGTCACCAAAAAAGTTTTTTCTACCGCACGCCGTGCGCTATCTGGTTACTAGGTTTCACCCCTTGATATCCTTCGGGCTGTTTATGCATTTGTCGGGAAACTTACTGTGGGATTAGTAGTTTTGTTGAGCTTATCGATTGTGAAATGAAAACTTTGAATAATTCCCATATCTGCAGGTTCAGATGGGATTGTGTGCGCAACAAGTTGCGAATATGATCACTGCAACAATGCTGTGGCTTCCTTTAGACCCTACTCATTCGTCACAGAATGTGCAAGGGGTGGAGCAATATGCCTCTCCTCCCATCAGGGAAGATGACAAAGATGGTTGCTGTGGGAGACAGCACAATTTGACTTGTTTACCTGCGATCGAATACTTTAGACCCTACTCTTTCGTCACAGGTGTTTGCTGTGGGAGACAGCACGATTTGACTTGTTTACCTGCGATCGAATACTTTGATTTGCTGCAAGGTCTTCATTTTTTTTTTCTTTTTGCCCTTGCTTGCCATATTTGTCTATTATTCCGCTGTTGACAGCACATGCCTTTCGTGCATAGTTTTTTTGTTGGCGCAATGATGGGGTATATATTGCATAATTAAAACAAGTGTTTCTGGAAATACATCAGGTACCTTCGATCAGGTATTGGAATGTTGGGATAGGGAGAGAAAAGAAATGGTGACTATCAAGATTATCAGAGGTATCAAAAGGTACAGAGATGCTGCAATGATAGAGATTGACATACTCCAGCAGCTTGGTAAGCATCACAAAAGCAGAACTAGGTGTCATCTAGTTCATTTATGTGCTCCTCATGGTTTTGTCTTTTGGTTTATTTGAGCTGGTCTAATTTTGCAGTTGTGTACAAATTTGGAACGGGTTTGGCTATGATAACCATATCTGTATCGTAAGTACATCATCAGCCTGGCAATTATGTACTGACGAAAAGGGATAACCTTTAGAATTTAAACAGTGGTGAATTTGCATGAATGCTTCGGCAGGTCTTTGAGAAGCGTGGACCAAGCTTATATGATTTTCTACGGAAAAACAGTTACCGCTCGTTTCCGATTGCCCTACTTCGGGAGGATGGCAAACAACTGTTGGGATGTATAGCGTGTGTGTGGACAACTCTTTTCTGATTTTCATATTACCTTTACCAGTTACAACCCATAAACTGCAGGGACTGAGCAGTAGATCACTTTCATATTGTTCTCATTGTTGGGAATGTCTAATGAGCTTATCACCACTCACATATTTGTCATTTCCGTAATGTCTCTGCGGCTATGCATGAACTGCACCTGATTCACACTGATTTAAAAGTGTCTCCAGAAGTTATCTTGGGCGAGTATCTGATTAGTATGGAGGCTTACGCAACTATTTACTTGCTATACTTTGCTCATGGTGGCATCCTGATTCCTGTTCAGGACTATGTTGGAGCTATCCTTGTGATATCTGGAGTGTTGGTTGTGTTCTTGCTGAACTTTGCACGGTACGTTGTATTATGGCCTATCTCAACTAGTCCTATCACTGCAACATTGTGGTGGTGCCTACTTACAAATACATACACTACATGGAGGGGCACTGTTTTTGACCCATGTAAATTCAGAACAGCTGACTATGATGGAAACGGTGTTAGGACCTCTGGCCTCTGCCATTCCACATGCTAAAAAGGGCCGAGTATGTTCTTGCCGTCACTGTCATCTACTTACTATGTGTTGGTACAGTGAAACGAATACTAATGTGCTCATTTCTTCATTCTCCGTTTGATTTGTAGCCGTCCTGCTGAGAAATACGTCAGAAAGGGCCGCTTGAACTGGCCTGAAGGCTGTGCTTCCCGGAAGAGCGTGAAAGCTGTTATGAAGTTGCCTCGGCTTCTGGTTTGTGGACATCTATTTGTTCTACAACAGCTAGTGCAGAGTTAAATCCTTCATACAAAGGTTGTAACATGAATCGACTTCTTTTCCGCTACAGAATCTGGTGATGCAGCATGCAGATGATTCTGCAGGGGATTTTGTCGATCTGCTACAAGCCTCCTCAGGCGCAATCTCGCGGACGAGCTTACTGCCAAAGAAGCTCTCTGCAATCCCTTCTTAGCATAGCTAATTGAGCGGAGATGATACCATCTCGGCCAGCGTTTTGGTCACGAATTGTGGTGACCGAGTGAGAAGATCAGGCTGTCGAAATCTGAAGTGCTCTTGGAATCTGTCGTGCTGTAAAGAAAATGTAAGCGTTGTAACAATGTGTTCGATGAACTTACAATGTTGTACGAATTTTGATGGGGAGGATGGACTAACTGCAATGAAAATTTAACCAGATCACGATAACGCTTCCTTGCATTGAAACGTAAGGGATATAATTCGAAGTTTAGGCCTACTATTCTAGACACACTGTCCAATAGATGCCGTGCCTTCAGAAAAAAAAAACCAATCCAAGAGACGTCCAGATGAATCAAGTGGATTTATAGATTATTGGCAACAAGGCAAACACACTGTTGATTTAACGAACACGAGTATACAAAGATAATAAAAAGAGGACGTGACATGGCATAATTCGGTTCCTTCTCATGTCAACCTTTAGATGATTATGACGGCAGTCACAGAAGCAAAGCCTAGGCAGCCAATCATTGGCTCGTTAGTCGTTACCAGTAATACAAGCATCCATTAGCTTACTTCCAATAATCATCTCGCAAGGTTCAGTGACATGTCAGCACCAGGAAGCATTAACCCAGCAAAGGCTAACTAGTACAAAATTGGCCATTGATTAGCCAACTCCCACACTCCCAAGAGAAATCTAGAAGTTTGTTCCTCCACATGAAGAAATGTGAAACAAGTTCTTGCATAATTAGCAAAATAAACTGCGACCAACATTTACTGGTCCTTTTTGGGTTTTTTCTTCCTTGAAGCGAAACTGCTTGGCCCAACTGCTGAAACTGACAATCGCTTTGTCCTGCTACAGGTGGAAAAATTATCCCTAAGTACGTGACAGTGTGCATTATTTGATTGGAACAAATGTTCGAGAATACCTTGAAGCAAGTTCCATAGACTCATCATCATCCTTGTCAGCCATATCTTTGTCGTCGTCGTCATCATCTATCATGTAGCCACGGAAGACACAGAACATTTCATATTACATGTTTCAAAGTTGTAGCTGCTTCTATCATGATTGAAACAAGAAGACTAATCACAAAATTCAGAATGAGGGAAAATGCCACAGAAATGGTATTGTGTATATTACTATATAGCCCTGTTTATTTCGGCTTAGGCTTTTCGGCTTTTGGCTTATAGCTAACTTTTTGGCTTAACAAGCTTTTAAGCCGTCTATTTTGAAGCCAAGACATGTTGTTTGGCATCCTGACTTTTTAACGGGTTGGATGATGTAGTTTATTGCTAGAAAGTTTAAAATACCCTTTAAGGTTGTAAAGACTTTTCTTATGTACTGATTTATCTAATACAAATATTTCATACATTTTTCACCGAATGTCGTATTGAAAAACATAGACTAATCTTGAGATCAAACTTCATTCTGAGCATAATTATGAACTTGAAACTCTTACTACATGGCAATTCTGAACTCTTATCAAGCTAAAAATAGCATAACAATTCTGAACTCTCGTCAAATTAAATAAAAACATATACTGAGGGGCTCAATAAGGCGGATCCAGTCGCCTCTTGCCACACCAGATCTAGCCGCCTCTCGCCGTTCCACCCTCAGGTCCAGCCGCCTCCAACCGCGCCACGCCGGATCCGACCACCTCCCACCGCACTACAGCCGGACCCGTTCGGCTCCACCTGCACCACGCCCAGACCCTGCAGCCTCCCACCACTCCAAGCTCAGGTCCGGCCAACTCAACCCGCGCCGCTCCGGATCCGGGTCAGTGGAGGAGGAAAGAGGCTAGGGATGGCGGAGTAGGGACAAGGTCAGGAACGGCAAAGACTGGAGCGGCGGAGGGAGAAGGCATGTCGCACAGGGGAGTGAGAGAAGATGAGGAAAAATGAGGAGATGGGAGAAGAATTCTTGAGTTTATATATGATGGTATTTGGTGATAATTTTGGAGACTTCTAGTGGCAAAGGGTTATTTCATCCCATAAAAGGCAAAAAAAGCATCTCTCACCTGGCTTTTGGCTTATAGTTGTATGGAAACTCTAGGCTTTTTTTAAGCCCGACTTAAAAGCCAGTCGTTTGTTTTGGCTTTGGCTTTTTTGCTTTTAAGCCGGTGAAAAAACCGAAACAAACAAGGCCTATATAACTACAGATGAAACTCACATACATAGCTTGAACAAAATGCTTATTTATAGTGCCAGTGTAAATGATGTTTTCAGAAAGTAATTAAACAAAAGACTTGGAAGAGGACCAGCTGATGGTCAAAGAGTTCCATCACAAAATCCCAAAAGCAGGGGACTGTGCTGATTAGGACTGCAACTGCATAGATCGTAGTTCAATCACACACTACATGATAGAGAAGAAAAGACCCCCAAGAGAAAAGAAAGACCTTTCAAAAGTCAACATAAATAGTATTTCCCCAAAATAATAGTTTCACTTGAAATTTTGGCAAATAGAACCTTTGACGGTATTATTTTAGCTTCTTGCAGAGAGGCCCAAGTTGCACAAATCTTGAAACAAGCGAATGGGTAAATACTCACAATCCACCCTTCATTCATACTTTAATATTTGTGCAACTTTCAAAAAGTGGTGCATAGAAGTACCTCCCATAACATAAACAGATGCAGAAGGTGCCAGCAAGTACAACTTTGCATTAGACAAGATAAATAACACTGAAAAATGCTACCTAACCACATATTCTACTCTTGTTTGTACTTCAACAATACATGATTGTCAATCATCCGCTGGCTAAAGAAATAGCAACGGAGTGAACACAATTTTGTTTCTCGTATTCTCAGTCTGCAAAATAAATTACCCACTATAGATAAACCTCCAACTAACCTAAAAAAGCATAGATCTAACAACATCTTGAACTGAATACTATGTAATGAAGTGGAGCAACAATATCTACCAAATGTGTTATGAACTATAATTATAAATTTTGGGATTTGTTAAATCAAAGCAGTTACATATGATATGGCAAATTAACACTTACCAGACGCACCTTCATTCTCTGCTTCATCATCCTTTCCTAGAGAGGACTCCCATCGATCTTTCCCATCATCATCGTCCCAACGATTTCCAATAGGAGGCACCCAGAAATCTGGATCATCTGAATCATCGACCTCTGGTTTAGGTTCTCGTGGAAAGGAAGGGCTGACAACAGCAGATTTCTTCTTGTCCTTCTTTTTGCTTGACTTGCTTTTCTTGGCCACTTCATTTGGCTGTTCAACTTCTCCTTCAGCCGCCTCACCTGATGCCATCTTTTCTTCTAGTTTTTCTGTTAAATAGGGAGGGCATGTTAGATCTAGGAGCAACCAAGCATTCCAGTGAAATGGCTTAAAAGCAGTTGGTTGTGTGGCAAATGAGAATTCCAGTCAAATTCTATTGGAAGAGATCTCAATAACCAGATCTATTCCTTATCACTTCCAGACCAAAGAGAAGACAAATGAGAAAAAGTACAAATAGCTATTCCAGATTAAGTTGCATAATCCACTCAAATAATCATTCACGATCAATCCATAAAGAATTGTTCTGAGAAAGGCACCCACTACTCATCCAGTAGTTATCATTCATTTTCACTTTTAGAGTCGATGTTGGTGAAATTCCAAAATATATAAATCACATGGGCATAAAAAAGGGAATTTTTACAGTACCTTCTACTGGTAGTAAGGGGGTGGTAATAGAAATTAAATTCTGGCCATTTATTTGTTGAGAGCATAATAGGCTTTTCTCTGTAAATTTGGCCATCCTGATTTTTAGGAGCAAGTGCCAGTGGAATTTATTAGTCCGTCCATGAGTATTCATTTCAAACTCAATTGGGCAATTACAATTTTACCCCTCGCGGTCGCGGGATTAGTACTGGTAGTGTATACAATTTTACCCCTCGCGGGATTAGTACTAGTAGTGTATCAGGGAAATATAACTTAATCCTAACTAATCTGATCTATTGGATTAAAAACGTTGAACTACTTATATCGATTTGAAGGTACCGTAAAAGAGCCCATAAAAAATTGCACCATGGCAAAAGGACAATTATATGGAAATGGCCAAGCAAATTCATCATGAGTTCTTCAACCAGTAGAGAAACATATGAAAGCAGCATGCTTCATTTCAATAGCAACAGCATATGATATTGATGTGTCAGTTGCCACATCTGGAAATGGAAATACAAACAAAACTGAGAAAAATTTACCTAGTTTGTTCAGAAACCTCTTCCCATTGATATGCTTCCAGATGTGCTCCTCCGACTTGTTTATCATATCCCCAGTAATGTTGCATATGAGCTTCGACCTACAACGAAAAACACAACTCAATTCAACACAATCACATACTAAAAAGCAACAGATAAATACGAGCACAATGACAAGCACGCACATCAATCGTCTGTTACCTTGTTTTACACTAGAATCTGCATAGGAATATAAGACTAAAATACAATTAGAACCCTAAAATCCCTTAAAAGAGTACTAACACATAGCCGAACAAACCCTTCAGCACGCAACAGGGTAATTCATAGGCTCCTAAACAAATTCGGGACAAACTACGTTGGATACGCATCACGCGGCAACACAGGATAAAAGAGTAGCAGCAGCAGAGGGCGGATCGGCACGCACTTGTGCTCGGGGTGGGGCTTGAAGGCGTTAAGCGGCGGCTTCTTGTGAGCGACGGCGTGGTCGATGAGCGCGAGGCGGCAGGCGCGGGACCGCGCGTAGGTCTCCTTCTCCCGCTCAGGCAGCTCGTGCCCCGTCTCCGCGCACCGCCACCGCCCGCCGCCGGCTTCCTCCCAGGTCGGCTCCCCCAGCAGGAAGGTGCCCTCCTTCTCTCCGCCGCCCTCGCCGGATCCCTGGGGGCTCGAGACTCCCGTGTCAGCGGCGGCGGCGGCGGCGGCGGCGGCCTTGCTCTTTTTCGCCATTAGGTCGTCCGCGAATCGTGAGCCTAGTGGTGGGAGAGTAGAGGAGGCGCGCGAGGCTAGGGCCTTACCTCGCGCTTGCATCTCCTCCTCCTCTGCGATTGCTAAGAGAAGGAAGTCCTCATCATCAGTAAAGGATTCTTCATCACTTGAGAAAAAAATGAACTGATTCATTGTGAGGTTGGCAATCACTCACGCACGGGAGTTTTGGCTGCCGCTTTGCGGGTTTGGGGGCGCCGGCTATGCGAAATTTGTTTGGGAAAATTGTCCATTTGGCTCACATTACAGTATGTCAGTATTACACGTAGTTCCGAACTTCCGATCATTTTGGGCTAAGCTCTAACAAGAGATTACTTCCCCATTTAGGTTCACTCGTGATCTGTAGAAATATCTCTTTCGACGAATTATCTGAAAAATATTGGAGACCGAGCTGGAAAACCGAGGTGAGAAAATAGTCTAAAGGAAAAATAGCGGAAAAATTATTAGAGATGACCATCTTCTTTTGTCGAGCGTAACACTCTACGCGTTCACCGAGTAATCATACATGTTTTAAAAAATATCAGAGATCGAGATGGAAAATCGAGCCGGGGAAAAGGTCTAGAAATAGAGCTGCACACATATTTCTAGTGATGAAAATATTTTTTCCGGGAAAAACGGAGAACAGACCTAGAGCTACATACATATTTATAGTGATGAAAACATTTTTTCTGGAAGATAGAGCTGCACACATATTTCTAGTGATGAAAACATTTTTTCCAGAAAAAACGGAGAAAGGACCTAGAGCTGCACACATATTTCTAGCGCTGAAAACATTTTTTCTGAGAAAAACGGTTCACCGAGTAATTATACATGTTTTAAAAAATATCAGAGATCGAGATGGAAAATCAAGCCGGGGAAAAAGTCTAGAAATAGAGTTGCACATATATTTTTAGTGATGAAAATATTTTTTCCGGGAAAAACGGAGAAAAGACCTAGAGTTGCACACATATTTATAGTGATGAAAACATTGTTTTCGGAAGATAGAGCTGCACACATATTTTTAGTGATGAAAACATTTTTTTCAGAAAAAAACGGAGAAAGGACCTAGAGCTGCACACATATTTCTAGCGCTGAAAACATTTTTTCCGAGAAAAACGTAGAAAGGACCTAAACGTAAAGAGCAAGGACCTGTTTGTTACGTTTTTAGACCTGTTCGCTATCCCAAAAAATAAGAAAAAGGCTTGCTCGTGATTTGAATTAAACGCGAGGTTTTTTTTTTGTAAAATAGCGTGCGAGGGACCCAAACGCGAATCGGAAAAAAATCTTCCCCTCATAAAAAATCGCGGAGGACCTATTCGTAATCTCCAGGGACCTATCCGCAATTTCAAGAAACACGGGGGACTTTCGCAAAAACGGCAAGGTTGACAGGTAGATGCTCTCTTCACTCGGCAATCCCAGGCGCCATATAATAGTTAATCTAGGGCTTATTTCCCCATTTAAATTTATAGGATTTATTTTTTAAATAATCTTGTTTATAAATATAAAATTTATATGTAGATTTAATCAGACATTTCCTTCTATACCTTTATTTATTCTCTCTCAACGATATATATTTATTCATTAGCACCTATACAATTCTTCCAAAACAATTAAGTGAAGACATCTAAGTTATTTTCTCTCTTACATTTCTCAATTTCAACGTAACCTTAATCCTTGTGTAAAGTCAAAATACGTCTTACATTTTTAGACGAGCGAGTATTTGCCACATAATTTATGTGCCAATTGATAATTTACCTTTTTTTAAAAAATACCGATTTTTCCCTACCTTTTTCTCATTCTTCTTCGTTGCTTTGACCATGGCTGACCTGTGGCAGCCTTCTTCAACCATGGTAGTAGGGCAGGGGTGTGGCGAGCTCTGAGAGAAAGCCGAGGCTCTCCTCAGGGTTCACAAAATCGTACCGCGAAAACCGGTTTAGTTTTCGGGGTACAGTTTTCGTAAAAACCGTTAAAAAATCGTTAAAAAACGAAAGAGTTGAAAATTTTTAAAAAATTTGAAAAAAATCGAAAACTGCGATTTTTCGCGAAAAACCGCTCGGTTTTCTCGAAAAACCAACCTGTCCAATTGAATGTTCTTCGAAAACAGTTTTTGATGAAAACCGCGGTTTTTCACTGCTGACATAAATTTTTTTCAAAAATTTTAATTTTTTTATTTTTTTTAAAAAAATAGAACTGTTTATCGAGCAGTTTTGCATTTCGAACCGAAACGTAAAGTCGAAAACCGCGGTTTTCAAATGGTTTTTTCGCAGTTTTGTGATCCATGGCCCTAATCGTTACTTGGATCCGACTGTGCCAGCGTCTTGTAGGCGCTCGAGAAGAGGCAGCCTCCTCACCGGATCCAATAGTGTTGGGCGGCGCTCATGGCGGCGGCAACCTCCTCATCGATCCTGTGAAGCCGAAGCAGGCGCGACCGGATGGTCACGCTGCTTCAGCGGTGGCGACAGCTACTGCAGTAGGCGGGGCAAGGGAGGCAACCATGGCTGGTGGAGGGAGAATGAAGGGGAGGAAGAAGAAGAGTGCGAGGAGAGGAGAGCCACAAGGAGGGGGTGGAGGTGCACGGCAACGCCTGGAGCGCCGAGTCAGTTATGGCTGGAGCAAGAAAGAAGGGGAAGAAGAAGACCGGAGCAAAATTGTTCGAAGGTGTAATGGTCAAGTGGCTCATGAAATGTATGGCATTTGAGCTATTACCCTGTACTTCACCTTAAATAGGCAAAGCTGCACGTAAGGTGGGGCAAGCAAATGATCAATTTTTTCAATTTGTTTCGGTTGTCCACTTGTCCCTGCGTTTATGGAACAAGAAAATGTTTTTTTTATATTCTTACGGAAATTAAACTGTTTCAAAGTTTCTGTGAAAATCATGTGGTTCCAAACGGGCAGAAATGTCGCTGCTGATTTGAAAGTGTGATATGATACTCTATACCTTTCATTACAATGTTTTGTGTACACATTGGCATAGCATTCCCTCCATTTTGGTCGTCCAATTGAAATTCGAACTCACGGAAGGTCCATATTGATTACTACAGTACAAATGGCTAGATTAATTGCTGTAGTAAAAATGATTCTCATTACCATCAGATGATAATCAAACATGCAGAAAGGAGGATCGCTGGAGACTAGTATACACAATTTTTCCACGCATCTATCAAACGAACAGACCGAGATAATGTGATCACTGATCAAACAGCATATTGATAACCCCAAACTGAAGCAAGATTTGCACATCCCAACAAATGAATTCACAGCAATGTCAACAGCAGTTACAGGAAACTGTTAGAAGCCCTTGTCATCTAACCAAGTAGGATGGTGGTACAACGGAGCTGCTGTGTGCAAATACACAGGATGGTACAGAGGGTTGTTGCGATCTCAAACACAAAATTTCGAGATCAATAAAAAAAGCTCAATTAGCACCTTTACAGACGCGCTCTCGTGCATGCAGAATGCTGCTACCTACTTACTAGCTACAGTCAGAGGGATTGGCCAGGGGAGAGCTAATCGACTCTAGTCAACTTCTCTATGGACTAGACTTGTTTAGGAACAGCTTCGTAAGCACTTCATCCCTTGGCATTGATACTCCAGCCTGAAATGCTCGGTCGAGGGCCTTTAGCCATTCATCGATGAGGGATTCCTTTATTTGCTGTATTGTGGTGTACTCCTGATCCATGATTAACTCTAGCTCTTCAAAGTGCTTGATCTTGTACTGGATCTTTCTTAGCTGCACAACATAAGATATACAGCAAACAGCAGCCATCAGTTATTAAGCAGAGAACATATTTTGGGAAATCAAACGAACAGATAAAAAGTATTAGCCATTCACCAAAACAGCAGTATCAATGCTGTGTATTTTAAAATCGTACCAACTTGTAGTGATAAGCAGTCCATTCATGAGTGCAACGCAACAGTGTAAAAGGAGGGGTTCTGCTATGCTACCGTTATAGAACTTCAGCAATTAGCACAAATCAACAACTGTCATTTTTTTTTTAAAAAAAATCCAGTACTGGCATTGCATCATAAACAGTCGCGAAACCCAAAAGAAAACGTTTGAAGTGAAATCCTAGTGATATGGTCATACTAAGCAGACCTTTGTCCATTAGCCACGACATCATGGAAACAAAAAAGGAGACACTGGAGAGAATGGAACAGAACAGCCTTCTTTCCTTCCTACCAGCAGGGGCGAAGCCAGGAAATATTGCCGCCGGGGTCAGGTCGTAACCTTGTGGTACGTGGGCTCTAGGCTGTTGACGCTTTGGGCCGTGGGAATGCTGGCCTGCTGGGTGCTTTGCCGCATGCCGCTCAGCTGTAGGGGTCAGCCTTGTTATTTACCGGTGTCAGAGCTAATATTTAGCATATGGGTATAATGGGCTAGCAGAAAGTCATCGGTGTCAACTGACACCGACGCTTGACTGTAGCTCCGCCCCTGCCTACCAGCTAGAAGAACCTCAACATCTATTTATTCCCCAGCCAGGCAAGGATGAGGGTTGTACTATTATCCTATTTTGAACTGAACACGTTTGTTAGCATAGGTAAGTAACCTAAACTGCACAGTACTTAAAGTACTGAAGGGTTGTGGAACTGGAATGATTTAGTCATAATATATACAGCGTTCGTACAACACATGTAATTTCAGATGAATGACCAACGGTTAAAACTGCAAACACAAAATACTCTTATTATGGAAATTTAGGCAGGAAAAGAGTGAAGGACTTCACCTGAGTTTCAATTATGGATGCCATTAGAAGCTCCATCTCTCGCTCTTCCTGGTCAGCAAGCATCTTAGCACGGGCAGCAGCTACGCCTATAGCTGTTGCAACAGCTGCCCTCACTTGATATGCAGAGGAAATAAACTTCTTTTCCAGCTTCTTGTCTGGAGCATGAATGACAATGATTTTAGACGATCAGAGTGAAAACAAGGAACAAAATATGGCACTAGTGCAGGCCAAGAGGTTGGACTATTCTATTGTTTTACGGAACTATATCAGTTGGCAAACCCCAACAAAAACTTGCAGTACGCCAATCTGTGCAAACAACAATTAATGGACAAGGAAAATAAACATTCCAATTCACTATACCTACAGCTTTTCTTAATAATTCATCAAACTAAGAAAACTAGAAGACTGCCTGGTCTAATGCACCAACCCAGCCTTACATCAGTTAATACAGGTGATACAGCACAGTGCCAGGTGATGTAAAACAGGAGGACTATTGAAACCCAATGGTGTGGCGTGACTAAATTTGTACCCCTCACCTTCTTGCATGCTCTCCAATCGTGTTCTTTTACTAAAGCAATTAAACACAACTCAGCGCAAGAGATTATAATTGATATTTCACACAAGCAACTATATTACACCTTAAGGGCCTGTTTGAAGTGGGGATTTGGAGTTTTGAACCATCTTCCAAGCAGGTCCTAATGCTTTTTCCGTGTATCCTTAGGTACATACATGCACCATGGCTTTGTATAGGATCAAGTTGGTGAAAGCACCCGAACAGAACCTAAATGTAAATGTAACCTTAAATGCATGTGGCACGCTTGACAATTTACGCTTAGATTTGTCATCAACTCAACATCAATATGGAAAGTTGACTACCTTCAGGCCATCCATGTTAATTCTAATTCTTAAGAGTTGGTAGGGATGGTTCAAATCTAATGGCACTCCCAATGCATTGTTTCTACAGCCGTATCTAGAAGGAAAGAGAAGGCATTGAATGTGTGTTTAGATACAACCATTCCAAAGCCTAGCATGTATATGTTGTATCTAAGCCCCACAAAATCACTATTGTTGTATGTATTGTGTTACGAGCAGGAGAGGTAGGAGGGCCACAAAATGTGTGTTTGAGATCCCCCCCCTCTCTCCCTCTACGGGAAAATTTATATAATGCCACTCCCAAGAGTGGTGCGAGCCAAAATGCCACTTTCGACGTTGCCTTTGTTAAAATGCCACTCTTCTTGTGCCCTTCCTCGCCAAAATGCCATTTTCGATTTTCTGAAATGAATTTCGCTTTTCTGTGCAGTTCCAGCCACTGGAAATGACCATCTTGCCCCCGAGCTAAATGCCTTTACTCCTTCTCTGCCATCTTTTAAAATTAATTAAAAATAAACAAACATTATTCTAAATCTTGTTGTAAAATAACTATTCTCTGCCATCTTTTAGTATACTATTTTTTTTACTTCTCTGCAATGTATGGCAATATTACTACATATTCAAACCTTAAAACCATTCCTTAAAGAAATTTTTTGTTTCCTGTAGTAGATGACTTTAGACAATGACAATAATTTTTTATGTGATCTGGAGTAGTAAATTGTTAATTTTTCTTTTGTCTTTATGCTCTACTTGATTTTATAAATCACGTCATTATTTGGTTGGATATACTGTAACATACCCCATTTAATCAATGTAAAGGCATTTAGCTCGGGGGCACAACGGTCATTTCCCGTGGCTAGAGATGCACAGAAAAGCGAAATTCATTTTAGAAAATTGAAAATGGCATTTTGGCGAGGAGGGACACGAGAAGAGTGGCATTTTAACAAAGGCAACGTCGAGAGTGGCATTTTGGCTCGCACCACTCTTGGGAGTGGCATTATATCAATTTTCCCCCCTCTCTACTCCCTTCCACACCAGATTTTTGCCTAGTTGGCACTCTGTAGAAACTGCTGACATAAGAAACATCGGGAACAAATCTGACCAGACCAACTTTGTCAACAAACATAGAAACGACACTAATAATCACTATCCAGAAAATCAAATAAACTTATAGTAGCTTGAAATGCAAGACATAAATTTGACCTACCAGGAAAAGTTTGCCCATGCATTTCCTCGCCTTGATTGCCAACATTGTAATCACTGTAAAAATTTCATTTTAAAATAAACAGATTGCACCAACACTGGCAAAAGAAAAACAATGTGCAGCACATTCTTACCTCTGTGAGACAAGGTTAGAAGAGAATGTGTTGGTTTGATATTCTTTCTCACTGAGTTGAAAAGTTTTCCTTGCATGAAGGTTTTCATTACCCAAAGCTTTAATTGCCGCGTCAGCTGCTGCAGCAACAACATCTGGGCTCGTCGCCGTAGTCAGCAGTGCTAACTGGAAAGTATTAGCAAATATTAGTGTTCCATTTAAAATCTATGTGCAACCTTAACTTGAGAATTTGTTGATATTTGTCGTTCTTTATTTATTACCTGCTCCATTAATGAACTGGTAGCATCTATTGAAGAAAATAAATGTCTACGTTTTGTAGGATGTTCTTCAATAGATTTATCAGCACCATCTTCATTTTCATCGATCTGCATGCCATCAACCATTTCAGTAGGACTAGGTTGACCTGACGACTCCTTCACAATGTACTGGTTCATTCTGCCATCAGATGTTTGGTTGGTGTGGAGCCTGCTATCAGATTTATTATTTATGGTGCCCAGCATATGTTCACCAAAAGGCAACTGAATAAGCCTTGCAATGCATTCTGATTTATTCTTTGTGCGGACATGCTGCGCAATGAGATCCCAGTCATCTCCATGTTTTAGGACACCTTCTAAAAGGAGTAGCGTCTCTGCATCTGTCCATGTGCTACAAGCATGGTTGTCAGCGCTCTCCTTTTCATCACCAGAACATTTATTTGCTTCTCCCATATTATCATTATTGATTTTGTAACACTTCGAGCATACTTTAAAACCATCCTGAAGAGCAAACACACAAAATGTTAAGGAATAGATAACAGGTATTTTTCTCGATTATTTTCATCACAGCTTGTTGCCATGAAAATGGTAAAGACAACACAGTCGAATTGCAGCCGAAAGTTTAAGCTTTTGTTAATAAAAAAAATAGATACAGCACTTGATTGCATTTCTTAAGTCCTACAATAATAGAAACATTTGGCAGTCTGTACTCTGTGAAAAACACCGGTGCTCTGTGTTTGGTATCTGCTAGAAATCATATCTGACAGGACATTGTGCTAGACAAAGGCGTTAGGATCCATTTTATCATCTAACAGCTTCACCTATTCCAGAGCAAATATCCTTTCATCTTTTGTAACAATATTATATGCACAACATACTAATAAATTCAATTCTCCAAATCTAATGCTACAAATTCAAAATTGTAGGTCACACCATGTTCCAGTTCAACTGGGCATTTTACACAGCATTCCTACAAATCCAAAGTCCAAAGCCAAAATTTATTAACAGAGCACACATTCCCATGCAAAAAAAGCATCAAACGTAGATACCTCCAACGTTTCAACCTTCCCATCGTTGCACTCCTCGCCACAGAACCCACAAATAGGTGGCTTTCCGGGCGCCCATTCCCCGAACACATCGCTGTACGAGGTCAGCGGGGGCAAGCGGAACCCGTTCTCCCTGCCCCCTCCTCCCTGCCTCTCCTCCGCGAAGTAGGACGCCGGCGGCCGTGGCGTCACCTGCAGCCCTACGGGCGCATCCACGACGGCCTCCGCCTCCGGCTGCTGCGCAGACGCGGGGCGTGAGGAGGATGCAGAGAAGTTGATGAGGCCGGAGGAGTCGAGGAAGGCGAATAGCTTCCGGAGGAGCGTGGCGTCGCCGACGAGCGCCCTGCGGACCTCGGTGAAAGTGAGGCGGCGCGCGGGGTCCTCTCGGTACTTGCTGATGATGTAGTCGCGGTACTCGCGGTAGATCCGGGGGTTCCGCGAAGCCGTCCCGAAGCCGGCGCCGCCGAAGAACTCCGGCAGCGCCCGCCGCTCCGCCTCGTGGATCTCGTCCCACCGGAACCAACCTGCGGGGCAGCAGACACGCAATTGGTCAGGCGGCTAAGCTTGCGGTCCCCTCCCTAACCCCAGGAGCGCGAGGGGAAGGGTTCGCGCGGGGGGTGAGGGGAGCGGGAGGAGCGATTCGTGAGCGAGTGCTTACCGGACGAGGCCGGGATGGTGTAGAGCTCGCGCGGCGGGGGGGCGTCGCCGGGGGAGGGGACGCCGGCCGCCGGCGGCGACATGGGGGGAGGGCGGGTAAGGGGAAGGACAGATCTGGGCCGTCGGATCACGGATTAAAGGGGATGGGTGGGGTTTAAGGTTGTGAAGGTCGCGTCTCGCGTGGCTTGGTTTTGGGTTCGGGTGGTGGGAAAGGATGGAGGAGGGGACGGTGCGGCGGTGGTAGAGAGACGGCGAGCAGGATGCAGCACAACTTGGTGGGAGACTGGGAGTTGGTGCGTGGGGCCGCATGGGTTTTGGAGTTTTTCGGTCTCCTGATGTGGGCCTAAATTCTTTTGGGCCATAGAACGTCATGGCGCAGGTTTTCAGAATTTTTTTTATTTAATATTTATTTTAAATTTTTTTTCAAAACTAATCGACGGAATTTAAAAATTGCAAATATACGCTGTCGCCTGATGCAGGCGATCGCTATCTTGGGCGGCAAGTGCTGATCTATGGCGAAACTCGAAAGTTTAACGGCAATGATAAAAAAATTTTAAAAAAGCACCAAGCGCCCAAACACCAAGCGATGGGTACTGTAGTAGCACTGTAGCACTGTTGGCGTGAATTACTGTAGCGTTTACCTATTGCCCCGACAGTGGGCGATTGCGTTTTTAAAATTTTTTTTTAGTTCTTCCGTTAAACTTTCGAGTTTCGCCGTTAGATCAGGCACCTATCGCCCCAGGGACGACAGCGCGTGTATTTTTGCAATTTTTAAATTCCATCGATTAGTTTTGAAAAAAAGATTTAAAATAAATATTAAATAAAAAAAATTCCAGGTTTTCATCCTGTTGGGCTTAAGAAACATGGGCCGGAAATATTCCGAACAGCCATGTCAACAAAAGATGAAACGTGCATCGCGTATTGGCTTTTCGGCTATAATTAGGGTTAGTTTGGTTCAAAGCCAAAGGTGGATGAAATGGGTCATTTATATCCTGTTAGAGATGAAGCTCATATTTTTGTTTTGTTGGAGAGATAAGAATCGGATGGTGGATGGTATGAGAGTTTATAGTTGGTTAGTGGGATGAAAATTGCAGGATGCGTTTGGTTCAAGGGCAAAGGCCCGACTGGATGGCCGCATCCATCTTTTTTCATTCATCCCGCTATTTGGTTAGATAAGGGTAACCAACTCTTAAACATATTCCTTGTAGATGCTGAATGAGTCTATCCCATGAAATTGGGTGGATGAGCTCATTCAATTTTCATCCCACCCATCTCATTCCTCCAAATTTGATCTCCCATCCCATCCAACCCTTATCCCTCTAATCAAACAAAAATTTTGTCAATCATATCCATCTCTCACCATTTCAATCAAATATGAACTTGGATGACTTCATCACTACCAGAATGGATGGCTCCATCCCATCCGTCCTTTGCCTTTGAACCAAACGGACTCGCATTAGATGGTCTCATCTAACATCTACGAGGAATGTTCCCGTTTTTTGGCTACCATCATTTACCCATTCATCCAACTGAACAACGGAATGTGTATAAAAAGATGAATGCGGCCATTTCATCCACCCTTTGCTCTTGAACCAAACAGACCTTTAGTGTTTCTTCTTATCCATCTCATGTGTCTATTCATCGAAAGTAGAGTAAATATCACAAAACTACAATTCTTTTTACAAATTATAATAAAACTATAAATTTTAGCTTCAATTCACAAAACTACAAACTTTAGGAGAATTCGTATGACAAAACTACAAATTTTAGAATTAACTATTTCTTGTAACGGGTTTGATAGTCTGGACCCGCATGGTAACCTCACGCGTGAGTGAAAAGGAAAATGAGGATATGTGAAGCTGCTATGTGGGTCTACACTGTCAAACCTGTTATAATAAATAGTCAATTCTAAAAACTATAGATTTGTGATACAAGTTCTCCTAAAATATATAGTTTTATGAAATAGAAGATAATTCTATAGTTTTTTTTATAGTTTATATGAGAAACATGTAGTTTTGTAAACATTTACTCTCCAAAGTATGATCGCAATTCGCAACACTGTCTTGATATGGCTTCTGATCAACAACAGGCAAGTCAAGACGTCAGAAGAACGGAGCAATTTTACTTGTTACCATTGCTCCATGCCAAGGGCCAGACAACACACTCTCTTTGGGGTGTTCCTCGTATTTTTCAGACATGTCCATTGGCAGGGCTCAAAAAGCCGCGTGGTAAACTGACCAATAGTATAAGGTTAACAGCATGCACTTGTCATGAAAGTCTTGGGAGAGTACAATGTTCGTCGACACCCAAGCTACTATTGGAGCATCTCCAATGGTACTAGCTATAAGAAATGGCCATGTCATCTATATATAGCATATAGACAACCTTTTCAATGGATTAGCTATAGCATTATCTATAAAATTAAATATAGGCCCACATGTAATAGATAATATGTGCCTTGGAATCAGTTATAGCCTGACTATACATTAGTAGCCGGTCTATATCTCTCTCCTCATTTTTTCTCTTCCACCTAAGCAAAATGCTGAGATGGCATCCTTATAGCTAGCTGAAGTGGCACCATTGGAGATGCCCTTACGTCTCTACCGTCGACTGGCACTGAAATTCAGCCGCAAGAGAAGGTACAAAAGTAGCCATATCTGATGGATTCAACTTCAACCTCGAAAGGGACTGATAAGTACGGCTAATGTTGTCCTCAATGCATGGCAAGCTCCTCAGTGTCAGCCTGTCAGGTCAGGTATGCTGACATCACTATTTACCGATGGCCAAAGTCCAAGCGGACCTCTCAGATACTGGAATCGTTGGTCTTTATTATGCGAGCACAAAACTCCTCTTCTTGAAATAAATGGCAGATCAAGTATTTTTTTTCTTTAAAAAAATATGCGAGCGCAAAACCACCTCCTTTTGACCTCCAACCCAGCATACAGAATTCTTTTAGCATATAAGCATATAATTATCTTATTAGAAGTAACAGGTTAGTGCTACGAGGTCGTATTGACCCCGGTGATCTTCTTTCCTAGATCCGCCATTGGTTCGTATACTAACTGAGCAATGACCAAGCAAGTTGGAAATATGCAGATACTCTCTTCGATCATAAGTAGTTATCGTTTTAGATATCGACACAGTCTTTAAAATACAGCTGTGACCACTAATTTCTACTATAATATATTTATAAAATCCAATAAAATTGTAATATTATAAAATTACTTTTTAAGATAAATCTACACATACTATTTTCATGTATCCAATTTAAAGCTTCGACTACATCTATATAAAAATGATAACTAGGGGTGGGCAGAGAGAAAAGCTAAACAGAACCAAACCGAATTAACCCCAAAAAATCATTTTTTTTATTTTTGGTTTTAGGTTCGGTTTTTTATGACATTATTCGGGTATCGGTTTTCGGTTCAGTTGTTTTGTGCCGAAAACCAAAATGTCTGGAAACTGATTAGCTAAACCGCAAACTCCATATTCCCTCATTCTTGGAATCATGACACCATCCATTCGGCCACTTTGTTCCCCGAACTCAGAAACCCTGCACGAAGTCCCAATTCACCACGTCACCAGCGGTGCCGCCACTTGCCACCTCGGCCTTGTCCCAGCATTGCTGTCCGCCCGTCCCATCCCCCTAGGCCCCAGACCCCAATCGTCGCCAGCTCATCCCTGACACCCTAGTCACCACCATCCCGGGAGCCGCCACTGAGCCCTCTTCTTCTTTACCTCGACTTCGTATCCACCAACAACTTGGGCCCAAACACTGACACCAGCGCGCAACCTGTCTTCCCTGTGTCAACATCGTCTTCCACTCTTCCCTGGCCCGGTGCCGTCCTCCTCTTCCCAACCTCGATGACTTCTTCCTCAGCGTTGGCACCTTTCTTCCCCACCCTGTGGTCATGCAGCGAGCTCGTCCCCAGCCTAGGCTGCCTCTCCACCAACACCCTCGACACCACGGTGAGACAGATCTGCACATAAGCGCCTTCGTTTTGGATCTATTGGGATTCATGTGAAGTAATGGATAAGATGCATTGCATTATGTTCCTAGTTGATTATTCAATTGAGTTGTTGAAAGGACCGATATGTCGCCTAGAGGGGGGGTGAATAGGCGTAAATAAAATTTGCAATTAAATAAAATCACCCGAGGAACAAAATTCGGACTGTCCGGATAGTCCGGAGTTAATGTCCGGATAGTCCGGAGTAAATGTCCGGAGTGTCCGGACAAGTGACCTCGAAATGAGAATTTTAAATCCTTGCAAATTTTCAACAATCTAGCTGAATACAAAGGTTCTAAATGATCTCAGGTACCTTAGAAAAATATAGATCTAGAGCCAAACACTGAGATAAAGTAGATCGGGGCACCAAAAGTTCCAAGAACTACAAACCCTAGCACAAGCAAGAGAAGAACACAAAGACAACAAATTTGTTACCGAAGTTCGGATTCTTGAAGGGAATCCTACGTCTCCGTTGAGGAGGCACAAAGCCCGGGTCCCTCTTGACCCCTTTCCTCCGGTGTTGCCTGAAGCACTTTCATGGGTCTTCACTTCTTGCCTCTTTCCTTTGGAGGCTAGGCTTGCCTTCACAAAGCAGCCGAGGCTCTCCACACGAAGACTTGGAGGCTCCCGGTGACTCCTTGCCGTCTAGAAGCCCTTCAAACTCCAAGAGTAACAAATACGCCGCTAAATCAACTTGGAGGATGAACTTGTGCTCAAGAATCAACAAAGCAAGCTCAAAGCACTTGAATCTCCTTCTTTCTCCCCAAAGATGCAAATCAAATCGAAGATTTTAGTGGGAGAAAGAAGCTAGGGCTTGAGAGAGTGTGAGAGAGAGCTTTGGACTTGAATGCTACAATGAATGAGGTTGGCAACGGTTAGATTTGGAGTGAGGTTTAAATAGCTCACCCAAAATCCAACCGTCTGGTATTCTCATAAAATCCGGACTATCCAGGACATTTAGTCCGAGTGTCCAGACTCAACTCCTTTTTCCAACCGAGAGGTGAGCTCGGAATGTCCGGACAATATCTTGGATACTCGGACAATTTCCGAGTGTCCGGACTAAATGTCCGGATACTCGGACTTCTGAGAAAAGCAACCGAGGACCCGGCTCGGAGTATCGGATTTAATCCCGGATACTCGGACATTTTCCGAGTGTCCGGACTAAATGTCCGGATACTCCGGACTAACCTCCTCGGCCAGGAGTACCCTTTGATAGGAAATGCATTGTTTTAAAATTCTTTTGAGATGCAATTTTCATCCTATGAGCACAAGCATATCCTAGAAGCGATTTTCCGTCGTATCCCCCTTAATAGTACGGCTATCCTTAGACTCAATAAAATAAAAGAATTCAACTAAAGTCTTGATGCCGCCTTTTCAAATTTTAAATGTGGTGGAGATCTCCAAACGCCATTCGAACGATGATATCTTCTTGATCACTGCATAGAATCTCACATGCATCGTTAGTATACGCAATTGTGTTGCCATAAATCACCAAAACTCTTTGAGGGGCCTAGATGCACTTTCAGTTGTGGATTTGTTTGGATCTTTTGGCATTATTCTCGATCCAACCGGATGATGAAAGATTGCTTTGAAATACCCCAAAAATTGCAAAAGGAGTTTATTTGAATTTATGGGATTTTATTTGGATTTTTCTAGATTTTTTTTAATTTATTTGAGCCCTTTCTGAAAAATTTCCCTTTCCGGAAAGTCTCCCGTTTTTATGCTTTCCATTTTTGGAGTTCATTTTTCCCTCGCGGCCCAGCCCAATTTTGACCTCATGTCAGCCCGCTCCGTGCCTGGCCCATTTCCTATCCGCGCGTGCCTCGGCTCGCTTTCCCCCTTGGCCCAGCTCCGCACGCTCGACCTGCTTCCCTCTCTCAGCCCGATCCGCGCTGCTCGACCTATCCCCACATGCCCTCGCCTCCCCTAGCGACGGCGCCATGCCCTCACCCTCGCCGCCTCCGCGCCACGCGCTGACCAGCCGCCTCGCAGCCTCGCCCCCTCCGTGCCTCCCTCTGTGTTCCCCTTGCGCCGCGTCTCCTCCACCACCCAGCCGCCTGCCGCCCAGCGGATTGCCTCGCTTCTCCTCGCCCGGACTATAAATCCCCCCTCCCGAGCTCGCTTTCCCCCGTGCCAAACTCGATGAGGTGTGCTCTTTCTTCCCCGCTACTCCTCTCCCCCTCCCGAGCTTCACTCCGCCGCGCCGCTAGTCTTCTTCCTCCACTCCGGCAACCTCGCGCCATCGCCCGGTCTTTGTCTCATTGTCTTAGTGAACCCCTTTGCCTTGATCTTCTTGTGATTGGGCCTGCGCTATCGATCTCCATGGCGTGTCTGGGCCGGTCGGTGCTCGTGGGCCGTGCAGTAGCGGGCCCCATTTACTATGCGGCCCGATTATATTTTTTGGAATTTCTGATTTATTTTTCAAAGTTAATATTATTTAAAATCCAAAAAATCAATTAAAAAATTCAAAAAAATCCCCAAAAATTCAAAAAAATACCCAAAAATACATATTTTTGATCAGTTTGAGCCGCTGAGTCCAAAAATGATCTCCGTTCTACCAAACCAAGTCCAGAAAATTCCTAAATTGCCCCGAACCCTGTTCCAGCCATTCTTTCTCCGGTTCTTTTTTCGTTTTTCTTTCTTTGGTTGTTTTTATTCGTTTATTTATTGGTTTCGCTTTCGCGGGCTAGATCTGACATTGGAGCAACCCTTAGAGCGATTCCCGGAGCAGTATCAGTTCTTGGAGTCATACTAGGAGTCAAAGCCGTTGGGGACCAGACGCGACTTCGACTATTTCTCTCTAGGAGAAACCTTGACCCCGCAAGGCAAGCCACACCCTTGAACATGTTGAACCCAGTTCCATTACAGTATATGTATTTTTTTCTGTACCGTATTATTTCTGGCATTTTAGAAAACTAGAAAAGGAGATAGTTTCAAATGACATGACTAAATAGACCCAATGATAAACCTGTTGTTACGCCTTAATCTCTTTTAACCTTAGGCTATAAAATATTGAACCATCATAGATTAGAAGTTAATATAATTTCATTTTTAGCTCAATTACTTAAAATCTCCGAGGGATGGCTTGGGTGATTTTCAAAAATTGCTACGGTTAAGGGGATAGTGTTGGGCTGACCACAGGAGGTGGATGCTGATCCAACCCCAACCGATGACAAAGCCAGGATGTGGTGTGGTGGTGGTACAGTGGGTACCAATGGTTTGTGGTATGTAATTGGCTGAGTCTCAGGCACTTAAGCACCGATGTCTTTGGCAAAGTAAATAACTTCAGTTCCCACTCAACCATAAGTTGGGCCGGTCAGTTTTATTGACCTGTTCCAATATAGCTCAGTACATTGTACTTCCCTTTGGAATACCTATAGGAGATAGCTATCATTCTGGTAGGAGGAATGGATTGCGTAGCGACTGGGGTGGAACGGAAATGGGGTAGCCATTCGTTGGTTCTCACAATAGTAGGTATCCTCAGTTGGCCAGATCGCGTCGTCCGTCTTGACCAGTGAGTCCTAGAAGTTGGGGATCCACGTAACCTACTGGATAGGGGCTAAAGAAGGGAAGTCCAACAAAAGGTTATGATCATCTCAGTTCGATCGCATGCATTTAAGTTACATATTACTTGCGCATGGCACTAACGGCCGAAGATATCTTGTGGGTAAAGTTGAGCAACTCTGTAGAGTGATATCAATGGTTTTCGAATGCGTCGTGCTTCCGGTTAATGAAACTGAGTTAATCTAGGGTGATTTCTGTAGCTGCGCTCATGTAGTTTTCATAAATAGAACTTGTCGTAAATTTGAACTTTGCAAATAACCCCCATGGTATTATCTGTTCTTTAGTTTGTGTTTCAAATGTAAAATAAAACTGGTATTTAATAACTTACATCCACAACACTCAAAACCTGTGCCTACCTTTGTTTATCCCTGCATGTAGTATTCAGAATTTCCGTGTGGTTTGTTGATTACTGTTGTGTACTCACTCTTACCTCCTAATCCCCTTTTAGATTTCAATGAAGCTAGCGAGTTCCAGGAGGTCGTAGATGGCGATGAAGTTTGGTTTTGAAGGCCTTGATCTATTTGTTCAAGCTTTTCCTGTGGGTGTTTTTGTGATGTATCTGGTGCCAGCCGCACCCTTTGTAAAACTCTGACCGTTAAGCCCTTAATTTATCTATCAAATATTTACATTCGCTTTTATGCCTAGCAATGTACACTTGGTTACCTACAGTTAAAATTCTGGGTAGCTGTAAAGGTATTTAAACACACCCTCTAAAAAGGACGGTCCGTTACATGCCTGTGATTCATGTTTGCTCAGCTTGTATTGTACAGAACCTACTTTTGATTGTGCCTTTGTCATTTATCAAGCAATTTATCTAATCAGACCAATTCAGAACTCCACATGATTAATCAATTTATCAACCATAGAAATTACAACTAGCAGTAAAATGGCAATTTGTAGATTATTCTAAACATCTAAAGCTCTATTTTATGGACTGAATGGGGTATTTCTGGCATTTGTGAATGCATTTTGCTAATATCGGTATATATCAATTTTATGGATTGAACGGGGAAGGTTCATTGCACTTTTCATCTTCCATATGGCTTGCTTTCGTGCAATCATCAAGTTGTACTGATTATTTCTGGGTAGCTTGATATTCTGGATGTATTCTATACTGGAAGTTGCACTGAAATTTGCTCATGCTAGCTTGCTTTCTTGGTTGCATCATGTATTCTGGTTAGCTTGATAATGACCTCGGCGTTGTAGTAAAGGGAAGAGTTTGAGCACAAAGACTTACTCTAATGTGTTCTGTTGGCAGTATTTCGGTTAACCGAATTAACCGAACCGAAGTTTTTCCGTTAATTTGATGCAGTTTTTCGTTTTTGTTTTTGTATGATAATTTTGGTTCACAATTTTCAAAAACCAAATCATTTTTAAACTAAATTGACTGAAAAAACCGAATACCCGCCCTCTAAAATACCTATCTATAACCGGAGAGAGCATCCTGTAGAGTAGTTAACCCTCCCAGAATCTGCATATATTTGCCGCTTCACATCGCCATGTCCATCCCTTTAGATCCATCAAGATCCGACGGCTGTTGGAATCTCCGGCCGTTTGCCTCCCTCCTCGACCACCCACGAAGCTCCCCCTTCCACACGGGTCAACTCAACGCGCATCACGCCTAGCTAGGCAGCTCTGCTCGTGCTGTCCTTATATAGCAACTGCGCCAATGGAGTCCGTCCTCCTCCTCCTCCATCTCGCAAGCAAGTAGCAACTCATCCCTTCCAATCTCTAAGTAGCTGCCCGCTGAGGCGTCGAGCCGAAAGGCTATTAGTTAGGAATGGCTCGGCTTGGGGTCGTTGTCTCCTCGCTGCTGCTTGTCGTTCTGGCCGCCTGCTACGCAAGGCCCGCGGCGGCGGCGGCGGCGGCGGCGGCGCACCTCTCCGCGCTCGGCAAGACGCTCATCGTCCAGGCGTCGCCCAAGGCCGGCCAAGGTGCGCGCATCGGTCGTTCATTGTTGTTGTTATCGATCTTTGCATGTGATGCTTTGCCTCGTAATTGTTACAAGCATTCGGCCCATGGAACTGCCAAGTGTTCGATAGCAGAGGGTGGCAGGAAAGAATAGCAGGATGCTAGCAGTTGTGGGAAGCGCATTTGGAACCATAACAGGTTATTGGCGGTTGTGTCTTTTGCAAAGTCGCTTCTTTTCCTCTCTTGTTTCTTAGGAGACACAAAAAGAAAAAAAAAATCTAGCATCTTAATTTAGATATCAAGTGATCTCGGTCTTCGCCTTTTCCCTCTGTTTTGGCTGAGCTCAAACCACTGTTTAGTGTAGTTTAGTGTAACTCCATTGTTGGTGCTATCTCCTATTTCCTCACAAATGAAAAATGACGAATCAGGGAGTATGAAAATGCTGGTGCTAGCTCCTACTTCCTCACAAATGCAACTCCATTGTTCTTACTTCTTACAATGAAATCGCCACACACACAAATTGGACGGACCAAAAGAAAAGGTGTTGGTCAGCCAATGGGGCAAATTGAGAGTAGCATTTAGTGTAAGAATTCCATGCCTTTTTTTTCTTGGATTCATAAATGTTATTGTTGACCTGGCACAGCTTTGGGCTCCCACTTGTTGTTGACTTGGCACAGTATTTTGGCTCATAAGTCTCCCCCTTACGTCTTATGGTTTGAAATTTTCGTGCTTGTTGTACCGGGAAGAAAAAATTGTTTTCCGCGCAGAATGCGTGATTTATGTTTTTTATTTGTTCCACAGAGATTTCTAGATTGAAACTTAGGGTATGTTTGACAGGGATTCAGCTTCTTCAGATTCGTGAATCTGGTGAAGCTGAAAATTCTAGCTTCACCAGATTCGTGAAACTGAAGCTGTAAGTACATTAAGAGTGTTTAGATAGATTATCTTGTTTACATTTTAGACCAAAAATATAAACTTAATTCACTTTATTTTAAACTACAAGTTTCAGATTTCAGGTAAAATTGAAATATGGAGCTCTACCAAATACCCCTTTACTTATAACCATGTGTAACTTTACTTTGGTAAGTTTGTCATAGGCTGGAGAATAGTGATTCTAACATGTCATGCTAACTTCATCCTCACATCCTTCTACAAAACATTGGCAAATCAATCAGTCCTGCACGCCGGTGAGGACACGATCACCGTGACATGGTCCCTGAACGCGACGGCGGCGGCCGGCGCGGACGCCGGCTACAAGGCGGTGAAGGTGAGCCTGTGCTACGCGCCGGCGAGCCAGAAGGACCGCGGGTGGCGCAAGGCCAACGACGACCTGAGCAAGGACAAGTCGTGCCAGTTCAAGGTCGCCCAGCAGCCGTACGCCGGCGGCGGCGGCAGGCTGGAGTACAGGGTCGCCCGCGACATCCCGACCGCGTCCTACCACGTGCGCGCCTACGCGCTGGACGCGTCCGGGAAGCAGGTGGCCTACGGCCAGACCGCGCCTGCCTACTTCGACGTCGCGGGCATCACGGGCATCCACGCGTCGGTCGGGGTCGCCGCCGGCGTGTTCTCCGCGTTCTCCATCGCCGCGCTCGCCTTCTTCTTCGTCCTCGAGAACCGGAAGAAGAACAAGTAGACCGAGGGCCAAGGTAGCAACACAAGTGTTCGTACGTGTTCCATATAGTCAGTGTACAAGTGGCTATACCCGCGCACCTATAGCTCTGAATCTCACCAACGTGCGTAGAGGAAGTAGTAGTACCTACGGATGTATAAGCATTCAGTTGATTCAGATGAGAAGCACTGTATAAATGTATAATTGTTGTCGTGCCGAATTCGACTGTAATGTTATTTATGATCTGCACCTGTCCTGAGACTTTCACTTGCCAGTGAAATGTCTACGCGCTCGTCAACTTCATCAAAAATGCGGCACAGATCTTACGACAGATGCATACTGCACGGATCAGTCGAAAAAAACTGCCGATTTTAGGTGGTTTTCAATACCGGTTTTTATATTTTTTATCGAAAGTCGCTGGTAGAACCAATTTTACCGATTATCGGAAATTTTCAGTCAAATTTGGCCAAAATTTTTCAATCAAATTTTGAATTTTTAAAGATCAAACGAAAAAGATAAAAAAAAAAGTGAAGTTCCGAGGGTTCGAAAACACACAACCTGCCTTCTCCCAGGCTAGGGATGTAACCACCAGGGCGCATACAGACATGTGATTTGATACGGTTATGAATTTCTCTGACAAAATTCAAGCAAATCCAAATTTTGTTTTTGCCGGTATGACATTTAACCAAGGGTTCTGGTAAAACCGATTTTACCGAAAATCGGCCAATTGTCTGAACCCGCGTGGATACAGACCACACCTAATGTCGTTGGGTGGCAGAGTCAACTAGGTAAAATAAGGTGTCTCTAACTTCAAGTATGGCAAAAGGGAAAAGAGATCCAATACAGTCCAAGTTGAAACTGCAACTTGAATAGCTGTGCATGAACCGTTGGATCAAAAAGCAAAGGTTCAGATCATCCGGGAATAATGTAGCAATAGTACTATGACGATTTTCTACTGTAGCAAGTCACTGTTGGACTATTCAAACCGCTCGTTAGCTCGATCGAACGACTCTAAGAACTAGAGATTGTTTAAGTTACAGTCCCCATATGAACTGCATAGGCGAAAGGGCAGGTCAACTGGCAAAGCAGCCATTCCTTTCACAGCTAACCAGCAATCTCCCAAGTCCCAGCTACCCTTAGATATGCTAATATTCAGCTTCAGAGTGGAAGAAGCAAGGTGTGTAACAACTAACTACTCTTGTCGCAATTATTCGGTAAGTTCTTTCGACACGTCAAACATGAACCGGACTTGCACTAGCGGATGTGAGTATACCTGCTAAATCTTCGGACTTGCGAATCAGACGAGCTGTGCCTTGGTCAAGAATCAGAAGTGAAAATCAGTTTTTTGCACAAAATTCACGAGCATTAGAGTAGCACCAAACAGAGCCGCAATCTCTCTCAGCGCTAACTATTACATTGTATACTAACAACCACATAATCTGGTAAATGCATTCACTATGTGAATGAATTTCACATGGTGAATTGGCGATTGCTCAGTAGGCCAGTGGCTTCTACATACCGGTGGTCATGGTGAACTGGTGATGTCTCAGTAAGCCTGTAATCTGGCATGAGCATTTGCTTCTAGTTCTAAGTTCTAAATCTACCAGCACCCAAAAGGCCAAGTACACAAATATGGTAAGACGCTACACAAACTAGGCAACAACAAAGGCAATCACTTGCCTTGCCACATTGTCCGCTAACACAGGTGCATGGCCAGAATCCGGACATTCTCTTTCGAGGAAACAGGTGCGATGCTGATCATGCAGAGCTAGGCATGCAAATATGCAATCGCAAGGCATCGGTATTAGAAGCAACGGCGAGCGAACCAAAGCTCCATGCCGCAAGACAGGTAAAATGCTGGCAACGAAAAGAAACAGATCACGAGCACATGCAACTGTTACAAAATATCCAATTCTCCATACAAGATCTACATTCCTGAATGCTTAAGCAAAGACACGTGACAAGAGCTGAACATAAGGACTCAGGAAGCAAGAGTTTAAATAGCTAGCACCACAGTTTGCCTAGTCTTGTTTAAACATGGAAGATAGCAAAAAAACAAAAGGAAACGAAAATATCCTATACCGTAGAGGTAGTAATCAATAGCTTGACGATGATTCTCTCCAATCTTCTAGATCAATCAAAATGGGAGTCAACCACAACGAAAAGAAAATGACTTATTTTTCCCATTCTTTCAAAACAAAAAAGGGTCCGCGAACCAGAAGTTTCCTTAACAGATAGTCAAAATCCAATTTTCACCATCTTTGCCTTGTCGTTGACCTGGAAAAACAAAAAGACGTGGATAAAGAGATGCATACACTAACAATGACAATAATAAATTATTTAACTGCCTCACAGAACAAAAAATGATTTGCATAGAAATAAGGGCACTACCCATTAAAAACCAACAATCTTATAAGTACACTATCAAAAAAAAAAGGAGAATCATAATATATATATAAAACCCTATCATGGTTATTTGAGTAATATTAAATCTCAGCTTCTTACAAACAAATAGCATACTAGCAGTCTAGCATGCAATCTAAAAGTTGTTGGAAGAAAAGTTCTATTCAGCTTAATTTAAACATGATATACCTGTTATCATATTGAAACAAAATCACTATTTAAATGGTTCAATATCCAGTTAAAACATAATGAAAAGTAAAACAGGACAGAAATATAAAATTAATGTATCATGTACATCCGCCAAAGCACATGTAAGTTTTGGCATGAAACATCATCAATCTTGAAAAAAAAACTGCATGATCAAATTGACCACAAACCTGTCTGAACTTCTGCTTCCACCAAAAGAGCTCCTTTCTCTGTTACCTTGAAATCCCCATCTTTCCTCAACCGGTTTCAAGTGTGGTTCCATAGCACCACGGGAATGTGGCCTGTCCATGCTGGACACTATAACATGTGGTTCTTCTGCTGAACTAACTGGTGGAAATGTTGCAACCCTGCCTGCTCCAGAACTAGGTCTTTGCCCAAATCGAATCTTGTCATCCAACTCAACTGTAAGCAGCTCAAGCTTTCTTTCCATCTGAGAAATCTGCTCGGACAAATCTTTTGCATCCTCTGAGGAAGCTTGCTCAGAACCATCACTTATCTTTGCCCCAGATTTTTTCAGTTCCACCTTTAGAAGGTTGATGTCTTCTTTCAAAATCCTTTCTTCATTTGACTCTGGCCTGAAAAACAAAGTTCAAGTATATACAAAATTTAAATCACATGGAAAAGCAGCCCTAGAAGCTAAAAGAATTGAATCTAAGAGAAAGGAACCAATACAAGTGTACATGTTTGATGAGATCGAGTATCACTATCAAAGCAGATTATTTACTTCATCAAAGCATCTTGAACGGAGTCAAGTTGATCAGGTAAAATTTATAAAAAAAAAGCTACTAGAAATAACTGAATGAATAGTGTCCAAATTTATTAAAGGAACAGTGATAGTTTAGTAAACCACAATGTCCATCACAATTAGGGATGAAAATAGAACGAAAACGGTCAGTAAATAGTTGTTCTGTTTCCGTTTCCACATTTTAACCGGTAACGGAAATGAAATTAGAAACCCCAGAAATGGATATGGACAGAAATAGATGCGGAACGGAACAAAGCGGATACAAAAACGAAAGCAAAAAATTCCATCGAGTGATCCAGGTATGTTCCCAGTTGTAACACTCTAAAAATTTTACAAATTCTTTAATTGAGCAATTAATTCTGATTTTATGATTTTTTTTAAATTTTCAGCATTTAATTAATATTTTTGCTATTTTTATATTTAAATAAATAATTTATTTGTGAAAAACAAAACCAAAATCTTGCTAGAAATAATTTTCCTTAGTTCAAAATGTTATAAAACATTTTTGAGAATTTTTGAACTCTATTTGATATTTTCTATAAAGCAATATATATTTCTAGTATTATTTAAATTAGAAAATGGAATTTCCGGTTTCATTTATACGGAGTTTCCGTTTTCGGCAGAACTGGCCCTCCACCGTTTCTGTTTCCGGCAAAATATTTCCATTTCTGTTTCCGTACCGACATTTTCCATTTCCGTTTCCCAAAAAAGCTTCCATCTCCGTTTTTCTCCGGAACAATCGGAAAATCCGTTTCCGTTTTCAACCCTAAGCACAATCAACCAGACAACCACAAAGGTAGAAAAGATGGACCAGAGAAGGTTCATTTATTCGTACTCATACATTTGACCCATAATTTATAAAAAAAATTACATGTTAAAATGGTTCGATCATCAAACCCATTATAAAGCAAAACAAATCATAGGCGATCAACAATACATCATCATAGGTTGATATCTCAATAATGTAAATCCTAGCAAGAATGCAAAAGTAGGTATTGTTCCTTTGCAGCTAAGCTGCCTTCATAAATAGTAACACTGCTTGTTCCAAGAGGAAACTAAACATTGTTTAGACTCTTTATATGTAGCAAATTCCAATAATACGAAGGCCTGCTTAAAAAATATTAAGAAGCCAGATTATCGGCATAAATGCTCCAAAGGAGATGAACAAAAGCTCCAATTACAAATAGCAAATGTTCAATATTATTCTCAGCCAAACACATGAACAAAATTAGCTCGTTCTTTTGCCAGAGTAAACCTACTTAATTATTGGTCTGTGGTCAGAATGTCCACACAACAAAAATGACAAAAACTACTTTTGCACCTGGTTAAAATAGGATTAATCAAACTCCATTAAGAAAATACTCAACCCTCGCTCCGTGAATTCAACAACCAAAAAAATTTAAGTCTAAGTAGAACGCTATGCATATCATGTTTAACCAAATGATGACAAAGAAACAAGAGTGCTCAAGAAATAAAATAACACAAATTACATGGTGCTAGCAGATTAGCATGATGATAAATTTTACTTTCTTAGTCCTAATGGTTCTTCAAGAAACAACAAAATTAAACAGCAAGGCTAATATGCCTATAATGCATCATTGTATATGCAAATCACAGGTAATGGTAAAACAAATGCTCTATATATCTCTAAATCCCAGTAACCTGTCAGACTGTATTTTCATGTCAACATGAATATATTACCAAAAGGGGCATGCTATAGTTAGCTGAATATGACTAGCATCAAATTCAATCTATTTCCTCCAAACCCTGCCTTCATATTTCCCTCACCGCAAAAAAATACCAACACTCCTGAGTTTAAATGCAAGTGACAATGTACATAAATTTCAACAGTACCACTCCATTCAGGACAAGCAAGCAAAAATATATTCAACCATAGCATGTTGTAAATTTTAATTTCAATGCACAGTTTTCAAAATCAATTCACATAACTTCATAAGATTTAGGGTTCCACATTAACATTAAATGGCTAAAATCACTAAAGGTAGACTATAAAGGTAACACCGCACTTCCCATTGCTCATTTCAGATTGTCGTTTTGGACATCGACATAAATAGTTGTCGTTTTGGACATCGACATGGTTCCCAAAACTCAACTTTGACCACTAATTTCTATTGTAATATATTTAAAAAATCTAATAAAATTATAATATTATGAAAGTACATTTCGAGACAAATCTGCACATATGATTTTCATGCATCCAATCTAAATATTTAAAAAGATATCGACAGCTAAAGTTTTAAAAGTTGGACTGCACATATCCCAAACCGACAAGTATTTGTGAACTGGAGAGAGTAGCAATTAATCACTATAGTTATTCACCAAACGTAGCAGAGTAGTTATTCACCAAACATAGCAGAGCAGCTTGTGGTTAGAACATTACTATGTAACGGCCAGTTTTAGCAACCATGACTTAGATTTGCCAAAGATCACTGCTTTCTTAACAAAATCAACATTTTGTGCGAGGTTGCACTTTTCTTAACCTGTGTCAGTACTCCAGCATCGCATTATCAAAAGAAATGCAACGTGTAGTCAAGAGGCAGCTCCATATTCAACATACCTGTCAACAGCACGATGCTCCAGCTCAAGGTCAATCTTCCTCCAGTCTTTCCCTTTCTCCTGCAGCACCACTTCCCGTGGCTTGGCATCACCAAATGGATTTACCTTTGGCCGAGCCCTCGGTGCTCCCTCACTCCCGACTGCAGAGACCTGCGACCCAGGGCTCCCAGGGCGGGAGGAATGTGCGCTATTCGGCCTGCTCGAGTGCGAGCTGGTAGGGCGGCTGGTCTTCTTCTGCTCAATCTCAGTCTCAATCTTTCTCCAATCCAGCCCCTTCTCAGCCAGCACCTCCTCCCGGGGCCTTGCAACCCCAAATGGGCTAGGCCGGTTGCGTGCCACCTCAGCAGGTGGCGTAGCGGTAGCAGCCAGTTCACGTTTCGGTGGATTGAGAACGAGGCGTGGCCTCTCGCGCTCGCCGTTGTGCGGCATAGGGGCGGAGCCACCACCACGGACCCAGCGGTCAGAGTCAGATGGCCCAGGTGAGTCACGGAAACCGCCACCGGAACCGAGGCTTGGATAGCGCGATGGAAGCGGCTTCTTGCCGCGCGACCAGTCATCGATATCATCAGCGCGACCAACGAGGGAGGGCCCGCCGAACCTATCACGGTGGCCAGAGTCGCTGGGAGCCGACGAGAACCTCTTATTCATCGCCCAGTTGTCCGCCTCGTCGGCGCGGGAGGGCATGTCGAGATCCGAAGCTCTACTCGACGGCCCGCGGAGGCCGTCGTCGTCAAATCCGCCACGACGCTCTCCTCCTCCGGAGCCAAAACCGGAGCCGTAGGAGCGGAACCCGCGGGAGCGGTCAAGCTCTTCCGCCGAGCGCTCCCTTGGGCCGGTGGGCAGCATCATCATCTCCTCCGTGGTGAGCCCCCTGGGTTCTACAGGGGCGCCGCGGCGCTGCCCCGCCCCAGGCGCGCCGTACGTGAACTCGGACAGCGACAAGGTGGTGCCTTTCTTCTTCTTCTGCCTGCCCCCACCAGCCGCGACGGCCTCGCTGAGGCTGGGGAAGCTGGTGGCGGGCGGCTCGGGCGCGGGGAAGGCCGCCGCGTGCTCGCGCTCCTCCTCCTCGGCGCGCTCGGCGTCCAGCGCCCAGGCGCCGACGCCGCCCCAGGGCTTGGCCATGGCTGCGTCTTCTTCCGCTCCCGCTGCTGCTGCGAGATCTAGGGTTTGGTGCTCGGGGGTGGGTGGGTGGAACCGAGGGAACCGAGGAGAGGAAGCCGCTTCGGTTGGTTGGGATCGGGTGAAATGGAAATGCGGGGGGCGCTCGCTAAAATGCGCGGCTTCGGGGGGCGGAACAGAAAAAATAACGTGCGGGAGTGGACTGCGTGAGCTGTGGGCTGTGGCCTGTGGGCTCGCAGCGACGAGCGTGCAATGTGCAATGTGCAGTGACCGACTCGTGGTACTTACTGCTAGGGCGCGCAACCTGGTGCGCCATGCGTTGCGGCAGTGCTGCCCGCGCGGCAGCAGCTGTCGCTCCGGCTCCCGCCGTCTGATCAAGCGTCGACGGAAAGTAAAAGCTCGCTCGCCTCCACACGGGCCGAGCTCGAGCCTATACCAAAGCTTGAGCGCTTCGCTTCACGCGCCGACCTCGAGTTACTCGTTGAAAGTGAGACCTCCAACACGTACGCAGCTAGTTAGTGTACAGTCCGTATTAAAACTTCCACTTCGCCTAGGACCCAAATGTCCAACCAAGTTCCCAGTACCCTGGCCGCCTGGACGGACCATCGGGCACCGCTTCCTTCGGCCGTTCAAAGCCTTCTCCCACCTTGATTGCTATAACGCCGGCCGCCGCATAGCTTCTTCAACATCCTCTCCACCCCGATGAGGCGACGCCATCTCCTCCCTTGACGGCTCGGCTCCATTGCCGACTGCCACCTCCCTCGACTTCAGCTCTATCTTGAACCTGAAAACCTGGGCTTGCTTGAGCTCACTCGAAAACATGTATCGGCTTGGTAGCTGGGCTCGCTCGAGCTCGGCTCATTTATAGTTCTATGGTTGGCTTTGGTTTCGTAGAGTGAAAAAAAAAAACACAGTTCAAGAGTTTTCCTGTGAAACTATTGTCTTGCTTTTTTTTTCCTCGAGGAAAGCAATGTCTTGCTTAATTTTAACTCTCATGATAAGAAGAAATGGGAATTGCTTCGTTTGGGACTAATAAACTTGCTAGCACAAAATGGAGCAAATGTTGTTTACCAGTTGCAGATGCAGATGTTGTATTGGGATTGATCCACTTGGGGCATCACCGTCCCTTTTCTCTCAAATATGCAGCGTGTCAGGTCTTGTAGAGCCTCCAGTGTACATGCACGTGCACACCAACTAAAAAAATTGTAAAAATTCTGAAAAAAATTGTAGATGTACTTCATAGATTACTCTACCTATGTATAAAATTGTAGATTCAAATTCATTATATATCAAGAGTTATAAAAGAGAAAATTTGACAAGTTTAAATTCTGACAACTTTAAATTCTTAAAACTTGATATATAATGAATTTGATTTTTTCATATATAGGTAGAGTAATCTATACATCTACATTTTTTTCAGAATTTTTCACATTTTTTTAGTTGGTGTGCACTGATATATAGAAGCTGCTGCATGTGATACGAATCTGTCTTATATAGGGTAAGATGTTTTATGAGCATTGTATTAAAAAAAACTTGTAAGTCGTAATAGATGCAGGATGCACTAACTATTTGTGTTTAAGTGTTGTATAATAAAAACCGTCTACTCGCCTTGACTTACTGCATTTTAAAGGTTTCTCTAATTGGGTACCGATAGCTTGAGTTTGGAGATTCGGCTATAAATTGTGTTAATGCGAAGTGCAACGTATAACATTTTTTATATCTGAGTGGCATTCCTCAGTTCTTAGTAGGTGATGATATATTGTGTACTCCATTTTAGTATGCAGTTTTTCACGAAGCAGAGGTGTAAAGTAGTACAATTTAATATGTGTACTTTGCAAAATCATGCAACATGGCGATTGGTGAATCTTGCATACCAATTTCCGTTGTTTTTTTGGAATTAAAAAAGTACACCCAGTTTGCAGATCACAACAGCGTAGGCATATTTGGAAGAATTTTGGCATCAGCAAAATAGAATGTACAGGGTCACGAGCCCACAGCAAGAGGAATTGTAGCAAAAGAAGAGAAGTACAAACTCCCTGCCAAAAGTTGTCGGACCGAAAATAGCGATCAGAAGGGGTGAATGATCAACAACAATGTCCTTCTAAAAGGATCAACCAAAACCTCACTTTATCAAAGAGTAGCGGAAGAATAATGACAAATACTCATACCATGGGTATCCCAAAGACGGAACAACAAATGGGTCGCCCAAGCCCGGCTACGGCGAAGGCCCCATGAACCCACGAAGGATACTCGTCCCGACCAAATCAATCAAGGCGGTGAACACCGCCTTGGTCGGACGCCCCACGAGCTCCGACCTGACCGACCAAGGGGGTCCGACCCCCGCCATGGGTCGGGCATCCCGCAAGCCCCGACCAAGCTGAGACAATCTCCGCCTAGGGACGGGCGCCAGACCGTCGCCGGTCAACCTCAAGTTGGCCACCTGCCCCACGTGCGCGACGGCTCGGAATGACCGTGCGGGGGTAGGTGGCTCCTTCCCAAGGTGGCGAGAAGGTTGCCGGAGTCAAGCACCAGTCTCGTCATCCCGTCATGCACAGTGGGAGGACGCGCTCCTCCCGAGGCCACGCCGAGCCAGGCGCTTGACGTCGGCACACTGGCAAGCGCTTGAAGGTAGGTGCGCCAACTCCGACAAGCGAAAACCACGCCACTCGGCGTGTCTACCGACCCCGCATGGAGCGAGCAGGCACCGATCAGTCGCCGAGACCGGAGACCAGACTCTTAGACATAGGACACCCCATCCTTTCTTTTCCAATTTCCCGTGTAACCTTCCCCCTCTGACTATATAAAGGGGGGCAGAACCCTCCGGAAAGGGGACGGCTTTTAGAGCAAACTGTTCTTACTTCTTACACACGGACGAGGCGCACCAGGCTAGCCCTTTGCCCTCGCTTGTAACGCTGTGCAGTCCTTTGCACCCATCGCAATACAGAACCGCACGAACTGGAAGTAGGGACATTCGGCCCGAACCAGTATACATCTTGGGCTCCCTGAGTCAACCATTCAAGGAGAGGGAACGCGTGACCTCTTGACTAGAAATTTACTTGCCGGTATTCGAAACACCGACAAATAAATTTTTAGAGAAAATCAGCCCGGAGATGGCACTATCGCAATTATAAGTCCGGTAGTACTGGAAATAGTAAAACCAGCACTACTGCATCCCAGGGTCCGGTACTACCGAATGAACAGGAAAATCAGCGTAATTTCAAAACCAAGAATTGATATAACTTTTTGATATGTTGATTCAAATCCCGTAAAACTTTATATGCACCTTCCTATTAATATCAGAAACATATTCCAATCATTAATCACCAATATTGATGTCAAAGTTCTGACCTTTTTAAATTTAGAGAAGGTTACATAAAAACCAGGTCAAAACCATAAACTTCAATTTGAGCTTGCTTGTGAGGATTTGATGATTAAGATAATCTCCTACATGTCAAAACAAATAATAATAACAAAGAAACAACCCTCAAATGTGCAAAAACTCAATCTACCATGAATCCTTCCTTCTCAAGCCAAAAACCGGTTTCTTGAGAAGAACTTTGGAGATCTTATTAAAGCTTGCCTAGATAATTGAGGTATGATCTACAGAGGATTCATTTATCAATCATTCATCATTAACAGCACAAGATCAAGAAAGAAAGAAAGAAACCAATAGCATGAATTTGGTTACTATTTCATCTCAAGAGGGATGAATACAAAGCCTCTCCACACGAGAGAAGAGCTCTCTCTAGAGCACACACCCATACAAAGACTTTTCTCTCTTTCTCTAGTAGGTCACTTCTCTCAAAACCCTAATTCTATTCCTTCCTCGACATTGCAACTACTTATATAGAGGAGGCACATCACAAACCCTAACATAGACATAAGGTGGATTCCATCCACACTCAAATAGACTAACTCGCCAACCAACTCAATAACAGGATTTACACTCTCGGATACATGCTTCTCAAAGCGGCATTCTCCATGACACTTCAATTAGCTCCACGAGCTCGAATCGCGTCCATCTCCTATTTAGCTTGACCTAAACCACTTAGGCCAGTGTCGTGGTTTTCTAAACAGCTTCCATCTCTAGTAATAGGCAAATTACCAATTTGCCCCTCTACTAGACTTTTCGCATTTCCTTTGTCCGAAGCATCACCCCATGCTCCATCACCTTCCATGTGGTCCTAATGACTTGCCACTAAGACTCTCATGCCTCTGGACCCCCCCCCCCGAACTGTCCTCGCTTGCAAACGGCCCAAGTCATTTAGTACACCATATGTTCTTATCCACTTGACCATGACGGCTGTAAGATCAAGGATGCTGACTAGAGGGGGGTGAATGGGCGGCTATAAAAATTTCTTCTATGATTAATTAAAATATTGTCGAAATACTCTTATGTCAAAATGTAAATGATAATAGATGTGGAAGCGATAAACTAAGGTTTTAACAATTAAAACCTAAGTCAACTAAGCTCAGTAAACACACTAACTATTTATGTCTCTAACAATAATTTGTAATCCAAAATACAAGCAATCAAACCAGAAACACATCCTTGGTCCTATGCTAATTATACATTTGTCTCTAGCACATCCACTTGAAGCTTTTATGATTACCATCGTCTTCTCTCCAAGTCGATATCTTGTCTCGTTCATTAACACATGATGAACTCCCCTTGTCTTAGCGGATCCTCTTTTGATGCTCATCAACACATGATGATATACTTGTCCCGTCTATCTATCTCAACCTTGGACTTAACATATTTCAAACTCATTGAAAGTGTTAGTCCAAAACACATAGTTGTCTCAATCATTAATGTACTCCATTAACACATAATGGATGCTTCCAAGATCCTTTAATCTTATGTTTTGATGATTGATCACAACCTAAAGACAAATTGATTGAAAGATTAATTGTGTCTTGTGTCTTGAGTATACTAATACAGCTAATACTTCATATACTCAAGAACTTTCGATTACATTAGAATCAACACATGATTAGTTCTTTGTTGATTGAATAGCAACCGAACATAATTTAAATTGAATTTAAATTATCATAAGTATATATTAACTACACAAATCTCATATACTCAATTCGATAGAATCTAAAAATAATGATCCAATTTATATAAAGTGGTGGAAAAGAATCAATACTCTTAAGGCCATTAATTATAAAATAAACTCTATTAAATATGTGCATACAAATAATTGAACTTGAATCAATATGCACATATTCAATTTTTGAGATTGCTTTGGAGTTTGTCCTATATTAACATGAGTATACTACAACTATATAAATTATATATATACACTCAAGAGTTTGTTTCAAAATAATGATCATTGATATGGAAAGATGAATTAGATCAATACTATTGAAACACCAAGGTAAAGAGTGTGTTTGGTAGAGCTCCAGCTCCACCAGATCCGTGGATCTGGTGGAGCTGGGTATTCCTAGCTCCACTAGATCCGTGGAGCTGGAACTGTGAGTACATAAAAAATGTTTAGATGGATTATCTTGTTTACATTTTAGATCAAAAATATAAGCTTAATTCACTTTATTTTAGCCTACAAGTTTCAGCTCTCAAGTGAAGCTGGGATCTGGAGTTCTACCAAATAGGCCCAAAGTATGAACTCCCTTAAATATGTGCATTCATGTATATATGGAATTGAAATATTAATGCACATCTTGAGGTCTAAATAATGGTAAAGTTCATCTTTTAATTTGAATCCAAAATATGCATTAAAATATCATAAAATAAATATGAGTGCATACCTTGGATTTTCTATTTTCCAATGAGATGAGACTAATAAAAAATATACTCAATAAAAGAGTTAGTCTCATATTTATCATTACGATCATGAATATTATATCCAAGGAATGCAACAAGACATGGTAATATGAACTCAAATACATACCTTTGATATTTTTATCTTTTTCATCCAAAAGAAACTAATAAGAGTTAAACTCAACAAAAGAATCAGTCTAGTAAAAGATTTGTCATTATATAACATTGAGACTAATCAGACTAATCAATATTATGATTATCAAAAGAGTTAGTCTCAATATTCGATTTGTTATTAACACCAAAATCAAATTAATGGAGTTTGAACTTTCAATAGTCCAGACTTTCTTGACCATTTTGAACCTCAGCCCCTCTCTGAGCATAGCCCCGGTTCACCTTGTCGTTGCCCGCCATGTCCATCACCAATAGCTCACGCTTCATCTCTTTGTCTTGACCGTCTGAACCTTAGTTCTTTTAGCCTAGTTCCAGTCCCCTCCCCCTCACTATGACCTAGCATTGAAGTCCTGCAACCATCACAGACAAGTAAAACGTCATGTAGTATTACTCAACAAAATATACAATAAACATCACTTAACCAGAATTGTCAATACTCAAATAATTCGTTCTGTAAAATAACTACCGCGTACTGTCTGACCGGTAGTACCGTCCTCACTCAACTTAGAAAAACAACATCTGAAAAATAACTACCACCTCACAAAGCCTGGTAATACCGTAATCCTGGTACTACCACCCTTAACATGTCGGTAGTATCACCCTCAACTCAAATTATTCAAAACCAAAATAAACTCAATTCAAACTCAAACCTGAGCACCACAAACTCAAATACTAATCACAAACTTAGGTAGGCCACCATATAGTCTCTCCAAAGAATATCTTTCTTCTAAGTTAAAAAAATAGAAGTTTTTGTTTATCAGGATGCTACTCTACTTGCCAGAAAATGAAACAGCACCAGAATAATCTCGTGATTTTCCTCTTCTCTTTCATTTCATCCTCTCCCTTATTATTATTATTTTTATTAAAATTCAGTTGTTTGTTTCACCAGTAATTTGCAAGGGTTCTAGAGTACAGCAAATGCTACGTGTACCCTACACATTCCACAATTCTTCAGGTCTTAAGAATTGGTTATCATTTGGTACAGTTCGTGCAATTAGTCGCAGAGCTTGTCAGTAAGTGTCAAATATAAGAGGAGCTAGGCTTAGTGATCACTGATCAATATTATGAGCTACTAAAGAATTGCTGGATGGAGGGGTAGACTTCTTTCTTATGGTGGTCGGCTTATTCTTATTAAATCTTGCTTAGCCAGTATTCCTTTGTACTTGCTTTCTTTTTTCAAATTTCCTAAATGGGCTTTGAATCTTATAAACTCTCACATGGCTAATTGTTTGTGGAATGATTACGAAGGTCATAATAAGTTGCACTTGGCGAGTTGGAATTTAGTGTGCATGGAGAAAGAGTACGGTGGTCTTGGTATTCCTAACATCCGAGATTTGAACTTGTGTCTTCTTGCTTCGTGGATCAAAAGATATTGTTCTAATGACAATAAAATTTGGAAGAATTTGGTTAAGTTTAAGTATAACACTGAAAATCCTAATGTTTTGGTTTTTGATCCGGAGCATGCTTCTATCTTTTGGAAAGGGGTTGTTTGGGCTATGCAGGCTACCAAATTTGGGTATAAATGGTGCAGAGGAAATGGTGAAAGGGTTAGATTCTAGGAGGACATTTGGTTTGGTAATGCTTGTTTGGCTACTCAATTCTAGGATCTTTATATGCTGGTTAATGAAAAAGGCGCTACAATTGCTGAAATTTGGGATGGTACTAATGTTAAATGTACTTTTAGAAGGACTTTCTCTGAGGTTTTGATGATTAGATGGTTCGAATTGGTTGAGGTGGTTACTACTTTAAGGCTTACTAATGAAGAAGATGTTCTCGTTTGGCGATATACCGATGAAGGGTATATTCGTCAAATCCTTATATCTTGTCATTAATTTTAGAGGTGTTTTGCTGTTTACATTCTGCGATGTGGAATTTAATTGTTCCTCCAAAAGTTCAATTCTTCCTTTGGTGGTTTCTTATAACAAAGTGATGACAAGAGATAATCTTTTAAAAAGGGGTTTAAATAAAGGGGTCAATTGTAGTTTTTGTGATGACTCTGAATCTGTGGTTCACGTGTTCTTTGAATGTGTGGTAGCTAGAAGTGTTTGGACTTTAATTGGTGAGTTTTTTGTTTTGAACATTGGGTTTAATTATGAGTCTGTGGCTCGTTTTTGGGTTAGTAATAAGAAAAATGCCACTTTGAATACTATTTGTGCTGCTGCAATGTGGAGTCTGTGGAAATATAGAAATGACATGGTTTTTCGTTATCAGTGTTGGACAGATGTCAAAAAAATATGGAGACAAATGCTTTTAGCTTTGAAGGGTTGGAAACTGTTATACAAGGAAGAAATGATTCTCAAGATGGAGGAGTTTTGCAGATTTTTGGTGGAAAAGCTTCGAATGCCTCTGACTTTGCTTCCTGGGGAGTAGATATCAAGGAAAGTCTGAATGTGGTTGAAGTGCAAAAGGGAGTTTCTGTTGCTGAGTTGAAAATGCAAGAGGATTACATTGGCAAGCTGATTGATGGTGGGATGTGACTGATGGTTTTTGTGTTTTGTTGGAAGAGTTCATTGTGAAGTGCTTCCAGTTCTGAAGGAGTGGTTCCAGTGCTGCGGCGTCTCCCTGGAAGATCTTGCTTGTCAAGCTGTTCTAGTAGGTAGTGAAGTTTGTGTCAGTTGAGCCTTTGCTTTCCTGTGTTTGTTGCTTATGAAGGTTATGTGCTGTGCTGGCGTTATTTTCCTCGGTTAGCTGGAGATATTGTGATGTGGTGGTTGTTGCTTTGGTTATTTTTGTTCTGAGTTAGCATAAGCTGTTGGCTGTAGTTTTCAGAAGTGTGGGTATTGAGGTCAGTGGATGATTCCACGATTGTATGGACGATGACTGTTTCCTTACAGTTTCAGTAATGGAACTGGGGCACATATGTATGTGTCCTTTTGATCTAAAAAAAAATATTATGAGCTACTATATATGTGCATGAAACATCACAAATTTAGACATGAAACTATGTTAGGGGAAATCTCTATTTGAGTTTTGTCAAAATCGTTAGACTTGTTGGTTCCTACCCATCAAGGGTAAACAGTACATGAAGTCTTTCATACCAAGTCATTGACCCTGTTTGGTATGGTTGCAGTTTTTTTTGAAAATTAGCTTTCGGTTGGACTATATGACTGAAGAGCTACACAACTGAATGGCTGGACTGAAAAAATTTGGTGTTTGGCAATCTGGTTTATAGTATAGCTTTTAAGTGTGAGGGATGCGAGTCTAGAATTAGGATGAGATGAGTGTGGTTTAGGATTTTATACTTGATAGAATAAGGTAATTCTTTTCAACTCTAGTGGTAAAGTCAGAATTCAACCTATTAAAACCGTGGGAAGCTACTTCAAACCAGCATCAGCTTTCAGCTTTCATGTTCTTCTAATGAAATGGGCTACTGTCTTTTAACTTCTAACTATAGAAAAACTAGCTGTTTAGAACAGCTTCCAGCTTTCTGAGAAGAGAAGCTAAAGCTAAAGCTATTCTAAACAGAGCCCGTATATCACGAGCTTTCCACAAATACAAGGAACAAATTAAGAACGAAAGGAGATGACAAAGATGGGAGCCCTACCGGTTGGCGGTGGGTAAAGGGAGGCGTAAAGCGGCTGTCTTTTTGCCATCTGCGTACCTGACATTGACAGAAAGAACGCTTCTAGTCTTCTTCCTTTTTCGGAGGCATGCAAATGGCAGTATTCAAACCTAATTGTCAGATTCTTCTTGAGTTATGCTGCTATCATTGCAGCTTAAAACCTACCTACTTATATGCAGGTAACGCAGCAGAAAATTCCCGGCGACTTTGAGCTTCAGAACCTTCCTGGAAATACCCGGCAACTTTTGTACCTGGTCTGTAAGTAGCCTGATTGTAAAATAAGATATGCACAAACACGTAGGGAACTTTTAGTAGTGCGAAAACACACTAAAGAGCAGTTTGCCTGCGTGGAAATCAACATACGATAGATGGCATCAGTTAGACAGACCACAGCAGTGCATCCAGCCTGAAAGTCGAGCAGAGATGAGTCAAAACACTCGAAACTTTTGCGGCCAGTAACTTTAGACCCGTCTGAACTCTGAAATTAGTGTCACCCGGATGTCACCGAGGCTCACGGTTCTATCTAATTTCAGGACTACTAACTGATGTGACAGCAGAATGGATAACAATTTCCTACCGATCGAGGTGATCCATTCCTGACCCTGACGCATCAACCGAAATGGCGTTTCAATACCTGAACTCTGAAAGGCACACGTGGTTTCAGACTTCCAGAGCTCCAGTCCCATGTACGCAGTGTGTACCTCTCGTCGATACGAGATCGGACACTAAATTTATAGGCACCTTTGGTCAAATGTATCGACCGACCACCGATGATGCAAAGGGAGAACTCAACAAGAATCATCCACAAGAAGTTTTACAGATGTATTGCGTATGTGTAAGCTACAAGTAACCTCCCCTTCCTTGTTATAAGAGCCCTATTTATTGATTTAGAGATTTTTGCCCTTGTACCGTAGCTCGCGCTAAGGGGTATTTTCGTCTATTTTGTACTGAGTGGGCTCATCACTGTAGAGTAACTCAATGTCACTCTTGGTTGGTTTGGTGACGATGAGATAATAGGAAGCAGAGCAATCTGTTCTTACTTAGAAAAAAGGAGTGGATAGCTGTACACTCAGTGAGTAATAGCATCCTTTTTATCACTACCTCGGCAATCGGCAGCTAAATGGAGAGTTCCACTCCGAGTCACCACCCAGAAACAGGAACTTTGAACAAGAAGGCCAAGTCACACCTTAAAACACAACACAGTAAACACTGCTGAAGTCTCACGATAGCATCTGAATCCCAACGCGGGCAGGCAAGTAAAAAAGAAGCACCATAAAACTTAGGATTCAATATTCCTCAGAAGAAGTGCGGTTTACGCGCTATGTTAGCATCCATGTACAAGATGCTTGTCATATTCGTACATATGGACAGCTAGTAGAAATTGCAGTTCGTTCATCCTCACATGATCGATAATTTGGCATTCGTATGAAAGCCCATCGGAGCTTAGTTAGTTATTTTGTGTATGATGTATCTAGTCTTAATAAGTCTTTTTTTAAGTGCACAAATTCAGAATTGCCAGTAGGCATGGAGGCATGGAGATTGTAATCTTCCTAACCAGCTTCGCACAATACTTTTTTTTTATGAGTTAGCAATTATACAATCTCGCTATTTAGACAATGAAATGTAGAGGAACTTCTTCTCAAATTGAATCAGACTACCTGTTATTTTTGTATGATGAGGCTATGGTTGAGGCTGATATTGCTTAGTACTTCAGTGTCGAGGATAAGTAGTCATAGTCATGCATTCGTGATCTTATTGAGATGTTGACAGTCTGACTTAGCCACTTCGGTGTTTAAACTCTTATACAAGATTGTGTCATTATTTAGTCTTGTGTGTATGTCTATATGATGTAGTCCTAATATTGTCTCTTTCGTGGAGTCATAATGTGATTTTGTCCCCAGGGAGAAAGTGAAAAACACTGAACAGAGCTGGAGCTGCATGATGATGAAATCCCCTAGGGCGCTTCTGAAACCCCTCTCTAGTCCAATCTCCACGAACATAGGCAAGGCCATTAAAAGACCTAGCTGCACAATAGACTGAGATCCCATAGCTGCCTGAAGAGCACGGTTACCTCTCATCCGTGCTTGCTTCATAATTGCAAATTCAAGTCCACTTAATGCTAAATAAAGTCTTCCATACAAGAAAACATAGACTACTATGACAACCATCTGCACAACAACAAGAACTTCAGAAAACATGAATGATGGTAAATCAAAACAAATATAATGCATGCACCTGTCCTGTGTGCCCTTTAACCAGGTGAAAGTAAGTTACCATTGAGCTGATATAAAATCCAACAGTTGTGGAGTAACGCGAGAGCATTCGGAAGAAATCAAAGCGATGACCCAAGCGGTAGATATCTCTGCTAAGTACTTGCTCTCCGTTCCCACATGCCACTTTGGCCTCAGAGAGAAATTTGATTAAGACCAACATCACGTCCTTTTCCCACTTGAATGTACTCATGATGGGCGACATTTCCACGTCTCAAAGTCGAGTTGAAACCTGAAAACAAAATTTAAGCCTATGTTGTCCAAGAGCACAAATGGGTAGCAGCCAGAAATACATGGAGAGTCACATACCAGCAAAAATGTCTTCACTTAAATTTATACCACAGGAAGCCTTGCTGATGCCACCTCTTGTAATGTGAAAAATCCTACCAAACACATCAGGATGTCCGTAGTGAAAACGAACCCTGCCCAGAAAACACAGTATGCCATATATACAGCACTTGCACTGAAGACCTGATGCCCTCTGCCATCTCGAACAGTAGTGCCACCGTTTAAATTTTCAACATGCTATATCTTGAAAGCTTCAATGCCAATAAATTTTTAGGAGACAACACTTGGTTAATTTAATATTTATCACCTCATTTACTTCTAATCTCATATTCATATTCATGTTCATTTCAAAGATTGGAAAAAAAACATAAGAGGTCATCTAGCACTTGTTTTTCTAGGAAACAGTCACCACAGAAGCTCAGCACTTACAACATATAAATGACACTCTCAATGTTCCATATGATAATAATACAAAGTGCTTCATTCAAATAGGACATATCAAAGTGATTCAGACTTACTTCAATGGATTAGCAAGGACCCTCTGCCCTATTGTCACAAAGCTGGTTTCTTGGTTTGACATAAACCATGCAAGAGATGACACACTACAATCCAGGAATGTTAGACGTTAGGCACTGGCTTGCATTTTAGACGAAGAACATTAAGCAACAACTGCAAAGCTTGCAAACATACCTTCCGGTGAATATGTGCTCACGCACTCCAAGAATTGTTGGCTGACGCACACCATGGTTTTCATTGAATTCTTCCAGCAAATTCCGCATTTTCAAAGCTTCCTCCAAATAGTTGTCCTAAATATCATTGATAAGTACAACACAGAATGCAATATATGTCTTAAGCAGTACCATAGCTATTCAATTCACCTGGTTCATATCAATGGTTTGCAAGGCTTCGCCCCGGGTAAAAATGATTGCATGATTTTGGTTTTCGGGTTTCCCTTCACCTAATTTCGCTGGTCCTGGCAGTTTTATGCGTTATATTTCCTTCACAGCATATGTAAGTATGTAAGAACTACTGAGGTTTACATCAGACCAAAAATACCATCAAGGTTGAGACGTAGAAAATGAATTCAATTTACGGAAATGACTACTGATCATGATTGTCAATAGCTTTTACTAACACCGAATAAAAGACCTTCTGCACCTTGTCACCATCCCTCTCTTCAACTTCATCAATGTATGCCACACGGAGACCGGGATAACTGTAGTTTCAAATTCAAATTGAATTTACTTTGCACACGATGAAATAATATTTTGAATGGAACTAGAAAAGTACGAATTTTTTCCCCAAGGAGCATGTCCTTGTCAATTGTTGTTAACTACCAAAATAAATGTAACCAAGACACAGTCTCCAAAAAGTTAAAGAAAGATGACATTTTGCTTTTGGGGTTAGACAAGGTTTATCTTGTAATTGGCCAAATGCTATCAATTATTTTTCAGAATAAATCCTCGAAATGGCTTACTTTCACCATCAAGTTCAAGATATCTGTTGCACGTCGATCACCAGATTGTTTCTGATTGCCGTAAATCTGGCAAGTTGCAACATATGTAAATTTCATGTCGGCTATAGCCTCAAGTTGAGAGGACAAAGATCTTTGGCTTTTCTTATCCTCCTCTGCTGAATCTGCAACTGCTTTATATCCTTCCAATATCTCTGCAGGCAAGACAGGTCATAAAATCAGTATTTATTTCTAAAGGTACAAAAAAAGGGATACTCAACTTGGAAGTTGAAGAAGCTTACCAGATTCAGAAGCCATGTCAAGGAACGCTTGAAGCTTCAAAGCTCTCCTATAGTACATCATGCCTCTAACTATTCACAGCAAAACAAAAAGGTGTAACGAGTAATGAACCAAATCATATTATTTGATAAGGCAGGTCGTATGATCAAAGCACCTGTCCTACAGAGTGTCTGCCCTCTAAGAGAAGCCCAGTGAAGGAGTTGTAGGACATTTTCTTCATTTCCCCAAACTTCGCTTTCTCTTTTGCAATTAATTCTTTCCATGAAATTATTCCATTCATCTATAACAAAAATCATGAAGAATAAAATACGGAAACGTGGTGACCAAATTCATAAAGAATTGTCAGCATCGAAGGAAAATCAAACATAAATGGGACCTGGAAAGATCTTTTGTATGCAGAATATAATTGATACACCATCTTCATTCTCCAGATCAAGATCGCTTCTCCAATATAGAGTTTCTTCACTGTAGTACGGAGTCATAACACTGCAAAGGACAAAGGGTTTTACACAATTATCTAGAGTTCAATCTTTTTCGCTGAAACTCGTATGACCACAGGATACATTTAAAAATAACAGGTTTATCAGATATTTGCTGTGGTGACTTCGACATGAACTTCAACAGGGGTGCTAAAGAAAAGTTTTGTCATGCAGACCTCCACCTAGAAGGCCACCACCACTTTGGTTTACAATTCCTGTTTCCCAAACGGAAGGATTTATAATGTTTTGTTACCATCAAGCAAACATTAGGAATTCAGTTCACACTCAAAATATTCATGATAAACTTGACAACGTTAATGATTTCCATATTTAAGCCACACTGGTCAGAAGTGGGAACAGACCAGGATTGAGGCCAAATTTTACTTGACAAGCAGATGTAAATATTAAATATTTGAAGAGTACAGTGAAAGAAATATCAGTCAGTTGCTGTCAGACTCACAATGGATTCAGTCAATTTAATTTAGATACATTACGATTTTTGATACTTCCATTTTCTAGATATGCCACAGTCTATGCAGCGTGTTATGAGTAACTGAGAAGACTGTAATACTGCAGTACATTTTAGAAAAAATACAGAAATAGTGCAATAATGTTAACAAGTTTATATATGAGGCTAACCTGAATGAGAGCGTTTTGCGTACTCTAGGTGCACGTGGAATGTCCATGAATAGAGAATTAGTGAAAAATGCTATTCTCCTACGGGCTTCAAGATTTGTAGGCGCATCCTTTGCCGATTCTTTCACAGTCAAAAGAAGGTGCAAGCGCTTAATCTGCACAAGTAAAATTAGTGCACCTTCTTGGTAATAACAGCCAGTTAATAATTTGCTGATATTACCTGTTCTTCCCACTGTGCTGAAATCGGAGGAGGAAAAACAATTGCAGGCTTTGCACCAGTACCCGCAAAAAGTTGCCTTCTTGGAACAGAATCCTTGTTCCCATGACCAAGCTCAGCTAGCTCTCTGTAAATGATGCAAGGTACGGAAAATTAGCCGCCAATTCCTATGATGAAGGAAGTCACGTATATAATTATCACGAGTACAAAAAGAATCACCTAATCTTATTGACCATCATATCTCTTGTGATCACTTCCAACATGTCTTGAAGCAACAACACTACATTATCAAATTTTGAGGCATCTCTTTCTTTCTGCAGGTGTGTCCAATATAATCTTAGCACTCCAATATATGCAGTTTTATCTGTGTTAACAAATTGAAACGATGCAATCCTCAAATAGGACTGTAATTGAGTAGAAGTAGTGACATTGCATCCACTGGAGCTTGCGGAGGCCATGTGCGATGAAGGATGAATGGCTCTTGGCTAGTAGCAGTCATCCACAGCTCCCACCTCCACCAGCCTTAACCCCACGGCTAGCTTTGTCAGCAGCCCCCACCTCCTTCGGCCTCAACCCCACCAAATCCAGCAAGCTCCAGCCATGGATGCAACAGATCTGGTGATCTCTAACCATTGTGTGTACTGGGCAAGGGGAAGAGGGAGCTCAATGAGAGAGAGAGAGAGAGAGAGTAGGGGTGGGCATTCTGTTTTTTCGGTGTAATTGGTTCGGTTTTTTTGGTTTAAAATAATTTCGGTTTTTAGAAACTGAAAATCGAAATTCTCACTTCAAATTCGAAAACCGAACCAAAATAAATCAGTTCGGTTATTCGGTAAAACGAAAAAATCGCGCAACATTGCATTCTAGTCCTTCGCTGTCGCCCCCAAGGCGGAATTCGACTTCGAATCCAATCTGGATTGGAATTCCAGCCGATAAATGGCAGCCACCGCAGCCAATTCACCTCCAATTCGTCTATCTCCCCCAACATCCCACTCGCCTCCAGCCTCTAGATCAACTTCTCCCCAGGATTGAGTTCGCCTTCGAGTTCGCTCCGATGGCGAAGGTGCTCCTCCTCCAGAGCTCTGAGGGAAGGTGTTCATCGCACCAACGTGGGACATGCGCCCAACTGCCCATGCCTGGCCGCTGGAGATGGGGGGTGCCCTTGCGTCCCCTCGGGAGGGTCGTCCAATTCTAGATTAGGCACGCCTTGGCGGCAACAAGCTGCTAGAGCCCGAAGTCCCTTGTCGCCTGGGACGCCGACTTCCTGTGTCGCCTCGACCACAACGGCCTCAAGATGGAGTTCGCTGCCGCCGCCACCCAATAGCTCCACCGCAATGATGACCTCTCGGAGCTGCTCTCCGACTTTGCGCTGGTTGGTTTCCCAGAGGTCGGAGCCTCGGAGCCATGAAGGAGATGGGGAGAGCTTGATTGGGAGAGGATTGGTCCGATTGGAAATGGAGACGGGAGATTTTGGGAGGAGTTGAGGAGATGGGCATCGGGATGGAAGCGAACCGACCGTGCCATGCGAGACGCGAGTGAAATAAACGTGTTGATCGAGCTAATTAGTTTGGTCATTCGGCTTTATGGTTTTCTGAAGTTAAAAACTGAACTGAAGCCCGAAAAACAAATAACATCAAAATAAAAACTGAAAGAATTGATTTTCGGTTCGGTTTTTCGGTTTCGGTTTATTTATGCCCACCCCTAGTCATCCTACTAGTTTTTTTTGCAAAAAGGCCCTTCAAAAATTCTAAAAATTGTATTTAGGTCCCTTTAGAAATTCAAAATTGCATTCGAGTCCCCACATGCTCTTTCAGAAAAAACCCCTTCGAAAATTCTAAAACTACTTTTAAATCCTCTCACAACCTGTTTTGCAAAAAAAGAAAAGAAACTTGTGGTTTCGCAAGTTTGAATCAAGCTCCTTCTTGAGCCCTTTTGCAAAAAGTCCTCACAGTTTAAGAGAATTGCGTTTAGGCCCAGACCATGACTTTTTGTAAAAAAAACCCCAAGGTTCCAAAAAAATCACTCTCGCGTCGAAGCTGTTGTTGGTTTCCTCGGCGGTTCCTACATCACCAATGTTGCTGTCTGGCTCGAGGTAGCGCGAGGATCTTCGCCCAACTGAATTTACATGTGGTCTAGAAGCCATGGACCCATCAGGCATGCCATGCCAAGAACATAAGGTCAGATCCCTTTTTTTTTTCTAACCAGGTAAAATTGAAGTCCAGTGTATATCGAACGTAGGAAATCTGCTTACCAAGGTGCTCCGTATTACGATCATTTGGTCAATATCTACATGAGTTAACACAATCCTGTGAGCTAATCTGATTTAAGAATTATGCACCATCTAAAGCAAAACATATTGAAGAGCTTCATCTTGGAATGAGATTTCTGTACACGATACGTTTTTCTTCGGGCGTCATAATTCTCACGAACATGGAGGGCCCAAATGCAAAGGCCCCAGAGGCCATTAGCCAGCTAGGCAATCTGGCAAAGCCCACGGGCCGAGGGATTGATTAAATTTTCGGTCTTAAATAGCAAAAATGAAAGCCCAAAAAGGCCTAGCCGAAGTCTGAACAGAAGCTTCCCAGATTCCAAGCTCGCAACCTACCCAGCAATGGCAGCCCCCGGCGCCGCGAAGCTCACCGTCTCCGGAGCGGCGCTCGCGTCGCTCCTCGACTGCTGCGGAACCGCCGTTGGCGACTGCGACGGGCTCCTATTCGGCCGCGCCGCGCGGTCCCCCGCGCCTCCCCCCTCCCTCTCCGACGATGACCCCGCCCCCGCCTCCTCCTTCCCATCCCTCTCCATCTCCCTCTCCGGCCACGCCTCGGTCGCCCATCCCTCCTCCCTCTCCGGCCCCTTGGCCGCTTCCAGCCCTATTCCCCGATCCCTCCGCCGCCGTCGGCTTCTTTTCCTCCCGCCGCCGCGCGGCGCTCCGCCCCTCTATGCGCGAGGTCGCCGTCGCCTGCTCCCTCTCCAAAACCATAGCGCTCACCCACCCCCTCGTCTTCATCCTCGTATGCCCTTCCTTCTCCAACCTCTCCGTCCATTCGTTCGACTACCGCGCGTTCCTCCTGGCTGACTACAGCCTCGTCCCCGCTTCCCTCCAGGTCGTCAACGTGGGTCCCGGTTTCCGGGACCAGTACCATACCTTCGCGGCGGATTCACCGATGCCGTGGCTGCCGCCGGCGACGGCAGATAGTTACAACATTGGGCAGCAGAAGGCGATGGATGCAATGGTCGATGGGTTCGGGCTGGGGAGGGTAGAGGCGGTGGTGGTCTCGACCGTTGGGCAAGCGAACGAGATGGAGAAGATGTACGCCGGGATGCTAAGGAGGCTGGAGGGGCTTGCTCGGGAGGTGGAGGAGAGCAATAAGCGCGTCCTCGATCAGGTGGTGGTTCGATTCTGAGTTCTATGCTTGTTGTGTTTCTGTTGAATTTGAGCTTTTTGCGTCTGTGGACAAAACCATTGCTTCTGTATCAGTTATTAGTCTAGCATGAAACTACATTTCTGATATGCGAGTGAGGCCATATTATGCACACATTTGGAGAAGTCAGAGTCCGAGGAATTATCTGGCATTTTGGTTGCATTCAGGACAGAACTTAGGTTTTATGGTGGAAACTTTACTTCTGGTTGAATGCTAAGGCTAAACTGGTTTCCATAGAATTATTTGCTTTGCACTGTAGTGTCACCTACTGAAACCAATTTTCTTCTGCGTCATCTATGTTTACTTGTGTAATTACAATTTATCTGAGTTAACTGCTTATAAATTGTGTGAACAATGTAGCATTTGTTTGTTTGTCAAAAAGAAATGTGCATGCATGCATATGTATTCTGATGTGTGCAATTGTGCATGTCTAGGACATAGAATGTAGGTTCATTTTATTGCAACATGGCATTTTCTCTTCGATAAAATTTGTAAAACTAGATTTGGTCTGCATGTCTTAGGATCTTGTGAGGTTTAAGATGCAAGATGTGAAAGTGGTAGCGTGGGGCCTCATACGTTGATACCCACTATAGAGGACCCAGGTGGCTAAGTGAGCTGGAAATACTAGTTAATATGACATTCACCAATCATTCTTTTAGAAGGCTGCTTTGAAGGGTGTATCAGTGTTCTCTGTTATGAGCATGACGATTCGAGCTGTGAAAAGTCAAAACAGAATGGTAATCTCCTTTCTCTGGAATACCGTGGTGAGCTAGTAATGAAGAGATTGCACAGTTGAGTTTAAGGTAGTTGCGAACTTTTGAGTTGCAATCTGTACTACTTTTTTGGTTCAAGTGTTAACCTCTAGGAAACATTGTACAGTTTGTACCTGAAGTGTGTATTAATCTAAAACTTGTGATTTTGTATTTTAATTACTGCCATTTTTGACTTCTTGTTGATGTACACAAGTAGTCAGAGATCCTTCATTCATGTCATGTTAGGGTTGGTCTCACTTTTAATTATCAGGAGTCAGTTTACAGACTCCTATCAGCACCGTCATATGTGCCTCAAGATTTATGCAAACTTCCAAAATTCAAACCACTACTCCATCTTCTAATAATTAAATATCCCTGGCATGAATCTTTAGGCACTTTTGAGGGTTAAGATAGTACATGTACCCGTATGAACATGTGGTTTTGCATTTTTGGTCAATATACTACTTTTTGTATTTTGTGCATGTAGCTGAATAAGTTGTGAGAGATTGAATACTGTTTTATCTTGGCCAGTGAATTTGATCACATGTGTGCAACTTTTTTGAAATTGAAAGTCATTGAATGGGCTATCAAGAATCATTGTCCATGTAATTTGTGTGTGAAAGGGGGCATTGAACCATGGACTAGAAAGAATACAGACAGTTGTGTTGAATACTTGAATGTTACAACTAGATTGGTTGTTGACCAAATTTAAGCTTCTACGTATCGAATATGCTTTCATCAATCACTACTTGTATTGTACACATGTTGGAACAACTTTAATACTGTACTTCAAAACCAAATTTAACAGGATACATCTCTTATGTTGTTCTCATAATTTTTTTGGTTGCTATCTCTACCTGTTCATTTCTTGATCTCCAGTTTTGCAAGAATTATCTTTAGATATATTGCTGATATCAACAACAACTCCTTGTTTTTTAAATGTATTTTTTTACCATGTTTTGTGCTGATATTGTTTTGTAGGAACATCAGAATTCATTGCTAAGGAAAAATTTTGCCGGATTGAATAAGGACTGAGATTCTGTTCTCAGCAAGGTATACATGACTTGCCCCTTTGTCTTATGTGTGTAAGGCATCATTTGTTCATTCTAAATCGTTCTTCTATTTTGGTTGACAGCTCCCTATTCCTTTACCATTAGTTGAATCATTCTAAAGAATTCATCAACAACAATAACAACAACAACCAAGCCTTTTGTCCCAAACTATTTGGAGTACATTAGGAATGAAACCCAATCAAAGTCAGAAGACCACTAGACCTTCGATCTTAGGTCATGCCGTCATGGTTCCAGCATGCGAATCGCTAATTTCTATGCATTCCTATCCGAAGCCAACTCTTCGGATACATTCCAATCTGTTAAGTCTCTTTTAACTGCTTCTTCTCATATCAGTCTCGATCAACTTTTGTCTCTTCTTATGTTTTCCAAACGGCTTAAAATTTCACTATGCACCGGTGCCTTAGGAGGTCTCCGTTGGAGATGCCAAACTATCTCAAACGATGTTGGACAAGCTTTTCTTCAATTGGTGTTACCCCAACCTTATCATGTATATTATCATTGTGGATTTGATCTCTCCTTGTATGACCACAAATCCACCGCATCATCCGCTTCTTTGCTACACTCATCTTTTGTACATGTTTTTTTGTCGCCCAACATTCCCTCCATACAGCATCGCAGGGTTCATCGCCATCCTATAGAACTTACCCTTTAACCTTTAAGGGACTTTTCTATCACGAGAGGTGCTTCTATTCTTTTCTTTTTGATAGTTGCACAACTATTAAAGTATGAATGAAAGATAGATGATGATTACTTACCCTTCGCTTGCTTCAAGATTTGTGCAACTTGTATTGGAAGAGAAAGCATGAAGCACTGCTCTTCTATCACATAGGACGTTAGATGGTTGGCACCATTTCACCCACCCCGCTCGTATCATGTGACTCACATTTTTGTCAATCTCGCTGTCACTTTGTAGCATTGATCCCAAATATCGACATGCTTCCTTCCTGAGCACTACTTTTTCCGTCCAAACTAACATCTCCATGATCTACCATAGCACCGCTGAAAACAAACCTCATATACTCAGTTTTAGTCTTACAGCTTCAATGCGGACCTTTGATATAGTCCTATCTTAGTAGAAAAGTCACTGGTATAGTTATATTATGTTTTGACATTAGTCATAACATTATCGTACATATCCTTGATTATGGTAACATACTTTGTTGAGGCTTTTTTCTTTTCAAGCTTCCACCACATGACCTTTCTTGGCACATTGTCATAAGATTTTTTCAAGTCGATAAACACTATGTGAAGATCCTTCTTTTCCTCCCTATACCTCTCCATCACTGTTGTGTAAAGAAAGTCTTCTCCATGGTCGACCTCCTAGGCATAGAACCAAATTGGTTTTTCATCACGCTAGCCATTCTTCTTAAACGATGCTCAATCACTTGCTCCCAAAGCTTCATTGTGTGGCTCATTAGCTTAATTTCTCTGTAACTAGTACAACTTTGAATCCATCATTTGTTCAATTTTTATTTTCTATATGTATGTGGTCGTTTGTTTGTATATGTGTTTTGGACTAAGGACCTTGCTTTTCCTGTGCTAGCTACTGCTAGTAAATACATATTCATGTTCTTAAGGCATATATAATAATAAAATACTGTGTCCTGAGTTTCCACTTATTTTTTGTTGTTTGCTGGCGTAACTCTAGTATTTTGTGGTCCTCCATGAGAGGACCATAAATCTGAAGTTTTTATGTGCTTGAGTGCTTCACATTTACACTCCAACGCAGAACTGATTTTAAGATTTACTTTAAATTCACTGTTAGGCATTTGTAGTTACACTATCAAGGTGTTTGTGACTACCAGTCTGATGGCACATTTCCATTTCTTAGAGCTGGTTATCACTAGTTCACTACACACTGACCTTTTTGTTCATCTTGTTTGGCAGTGTGTATAGGTTGTAAGAGAGGTCAGAAGGTTCGAAGCTAGGAGCCTTGGACCACCTGAGTTGAAGGATTTTCTCTCTGGGCTTTCATTATCATTTTTATGTTCTTCCCTGAGAACAGAAGATTCAGGAACGCATGGACAGAAACCAAGATAGAAATTGTGAAAGCAATTGTGTACATCCAAGGATGAGACATGGTATCATTTTGCAAGCGTCATCTTGATGACTGAGAATACAATATGGTATTTCTGATAAGCACTAAATTAGATTCGTTCCCAATTTTCTTAGTTTCGGAGACTTAGGCCTATAGCAGAGAAAGCCCAACTTCGCTACCATCATCTGGCTTACAGTAGAATTAGCGTTGCTGAGCCAATAATCTAGTAGGCATACAATAATAAAGTACAGCCCTTCACGATGGTTTCTGAATCAAAAATCAATTGATGTGAGGGTTTCGTTTGTTTGATCGTTCGCCTGCGCTGACGGTTGGGTTTCTGTCTCTCTGGTGGTAAATTCGATCCTCAACATTTTCATAACAATATGTGTGTATTTTTGTGCATCGAACTTGTCTACCAGTTCCAGCACCGTTTCGAATGTCGGAATTTTGCAGGGATTACACAGAAAGCTGTTCAAATCTAACTGAAGTTAAGTAAAATTCTGAATGTAGGAATTTTGCAGGAATTCCACAAAAAACAATTCAGATCTAATAGAAGTCAATAAAAATTCCGGTATTTCAAACTGAGCAACATATCCGATGCAACCCTCCCTCCGTGAAACCACCGTGCAACTGAACTAAAAAATATTTTGAAAAATTCTTAAAAAATTACCATATGTAGGGAGGTGAGCTTCTACAATCAAAATTTGAAGACCAAACCCAATTGCATTTGAAAGATATGAAAAAACAAACAGCAAAATGAATAGTGATGAACAGTAAAAATCACTGTTTATGCTGAATTTGTCTTCTTTGTAACTGCTAGTATATGATGAATTTGATCATGAAATTTTATATGTAGGTGGGGTAAGTTGAGATGTACATCCATGATTTTTTTTAGAATTTTTTGAAACTTTTTTTAGTTCAGTTATACGATAATTTTACCGAGAGGGGTGATTACACAGGATATTTTTCCTTCAAACGGAGGCTCGTCCGGAGGCATACAGATTAGAAGAAAAAATAGGGAGCACGTATAAATTCTCTTGCACTTGGAAAATTCCCTCTTTGATGGCCCACTTGTCAGACACCATAATCAAGTCCAAGGACTAAATCGTACCAAAAAAAAAAAACTCGCGAATCCATCTCCGCCTTCCCTTCTCTGATTCTCTCTCTCCCGGAACCCTTCCTTCCCGGCCGCGCGCCTCCGCTTCGCCGATCGCAATTCGCGTCCGCCGCCGCGACCCAGCTCCCCAGCCCTCGCCATGGCGCGGCGATCAGCCCCTCTACTCCGCCGCCTCGTCTTCACCCCGGCCCCCTCGCCTCCTCTCCCCGGCCACGGCGGCGGCGCGCGCCGCACTGTGACCTACATGCCCCGGCCCGGCGACGGCACCCCGCGTGCCGTCACGCTCATACCGGGCGACGGCATCGGGCCCCTGGTCACTGGCGCCGTGCGGCAGGTGATGGAGGCGATGCACGCGCCAGTCTACTTCGAGACCTACGAGGTCCACGGCGACATGCCCACCGTGCCGCCCGCCGTCATCGAGTCCATCCGCCGCAACAAGGTCTGCCTCAAGGGCGGGCTCGCCACCCCCGTAGGCGGCGGGGTCTCCTCCCTCAACATGCAGCTCCGCAAGGAGCTCGACCTCTACGCCTCGCTCGTCAACTGCTCCAATCTCCCAGGGCTGCCCACCAGGCACCAGGACGTCGACATCGTCGTCATCAGGGAGAACACCGAGGGCGAGTACTCGGGGCTCGAGCACGAGGTCGTGCCCGGGGTCGTCGAGAGCCTCAAGGTATGGCCAATCGCGCCCCCGCGTTGATCCGTGTTGGTTGGAGGATGGCCACCCTGCTTTGATCGGCGTGTGATGTGTGTTTCTGCGACGCGCTGATGGAATTCATGGTCGCTATTGCTGGCACAGGTTATGCGGTTGGTAGATTTTACAGATCATAGTTGGTCCATGGATGAGATGAGAGTTTCCTATTGCAAAGTTTCTACTATTAGGGTAGATCACATGATTTATTTGCTATGTGAGTGATGCTGTCAGCTTGTTAGCTGAACATGCGTAAAATTGAGTTCATCGGAATTTGTGGCCGCCGAATCTATAAATAAGACGTTTTTAGAAATTTACTGTTTGCTCAATATTTTATATCGTTGTAGCAATTCAGGTCTCATAAGTTTGTAATTGGAGTTATGGGCACAGTTGCCAGTACAGCTCTGTAGAACTGCAAAATTTAGTCCCAATTTGCAGTGCCATTAAGGATGAGACGACTCCAATTCACTGCCATTTTTTTAATGTTTAGCTTGTGCTTTGGCTGTCCAATCTTGAGATGTAGATTATCAGGCTTTTTTATCACTATGAACTAGTTTAATTGAACTCATGGATCATTGTTTGCCTGGTAAATGTTTGGGTAGTACAAACTATGAATTTGAGTAATTTCCTCCGTTACATACAAGTTTGAATATTGCGCGAATGTTATGCATTTGCAGTTGACTCAGCTGTGAAGCTTCTTGTTTAGTTCATGATTGGTGTATTTGGTATCAAACACTATGGGCCTTCTGTAGAATATACTGTTGCTATTATTTGGTCAGTCTGTGATGTGACATACCATGAGGTCGGTATCATGGATTTGGGATGTATGTATCCTAGGCAATAGGTACTGTCATCTCCAGATATACTGATGTGTGAAAATATTATGCATTGATTTATAGATATTGCCAATACATGAATATCCGAAAGGTTAGTGTGGTTTCTCTTATTACCAAATAGATCAAGACATGCTGAAGGTTCTATCCATATTTAAATATTAACAATTTTGTGGCATATGTGCTTATTTCTTATCTCTTTGCTTTCGTGTAAGCCTTTAATCAGTTCTCTTATAGTCGTTTGTGTCATGAGGTGCTACATGAGTTTGCTAAAGAAACTCTTAATGAAAAAATGTGCTCAGCTTATGCTTCCTTTTCAGTTTGTTCTCAGCTGTTTTTCCTTATTACTTTTTGTTTGAGAAATGAGAACACAGTTTCCTTCCTATACTTACTGAATGGATTTTCTAGGTGATCACAAAGTTTTGCTCTGAGAGGATTGCCAAATATGCTTTTGAGTATGCTTATCTTAACAACCGAAAGAAAGTCACAGCAGTGCATAAAGCAAACATCATGAAGCTTGCTGATGGTTTGTTCTTGGAATCCTGCCGTGAGGTTGCTTCAAAATATCCTGGTATTCAATATAACGAAATAATTGTTGACAACTGCTGTATGCAACTTGTTGCTAAGCCTGAACAATTTGATGTTATGGTATGCACATCTAATTATCCTGGTATTCCCGAATGTTTCTTTTAAATATGCCATACCTTGGGGCTACCTGTGGAATTTCTAACTTGCTTTCTTTGGATTCTTTTGGTAGGTTACACCTAATCTTTATGGCAATTTGGTGGCAAACACAGCTGCAGGTATTGTTGGAGGGACAGGTATCATGCCTGGAGGTAGGGTTCCAGTTTGTACTTTGTTCCCGTGGTCATTTCTACATACAAATAATGAACATGTCAACACTTCATTCTTGGAATTCTCACAATATTTTGTTGGTCTCTGACTAATGTAGTAATGCTAGGTGTTTTGTCTCACATAATTTTAGCCATTCATTGATTCTTTTGGAATAATTACATAAATATTACTAATCTTCCTTTTCTTTGAGATTCATGAACCGCATATTGGTGCATCTTTTAATCCAGTATAAGTTGGAGAGTGAGGCCTATTAATTCTTGTATGCTCCATTGTGTTGCAGGTAATGTGGGTCAGGACCATGCTGTCTTCGAGCAAGGTGCTTCTGCAGGAAATGTCGGCAATGAGAAGATTGTAGAGCAGAAGAAAGCAAACCCTGTCGCCCTGCTTCTATCTTCCGCCATGATGCTGAGGCATTTGCAGTTCCCATCATTTGCTGACCGGCTAGAAACAGCGGTGAAGCATGTCGTTGCGGAAGGCAAGTACAGAACAAGGGATCTGGGCGGCACCAGCACCACCCAGGAAGTTACTGATGCAGTGATTGCCAATCTGGATTAGATAACAGATGCTCACCTGAAAATTAGTTTTTCGGGGGAACTAGTTGGCTAGTCCCGCTTTATGAGTATTATTTTTTACGCACAACACTTAGTAGATCATCAATTCATTTGACGTTTGATGCTTCCCCAGGGGAATTCTGAGGTGTCTTGTTTTTGTTCACAAATAATCGAGGAACTCACAAGGATTATTCTTGTCTTGTTTTTGTTCACAAATAATCGAGGAACTCACAAGGATTATTCTTCACACGGTACTTTGTAGCTGGGTAAACACCTTATGTTGCAAAAGAATCGTTGGCCGTCTTAAATTAAAATGACTTAAATTGAGAATTTGATTCTCAGTTCAATGTCGCTCCATGGAACCTGAATCTGTTCTGAATTGTCATCTGGGACTTTGCATTGTTATTTTGGTCTTAAGAGTCGGTTTCTTGGACGGCCACGCTGAGACGCTGTGAACAATAGATTTTTTTTGGCAAAAAATTGATATGTCACTTGAAAACATTGCAATTTGGGTAATGCCATTAAGAATCACAAAATGCGCAAAATGCCACAAGCTTGCTTTGCTGTATGCTTTTATTTTCTCTAATTTCTCCTATACTAGTTGAATACTCGTGCTTTGTTATGGATAAAAAAAATACTATATTACCTCAAAATGTTGACATGTCAATATCAAAGGGATAGGGTTGCTCCAAGCCGAAGGATCTCCCTCTGCACTTGGCCGAGCTCCAACCCAAGTTGGCGTCACAGTAGCGTCTAGTCGAACTTCATGTGTATTGAAGTTAATTTCTTTGTAGGGGAAGCTTTTTTTCAAGATTTTTTTATGGCTGTGGAATTTGTTTTGTTGGGTGGTGATTATTTTCTTTTTTTGCTAGTAGCTTTTTATAGAGGTGAAAAGATAGATTGGAGGAGTGATGTTTTTTTTATACATCACAAACCAACTCCTTTTTAATTAGTATTAGCTGAATGCCCATGACTATCTAAGCCTCGTTGGGCCTCCACGGTATTGTCTCTTCGTCTCTTCCACGTGTTCGGAACTACAGCTTTTTTTTTCTTATTAGATAATTTCTTGGGAGATATAATTTGTTTGTCGGTATATTGTGTTTTGTTTTTGTTAGAGATTGTTTAGAAAAGTGGAATGTAGAGTCGTGAGTGTAGAATGTATCGCCATCATCAATGTGGCTATGTTCATTTTAGTAGTAAAGATATATGGAGATAAAGATTTCTCTTATTTCCTCGCATAAAATACCTAAGCTGCACTCCCCTACCCAATGAACCAAGAGCACACACCCAGGCAGGCAAAGCTGCAACCCCAAGCGCTCCACAAAGCAAACAAACCAAGGCAAGCTCTTCATTGTTGCGTCGAATCCAACAACAGGACTCGCGAATTCCGTCCGCCGACCCACCATTGCCGGCTCGTCGGCGGCTGCCTCCGCCTCCCCATGGGCGGCGGGCCGCGACCCCTTCCTTGCCCCGTCTGCGTTTTCCGCCCCGAAGCCGCGTCCTCGAGCCTGCCTATCTGCACCGTTTCATCACGATCGGACGGCTGAAAATAGGAGGACCAGTTTATCTACATGGGCTTCTCTTCTTTCGACTAGCGCCCCCAAGCCCGCAGCCCGCACTCCCCATTCAGACGCTCCGGCGCAGGAGCGGAGCAAAGCCCACCTCCCCGATCTCCAACCCTTCCGCCGCCGCCGTCGCCGCCGCTAGCCCTGCCATTCTTCCTCGCTGCGTCTGTCGAGCGCAGGCATCGTCGCGTACGGAACCTCGTCCTCGTCCGGTCCTCGGTAAGCCCTAGCCATGAGTGGTCTCGCTTTTCCTAGTCCGTTCGGTAAGCAACCGGATAATCCTTGGAGATGCCATCTGGTTCTTGTGTGCGTCGTTGTTGGATTAGATTGGATTGGATGCAAAACCCTAGGTGGTCCGCCCCCGGAGGGATGCTTGGGTTAGGTTGTCGATTCGCGTATACACTCTGTGTGACTACTCTACTCGGAAGCCCAATCGGGTTTCAGCGAGAATATCCATGCTTTCTAGGTTTGTTTGCCTCCGGTGTGGTTCTGTGGATTATTTTGCTAGTTTTTTCTTAGAGACGATGCTTCCCGAAAGGATTGTGCTTAGGATACACTCGATCAAGAGAGTCTTTTCATGGGATACCATATCTTGGAATCACTGAGATGGAGTGCATGCGGTATCTTGCAATAGATTAGTGCGGAGATTTAGCTTAATAGCTTTGTTTGTTGAGTTAGCTGGTTTGTTCTCCTCCCTGTTGTCCTTCCTGCACTTTTTGACCTTAAAATGGCTATGTTATTGACGTATCTTGATCCTGTCGATCAAGGGTCATGATGTGTTGAGATATAATTAGGTTATAGTTTTGATGTCCATGTGGTGGGAGTTCAAGCTTGTAGATCTTGGAAGAGTGCTTTTGTGTGTGCACTTAACCCCAGGTAATGTGTAAACTCATGAATAGGCAAAAGCGTTGTAGCTGTAATATTTTAAATTAACATTACCTAAGTTAGAATTGCTAAGTGCTTCTGCAATTAATGGTGTGCCATATGACCATGTCATTTGGCGTGATGCATGTAATTGTTTTTGGGCGTACAAATGTGGATAATTGACATGCATGGCGCAACATATCTGTTTAATTATTACTTTGCATGCGCTGACACAGTTTCTGAATTCAGTTCCCTTTTTGGCAATATTTGCTATTTCAGGATAATGGCTCACCGTGGACACCTAGATGGACGGAGTGCCCAAGCTCCTGGTCTGATGCGCCATGGTTCCTTCCCTGTAACCAGCCTCTCTGGCCGCCAACCTTTGGAGCCTCCTGCTGCCACCACACTGGAGATCCTGGAAAACAAGCTTGCCATACAGACGGCAGAGGCAGAAAAGCTTATCAGGGAGAATCAGCGATTGGCATCAAGCCATGTAGTCTTGAGGCAGGATATTGTTGATACTGAGAAAGAGATGCAAATGATTCGCACCCACCTAAGTGATGTTCAGTCAGAGACTGATATGCAAATGAGAGATTATGTGGAGAGAATCAGATTAATGGAGGCAGACATACAGGCTGGTGATGCAGTGAAGAAGGAACTTCACCAAGTGCATATGGAGGCAAAGAGACTTATTACTGAAAGGCAGATGCTAACCTCTGAGATTGAGAATGTGACTAAAGAACTACAGAAGCTCTCTGGTAGCAACAATAACCTTCCTGAATTGCTTGCTGAACTAGATGGGCTACAGAAAGAGCATCAGAGTCTAAGGTCTGTGATAATGTTCCTTTTTAATATTTTCCATGCCAACCTGAGCTTTGGTGGTAAATAGGTTTTTGTTAATACGATTTTCCCCCCAACCATGCATAGATCTGCGTTTGAGTATGAGAAAAATACAAACATCAAGCAAGTTGAGCAGATGCGGACAATGGAAATGAATTTGATAACCATGACTAAAGAGGCTGACAAGTTACGTGCTGATGTGGCAAATGCTGAAAAGCGAGCACAGGGTATTTGCTCCTCGTTGCCTTCATGTTTTTTTGTGAATTCTCCTCGTTCCCTTAATTTCTCAGATATGGGTGGAACCATACAGGGCTGTACTCATAGAATGTCATAACTCATAAGGGTGGAACCAGACTGGGTTTTACTCTTATATGGCCAGTTTCATTTACATTTCAATCTCTGATGCATTTAATTATGTAAGTAGTAGATCCCACTAGATTTTTGTCTTAGTTGTTTAAGACCCTAACAAACTATTTTTCTTAGACTTTTCCTCTGCATTCTGAATCATGGTTGCCCTGCCCATCACCAGTTTTGTTATTTCCAACAGAAACTGCAGTCTGGTATTGTCATGCCTAGGTACATGTGTTCTGTGGTTCTTTCTGTGTTACTTGTGTCAAAGTACATGTGTTTTTCTGAAACTTGCATTTGCATGCCATAAAAAGTGTTTGGTGTAGATTAAGCTTCAACTTCTTCAACGAATTGGTTAAATTACTTTTTATGGTGCAGCTTAAATGAGACACTTTTAACAGCTTACGTGCATGACATAGACATGTTATCAGACTTATTTGAGTGAATACTACAAGCTAAATTCCACGAGACATATTTTACAGCTTATCTCACCATCAGATTTTTGGTTTCGACACTAAAACTGGAAGCTTATAAGTAGGCTTATTAAATGGTTCATAGCTCTAAACTGGTCCCTAACGTTATGATAAGTTATGAGTATGACGCATACATATATGAGAAATTACATTATGTACATGACATGCAAGGATTGCAATATTTTTCTACTTTATATATTTTTATCAATCGGTCCATTTGCAAATGTTTGCCTTGTTCCTTTTGGGATGTCCTTGTTTACGATTTCTGGCTTGTACATTTCTCTGCATGCACATTCTGTCCTGATATATACTCCATCCGGTCACAAATACATGATATTTTGGTCCTTTTGGACATTGACACAGTCCCCAAAACGCAACTTTGACCACATATTTCTATTTTAATACAATTTTAACACCCAATGAAATTATAATGTTATGAAAATATTTTTCGAGACAAATTTATACATACAAATTCTGTGTATCCAATCTAAATATTTGGAAAGATATTGATAGCCAAAGTTTTGATAGTTTGACTGCACAGATCCCAAAACGACTTGTATTTGTGACTAGAGGGAGGAATTTGTTTTTTAAATAATATATATTTAATGAAAAATTATAGAAATAATATGTCGAAAAAAATGACAGATCTGCACATCTGTCGCACATCCAATGTGCGGCAGGCTCTCTGTTAGAATTACGATAGAGACTCTGTCGCAATTTGGAAACGCATTGTACCTCGCCCAACAGTTAGCGACAGACTCTCTATCGCAATTCCAAATTGCGACAGAGACCTGTCGCAAATTGGATGTGCGACAGGTGTGTAGAACTGTCATTTTTATTTTTGGCATATTATTTCTGTAATTTTTCATTAAATATATATTATTTTAAAAAAATCCTAGAGGGAGTATGTGTGTGTGTGTGTGTGTGTGTATTTTGCTCCTTTTGTGCTTAATGATATACACTAATGTTTTGATTCCTTCTGATTCTTCCAACAAGCAGCAGCACAGGCAGCGGCAGCACATGTGACTGCTTCACACCCTGGGACAGCACAAGCTGCAGCGGTGCCAGCAGCTACAGACCCTTATGCAAGTGCATATGCCAATCACCCCTCCACATACCAGCAAGGAACCACCCAAGCTGGGGCATACCCACAAGGAACGACCCAAGCTGGGGCATACCCGCAAGGAACCACCCAAGCTGGGGTATACCAGCAAGGAACCTCAGCTGGGGCATTTGCTTACCCAACAACTTATAATACTGCTACCACTTACCAGCTACATGCTGTGCCTGCTAGTGCATATGCAGGCTATTCTGGCTATCCAGTTGCAGGTTATGCGCAAGGCACCCTGCCCAGTTTTCCTGCCACCTACACTGCACCTCAGCACCCAATAAGCAGTGGCGCAGCAACTGACATTGCAAGCATGTACGGTGCAGCTAGTAGCGCCGGATATCCTGCTGGGCTGGTTCAGTCAAGCAGCGGAGCTGCAAATCCAGGACAAGCACAAATACCAGCTCTTTATCCTGGCGCATATGACCCAACCAGAGGAGCCCAGAGGTAAAATCTGGGTTGCAACCTGAATGGTTGTGTGTCATGCATGCACATTTATTAAGTAGACTCTTAAGGAACCCTTGAAAAACCCAACAATGTCATGGTTCTTATTGCCCTTTTGTACATTCACTCCCCGATAGCTTTATTGACACCGTTGAGAACCTGTTGTATGCCGAATTGCAGATTATGGTCCGAGACTTGAATTGGTAGGCGTAATTGTTGGTTAATGAATGATTCAGTCAGCAATGTTATATTGTTATATGCTTGTTATACCAGCGCTTGGAGGTATGCTGATCATGCTTCGTGTGTATATGCACGGCCCATCTTTTCGCAAGAAATTTGCCTCTAGCGCTTATGGTAGGTTGGGGAGGGGGAGTAGAGAAGTCGTGGAAGCCAGGTGTGGTGGCTTGTTGCTAGATTAGCTTCGGCTTCTGGGAACTATTTCTAGTTGGGTGTGTGATCCCTGCTTCCTTTCAGCCTGAAGAAGCTGAAGCCAGGCCAAACAGTCCAGTCAATTCCCCTCTCCATCCAACGCCGCGTAACATGCAAATACCGGCAGTAAGAAAAATATGCCTCGTAGTGTGCACTAATGCTTCCGTTTCAAGTTTCGACTGGAAACAAATCTGATTTGGTCACCGAAGTATGACACTTCATGATAGGTAACAAGGTGACGGCCCTTAAGGTACAATGCCTCCTACTGTAACAATTTACAGAAGACCGAAATGCTGGAACAACAGCCACATCTATTCTCAACTTCTTCCGTTCTAAACCTAAAGATGGATTGGATTTACTCGTATTTTGACACCACAGGCTTTGAATTAGCCCAAGGTCGAACCGCTAGCCGTTTGATATTCCAAGTAAACACCATGGAATTAACCACGTGATTCCGAGAGCTCTCTTCGCGCGGTCTGTATTAACGTATGCAGGAAAGTAGAGGCGTCGCAGCACGAGGGGCTGGCAACAGAAGCATGTGCCAGGAAAGGAAGTTTTCTCAATGATCTTCCGCTTAATCCCTGTAAAAGATTGGAAAGAAAACGCCCCTGTCAGCTTGATTGAGATGTTTCGGTTACAGCAGAGAGCTCGTGCGCGTATCAGTTTTGTTATTTACCTCGCACAGGTTTGCAGCTTCATGGAGTAATTTGGAGAGATGAAGTGTACCATGCGGTTCTTTAGCCTCAGGACAGTGCGCCCTCTCCTTCAGGGTCGAAAAATTCAGAATGCAAGGCAGACTAGAACCCTGCATTTGTAGAAAATAATATTTTTTTAAGATTCAGAGATTGCAACAAAGCTGACAAATAATTATTCACAAAGCAGTTTTAGTCCATGCATCATTTCATGTAAAAAAAATTGGGTTTTCTCAGATCTAAGTGCCCCATGTGTGTATCCGGAGCAACTCTGGTACCGATGTACAATAATGAAAAAGCGAAGGTATTGTAGTATCAAGTTGGCAACAAAGAACAAGTACCTGAGGATATGTGAGAATCCCTACTCGTAAAAGTTCCTGTAAGCATGACCTCAAAATCTCATATCGTGCTTGAAGTGTAGGGGGTCCAACATATGCCTTGATGTCTGCCCTGTCAACAAATGCAATATCTGCAAACTAGACAAGAATTAGCATTTATTATTGTAGGAGTCAATATATGTTTTAAAAGTATTTTAAAAAGCTACATATTGTTCTCCAATACAAATTAAAATAAGATAGGATGAATGTCCGTAAGTAAGCATTTCCGATTGTGGCTGGTTCAACAGATTACTGAGCACAATTGATTTCTCTTTGTTGCTGGCAACACTATCTTAATTTTAGGTATGATGTAATTTTATTTACAAAAACAGAAGAGTAGGAAATGAGATGCTATAGAAAATACAATTTCTCCAAATAACATGATCATGTTTACTGTTCAAGCGCCCTCTTCTCACTGTGCAGTGATTCACTTGACCAACTAACAACAAACAAACAAGTCCAAATTTGTCCAGATCTTGATTACTTATTACAGTACTGCTGTTCAAAACACAGATAGTCATGCAAAAGCTCCCAGCAACTTTGCATACGTAAATGACACAATGGGCCATCAGGCGATGAAAGATTAACTTCATAAAAGTCAAAAGGCAGAAAATCAATACCAATAGCTGTGGTAATATTCGATGTTGTCAAAATGATCACATTTGGCCAAGACTTCAGTTTGTCCATTTGTGTTAGCAATGCATTTACCACCTGAAGGTTGCACAGTGAGACAATGTAAACATTACCTGAGAAATGATACATTGCAAAAGAAAACTGATGAAAACTTTACCCTAATGGAGTCTGAAGGTTCAGAGCCAGATATGGCAGCCTGTCTGGCAGCAGCAAGGCTTTCAACTTCATCTACAATATTACATATCAGAATGCACAAATATCATAAATAAAATTAAGGTTTGAAATATACAGCATGCAGCAAAACAAAATTAAATAATTTCTCAAAGTTCAGTTAGGGTTCTACAGGAGTACTACAATGTGATTTGCTAACCTTCAACCAGGAGACAATGCCAAGGAAACTCAGGAAAGTAAAATTGTTCTGGGTTCAATAAACTATTTTGTGATCTCTATTTTCTCTATTCATGCAAAAAAAAAAAAAGACAACATAATTTTTATGATGATTCCTCCACCCATATATCAAGTAGCTGAACAAGGCTCATTATTGCAATCGTATAGATATTTGTGAAAGTAAATCTTATTTAAACAAAATTTCTTTTTAAAATTATGCATATACAAGATGAACAAAGGGTGGACTGAATTAGTCATTTCACAGATCATACAGAGTTGACTTGACTAGTTACTTTTCACTTTGGATCGATGAGTTGTCAGTTGTCACTGCTCAAGAACATACCAATCAATACAAATACCAGATTGCTTTCTTCCTCCACCATCTCCTGGATCTTCTGGAAAAGTTTGGCTACCTAAAGGACAAGGTATGGTATGTACAATGTTAGATGGAAATGAAGCCGTATCTCCAGTGGATAAATGTAGTGGGTCCAATTCAGTACAAAATGTCTAAGAATTTTCCATCAAACATAACATAACCAAAGGACCATAAGATGCTAATGTGATTTCAGCATGTGAACAATGATGCTATAACAGGCATGATAACATGAGCACAAAAAGGGCATACCAGTTTTCCACTTTCAGAAAACCACTTGCTGAACAACGAATGGGCATTGACTTCAATCAATTGACACATAGAATACCTAACAAAAAGAAAATGATAGTAACGAATAACGCATATTTATTACAAAACAAATAGTCTTTCAGCTCATACCTTGACTTGAAGCGAATAGAAAGTTTTTGAGCTAGTGCTTTACACAAGGAAGTCTTTCCTGTTCCAGGTGGACCATGCAAAAGTACAATCCTGCAATTTGTTGTAAAAAACATATAAATAATTAAAACAATGAAGAACCAATTTATAATTTAAAGAACATACCTACATGTGTAGTAAGATGATTAATTTCTCACAAAATGCTCTCGCATTTACATCCAAATTTCTCTACATTGAGTAAACATCTCTTGACAATAAAGGTGCAGTCCTTTTGTAATATTTTGTACACTCTTGCTATTCCACCAAACAAAACCCATTAACAGGCCAACACAAGAAAGGAAGGGGTAGATCAGTGGTGCCTAGTGCATGGAAATGCCAGCGATAAGCACACAATGCATTTCAATGCTTCACAAGCACAAGTACAACCTTACCCATACAAAAATAAAAGGAGCTTAAGTGTTTCTATGGTTGTATGGCTAATCTTATGAGGGAAAAACAACAACCAAGCCTTTTGTCTCAAATAGGTTGGGGTAAGCTAGGAAAGAAACCCAATTAAAGTCAATACAACCCCTAAACCTTGATCTTAGATCATGGTTCCGATAATGGATCGCTTACTTCCATGCACTCATATAGAACACCAAATCTTTAGGAACGTTCCAATCCCTCAAGTCTCTTTTAATTGTTTCTTCCTACATCAGTCTCGGTTAACTTCGCCTCTTTTTATGTTTTCAAGATAACTTAAAATTTCACTATACACCAGTGCTTAAGGGGCTCCGTTAGAGATGTCCAAACCATCTCAAACGACTTTGGACAAGGTTTTCTTCAATAGGTGCTAACCAAACCCTATCACGTGTGTTTGAGGGGAAATCATCAAGCAAAAACACTACTTCAGATGACATGTCCAGTCTCTGAATGTGTGTAGGAGTGTGAAAGATGCTCACCGATTCCACGAAACAAGGCATGGGTCTACACCTCGTTCAGTAAACAGCAAAGCACTAGCAGCATATCTCAGCAACCTCTGCTTGAGACCAACTTCATATAGTAAGCTGCAAACACTGATGTGATCACCAACAGAATGAAAGGTAGAGATTATACTGATTAAGGATAAAATTATTTCAAACCAAACCTCTCCCACAATCCATCAAATTCTTTGGCAGGTAGAGCCCACTCATTGAAGCTAGAGAGCGTGTCATCTTCACTTGGTTCCTCACCTGGACCATCTTCACTCAGCTGCAGAATAAGGAAATCAGCTTGTGGTACAGCAAATCGGAACCAAAACGTTGTCTCTTTGTTTGAATACAGAACATGGAGTAATCTATCTCTTGAAGAGAAACAATTCCTCAGGATCAATGGTGGAATGCAGAAAGTAACTTCGGTGTCTCCAGAAAAAAACATTAAATTTGAGTCAAAGCAACAAAAGGCTAGCACCTAGCAGCATTAGAAAGAAAGCTTATGGTTTCAAGATGGAACAACTCTAGCAATTATCATGCAATTGAACAAAGAAACAAGATAGCCAACAAGTCAGCACACACAAAAACTCGGTTTTGGAAAGATAACCATTAATGGTAGTGTACCTGCCTACCTGGAATACATGCACGGAAGGCTTGACTTGCCAAAATAACAGAACTTTGTGATTTTCAACCCACTCATCTACGTAAAAGGCAAGAAATCAGAACAAGAGCTAGGTAAGTAACAGAGGTCAACAGAGCACACTACCCAGATTAAGTGAATCATCATACCGGTGTCACAGATTTGGATCCTTTTAACATTTTCGAAAAGAAAAGGATCATCAGCAGGAATTGGGACAGGACCATCAACATAGCTTAAGCTTCGAGTTTCTAACATCCTGATTGAGCAAGCGAGTGGTAAATTTTAAGTGTTAGCAATAACATGTGTTAATGGCTTGTAAGAGAAGGTGCCAATAATTGTACAAATTTAATAATGACCCTATGAGCTAGTATAAAAACCTGAAAACTCTCTTCAGAAAACTATGTTAATTTTGTGCCTTCAGAATTCATTAGTCATTAGCATTACCACTTCAATAATAAAAAGCCAAACTATTTGGTGTTCTGTTCTGAACATACCACTACAAATGATAGGATTTTAGAATGCATTTAACTTTCTACAGACTTTCAATAAGACAAGGATGAACACTGGTATAATTTTTGGAATGACTGGCTTATAAGCATGTGACACATCATGAACCTCCACCTAATTGTTACTAATATGTTACAGAACTTAGAAGCTATCTGATATTATCATAAACTCTGCTCCTACTCTGCGATACGTATTTGAAACTTTCGACGACTCTCCTAGTTTGCCACATTGATTTCACAAGTTACATTACCCCAATTTGCTGCAATGCAAGACGTTATTTACCCAACATTTGTATGCTTCCCAAATTCAAGTACTATCGGTTACCAACTCTCACAGCACATCCCAGCAACAACATTGCAAAATCACAGCTTCACCCACTTCCTTCAAACAAATCCTTCCACATTTCCAGAACCCCACTATCTCTAAACCAGTCCACCTAAACCGTTCGTACATCACCTATTCGTAAAACAATAACCAAAATTAAGTTGAGAACAAAATCTAACTAGAAGAGGCAGCGACCTCTCCACCGCCGCCTGGACGTCCTCGGCGCGAGCCGTGCTCGTGGCGTGCAGCAGCACCTCAACTGCAGGCACAAAAAATCAAACCCCACTAAATCAGCATTCCCAAGCCACACTAGGAACGCGTTCGCTAGGGCGAGGAACCAAAGAGGGAAAAGCAGCACCCACCTGATACGAGGACCTTGTCGTCGGCCGGGGAGAGCACGGCCGCGGCCAACACCGACGGCTGCGGCGAGGAGATCACGGCGGCGGCGGCAGGCGCCATGGGTGGGGCGGAGGTGGAGGCGGGCACAGAGGGTGGAGAAGGGTGGGGATCGAAGGAGATCTCCATGGGAGCACTCATGGCGGCCAAGCTCCGCCTGAGAGCCGAAGGAAAAAAAACAAACCTAGGATTTGGGGAGGCGAAGATTTGGTTTCCCGCGTTTGGAGTGCCTTACCGATAAGATGTGGGCCTTTAATTTGCTACGAATTGGGCTTATTTGGGCCGTGCTTAGATAGGGAACGTATGGGCTCAATTCATGCCCATTACTTGAACTAATTCTGAAGGACAGCAAGGGCAGCGTGTGCACTTGTCTAAGTCTAACCCCGGCTTAGGCTGTGTTTGGGGGAGGGGACATAAAGTTAACTTTAGCTTCTAAAAAATCAGTAAATCTTTCAAAATAGTTTAGTTTTTAAACATGTTTTTGATATAAGTCAAAAGCTATATATAACTAACAAAAGCCAAAAATTGAAAGTTGGGTTGAACTTTTTTTGCAGCTTATTACTGAGGGAAATTAGCTATTTATTGAACGGTCTCTTACAAAAAGCTCAATAAATAGCTACAACCACTTTTCAGCTCAAAAAGCTAAAAAACAGTTTTTCAGAAAAGCTACAGCTCCTGAGAGTAAAAAAGTGGCATATATATGCATATATATAGTATAATTACCTAGGGCACTAAAGTGCTTGGGCATCATGATCCAAAACGGATATTTCCATTTATGTATTTGCAAGCGAAACTTTTAGAATGTTGAGTTTAACCAGTTTATTAACTAGTTCAAATAAGTTTGAATTAAGATTCAAACTAGAGTTTCTTTTCTAATGATAGTTTGATTGTAGGTATGTAATGATTTTATATATAAATCAGCAAAGTATGTGGTCTAAATTCATTCAAATCATTGAATTCAAGTATATTTTTTCAAATGTATGTGTTTCATTTGAATTGTTATAGATGGGTATGTACCCTAAAAACTGAAAGTTTCAAAAAATTATACCCGAATTTAGATTGTATTCACGCATTTGAAATCATGATACCTAGGCACCCATAGTACCCCGCACACATCAAATGTTCTAGCTATCCTATCCTTCTACATGGTATCAGATTTCACTGTGTGCCGCCCCTAGGAGAGGAAATATACTCTATATAACTAAAGATGAGAATGCCGACCTCAGATAGTGTCCAGTGTCACTTTGGCGTTTTTGAAAAAACCCTCCGCTTCTTTAAATTACGAATTAGTCCTTTTCAAAATTACGAACAGGTCCTTCGCGATTTTTGAGAGGAAGATTTTTTTTTCCTTTATCGCGTTAGGTCCCTCATGCTGCGTTTTACTTAAGAAAGCCTCCCGTTAGATTTAAATCGCGAACAAGCCCTTTTCTAATTTTTAGGATAGCTTTAACGAGTCCAAAAGCGTTACAAACATGTCCTTGCTATTTACGTCTAGGTCCTTTCTCCATTTTTCCCTAGAAAAAAATGTTTTCGGCACCAAGAATATCTATGCAACTCGTCTTTAGACTTTTTTCCCACCTCGATTTCCCATCTCGATCTCTAATATTTTTTAGACCACGATTGCTACTTTCGGTGAACGTAGAGAGTGTTATACTCAAAGAAAAGAAGGTTGTCGTCTCTAATAATTTTTCACCCTTTTCCTCTAGACTTTTTCCTTATCGCCTCTAGACTTTTTCCCACCACGGTTTTCTAGCTTGGTCTCCAATATTTTTCAAGTGATTCATAGAAAAATAGAGCGCAATTAAAAAAAATCGAAAAAACACCATAAAGCGTACACGCCGTGGTCTCGATATTTTTAAAACATGTATTATTACGCGATAGAGTGTTATACTCAACAAAAGAAGGTTGTCATCTCTAATGATTTTTCGCCCTTTTCCTCTAGACTTTTTCCCTTCATTGTTTTCCTTTCGGTCTCCAATATTTTTGAATAATTAATCGAAAGAGATATTTCTCTGACTTTGTCTTTCTATTTTTCCCGTTTCACTCGTTATTTGACGATTTAAAAATTAAACGCTATAGAAAAAAAAAAAAAAGTTTTCCTTCAAAAAACATAGATTACGCCACGAAAAATTTTGTGTCCTCTGGTGTTTGGCTCATTATTTCGACGATTTAAAAATAAAATACCATCGAAAATAAATTTTTTCACGAAAAAAATATACACCAGCGGCGTGTATGCTAAAAATTTACTAGTATAATATATGAGGGCTGCGCATTGTAGATAGATGGCCTCCCTTCGTTATCTCCCATCAATAGATTGGTTCCTTTTTCGTCGATCAATAGATCGATTCTTTGCTCCGATCATTAGGTTGGTTCTGTTTTTTTATTTTAGCTTCTTCTCTTGTCGGCTATGCCTTTCTGAACCATGATTGTTGTTGCTAGGGATGAAAACAAAACGAAAAAGGTCAGTAAATAGTTGTTCTGTTTTCATTTCCATATTTTTATTGGTAACGAAAACGAAATCAAAAACCCGAAATAGATACGGAACAGAATGGAGCGGATATTGAAAAAAAGCAAAAAAATCTATACAAATATGTTCTCAGTTGTAATAACCTAAAAAATTTTGCAAAATCTTTAATTGAGCATTTAATCTAGATTTTTCCCTTGATTTTCAACATTTAATTAATGATTTTGATATTTTCATATTTAAATAAATAATTTATTTGAGAAAAACCAAAATCTTGCTAAAAATAATTTTACTAAGTTCAAAATGTTATAAAATATTTTTAAAATTTTTGTAGAATTTTTCAATTCTATTTGGTATTTTCTATAAAGCAATATATATTTATGGCACTATTTAAATTAGAAAACGAATTTAAAATCTCTATTTTTCTTATGAGCTGAAACCCACTTTTCTTTCTCCTTGGCCCACTCTACTTTCTGGCCCAACAAGGTTTTCCGATTTCATTTATACGAAATTTTTTTATTTTATTTATTTATTTATACGGAATTTCGGTTCTATTCCCGTTTCTTGTAAAAAAATTTCGTTCCGTTTCTACACCGATACTTTCCGTTTCTATTTTCAAAAAATAACTTCTGTTTAGGTTTTTCTTTGAAAGGGTCGAAAATTTCCGTTCCATTTTCAACCGTATTTGTTGCCTCATTGAGTATTCCTTTGCCTCCTTATACTTACCTTCTTCTCTTTCTTCCACGTATGTGCTTCTGTTCTTTGGCGAGAGATTTGTGTATTTGCCACTTCAAATATGTGTTTTCGCAAATTTGCCACTGGACCCATATTTCATTGATTCAGCTGGTTCTATATGCCATTAGCTTAAATAGTATCATAATCCAAAAGGTCAATCTTTAAAGTGACGAATAACCAATTTTCTGGTTCTTTGGCATAGCTCTATACTTCTATACAATTCCCCACGCGACCCATCCGCACCCTTGCCACAGCTACCATCATCTCTCGCTGTGTCTCTCGGCCGCCGTGCACTCCGCAGGCGTCCATCGTCAACTAGTCGTCGATCTGCCGAAGTTGACGATTGCGAGCACGCTATAGATGGTCGAGCCAGACTCTTCCCTTCCTTTTCTCAACTCAACGCATGTATTATGGACTCTCCCTTTCTTTCCGTGCGTTTACAACACGCATGCACCCAGGAATAGGATTCTCAATGTAGGCTTGCCTCAAATATCTCTCTCATTTTCTTGTTTGGTTGCATATATGCACCACCCGTCTACTCTAGGGATGGTAGTTTTATCCATGGGTTTGGGTACCCGTGGGTACCCGACCCGATAAGAGTGGGTATGGGTAGCACTTTAGACTTATAGGTTTACGGGTTTGGGTACCCGATAAGTCCACAGGATGGGTGTGGGTGTCAATTTGTACTCATAGGTACCTAATGGGTATTATATGACATGTGGGCCCACTTTTTTAGAGGTATATTAGAAAAACAAACTCACTGACTACTTGACTTAGTCAGCTCCTCCCTGATTCCCCTCGACCGCATCACCTCCCTCCCCTTGCCCCATCGCCTGATGCCTGCTCCTCCCCTCATCGCCAACTCCTTCCATCAGCTCCCTCCGGCCTGGCGCGCATAGCGCCCAAAAGAAAAGAGAGAAAGGAGAGGTGAGAAGGAGATAGAAGGAGAGGTGACCCCTACTTACTTGAAACGCACTGCTCCCCGAGCGTACCCCGAGGTCTAGTGTTCCGGCGAACTAAGCCATGGCCTCTGACATCTACGGGGGAGGGGGGAGCATGCGGCAGCCGTGGTGCCCCCCGCCTCTCCGCCTTCACCCTTCGGTGCTCACGCACAGATCTGTGCCCGTGGGTACCTATTGGGTGTTAGGTACCCATTGGGTTTGGGCATGGGTACAGATCTGTACCCACAAAGCTTAGTGGGTTTGGGTAGATGGGACTTTGTTTGGGTTTAGGTTTAGGTTTAAGGTGGTGGTACCCGGAGGTATCCAACCGATTGCTATCCCTAGTCTACTCTAGCGACCGTCGTGTGGTACGATCTTTCCACTTGTATCGATTTATGCACCACCATCATCTTTGAGTCCTACCATAATTACTGCTCCTGCTTTTTCCTCAATACCAGTGGCTGACTTGTGTTGTCTTAACTACGGCAACCTTCTTCGGCTGCGGTCTCCTTAACATAGACTTCTTGCTACATCAATGCCTTCTTCATCTACGGCGATCTCTCACGACTTTTTCGTCAACGGCACCACTTCATCATTAGCAATCCTAATTCGACGACTACCTCCATGGCAGACAACTCCACCACTGTCTCTTCACAGGACACTCCTCGTCGGCTTCTACTACAACTTGAGCATCCTCGCCGGCTTCTTCTTCTCCAACATGAGCATCCGCAATGCTCCTGTTCCGACTATATAGGGATTTTAGAGTATACGACTTGAATGACAAGATTATTAGATATAGACTAAACCATTTATGATTTTAATCCGATATTTTTCATTCCATATTTCTAGTAAACTTTCATATCTCTAGTATATATGTATATACATATGGTATAATTACTTAGGGTACCATGAAGCCTGGGCTCTATGATACAAAATAGGTATATTCTCTTATGTATTGTATTCTTAATCTTTTGAAATCTTTAGAATGTTGAGTTTAACTAGTTTACTAACTAATTCAAACAAGTTTGAACTGAAATTTAAACTAGAGTTTCCCTTTTTGATGATAATTTGTTTGTAGGTATGTACTGATTATACATATAAATCAGCAAAGCATGCAATTTAAATTCATTTAAAATGTTTGAATTTGAGTATATTTTTTCAAATGTATGTGTTTCAATTGAATTGTTATAGATAGTATATACCCTAAAACTAAAATTTTTAAAAAACATACCCGAATTTGACTTGAATCCGTGCATTTGAAATCATGGAGCCTAAGCTCCATGGTGCCCCATTTCGGCGTCATATACATATGTATGTACATATATGTATATGTCTATATCCTCTCAAACTTAAACAACATTAGTCGAGTGCTCGTACGTTGCAACGGAACAACAACCGCTCATACAAACGAATTAAAATAGTAGAAAAATAATACTTGGCAGAAATCTAAAAGACTAAACCATAATAATAATAATAAAAGTTTTAAGGTGCAATTTGTAAACTTTCATATACAAAAGCTTTTGTACTTGGAACTACAAGTTACAGATGAATTAAAGCAACTGAACAATAATTTCTAGTAATTATATAAAGTCTACAAGAGTAAACCATAATAATCAGAAAGATTTTAAGGTGTCTTCTGCAAATTTTTGTATGACGAAAGGCTTCATTCTTGAAACTACGTTATAGGGTCAAAGTTGCAATTATATGTGCCCGTGCGTTGCAACGGAAACTCAATTTGCGATAAAAAGTTTATTTACAAATAGCACTAATAGTGGCAAAGGTGGGTAATTAAAGAGCAGTGGTAAATGTGTGTAATTAAAGAGCAGTGGCAAAGGTGAGTAATTAAAAAGCAGTAGCAAAGGTGGGTAATTTTGATGAAATAACAGTGGCAAATGTGGGTAATTAAAGATCAATAGCAAAGATAGATAATTTTGATGAAGTGACGTGGAAAGAAACTCTCACTTTATATAGAGAGATTCATCAAATATTCCGGCTATTATATCTGCTACGCATCAAGCGGGATTAAGGGAGGAGACCGCTGGAGCAACTCGGCGACGAGCCGACCGAGCCGACGAGATCGTCCGGCACGGACACCAAGGGAGAGGTCTGTAGGGTTGAGGATGCGCCTAGAGGGGGGTGAATAGGCGTTTTACAAAATTCGATCACTCACTAAACAATTCGCTCTAATCAACCCCTATGTCAAAACCTAATCAAATATATATGCGGAAGCGATAAATAGGTTTTGACAATTAAAGCCTAAATCAACTAGGCTCACTAGTGCACTAACTAAATTATGTCTCTAAACTAGAATTGCTAAATTGATCAATCAATTAACACTAAGCAATTCTAATTACAATCAAGCAATTGAACAATATACAATAAATGTAAATACTTGAAAGTAAAAGAGACAACCGATATTTTTCCGTGGTGTTCGGATACTTGCCGATCTCCCCTAGTCCACATTGAGGCAAGCCCAACCACTTGGACCGGCTCCGCTCGAGCACCGCCTCTTTCCACTAGTCGTGGTTTTTCACGCTATGCGTAGGCTCAACCCGAACCTTCACAAACTTGCGGGGCTTCACACCTCGAGAGCTCACAAGACGACGCTTACGCCTGTCTAGGAGTCGGCAACCTCCAAGAGTAACAAGCCGCTCCTTCGCTCGAACTTCACCGAGCACAACGATGCGCTCCCGGTGATCACCTCGTGCAACACATGCACCAAGGCCTCCTCAAGTGCAACACATGCACAAGAGGCTCTCAAACCACTTCCTAATTGCAACACATGCAATTAGTCTCACTCTTTAGCTCAAAACTCAATTGGGAGTATGCAACACATGCAACACCTCACCCAAACACTTAAGCAATGCAGCAACATATGCCCCAAGCCCCCCAAGGGGGTATTTATAGCCCCCACAAGAAAACTAGCCGTTTGGGGCAAAATGGGTAATCAGAAAAATGCGGTCCAATCGGACCTTCCCGATCGAGCCAAGCCCTCACAGGCAACGGTCGGATTTTGGATCGTTATACTCACGGTTCGACCAAGACCTACGGTCGATCGGACCTCGGCCGTCGACCGCCTTCAACCGAGTCGAAAACTCACGTTCGGAAAAAACAAGCCGAGCCAATCCGGTTGCACATCACATGGCCGGTCCGCCGGACCGGCCGGTCCAACCGCCCGGCCGGTCCGGCCGGACCGGTCGGTCCAACCGCCCATACAAAATCAACAACAAAAAACACTCATAACTTTTTACTCGAACTCCGATTTGGGTGATTTTTATTCTATCGCGAAGCTTATCACGAGGGCTACAATCTCCACCCATTTTCATGATTTAAGCACCCATAGATATTTTTAAATATCACCAAAATCAACTTGCAAAACACATTTCGCAATCAACTCCAAATCTATTTGCAAAACGTTTTAAGCAAATCAAACCCGAGATTATGAGATTAATTCCCCTAGCCATGTGAAGGTCAACACGAGACCCAGTCAACTTGCCAACACCCATTGCAAGCCCTACTCACATGCTCTCGGAATTCCGGACTCATAAACCTCAGTTTATTCGCACAACGAACTTGCAAATAACTCAATAAACACAATTTCATGCTTGAGCATTACTCTTTGCGACACATGCAAAAGTCTAGCTCCAAGCAACATCAAATCAAGGTGCATGAACTCTCTAATTGCAACACATGCAATTCTCTAGTTTCATGCAACACCAAAATAAACTCCAAACTTAACACCAAAACCAAATCAACCGTATAAGCTCTCTACTTGCAACACATGCAAGCCTCTAGCTCTATACAAACACACAAACATCAAATCGTGCTTGAGCTCTCTCCTTTTGTAACACATGCAAAACTTAGCTCCAAGCAACCACACGGTTTTTGAAAGATTGTTTTGTACCAACCCATGAAGCTTCAACATTTGCAACACATGCAAAAGTGAACTTTATGCAAAAGCCAAACGCATTAGCTTATCCTATTTGCAACACATGCAAATCAAAACATTATGCGAAAACCAAATACATATGCTTTTCCTCTTTGCAACACATGCAAATCAGAGCATAAACCAACAACAACCAAGCATAAGCTTTACCCATTCGCAACACATGCCAAATGGTTAACCCTTATGCAAAAACCAAATCCAAATGGTTTGAGCTCGAGTGAACGCAGGATTGAGATCATCAACACATGATGAAGCTCAAGCAAGGAGACAACCCCTCTTAATAGTACGGCGATAAAAACCTTAGACTCAAAGACTACAAAGTCCTTAGCCTATCTAATTATACCTTTTGCCAAGACGCAAGCAATCCCCTTTGGGGTCTTAATGATCATCACTTTGATACTCCCGGGATCATCACTCGACTCCTCTTCTTCATCATCTCATCCATCTTTGGACCTAACTCAATCACAACTCATAAAATAGTTAGTCCAAGATGCACGGTTGTCTCAATTATCTCTTGCACTCCATTAACACATAATGGATGCCTTTAGATCAATTGAGCCCAACCTAAATCAATTTGAATGATTTATGTATGTCTTAAGTATAATAATGCAACTCATGCTTTATTATACTTAAGAACTATTCATTTGTCCTTAATTAATCAAGGAACACCATCAACACATGGTGACATGTTCTTTAATGATTAATAAGATAAACGAACTCAATTTAAATTATCATTTAAATTGATATGAGTATATATTAACTACACAAGTTTTCATATACTCATGTTGATGAAAAGTAATGATCCATAATGTGTAAACTATATGGAAATGATCATTACTCTAAGTCATCAACTATAGAATAAACCCCACATGTATATGTGCATAAATATAATTGACTTGAAGATAATATGCACATATTTAATTTGATCATATTGAGTATATCCTATATTACCATGAGTATACTATAACTAGACAATCCAAATATATACTCAAGGATTTAGTTTCTTTGTCTTGATCCTTATATGTGTCAATAAGAATTAGATCAATACAAAGAGACTTTCAAGTTAACCTATAAACTCCCCTAGTGTGTGCATCCATGTAATACATGGATTGGGAAACATGATGCACATTTTGTGGTTAATATAATGGGGACATTCATATTTTAACTTGACTCCAAAGTATGCAACTAATACTAGAATGAATACTGTGAGACATACCTTGGGTTTTTATTTTTCAATGCGATGAGACTAATTAAAGATATTCTAAATAAACAAGTTAGTCTCAATATAAGATTTGTCATTAATAACAAAACCACATTAATGGATAATCACAATATTAGATTTGTCATTAACACCAAAACCATAACTAATGAAGGTTGAACTTACAAGGTCGTCGATTCAGCCGTCCTACTCTTCTTGGATTGGCTCCTGTCGTTGGCCGCCGGCGCATTGGGACTACTACGTTTTTCCAAGAAATTAAGGCCCTGTTTGGAATCAATGTATTTTTATAGTTTCTAGACAATACCATAGTTTCTAAGAATACTATGGTATTTTATACCACAAGGTGTTTGGTTACCATGTCAAAAACTCTGTATTAAAAACCATGGTTTGGTAGATACCATGGTATTTTTGGAGTATTTGAAACTCCACTTCAACCCAAAATTTTCATGGTTTTGGCTAGCTTCTTGCCTATTTACACTCAAATACCATGGTTTGTGATGTTGCATCCAAACAGTTGGTAGTTCCAAGGAATACTATGGTTTCAAAGGGGTTTGGTAAAACCATGGTATTCATGACAAAACAATTGTAAATCATAGTATATCAAAACCATAGTTTTGAAAAACTACGCTTCTAAACAGGGCATAAGGGGGTCAAGGCGTAGCAGCCCGGGTTGCCTCACGTATTATGGTGAGGGCATAAGGGAGGAGACAGGACAGAATATGCTACTCCCTTCGGGAATACATGTAGTTTTAAAATAAGAATGCTTAAATATTTAAAATCTTGGCTATCAATATCTTTTAAATATTTATATTAGATATATGAGAATTATATGTATAGATTTATCTTAAAAAGTATTTTTTTAATATCATAATTTTATTAAGTGTTATAATTCTATTATAATAGAAATTAGTGATAAAATTGCGCTTTAAAAACCGTGTCAACGTCTAAAACAAATGTATTTATAAGTAGAGGAAGTATTACTTTGCTGCTAGTAGAGCATTGGGCCGGAGCTTAAATAGGCCATGGATGGGCTCAAACGGTGGCCCATGCTATGAACAATCGTCATGGACTAGGAATTTGGAGTGCGCGTATCAGCCTTTTTGTATGCGCAACCGGTGGCGTGCATGACACATCGCCTTCCTTTGAATACTCCGTAATACAAAGATTCCACGTGGAACATCGCAAATTCACAGCCTCGCAAGCCATCCATAGTTACCACGTGTCTTTAAGAAACTGTACATCGATCCGGAGGCCACATATTTTCATGTCAATTACCACGCATGCATTTATCTTCTTGTTTGATCCGAGAAACGAGATAGGTTGGTCCATCCTCGCGCCACTCGTCGTAACCCAGTGCCCTAGGTGAAAAATGAGGCCATGTTTATCATCAAAATTAAGCTTAAACTTGTATACTTCTCGATACTTTAAAACTTCAAACTTTTGATACCTTGCTATCTGGTACTGTAAACTCGCGAACAACCGACAGAAAGGACGCCATAATCAGCATTGAAGCTGGGCAGTGTCGCCGGCTACTCGCCGCCCGCGAGCGTGCGTGCCTGGTAAGCGGTGGTGGGGCTGGCCGGTTGGGGGATGAGCACATGACGGCGACGCTTCACTCCGACCCCAAATTTACCTGTCCACTGCCGCTGATCTTTACCGGCCGGCCATAAAAATTTGCATCACACAACTGCCTCCTGATGATGTACATCACCTTGGCCCAGATCTTTTTCCCTGCTTCCTTTTCTCCACCTGTTTCTTTAGCACGGGGTAGGATTTTTTTTTTTTTTTGAAAGATAGAACGACAGGAGCTCTGCTATGTATTAAAGAAGAAAAAAAGTATTGAATTGACGATTCAATAGTAGCACTCTTAAGCTTAACTCGTCCTACGTACACGTTGCAGAGCTCAAACGCTGGCCTCACGATTACATAGACAGGCCATTTCATTCGGTTTTATCATTTGAATCCTTGGGCGAGACCCAGCAAGTAGCAAGTGACGATTCTTTCCTGAAAAAAAAAGTGGCAGTTCTTAGCAATTTTTTTTCACGGATGGCTCCCTGAGCATGTAGCGAGAGTATGTATATTAGAGACTGTGTGCATATCTAAAATCGAACGAAACTCGATCGCCATTCAAATTATGTGGATTTGAAACCTATTAGACTCCGCCCAGTCAACGTGTGCTCCCAAAATCCAAATCGCACAGAACGCGATTACACAAGCCGGCAAAGCCGGCTTTTGGATTCTACTACGAGCCGGACGTAGGAGAAAGAAAATTCAAGCTTACCATCGCTGTCCAGTTCAAGGCGACAACAGCACGGACACAGAGAAATTCTCGCCCCAACTCAGTCGTATCGGCTCGAAACATTAAACAACTTGGCAGCACAAGTCCAATGAAGCGACCCCTACTATGATTTTGGACTTAACCGGCCAGTCTGTGTCTGACAGGGACACGAAACGTTTTTTTGACTAGTCCGTGTTCAACTATGCGGTAAGCTTCGACTAATGGGCATAAACAAGTCTTTGGAAGAACTTGGCGAACGATTATTTAGAGGCATGATGCACAACTGTTGATGCCAATTGTCTTATCTCTGCACAACTGTTGATGCCAATTGTCTTAAATCTATTTTCATATGTAAATAAGTATATACACAAATTATGCTATTAAAAGTGGACTTTGATGAAAATTTTCATTTAATTCATTTTAGAGTATCTTATAATTATTATTAGAGTATGCTCAAAAGGATAAAAATGTATAAATTTTTTGTTTAGGTGGTATATGCAAGATGAGAGTACATACTCCTAGAAGTATGGAATCATTTCATATACATACTCCCACTCTAAGTATACTGCTTAAATGGTATTGTTATACCTCTTTATCCTTTTGAGCATACTCTAATACTGATTATAAGATATTTCAAAGTGAGTTCTATGAAAAATTTCATCATAACCCACTCTTTATAGCATAATTTGTATATATAATTATTTTACATATAGAAAAGGCTATATAGCAAATTAAAATAAAGGGCTATAATGAAATTTGTTCAACCACGTCGTATTAGAATATCTTAGAATTATTATTGAAATATACATAAAGTGATAAAGGAGTATAACACATTCGTTTAAGTGGTATATTGGTGGTGAGAGCATGTACTCTCCAGAATACGAAAAATGCTTTCTATATATATTTATTTATGACATGGTAGAGGATAATGCAGAGTAAATAGCCATCGCATTATGTGAGCGTCTTCATCTCTTGATCAATTGTGGTTGATAGACGGTGGAGATTACATTGTTAAAGCAGCTCTGTACATATATCTAACAGCTTTAAAAAAAAGTCCGCATCTAAAGAAAAGAAAGCCGACAAGTTGATTTCTGTGAAATGCCTATATTTCCAATGAGTTACTTGTTTTATGTTTTCCTACGTGTAGACAAGCTACATAATTATTCATTGATTTGCTTGGGATTCATATCTAACGATGACTTGGCATGGCCTTTAAGTAATGCTTTTCTTCATGTGGATCACCAGAGCTAGAGAAACATGACAGCAACAGCCTCGGCATATTACAGCCAAGAATGCTTATATACTTCGGCATAGCCAGAGCACGAAACCGCAATGTACGACAGTACGATACGAGTAATCGCCATTTGTACCCCTTCGAATAAATACATTTTTTTTCTCTCCTTTCAAGTACTCCTAGAGTCCAATGCTATGATTGGAGGCTTGGAGCTACCTAATGAAAGATTAGGAAGGCAAGGCGATAAACAAATGGCACATGAGTTGGTAAACCACCCCAAAAATGACACAAATAAGAGAGATGTTTCGTTTTTTTTCTTTTTGACGGTTGTATAAATATTAAACTATGAATGAAATGTAGATGGTGATTACTTATCCTTTTACTTATTTCAAAGAAAAGCACTCATATTTCTCCACAAATAATTTCAAGTCATGTGGACTGGAGTTCGGAAAGGGGGGGGGAGTTACACGTCCATGTGGAGATAATGGCTTGTTTCTCATCCTAGGCAGGTCTGAGCTCACTTCAAATTGCAGAAAAATAAAATAAAAATGCGTGTTTTGGATAACTAGCGTGAGCATCCTGGATGGAGTATGCCACATGGCGTTTCATATGTCATGTTTGCCAAACTTTTATTTAAAATAATATTGATCAGAACCTCTGACATTTCGTTAAAAAAGATAATACAGAGAAGAATGGGAAAGAAAAGCTAGCCTATAAACGCACACTCACATGCATGCCCCACTCCTTGCTCTTTGCTTCACCACCGAGTGGGCGCTCTGGCTCTCCCGTGAGGTGCACCTTGTCAAGCTTCACGTTGTTGGACTGAAACGAGCAGCGAGGAGCCTCGACGGTGATGGTATGACATGCCCAGGATGTGTCTTTACTTAGGGGTGTTTGCCTTCTCTCTGTGTACAATTCCATTGATGTGTACATCCAGCTTTACTAGGTCACTTTTCCTGTACCCATTCCATGCTAGCATCTCCTTTGCTATGAGATTTCAGTTGGTCAAAGAAATCCCCAAATCTAGTGGTGGAGTTGTCTGTAATGAAGTTCATTTCCTTTAATTCACCTCTTCTGTCTTGACCCAGCTCCATTATTGGGCCAAGACTCCTTTTGTAAGCATTTCAATCTTTACATATGGTTCTTCACAGAAATTTGGCACGCTTGACATGGTAAATGGCTTAAATTATACTCTCTCTCAAGCCTTTCCCTGAACAATTTCCATATGAAGAAGACCAAGTATGGCCCTTGAAGATTAAGAGTGTTTAGGGAGATCATCAGAGAGATAACCAACCTCGCCAAAGATCTGGTTCATCAACTTGCATCGATTGAGGAACATTACACCAATTTCATCAAGAACATATTCCTTTCCACTTACATTTTAGACTAAAAATATAAACTTAATTCACTTTACGTCTGGCTTTTACCTCATATATGGCTCGGTGTACCAATTAAATTCATGCAAGAAGGCTCATTGCTCATGATGTAACGTATCCGAGCTTCACGCAATTTGATTGTGATCCTCTCTCCTCTCCAGTTCCGAACCGCTCTTTCATCTCCTCTTCTACACCGTTTTGGTCACTTCGAGGAGCTTATCCATGGCGTCGACTTCCGTGGTCGATATGTGCAATGATGCACGAAAATTCGATGTTCAAATGGGAACTTGACAGTGACAAACTAGTAATCGACATGAGCCCCGACATGTTGAAATCCGTGATCTGAACCTTGCCGATTTGCATTTGTTTGAATCGTGGTATTGTCCGAATCGGGTGGTGGCTATGAGTGGTGGTGCTTGTGAATTGCTTGTCGCACATGCTAAGCACCCTCTTCATGACACCATGGTATGTTCTCGTAGCGTAAAACCAGATAGCTCAATGGACGTGGCCATGGCGTGGAGGTCCATGTCTTTCGCCGCGGCGCTTCAGAGCACCGCACATTGCCGCACGCCGACAGCCATAACACTCTGCTCCGCATGCATGCCAAAACCGGTTACCCGCCACCGCAGAGCACACCGCCGCCTCTCGCAGATGAAAGGGCTTAATCGACTCGATTACCAAATTGAAAACCAATTCCCAACCTAATATGTACTTGGAGTATGATCTTTGCATTACTTTTTCAATGAGCTCGTACTTTCCTCGCTTCCCAACTTGTTCTTTTCCGGGGTTATGTACAAATCTGAGTTGGCACAAGAGGAAGGTCAAGTAACCAGAAGGTGCCATTGCTGCAACGCTTATGCAGCAAGACATGCTCTATTCTTTGATGTGCGCACGAGTCCTAGCTGGATCAAGTTTCTATCTTTGTGAAATGAAGAATTTGAAGGACAGCTCATCTCAAGATCTTGGTGGCTTTGCTTCGTCAGCGGCAGAAGAGATGCTGTCATAGTCACACTCCAACGAAAGTACTTATATATGCCAATGAAATTAATCTTGTCTCTTATATGTCACTCATTATATCGCTGACGTGTGGTATATTTATAAATTTCCTCCAAATTTTAGTTGTATATGAGAAATTAATCCTTCTATATCAAAGCGAGCGACCTATTGGCCGTCCGGTCCCCATTTTGGTCCATAGGTATAATGCTAGGATTTTTCTTGATTTCTAAAATTGAACTGTTCGATCGTGTGAATAAGTTTCAGTGAGTTGGTGATCGATGTATAAAAGCACTACTCGTCTAATTAAACGTGACAGCGATCCTTGTTCATATTAGACGTGAGAGCGATCCATGTTCACACGATTTGCCTATGAGCCACTAACCCACTAAGACTGCGAGGTGTCTGTCCATTTTTGATGGACCACTAGCAATGTTGCTTTTGTTTAGCGAAAATGACCAGTAGCAATGTTATGTGAACCGAACCCGGGCAGGAAGATTTGCTAATTGGCATGGATATTCCCATGATTTTTTTTTCCATGTTGCTTGCATCGATCGTTAAGGATACTACCAAATTGCACTGTGAACTCTATGGCCAATACGAATAAAGTATAAGACTCACGTCTCACGCCTTGTGAGTTGTGTCTGTGCCAAGGAAGTGTATTAATTGCTGGGAGTAAGAGAGAGAAGATCTAAAACGAAAGACACAACTAGTAGTGGTTCACCCGTCGATAGATATAGAGCGTATTTTGATTTTTTATAAAGATTAAGGAAGCGGTGAAATCGAGAAAATTACGAGAGAAAATGACTTAATATTGAGTGCTACTTTTTGTTTGGAGAATCTACTTATAGCACCCTTTATGCTGTCTATATAAAGACACGGCAGTGCATTAGACGTTTACTAGCACTCATGAGTCATGACAAGTCGTCTGCTAGTCAGCAGGTCAGGCATGTAAAAGGAACTTTAGTGATGTGCGAGACAAAATTAACGATGGACTTTGAGAACCCTGGTACGTAAGTCGATGGAATTAAGCTCGGTGCTGCCTGAGCGCAAAGGCAAGTACGATGAGCGCCAAATGCCAAATGGATCGAACAAAAACATCTTTTCTTTGCCCAGATTTTTAAAGCTACATGCCGGTTGCTGGGTTTGGCCGATGCCCTGTCCGGCCGGCGTCCCCTCGTGAAAGTTCCGGCGCTTTTGGTTCGGCTCGAAAGTCGAAACAATCGTCGCCGGGACGCGTGGGTGGACGGACGCGCAAGAGTTTTTTTAGCCCAGCTTGCCTTCGCAGTCTCTGCACCCAAGATCTGAAACTTATAGGATAAAATAAAGTGAATTAAGTTTATATTTTAGTCTAAAATGTAAACAAGATGATCCATCTAAACATTCTTAATGCCTTCGTGAAGTTAAAATTTTCAACTTGATTCTCGAATCTGGAAAAGAAGACGTTTTTATTTAGTTTGTCAATCCAACAAAAAAAAACCTAAGCTCACAATAAAAGACAGATAATTTACTTTTATTTTAACACTCTTTCTTATATCTAGACTCTAGTCTAAGAGGGTAGAATAGAAGTGAATTACAATTATTATATTTTAATTATGTCCCCTGTGTCTTAAACTCAAGTCCATGATACTATATAGAATTGGATGTATCAGTCATTTCAATTAAAAACTTGAACTGATTGATAAAGATGAATAATTTACTTATATTCGATACTTTTAATGCTTGACTAGTGCACAGTGTTTCAGGAAGTGCCTACTTGTGCTTCTCGCTTTGTTGGCGTGATCATCTTGAACATTGTGGGGATTTCATATTAAGGGCCTGTTTGTAGAGTTTCAGCTTTCTCCCAAATCAAACTTAGAGTTAAAATAAAGTGAATTAAGTTTATATTTTTTCTAAAATGTAAACAAAATGATCTATCTAAATACTCTTAAAGTTCATGATTTTGACTTCACTGAGATTCACGAATCTGAGAAGTTGAATCCCTACCAAACACACCCTAAGTTCAGGACTCGAACACTGCAGTGCAACTGACAACACGAATGCCGTACCAATTTAACCAGCCACTAATCGAAATAATTACTATTCTAACCCCTCTTGTTACTGAAATTGTAAATCTAGCTCTTTTCTCATTTGAATTACAAATCTACCCTCTTTAAACATGCTCTCACGCTCTCCTACTGCGGGAGGCGACCCCCTACGCTCGTTGGCCGTGGCAGGTCACCTTTCGGGCTCGGCTGTCGCGATAACGCACGCTCCCTCGCTCGCTTACTCCTAGAGCGCGGCACGTCGGCTTTCTCAGTAAGAGAGCGTGGGAGCACGGCAAAAAGACTAGATTTGCCATTCCAGTGACAAAATAGGCTAGAATGATGATCATTTCCCTTTCCCACTAATAGACATCCAGCAATTTGATGCGTAACAAGTTCAATGACACGATGCTTTCTCGAAATTTCGAAGGGCGAACGATGAGATCAATAGCTTCGGAACACGTGTTACACGTCACTCTGGTAGAAATATGCCCTTGGAAAAATTATGGCCTTAGTTTTGGGAATGTGATGCTCCAAATAGGTGCGAGTCGTGTATACAACGGCTTGTTCTGGTTGGTGGTGGAAGACTAGGAAAGGGATAAGAACTTTTGTTTCCATGATATGCTTTGCTCAATAAATAATCCATTAGTTTGGGGGACCAGCAATTAGACGATGGAATCCATTATTTTGTGGAGAGCATCTCACCTGGATGCCTTCTCATGATCACATATCAGATTCTCATAACGTTGGAGCTTCTTCTAACTTATCCTCAATAGGAATTAGGACGACTTGGTCGCCAAGCACATTGAAGTAAGATGCAAAGTATGTCCTAACTCAAAATATAAAACATAAAAAAACCTTCTTTCTTATTGAAAAGGGTTTCCCTCCACTAAGAATCACTGTAATGGAAAACGGCCGACTTGACCGATTAATCAGCGACGAAGCCTGAACTGCCACGAATACTCTAATCAGAGTGCAATTATAGTAGTCGAATGATCAATTGAGCATATAATCCAATTAATCTACTGTTTTCTGATTAATCATCCGTCTTCCGTTTAATCACAAAAAATAGCTTATTTTATTCACTAAGTACGATAAAATGGTTTATAATATTGTGTCATATTGTTCATAGTATGTATCTTTTAGATGAAGTATAAACAACAAAATGTAAAACATGTTTTGTAGATTGATAATGTACAATAACTTTGACTAACTAAAATATTTCTAATTAATTATGAATGTAAATAAATATATTAATGCGAACGCATAATCATTCGTTAGATTCTGATTAATAGACCGTATTACAATTAATCGTGTAGCGGTACCACATCCGTTCCGTCGAGCGTATACCTTTATTCACAACAGTGTGAATACCAAGCGCCCTATGACCTACAAACTGTGGAAAAATTAGTCTAGCGACACTCAATTCGTTGGCATTTAGTGATGTGTCTATGACATGTGGATCCATCTGAGTCTATGACAGTGGGCTAAGGTGTCATAAAGTGAATCACGAATTTTAAAGAGTGTCAGTGGCGCCAATCTCCCTACAAACTGCCTGGCGAAAAGAAAGCAAAAATAGAAACCACAAGGGAGCACCATGGATGATGGATCATGTGCTGTCATGTGTTACTACGAAAAAGTGTGAATTATTTTGTGTCTGAGTATACTCCAACATTTTCATGACTTTTCTTTCACCATTCATCAGTCACATAACTCTACTTTAATCAAAAATAGACAAAAGAATCTAAAATGCATAATATTTGATGGAGGAAATTCCCATCACTTCCCACATGGGAAGCCCCATACTCCACTGGCTCTTTAAAGAGAGCACTATTGGGAAGATCACATCATACTCCACTATCATCAAGAAAGGGTACGTGAAGGAAGGTACCAGGGGAGATCCATCATACTTCATCAGCACTCTAAAGAGGGTATGTGGTGCAGGGTGTTGGAGGTTCTCCGGTCCTCTAAAGAGGGTATGTGGTGTGAGGTGGTGGAGAGATCCCATTATACTTCGCCAGTCCTCAAGACACTTTTGTCTTGTATCCCTCCCTTCTATAGGGTGTTAGACTCAACTCGAATGTGCCCCGTAAATCTCCATTGAGATAGAGTAGCACCCTCACCTCAATCGGTATCGATTGATAAGTGAGATCACTAAGTCTCGTGGCTCTAGCGAGGTTGGTCCCTGAAGGAGGGCCCAAGCCTCGAGGCCCCTGTGGAGTCCCAGAACGAGAGACTTACTCATAGGGAATGATAACGTGGGATTTACTGCACCTCTCGAAAATGACGAAGATGTCCACGCCCAAACACCCCATTAGAGAAAGCATATTCTGTGTATCATGTCAAGCATCTATAAAAGCTCATTGTAACATTTAATTGTTAGAAGAATAATAGAATATAAAATATACATAAACTGGTGTACCCTCGGATCACACTCGGGTAAGGAGACACCCCTCTACCTCAGACCCAAGGGCACACATATAGGAGTAGGGTACTTTTCATTAGCGTCTAAACTTGTATAAATAATCATGTCTCTATTAGTCTCATGGATGCTAGCCCATCTAGCACTTGACGCCTGTCTCTCTATTATGTCATGCTTTCCAACATACGATAATATCCTAGCATATAAAGACCTTATAATTAGGGAGCTTGGTGTTTATAGCCTTGCAGTGCATTTTTATTGTGGAATTGGTCCTGATCATCCAGATTTATACTTCTGGCCTCCGAGCGTCTCCTGGTATGATAACCTGTTGCGGCCTGATAACATAGTAAGGTGACCTACTACGGTCTGATAGTGGGGAAGAATGTCCTATCATACTTTGGTAGTGTTACAGGTAACCTGCCATGTCACAGCAGGAGATATATATCGTCTGTTGCTGTGCGAGCTAGAGACGGGGCTAATCTCCAGAAATGAACGAAAAAAAATCAAATCCAGGAAAAATGACGGCGATGGGCCAAACCAGATTGGCTGCCTTTGCCTAGCCTAAAAATCGTGCCTCCCAAGCGTGAGGATAAAAACACCCAGCTCGCAAGCCCCGGGCCATGGATGTGAGGAGCCGCAGACCACCCAAACGGCTACAATTAGGCGGTTCCAAACGCCCCACGCTTTTGCGCCCGCGACCCCGCCAAACCCCCAAATTACCACCCTCTCAGGCTCTCACCCAGACCGGAGTCCCCTGCAACGGGAAACGGCAAAAACATAAAATTCCGAGGGCAAGAAGCGAAAAAACGCCAACCACCGGAACCCCCGCGCGGCGGTAGCCCCCCCGGCGATCGCCGGGGAGATTCCGGGCCACGCGCCCGTCCCCCCGCGCCCGGTTCGATCGGCACGCCATTGGAGGAGTCGCCCCCGCGCGGCTGGTTTCTGGAGAAGTTTTTCTCTTGGATTCTTTTGCTCTGGTGGGTTCCTGGGGCGCTGCGATGCCGGAGTCCGGCCACTACAGCTACAAGAAGACCGACGGCATCTGCGACGGCGTGTGTGGCGAGGTTAGCCATTCCCTTCCCTGCCTCGGCCAGATCTGCTCCGTGTGCCGCGGGGGGCTGATTCCTCGGTCCCCGAGATGCATGCCATGTCTGGCGCATTCGGTCCGGGCTACACGCTCCGCTTCCTCGCCTTGATTTAGCCTTGCGGTGTGGGATGCGTGGAATGCTGCGTGCTATATTTTCTTGCAAAGCTCTGATTTTTTGGATGGGATGTTGGTCAGATTTGGGGACAGTTTGGGAGAGGAGGTCTTTACTCTTCCATGCTATATGTGTATGTCCTTGATCGGCCCTGATGCGGGTGATTGGGATTGGGTAGGTGGTGCTATGGAGTTCTAATTCTTCACTCCTTTTGGATGGTAGAATCTCTCGACGTGGCCAAATTGCGTGTTTTTTGGCTGGCATTTCGGACTGTGGAATATTTCTTTCGATGAGTCTGGGGCTTTTCTGCTTTCTTGCTTCGATCATGGGGACTTGTGCTGTGAAAGCTTCGGGCTTTTGCAAATTTGCAGACAATATTTACTCCCTGTTTGGTTAGGAAAAGGTTCAGCTTTTGGTTAGTTATCATTACCGGCAGCTGTGGTGAGTATTCTTGTTAATAATAAAGCTGGTTGCCTGGTTTAGTGCGGTTATAGCTTGGGCATTGCGATTTCCAAGCTCTTTAGGTTCGGCTATTGCTATTTTGCATAATTTTGCTAACCTTGCGAATGACTGAATATTTTCGTGAGTGACAGTCTTTAGCCTTTTGCTTTTGTGCTTGTAGCTGTGGCATTAGATTTTTCATTTGAACCGTGCTAGTTTTGTGTGGTTGTAGTCAGTTTCTGATGCGCTTTTGATGCCATCTTTTGTGGCTATAAGAAAATTGCGTTGTGAAAAGCTAATGTTTGGCAATTGTTCCGGGAGGTTATATCTTTCTGGTAAGCAAGCTTCGGTTATTGCATTGTTGCCATGCTTGTCCCTGCTTTAGGGATAGAGTGCTGCATACACTGGAATTGTAAATAGTTGTGTGGAGTAGTTGGCATGCTGATAACTGGTGTTCTTATTTCTTTCATGAATTTCTTTTTATCCACTATTGCTTGTTTGATTTCTTATTTTATTTATGAATTCATTTGCAGCCAGCATCAAAGGCAGCTCTGACCATGTCGAGGCTAAAGTGTGTACTTCGGGGATTTGATTTCAGGGCACTTTTGGCCCTCTTGATTGGTGTGCCAATTCTGATCTTAATGATATATGCGCATGGTCAGAAGGTCACGTACTTCCTCCGGCCAATCTGGGAATCTCCTCCCAAGCCCTTCAAGATAATCCCTCACTACTATCATGAGAATGTCACCATGGAGAACCTCTGCAAGTTACATGGGTGGAAAGTTCGGGAGACCCCACGCCGTGTTTTTGATGCTGTACTCTTCAGCAATGAGCTTGACATCCTTGAACTCCGCTGGAATGAACTTAGCCCCTATGTGTCGGAGTTTGTGTTGCTTGAGTCCAACTCAACCTTCACTGGCTTGAAAAAGCCCCTCCACTTCAAGGAAAATCGCCATCGATTTGGGTTTGCTGAATCACGGCTCACATATGGAATGATTGGGGGAAGGTTCGTGAAAGGGGAAAATCCATTTGTTGAGGAATCATATCAGAGGGTTGCCCTGGACCAGCTTAGTAAGATTGCAAAAATTGAAGATGATGACCTATTGATCATGTCAGATGTTGATGAAATTCCAAGTGGCCACACAATCGACCTCTTGAGATGGTGTGACAACATTCCTGAGATACTTCATCTTCAGCTCAGGAATTATCTTTACTCATTTGAATTTTTCCTCGATGACAAGAGTTGGAGGGCATCAATACACAGGTACCGATCTGGGAAGACAAGGTATGCACATTTCCGGCAGACAGACGAGCTTTTTGCTGATTCAGGATGGCACTGCAGTTTCTGCTTCCGCTACATAAGTGATTTTGCCTTCAAAATGCAAGCTTACAGCCATGTCGACCGGATTAGATTTAAGTACTTCCTGAACCCTGAAAGGATTCAAGATGTCATATGCAGAGGGGCAGATCTTTTTGATATGCTTCCGGAAGAGTATACATTCCAAGAAATCATTGCCAAGTTGGGGCCAATTCCAAGTACATATTCTGCTGTTCATCTTCCTAGTTACCTGCTTCAGAATTTTGACCGGTACAGATATCTTCTCCCGGGGAATTGCAGGAGAGAAAGTGGCTAGATTTTATGATTACCCTGCAATCTGCTGTGCATGGGTGCAACTGCCCACCCTGAGAATGGCTGGCTGTGGCAGTTGCATCTGATATGATTGGCTAACTTAGTGGGATGATTTCTTGGGGAGTGGTTATGGATGGGTTCATGGTTTTGTACTTTTTAATCGGACATTGGAGGACCTGACAAACATTATAGCGCATGCTTGGTCGTGGCTTGGTTACCTTCCCAGATGAGCTCAACAGTGTGCTAACCACCAGATCTCATTGTCATTCATATTAGTTCCCTGATTGATATATAAACTCAGAACCGCTGTAGATTGCAAATTAAGTGAGATTTCAGATTTATATGCTGTGTAGAAATGGCCTTACTCTGCAGATAATTTACATATTTTCGCCTTGGTATTCTGTTTCTTGTGTTGGTGGCACCATTGAATTTCTGATTTCCATTGAACAAAACTCTGGCTTCCAAGACTGTTTTAGAAGCTGCAGCATGATTGAGGCACTTCATATGTTTTAGTATTTAAAAAGCTCTCTTTACCTTAGGTCCTGTTTGTTTAATCTTTTTCAGTAGCTTAAAATACGAAAAGGCAAAGCCTAACCAAAAGGGTGGCTTTTTATCAAGTCAAAAGTTTTCATATAACTAAAAACCAAAAACCACCGGAAATGTGCTTTTTTGGCTTGTTGAGGGTTGGTTTAATACCACTAAAATTAAGAGAAATTATCCATCTCTACAGCATAAAAAAGCCGATAGCTTTTAAGTTGTTTAAACTTAAAAGCTGACTTTAAGTTATATACCAAAATGGCTAATTCTGTTTCACAGGGCCTTAACATTTCGAAGCAATTTTCCTTCAGACTATGGTGTGTTGGTCAAGAAGCAGGGGAGTGTTGTTGGTAACACTTAGGCTAGCATTTGATGATTCCCTGCTATAACGGCATTATGCCGTTGGAAATGCCGTTGGACCACTGCCGCGTGGGTCCTGCCGTTACGGCAAACGATACGCTTCCGCATGTGATAGTATGTTGTGATTCTTGGCATTACTGCGTGTAATGGTTGCATCATACTCCAGTGTTTCTTCGGCATGCCCTTTCCCCGCTTTCTTTCCAAGCGGTTTCTTCTGTAATGAATCTTTAAGGTTCTGGCTATTGCGGGCAGCCAACATGCTTATCGCTCTGCTTATTTGATGCTTTATATCTGACAAAGTTAGTCACACACCCATAGCAACCTACTATGTTATGTATTCAGTAAGATTCTAATCACTGTCGTCAACCCTGCTCTTCAAATGGTGATTAAGGAGCCGGTGATCTGCGACTCGTTTCGTCGCTAAGTAGGTGCAAACAACAAATTGTTGTGCGCTGTCTGAGTCTGATCCGGCCGGACTGACAGATCACAGATGGATACTTGCAGGAGCTGGTTGGTACCCTCCACTCCATTATTGTAGTGCAATCAGTAAGCTAAGTTGGTATATACCTCAGACACAGAATTGTCCCACACAACTTGTTACACTGTGATTCCCATTGTTATGCGCATCAGCCTTCCGATCAGATCAGAGCTTGACCAATATGCACGGTCTTATAAACGAAGAACATGAATCTCATATAAAGAACCAAAATAACGACGTTGAAGCAACCATAATAAGAAAGAAAAGGTTTACTGAAGCCGATTGAAAATTCTTTAAACATAACCTCAAAAAGTATAAGGGATTGTTGATCTCTTACGACATTTTGAATCTTTTAGGACCCTTCGATTCTTACCTTATACAAGAATCTAGTGCTTAAAAATAACCTAGCCTCTAATCCTCTCATGTATGGTTTGTGACTACTTGATTGTTTGGGTTCTCCATAATCACCCCATAGGTTATATAGCCTTCTTAATCCTCATCCAAAAAGAACTAGAAATCCTACTTCAAAAAAGTAGCAACCATAATCCTATTATGATTTATGTAGCACACATTTTCAAATCGTAAAAGACTATAATCTGGCTATCATGCTTAATGAGATATTATCAAACTTCTTTTAAAATTGACATAGCTTAATGAGATATTATCGAATTCTTTTAAAATTGACATAGTTTAACATAACATCATCTTATTTATCATTTAAGTAATTATTTCAAATTCAAACTAACGGGCTACTATCGAGCCAAGCTCCACTAATCTTTTTCCATTTGAAATGGACTAATTTTAATTTTGAACAGATTAAATATTTACATTGAAACAAATTCATCCCACCCCACCCAGCCCGCGGGCGGCGCAATCACCAAATCACGGGCTACAAGACAAAGGAATTTGCCGTTGACCTTAACTTTGATTAGAACATGATCTTAATATGCTTATGAGTTATGATTTAAATCATGATCTACCGACCCTCTGACCCCTACCTAAAAATTACTTCAGAGGGTTGCTCTGTTTCTTGGCCTGTGGGCAGATCTGCACGGAAATCTCATTGCATGTACCGCTGGTTGGGAGTCAGAAATCAGTCGTCAGGATTCGATCAACTGACTGCAGGCTATCGCTTGTCCGTCGTCTCGTCACTGACGGCCTCCAAGACCCGCCGTTTTTGTTCCGGAATCCTCATCGGTTCCTGCACCAAGCATCCATGGGAGAACGCGTCTTGACTTGACCGCGCTCACGTCGCGTCTAGTCAACCTGTTGGGAATCTTCGGAATGGGTCGGAAGTGACCTATTTTCTAGTCTTCGAATTTTATTTTGAACAAATATAGCTTTCTTTCATTCGGATTTACGAAAATGGTCCTGTTGGTGAGTTCGGGAGACGCGGCAGCTGACATATGTTTATTGTCGTGCCAGGGAAACTTTGAAGGTGGTTGGCATCACGGCAAGTCGGACGAGCACACAAGAAAGCACAAGAATGCAGGAGGAGGCAGGTTGCCGCTGTAGGGTGTCGATGTTTAAGACATGGAATCTCTAGATTGAGCTTATGAATAAAAATAGTTGCAAACCTCTATAATTAGAGATTACAAAAGGTGGGACAAAAGATTGCCTCTTATCAGCCGAGCAGCATAACAAAGTATAAGTATTACAGAGTTTGCGAATTCATGTAAGATTGATGAGAGATTGGGATGTTTGATCATGAGATCGATTTGAGATGCCTTAAATGGTATAAATGGACTCTCTATTTATACAGAGCGAAGAGATGTTAGTTTTGCTTGAAAAGATGTCTTCTGGCCGAAAAATGTTCTCGCCGAAAGGTGTCTCTTCACGGGAGGTACCTTCTCGAGATAACTTTCGAGCAGTTATTTGTACTTGTCAAGAAAAATTATCCGCACAGTATCCATGAGTAGAGATAACTGCCTATCTCGACCAAATTAAACTAGTCGGAATAGTCGAATCACTGGTCAGGGCGAACCAGTGTAAACTAATAAAGGACATGTGTGAATACAGGTTAGAGCCTAACCAAGTAACTGAGCATGGGGCTTGTTCTTCTTTATTAGTTTTTTTTATAAAGTCATAGGCCTAAAACATAGTATGACCTTTAATCCTCGTCAGTTAGTCCCTAAGGCTTGGGTGAAAAAGAATTTTTTACCCAAGATTTTTTATTTTTATCATGGGGTTTTGTACTATTCATTTCATCATTTTAATGCGTATCAAAAGGAGATTTTTGTGCTTCCACGGCAACTAAATCGGTATCAAAACCAGCATAATAAAGAATATATAAGAGGGTAAGGCTTCCCTTATACTCCTTACACTTTTGAGCGTGAAAAACCCTTAAGCCCCTTCATCTTCGAACCATTTCTCTGCCAACTCTCCCTAATTTCATCTCCTAAGGACAAGTCAGTTCTCACCGAAGGGGAGATCCAAGAGCTTTAAGGATCAGGGCTTGATCCCCTCACGCAAAATGTTGAGGTGAGATCCTAGCAGAGTGGATGTGAAATAGGTGTCTCAGGAGGGACGCCACGTTCTCCTCACTTCTTTCATAATGTTAGGTTTTTGCCTTCCTGAGGACGAATTCCTTGCCAATGTGCTCGATCACTATCAGATTAAGCTTTATCATTTTCCCCCAAATTTCATCTTGATTTTGGGTGTTTTCTCGCATCCTTGCGAAGCATTCCTTGGCATCCCTCTATCTTTTCACCTTTTTCGCTATTTCTACCAGTATACTAGGAATAGCAAAACTAAGTAAATCACAGTAGGGAGCACCTATTTCAAGCTCCAATATCAAATGGCTTCTCAATACCCCTCCCTCCCCACCAAGGAAAATAACGGGATTACTAGAGGGAGTGGTTTTATTTTGAAATGCTGGAGGTAGTTGTATTTGGTTCACGGGGAATCCTGCTCCAGTGTGATCGAAGGCGGATGAGAAGAATGAAAAAGTCCTTGAACCTGACCAACAAAGAGCAACATATAGTCAATGTCATTGCTAAGTTGGTGTCAAGGGGTTTGGCTGGATAGTCAATGCGAATATATACAGGTTGAGCCCCTGAAGAAGAGGTTCAATACACCTGGAGAATTGAAAGCGACTAGGATCCTAGCAAGAATGAGTCTGGAGGTATGAATTTTTATTTTCCAACCTCTCTTTGCATCTTCTTACTTATCAAGAAGGTTCATTTACACATCCTCTTTTTTATCAACTCTGACCATTGTGTAAACCCGATTTAGGGTCGCAAACATCATAAGGGTCCCCTTGGACGGATCCGACCTGGGTGCTTTGGATAAGCATCCCTCTAGCCTGATCAGGTAGGCTGATGGATTCATTACTGAACACATAGAGGTAAGCACCAAGTAATTCTTTTGGTTACTTGTTCATTAATTATTTGTTCAAATATTTTTTTTATCTTTAGAAGCATGGTCAGAAGCGGGATGGCGACCAATCTAAGGTCACGGCTTTGGTCCTTCCAGCCAAGAAGATGAGGACCTCTCCTAGGGGTACCTCAAAGGTGGTAGACCCGATTTCCATCGTGTAGACCAATGTTGTCTCGACCAACACTAGTCAGGCGTTGGTGCCTTTAGTGCAATACACTCTAAGCATATGCACGATAGGCCCCATACACAATAGAGGAGGGCCAAAATGGCCAAAATAGTTGTGGGGACGTAAAAGAAGACCTCCTCATATGTGTAGAATAAGAAAAGATATGCTAATTGGGATCCCCTGTTCCCTATGTTCAGGCGAGGGTGAAAAAATTGAGGATGGAGATGCTCCTTTTATTATCATAAGGAAGAAGAAGACCCTTGCCCTTGGTGTGGGGGTGTCTACGAGTTCCCAGGGGGATAATCGGTGCGTCCTACAATCTAAGCAGATCATTTTCTCTTACTAACTTTTGGTTCTAAGTAGATCATTTTAGAGACTAAGTATATTTTGTTTTAATTTTGTCTCAGCCGTTAGGCTACCGCTCCTAGTCCTTCCATGGATCAGGGTCAAAATACTCATGTGGAGCCTAAGGCTAATCTATTGGTCGCCCTTGCAACGATCAATTTGGATTAGGCCTCAGCACTCTCTAAGGAGGTTACCCAAGAAGGCCCGACCAGTCTAAAGGGTGAAAACCCCTCATTCACTGGTGAAGAGCCATTGGTCGAAGGGGCTACACTTGCTGCGGAGAAGGTCAGTGCTCCTCTTGCGGTGACGATTGAAGTGGTCGGGGTGACTACCGCTGTAGAAGAGGTCTTGACTATTATGGGGACTTCAACTGAAGATATTCCTGCCTTAGCAGAGGAAACGGTGGTCGCTCTGACTAATGAGATTGAACTAGTGGAAGTTGTCACAACATCGACCATGCCACCAGCATTAGTGCTCAGGTGGCTCTGCCACTGATTACTTCTCTTGGTGCTTTTGGCCAAGAGAGTAATCTTAAGCAAGTTTTTGACGACTTGCAATCAAAGTTATACATCTTTTCTTTTCTCTTTAGTTTTAAGAAGAAGGATTTTGATTCATTTGCCTTTTATTTTAATAGCATTCATAAGAAATATATGACCTATTGGGTCATCAAGCCAAGTCTTTAGCCAAGGCTGAGGTCAAAAAACAAAAAGGTATGATGTTAACAAATTCCTTTTTTGTTTTGTTATAAGAGATTTCTTCTAACAGTTATGTTTGAAAACAGATCATTAGACGAGAAAACAAAAGAGCTGGAGAAGCAACTCTTTGTGGCTAAGAACACCGCCAAGGGTTACTAATTTGATCTTGTCAAAGCCAAAGACAAGTATCGATTTCTTGAAGAATAGAACTCTAGACTCTATGACACCTTCAAGAAGAATGAAGCCAGAAATTAGAAGCTCTCCGAAGAGCACATGGTAGTTCTCAGGCAAAAGAGGTCGAAATAATAGGTACATCTTTATTCCTGACATGTTTAGTTTATTTTTGAAAGAAGTAGATAGTAAATTTTATCTTTATTGAACTTTATAGAATTACAAAAAGAAATAAAGGCCACGCAAACCCAACCCTCCAAAGAAGGAATGGAGAAGAAAAAGTCTGAAGAGCTGAGTGGGAAAATGCAAAAAGAGATGAAAATGAAGGAGTATTTAAAACTCTTCTCGCAAGATATGGCCAAATTCCAGCAGGTTAGCAAATCTGCACTGGACTTTATTTATAAATCATTGAAGAAAATTGTCGTAGATTTAAAGGGTGTAGGCATCGAACTTACAAAGACCAACCTTACTACTGAAGAACTGGTCGCGAGGGTCAATAGCCAAATGGTGAACATCCTTAACTACATCCCTGCCATGGTGCAGACTATCTAGGCAGCTCCCCGAGTTTCAATTGTTGTTCAAATTGGTGCAATCTTCTTGAAGTTGATGTACTTTTACAAAGATGTAGTTGAACTGGAAAAACTGTCGCCTAACCTGCAACTGGCCACTCAAGAGGAGATAGATAGAAAACATGCAGAAGTACAATGTCATTGAACTTTATATAAACATGTAAAGATCTCATATAAGAAAATGCTTTAAACTAAGAATGAATGAATTACTTCTTTTTGTGTTATGTTTATCTTGTTACTTGTTTGCTTTTATATTTTTCTAAGTATATCACTAGCCATGACTATTTATGTGTTGATTAGCAGCATAATCGTAATACAAATAGTAATGGAGTAATGACATGTTTCTAGTATCAACTTGCAGAAAATTGGAGACAAGGTCATTCTAATAAGTTTCAACGCAGTAAGTATTGGCTTACATAAAAAGGATTTATTAGAAGTTATTTCACAATCCGACCAGCAACTTTGTACTTTGTTTAGAGAGTATGGTCAAAAAATTGTATTGTGATTTCTCAAAATTTGAGGAGAACATAAAATAGTTTGTTTATAACACAAAAGAGATATAAATTTACACTAAGAAAAAGGTAGGATGTTTGTATATAAAACTAGCGAAGATGATGGATGTTCCATGTATTTGAAAGAACTCTTCCGTCTTCCATAGCAAGCCGAATAGAACCTAGTTGGGTAATTGATACCATAGTAAAGTGACCTTCGCATTTATAAGATAACTTGTTTAAGTTAGACCAGTTTTGAATCCCTCTTAGAACCAGATCTCCCATATTAAGTGTTCGTGATTGAACTCTTTTGTTGTTGTATCGTCTTAAGCCTTGTAAATAGACTGCCGATCTAATAAGTACTCGATCCCGCTCTTCTTCTAGGATATTGATGTCATCTTCACGCTGATTGTCTTGGTCGACCTATTCGTAGAGAGTGGTTGCATAGAACCTAAATAAGTCTCACTAGGTAACACAGCCTCTGCCTTGTACACCAGTTGAAAAGGTGTTCCCCCTATTGCTCTACTAGTTGTCATGCATATGGCCCAAAGCGTTGAGTAGAGGTCATCTACCCAAGCCCTTGAGCGTATCTTAAGACAATCGAACACTCATTTTTCATACCTTGTATGATTTGGCATTGGCATGTTCAATTGCTTCGTTGCTTTGAGGATGAGCAACTGAAGCATAACAGATTTTTATACCTATTTCATCACAATAATCTTGAAACAAACCACTTATAACCTATGATCCATTATTAGTAATCAGCCGACTAGGAATCCTAATCTAGTGACTATATTTTTCACAAAAAAATTCTTTATTGCTTCTACCATAATTGAAACTACAGGCTTAGCCTCAATCCATTTTGTCAATATATCAATTGCAACAAATAGAAACTTAAATCGATTGGTAGATTTTGGGGGAGGACCTACTATATCAATGCCCTATGTCGAAAATGACCATGACAATAGTATGATCTGCAATTAATTAGTAGGTTGGTGCACATGTTAAGCATGAAATTTACATTACTCACATGATTTTACAAGTTGCATGGCATCATGTAAAGTGGTGAACCAATAAAAACCTTATTGGAATGCCTTCCCGACCAATGTTTTGTAGAAAGCATGTGCTTCATATAAGCCCCTATATATTTCATGAAGCAATGTTTTTCATTGTGTATATTCACATCTTTCGAATTAATCTATCTTTTTTGTGAATGTATTGGGCAGTGTCCCATGTTCTAGATAGGCTTTAAATAGTATAGCCCAATCTATATCCTACTCAAGGGCATCGATCTCTGTACTGGTCGGGGAATTTTCCATAGAGGTATCTATAGAAGGTTTAGATAGATATTCAAGAAACACACCTGTCAGAACAAGTATCGTGAGGATCCCAATTTTGATAACTGGTTCGCTAAGAGGTTATATTTTTGTGATATATATTGGACTTCAAAAGCAGTGAAGTGTTTTCCAATTTCCTCACTTCATTCAAATAGTGAGCCATTATCTCATCGGATGTCATGTATTCCTTACTGACCTGGTTTACAATTAATTGTGAATCGTCTTTCGCTAAAAGTTGAAGGACTCTAATGGATTTTACTGCTCAGAGCCTGGCTAAAAGAACTTTGTACTCTGTTGCATTATTAGTAGATAGAAATTGTATTTAGATTATATACTATAACTAGTCACCCTGAGGTGTGACCAGTATTACGCCAGCCCTCGAGCCCTTGATTTCTTGAGAGCCATCAAAATATAATGTCATGTGTTCTATATTACTGGAATCTTGCTCTACAAAGGGCTCATTGTTAGTTCACTCGATGATAAAATCTGCCAGAATTTGTGACTTAATTGCTGCTCGAGTAACAAAATGGATGTCAAAAAATCCAAGTTCAAATGCTCACTTAGCAATCTGACTAGTTGCTTCTTGATTATAGAGTATATTATCCTCAACAAAAGATAAAGGTACTATAATCCGATGAGATTGTAAATAATATCTCAATTTCCTTCAAGTCATTAATAGGGCATAAAGTAGTTTCTAAACCTAAAAGTATCTCTTCTTAGATCCATGTAAAACTCACTTACGTAATATATAAGTTTTTGAACCTCTTCTCATTCAACAACCATTACAGCCCTGACCATATTTTTTGTAGCTGCTAAGTAAATCAACAAAGGTTCCCAGGGTTGGGTGAGACTAGGGGTGTAAACGGGTCGGGTTCGGGCGGGTAGTAGGTCATCCCATACCCTACCCTATTATTTTTTCTCCTGCAATGCACGCGCAGGTAGTAAAAATCGGGTAGGGTACGGTAACTGTAGCATTTTCTCTTAACGGGTAGAAATCGGGTTCGGGTAGTATTCGAGACGGGTATAATCTGCATAACGGGTACTTCATCGGGTAGAGCACGAAATGCCTAGAATCAAAACATGCGATGAAAACACATAGATAGTCCAATACATGAAGTGAAATTCACATACATAGTTTAACACATAGAGTTAAATTATACAAAACAAATTTCTTCATGCATATATCAAGATCTCAAGTCTAGAGTTAAATTATACAAAAAATAAAAAATGTGATAAAAATAATTGGTCTCTAACTATAAAAATATTACTAAAATGAATATATAAAAACATGGTGTATGATGCATGGTGCAACTACACGTATTTATGCAATGTATGCAACAGTAGGACTTTTAAACGGCTTAAGTACATGCCTATAGTAACCATATATGCTCATAATTAAGTTTCTATAGTTTTAGAATACTTTATTTGCAAATACGCAAATACAAATATCAACTTATTTTTTACTAGTCAATGCTAGCTTCATAGAGGGTTTTTGTATTTTAATAATTTATTATCTCATCATTCTACTTGGTTTAGTATTTTTCTTAGATTCTAAATTTTATCTAGTATTTATAGAAAAAATTTCATAATTTTTCGAGATGGTTTACTATTTTAAATAAATCCTACAAGTGCTATGTCAGAATCGGCAATTCGACTTTAACATCTAGCCGCATTGTAATTATGCATTCAAGTTCCGGTATTTTCGGGTATCAACCGACCGTACCGACCCCGACCCTTCAAGATCCGGGTAGTACCCGCACCTGCATTCGATAACTTTGTATCGAACCCGTGCAGTTTTTTGGGTAAAAATTCACTAGTATGGTAGTGCCTGCATTACCCGACCCATTTACACCCCTAGGTGAGACCAGTGTGGGTGAGTTTTACAAATAAGTTTTAATATCTTTGAAGGCCTTATCTGCTTCATTCGACCAGTGAAATTTATCATGTTTTCTTATTACCTTAAAGAAGGGTAATCCACTTCCCCTGATCTTGAGATAAAATGACCGAGAGTAGGGATGGCAATTGTGCCTGATTATCCATGCACCCGGAGGTAAATACCCTAATGGAGGCAGGTATGGGAGTCTTTTCTTACCCACGGGTATAGAAATGGGAGAGATTGTTTGCCCGTCGAGTAAACATGCACAGGTATGGGTAAGCTCTACTCGTACCCGTTATACCCATTTACCAGTCAGACAAGTGGGCCCATATACTAGAAACCCTAGATGCATGTCTTCCCGACTGACTGACCCAAAGCGCTAGGCCTAGCCACCGTCTCTAGTTCTCCCCCATCCCCATTCTCAATCTCCCCATCTCTAATCCATCCCCAAATCTCCTGAGTGCTCCGTCTCCCCAAATCCACCTACGCCTCAGTCGTCTCCAGCTCCGTTGCCCGTCGACACACTCCCTCCCTCCCTCCCTCAAATCCACACCTTAACTCCTCTCATCCGTGGCCACCTCCCGACACTGAACCCTCTGTTCATCCATGCTGCCCCAGTCACAGCCAATGGACCTCTTTAGCGAGCCCATCGAGGCGCACCCGCCTTGGTTCAAGCTGGAGACCTTCCTCCGCACCGACATCGACCTGAACGCCTACGTCTTTGAGCTCCGCTCTTACATGCCCCTTGAGAGCCTAACCGCTGAGCTCCGCTCCCACCTCGCCACCCTCCGCGCTGAGCTCATTAGCCTCATCAACCGCAACTACGCCGACTTCGTCAGCCTCAGTGCCTAACTCAAGGTGTGGACACGGCCGCTGCCTACATGCACGCCCCGCTCTTCGAGCTATGGGATAAGGTTGTCGGGTTCCACACTGCTGCTCGAGGCATCGCACATTGTCTCCAAGGTCCAATCTGAGATTGCTCACAGTTAAACATTAATGTAGTAACTTATTCGTGAATATTGGTAGATTGACATACACTACTAGATATATACATCTTTTTATCCTTGCATGCAGATACATACATGCTCAAATTTGCATGCTTTAACCATTATAACGCTCAAATCTGAGGTAGAAAGTGTTCTGTTTGTGTGGCGGATAAACGGATATGCCCGCGGGTATCAGGTACCCTCGGGTGACGGGTATGAGTGAGGTTCATCGCCAGCGACGCTTCGCGGGTATGCCCACAGGCAAGATTTCGGCTGGCAGGTATAGGTATGGGCGAGTACTATTCGTACCCACCGCCCTCGATTGCCATCCCTAACTGAGAGTAGCCATCTGACCAGCTAAATCTTAAACCTTCTTCATAGAAGTGGGGGTTTTAAAATTCAATGGCTCGAATCTTCTCAGAATTTACTTTTATATCTCGAGAACAAACAAGGAAGCTAAGTAATTTTCTAGAAAAACTCCAGATACACTTTTTTGGATTTAATTTAATCTCAAGTTTATTCAAATTATCAAAGGTCTCGACCAGGTTTGATAAATAGTTAGAGCTTTTCTTGCTCTTTACAATAAGATCATTAACAACATAAGGCTCAAGATTTTTCCCTATCTAACTAATGTTAGTCTGCTGCATAAAAGACGCTGGTACGTGTCTCTAGAATTTTTCAGCCCAAATAGTATCTTCTTGTAGCAGTAAACGCAAAATAGGGTTATGAAGAAAATCTTCTCTTCATCTTATCTTGCCGTATTGATTTGATGATAACCTGAATATGTATCTAGGAAACTCATCAATTTACAACCTATTGTTGAGTCGAACAATTAGTCAATTTAGGGCAAAGGAAAATCATCTTTTGGACAAGCTGTATTTAAGCCAGTAAAGTCGATGCACATACGCCACTTACCGTTTGCTTTTTTGACCATGACCGGGTTCACAAGCCAATCTAGATGACCAACTTCACGAATGAAACTAATCTCTAAGAGTTTGCCCAATTCTTGTTGGACAGCTTCTTACCGATCAAGAGCGAATTGCCATAGTTTCTACTTCACTGGTTGTTTTTCATGCTATACAACTAACCTGTACTCTATTACCTCACTTGGAATTCTAGGCATATCGGATGGCTTCTATGCAAACACATCTGCATTAGTTCGAAGAAAGGTAATGAGTGCTTCCTATTTAGTATCTATTTCTGACCCTATCCAAACAGTTTTCAACTGTCGGTGGGGACTATAGGGACTTATTTGATTTGCTTGTTGGGCTAAGGATTTGCCTTTAGCTTCTCCTTCGTGCTAGGCCTTTCGGCCTTGAAAGGCTTATCTACATCATTAGTATATCATAATGGTAACTGATCGCCAATTTTAATTAATTTTTAATTGCAATTTAGTGTAGTAGCCTAATTACTTTGCACATTGATCATGCCTTTGGGACCTGATATTTTGATGCTCTGGTAGGCATGATGGGTAAGTGCCATGTACTTAGTGAAGATCTACCCAAAATGGCATTATAAGCCGATTCAAAATCAACAATTTCGAAGAGATTAATTCTATTCTAAAATTATTGACATCTCCAAAAGTGATAGGCAACACAATCTACCCTGCCGGAGTAACTGATGGACCAGGTACAATCTCAAAGAATGGTTTTGTCATAGGTTGAATATTAAAACAAGGGATTTGCATTTCATCTAAGATATTAATAAAAAGCAAATCCAAAGAACTTCTTCAATCCACCAAAACTCTTCCTACTTTGCAATTACTAATTATAGAAGAAACTACTAATGGTCGCTCATACGATTCCATTCAATGGCCTCATGTGCATCCAAGTAATGATTTGCCATACCGAATAGCTCTGATATGGTGGATGGTGGATGAATGTTGAGATCCTTTGTGAAGTGTTTGTAGCATACAACCTATTTAAATGCACGGATAACAAAAATGTCAGATATATTAGGAATGGTATTGTGACCTCTACAAACCTCTTAATAAATAAACACAAATTTTTGCTAAAGGTATGACGAAGATGATGTAAGTCGTCCTCTTTCCCTAACCTGGCATAACAAATTTTGAAGTTGTTTAAGATTGCATCATATAAATTTTCCTAACTAAAAATAGATCCCTCCAGCTGATTAAACAACCAAGTTCTTATAGATCTTTTAAGCGTAGTAGGAAAATAGCTTGTTATTACCTTCTCATTGCCACCAACAACTTGGATGGCGGTGGTATATATCTGTAGAAATTTTGATGGATTTTGAGTTTCATCGAAACTCTCTAGATTACCTAATTTGAATTTCTCAAGCCAAGTGACGTCTTTAAGCCCGGAAGAAAAAGTTGTACATGATGTGTAAAGTTCCAAGCATGTTTACACATTAGGAACATGTTCTATATTTTCAAGAGAACGAGGTCATCGCCGACTATGATTAAAATTTTCACCTAGGGTAAATTGGTTGAAGATGCTTTTTTGTTCTAGTATATTCCTCTGTTAGTGGTTGGTACCTTGTCGACGCCAACCAGAAGAGGCATGCTCCACATGGGAATCGGTCTGAGACCTTATGGAAAGAGACATGCTCGTACTTTTGCAATAGCTTCTTGCAGATGAGCGGCTAAGGATCTAATAATTATTGTATTATGCTCATCATTCCCTTCTGTAGGTTGATTCAGAATCACACAGGTCAATATACGTATTATGTCAGGGGTTTCCTCCTGTAAACTATTTAGAACCAAGTTTAGGTCCCTTACTGTTGTCCTTGGGACTTACAGCATGACCAAAAAGGTGTGTCAGGGATGACTCCCTGAGGGATCTGGTCTTCTCAACATCCCTGGTTGACTACTATAGTGCTGACATCTCATCTTTTCCACAGCCTTTTGTTTTGTCGAAACGAATTATTCATGTTGCTCCTAGGCAGCTTTTTCTACCCTCTCACGAGGTTCACATTGTTCACGTTTGGCCTATCGCTCATCCATTTCATTCATGACCGCACAAGTGTGGAATCCGGAGTGGACAAAAGGGGTGAGTGCTCTGTCTTCATCCGAGTACAAGTATTATAGAGTTTATGAATTCATTTAAGATTGATAAGAGATTGAGATGTCTAATCGTGAGATCAATTTGAGATGTCTTAAATGGTACAAATGGCCTCCGTATTTATACAAAGTGAAGAGGTGGTGGTTATGTTTCAAAAGACATCTTCTAGCCGAAGGTGTCTTTTCGCCAAAAAGTGTCTCTTCATGAGAGATTAGAGATGGCAATGGGTACCCGAAACCCGATACCCGATGGGTATTTACTCCATTAGGGTGCAAATATGGTCCAATAATCATACCCGTGGGTACGTTAATGGGAGAAAACCCGTACCCATCGGGTATGACTGCACGGCACGGGTACTTCCACCGTGCACTGTTTACCCATTTACCCATGTAAGTGGGAGCGGCCCAAGCCCAGCCAGTTGACAGTGACGACTAGACTCCAAAGTCCAAATCTCCAATTCCGCCTCGAAAACTAGACTCCAAAAGTCCAAAATCCAAATCTCCAATTCAAGAGAGAGTGTCTCCAATCACGGATCATCAATAAAGTGTTCTTGAAGTTTTTGAAGCTCTGTCCTAAAAAATCTGGGTAACTATTATTGATATTCTTTGATTCTTGAAGTGTTGAAGCTAGGTTAATTCTAAATATCATGGTCTTCCGCAATGCTTTTTTTCCTCAACATTCGGATACCCAATTTCATTGCCGAAGCAAGATTATAGGCCGATGCAACATTACTTACATTCGATTCTACTTCCTTTACTCATCAACGCGGTGAAGAGCTATTGGCTAAAATTGTGTTCACTAAATTAACGGGTATGGGTGACCGCGGGTGAAAAGGACCCGACGGGTATGGGTATGGGGAAGAAGTTCTACCCGTGGCCTGCACGGTAAATTAACGGGTGATTTTTCATCTGACGGGTACGAGTATGGGTGGCCGATACCCGACGGGTATGTACCCGTTGCCATCCCTATGAGATATGCCTTTTCAGGATAACTTTTAAGTAGTTATTTGTACCTGTCAAGAAAAACTGCGCACATTATCTATTTGCAGAGATAATTGTTTGTCCCGACCAGTTTAATTTGGTCAAGGCAGTCGAATCATTAATCAGGGCTGACCTGTATAAACTATAAAATGACACATCACAAAACTAGTTGGAACCGTAGCCAAGTAATTAATTGAGTGTGGGCCTTGCTCTTCTTTATGAGTTTTTTTTCTTATGAAGTCACAAGTCCAGAACAAAGTATGGCCTTTAATCATCATTATAGGGTACTGCTGCAGCTCCTACCGTGCTACAGTAGTACGGCATGAATTTGTCCTACCGAGTACGCAGAGCTCAGTAGCTCATTCTAAGCTACGGGAGCTCGACAATGATGTGAGCCTGGCCACCTGCCATGTACTCCGCTATCTGACTGTGGCAGATGACACACTGTCACCTACCGAGTTTTCCGTGCTAGGATAAGAGGGCTAAATCTGTAAAATACATCGTTTGGAAACTATTTTTGTAAAAAAAATGACAAGAGGACTAATAAAGCAAAATTTTCGGTTTTGGGACGGCTACGAGTAGGGGTGAAACAGGGTCGGATACGGGCGGATATTGCTCGTCCTGTATCCTAATCCATATTTTTTTGGGGATTCGGAGTCGGATACGGATACGAATTCGGATTATTCGGGATTCGGATACGGAGCGGATACCTGACGGATTTGGGTCGGGATCAGATATCATAATCGGATAGTAGTATAGTACATAATTGTGTACGTAAAAGAACGAATGAAGCATTAACCTTACAACATTAGCTTCAAGTCATAATTATTTCAACGTAGGATAGTAGTATAGTTAGAGGTGCAATTTAGTGACTCAACTAATTCCAGTAATTTGAATAGAAAAGAAGTTTATCAAATAAGTTGAACAAATCAATTTAGGTAAAAGCATTATGTCATCACTCTATTTATTTGTTGATAGATTTGTTGAAGTTCACGCTTAATAACAAAGTAGTGTTTTTTAGTGCCAGTATCAAACAACTATTCTATCTATCCAATAATGAACCATATTAATGGAAAAATAACTGATTTTATCCGGATATCGGGTCGGATATTTATCGGATATCAGATCGGATATTGTTCTTCCCATATCCTAACCCATATTACATAAGATTTTTCGGATACGGATCGGATATTGCTCTTCCTATATCCTAACCCATATTACATCGGATTTTCGGATACGAATACGGATAACATCGGTACGGATTTTAAATAGATTCGAGATCAGATCGAGAGAATATTGTCTATCCTGTTTTCATCCCTAGCTACGAGCCCGCAATGTTGCGCGCGTGTGACTGTGCCCTCATGGTCGGAGCCGTGCAGAGTGATGAACAGGAATTGGGATTGCGACCTTGTTGCACCGTGGACTCGTCAAGTGCACGTAGTTGGTGAACCGACGTCGCAATAATTTGGTCTCCCAGCACCGGACAGTTCCAGCGTAGGGGGGCCCGCACTCGTGGACGCATTGCAGCGTACAGTGTACTCGCGAACCACAAAGCCCGTCCAATCGACAGAACGCAACGCGCGGAGCTACTTAGCACCTAAGGAACACAGTTCCTGCTGTTGGATACTTGGATGGATCAGCTCCGGTGCGATCGCAGCCGTGAGATGAGTAGACGCTCTGCTTGTCGCTCGGGCCTATGTCTTGAACAAGAGGAGGTCTTTCGTCTTTTGCGACTGTCACGCTGTAGCCGTTACGAAGGGTGGTCATGTCACACTGACTGATACCCCGTATCAAAAACCCATCCCACTAGATGCATGTTCAGATCCCTAAGCTTCTAATCAATTTTCTTAACGTGTAACGACCATATACACGTATATGTGTGATGTATGTATTTGGAAACGTACGTGCGTTATGTGTCTATTCTTATACTCTGATAAAAAATAAAAAAAAGCATCCCACTATGCCCAAAATCTGCTCTGCATAGCAACGGAGATCGTCGTATAAACGAAATTCAGCAGAAATCAATTGATACCAAGACTTACTTAGAAGTTAGATGTCACGCTCATGAGTCACTCGGTGTAATAATGCCATACTTCTATGCATTAGTATTTGTAAGTTATATAAATATTAAAGTATAAATAAAAAATAGATGATAGTTACTTCAAAATTTATATATATTAAAAAAATGATTCATAGAAGTTAGAAGTATTATTTTTTTCTCTCACCGAATAAAGCTGGGATGGGCAGAGCGTTGCACCCAGGCCATTACTTTTTGCAAACCGATGGAGCCCATCATCCAAGAGAGCCCATGGAGCCACGCCACGGGCGCGGCCATTCTCATCCCGTGCGATTCTCCGGATGATCTTCCTTCGAATCACACATAGAACTAGATAAGTCTGCGGCGCCGCGCAGAGACATGACGTCGCGTAAAGTCGTTTTTTTATCAAAGAAAAGAATGGAGAAAATAAATCCAAAAAGTTTGGAGGGACTATCCGTAAAAAACCATGCCTAGATGTGTTTTGTGAGGTATTTCGCTTAAAAAAACCAAATTGGTTTTAGAACTCTCGAGGATCCTTGCAGAGGAAAAAATAATTTACAGGAAAAGGGAATAAATTTTGGGTGTTTGTTTTTGTGCTCATCGCTAAAAAAACGCATGTAGACAAAAAAAGAGAGCAATATACGATAAAAGGGAAAAAAGCTTGCAAGTTCTGGGGTCTCACGGGAAAATATCGCACCTATATGTAATTAGAAACAAACTTTAGAAATTTTTGGAGTCGTATAACTTTAAAAATGTACCTAGATGTAGAAAAAAAACTTTTCTAAAAAGAGAAAACCTTGGAAGTTTTGGGGGCCTTCTCTAAAAAAATGAACCTACATGTAATTTCTGAGGGCCCTTAGAGCATCTCCAGCAGAGTCCCTAAACCAGCCCCTAAACCTTAAAATAGGGACTTTAGTAAAAAATACAGATCCAAAGAGGCCCCTAATCCAGCCCCTAAAATTAGGAGACCCTAAATTTGCCTCCTCGGCCCCAATTCCTGGGGCCCCTAAACTAGCCCCTAAATCTTAAAATAGGGAGTTAAGTGAAGGATGGCTTGCATTAGTTCATTGCGGTGAGCGTGTCTTTCTTTGGATGAGTTGCAATCTGTTGCATCTGCATCTCCGCCGCTTAAAATTTTGAAAATTTTATATTTAAATTTTAAATATCATGTTTTGAAAATTTTAAATTTAAATTTTAAATATCATGTTTTTAAATTGTAAATGTTAATATGCTTATGTTTTATGTATTACAAATATTTTTGATTGAATTTTAGTGGTGTCAAATGAAGATTATACATAGCGGATATGTCAAAATAGGAGAAAAAGTAAAATAGGGGCAGAGATTTAGGAGATGTTGCTGAACTTGTGCTCTGAAAACAGGGCCCCAAAAAATAAGGGGAGTCCCTAAATCTAAAATAGGGGCCCTGTTTTAGAGGCCCTTGCTGGAGATGCTCTTACGCAGGGAAAAAGGAATTGCATGTGTCATGCAGGCGCATGACGCGGTACAAAATGATTTCACTGTTGAAGAAAAGAACCGTGAAAAAAAGGAATACAGGAAGTTTGGAGGTTATTTCCATAAAACACTACTACAGAACGGCACATCAGAATCGATTCTTTTTAGCATTAGAATCGATTTTAGTGGCGATACGATATCTTTAGATAGTGATGAGGTGGAGCTATCAGAATCGGTTTTGACCCGATCGTGATAAAACGTCATCAGAATCGGTTCTTTAAGGGAAGTGATTGTGATGACCCCCTCATCAGAATCGGTCCGATTCTGATGAGGGGGTCATCACAATCACTTCCCTTAAAAAACCGATTCTGATGACCCATTGGGGTGTGCCATTTTTGCAAATTCTCCAAAAAAAAGCACAGATTAAAACACCGTTCTAGCTGGTGATTTAAAAACACTAAATTAAGAGAGATCTCCTAGGATGTCATCCATCCTAATACCACTAATACTACTCTCGTCTAATTACCACTCGTGTGATCTTCCTAGACATTTTTAACCCCACACGTGTGGTCTTCCCAGGAGGTCACCCATCCTATTACTACTCTTGTCTAAGCACGCTTAACTTAACGGTGCTATGATAACATATGACATATTATGTCTCCCTCCTGCTTTTAACCCCGTGAAGCACCCTGAACACCGATAAAGCTTTCAAATTTATTTTTCATACTTTTGACTATTAATGATGCTTGCAATATATGTGTCATTACTATTCACGGTACTTGTAAAAACACCATAACTTTTGACTCGTACCTTCGATTTTGGTGTTCTTGAGCTTTCCGGAATCATCACATGATGAGCTTTCCGATTATATTCTTTTGGACACCGATTCTAGTTTGCAAATAAGAAATACGAGCACTTTTGTTAAAATGGTCATAACTTTTGACTCGTAACTCCGATCGGGGCATTCTTTTGGCTCAGAATCGATGGTCGGATCCTCTTTGGTTTGTCGAAAGAGGCGTCTTGTGCGACGAATTCCAAAAAAGGTCGTTTAGAGCCTCAAAACGGCCTCCGAAGTTTTGAATCTGTTTTACCGTTCTTTTTAATTATTGCAAATGGAATATTAGTTCCAATTATTTCAAATATAATATTATTTAATTTCAATTCTTTCAAATTAGAAGGCTGGAGAGGTAATTATCAATATTTAAAATTTTCTATTTTTATTATTTGTGACGGTTTCAAATTAAAACCGTCTGTGATGTCGGCAGGCGTGGCGGGCGTCATTGCCATGTGAATGGATGAATAAGCTAGGTTAGACCGAAGGATTATCAAGATCCGCCAGGATCCAAAACCGCCGAATTTTGACGAAATTTCGCGAAATTCGGTTTTGACTTCTAATTTATATCTACCTACGAATTCAAAATTAAAAAATTGATTTTGCTACAATAATCTCTGATAATTTCAGGATTTTCGGCGAAATTCGGGCAAATTTCACCGAAATTTCGAGTTTTTAATCCGGATTTTCAATTTTTTTGGCCGGATTTTCAAAATAATTTAACATCATTTGTTATGTTCAAAAAATCAAAAACAGAATGGACATAATTGGGACAGTAAACTTGTTAGATTTTGCTAAATTTTCTCGAGTGTGATAATTATCTAAAATTTTTATGAAAGATTAATAACTTCCTCAGTACCATTATATAAAATTTTCAAAAAATTTCAACTTTCTTGGTTTTCTCAATAAAATCTATCAATGCAGTAAGCACTAAACTTAATTTGTTGTATTATATTTCAAAAATCAATTCATTTGAGCTAAGGATTTATCAGGCAATTCAAATATTTTTATAACTTTTTGAATTTTTTTTTCAAATTTGTTTGAGCTAAGGATTCTTATGTAAAATTTTCAACTCAAAATATTTCTCCAGGAATTTATAAAAATTCTGACATTCAAAGTACTAGTTTTCAACTCTCTCTGTTTTTGAATTTTTAAAAATTTCTCAAATTTTATAATCATCTGAAATTTTTACATAAATATCACAAGTATTTCAGGAATCTTCACAAAAAATTTCAAAAGTTTCTAATATCGTTTGTATTATTTTTCATCCGGTTCAAACTTGCCGATCTACGTTTCATCTACATAGTATCACTTTTTGAATTTTTAAAAATTCCACAGATCTGATAATCACCTGAAATTTTTATGAGAACATCTTTAGTGTTTCAGGAAGCTACAAAAAAAATTTGAAAATTTTTCTACGTCGTTTGAACCAATTTTCACTCAGTGCATTTTGGCCGAAAACTAGTACTTTGATGAGGGATCATTAGTATCACTCTTTTAAGAAAACCGATACTGATGCTTCATCATTAGTATCACTTTTTTAATAAAACCGTTACTGATGCTTTATCATCACTTTTCTAATAGAACACTGATGTTAGTCATTAGTATCACTTTTTTAATAAAACCGACATCGATGCTTCATCATTAGTATCACTCTTTTAAAAACCGACATCGATGCTTCATCATTAGTATCACTCTTTTAAGAAAACCGACATCGATGCTTTATCATCACTTTTCTAATAGAACACTGATGTTAGTCATTAGTATCACTTTTTAATAAAACCGATATCGATGCTTCATCATTAGTATCACTCTTTTAAGAAAACCGACATCGATGCTTCATCATTAGTATCACTCTTTTAAGAAAACCGACATCGATGCTTCATCATCGGTATCACTTTTTAATAAAATCGATATCGATGCTTTATCATCACTTTTCTAATAGAACATCGATGTTAGTCATCAAGATCACTTTTTTAATAAAACCGATAATCGATGTAGTTTATTGCACTATTCCTTTTCGGACATCGCAAGTTCGAATTTTAACATTTCATCAAAGAGAGAAAATGCCATAACTTTGTCATACTTTGTCATACATTGCACTATTCCTTTGCAGAAATAAGCACTATCGAACGGGAGACGTAGGTTACGCCGCCTAAACTCTAATAACAGTTACCACATGATAGCAATAATAATTCCATATAAACAGGAGATCGCACTACAAAAATTAAATAGATATGTGCTTGTCAAATAAAGAGTGTGAAATCTGAAAGCACGTACATATTTTGAAGAAAACCGCAAAAGAGGGCAAAAAGAGGGGAATCTCCTCAAGATAGGGTTTCAATTTTGCCCTCTTAATACCCACCCATGAGGACTTCAAATTTTCTCACTCAAGTATTACTTCCAACCACACAATATGAGCTATTTTCTCGGGTGGCGGCGGAGAAATCTCCTCTGGAGGAACAACAGAGAAGAGTTCAGTGCGAGTGGTATATATAACCTAGCGAGGCACATCGAATCGGTTCTTTTCAAAAGCGATAGTGATGTGCACGGCCATCCTTTAGTAATGAGCACGAGCACATCGAATCGGTTCTTTTCAACAGCGATAGTGATGTGCGCGGTCATCACTATCACTTCTATAAAAAGAACCGATAGTGATAACTATGCACATCGAATCGGTTCTCTACTAAAAAGTGATAGTGATGTGTAGGTCATCGAGATCGGTTCTTTTCATAGAAGTGATAGTGATGATCACGCACATCACTATCACTTCTATGAAAAGAACCGATAGTGATGACCGTGTACATCACTATCACTTTTTAGTAGAGAACCGATTTGGATGTGTCCAGTGCTACATCACAATCACTTATAATCTCAGAACCGATAGTGATTATTACTAACACCCCTCCGAAGTTACTTATCACAATCGTTTTTTTCGAAAAACTTAAGAACCAACACAGATACAGTGATAGTGATGTCTCGTTCTGTAGTAGTAAAAAACCGTATCTAGATGTGTTTTTTTGAGGGATTTTATGCGAAAAAACGATTTGGGTTTAGAACTCTCGGGGCCCTCTGCGGGGAATGGTTGGGCGACAGGGGGAGCGCGGCCCTCTATCGCCCTACCAAATAGCGATTTTTCTCTGTCGCCACATGATCGGGCAACTGGGGTGATGTGGCGCTATGTCGCTCGTTTATCTAGTGACTTGGCCCTCTATTGCCCTTTGATTCAGTGATATATTTTTGTCACCCAACCAACAGGCGATAAAAGTACATTTCTGTAATTTTTCGACGTATTTTTTTGCAATTTCTAAAAATAAATGTATTATTAAAAAAATTCGCAGCAACAAGGTAGCTACACTTATAAATAAGAAAAGCTATATTTATAAGTAAGAAAACCTACTATATACGCAAAATCAGTGGCAGGCAACCTAAATCGAAATAGCAACAAATAAAAGTGGTAAGTGTTTCAACAAGGCAGAAATCTGGTAAAAGGCAATGGAGACCAGAACAATAAAGCAGTTAAATAAGGTAACTGAGAAGGTCGTTTGTAGATGAATTAACAGAGAGAATAGCAATAATAGGTTTGGGAGAAATCAGACTGAGTTGATCTGGAAGTAAACGCCTGTTGTTCTCTGTGAGTAGGCAGCGGGCAATGACCTGCTGGAAGCAAAAGGGAAGTTTCTTTCTTTCTTACATGGGAATAAGGCGCCGCTGATTATTGGAATTTAACGGTGCGAGACAGTGTCCTGCAACAACAACGAACACTTTGTATCAGCACCAAGCAAAATAACGATGACAAAATAAGATTGTAAATAGATGTAAAATAATATAATTCATTCGGCAAAGGAAACTATTTAAAGTCTAATTCTATATTGAGAAAGTACATGGTAAAAGTAGATATACGGTGAAATCATGAAAATACTCAAATAAGGATGTTGGATTGAACTTGAATGATTCAGATCTAGATGGAATCCCACCTCCTCACTTAAACACGTTTTACAATAACTCAACTAAGTTATGATGGGCAAGTACAAAGAAACCCAAAGAAATGGGTATAAGAAGAGGAATTGATCAGCGATGAGGTAATATTAGGGGTGAAAACGGGTCGGATACGGGCGGATATCGCTCTTCCCGTATCCTAACCCATATTTTTTTCCCGGATTCGGAACCGGATACGGGTTAGCCGGATCCGGATACGAATCCGGATAATTCGGGATACGGATACAGGTCGGATATATGACGGATTCGGATCGGGAACGGATAATTCAAGAACGGATAATGCATGCATACATAAACTACTGATGATAACAAGTGGGATATAGGTGAGTAGATACTAGATATGGCATGTTACTCAGGTTGACACCAGTCCCTCAACGTATCAAGTGCATATGGTCTTAAGTGCTGTACTTCACCTCTGGAAAAGATTAGAACTCTAATTCTCAACAAGTGCATATGTTAAATCATAAAGCCAAACCGAAAGATTATGCAACAGGGACAATGACATCCAGAAAACAATTTAGGATACAAAGCGTTGAATGCCAGAAGTCTAACGCAAGATTTTGTCCAATTCCTCCTATAGATATTCTTTTCAGTTTTTTCAATTGTTAGAAAGAACAAAAACGTCGTTGTACTAATAATAGGGTCATACTACTATAATTTTCTGGAAAAGGACTTTACGTGTGTTAATTCAGGTTCTGCTTCTTCCCGCCACATCCCTATGAGCACACAAGTTAATTCAGACACAGACCGAATGCATCACACAACTGCGGAGGAATTGTAGTTCTGCAATATTCAGATACTTACGCCGTGTGGTTGTTGATGCCATTGATGAACCGCGATGTTGCTCCTCTTGTTAGGGCAGATGACGAGGCTCTTGGACGGGCTGGCGCTCGAGAGCAAAGTCATCATGCTGTCGCCGTCGTCGTGCTCCCGATTTCTCAAGTAGTCCACGTCGCCGACGTACTCGGTGATGATGGTCAGGTCCTTGATAAATCTATCTGCTTCAACCGTGAAACTGTCCAAGAGTTCCGCACAAAAATCAGTTCCAAAAAGATTCTAAGAGAATTCAAGATTAGAAATCAGCAGCAGATCATACAAAGACTACCAACCCTTCAATCGGATCGAAGTCGACAAGAAGAGGAGGACATTCCCCTCTCTCCATCATCCTCTTGCACAAATTCAAGGCCTCAACATCCTCCTTTGGTAGCACCCTGAATGATGAAATGGCACCAAGATTTAGGAACAAGGCAATCTGGGCAGCGCTGAAATCAGTAGTAAAGATCAGATCTTTGAGGGCATCCGACCTGCATTCCACCTGCTTCGAGGGCGGCGCCATGCCGGGCACGTAGGTGAGCTTGTTGCTGAAGACGGCGCCGGTGGCCGTGAGAGCCGTGGCGAGCGACGCCATCTGGTGGAGGCGCCTGGCCGTGCCCTCGCTGGGGTTGAAGGGCAGAAGCTTCCTCTTCTTCTTGGACACCACAAGCACGCCAGGCTTCCTCTTCCTCTTGTTCCCCCCCAGACGGTGTGGCGGGCTCTCGCAGGGGACCGGGAGTCTGAAGGCCGACCGAGCAGGGCCGAGGGAAGTCGGAGCTTCGGTCGGGGTAAGACTTCGGTCTGGGGGACTGGGGGAGCGCTGGCCTGGGGGACTGGGGATCGTGGCCGGCTGGCCGCCGGGGAGATCTGGGGGTGATTGCTTGGGGAGTAGGGGACCGACACCGAATGGCGAAGGGGATTTCAGGCACGGGAGAACCCAAGTCAAGAGGCGAGACGAGACGCTGTGGCTTTCCAATCCGGATATCCGAATTCCCGAATACCCGATATCCGTTTCCCGACCCATATTTTCCGGATACTGGGCGCTCCGAATCCGATCCGGTATCCGTTTATAAATATCCGGATCCGGATCCGGATCCGACCCGATATCCGTTTTGCTTCCCGGATCCGGTCGAAACCGAATCCGGCTCCGGATCGGGCGGGAATTATCCGTCCCGTTTTCACCCCTAGGTAATATTATAGGAATCATAGTAGTAGGCATTGAGGACAGGAAATTAGCACTCTTCGCTTTGTAATGGAAAGAAAGACATTAAGGCTGTGTTTGATACAGCTCTAGCTCCACTAGATACGTAGATCTGATAGAGTAGAGTATTACTAACTTCACCAGATCTGTGGAGCTAGAGTTATGGGTATATTAAGGCCCTGTTTGGCAGAGCTCTGCTCCCAGTTTCTACGGAGTGAATCTGTGGAGCTCTGCCAAACAACAGTTTTCTGATAATCGCTCTTAGGGTGATTCCCGTGAAGTGATTCTCCGAAATGAACTAGGAGCTGGGAGCTGAAAAAAACAGCTTCTCCTGATTCACTCCCAACAAAGAGTCAGTTTCTCCATAGAGTTTATCCTATGGATTCGTTAGAGAATCACTTTCAGCGACAGAATCACTTCTCTCGGAGAATCACTTCTAACAGAGAATCAGAATCAGAGGGAGCTCTACCAAACAGGCCCTAAGAGTATTTAGATGGACCATCTCATTTATATTTTAGATTAAAAATATAAACTTAATTCACTTTATTTTAGCCTATAAGTTTCAGATCTAAAGTGAACCTAGAATCTGAAGCACTACCAAACAGGTCTAAATGGTCTGTAGCTTGTTAGAAATACATCTCTTTTTTTTTTGGGGGGGGTGAAGATATTTTAGGGATGTGTTAGGTCACACTGCTACGCAGTATAGAAATGAGTTTTTTTGAGGATCGGAACAACGTGATATGCAGCTGAAATTCGATGGTACTATATGTTGGGAATCAGGGTGGAAAGATCTAGTAAATTTCAAAAATTTATTTCTTTTTCTGGACCGATCGCATGTATCTGTTGACGCCAAAAACGTGAAGAGAGTTTCTGGCCTGCAACACACCAGACGAACACCGGGTTCAAGCGCAAGGCATGCCAATCGATTTGACCCTGCAATCGATAAGGGGAAAGGTTGTGAAATTCAATTGAGCCGATCCTAGAGGCGAATCAGCTAAAACAGAAATCAGCTAGAAAAGCCGATTAAATGGGTAAATAGACTAGTCGATTAAGACTAATCCGAAGGTAAAAGGCAGATCGATTCTGAAAAGGCGATGCGCAACAAGACAGAACAAATCAGACCTGGAGAAATCGAAGATGATCAAACAATCGGCGATTCGCAACTTTATTTGATCAATGTCGACTTACAAAGAGAAGATTACAGAACTAAAAGACTAGAAGCTACAAAAAGACTAGCAGATGCGGTTTTTGTTGTGTGTCCTCATCCAAGCAGCCCTGGTGCACCTTATATACAAGTTTAGCCGATCCGAGTCCTTTTCGGTTACGGCAACATACTCCGAGTCGGCTATAGTTTCCTAATTGGACTCCTGTTTCCAAAAGCTTGATGTGCGTTATCCAAACTTTCCAAAGATATTTCCGTGCGCTGCCCAAACTTATATATTATGCCGATTTACCTTGCAATTTCCAAAATTTGGTGCAAACAGTATCAAAACCAAGATTTAGAAAATACCAAAAGTAATAAATGTGTACCGTGGTTCTAAGAGTGCAAATACAACACTTTTGCAGAAGCTCTCTGTGAAGCTCACAGCTTCAATCCCTAGATGTAGCAGCAGAAATGGATACGTCGGATCTTCGCAGCAGTAGCAGCCACGACCTTCAGGTATCCACACGAACAAGCGGACGACACCGTATGGCGGTATGCTAGTACCACGCAATACGACTCTCGTGACTTTTTCTGGTTCAGGTGAAACTTTTTCACTTTCTCTATTTTTCTCTCAATTTTTCTCCTATTTTTTTGAACCCAGGAGTGCATATTTATAGCTGCGGGGGGTACTGTAGCAACCGCTTTGCTACAGTAACCACCACGTGGCACTGTAGCAAGTTGGTTGCTATAGTACCAGGATAGCTAGCACTGTAGTAGGTCAGTTTGCTACAGTGCTACTGACATGTTACAGTATTTCATCCTTTGCTAGAGTGAATTCATCACTGTTGTAGTGATTTCTGCGCAAAAAAATAATATTTTTTGCATGCAGATTTTTTGCCATTTTATAAACAACCAGATATCATATCCAATCGCATTGACATGTATATCACAAGAGAAGATTTTATAAATCTGTCTTAAGCCTATTCTTGTGTGTGACTCTTTAGGTTCATGCTATGTTGGTAATAAATCGAAAAACTCATTTTTTTCAATTTATTAGTCGTAAGCGGCTCCTGGCAGAACATAACGACTACCTAAATAACATGAATGTCATTTATCTGATAAACCTTCAATGAATACATGTTGATCCCTTTGTCATTTTGATATCATGGTTTAACTCAAGGTTGAGGTCTACCATCCTTGTATTGTTAAACCAATTTTCTTGATTTTCTGAAATAGACTAATAAAATCGATCGATTAACAACTTAATCGTTTGGGTATGGTTATGCACATTCTTTAGTCTGTTTTATTGAATGGTCGATTGATATCATTTTCTCAGTATAAGGAGGACAAATTCCATCTTGATCATACATTTCTCTCTACATGATTCAAAATATACCCGAGTGTTGTCCTTATAATTATCCAGTTACGGATAATGCTAGACAACATCAAAGTATACCATCCTCGTGTAGGAAACGGTGTTGATCTCAGATCTAAGAATCAATAATTATCATTGTATGAAACAACTTATGACACTAATCAAATCCTCAAAAGGTGTTTCATAAGCAGGTCAGTCCAATAGCATGTACAATTACATGTATTCATATGACTGAATAGTATCACATACCCATAATCCATAAAACATGATTAACAATCAATTCATGTGTTTGTTTTGAATAAAGTTTATTGGTGTCACACCCAATAAATAAACAAAGAATAATTTATAATAATGTCATAATTAAATTATAGAATTTCATGATCAAGTCACATACTTGATGATTTATAATATGATATTATTAAAGAAACAATATAAGCATAAATACATGACAATCATTCTCATGATTGGCCTTTTGGGCATATTTTCAACACTATAAGCAACTGATATGCAGATGAATTACGATTCTAATAATGCAGAATAAACTATGCTAATAGAAGTAACCCAGTAACAGTGATGAAATGAATACCAAGTTCGATTTCTAGGACCTAGTAGCTAAGAATAATAAGGGTGTGTTTGGCAGGGATTCAGCTTCTCCAGATTCGTGAATCTGGTGAAGCTGAAAATTCTAGCTTCACCAGATTCGTGAAGCTGGAGTTATGAGTACATTAAGAGTGTTTAGATGGATCATCTTGTTTACATTTTAGACTAAAAATATAAACTTAATTTACTTTATTTTAGCCTATAAGTTTCAGATATCAGGTGAAACTAGAATCTGGAGCTCTACCAAACAGGCTCTAATTTTCTAAAATGGCTTCGCGATGGTCAACTGGTGCTAAAAACAATATAATTATCTGACTGATTTCTTATACGTTTGAAAATCTATACCAAATGAATAGCCACGATTTTTTATACATTGTGATTAGCGCGGTTAGAGAGGAAGAAATGCTAAACAGAAATTAGTATATCTTTTACACTATATTTTTGTCTCAGAACAAGCAGCACCAGCAATAAGCAGAGCGCCATGGCAATCAAACAAGCAGATAGCAACAGCATGGGCCGAACGGCACTAACGCGGACATGAGAACGGCAACGAAACAGGTATAACATCGAGAGCACCGTAGCAATCAAACAACCACAGAGCAACAGCGCGGGCCGAATGGCACTAACGCGGACACAAGAACGGCAACGAAACAGGTATAACATCGCAGGAATCAACCTATGCTGCCAGCGGTGATGCAACACGAAGGGATTAAAGGATCAGCCGGAGGCTTCCCACGACACGACGTAGTATGGCCTGACGGCGAGCCCGAGCTGAGGCAGCTGGATCCATGCGAAGGAGAGGACGGGCCAGGCAAAAAAAGCAATGAGAAGGGAGTAGCAACGCGCAATGAGGAAGGGGCGACGGCGTAAAGCAGGTGATAGCGTCGAGCGGTCGAGGCATGGCTAACCTCGCGGAATCCGGCACCTCTCACCGGCGAAGCAAGCTACGTAGGAAGCAGGAACCCACCAATTGCAGGGGGGCCGTACCGTGGTAGCTCCGCGAAATCCCCAGCATCTCTCCCCGGCGAAGCAAGGCACGCAGCAAGCAAAAACCCACCAGTGGGAAGAGGGAGGCACCGCGGTAAGAAGGGTCGCGCGAGGAGCGAACAGAGCGACAGCGATGACCCATAATCCACCACTGGGAGAAGGGACATACCGTAGGAGCCTTGCGAAATCCAGCACCTCTTCCCGGCGAAGCAAGGCACGTAGGAAGCAGAAACCCACCAATGGGAGCAGGGATGAACCGTGGGAAGAAGGGCCGAGTGAAGAGCGACTAGAGTGACGGCGATGTAGCCCGGAGAGAGTGAGGAGTCGAGGACTAACCGGGGTCACCAAACCACCGAATGTACCATCGGGCCGCTCATTCAGGTGTGAAAATCGACGGCTATAAATTATATAAACTATATCAGCGGCTCGCGGTGTGAGCCGTATGAACGGCCGGCCGTGCGGGCAAACGAGCGCGCGATACGGCGCCAGGGCAAGCAGTCACATCGCCCAGAAATCGGCATGGGCGCGTGAGAGGTAGAAAATCTTCAGGTTTAGAGCAGTATTTTAATACTTTTTCTCTTAATACAAGTTACTGTAAAAAAAAACATATAAACATCTCTCGCTTTAATATAGGAAGTACACCGTTGCATCAAAGTGATACGTCCCGGTGGACCGTGGACACAGCCAACAGGTTCACAAAAATGACAAACAGTACTCTGCATCTCTAACTAACGATCCGATCCGATTTGTGCTACCTGGCACATTTACCGCGAGATTGATCTAACGATCGACGATCAGCAGGTCCCGTCGCAGTGGCCTTTTTTCTTTGGGCACGAAGGATTCGTGTCAAATCCCTTCACCAGTTGAACCCCCTCCTCTTTGCAACATCCTGTACACGAGGCTACAGTCCAAAATATCGATTTGACATAATTGACCATATATCAAGATTTTAAAAAATCAGATTAAAAGCGAGTTGAAAATCGGTAGAAATCGAAGGGTTTTGAAATCAACGTTTTGAAGATTTTTTTTAAAAAAATTGATGTTCACTGATAATCGCTATATGCCTCGATAATAAACCAAAATATTGTAACCGATTTTGTGAACTTAACTTCTTCAACGATCGATTTTGTGAACAATTTCCACTCGATATTTAACGATTATCACGATATTTACGTCGCATAATTTTTTTGAATTTAACCGGTTTATCGACTGGTATTAGATATTCGAGCTATTATCGACGATATTGCGAACCCTACATGTGGTTGCCGCCCCTAGTCACTCCCTCCTCTGTTCTTGAAAACAAAACTGGTTAGGATTCGAACCAAAATTATTTTGATTATAGTAACTAATGATTTAGAAATTAAAATGAGTAAAAAATGTTAACAAGACTTAGTTCGAACCAAAATTACTTTGATTATAGTAACTAATGATTTAAAAATTAAAATGAGTAAAAAATGTTAATAAGACTTAGTTCGAAAGTAGATCGTTAACTCAAATTTAAAATAACCATTTAAATGATAAATAAAATAATTGTATATCAAAATATATTATTTTTTAAAACATAATAATGATAAACTCGTAAACCTCCAAATCTAGGCCATGTCCCGTCAGCTTTTGGGACGCGTTGGGGCCAGCCGAAGTGGAGCGGCGGGGTCTCTGGCTTGGAGAGGAAGAAAAGATCGCGGGACACTGGGAATCTGGGATGGCCAACCGGCTGCCGGCCGAGCCCGCCTGGCTTACCTTCGGGCTTCGGCTCCCACCAGCCTAGTCTAGCCCTCGGTGTTGTCTGCACCCGCTCCACCACGTCATCCGTGCACTGCATGGCAAGCGCTGTTGGATTTGCCTTGCTGGGAAATCTTCTTTGTGAGCTTCTCCGGCCGGTGAGGAACCGAGGCAGAGTGTGGTCCACCAACGTGAATCTACGTCTAAAAAAAGGGACCAGTCCTATTCTAGCTTAGCTAGCACTAGGGCAAAAAAACGATACGACTTCTGACGCGGGATGTTGGTCCCGATCTTTCAATGAGAAAGGTAATTTCGATTTGTAGAGACAATTATCGTGATCCGACTACCAACCATACTCGATTGATACGCCAAGCAATCACTGAACCAACTATGAGATTGTTATCAATCTAGTTAGAAGCATGATTGACCTAACCACAAAGATCAATTCCTGCAATCAATAAAAGAAGAAGTAAGAACAAAATAAAGAGCAAACCGAAATTGCAAATATAATTGAAGGATTGATGTGGGGTTCTGAAGTACAGTGTTGCTGTTGATATAGCCGAACAAGAGAATTCCAAATGGTTTCACTAAAAAAACTATTACTAAACAAAACCTAATAAATTTTGGGGGACTCGTTAGCTATATATAGGTAAAAGAAAAGGATGATTTGGTTAGCACAAAGGGGTACCCGAATAGGACTCGTATAAGGCCTAAGGCTCAAGTTTGACTCAAACTGAAAAGTTGGCCCGATTTGTTTTGGTGATTGCAAAGTACTCCAAAGGAATTTTTAAGTGTGGCTAAATCTGTTAGAAAGGTCTCAAAATAAGTTTTCCATCAAGTGCAAGAACTCGCCAATCGGACGCTGTATACAAAAGTTATACTCGTTTTAGTTCAGGTTGGTATCCAACGTAGATGTGCATCCTTACTAATTCAAATCATGGTTCTTAAGTATAAGCACATCACACACATATCAGGTAGTGAACTATTCTCAATAGTGTAATTAAATAAATTTAAGAATGATTTTACTTGATAATTGAGTTGACAGGCTCGAGCTCAAAACAATAGTCCTTGAACCGTTGAAACGGAGAATGATCATCATTTATAGTTATGCGTGTATCTAAAGTGGTGATATCCTCATCATCTTCCTCAAAGAAAAAGGAATCCTCGAAAAGAAAGAGGGATGTGACTTTGTAAGAGTGTCGATCGCCTGAAGGGAAGTCCTCAGTGTAGATAGCTTAATGGAGAGCTACTTAGGATTGTAATTTATGCAACAGTAGTGAACATGTCCAGATGATTTCTGAGTGTCATTCACCACGACAGTAACTAAATCCTAAGGCCAATTGTTGTATTGCAAATAACAATTATTTTCTCTTGTCATCCTCCAAAGATCCTAAGGAAAATTATTTTCTCTTGTTATCCTCCAAAAATCCTAAGGAAAATTAGAGCCTGTTTGGTAGGGATTCAGCTTCTCCAGATTATTTTAGCTTCACTAGATTCGTGAAACTGAAGCTATGAGTACATTAAGAGTGTTTAGATAAATTATCTTATTTACATTTTAGACCAAAAATATAAACTTAATTCACTTGATTTTAGCTAACAAGTTTCAGATTTTAGAAGAAGCTGGAATCTGGAGCTCTACCAAACAGGTCCTATTTTCAAATTATTTTCTCTTGTTATCCTCCAAAGATCGATGGATTACCACACTTTTCATGAAAAACACTCCTCCCTGCAAAAATAACCGCACAAACACCTCATAAAACCTTCCTCGTTCATAGTTCCCTGCCCATACCCCCAAATACCCAATCCCGAGTTCCCGACATAAGCTGCTTGCAATCACAACAACGGAATCACTGCAACATTGATCTAATGGTGTCAGTGAGCCCAGTCTTCAAAAGTAGAACCTGACAGTGAGCTACCAGCGTGGCAACTGGCAAGCAGAGTCCACGGCTCCCAGCGAGCCAGCCACGCCGAGCCAGCACCCGAGCTGACTTGGCGCGGCCGAGCCCAGTTTCCCGCCAAGCGCAGAGGACCCCGAGTTGGGGTGGTTTCTTGTGGCGGTGGGTAAAAGGAAAAATGGATCGAACTTTTCCCTTCCCTGGTCGGCTTCGAGTGTCGCCTATTTAAGCCCCACAATCCGCGGCCACTCCCACCTCACCTGACATCACCTCACTTGTCCGGAAGTTCCCACTTCCCCTTCCCCCTTGGATGCTCGCTCCCCTCCCGCCTCCCACCGCTCTCATCGCGGCCCGCCTCCATGGCAAAGTAAGCCGGAGTATTGCCGTCTGGGTTTTTGCTCTAGCCTCAATTAACTGATCGCTCTTAGGGTTTTTTTTGGGTTTTTTTTTTGTTTTTAAAAAATATTCCTGCACGCTTTGGTATGCTTAGCGTTTGTGTTTTTGCAAAAATCATTTTGTTTCTTCCATGGTTGATATTTCGATTGGGGGGTTTTCCCATGGTTGCTTCCGGATTGACGCGGGAGCCGTAGCGCACTGGTGTTTGATCAACGAGAGGTGGATTCGGTTTTGGGGTTTGGAGGAGATCTGATATTGCTCTTGAATTTTGAGTTTGATGTTTTCTGATGGCGGAATGCGTGCGTGATCGGCGGAGGGCGGTCCGAGATGGGCCGGTGGAACGCCGCGCAGCCTCGCCGCCGGTGCGATTCCCGGCGTTTCTCGGCCCGAAAAAGCTTCTGCAATCTGTTTGAGGTGGATGAGGAATCTTCCGCTGGAAGGAAGCAGAGAAGGGTTTTATCCTGTTTAGTGTATAGTGGAGACTGATCTTGTGTGGTATTGCCCGATCGCAGCTGGCCCTGTTTACTTGGACTTCATTGATTTGTGGTGGTCACAAAGCAGAGCAGAGATTTCAGATTTGTGTTACCGGATTGTCGATTGATAAAAATATGTGATGGTGCGAGAACGGCGTTCGGTATCGGTGGAACACAAACTACGTCTTATACGCCATCTCAATGTGTATTCTTGTGCGATGATTAGGTTGTTGTCACTTCAGTGATCAATTGATAATGATCGGAGCTTGTTATGGATTACGGTATGGTTAAAGGTCGGTGATGTTGTTTGTAACTTCTAAGTGAAGGGGCTTTGTATGATTAAGGGTTTGAGGAACTATTCAGTGCAGCGTCCTGGTTCGTTTGCTTATGGTGGATCAGGATCACGATTGACAAGTGCAGTTTTATGTGGAGGAATGAGCGATTGTAAATGGCAAAGTTTGTTCTTATTTATATTTCGGGGAAGTATTGGTGACATCAGCCTTCCCTCGATAGATCATAATAGGTCATAATGTGGCAATGATTTAGGGAAGTAAGCAGCTCCATCGTAGCATGCCACTGAATGAGTGGCCGTTTTTTGAATCACTGAATATTGAGATTAATGGGCATGGACAGCGTGCAATAATTTCGGGAAATTTAAGGTTGCATGCCCAACCGAAACAGAGTTCTATGGTCTTTAGTAGTCTCTGGCCATTGTTTAGACCCTCCAAAAACAGCATTACAAGACAAAAGATCAGGAAAGATTGTTTTGAGCCTCCGAAAACAGCATTACAAGACAAAAGATCAGGAAACCAAAAGCTGTATCAGTAAAATGGCCACCGAAACTAGTATTGATCACTCAGACAAATGCAGGGTCTATCTAACTTAGATAAGCGATGACCTTCGTTCCTACTATTTTTATTTGAGTAAATGTAACAAGGCAGTAAGTTTTCAGAACAATTAACTGCCGGATTTGTCTATGATTGTTATAGTTGTTGTTAAATCTGTTAAAGCATCTAGTGTCCTGTGCTTGTACCTAGAAGTTCAGATAAAGCTCTGTAGCTGTAAAAAAAAATCTTTATGTATTTGTAGTTTAGCATAGTTCCTATGTTGTTTGTTTATTAACCTGAAAGTTTTGGAGATAGCTTATCCTTGAGACAAGTAGGATCTTCTGTTATGTATCAGTGCTTGAATGTATTACCTGCTAGGTTCAAAATATGTTGTCCTAATTTGAATTGATCTCACATCTTTTACTGCAGGTCATGGATTATAACCGGGAGGGGAATCGCTACAAAAATAAGAAACGCAACTGATTTGTTGACTTACCGACTTGGTGAATTGGTTGCAGACGCATGGAGGGAGTGCCCAAACTGCAAATATCGCATTGATAACAGCGATGTAAGTTCAGTTAACTATCTAGTTATTACTGCTCGATTTGATTTTATTCTCAATTGTGTGATAGCATTTCCCCATTAAAATTTGGTGCATAGAGTTCAACACTGAGACAGCATTATTTCCAAACAAAGCCTCTGATACAGCACTAGCACTTCGTTTGTGCATCATGTGCTCTTTAATTGATTGCTAGTTAGATCTATACATACTCATTATTGCACTTGTTATGCTCGTTACGCTATTATGTTCGCAAAACAGATAGAATGCTTAATTTGTACCTACTTGATGTGTTTTTTATTTTGAAAACAAACAGAGATACCATTGTGCAGATACGCTGTTCAGATTGAACATCAAGTCTGAATATAGTCTTGTATATTACTTGGAAGCTATAGCTTATAGCTACTTGCAATAAGGTGTTTTAGTCCAAGCCTAATTTGGCTTAATCCGAATCTTAGGCTCGCCATGCTTCATTAGAGAAGTGTTTGGTTCTTTCTACAATTGTGACGCACCACACATTCTTAGCTCTATAACCCACATGTCGAGACCCAATTTAATTGCCATGAAAGGTGTGGTTATCTAATCTTAGGTGTGGAAAATTTAGCTTTAAACCAAACAGAAATTTCAGTCGTGTAAATTTCAATTCACATTGTATGAGATGTGTTGCATTTTCTAGACATCTTTGGTGGTACTTCATACCTTGCATTCATGCATTGCAGGTTTCTTTACAGTGGCCAGGACTCCCTGCTGGTGTTTTGTTTGCTCCATCTGATCTGGAATTGCTTAAACATTTAGAAGGAAAAGTTAGCCCGGGAAATTCAGAGTCCCATATACTTATTAATGACTTCATTCCAACTCTAGAAGAGGCGGAAGGAATCTGCTATACACATCCAGAAAATCTCCCTGGTACAATATTCTTGTTTTTCAGTTGTTAGGGCCTTTTGAACTAATTAGTTAGCTCATGTTTTGTATTAATAGGTTTTTCCTATTAATTCATATCCCCTTCCGTCATTCTGTTAGGTGTCAAGATGGACGGGAGCAGCAGTCATTTCTTCCATAGAATAGCAAATGCGTATGGTTGTGGTCAGCGCAAGCGTCGCAGGATCAGCAACAACGATAGTACTATTTGTGATAAGCACGTCAGATGGCATAAGACTGGAAGATCCAAAGCTATACTTGATAATGGTGTCAAGAAAGGCTGGAAGAAAATATTAGTTCTTTATACAGGTTCTAAAAGAGAAGGTGACAAGATAGAGAAAGATAATTGGGTGATGCATCAATACCACCTTGGGGTAGAGGAAGATGAAAAGGACGGGGAGCTTGTTGTTTCCAAAGTCTTTTACCAGCTGACGTCAAAGCAAATTGACAAGTCTGAAATTGATGCTGTTGATGAAGAATCTCATGCATTTGCTGTAAAAAATGATCCTAGAACCCCAAAGAGTAACCCTCCACAGCCTCGTCGCCCAAATAATAGTCCATGTGAAACTGAGCAGAATGCTACCATCCTGCAGGATCAGGTAAATCCAATTAACATCATTGGCTTATGAAACTGCCAACAAAATGAAACTTTGGATCATCAAAACGTCAACCATGCGAAAACCTTTTTTTTTTTTACCTTTATGAGTCAAGTAAGTTGTGAAGCTTCAGGCTTGCCTTTATAGGCCTCAAATAAATTCTGTTTTCAAGAATACATGCAGAGTATTGATCTCTAGAAATATTTCGTGTTATTTGCTAATCCTTCTCTCTCATGCTATTGCATTTCTGAAATTGTGATAGGAGGAGGGAGAATCTGGCACATCCATCCTTCACCCAAAGCATGAAGCTGAAGTGTTCGCAATTTCGCAACCTGTCCAGGACGTTGCCCTGCCTGACTTGGACACACCACTTGAGTGCAACCAGGTCCTGGACGCCGGTCTTGAGAAACCGCTGCCTCTCGACTGTCCTACCATGGACGCACTTCATGGATCGTTTTCTGACATGGACAATTTGAATTTGGGCACTTTAGCCGTAAGCGTATCATCTGTGCTTCTACCTTGTTCGTTTCCGATATATTTGTTAAGGCAAATCTCAACGTGTGTTTCTTTCTTGTATCTCGCGACAGGACTTGCAGTTTGGATCACAGGATAGCTACGGCAGCTGGTTGGACCGCATCTAAGAGAGAGAGAGAGAGAGTGAGAGAAAGAGAGAGAGAGAGAGGAGTTGGAAGCATCGAGAGTCACTGCAGGAAGACCGCCTTTTCTCGTAGTGTACGAATGCTCTCCAGAGAAACTTTGTATATGAATTTGCAGCGTGCAAAACTGCAAATTAACGTCAGCTATGTGCAGCAGCAGCAGTGGAATCGTCAAGCGATCTCCAGCAACGTCTCAACCTGAGTCTTGAAATAGTGTTCTTGAGAACCGTATTGATGTGTTGTAACTTCAGTAGAATCGTGTCACAATCTCGAGCAGCGTCTCCGCTCGAAGGAGTGTCATTGAGAACCATGTTGATGAGTTGTAATCCATGTGTTTCTTTCTCTAGCAGCGTCAGTAGAAAGGTTTTTGGCCATAGTTTGCTTGGACGTCCATGTGTTTCTTTCTCATTCAATGTGTCTCTGCCTGTGGGCCCGGGGCCGGCCTTTCTTGTTTTCTAAGGATGGTTGTCGTGCCAGATTCTCCATAGAAACCTCACGAAAACCCTCTCCGTGCCTAGTGACCTCCATCCAGATCCATGGCACCGCCCACCTCCCCCACCGCGGTAGCGGCGCGCGAAAACCGCGAACCGCCGAAATAATTGGTTAATCGGTTCGGCGCTATGCGCGCATGGCGCCGAGCGGCGGCCGCGCGCGCGGCGCCGACGCCGGCCGCGGCGCTAGCGCTCTTCAAGTCGGCGCTGTCCGCCGACCCGGCGCTCTCCCCGCTCGCCGTGCTTCCACACCTCGCCGCCGCCCCGTCGCTGCCCCACCTCCTCCTTACGGCTTCCGCCGCCGCCCGCCCCCACGACACCTCCCTGCGCCTCTACTCTCGCCTCAAGTCCCTGTCCATCCCAATCCCCACCGCCTCTCTCCACCCGCTCCTCTCCGCCCTCCCTTCCGCCCCCGCCTTCGCCCTCTTCGCCGACATCTTCCGCCTCCGCCTCCCGCTCTCCACCACCACCTTCAATATCATGCTCCGCCACCTCTGCTCCGCTGGCAAGCCCGTCCGCGCGCTCGAGCTCCTCCGCCAGATGCCCCGCCCCAACGCCGTCACCTACAACACCGTCATCGCCGGGTTCTGCGCCCGCGGCCGCGTCCAGGCTGCGCTGGAGATCATGCGAGAGATGCGGGAGCGCGGCGGCATCGCCCCCGATAAATACACCTACTCCACGGTGATATCCGGTTGGTGCAAGGTCGGCCGGGTTGAGGAAGCAGCCAAGGTGTTCGATGAAATGCTGACCAAAGGAGAAGTGGCACCAACCGCGGTGATGTACAATGCGTTGATCGGCGGATACTGTGACCAGGGGAATCTGGATGTCGCGCTGCGGTACCGGGATGAAATGGTGGAGAGGGGGATTGCCATGACAGTGGCGACCTACAACTTGATTGCGCATGCGTTGTTTATGGACGGGCATGCAGCAAAGGCATATGCATTGGTTGAGGAGATGGGTGGAAAGGGGCTTGCACCGGATGTGTTCACGTACAATATATTGATCAATGGGTACTGCAAAGAGGGTAAGGAGAAGAAAGCATTGAAGTTGTTTAAAGAGATGGCTGTGAAAGGGGTGCGTGCAACGGCAGTGACCTACACATCGTTGATATATGCTTTGTCCAAGAAGGGGCAAATTCACGAGACAGACAGGATGTTTGACGAGGCTACAAGGAAGGGCATCAAGCCTGACCTTGTCATGTACAATGCTCTGATCAATAGCCACTGCACGGGCGGGGACATGGATCGGGCATTTCAGATCATGGGAGAGATGGAGAAGAAGAGGATCGCACCAGATGATGTTACGTACAATACACTGATGAGGGGGTTGTGCTTGTTGGGCCGTCTCGATGAAGCGCGTGTGCTCATTGATGAGATGACGAAGAGGGGTATCCAGCCAGACCTTGTCAGTTACAACACGCTGATCAGAGGCTACAGCATGAAGGGTGACATTAAGGATGCTTTGAAGGTTCGGGATGAGATGATGGATAAGGGATTCAACCCAACGCTTTTGACATACAATGCGCTGATACAGGGGCTGTGCAAGAATGGCCAGGGAGATGATGCCGAGAACCTGATGAAAGAGATGGTGGGGAATGGCATCACCCCAGATGACAGCACATACATCTCGCTGATCGAGGGACTTACAACTGAAGACGAGCAACTGGCTGCAGCAGATGCTACAAAAGCATGACCTTATTAGGAAGCAGAGATTCATGATCTGGGCAGCAAGATCAGATAAGTTCAAAAATGCATAAAACAATTGCTTGTTCAACCTATACCAGTGTGCGGTGCCGTTCTAATTTTTACTTGGCCCTACCATGTTCTGATTCTGATAGGAGTGCAAAATGATCATATTGAAGATCAGTGGCGTTGGCAAAGTGGGTCAGCTAACTCATGTCATTTCATCTCATTTGTGGCCCTTGCCCGAGTTATAGATTTGGCCAATGGTTCATTTTTTTCTCAGCCGTAAACACAGGGGGTGATGCAACCTGTGAAGTTATAAATGTGGTTTTTAACAAAGAAGCCCAAGGGCTCGGTCGATGTTTTTTTAAGACTGCCAAACAGTAAATGGAGGTTGGATCTTGCAACTTGGTTAGATCACAACTCACCTTATTTATTTGGACGATATGCTACACTGGCTTCTTGTGGTTGATAGAACTAGGGATATGGACAAGTGTATTCACTAATACGGTAATATGTCATGCTTTGAAATGGCACTTCAGATCTACTCCCTAATTGAATTTCAGAGGAAATATTACCGAAATGATGTTTTGATTGTTCGTCATTCATGAGTATGAGCTCCACGTCGCATGATAGTGCTAGGGTTAAGCAAGGTGCCGTCATGATTAAGCAGTAACAGGGTTAGTGAAAATCTCAACTCTATCTAGATCATTGTTTTCATGATCAATGGTCCAAATGAGTGAGTATGCTGTAACTGCAACCAGTTCACTTTCATTTTGGCAGAGTTTTTTAGGGGCCATTTTGCCAGAGTTGAGACCTATGAGTTGTCACTTACTGTTAAGCACGGACCAATTGGAGACCGGAGATAATTAGGGTACGTATGCAAGATGCTTTTATATAAATACTTTACTAGCTGAATACTAGTACGGACGTGCTTGTCATGTGTAGAGGTGGGCACTGGGCCGGGCAATTTTAGGCCGGCACAAGGCACGTCCGGCCCAGCCCGACCTATAGCTCGGTACAGAACTGTTCTAAATGGGTCGGACCGGGCCGACACTGTTGCCCGAGCCGTGTCGGGCCTGCCAAGCGGGTACGGTGGGCGGCACGGCACGACACGCCCAACGACGGCTGTGGCCGAGCCTGTGGCATGCGGCCGGTCGGTGGAGAGGAAGATAGATGGACGGGGGACGCGTCGCCGTGGCCGCCGCGCGTCCGTGGATGTGCTCGTGTTGTCGTTCGAGCGGTAGGGGAGCCGCGCCGGGCCCCCGAGCCGCATCGTCATCGTCGGGCTGCCTAGCCGCCTCGCGCGTGGCCTCGCGGGGAGGAGCCGGTGGGGAGGGAGACGGCTTCACAGGGACGCCGGGGAGGGAGACTGGGAGACAGCTTCGCGAGGAGGATTCGCATGCTCGCAGCCATGGCCGAGCTTCGAGAGGCGTGTTCGCTGTGCCATGGCCGACGCATAGGATGACGAGGACGACTGCCATGACGATGCCCAAGAAGATGCCGACCGGAACAGTGGCGGAGGCCAAATCGTCACAGTGACCAGATGGGGCCAATAGAACGATGCAAGCACGACAGATGACGTCGGGGCCACAGCAGACAACGAGGACCACGTGGATGATGATCAAGGTGCGGCGACGACGCTCGGACGAGAGAGAGGAGGGAAGTTGTGCGGGCCTCGACGGAAGGGGTAGGGGTAGGGGCGCCATGCGGAGGAATCAAGGGGCCGCTCGGTCGGACGGATGAACCGAGGCTGAGGCGCGTGCGGCATGCAGCGCGTGCTGCGTAAGAGCTAGAAAAAGCCGAGAAATTAGGAGAGAGAGAGAGAGAGAGAGGGGAAAGAGATAGGGGATTAGAGCATCTCCAACAGTACCTTAAATCTATTCTCAAAAACTGATTTAAGGATTGATTAAAAAAAACAGCCTCCAACAGTACCTCATTCTTCCTCCCCATATCTTCGCACGCCCAAAAGAGCACCGACGCGGTCTCATTTTTGCGCGCTACGTCCGTGCTCCCAATCGAAGCCGGTGGCACTGCTTCCCCCTCCCCTCCTTGCGCGGCTGTGCCAGCCCCGCCGCCTCTCCTCTACAACGCCACCGTCTCCCGTACATCAACAAGAAAGTAGAGTAGTATGAAAAAGCAGCAAGAGGAGCTCAGGCCTCTTCTCTTCTTGGTCCAGGAGGCCTCAGCTCAGCTATGGATCAGCTTCTTGTCCACCGCCACCGCCGCCTCCTCCCTCCTCCCCATCCGCCGCTTCTCCCACCAGAAGCCCACCACCGTGCCCTCCCTCTCCCTCCCTCTCAAACCGCACCGCTCCCCGTCCTGCTCCCTTCTCCCTCCCGAAGCCCCACGCTTCTCCACCTCCTCAAGACAACCACGTCCAACCTCCTCTCGTCACTTACCTCCACCTCGAGAACCCTCCTCTTCCTGCTCGTCGCCTCCCTCCTCTCTCCTCGGCGTCTTGATGGGGACGGCCTTGTGTGTGGTACGTGGTGGGCTGTGGGAGGCCGAGCCCGGGAGGTGGAGTGGTGGTCGATGGAGGCGCCTGCACTGCACAGTGAGGGGGACCTCGCCGAGGCCGAGCGGCTCTTCACGGAGGTCTTGGCAGAAAAGCCCCTCCTCGTCCGGGCTCTCCATGTGGGTACTTTCTCATCTGTGCAGTAACTGCAGTTGTTCTTGCCGATATGATGTTTACATTATTCACATGCTATGATTGTTGGTTTCTGTCTGTCTGCCTTGGTAGTGATCATACATTTGGAAGAACTGAGAAATCAAATTGGTAGTTGTAGTAGCAATTGCAATGACAACATTGTTGATTGATGGAGGAATAGTTGTGCCATGAACGTTGTTGCAATTTGCTGCAATTGTTTCTAATCTATGCAAGGCTTGTGCTTGGAAGTCCTGATCAAAATTCTCAAGGAAAAAACAATTGTAATTTGTAACACTTGCCTCAGGTAACTGATTCAGATGCTAGCATTTTTAAATGTTTGAGGATTTGTGAGTATCCTTCCATAGAATGGTTTGTGAGTATCCTCTTTATTTGTGTTTCAGGCTTTTGCGGCGTGCAATGCTGCAATTAGCCATTCTGATTTTATAAGAAGAATACATTATACTGACTCTTGGATGACTGAAGCGAGAGGCAGGTATCGGATCAATGGCTACTGTAAAAATTACACATATTGAGATGATTTGTTAAGTTAAACAGGCATTGATTTGTTTAGTTAAGTTAAGTAGGCTACTGTAAAAATGGACAGTATGGGACCAAGTCAAAATATTTCTTGGGAAAAATGGGAACTGTTGGAGTATGATCTTTTTTTAAGGCCTAAAAACTTTTGGGAAGCTCCTAATCCAGGATTATTGGGAGTCAAATTATTGGACACTGTTGGAGATGCTCTTAGGAGGTTTGTCCGGTTCGGTAGGGGGGAGAGGGTTGGGAAAAAAAGAAGGAGGGTGGGCTCGGTCCTCGGTGGGAAAAGCAAGACAAAACAGGTAGCATTCGAATCAAGGGAAAAGTATTGTTTGAGTGAATTTGATCCATTTGAACTCAAGAGAATCAAGGCTACGAGGGAATCGAGTGAATCACGGGGAAAATGGACGAACAGGAGAAAAAGTTTTTGGCCACGCTCGTATATTCCCATCTCGCGCGTGAATAAACGTGATTGAAATGAACGTGACACGTTAAAAGATATAAAGCTGGTTTAATTTTAATCCCACGCGGTCGTGCCTTGTTTAAACGCTCAATGGACAGCGTGGGCCTGGGGCAAAGGCAGGAAAAGACAAGTGACACCGCTGATGTATTTGAAGTTTTGAACGCATATGCACATTAGTTCAATTTTTGTCATGCACGAGCATGCGCCTCATTTAAATTTATAATGACAGCGGAACAACGATGCGACACGTGATATGAGATAAAGTTGTACTGGATTTTTCATCCTGCTTTCTGTGCCCTCATTTGAATTTGCAACGACAACAGAATAACGATGCGACGCGTGACATGACATAAAGTTGTTTTCAATTTTTCATCTTGCTGCCCTCGCCTGATTTCAATTTGCAATGGTCATTTCGATAGACACATTATAAAGACAGGGGATGACTCTCATTTGTTTTGCACGTCTCTCTTCTTGCTTATTTTTGCTCAGTATATTCTGCACATCTCTCTATTTGCTTTCTTTTTTTGCTCTCTCACCACGAAATAAAATGTTTCGCAAGAGCAAGAGCAGGAGAGCACACCCCTGCTCTCCAAGTCCCCCTTGTCAGGATCAAGAGATTGATTCACGCCAATTCTCCCCTAGCATGGGAGACTATAACATGAATGAACGTCATCTGGATGGCACGCACAACATCAAGAATGCCTCATACACTCCGGATGCACCGAGCTCGGATGCCGCTACCTCGGTGCATTCGAGACGGGCGTCGATATCCACACCAAACACGCAACCCGACATATCGATGCAGCCAGCGCGGACGTCCATATCCGGCACTCGACGCATGTGGTGCTGGCAACATATAGACAGAACCGTCGAAATTGTGGACGAACATGAGATAGTGTATGTTGTTTGCAAGTACTGTCAAGCTAAACTATTTGCATGTGTATGTGGTGGTACATGTCATCTGAAGAGACACGCGGAGAATTGCTTGAGGAAGATATCGGCCGGACAGAGGCCAGGCGAGGGCGTGTAGGCACAACTCAACTTCAATACCGATGGTTCGGTAAGCACATGGGTATACAACGCCGACGTAGCTAGGGACAAAATTGCACGTTACATAGTTACAGAGGATCTTCCGCTTAGAATGGACGAGAACTCTAGCTTTGAGAGAATGGTGCAACGTGGTTTTTGCCCGTAATATCAACATGTTAGTAGAAGAATAACTACACGTGATATTTACAGAATATTTACAAATAAACTAGAAATGTTAAAACAGATCTTCATGACACTTAGTTTTTTATTTGCATTAACATCAGATATATGGATTTCCTTCCATCAAGGAGTAGCCTATATTAGTGTTGTTGCGTATTACCTAGATGACGAGTACGTACTAACATGACAATGCATCAGCTAACACGACGGCTATGGAGAATCTCTCACCGCACCTGGAGACTTATGTTGGAGGTTTTGTACTCCACCAAAGGTGTGTATGCCACATTATTAATCTCATTGTGCAGGCAGATTTGGTTGTAATGAAATCTAGTTTAGAGAGTATATGCAGTGCTATCGATTTTATTACAAATTCATCCGTAAGGTTTGTCCAGTTCTTAGAATACTGCAGGGCCAACAATAAGGAACCAAGAAGATTCAATCTTGATATGAAGGTTAGATAGAACTCAACTTATATTATGCTGCATTGGTTCAAAAACTACGAGCACATTATCACTGTCTTCGTCAACTGCAATAATCATGAGGCATTAGTTACTAAAGCGGATTAGGATATTGCTAGCCATTTTCGTAATTTTTTAGAATTTTTTTACAATGCAACTAAACAATTATCCAGTGTGTACTACCCAACTTCTTACTTAGTCACCGAGTGGCTTTGGCTCATTACTAATGCTTTTAAAGAAAATAGAGATAATTATATTTTACGTCGCATTATAGAACCAATAGAGCAAAAAATTTTTAAATATTTTCAAGCTATTCCACATCTGTACTGTTTTGCTGTCATTTTGGATCCTTGGAGAAAATTTTCTGACTTGTAGGGCGCCTTCGAGGGAATAGCTGAGACATTCGATCTTGATTTCTCCGGGGCCTATACTCATGTTTATAATGGGTTTTTCGAGTTTTTGACAAATATTACGAGAAGTTTGGCACCGGAAGTGAAGCACGAAGATCTACCTCAACAATGCAACAAGTACGAGGCAGTTCGATTGCTTCAAGTATATGGAAGGAGCTGAAAGGCAAGTCGTTTAGTTCGTCTTCCGAAACACCGAGCAGGTCGCAATGGAATCCACAGGTAGAGATCAACCACTACCTCTACGCACCTTTTGTGGAGACCGAGCTTGACATGAACTAGGAAAATCAACTTAGCTTGTTCTTGTGGTGGAAGAATAACTAACGTATTTACCCTGTGCTATCCCATTTCGCACGGAACGTACTTACGGTTCCGGTGTCCACTGTCTTGTCAGAATATACTTTCAGTTTGGTGGGAAGGATACTTGAGCCGAGAAGGTCGTCTCTCAGACCTGGGATGGTTGAGGCAATTACATGCCTCAAAGACTGGAAGTGTGTAGATGACAGGACACAACATCAGCTCGAGGATTCGGAGATTACAGGCGTGGTAGCCGACTTTGACAATCCTAGCCTCGAGTAGTCTATGTATATATATGTAGTTACTGTACTCTTTTCTTTACTAGAGGTACCCTACATCGGGGTGTAAGGATTTTAATAAGATAGTAAATATGTACATATTCAAGATTTAATAAAATTTACAACTTTTCCCCCAATATTTGTGTCCATTGTTAGCAATACTGATATCCACACAGAATGTTTCTTTCGCGTGCTTTCATTTTGATCCTTGCTTTGCGTGCACAAATAAGAAAAAAAAGTTGGTGCTACTTTTAATTGGCATGATTTACATATTTCTTTGATCAAGGCGCCTATACATTCGCTGCATACTGTAGCACCACGTACGCACGCTACTGTAAGCAAATTTGGGTCATGCCCTCTCGTCGTAATAGTGTAAATGAGCTGGGCCTAGACCGGCACGGCACAAAGCATAAATAGACCGTGCTTTGGCTCGCCGAAGGAGAGCTAGGCCGACCCGGCACGGTTTAGGCCCGAAGCACGATAGACCTGTGCCGGGCCGGCCCGGTACGACGCCCACCTCTAGTCATGCGTTGTGCCATCCGCTTTGCCGACACTCCCGACCAAGATTTGCTACGGCACGTCACCGGCAGCTAGAAGAACATCGATCAGAATTAGTCTTAGCAAACTTTTTCTGATACCATGTAAATTACTGAGAGAGATAATTTGTTGCGAACTAACTATTTGGAGAAATTTCATAAAGCCTCAAATTTTGCGGTCGTTATTGCATAAAACCTCGGATATTGTGACTTATGTCACTTAACCCTATGTATTATTGTCATAACATTTTACAAAACTCTACCTCATTACAATTACTCCTCCACAATCGCGACTGCACATGACAACAGTGGGCTGCTCTCCTTGCTCGACGCCTCTAGTCACATGACAGAGGACCTTGCACGCCACTACTTTCAGCAGTTCATCTTCACCATTGTCGGGACTAGAATATGTCAATTCGGACCCTCTGTGTATATCGTACTAGTCCAAGATCACGCTAGTGCACATAGATTTAATATAGATAAATATCACAATCATACAAAACGGAAACATAATAAAAGACTTAATATATTAAATATAAACGGGTTGATTGACCTTATGGTCGATTTTACATGACTATGCCATACAGGGCTCAACTATAAAATTAAATTAAACTGCAGTAGAAAGAAAACGTAGATAAACCTCACAGTATATCATAGGTAACTGACAAGACTCGTACTCTAAATGTTTGCCTCCTCCTGGTATTCCTTCTCTAAAGCTGATGTAGACTCTTCGTGAATTGATGATTTGTGGTTGGCAATGGTGAGTACTTAAAACACTCAACAAATTATGTACAAAATGTAATAGTAACATAAGTACATGCAAGCTTATTCTAATGAATAGCTAATATGGTTATTTTGCAGTAAAGCATCATTTACAATTGAATACATTAAATAGATTGAAATGACAGTAAAATAAATAACAGTAATAATAACTTTCAAGTATTTCCCAAGAGTAAACTAACTCATAGCCCTAAATCATATTATAAACTTCCTTTGGCTCACAATCTCCCTTTCCAAGTTTCATTTACAAAATCTAACCCTTGATGTTACAGTAATTTTGTGTTGCTACAGTACTTGCTACTTTGTGTTCTTGCTTGGTTTTGGTTCTTATAGATTTTGGTTCTTATAGATTGATTCATTGTCTCTCTTGATTCAACAAGTTTAATCTTGATTTAATCCATCCAAAATCTTTCTAGGGCGTCAACTTAGAGTTCCTGAAAGTTTCATTGGCTAATCTTTTGTGGATTTTGATTAATCTCGAAATTAGGGTTAGGTCAATTCTCGTCAAAATCTATTTTAGTAAGTTTTTGGGGCTATAACTTTTGATTCGTAGATCCGACTGTGCTGATTTTTTTTTAGATTCGTATTGGAATCTAGTTTCTACAGTTCAAATTTCAGGTCAATCTATTGGTTGGATCTCTGGTAATATATGTTTTAGTGATCACGTCTTACTCTGTTTTGTTAAATCCGAATCAGGCAATTTAAGTCCAAATTTGGGTGTTTCAAAAATCATCAAAAAATTGATTTTAGCTTCCGCGCAGTCATTCACCCCTCTCTAATTGCTAGTTTAGTGTATATCGATCCTACAGGCACTGGTGGCAATTGTCAGGGAGTGAGTCGAGGAGTGCCTATGTGAAGGCAAGCACAGCGGCTTCCTCGGCACCCGCATCTCCCATCTCACCTAGCCGATGTGTGGAGAAGCAAAGAAATAACAGGAAAGAGGGAGGGTGAAAGGATGGAAAGGATCAGGAAGAAGACGATTGCCATGTTAGCTCTACCTAGATGCCATGTCAATGGAAAAATGGACATACAGGTACCACGTCAGACAAAACCATTATGGTTTGGATCCAAAGGGGGTAAACTGAACAGTTCTATTAGTTCGATGTAACCCGGCCTTGGTTACTTGGTAGAACTCTTCATTGATGTAGGTGTGTTAAGTGGCCCTCAATCAACCTTCATAACATGTATAGGCCGAAATTTTGTGTCATCATTTTATTTTTGATACATATTTTTTCTTGGTTCTCTATGCGTTGTATGCATTTTGCTCTAGCGTGGCATTGGTATATCCGTCGATCCTGCAAATATTCTGTAACGGACCGCCCTTTTTAGGGGGGGTGCGTATAAATACCTTCACAGCTACCCAGGAATTTAGTTGTAGGTAACCAAGTGTACATTGTCAGACATAAAAGCAAATGCGAATATTTGATAGATAAATTAAGGGCCTAATGGCCAGAGTTTTACAAAAGTGCGGCTAGCACCAGATACATTACCAAAAACAACCACAGGAAAGGCTCGAGCAGATAGATCAAGGCCTTCAAAACCAAATAGCATCGCCATCTACGTTCTCCTGGAACTCGTCATCTTCTTGAATTTCTAAAAGATAAGTTTGGGAGCAAGGGTGAGTACACAACCGTACTCAACAAACCACACGGAAATTCTGAATATTACATGAACGGAATTTCAAGGAATTGGCATAAGTTTAAATATTTGGTGGATGCATGAGCTAGGATTAAATATAGTATAAAAGAAACATAAATCAATCAATCATCATCATTATCACAACACCACCACTGATTTTAACAAAATCCAGGTTACGGCAATTTATTATCAAAGCTACTCAAGCTCAGTTACCGGAATCACCCGAAATTAACCCAGCTTCATTAACCGGAAGCACGGCATATTCGAATACCATTTAGATCACTCTGCAGAGCTACTCAACTTTACCCACAAGATATCTACGGTCATTAGTGCCACGCGATTAACATGCAACTTTTATGCATGCGGCCCGACCGAGATGAACATAACCTTTCATTGAATTTCCCCTCTTTAGCTCCTACCTAGTAGGCGGTGCAAATCCCCAGTTTCCAGCGACCCACTTGGCCAAAGTGGACCTACTTGGTGACCAACCGAGAATCTCTTGTTGTGAAAACCGCAAGAATGGCGCACCATTCCGTTTCACCCCTAGCCTCACGCGCCACATTCCTCCAACACAAAATGGGGGTCCACCAGAGGCATTCCAAGGGAAAGATAATATCCTAAGACTCGTGGATCATGCCAACAAAGCTGATCGACCCAACTTGTGGTTGAGAGGGTTCTGAGTTATTTACTTTGCCCAGGGGTTGATCCTTAATTGCCGAAGACAAGATCCTTAATTGCCGAAGACAAGCCCGACACACACCGCACCACCGGTACCTCCTGTACCCTTTCCACACCACACTGGGCTTGTCATCGGTTTGGGGATTGGGCCAGCATCCACCTTCCGTGGTCCACCCAATACTGTCCCCCAAACCGTAGCAGGTTTTATAAATGTGCCCCGAGTCAAGACCCGGGGGTTTTGAATAATAAAAGAAGAGTAATGTTTATTAATATAACTAACCTACGGTAGTTCATTATTGATAACCTAGGGTTACAATTGGATATGGCGTACTCAACAGGGTTTTAACAAGGAAGTGGGTTTAACTAGTCAAGTCTTTCCAAACTAGCTCCGTTTTAGATTTCTACTCTATTCTGAGACAAATCACGATAACTAATTACATACAGTAATTATCTGAGAATAATGGGATCAAATATGTTCAAGGAGTGTGGCTTGCCTTGCGAGGTTAAAGGTTCGCTTAACGAGGCTGTCGATGTCGGTATGCGCCCCGAACGGCTCTTGTTCCTGCGACAGCTCCGCGTACTGCTCCTACTTCGAGATTCGTGCCAACGGTTGCTCGACGTTGAATCTAACGCGAGAAAACGCAATCGATAAATAAACGAACAAAACAAAACAAAAGAAAAGAAACGGAAACAAAATCAGAGAGAAAATGGTCGGAATGGAGTCCTGGGGCATTTTTGGAATTTTCTGGACTTGGTATGGTGAAACGGAGATCATTTTTGGACTCAGCGGCTCGAAATGGTCAAGAATATGTACTTTTGGCATTTTTGAATTTTTGGGAATTTTTGTGGAATTTTCCTGAATTTTTAATTGGGTTTCGGATTTTAAAATCGAAATTAATCCGAAAAGAAATCAAAAATCCAGGAAAAGGAATTTGGGCGACAGAACTCTCGCCCCTGATCCACTCGACTGTGAGGGGAAGACAATGTTGGTGACAAAGGGCCGGCTTGTCAGTGAGGGGCAAGAGAGCGCAAGATCTTGACGCTTGGGACCGATTCTGTGAGTGGAGGGGGCGCTGACCGGTGGGACCGAGTTGTCACGAGGCGGTCTTGATGGCGAGATTAGCCGGAGCTGGAGAAGACGAAGGCGATCTCGGGGAGGGCTTGAGCGGCAGGAAGAGAATCGGAAAGCGAGTACACTCTGGTGAACTCGTAGCGAGGAAGAAGTGGACAGAGAGTGAGCATACAAGCAAGTGGGAAAACCAGAGACGAATAAGATGGGGACGGCGCCGGCAATTGAGGGCTTGGGGAGGGCGGAAGAATTTGTGGGAAGTGAAGAGCACGACTCGGCGAATCCGGAGCGAGGCAACAGACGCGAAGGTGCTGTGGGATACACTGAAAGCCAAGTTCGGTGCATCGGATGCGAGCAGTGAACTGTATGTCATGGAGAACTTTCATGACTATAAGATGGCCGATAATCGCTCTGTTGTAGAGCAAGCCCATGAGATCTGATGCATTGTCAAGGAACTCGAACTCTGGAATGTGTCTTACCCAATCCTTTTGTGGCGGTTGCATCATTGCAAACCGCCTCCCTCGTGGAGGAGTTTGGCACAACTCTAAAACATAAGAGGACAAAGATATCGATCGAAAACGATGGCGCCCCTTGATGTTGAAGAGAAGGCTCGGGCTAAGGATTTCAATGGTAAAGGAGCCGAGGGCGATCCAGCGCCAACATGGTTGAGAAGAACTATGGCAAGAACAAAGGAAAAATAAACCTAACAAGACTACCAACTTCAAGAAGAAGAAGATGAACAATTTGAGTGCCTGCTTCACATGTGGTGAGTAGGACACTTTTCCAAGGAATGCCCCGATCGTGCGGACCGTCGAGGGAAAAAGGCCAACATGTGGATGACGTCCCAAGGTTGTCAACACGATGACCGCTAGCAATCCGAGACGCAGGTATGGTAATTTACCTTCTGTATTCTCAGTATTTCAGTCTTCCAGTTGGTGGATTGATACGGGTGCTAACGTTCATGTGTGTTCTGACATCAATATGTTCTCTTCTTATCAGGTCATTCGGGATTCCTCCGTCCTGATGGGGAATGGGTCACATGCTTATGTTCATGGCACTGGCACAGTGGATCTGAAGTTCACTTCGGGAAAGATCGTGCAACCGAGAACGGCAAAGATGTCCTTCTATCAACAAGAATCTCGTTAGTGGCTCCCTTCTATGCGAGAGATGGGTTTAAGGTAGTGTTAGAGTCCAATAAAGTAGTTGTGTCCAAGCATGGACTATTTATTAGTAAAGGCTATGAGTCGCGGAGGCTTGTTCCGCTTTTCCTTTCAGATTTCAATAATAAGTCTGTGAACCATATATGTGGTAGTGTTAATGATGATCGAGTACTTGGCACTCTCGTTTATGCCACATTAATTTTGGTCTTATGAATCGGCTTTCGGCATGAGTTTAATTCGAATTTCACTATTGCCAAAGGTTCTAAGTGCCATAGTTGTGTGCAATCGAAGCAACCTCGAAAGCCTCACAAGGCTACCGAGGAGAGGAACTTGGCACCTCTATAACTCATACATTTCGATCATGCGAGATGAATGGTGTGTTGACAAAGGGTGAAAAGAGATATTTCATGATATTGATTGATGATGCGACTAGATTTTGCTATGTTTACTTGTTGAAAACTAAGGACGAGACGCTAGACTACATTAAAATCTATAAAGTGAAGTTGAAAATCAACTAGAGAGAAAGATCAAACGTCTTAGGTCGGATCGTGGTGGCGAATTTTTCCCAAAATCTTTGATGATTTACATGCGGAACATGGTATTATTCATGAGAGGACACCTCCTACTACTTGAATCAAGCGGGATTGCCGAGAGGAAAAACCGCCTGTTGACCGACTTGGTGAATGCCATGTTAGACACTCTTGGTTTATCTAAGGCATGGTGGGGAGGCGTGTTGACTTCATGTCATGTCTGAATAGAGTTCCCAATGAAACATGGAGAAGACCCTTACGAGAAGTGGGTTGGAAGAAAACCATCACTTTCTTACTTACGCACATGGGGATGCTTGGCGAAAGTCAATGTACCGATTAACAAAAAGCGTAAGCTCGGGCCTAAGACGATGGATTGTGTCTTTTCGGGATATGCTCGATGGAGCATCGCTATAGATTTTAGTAGTTAAATCGATGTGCCACGATATGTATGTTGATACTATTATGGAGTCTCGTGATGCTACATTTTTGAGAATATATTTCCGATGAAACATATGCATAGCTGTCGACGATCGGGATTGCCAACCGCAGAAAATGAGGTAGGGGTCAATGAGAAATGGGACCACAAGCTGCGCTTTGCTCGAACAGGGGAATGAGGTCGAGGAGGTCGATGGTCTGAGCTAGGGACAACGAGCGAGATGGAGGATTATCTTGGTTCGAGCCCCGAGAAGGTAATAGCTCTACTCCAGTCACCTTGCGGTGGTGGTTCGATGTTTGTGAGTACAAGAGAGTTCTGACTCAATCTTGGCGATGCTAAGTCTAAACTTGAACTTCGGGTGTGTGTCTGTTGGGTTCTCCTTCCTAAGTGTTTACAAAGCCTCGATCTTATACCCATTCTCCTTGCAGCGTTCGGGAGTATTCCTCGGATCGTGGCCTTCATGCACATTGATAGCCGGTGGAAACTGTTCCGATCCCTTGCAGCCTGCATTACTCCACGATCCCGTTCTCGTAATTGCCAAGTGATGGCGTGTGCAGGATCCAAGGAGCGCCACCGACCTTGAATCATTCCAAGCAAAGAAGTCGTGAGGGCCCCGAGCTCGAGAATCTGCGCCCTAGGTCGGCGGCCTCGAGCTTGATCCGAGTCTTTGATCGAGGCCTTCCGAGCTAGGGGACCGGTTGATCAGTCTTGACGACCAAGGGTTGCCCGCCCCGGCTGCCTAGCCCCGAGGCTCAAGGTCGTAGAAGTAGCACCAAGGATGGCCTCGAGCCTCACCCAACAGGTCGCTGGCGGCAACCCTTGCAAGGTCTTGGAACCTTGTTCGAGGTCGGGCGGAGATCGCAAAGTGAACCCCAGGCGAGACACCTGGCGACCTTTGATTTTTCCGAAGTGATACGGATGCCAACAGCCGGCGGACACCTGCAGTGCTTCGAGTCCGCCGCCCAGGTCTTAATTGAGCCCGTCTAATCATGCCCGGCGCGCCTTTTGAGGCGCCGTAGGAGGTTAAATCCCAAGAGCGCCGTGGAAGACCCCGAGCTTTGGATCATCAGCCTGAAAGCTTCTGCGCCCTCCTCCCAAGCCTTCTCGCCCGAGCAGACCGCCTTTCCATCTCCACATGACGTTTCGCCATGGCCAAGCTGGGGAAAAGTACCTTGTCGGTCACGAGGATGAAGGAGCTCGAGGCCCTGGGGCTGTTGGATCAGGTGACCTGGCGGTTGCCCGGTGGCGAGACCGAACCTCGTCCTCGAGATGACGAGATCGTCTGCACCGAGCAGCATTCCCTCTTCGGGCTGCGGACCCCGGAGAGCGAATTCCTGGCCGACGTCCTCGACAGTTGCCAAATTGAAGTGATCAACCTGGTACCCAATTCCGTCCTCACCCTAGCCGTCTTCTCCCATCTATGCGAGGGGTTCCTGGGGATTCTTCCCACGCCCTCGCTCTTCTTCCGCTACTTCTCCCTCTTCCGCTCCGGGAAGGACCCCGTGGTCGGGTGCCTCTATTTCCGGCAGCGGCCCGGGCTCAAGTGGGCTCTGCCCAAGATCCCTGGCCGGGATTCTCTTGGTCCATGGTCAGAGCGCTGGTTCTACCTCAAGAAGGGGGAGAACGGGAGGCTGCGATACGAAGGAGCCCGATCCTTTGGGAAGATAGAGACCCAGAGATCGAGGACCTCAACGTCGACGAAGCCATCGCCGCCATCCACATTTGCGCCACACGCGGTCTCACCGGTCGAGCGATCGCGAGCGACTTCTGCGAATCGGGTGTCTCCCTGCGGAAGAGGTTACATCCGTTCTCCCAGATCGAGGACGCGATGATTCGACCCGCGAGAGTTCATCTGGTAAGGTCTTGACCACAAGGCTTTTTGCTTGACTTCGTACTTCTTCCTCCTCCGCGGCTCTTGTTCGTAGAAGGCCGAAGGAGTCTGGGTCGCGGCGGGATGCGAGAAATGTTGAAGCTGGCGTATGAGTACACTCTCGGCGACCGGTCAAGAACGTCTTGCACGAAAGCCCGAGGTAAGCCTTCCATGACCTCTGACCTCATCCGAACATGCGCCGTCTTTTGCGACCGTGCTTGCTTGTAGGATCATCAAGAGTGGGAGACAACATGAGATCGCTGCTCCCCTGCCCGATGAGGGCAAGAGCAAAAGGAAAGAAAAGACTCCCCTCAACGAGGTGACCGCCAGGGACGAAGAGCCTCACATCGAATGGGGTGACCGCGCCACAGTAAAGACGATCATAGCCAATTTCGAGCTCGCGCCCTTGGCTTCTCGAGCCTAACAAAGTTTCTTTACTTGGCAACAACAAAGCGCGTGCCGCCGCCAGACCACCGAGCCCGCCGCCAGTGATGCGAAGCTCATCATGACCGCCTCCCTGCACTGAGAGGAAGGAAGCGGATTCCTCCTCCGAGCTCGGGCAACAGACCATCGCCGGCCATCGGCGAGGCAGAGGCCACCGACCTGTAAGAGCACGGCTTTGCAACCTGCTCCATCTCCGTGTTTTCTTAGTGCTTATCCTGATTGCAGACCTCGGCGCTCGAGACCCGAGCTTGCCCATTCGACAATGCACGTTGTTGAGGCGAGTCCGAGTCGAGGAGGGGCAGACGCCTACATCTTGGCTCCGCGCGGTCTTGGACAAAGCGCGCTCTGCCGGGACCTCGAGTGGGCCTGGTGGGAGGGTTCGACCAAGGCCCCGATAGCGGGCGAAGGGACCCCAACTGCGATCGGCGAGGATTACAAAGATCTTGGCGAGGCGGTACCCTCGCGGTCGTCGATCCTCCCGAGATCGAGGGAGACATGGGCGTCCGGGCCCCTCAAGTCATGGCGCGCGCCGATCGTTGGCGGCCGTGTCACCGAAGTCCCTGAGGCCCCGCCGACCAAGACCGCGCCTGATGGCGAGACCGCGGTTCCCCGGGCCACGGAGAGCGACCACGACAACGGGAGGCACTCCGATGACCCGGCTTGCGAACTTCCAGCCCCTGGGGAACACAACACTCCACCCCCAGAGGCTGGGTCGGATGTTCTTCTTGCGGCAACTCCGCCATCGGTGGCCGGAACCTTGACTACGGAGGTCGGGCCCGGCTACCGCTGCCGTACCTCGGTCGGGGTCCGACATGGCGGTCGATGTGGAAGGATCTCGGCCGCCGCCAAGACGTCGTCCGTAGGCCCGGACAAGGTGTGCGCGGTGATTGAAGAAGGCCTAGGTCACGGGGACCGGGTGAAGGTTTTGAGATCAACCACGGCTTCGCCTCGGCGAAATGAGCGAGGAGTTCTCCAGTAGCGCGTCAACGGTATGACTCCGTGAGGTAGGAACCTTCCTTATATGCCCCGTAATACGTTAAGTTGTGTGTTCTTGACAACTTCTTACCGTCGTGTTTCTTGTTTTCAAAGGCGGTTGGCGGCGTGATCGAGGGCTTCAAGGTCTCAACGAGCATGTCGGCGTGCTCCGCCAAATCTTGAACGCCGTGGAAGAGAGGGAGACCGAAGCGCTCTGTGCTCTTAGCGACCATTGAGGCGGACAGGCAGAAATCGGCGGCTCAGCGGAGCTCAACGATCGCATCGCCACGATGGTGGCGCTGGAGGTATCCCATGCCGCCGAGCTCGAGAGGACTAGATCCTCCGAGCGTGAGCATGGGTGGAAGGCGCAGGAGCACGAGCGCGCTCGAGCGACCAAAGCGATCGTGGCCCTTGATGCGGAGCGCGCCAAGGTCGAGCTGCTGGAGAAGGCCGCCGCAGAGCGAACTTCTTCAGACTCGGCGCTCGAGACCCTTCGCGCCCGGATCGAGGCCCTTGAGAAGGCCGCTGAGGAACAAGCCGCCCTGCCCAAGCGCGCTCGACAAAGCGCGCCAAGGTTGTGGCACTTGAGGAAGTCGCCAAGAGCAAACCATCGCTCTGACCACGGCGCTCGCCGACGAAGCGTGCCAAGGTCGGCGTTGGAAGGATCTGTCGCCGAGCTATCATCCTCAACCAAGGCGTCTCCCGAGCTAGAGGCCAAAGTCGCGGGGCTGGAGGAGAAACTTGGGCGTGCCAGCAGGGCGGCGAAGACCGCCTTGGCCCAACTCAACGACGAACGTCGCCGAGCCACGGACGCAACCAACGAGGCCCTCCTGCGGCAAACCGAAGCCTCGACGCTGCGGGCCAGAGTCGCCGAGCTCGAGCAAGAGAAGCTCGCGCGCGAGATGGAGGATCTGTAGCTCAAACATCCTTGATCCTGTAAAAACATCGAATGTTATCAACTGGTTTGGGTTACCTTTTTTGAAGTGTGCGCTTCTTATTCGCGATCAAGATCCATAGGTCGTTCGTAGATGTTACATCCTAGCCAGCCCCCGTTGGGTCTAAGGTCGAGCAACGCCGACCTTGGACACAAGTATAAGACGAGCAAATGACCATGACCTGCAGAATCGAGATGGAGTACTCGCGAAAAAGAAATGCGACAAGCGAACCCGGTGAATAAATCACCAACTCCACGACCACGACCATGCACGCACTCAATAGCCAAAAGGTGCCGAGCTTGTAGTTCAAACCGGACGCAGGGGGTGAGCTGATTGCGAAGAGTTTCGGCTACGTTGAGCTCGACCACTGTGGGGGTGAACGTAAAGCTCGTGATACCCAGACTAAGGAGCGAATGCGAAAGTCGTGCCCGAAGAAAAATTACAGAGACGCTCATAAAGAAAAAGACATGAATGATAGAAATCGGAGAATATCCTTTTATTGAAGCTTTAAAGATATAGAGATTACACATAAAACTTGCGAAGTTGATCTATGTTCCACGAGCTAGAAAGCTCTCTGCCATCGGGCATCGCTAGCCGAGTAAGCCCGTGCGATCTGTTGAAAGCGACTCTATAGGGCCCTCCCACTGGGGATAACTTGTTGGTCTTTGGACAATACCGAATCCGTCTCGGGGCTAAGTCCCCAACAAGGAGCTTCCTAGGTCGAACCGTCGAGATGCATGTCTGCGAAGAGCTTGCGGTGTATCTGTTGTCGTAGCGAAGGCTGACATCTTACTTCTTCCGCGAGGGCAAGGTCAAGAGACCGTTCTTGCTCGAAGTCGGCGTGGTCGACAGACCGACCTGGCGGAGCCAGCGTTACCTCCGGAGGCGGGACGGCCGATACCAAACATTTGAAAGGGTGTGGACCTGTTGTTCTACCGGTGGGTACGAATAGACCATAAGGCGGTGGGAAGTTCGTCCACCTGTGTCGTCCGTAGCGTTTGAGCTCATCAGTAACTTCGCCTTTTGGCGCCTTGGACGATCTGTCGTTGGCGCTCTGCCACTCCGTTGCTCGAGGATGAGCCACCGGCGAAGCACACTTTGGTGCCCATGTCCTCGCAGAATTCTGGAATAATTCACCGTAAACCGAGTACCATTGTCGGTGATAATTCGCATGAGACCCCATACACGGTGACCACGGACAAGCGGAAAAAAAGCGAGCGGCGGCGGCGGTGATGGTCGAGACCGCTCGGCCTCAATCCATTTGGTGAATGTGTCGATGGCCACGAACAGAACTTTCTCCCCGATTGCGGGAAAGGGGCCGAGGATATCGAGCCCCTGTGTCGAGAAAGGCGAACAAGCGGAATGGTGCGAAGGGCGTGGGCGGTGGTGTACCTTTCTGGCGTGAAACTGACATGCTCGGCAGGTCCGGACAATATCCCGAGCATCCTGTAATGCCGTCGGCCAGTAATATCCCAAACGGAAGGCCTTGCCGACCATAAATCTGTCTGAAGAGTCGCCCACGAGACCGAGTGGATGTCGTTGAGTAGGTACTTACCCTCCTCCGTGGAGATGCATCGAGTCAGGATGCCAGAGACATTCCGTCTGTAGAGCTTGCCATCCACGAGCTTATACAAGCTTGCTCGACGCTTAATCCTGCTTCTGTTAGCGGGGTCGGGCGGCAGGTCGCCCCGTGCCAGGAAGCTGTGTATGGGCTCGGCCCATGCGGGAATACCTTCCACCACAGCAAGCACGACCTCCTGATCGGAGATAGATGGAGCCGTCAGCGTCTCGAGGATGACGTCGGGGGGTATCTCTTCGTCGGAAGAGCCGAGCTTGGAGAGAAAGTCGGCACTGGAGTTGTCCTTCCTAGGGACATGCCTGAGCTCCAAGTTCTGGAACCATTTCTCCATCTTGCGGACCTCGGCGAGATACCTCGCCATTGCATCCCCCGAGCATTGATAGTCCTTGTTGTACTAGTTAATGACGAGCTGGGAGTCTCCCTTCACGACCAACCGTCGCACGCCCAAGGACTTGCAGGCTCGTAAGCCCGCCAAGAGAGCTTCATATTTTGCCATGTTATTGGTCGCAGAAAGCCAAAGCGAACTACATACCTCAAGCTGGCGCCCATGGGTAAGGATAAATATCGGCCCGGCGTTTGAAGGACCTCGAGCCATCGAAGAACATGATCCAGGCTTCTCTTCTTGACCTCGAGCCCGAGGCGGGTTGCGGCGTCTGTTCGACCACGAAGTCGGCGAGCACTGTGACTTGATAGCTGTTTCGCCACGACACGGATGTTAAACGCCGCCGATTCCATAGCCCATTTAGCTATCCGTCCGCCGTATACGGATTCCGCGAGATGTCACCGGCGGGAAGTTGCTCGGGGCGACCACGGAATGCGCTGGAAGTAGTGTCGAAGCTTCGCGAGGCCATGAGAAGAGCATCTGGCGGTTTACGCACTTGCGGATAACGCTCCTTTGGGCCATGTAAGACCTCGCCGACATAGTAAATTGGATCTTCTTTGTGCCCCTGTTCGCAATTAGGACAGCACTCACGGCTTAGGCGGTGGTCGCAAGATAAGCGACAACCTCTCGCCAGTCTGCGGAGTTATAAGGAGGGTGGGGATGACAGATATACCTTCACTCGTTGAAAGATCGTTGTATACGAGTCCATTCAAAGCCCGTGCTTGCGCAGGTCTTAAAGAATGGGAGACCTCGCTTCGCCGAGCCTCGAAATGAATCTGGCGAGGGCGCCATGCGGCCGGTGAGGCTTTGTGCTTGCTTGATCGAGGTCGGGGCTCCATCTTCTCGATGGCCGATCTTCTCCGGGTTTGGACCAACCCCCGAGCCCCCGATCATGTATCCAAGGACCTTCCCTGATGCCGCGCCAAACACACACTTCTCGGGGTTGAGCTTGATTTTGTACCTGTTCAGGTTTGCAAATGTTTCCTCAAGGTCACGGACGTGGTCGCCCCGGAGGGCTTTTGACAATGATGTCATCTACGAGACCTCGAGGTTTAGCCAATCTGCGGCTCGAAGGTCTTAGTCATCAAATTTGGAATGTTGTCCCGCATTACGCGGAGACCAAACGACATGGTCGTGTAGCAATAAGTCGAACGGGTGATGAAGGCGGTCTTGCTCTCGTCGTCGACCGCTAGCTTGATCTGGTGGTAGCCTGAGTAAGCATCCAAGAAGCTTAGCATCTTGGCGTTGGCGGTGGAGTCGACGATCTGGTCGATCTTGCGAAGGAAAATTGTCCTTCAGGCGGGCGAGTTCAACCCGTATGGTCGGCGACATTCTCCACTTGCCACCCTTCTTACGCACGATGGCCGGGTTGGCGACCACTCGAGTAGTCGATCTCGCGGATGAAGCCGCCTTGAGAGCTTATCAAGGTTTTCCTTGATGACCGCAACCTTCTCTGGGGAGAAGCGACGCGATTCAGCGACTGCAGTCTAGAATCGGCTCGACCAGTAACTTGTGCTCGATCACCTCCTTGGAGCGCCAGCATATCTGCGGGCTCCCAGCGAATATACCTTTGTTGGCGCGAAGGAAGGTGGCGAGCTCGAGTTCCTATTTGGGACTTAGTTCGCCGAGAGGCGTGGACACACCCGTCGTGTCGCCTTCCTCGGCGGCACGGCCTTTGTTGCCCATTGGGTTGAATCGCCCTGCACGGGCGTTCTTTTCTGTCACCTCTGGACCTTCTTTGGGGATGACATGCGGCGAGCGCCAGGTTTTGGTCTCATGACCATGTCTTTGCTGCAGTCATCAGCGCCGCGTAGCGATGCCGTTAGGGCCTAGGAGCTTCATGCACCGATGGCCGTAATGATTAGCCGCCATAAACTTGATGAGGCGGGCCTTCCGAGAATAGCGTTATGCGGGAGGTCGCCTCGACCACCTCAAAGGTGATCGGTTCGGTCGCGGAAGTTGTCAGAGCCGCCGAAGGTGACGGGCAAGACCACGCCCCAAGGGAGTAGTCGAGCTCGAGGAGCGATTCGAAGAAGGGATGGCGATGCTTTTGATCTTTGGCCGGGAATCTGCATCCGGTCGAGTGCTTCCGCTGCGACAAATTAAGAGAGCGCCACCGTCGACCATGACCGCCTGACCACTGTGTGTTCTTGATGGTGAGTCACGACCAAAGCGGTCTTTAAGTCTCGGGCCATACCTTGTAAGGCATCCTCCGGAGAAAAGGTGATGGTGGCCCGGCCCACTTGCAATGCTACTCGGCGGGCTTTCTGATGTAACGATAGATGGCCGGAAAGCAGACCTTGATCTCACGCTGGATGGTAGGTCGCCGAGCCGAAGATAACGTCAATCCGGCTCTCGCCTGTTGGAATTCGGTCGAGGTCGCCGTGCTCGACCGGCATTCACCCTTTCGGGTGGTCGTCATCCTTGAGAGCACGGGCATCTCACCACGTCCGTCATAGAAGGCTTCAAGCTTTCCTGCCAAGCCTGCAGACCGCAGTCGTGGCTGGCCGCCTGCAATAAACAGGCAAAATTCGCCTCGTCGTGCCTCGACCGCCTTCGGCTCCTGCGGTCGGCGTCGGTCCTCCGAGGTCGAGCCGCCGCCCTCTTTACGGGCCGCCACATGCTGGTGGGATCGAGGCCGACCTTGACGAGGTCGGGTCCGTCCGAGTCGATCCGGACCTCAAGGACCTCACGCTGGCCGTCCGCCGAGACGATGACCATGGTGACCTCCGCGGTCCTGCGGTCACGCTTCCGCTTCTTGGTGCGGGTGTCTTGGTCGGCGCCCTTGGAGTTGGACAAGCCGGCCTCGAGTGGCTCAGACCAAGCTTACCTTGAGTCGTGTCGCGCTTCAGCCAGACGGCGTCGTCGCGTCGCTGCACTGTTCCGCCATGTGAAACAATTTGTTGTGCCGAGCCTTGTCGTGATCTCGAGATCTTGATGGCGCCGGTCGTAACGCCGAACTTGAAGGCCTTGATAAGCTGCTTCATCGAGATGCTTGGAATCGGGTTCCTTGTGCGGATGAACCGCCGCACAAAATCACGAAGAGGCTCGCTCTTGCCCCTGGATGACGCGATCCAAGTCCTTCTCCCTCCACGGCGCTCGTAATGACTCACGGAAGTTGGGAGGGCGCTCTGATTTGGCGCCATGACTGAAGGCACCGCCTCTGGTTGAAGAGCGAGGTTGAGGCGGCGCAAATCGAAGCGGTCGGGAGATAGTTGGCCATGACCAACTTGTCACCTCCGCCGCCAAAATGGCGGTCGAGTAGATGGACGAGAACTTCGTCGGGGTTCTTGGTTCCGTCGAAGCACTCGATCAAGCGGGTTTAAACCGCGAGCCAAGATCTGTGACGAAGGTCATCAAAGTCGCCACACAACCGTAGGGCGGGGCGGGTGTACGCGGGAGCGATCGCGATAACGAGATCTCCTTCTTTGTCTGAATCCGAGCCGGGCTCCCTTGACGACCGATCTTGGCGAGATCGGTCATGATGCCGAGCACGGAGTCGCTGGGAGGTATTGCGGCGGTCTGTCGCGACGCGCTGGGGCGGAATGTCTGGGAAAGTCCCGTGACTCTTGCCGGTTAGCGTGGAGCTCGTGTGGCTCACCTCGCGTCCGGTTGCCGAGTCTTGCCGAGGGTGTTCTTAGACGAAGCGCTTCTCGCCTCGGCGGCGGCCGATGGGTGCGCCTACAACGGCGTGATGAATTGTCGCCGCTTCTCGTGGAAGGGTCCTGAGCGGTGACTTTGGTCTTTGCGGAGGAATGGCCTCGATTGCGGCACGATCGAGTTCTTCGGCCAAGGCCCGCCAAAGACTCCGATTTTGCCCTATCGGGATCGGCCATGATCCGCAATAGCTGATGGCGCCCCGAGGGAGGAGCCTCTCTGGTCCTCCGTCGGGCCTTGATAATGGCCTCGATTGATCGCAGCGTGGACCATTCGACGAGCATCCTCGGGAGTTTGTGGAGTCGCGACCCCGCTGCTGCGTCCTCACCGGGGCGTCGCCATGAAGACGTCTTTGCTCACACGGTGGTGGGGAAAGCAGCGAGGATGCGGAGCCGGACCCGCGTCCGATCCCACGCTCGAAGAGTGTTAAATCGATGGAGAACGCCATGCTCCTAAGACCTCGGAGTTTTTCCGTGAATGAACAAAGCAATCGGGCCCCACGGTGGCGCCCATTTGTCGACGATCGGGATCGCCAACCGCAGAAAATGAGGTAGGGTCAATGAGAAATGGGACCACAAGCTGCGCTTTGCTCGAGCAGGGGAATGAGGTCGAGGAGGTCGATGGTCGGAGCTAGGGACAACGAGCGAGATGGAGGATTATCTGGTTCGAGCCCCGAGAAGGTAATAGCTCTACTCCGATCACCTTGAGGTGGTGGTTCCGATGTTTGTGAGTACAAGAGAGGGTTCTGACTCAATCTTGGCGATGCTAAGTCTAAACTTGAACTTCGGGTGTGTGTGCTGCTGGGTTCTCCTTCCTAAGTGTTTACAAAGCCTCGATCTTATACCCATTCTCCTTGCAGCGTTAAGGAGTATTCCTCGGATCGTGGCCTTCATGCACATTGATAGCCGGTGGAAACTGTTCGATCCGCCAGCGCGCAGCATTACTCCACGATCCCGTTCTCAGAATCGCCAAGTGATGGCGTGTGCAGGATCAAGGAACGCCACCGACCTTGAATCATCCCAAGCAAAGCGGTCGTGAGGGCCCCGAGCTCGAGATATCTGCGCCCTAGGTCGAGCGGCCTCGAGCTTGATCCGAGTCTTTGATCGAGGCCTTCCGAGCTAGGGGACCGGTTGACTGTGCTGACCGACCAAGGGTTGCCCGGCCCCCGACAATAGCACTTCTAGTTTTTCTTCTAAGATAATTCCTGAGACTATTACACCTGTTGAGTCTTCTGAGCAACCACTCGAGAAAATCCTAGAGGAGGATGACAATGAAGCTCCTAGAAAGAGCAAGAGACAGATGATTGAAAAATCCTTTGGCAATGATTTCATTGTGTACCTTGTGGATGATACTCCCACGTTCATTGCAGAGGCATATGCATCTCCAGATGCAGATAATTGGAAAGAAGCTATCCAGAATGAGATGGACTCGATTCTCGCCAATGGGACTTGGGAGGTGACTGAACGGCCCAATGGGTGTAAACCTGTGGGTTGTAAGTGAGTGTTCAAGAAGAAGTTTAGGCCTGATGGTACTATTGAGAAGTACAAGGCTCGGCTTGTGGCTAAGGGTTACACCCAAAAAGAAAGCGAAGATTTCTTTGATACTTATTCACCTGTTGCTAGAATGACCACCATTCGAGTATTAGTTTCCCTGGCTGCCTCATATGGTCTTCTCGTTCATCAGATGGACGTGAAGACAGCTTTCCTTAATAGAGAGTTAGATGAGGAAATCTACATGGAGCAGCCTGATGGGTATGTAGTAAAGGGTCAAGAGAGCAAGGTGTATAAATTATTGAAATCTTTGTATGGCCTGAAACAAGCACCTAAGCAATGGCATGAGAAGTTCGACACCACTTTGACTTCTGCGAACTTTGTCATTAATGAGGCTGATAGATGTGTATACTATCGCTATGGTGGGGGTGAAGGAGTTATATTGTGCCTTTATGTCGACGATATACTAATCTTTGGCACAAATATTGATGTGATCAATGAGGTCAAGTCTTTTCTGTCAAAGAAATTTGATATGAAAGATCTGGGAGAAGCCGATGTAATTCAGAACATCAAACTTATTAAGGATGAGAGTGGGATTACTCTTTCGCAATCCCACTATGTGGAGAAGGTCTTGAGCGGTTTGGCTTTATGGACCGCAAGCCCTCTCCCACTCCTTATGATCCCCAGTGTGACACCGAGAAAGAATAAGAGAATTGGTTTAAACCAATTGAGATATTCTCAGTTGTCGGTTCGCTCATGTATCTTGGTTGGTGCAACGAGACTGATATATCATTTCTTTGTGAGCAAATTGAGTAGGTTCATGTCAAACCGGGTTCAGATCATTGGCATGCACTTGAAAGGGTAATGCGCTATTTGAAAGGTACTATGAGTTATGCGATTCACTATTCGGGGCACCTGCAGTGCTTGAGGGATCTGATGACTTAACTGGATTTCGATGTAGATGAGCTCTATGCCACCGGTGGATATGTGTTTACCATTGGTGGTGGCGCAGGTCATGGAGGTCCCGCAAGCAGACCATCTTGACAAGGTCAACCATGGAGCGGAGCTCATGCTTTGGATCTGACCCACCGAGAGGCAGATTGGTGCGTGAGCTCTTGATGGACTTGCGGTGGTTGAAAAATCGATAACGGCTATCCTTATGAATTGTGATAATCAATGCTGTGATTGCTAAAGTGAACGATGCTAAGGATATCTGAAGTCATCAAGACACGTTAAAAGACGCATCAAGTCTGTCAGAAATTGAGAAACTCCGGAGTAATAAGTGTGACTTATATTCAAAGCAGACAAAAAACTGGCAGATCCTTTACGAAGGACTATCACGGAATGTGATAGAAGGTGCATCGAGGAGATGGGTATGAGACCCATATAAGTTGCAATAGTGGTAACCCAGCCTTTGTGATCGGAGATCCCGTGAATTGGGTCCTGGGTAAAACAAGCTATTGACGAACTGAGGAGAGTAATCTGTTACCCTCTCTATGTGAAGATGCAATGCTCTCAAAATGCTGTAAAGCAGGATGGCAATATGTCTTAATGTGTTTCTATTGGCTATAACTAGCGAAGATCTTTGTTCTCTGAGCATTCTTGAAAGAACACACCTATATGAGCCCGACTGTCTAAAGTCGCAGTCTATGAGACTCGGGTGATCCCTAGTAAGCTCATGAAGAGACCATGGAGTACGACTTATATGCTCCACCTGCGGAGAAGGCTTATGGCCGCCAGGGTATCAGTTATGACTTTGAGTGAAACTGTTCACACAAAACTTGCAATTCAAGGCATAGTCCATTGTTCAAGTTGTGGATGAGTGTAGCTTAGAGCTCTAGGCGAAGTTCAACAGGTCTCTCTTCAAACGCATTTGGTATATCAAGCAGAGTGAGTATTGGCAAATCTCTAAATGGACTTTGAGATCTGGTGGGGGATTATTGGATTATTTGGGCTTGGCCCACCTAATTGAGACAAATAATTCCTAGAAAATCTCAAAAGCCCACTCATGAGGAGGCATGTGCACTATGAATAGTCCCACATTGCTAGTCTAAAGTGGTGAACACTAGTTTATATAGTGGAGTGTGTTTCACCATAGTAGAACCATGTGGGAGAAAGGGAGAAGGCCCACACGCGCTCGCCTCGCCTCGCCCGGGCCGGGCTGGGCTCGCACAGGTCAGGCGGAGGCGTGAGCGTGGCGGCACTGCGTGAATGGTCCGCCAAAATCCGGTCCAGGCCTTGCGTGACGCAGCCTCCTTTTGCGCTTTATTCTTTTGCTACTCGGGATAGTCGCGTTTGCGGTATGAGATACGGACTCAGAACGGACTCCGATCGTGGCACGTCCTCGAGTCACGTTCGGTCACGATTACGAGTAACCCTATAAATCTTGCGTCGTGCACTGTGTAGAATATCTGATAAAGCACTCATCGTTAGGGTTTTTGCCACCTCTCATTGCCGCCGCCGTCGTCGTAATCTTCTCCATCCCGAGCGCAAGCGTGCATACGCAATCGGGAGAGCAGTCTCCGGAACCATTCGTCTTGAGATCTGCGGGAGAGGCGAATAAGGTTTTGGGAAGCGCCCGCGATCGCTCAAGATCGTCACCACGGCTCGTCTTCTGTTCTCGCTCTTGGGCGTCGTCGTGGCTGGCTGCTCTCGCGACGCGCCGTCACCAACGTCGACCTCGTCAACTTTGCATCCGCATCTACTACGTCAACACCGCAACCGCAACACAACGTGCCGTCATCCTCTTCTGATCAGTACGTTCGATCTGTCTTAATCTCGTGGCTAATCATGTTTATCAAGATGATAATGATGTTCGTGCTATCTAGTATGTTAGAAATATACATGCTAGTTTCTGTGATGCTGTTCATGATTTATATTCAGGATTTAATCTGAAAATGTCTAATTTCTCAACAGTATCTACTTTGTTACTGTCTGAGACTCTGAGGAGCGTTTCAGTCCTTGTCGATTTGGACGTCTCATTGGCATAGCCTATGTCCGTGTGTGATATATGTATCTTTAATTTGATGCTTTCCATCACTGTTTTGTAGTCATCCCCAACGATCTGCAAAGCGACAGGTTGGAGCCTTTGGTTTTAGCCTTTCTTTTTTCTTTGTAGAACTGCATAGTTGAGGTACTCTACTCATGTGCTTATTTAAACTGATCTGTTGAGGGTGTTCTGGTCCAAAATCATAACTAAGCAAATAGCTACATGTAAACAATGAATATATGGGCTGTACAAAAAAATTCGTCCTACGCATAAGCTGATAAGACGCCTCATAATTTCCTATACGCAAAGTTTCTGATACATCATTATATTGAAAATCTAGATAGCGAAGGTAAAATGCAAGCAATCACATCACATTATTCACTTTGCTAGCGGTTCTACAAACATTTTTTTGTCGTGTCATATGCTAATGCTCAGCGTTTTTGATATGAGAGATATCACATCATTCACTTTAGCTCCTTTTCTCTGGTTAATTAATCTATACCAATTATGATGCCATTCCAGTATACGTAGCTACTTAAGATACTCCGATGTATGCATTACTCTACTCCGTCCTCGCAGTCTTGTAAACCTCGCTCGTTAATCAAGCTTCGGCTTATTTTTATGCGTCATTCTTGGTTCTGGCGCGGTGGAGCTTTCTCGATCGGCTTATGCATTGTTGCAAGTTACTCGAGAATTATAGCAGGCGATGCCATCGATGTGTCCGTCATATATTTGCTATGCTTGCACGGATTTGCCAGTGCGACTCACGTACCATTGTGCGTACGTAATGGAAGCCAAATCAAAGATGGGTGGACCGGCTGCCGACGTGGAGAAGCGGCAGCCGCTGCTGCCCTCGGCGGCGGCGGACGAAAAGCCGTCCTGCGCCGGTTGTGGCGTAGACTGCATGGCGTGCTCCTGCACCTCGCCCACGGCGACGCGGATGCTCGCGCTAGTCGTCTTCGCGGCCGGCGCCGCCTTCGCCGCGTAGTTGGTGGTGCGGTTCTGCGTCTTCACGTCGCTGTTCGCACTGTTGCACACGTAAAAAAATACTGTACACGTTAGAAAAAATGTTACACGTGTTGCAAAAAAAAATACTATAAGGGTAAGCCCAACAGCACCTTGGACTGGATCCGTAGGCTAGTTTATATTAAAGCTGAAACTAGATCAAACAGAAAAAGTCTCTATTCCATTTTGTTTGATGGAACAGTTTTTGACATATATAGTGCTGCAGTGGCGTAGCTAACAGGGGGCTTCATTGGCCTGGAGGTGGAGCCCATGCTTAGGCTGTCGGATCCTAAGTAACCTCTTTAACACCGACACTAAGTTTTTTGGCATAGCGGCCGTGAATGCCATAGAGAGAGGGGGAACGGCTCGATACCTCTCCTTTGAGAGGACATGGCAGTTCATAGTTCACTGAGTCGAGTGCGCTTGACGCACATCGTGAGGAGGCAACGATCGCAAGGGCACGACAAAGGTGTCGAGTAGATGCTAGGGAGTCGGCGAGGGTGCATGTGTGTGGCAATAGACAACCCACCGTAGCAACGGCGAGCGGGAAAGGAATGAGGCACAACATGAGTTACTGAGGGCCTAACCGGCTAAGTGGGCTAATCACAACAGCAAATAGACAATGTGAGCCCCACTTTTGATGTATGGTTTTTTTGTCAATTGTAACTATGTGTTGAATAGAGACAATAGCCGATTTATTTTATTGACTAGTGTTCACTTATTCATAGATTTTCAAAAGTTTGACGAGCAAATGTTATATAAGTATATCTCAAATAATAAAGTACTAATAGTAATCTTCGAACCAATAGGAACACCACACAAGCTGTTTAATACGTTTATCTCAATTTAGTATAATCCAAATGAGGCTAAACATATGCGCATTTGGAACTAGATTTGGACCAGCCATCCAGAGGATCATCCTCTTTAATTTGGACGATCCTACATGAGATGTTGCCAAAATTGCCAATGTTGCGAGGCGTTGGTTCATCATAGGCTGATAGCGTGTCCGGCATAGTGGAATGAATCATTCTGCACGATAACCAGTGACAATGCACGGCGCACAAGTAATGTTCAGGATCTGCCTTACAAAGATGAGAAAAAACCTAATCGACCCCGGCCTGCCAACCCATTCGTGGTTGCCGGCTTGCCAGTGCCCGGTGGTCCCAAATCTCACCATTGTTGCACGCACAAACATTCACTGGATGCAAGGTTTCAAATTTCATTTTCGGATTAAATCTCGAAAGCAACTAAAATCTGAAATTTCGATAAGATTTTAGAATTTGACTAAAATCCAGACAAAATTCAAAAAGTAAATTTGAAATCCGATAAATTTGAAATTGCGAAAACCAAAATTTTGGCACAAATCATCAAAATTTTAGCTAAATTTGCTAAAATTTCGGTGATTCTCAACCTCCTATGAAATGATCTCCCTAGGCTAGAAAAAAAATTCAAGTTAGTATTTAAGGTTTAAGCCAAAATATATCATGTAAGACCGAAATAGGGTTTATGCCAAAATGCATCGTTTAAGGCTAAAATACAAATTAGGGTTAAGATCGAAATACAATATAAAGTAGAAATATATCTTGTAAGGCCAAAATCCAAGTTAGGGTTGAGGCTGAAATACAATTTAAGGCTAAAATCCAAGCTAAGGCTTAGGGTTACATAATTTGTATATGTATTTTTTTACAAACTTTTCACATGTATTTCTCGTAAAAGGCATTACAATTCTTAAAAAAAATGGTGTGAAATCTAGTCCAAAATCCATATAAACTGGTCCAAAAACTATGCAAACCGGTCTAAATCATCAAAATCTCGACGAAATTCACCGAGATTTATCGAAAATACCATAGTAAACCCTAATTTTGATTTTTTTTCTTTTCGTCGAGATTGGGAATCTCGGCTCTAACCAAAATCCAAAATTTTGCCAAAATTCACCAAGATTTTGAACCCTGCCTGCCTGGGTGAATACGGTAGCCATAAAATTCTGTCTTGATTCTCCCGAGTTAAATGGTTACTAAAATTCCCACTTTTTATAGAGGTTGTAGCTGTTACGAACGAAAATGGATGATCTCATCCATCGACTAAGCCGCAATCAAACAACAAGCGAACGAGCAGGAGAGCAAAACCGACAAACCAAGCTGTCTCTCTTTCCTCCTCAATCAGAAATCGAGCAGGTGCAAAGCCACCCATTCATCATGTATATATTGATTGATTCATGAATGAAATACACACAGAGTTCATACTCAACATTGTTCTTTACATTTCTAAACTAAACACATTATCAGCACTTCACATCTCCACTGAGTTGTTGAAAGAAACAAAAAGAAGAAACAACGGCGACTATCACGGTAAGATTGAAATGCCGATACTCACCCTTAACCGCGCCGTCTCCATCCTCCTCGTCGAGATCGTCCGTGAGTTCCATCGCGCAGCACGTCTTGGAGCCTTGGACCGTGCCCGCTTGCACGCAGTGATCCGCCGCGCCTTGGTAAGCCCTCGTGCCACTGGCACCTGGGTTCCTCGACACGGCGAGTTTCCTCGTCATCGGCGCGCACGGGCCAGGGTTTACCTCCTCACCACCGTGGCCGCCTCGCGGCTGCCCTTGCCCACACCGGCTGAAGAAGCCCCGCCGAGGTGGAGGTTCCCGACTCCAGCTCCACCCGATTTTGGCTTGCGCTCCACCATGGCGGCAAGGTCCGGGGCACCGCCCTTCTTCACCAAAGACCGTGTCTCGCGCCGCCCCAAACACAGCTCCCTCACGTCGCGCATGGCGAGGCTGCGAATCGGCTCCCGGACCTTCGACTCCCCATTGGCGTGATACCAGGGCTTGGCACCGCCGGCTCCTCCACCCTTCCCAATGGCTTCGGTGGCGTCGGTGGTAGATTCTTCTCCTCCTCAGACGAGGGGGAGGGCCCCCATCATTGAGCACCACAAGAAAAGGGGAAGGGGGAACACCGCTACGGCCGAAAATCTTCACATCCACATGCGGGTGTCCCTCCTGGCACCGGTGGTGGACCTCTACGGCCGACGAAGGCGGCAGATCGGGCCATGGCTTTGGCGAAAATTGCGATTGAGTTGGCGGCGGCAGCAATTGAATGGGGATCGGTTAGGGTTGAAACCCTAACCCTAATCGCCGTTTTCTCCGCTTTTATTCGGCGCAGGCGGCGGGAGTTCTCTTGGGCCGTTTCGGCTGCCCAGGTCCACATTGCGGCCTGCTCTGTTCTCCGCGTGTGAGCACGCGTGGGCCACTTCGCCGGCCCGAGCCCACGTTGTTTCCCCCCAATACCCCCGACGGGCTTTCATGGGCCACAAAGGTGGCAGGCCAAATTCGGCCCGTGGCCTGTTATCTATTTTACTAATTTTACTTTCAGTGTTTTCAGCATTTATGCATTTTAATCCCTGTATTTTATAGTATTTGCATTATGTTGTGTATCAGTGTTGTGTCTTTATATTTTAAGACCCCTGATATTATCTGTAATTTGTAAATGTATATATGTGTTTGTGTATATACTTTTGCATATGTGTATATTTTGTTATTAAATTTGCAACTGAATAAATTGCAGTTTAATAACTTTAAATTCTCACAATTAAGTACCACTTAATTGTCCAAGATTTTAAGCAATTTTTTTTAAAAAAACACACATGTCTTACATTATTTTGAGAATAAACACAAGGTGATGGAGTCTAGGGCATTGGCTGCGTCTTATTCAGTTTTCTAAATATTTCTGCCTAGAGACCATGCCTTTTTGAGCTGCAATTTAATTGCCCATCACTGTGAGGTCTACATCATGTTCCAACTTGATAATTACCTATAAAGTGTTATCTCAAAATAATGGTTTTGGATATATGGTCTACTCCATTTATAGAGATTACCTTAATTTATGGAGATTACCTTAATTATATGGTCTACTCCATTTATGGAGATTACCTTAATTATATGGTCTACTCCAACCATCCAAAACATAAGATATGATTTAAAATTTGCACTTAAATATTACAACACCACCATTAAGGTTTTTAATTTTACCAATCTTTGGTGAATTAATAAAATCGATGGTTATGCCATGTAGGAAATGCAAAAAGAGTTTGAAGAACTCGCCCTTGATGGGAGCAATTATCCTTCATGGGCATCGGATGTAAAAATTAGTTTTGCATCTCGAGAGATTTCAACTGCGATAAATGAACCAGTTGAAGGGGGCCCTCCGATCCTTGATCAAATGAAGTACACTACCTTACTTTTGTTACACACTTCTATCCATAAAGATCTCAAGAAAGAGTATATTTTGGAAGAAAATCCTCGTGTTCTGTGGGTTGCTCTTAAAGATCATTATGAACAGCAGAAGAAAATTATATATCCTGATGCACAGCATGATTGGAATCACCTATGCTTACAAGATTTTAAATCTGTGGCTGAATACAATCATGTTGTTCATAACATCTGTAGTAGGTTGAAGTTTTGCGAAAAAGAACCGACAGATGCAGAAAAGATAGAGAAAACTCTATCTACTATGCTTCCAATGGACAGAGTATTGTGTAATCAATACCGAAAAGAAAAATATCAGGTTTATTCCTAGCTTATTCATACATTATCTCAGGTTGAAAAGAATGATGAACTTCTTGTTAAAAATTATAAGTTGCGACCAATAGGTTCAGCACCTTTGCCTGAAGTCCATAATGTTCAGAATAACGCTCTGAATAAAAGAAAGTTCAATGGATCTCCATCTGGTAATCCAAAGAACACCCTTGGTAGACGCAAATTCAACAAGAACCGCAGACACCGTGCTAACAAAATGGCACGTGGCAATGCACAAACTACCTATGACAACAAAAGACTTTGTCATAAGTGTGGTTGTAACACGCATTTTGCCGCGACTTGTCGTACTCCAAAACACTTGGTTGATCTTTATCAGAAATCCCTCCGTGATGGCAAACATAAGGCACCAAGATATGAAGCACACTTCAATCTTACTACTGAGACTTCAAAGGAGGCTGGTTGTTCGTCTTCGGTTCCCCAAGAATCGCCTAACAATAAAGCCCTTACTCAGCAAGTGGACCTTCCTACAACGGACGACATGCTCATTGAGTACACCTCGGGTGACATGTATGGAGATTTATCTTAAATCTCCATGTCCGTGATTATTGTCAAATAGTATTATGCGTTGTAATAATTAGAGTTTGAAAACTGTTTGTAATTTGGAGTTGTATATTTATTTGTGCAAACTCATATGTATTGTAATATTGCATTATTGTTGTGTTAAATAGTTAATCTAATATGTATGTATCACTATATGTGTAGAATAAAGAGTTTTACTTAATTCTTGTTCTTACTATAGATGTCTCTTGAAGTCAATCCTTCGGAGGAGGAATTATGCCTTGTGGACAGTTGTACCACAAACTCTATACTCACAGAGATAAAATATTTCCAAACTCTTAAGAAAAGAGAAGGAAATGTTTTAACGATCGCTGATCGTGATGCGTTGATAGTTGGCTCTGGTCGAGCCACAATCACCCTCCCGATGGGTACACAGATTACAATCGAGGATGTTTTGTTGTATCCTGATTCCACTCGTACCTTGTTGAGTTATAGAGATATTCGTAAGAATGGTATTCATGTGGAAACACATGAAGAAAACAAAGAGGAATATCTTCTCCTAACCAGACTTACTGGATATGACAAGCAAATATGCGAAAAAATTTCAACTCTCGACTCTAGGTTGTACTATACATACATTAAGCCCATAAAACATGTTGCATACAAGGTAATTTTTCAAAACCTCGATGCATTTCAAACTTGGCATGATCGACTTGGGCACCCCGGTGTCGGGATGATGAGAAAAATTATCACCAATTCTATCGGTCATGATTTGACAGCTACAAAATTTTCCAAATCTTCGGATTTTGTATGCACAAACATGTGCATTGGGAAATTGATTTTAAGACCCTCACCTCTTAAAATTAAAATTTGAACCACTTAAGTTTCTTGAAAGAATTCAAGGTGACATTTGTGGTCCGATTGAGCCAACTTCTGGACCATTCAGATACTTTATGGTTTTGATTGACGCATCTACAAGATGGTCACATGTGTGTTTATTATCCACACGAAACCATGCCTTTGCGAAAATATGTCTCAAATTATTAAGCTGAAGGCACATTATCCTGAACATCGGATTCAATCGATCCGAATAGACAATGCTGCTGAATTTTCCTCCCATGCTTTCAATGATTATTGCATGGCTTTAGGAATTCAGGTACAATATTCTGTTCCATATGTCCATACTCAGAATGGTTTGGTTGAATCGTTGATTAAGAGAATCAAGCTCATTGCGCGTCCATTACTGATGAATTGCTCATTGCCTATGTCATGTTAGGGTCATACGGTCTTACACGCTGCTGACTTAATCCAACTTCGACCAACTGCATATCATGATTCTTCCCCCATTCAGTTAGTACGTGGGAATCCACCAAGTATTTCCCATTTGCGTAAGTTCGGATGTGCGGTGTACGTTCCGATCTCACCACCCTAGCGTACTTCTATGGGCCCTCATAGAAAATTGGGGATCTATGTGGGATTTCAATCTCCGTCGATCATGAAGTATTTAGAACCTCTTACAGGGGATCTATTTATGGCCCGGTATGCTGACTGTATATTCAATGAGGAACATTTCCCGGCATTAGGGGGAGATTTCAAGTACCAGAAAGAATGCCATGAAATTGATTGGAATTCTCAAAGTATTTCATCCTCGGATCCACGTACTCAAGAAACCGAACTCCAAGTTAGGAAAATAATTGGTTTGCAAGATATTGCGAACAATATGCCAGATGCATTTACAGATTATAAAGGTGTTATTAAATCTTTTATCACTGCAAGGAATGTGCCCGAAAGAGTGGAGGTACCATATAAACCACTCAACCCCTGATTAGCAATAAGAGGGGGAGGAATAAGGCCTCCAAGCAGAAAAAGGTGGTAAATGCGGATCAACCTATGGTTGATAGATACCAAACTGGACTTGATCCACAACCCTCTTCACTGCGCGCATTGCTGAACTTGTGACATCGGATAACCCCAGATCCATCATTATGGGAAATAATGATGAATCTCTTAGAGTGAACGAAATTGCTACAAATTACATTGAGGCGGAGAGTTATTTGACCGAAGAGCTACAGCTTGTCGACACTTATTTCTCTCGAAAGCGATTCTCGACATCTGAATGATCCGGATCCTAAATCCATGGCGAGTGTAGAAAGCGCTCGGATGGAATCAATGGAAGGAAGCGATCGGGCGAGATTGCCTCGCTTTATAAAAGAGAAGTATTCTCGGAAGTGATACCCACACCTCGTGGCACCTTCCCTGTAGGATACAAGTGGGTTTTCATACGAAAACGAAATGGAAATAATGAAGTGGTGAGATATAAAGTAAGGCTAGTAGCTCAAGGCTTTACACAAAGGCCCGGTGTTGATTATAATGAGACTTATTCTTCGGTTATGAGTGGCATAACTTTCCGATATTTGATATCATTGGCAGTTCAAAATCGTCTATCTTTGCAGTTAATGGACGTAGTGACAGCATACTTGTATGGGTCATTGGATTCTGAGATTTATATGAAGGTTCCTGATGGAATCAATGTGCCGGATCCACAGGCAAATCGTGACATGTATTGTGTAAAATTGCAAAAGTCATTGTATGGCTTGAAGCAATCAGTAGCATAATGGTACAATCGATTAAGTGAATTCCTTTCTTTAAAGGGGTACACTAATAATGATGACTGCCCATGTGTTTTCATTAAGAAATCTTCTACAGGATTTTGTATCATTTCGGTATACATTGATGATCTCAACATCATCGGCAACGAAACTGGTATTAATGAAGCACGTCATCATTTAAAGACGGAGTTTGAGATGAAGGATTTGGGTAAAACCAAATTTTGCTTAGGTTTATAACTTGAGCATTTACCTTCAGGAATTTTTGTATATCAAGCTACTTATATTCAGAAAATATTAGAGAAATTCAATATGGATAAGTCGTATCCATCCAGAACCCCTATGGTGGTTAGATCTTTAGACATGGAGAAAGACCCTTTTCGACCTCGGGGTGATGGAAAGGAGATATTGGGACCTGAGTACCCTTATCTTAGTGCTATTGGTGCGCTAATGTATCTTGCAAATAGTATCCGACCGGACATTGCATTTGCAGTGAATCTACTTGCAAGACACAGCGTTGCTCCCACCAAGCGTCATTGGTCTGGAGTGAAGAATATCTTTAGATATCTCAATGGTACAAGAGATCTTGGTCTTTTCTATGGAAGAAACCAAGATCTGACTTTGACTGGATATACAGATGCTGGTTATTTATCTGATCCCCATAATGCCAGATCATAGACCGGCTTTGTATACTTACAAGGTGGAACAACCATCTCTTGGAAATCTTCCAAACAAACTTTGGTGGCTACTTCTACCAATCATTCTGAAATAATTGCATTATATGAGGCCTCCGAGAATGTGTTTGGCTCATAGAATGATAAACCACATACTTGATCATGTGGTCTTGGTTCCATTGAATCTCCAACCATTATCTATGAAGATAATGTTGCTTGTGTTATTCAGATGGAGACAGGTTATATTAAGAGCAACATCACTAAGCATATTGCTCCAAAATTGTTTTATCCCCATGAATTGCAAAAGAGTGGGGAAATAAACATTATGCAAACTAAGTCATGTGATAATCTCGTTGATTTATTCACAAAGTCTCTTTCTTATTCTACATTTTCTAAATGTGTTGAGGGAATTGGTATGAGACGACTTAGAGATTTGCAGGAGTCAGGGGGAGTTTCTCTCTCTGATTAATAACCTGTTTAATATTATATTGTACTCTTTTCTTTGTATGGGTTTTTCCTCTTTGAGGTTTTCTCATGTAAAGTTTTTAATGAGGCAATATTGATATAGTTTATATGTCATATCATCTATTTTTTCCCACTGGGTTTTTTAGAGGATGATATTTGGCATATCAAATTCATAGACAATATATTTCATATTGATATCAGAAGATGGATTCGATCAAGGGGGAGTGTTACAAACGAAAATGGATGATCTCATCCATTGAACGAACGCCTTCGCAATCAAACAACCGACGCAACGAACGGGAGAGCAAAACCGACGAACCAACTATCTCTCTTTCCCTCCCTCAACTATAAATCCCGAACGGGTGCAAAGCCACCCATTCATCATGTATATATTGATTGATTCATGAATAAAATACACACAGAGTTCATACTCAACATTGTTCTTTACATTTCTAAACTAAACAGTAGCCTTGTAGGTTATATTGTTTCACTCTGTCATGTCCACGCAGATTTGGAGAATGTGGCTAATTTGGCCATGTTTGTCACTTGGCAGTCCTGTTCTCACATTGTTTAGGCGGTGAGAAACTGGTAGCCGTAAGCCAAGGTAAACATTGCCTCTGGTTGGGGGGTCAGTGGAGGTTTCTTGTTCTTGCCTCCTCAAATGGATATACCATGCCAGATGTCTCTTGCCTCCTCCAATCGATATACCATGCTGTCAATTGTAAACCATCAGCATCGTATAGTACCTCAAGATACTACACACAATACTCTTTTGAGTCTTGTCCTGGCTAGCCTCATATATAGCTTTGGCCTTTGACACTATTAACCTGCCAAAAGAGGAGGATGAGTGTTTGTCACTCTCCAGTGTCCACCCAAGTGACTGACCGACCGTCCACTAATGTCCTGTGCTAAGACATAACTAATCTTTGGGAAGATAATGGTTTGAGGAGGGTCAGGAGGCTTTGGTCCATGCATGCTATGATAGTGATGAGCAAGAAGCCATATGTGTAGTTGAGTTTCAAAGGTTGCCCATGCTGGTGATCTGCTTTTTATTTTCAGGCTGAGATCATGAGTTCATGACTCTCATTACTCGTGTTTGTTGTTCATGTATAGTACTTGATTCCCTGTCTAGCCATGTTTTCTTTGTGTATATTTTTCTTCTTGAGATGATGTTTTATTTCTCCTTTTTGCAAAGTTGATCATACCAGCAATCATGTGCCAACAACGAAGTGGGATATAGCTCATGAACAGTGACATATGTGCTGCCTCAGGAGAGGAATTAAGGACGAAATGAAACAATCATTTGCTAATAGTTGGGCCCTTGGCACTTGAAGCTCGTCTCCCTAGTTCATTTTCATTTACATGGGAAAACTGCATATATTTACTAGTCCGGATTCAACTCCTACAATCCTGTTCAATTTTATTAACCGCGTTAACAAATTCAAATAACATTGGAACTGTGTGGTAACTGAAGACGAACGTATATATGTGCACTAGGACAACACATCAGATTTACTTACAAATCCATCTATTTTGTTGGATCAATTTGCTGACATGGGGATGGGGCTCTCATGTGCAACAGTGCAAGACTCTTAGCGCCTCTCAGTGATGGTTCTCTCTGCTCGGCGGCCATAGCCTGCTCAGCATGCGCCTGGGCTTCCCGGCCGAGACCGCGCAGAACGCCCTGACACGCGACGACGCGCTCCGGGCTAGGCCCCCCGCGCGGGCCTTGTGAACGAATGCCTCGTCGTCGGCGTCCTCCTTCTCCAGCTTCATCCTCAGCGTTGCCACCCTCGACGCCGCGCGTTTCAGCCCCTCCACGCTCCAGGCGTCGTCCGCCGGCACGGTGGCGGCGAGGCCCTGGAGACTCTGCTCATCCTTGGCATCCTCGCCGTCCTCCTCCCGCGTTCTTGATCTGGCGAGCAGCGCCTCCATGTGACCGGGCAGGCCGGCGACGCGGTTGCCGCCGGGGTGGCCGGACAGCGCGGCAGCGCGTGCTTTCTCGAAGAAGAGCACCCGCACGACCACGCGGAGTGGCAGACGCTCGTTCTGGGCAGCGTGCATGGATGCCTCCTCGGAGAGCTTCCTGCAGTTGAGCACCCCGCACAGCCTCTTCTTCGAGCTCTTGTCCATCTCCGGGTGCGCCTATACTTAGCACGAACTGGGACACAATAAAAAATCAAAATTACCTTGGACGATGTGCTCGGGAAATGATATGTTCTTACATACCCTGAGATATTCGTCGACGACTGCGTCGTGCTCCGGTCGGGCACAGTCCGGCACGGCCTCGGCGACGGCGATCAGCTTGTCCAGCGGCAAGTTGGCGTCCTTGGCCACTTCCCCTAAGAACCCGTCCACCAGCTTACCCACCCGAACCAGCGCGCCGTGAGACACCGCCCCGAACGTCGACCGACGCGCACCCTCGAACTCCTTGTTCTCGGCCGACCGCGACAGCCGGTGCCTGCCCCCGGGCGCCGAGCTAGCCTCCGGTCTCCCCGCCGCTGCCGCTTGCCGCAGCGCGAACTCCTCGAGTATGGCCACCACGGCGTCCACGTCGTACAGAGTCTCGCTCGCGGACGCCGACGGTATCAGGAGGTCGCTCGCGTTTGCGTCTTCCAGTTGCAACGCCACCCTTCTCTTGAGCTCTGCTTTGCACGAGGGAGAGCCGCCGAGGATGTTCGCCGCCTTGAGAAGATTCAGCAAGAAGCTGCATGAGACGGCGTTCGACTCGGCCGGGAGCAAGCTCACAATGTTCTCCAGAAGGAGGCGGTGGTTCTTGGTGATCCGTTCAGCATTGCCCGAGCCGCCGTCGGTTTGCTCCATCAGGTACCCGTTCTTGGCGGCGTTCGGCAGCCATCGGCGCGCGTAGGCTTTGAGCGCGTCGCCTACGGCTTTCCCGTGGACGGTACCAGCCGCCTTGACGGCCACCATGACGCGCCAGTAGAGGTCGACCCCGAGCTCGGATATGTCATGCGCCCACCACGGCGACGAGGAATTTAGGGGCAGTGCTGCGGAGGCATTGCTGCTGCTGGGGTCCGTGATGAGGGCCACGACGGCGTCGACGCAGCGGGGTGTGACGCCGAGCTCATCGCAGGGCGTGGCGTAGCTGTGGGTGGACCGGAGCACGGCGAGCGCGTCCTTCCAGCGGCGGAGGAGGCAGGAGGCGATGAAGGAGTCGAGCTTCGCGGCGAGGTTGCCACGTTCGGCGGTCTCCGTCATGCTGAGGCGCGCGGCAGCGCAGCGGATGGGCACGACGTTGTGCGGGCCGACTGTGACGGCGATGCCGTAGCAGAACTTGGCGCAGGCCTCGAACGCCTCCGCGCCGCCCGGAAAAGCCGGCAGTTCGACAGCGCTGGCGTCGCCGGAGCCGGACTCCACGCATAGAACTTGCAGCCGCAGGCATTTGGAGAGCAGAGGAAACTATTGTGTTCAAGGACTCAGAAAAAGTAAATAAACAGAATAAACACGTTTAACACTTTCGTCATCGAATTGAAGCAGAACGACGCAACCAATTGCATGGTTACCACTGCCATGAATTCTGCTCATGAATAGGACGTCTCAAGAAACCCAAAAGAAAAAAAAATGCTTGGAACTGTCAAATGTAATCACGAATGCATGCAGAACTAAACTAACAGTTCAGTTCTTGACCGGCGCACAATCAAGGCAGAAGAACAAAATCGCCAACTACCTTGTGAAGACGAAACAAGCAGTCATCCACCTGGATTTGCAGGTCAGTAGCCACCTCCGTAGAGACAGACCTAGAATCATTAACAAACCGCGCCAATCAGACAACACGAACAATATCTAACGAGACGATGGAATTCGCGACCACTACTACCTCACGGACCCGGAGGTGAAGAAGGTGTCCGGCTGAGTGCCGAGCTTCATAAGCTTCATCTCGGACAAGGCTTCACAGAAGAAGGCTACAACTCTACAACCTTCTCGTGGATAACCACCACTCTGCCTAACTTCACTGCCTGTGGAGCTGGACGTGGTTCTTGGTAGTTATATCATACAGGTGGAGTGGTTAGGGAGGGATGGGACAGGATCCAAAGACAAGGACGGGACTGCTGGGAATAGCAAGGAAGATTCTAAAATTGCAACCGGAAATGTCCAAAGATTTTATGGCAGCAAGATAATTATGAGAGGTACTTTTATGTTTTTCTTTTTAACAGTTACATAAATATTAAAACATGAATGAAAGGTAGATGATGATTACTTACCTCTTCGCTTGCTTTAAGATTTATGCAAGTTATATTGTGAGGGAAAGCAGACAACGTGGGGTGGGGACCAATATTTTCAGAAATGACAACTGAGAAGGGAGAAGAGTTCTTCTCAACAATTGGAACAGAGGTTTACGCAGGGCGGATTCAGAAATGCATCAAATTTCTCAGATTTTTAGTGGATGGAGGTTTTTCTCAACATGCGTAGAAAATTCACTGAATTTTGGTCGTTCGTTAAAGAAAAGTTCGTTGTGTTTTGCAGCCTCTCCAAACTAATTTAAGCAGTGCTTCAATGTATTGGATCAAGCGCTTGCAAGTTTCATCTTGGGCTGGGGCACTCTACTTAAGGAAACGAAGGGCTCATATTCCCATGGCAAAATAAATATATTGGTGTCAAATATGAGGAAATAACTTCAAGCGTAATGCGTTGAGGATGGACCTAGATATTCAAAAAGCGTAGTTGATCTCCTAAGCATTTGGACCATTTCACACTGATACTCGGATATACTCCAACACTGCAAACAATATATGCAGCACAGTTGCTACAATAATATTTGGAGACCCACAGTTCATCATCACAAAAGGCAATGGCGCACACCTTTTGTTTCTCCCTTGCCACCCCGCCCCGCGGCCCGGGGTCCCCCTCTCCCGGCCGTCTTTCACAGAGTACTGTGCAGGACCGAGAGAGTCTCCAGACCATCGTGTCATAAGCTTTAGGCCATTCGCAGTGTAAGTTTTATGGGAGCTTCATTTTTATTAAATAAGATGCTACATAGGTAAAAGTGGTGACATGGCAACAAATTTATGAGGAAAGTTGAGTTTCATAGGGATGAAACCTGGTGTACACGGTTACTAAGTGCTTTGAAACTAGGATGAAACCCCACTGAGTGATTTGTTTCATCTCCACACCTTTTCTGGATCCCGTGTGGCCATATTATAGTGTGCTATATATAATTACAAGTGGCTACACAATTTATATGGCATATTTGATCATAACACCATGCAACAATTAAATTAATGTCATACCTATGAAACTGCAAAATGAAACTGTGCATTGAGAGATGTTGTTTTATTTATCAGCTCAAATATCTAAATATGACGTGGCACTATCAGAAACCGTGTAACGAAACTCTCTACTGACTACTGAGAATGGCCTTATTAATGTATGTGTTTAGTTGCACATGTATTAATCTAGAACAATTCTCATACGTAGTCTAGAGGTAAACACAAGATGGGCCTCTATATATACGTTGTTACCAAAAGCCTTTTTGCATTGGACAATTTTTAAGAACTGTTTGGCTGGCAAACAAATACTCACGAGCAGAGCCATCAATATGCAAAGACTGTACTGGACCTATGTACTATGATAGCTTCTCATTTCATTAGTTTATGTTTTATGTCAAGTGTTCCTTTTCTAAAATAAAATATCAAGGATTAACTGGGTTAGCGCAACCACCTCACTGAGAAGGCTGGAGCACCGGCTTTCTACTATCCTTTGTCATTACTAGATAAGGAAGCGCGGCGGCATGCCGCGCGCGTGAACAAAAACAAATTTGTGTTTTTTGTGAAAAAGCGAACGAAAACATTTTTTGGAAAAACAAGGAAAACAGACCACGGAAACATTTTTTAGGGAAAAAAGCAATTGCGTTTTTCGAGAGAAAAATGGAGCACAAAAACATTTTTTCCGGAAAAGGAGACGAAAATATTTTTTCCGGGAAAAACGGAGAAAGGACCTAGACGTAACATTTTTTTTTTGGAAAAACAGACCACGGAAACATTTTTTAGGGAAAAACGAATTTGCGTTTTTAGGAGAAAAACGAGCACAAAACAGTTTTTCGGAAAAAGCGAACCGAAAATATATTTTTTGGAAAAGCGGAGAAATGACCTAGGCGTAAAAGTAAGGACCTAAATGCTATGTTTTTGGACCTGTCCGCAATCCTGAAAAATTAGAAAAGGGCTTGTTTGCGATTTGAATTTAACGGGAGGTTTTTTCCGTAAAACGCCGCACGAGGGACCTAAACGCGATTTAGAAAAGAAAATCTTCCCCTCACAAAAAATCGTGAAGGACCTATCCGTAATTTGCAGGGACCTATTCGTAATTTCGAGAAACTCGGGGGTTTTTTTGCAAAGTGGCTATGGTGACGCGTGGACCCTCTATCCTTCCCGGAACCTTGCGATCTTTAATATACAAAGTATTAGCATTTTGTGCAATACTAATCTAGTTAATTTTGTTCTTAAGATTGATACTTGTATATTCTTTTCGGTCATAAATAGTTGTCATTTTTTATATCGACACGGTCTCCAAAACATGCTTTGACTATTAATTTATATTATAATATATTTATAAAACCCAATAAAATTATAATATTATAAAAGTACTTTTTGAGACAAATCTACGCACATGATTTTCATATATCCAATTTAAATGTTTAAAAAGATATTGACAGTCAAAATTTTGAAAGTTTGACTACATCCATATTCAAAATGATAATTATTTGTAGTCAGAGGGAGTATATTTTTGAGCTTTTGGAATGCACCCTCCATTGTTAAGATATTATCTTTTAATTATTAGTTATTTAAATTGTGTTGCTCATATATTTATGGCCAGTTTAAATTGCACACGATATTCAAATATGTTTTTACTTCGACCGTATTAATTGTAAGTTCGCACCTGCACACCTCCATTTCTATCCTGCTTGCGCTACTGCCTGTAGTGTACCGTCAGTCTACAACAGTCTTTCTCCGCGTTTCGCCGCGGGGCGCAGGCCTCGCTCTCGTAGCCCGGGGCGGTCGCGCATGACGGCAGGAGTGCTGGACCGAAACGTCGCAGACGTGCGGTGCGGTGCAGGGACAGACGGGCGCGGGAGCGCGGGGCGACTTCGGCGCGGCGGGATGCGGCGTACGTGTGCCACATGCGCGAGTGGCCGAACGCGCTCCGCGTGGACGGCCGTGCGATCCCGATGGGCTTGCGGGGGCGAAACGTACCGACGAGCGACGTGGCGTGGGCCAGTACTACGTGATGGGCCGGGCGTCACACGCGAGTGGGCTCGCCTGGGCATGTGCGCGTGGCCCTGTGCGGTGGGGGGAAACTGGACAAAGCAGGCTGCGCATGCAATGACTGCCGGTTTTTTTTGACCATGTATCGTGAGTCTGTTTAAGGGTTGCGGTTAGATTAAAAATCTGTTTTTAATTTTTTTTTGCTTGTCAAGTAGTTGTAGTTAACGGCTGTGATTTTTTTAGAGTGACCGTTTGGTAAACTAGCTGTGGCTTTTCTTGAGTCCTCTCCCAAATCCGATCATCCCTCCCCTAAATCCGAAGCGGGCGGAGGCAGCTTGCCCATCTTGCAAAGCCTGGACTTCCTGTTGGGGATCAGGCACCAACAATCCCGTCTTGGTCACATCCTCCTGTCGCTTGAATAACTTCCATCGCTATAATAAGATTCTTATGAGGCCCTCTTTTCAGCCTGGGGCACCATCATCTTTAATGCGGGTAACAAGCTCCAAGTCTGAAGCAGACACCCTTTCCTGGTTTTTTTGATAATGACCATTATTCAGCAACCACAGACTAAAGTCCTAGTGAGCTCTCCACTGTCATCTATTTCTTGAGATTCATCAGACATCTCTACCTGTTTTGGTTGATCTAATTGGTAGTGAATTTTCTCTAAGTCCGAATCCATCATCTTTTCAAGCTGGTTCCTTTTCTCATAAATTGCCTGGTCTAACTCCACCAAAGCTAATTCCTAAAGAACTTCCCCACCTTTTCCAGAGACACTGGATTTTTTTTATCACCTATGCTATGAGTATTCTGACTTGATTCTTCTGCTTTATCCTCTATTATTGGGACTAGATCTAACTTTCGAGTTGCTTCCCAAGGAATCATCTGCAAACTATTGGTACCGGGAGTATCCCGATTTGCTCTTGCCATCTGAGTCTCTTTTTGAGGACACCTCCTGATCATCATCTCCCATGGCTACTGCTTTCTGTTTTCTCCCTTGAGATTGAGTTTTACCACTAGCTATGTTTGGGGGAGCTGATCTTGTTTCTGACTGATTTTACAGTACATTCTAGTGGTAGTAAAGGGTGGTAGTAGAAACTAAATCTATCCATTGATTTGTTAAGGGCATTATAGACTTTTCTTTTTAATTGTGCTTTAGTTGTATAAGGAAGAACATCTTGGTCTGCAGGTTAGAAGAAGGCAAAGTTAATTAAAACACTGATTGAGATCACCATGTTTCAATTCAGGCATCCATGCAACAATGGTGGAATATGAGATTATGCGGCAGCTTAAAGGTGGTTGATCTTACCAGCCACTCAGTGGTAGACCCAACGGGGGGTCAAGGGGGGCTAGGGTACACCCTACCCTCAACGAGCAGAAGGACGGTCGGCAGAGGGCAGAGCAAAAGGGCGGCCAGCCAAGGGCAAATAGGGCGGCGGTGCGGCGGGCTACAAGCGGAAGAGCACCCCTAAAATTTAGGTCTGGGTCCACCACTACAGCCATTCCCTATGGCCCTGTATGCCATAGTCAAGGTCGATGTACTAACAACGACCACCTGCACGTCAAGGCCCGCCCAGAACGAGGTGTCAATGCAATCCTCCTACACTTGACAAAGCTCGCCATAGCCGAGGTAATCACCATTTTGGAGAACTGCAAGATGCAATTGCGGATGGGGATAGGGCCACCATGGGTGGAGGCGCGATGCAGTGTCATATGGGGTAGCACTGCTTGCTGGCCCCATACCTAGGGAAGAACCAGTCCTATGGGGTAGCACTGCACTGCATGGCGCGATGCAGTGTCATATGGGGTAGCACTGCTTGCTGCTTGCTGGTCCCATACCTAGTTATACTTCCGCATATAGTATTGGTAGTAGAAATCATATGGTGGTAGTATTGGAATTAGCTATTTTTTTAAAATTTTGAACGTATGTGTATTTTTTTGTGTTTTTTGTGTAAAATTCGGAACTGGTTCGTGAGCCACACAGGACAGAGTGCTCAATGTGTTAGTGCGAGACCACGGCGTCGTCACGAATCAGGTAGGAGAACGCCAACCACGGTGTAGTCACAATCCGGGAGGGCGTCGACAGGAAGGCAGAGGTTTCGGCGTCGATAAGACCGGACTAGCGGCGACGGAAAAAGGAGAGCAACGATATCGAATAACGCAACAAAAGACAGCTATGGCAAGGGGCTTAGCCAACCTAGACCTAAGCCTCGGGCTGGCCCAAAGGTTATTGGGCCAATTTATGAATTTTTATAAATTTTTAAGAGAATTTGTATGGACTTTTTGGGCCAGGCCTCGGGCTTAGGCTCGGGTGGCCGGAGGCCTGGCTCTGCCCCTAGCGACAACGGAAAATGAAGGTCAGCGATAACAATTAATGTAGCAAAAGATCAAAAGTCCATAATATCACTGAGAAATGTATGGCTAGATCTGATTTTTACTATCACTATTTACTACCCATATTATTCACTGTAAAATTGCTCAAGATATAACAATACCTCAAATTCTCATGTCACAACACAAACGAGGCCCACAGATCACACACCGATGGCTGATCCCCTCCAGGAAACAAGCTGCCACGTGGTCGTATCTTGCGTTCTTGCTCCCAAAGAAGGTAGCACTGTAGCAGAATAGCAGACACATTGACAATGGAAGCAATACTATGCATACTTCCTTGCAAAAAGAAGTATTATTATGTTCCAATCCCTATGTGCATCACCACACTTACCACCGGGTCCCACAAGCCCATGAGGGGACATGTACAAAATAAAACCGCAGCCTCCACCCAACAAATTTAAACACAAATACTATGCAGCAATATACCGTCGTAGCAAAAAAAAAAGAATTTGATAGTTTTTAACCATTCAATTTTTCCTTCTACGGCCATACAAATTCAACCCCCTCCTTATCCAAATCGCTGTGCTCCCAGACTTTATCTTCCTCGCCCCCAAATTGAGGGAAAAATTAGTCCAACGACACTCAATTTGTTGATTTTTAGCGATATGTCTATGACATGTGAGTCCATCTGAGTGTATGACAGTGGGCCAGGGTGGCATTTAGTGAATCACGAATTTTAAAGAGTGTCAGTGGCGCCAATCTCCCCCAAATTGAGCTCTCTCTTTCTCTCTCACACACACATGCACGAGCACACACACACAAATCGATCCACCATTTCCTCACACCAAATCCATCCTTGTATCATTGGGTAGTGCCACCTTTTTCCATCTTTAGCTCATACTCTATGGTGGTGGAGGCAAGCGACGTGGTTGACCTCAACGACACAGAGTTTATCCAACTCCTTGCCCTGGACAAGCACAAGTAGCGCACAATGGGGGCATGCGGCGAATGAGGGTGTGCGAGCAAGGAATGGGTGCAGGAGATCTTTTGTGATGCACGAGTAGGCGATGCGTTCGATGCCATAAGATGTGGAATGGTACAGCGATGCAATCACAGCTAGAGGAGTAGGACCCGACCGTCTTCCGTGTCGCGGTGATAGGATCCGCTAGATCCCACCTCATCTAGGTTATAGAACGGTCCAACACCGACTCCACCCACGTCGCCTCATGGCTCAACTTCACCATCGCACACATCACGAGCAACTTCGAGCTCTAGTTTTACCCCTTGGGCGAGCAAAGGGAGAAAGCGGTGGTACTGGTGAGTGGCAAATGCTTGACGATGGCTGCAGATGAGTATGGTAGGACTTTTTGCTCTTTTTATGTTTTTTTGATGAAACTTGATAACACCTATTGAAACTTACTAAAATTTCTTGAAACTTTTAGATTCAAATTTGTTGTAAACTCATTCGATGAAACTTGAGTTCCAAACCCTAAAACTCCTTGATTCTAGAAACTTCTAAAAATGCACAAAACTCATTGAAACATGAAACTTGTCGAATGTTCTCATTGAACTTGAAACTATATGAAACTTGTTGCCATACCATTACAATGGTATACGGTTCTCTAGTGGCCCCAAATTCAAAAACGATATAGTGTTACATAACAAATCAACATGATAGGCTACCACCGTAAGATCCAACGCAATGCATGGCTTTGTGCGGTTCCACATCTCCCCCACTCTCATCCATTCAATTCGACCTTATCCATCCAGCACGTGTCCATTCCTCCCACGGTCCTCATCCTCATCCTCTTTCTCCCTATCCCGCTCTCTCCAGATCCTCTCTCACCAATGATGGTAGGAAAACGGGGGCGTAGAGGGCAAGTGCGCTTTTGCAATGGTAGAAGGCAGCTATTGGCTCGCTTGAGTGAGGGACAAATAGCTAGCAACCACGGATTAATGTGGCGGGGTGGCCATGGGCTAGCCTAAGCGCAATGAGTGGTCGTGGTCTTGCACCACAGGGTGGTCATGGTTTTGTCTAACTGTGGTGGGAAGCCAAAGGTTTGTGCGGGGGACAATCACTATTCGCTCGAGCACGGGTGTTCCCAAACGAACATGGACCCAGGCAGTAATGGCATCGAGCAGTTGTGGATGTCGAGCAACTGCAACTCGTGAATAGACATGGCAGAGGGCACACGCCTGCTGCAACACGTAAGAGCAAGGTGCGACGGTGCCGTTGATTTGTGTGAATGGCTACAAGACAATTGCTTCAACATGCAAACAGAAATCCCTATTCGAAACTTTTTTGCCTAAAACTTGTGAGATATGCTTCAAAGTGCCTACAACAAGCTTAGATTTAGCTTTTGAAACTTGATAGTTGTCCAGACATATATGAATTTTGATTTGGAAACATGAAACAAGCATAAAACTTGTTAAAACATGTCGAACCTTGGATTTTGAAACTTGTAGAAACATGTATGAAATTTGTTGAAACTATTTTTCTGAAAGTTGCGAGATGTGCTTGAAATTGCCTGGAACAAGCTTGAATTTGGCTTTTGAAACTTGAAAGTTGTCTAGACATACATGAATTTTGATTTTGAAACATGAAAAATACCTCAAATTTGTTAAAATATGTTGAAACTTTAGATTTTGAAACTTACATAAACATGCATGAAACTTGTTAAAACTATTTTTCTAAAACTTACGAGATGTGCTTAAATATGCTTGCAACATGCTTGGATTTGGATTTTGAAACTTGGAAGTTGTTCAAACATGCATAGATTTTGATTTGAAACATGAAATATGCACAAAAACCGCTTGAAACTACTTGAATTTGGCTATTAAAACTTGAAGTTGTCCAAACATACATGAATTGGGATTTTAAAACATAAAATGTTGCATTTTGAAACTTAAAACTTATTGAAACTTGCTTAAAACATACGTGAAACATATTGAAACTTAGAACTATTTTATTGAAACTTTTTAAAACATCTTGGAACTTAAATGGAACAGTCTATGAAACACACTAAAACCTTTGTGAAACTTTTTTCACGAAACACGAAACATTATAAAACCTGAAACCACAAGAAACCATATGAAATTGTTGTACCATTGGAATGCATTCCAACAATACAGCCTGGGCTACCAGCACTCATTCAAAAAGAGTGCAACTACAAAACGGTATACCGTTGTAATAATGTAGCAACAAATTTCAAGATAATGTTCAAAATGTTTTGTGTTTTTGTGGGTTTTAGTCATTTTTAGAAGTTTTAAAAATATTTTAAGCCTAAATTTTTGACGAGTTTTAGGTTCTAAACCTCAAGTTTCAGCCAATGAGTTTGCAACAAGTTTCGGCAAGTTTCAATTCAAAAGATTCAATGAGTTTTAGAAGACTTCGTCAAGTTTCAACTAAAAACTTCTGACAAGTTTCATAAAAAAACTACGCAAAAAAAGAGTAAAAAATTCTGACATGCTCACTAGGTAAGGGTCATGAGGTCTGACGAATCCCACAGCCCGTGAGGAGAAAGATGATTTGACGGGCAAGATGAGTAGATGACCGAATCCAGCTCATTCTGCCGTCAGCAATGAGGAAGACAACTGGATTCGATATACTCGCTTGTGGTCTCTCGAAGGCCGTTGTCTACCCTTGTAACTTGCTACATCTTGCCATCCGCCGCCACACAAGCCCACGATAGTCTCGCAACCACCCCTTTGCTCACCGCCTACATCTCACTCACACGTGCTCTCCTGCTTGCTGCAGCTCTCCGTTGTCGCTGTGAGGTAGGCTTTAGATGCATTCATGACGCTGCTATCTGCTGATTGAGTCTGAGAGAGGGAGACGTGGCCTGTTGTTTCTTATGAGTTGGGGGTCGAGCGAATAAGGTCGCGAGTAGGCACCGTGAATCCATGGTGTTGAATCGTTATTATTTTCTATATCGGTATGTTAGCTGTATAGTAGTTTTTCTGATTTGAAAATCACAATATGTCGAACCCCATCCAACCATCCAAGTGATTTTAACTCCCACCATCCCACGCAATTACGCAAACGCCTCCCCTCACCGGCGACCCTAGGCCCATCGGCTGACGAGTAGGCCCATCAGCTGACGAGGACCGGATGTAATAACCGAGAAAAAACTGCAAAAAGATGCGAAAATTTCTTCCCCACCCTTGCCATCGAAGGGGGCGTATCCTGTGTGATTATCTATATATAAATTTATAAGCGTACAATCAAACGATCTAGAGCATTCAATTTATATCTAACGCTGACTGCTAGTAGAGAGTGTTAAGTAAATTTTAAGGACAGAGAGAGAAGAGATGGAGGATGAGGTGGGAGGGTTTAAACGTACAAATAACAGTCAATGTTGAATATATATTAGATGCTTTAGATCGTCTAATTGCACGCTTACAAACGTATAGGTGATTGCGCATGATATTTCTCCCTTTAAGCGGCGAGACCTTTGTCCGTTCTCTTCATCACACCACACCGCCACCGTCGCGACGCGTTCCTCCTTCCCCTACTCTTCCCGTCCTGGTTTGCTGTCTCCGATCGTCTCGCCGAGGCTAGGGTTCCGGTCGCCGCCGCCGCCGCCGCTGAATCGTGTTGGGATGCCTCGCCGGGCTGCGCCGCCGTTCCACGGCCACGTGCCGAGCGATGACGCCTGGGATCTCATCATCAAGGTGGGTTTCCCGTGTCCTCGCGCTACGGTATTTGTGTTGCGATGTTTGATCGGGGGGGAGGAGAGGTGGGGAATGCTGCGGTAGGGTTTGGACTATGGAGTTTCATCGCCGGGAGGGGGAAGGGGTTTTGCGCTTGCTAGATTGTGGAGCAATCTGGGCGGTGATTGCGAGATGCATGTGGACACTGACATGGGGATCTTTCCCCCGTCGTGGGAGATGAGGGCGTGGTCTGGTGCAGATGATCAGATGGGTTTTGGTGTTCCATCTGCTTGTCGAAAGGATGGGTTTTGCTTCTCTCTGGGCGTATCCAAGATCAGATTGATTTGATCTTGGTCGTGATTGTAAAAGCGTGGAGAATATTTTGGGCGTCAAGGGACGAGTTTGTGATGATCGTTTGAAAATTCAGATCATTGTTGGGCGTTTTGTGTTACTAGTAAGATACTTCGGTTTGGGATTTGATGGTAGAGTACTCTAATTTACGTTTCTTAGCACTGTTGGGCTAACATCTTTACTGTGGATTTCCGATAAGATATTGGTTTATGACATCTCATAAAAAGGATGAAGAGAGCTTGCGTCGTTGGGTGCATCTGCATGTTTGTTTTATTACATGTTCCGATTGTTCTGGCTATGATTGTGTACTTGTATCTGTTTGGTATGATTCTCTAGTCTCAACTGGTTGCGAGGATTAAGCTTGTAGTTGTAGTAGCCCTTAATTGATTAATGCCATAGCACTTTTGCCATCAATGTAGCAACACGTGATGCTAGAAAGGGAGAGATTTGCTTCTTTAAGTAGTGTCCCCGTGTTATTATGAATTGAACACGTTGATTAGGTGATATGAGATGAACAGAAGAGAGCTAACATTTTCTTTGTCACTTCTGTTTTGCTAATCAACAACTTGCTTGTGAAGCAAAAAAGACTTCATTTTTTTTGCTAATTAACAACTTGCTTGTGCAGCAAAAAAGTAAATAAGTGTGGCACTTATTGTTGTCTTTGTGCTTTAGTTTGTGTAATTTCAGTCAATTATTGTTCTTCTGAATTTCTATTTTACCCTCGGTTGATGTTTCAGGTCAAATACGGTGACACTCTCAAGCGGTTCAACACTTGTGTGTATGGTCCACACTTCGATCATAATCTGGCTACCCTTCAGTCAAAGATTGCAAGTGCTTTTAAGTTCAGTCCTGCTGCTGAATTCATTCTAACCTATACAGATGAGGATGGGGATGTTGTCATGCTGGATGATGATAATGATTTACGTGATGCTGCTTTTTGTCAGAAACTGAACCCACTTAGGATTAATGTTCAGTTGAAGAGCAGCAGTGCTGGGGCACCTCAGACCAAACAACAGACCTCAAATACTAGATCTCCAATGTCCACAGTTCTGGAAGATCAACTAGCTCAAGTGAAATCAGCTATTGATGAAGCTTTAAAGTTTGTACCAGAGCAAGTTCCCGTTGTTCTTGCAAAACTATCTCATGACTTGCGTTCTAAAGCTGCATCATCGGCACCATCATTGGCTGAGTTGCTGGATCGATTCGCTAAATTGATGACACCAAAGAGCAATATGCAGCCTTCCAGTGGGCCCCCCGCTGATGGTTCATCTGGCTCTTGTGATGGTCCACAAACATTGGGAAATTTAAAAATGACTCAAGAGACTGAACTTGTAACAGTTTCTGCTTCACAGCCCTCTGACATGAAAGATTGTAAATCATCTAAAGCACTTGGTCTTAAGAGCATGCTAGTTGAGGATGCCCTAGCTCAAGCTGAACAAGCATCAGGATATCCTTCAGTTGAGGATCCATTGATTTCAGCTAGTTCAGGTGGGGAAAAAATTGATCTTAAGGGAAATACTGATGCCCAAAGCAAGGGGAAATCTCATGCCCAGGGTAAGAGGAAATCTGTCATATCCTGTGCAATGTCACCTGTTGCTACCATTGCTCATGGTGTTCCTACTCTCCGTTCTGCTCCTGCTCCATCTATGGGCGAAAATGCACCAAAATTTGAACTGAATTCTGCCTATATGCCCTTTAGATCTAATGGGAATATCAATGCTGATTTGCATTCGATATTCCCTCCACCACCAATTCCCCCTTACTGTTCGATTCCGCGCCTTGGAGCTAACGGAAAGATCAATGGCGATTTGGACTCATCATTCCCTCCTCCACCTACCTACAACTATCCTCCACCTACCTACAACTATAACCCATTTAAGTTGGATATGCCCTCGTTAGTTAGCCCTTATGGACCTTATCCAGAAGGTCTCAACTCTTTTGGAAGTTCATATAGAGATCTCAGCGACAAGTATGGTAGTGTGCCGCAACATACACTCCATAGATGGATACAGTGTGATGGATGTGGGGTGACACCGATTGCTGGACCTCGCTACAAATCCAATGTGTAAGTTTTTTTAGTAAAATAATGGTTCCAGGTCTTCAATTGTTTTTTAAATTGGAAACTGAAAAAAATATAATTCTGTCATTCTTCTAACATGCTTTCTTCTTTGCTGGCAGTAAGGACGACTATGATTTGTGCAGTGCTTGTTTTTCTCACATGGGCAATGAGGCTGAATATACCAGAATTGACAGGCCAAGTTTAGTAAGCGAAAGTTTGAGAGACGCTAATAAGGTGACCATATCAATTTGTTCATATTCATGATTAGATAGTTACTGTGAAATAGTAACATAATGTAACAGAATGATTCCAACTTGCATTGCCATTTTCAGAACCGGAGGCTCCATTCACGGCTTCAACAGGACAAATTTGAGTGCCGCTTCATTAAGGATGTTACTGTCCCTGATGGAACAATAATGGCACCATCAACTCCATTTACCAAGATTTGGCGCATGCGTAACAATGGGTCTACAATGTGGCCGTATGGGACACATCTTATCTGGGTTGGTGGAGATCAATTTGCACGCCAGAGCTCAGTTAAGCTAGGGGTACCTACAGCCTCTGTATCTTTAGCCTGCCAATTTATAGTTGTGAATGTGAGATGGCATGATTGCATCGCAGAAAGGTCTCACTTTGATGTGCTGTGCAGATTTCGGTGGATGGGTTTCCTGTGGATCAAGAGATCGATGTTGGTGTTGGCTTCATTGCACCTGTGAAGCCTGGTAGGTACATATCGTACTGGAGATTGGCATTACCCTCTGGTCAGAAATTTGGTCAGCGAGTTTGGGTTCTTATTCAGGTTGTTACCCTACCATTGCTAGCTTTTGTCCTTGTCAACCTTGATACTTTCTTTCTTATCTGATCATTTGCATGCTAAATTCGTGTGCAGGTGGAACAGACTGTTCAAACCAGTGGCAACAAGCAGTCGGCTGCAATAAACTTGAACCTGCCGCCAGAAGGCAACAACACCAACTGGAAGCCTTTCATTGATATGAATGTTGAGTCCACAGATCTTGTATATGAATACCCTGAAAGCACCAGCACCAACCGGTTTGCACATTCATTATTTCATAAAGCCATCAAACCCAAGGCATCTGAACCTGTTCTGAGTGCTGTGCCTTCTGCACCTAAAGCAGTTGAACCAGGTCAAATCCCCATCACTGATCCTCACACCTCATCTACTGGGCCTGCATCAACTTCCATGCCTGCTATTGTGACTGCTGCACCGGAAGCCATATCACTGCCCAAACCAGTTAGTGTCCCTGCACCTACTTTTGTTGGTGTTCCTGCTCCAGCTCCTGTTACCGTGCTGGCTCCTGCTCCTATTAGTGTGCCTGCACCTGCTCTTGTTCGTGCCCCTGTGCCAGTGCCTGCTCCCGTTAGCGTGCCTGCACCTACTCTTGTTCGTGCACCTGTGCCAGTGCCGGCGCCTGTGCATGCTCCTGCACCCGTTAATGTGCCTGTTGCACCTTCGCCAGATGAACTCATCAATCACATGGAGGAGAAACTGCTGAGGGAGCTGGAGGGGATGGGCTTCAGGCAGGTTGACCTGAACAAGGAGATACTCAGGCAGAACAAGTACGACCTGGAGCAGTCCGTTGATGATCTATGCGGCTTCCATGAATGAGATCCACTCCTCGCGGAGCTGCATGAACTGGTGAGTAGCGTGCGCCTCATCCTGTGTGCCATTATTCCGAAAATCTTGAGGTTTTCTTATTCCTGCCAGGGTTTTGATGACACAGATATAAACGAGGTGCCCTCCAAGGATGATGCAGGAAGCGATATGAAGCGAGTGGCAATGGGTCTTTTGTCCCGGGAGAAGTACCAATGATTACCTCGCTGTTAAATACCTAGTTAACCTAGATGTAGATAACGTAATATACGCTTGAATAACTGGACAAAGTGGCAGACTGCATACTGCAGTGGCTGGCTACCGTAGTAGTATTTCAGTCTGGCGTCTCGGTGACTTGGTGTTTGATCGGCTGATCTGAAGGGCACTGTGGTGAACCTTTTGTGAAAGCAGCTGCCTTGCAGGCGAACTGCTTATGTTAATGTTCATATTTGTCGTTGCTGTTACTCTTCTGGTAGATGTGGTACTAGTATATATGGCTGGATTGTACTTTACTGACTTTAGTATTTTTGTTTTTGTGGGATTCTTCACTGCAGTATAGAGAAATTATACTCGGATCATCTAAAGATATGCTCAACCAACACCAAATGCGAGGATATGTTAAGAGAGCAGAAACCACAGTGAACCAACACACGAACAAGATTCCAGGACAAAACTGAAAACCAAGCGAAGGGCAGAGATATGCACAACCCGAGTCACCAAAAGTAGAAGCCAATTTCATCGCAATGATCGTCTTGAGAGCACTCTCAAGTCCTACTAGTTTCCACAAATATTATTCAACAAAGTAACAAAGATGTCTATGTCTTGAGACCCGCTAAGAACACAATAATTTCCTAGACATTTTAGTCAAAGAGGTGAACTCTAGTAGTATGTACATGAGGATGAGAAACACACCAGGCAAACTTTCTCATGACTAGTCGTGACCAATAAGGTACGTCGACACCCAAGAAACGCTGCGTGCCAGCCAAGCCGTGGGAGTTGCACATTGTGGGCTCTCTGCCGCTGCGATGCTCTTATGTTCTTCCTCGAGCAAGATGTCGAGCCACCTCTTTGACATGTATTTTTTTACCACGTTTACGCCTTTGTTCACAATCTCCATTGGTGGCATTGCACGGACAGAGGATTCTGTTCCAGGTTGAGCTTCTCTAGTTTATCAAGCCTGCCAAAACTGTCATGAAGAGCATGGATCTGGTTATTGCTAGGTTAAGCTCACGCAGATTCAGAAGATCACCAAATGAAAAAGGGAGCTCCTTGATGTCACTAAAGTTGCTGCTTAGGTTGAGAATCTCAAGACTAGAAAATTTCCCTATGGCCGATAGCAGACCGCAGAGTTCGTTGAAATGGGCATCAAGGAGGCATAGTGATCTCATCTCACAGATAGATGATGGAAGAAATTGCATCTTGTTCATGTGGAGCCAGATTTTCTGCAGATTTACCAGCTCATAGCCAATATTTGTTGGCAGATAGGTGAGCCCGATGTACCTTGCATCAAGCTCAACTAGTGACCTGGAGTATGAATTATCAGTCTCTTGAATTGTGTCACTTAACAAACCCAAGGAAAGAAATTAAGTAGTAGTATCTACCTGCAATTTGAGATGCTATCTGGAAGTGTTCTCAGCCTGTTACTTGACACATTCAGAACCTTCAGATTGGATAGCAGTCCAATGGAATCAGGAAGAGGAACCAAGGCATTAGAAGCGAGACAGAGATCTTCAAGATGATCAAGTCCTCCTATAGCATCTGGAATAATCTGCTTAATCTACAAGCACATTTAAATCCACCAATAAATCAGGGCACGGGTCATGGCGCGGTGCACGGAGGGGTGACGGAGGCCCGGCATGCGCTCGACGAGCTTGAACTCGCCGGCGGAGGAGGGAGTCCGGGGCAACAGCGTCTGCACGGGCGGCTGCTCGATGTCGAAGTCGCCGCCACCGGAGGCCGGCCTGGACTTGGAGAGGTTGGGAGGCAGAAGAGCACGTAGGAGAGGATGAGGTGGAACTACGGCGCCGGATCCATGGCGGGATTCAAAGAGGTGGAAGTCGCGGCCTCGCGGGACCGGAGGAGATGGGAAGAGTGGAGGTCGAGGCGGTGTTAGACCATCTCCAACACCTTCCCTTCCCGAGTCCCTTCCCCCTCGCAATGGGAAAACGCAAGCGGGAGAGGATTTCCAGCGGCTCCAACGCTCGCCCTTCCGCGCCGGGAGAAGCTAGGGACAGGAGAGAGGTTCCCCCCGCGCCGGGTGCTGTCCCCATTCCCCTCGCCCTCTCCCACAGTAGTTGTCGTCAACGAATCAAGTTTCGCGTGGCGGCTCGGACCCGGGGGCAATCGGCGAAGGCGTCGGGCGCGAGCCGCGGGGGAGGTGCGCCACACCCGCCGGAGAGGAGGACGTCCAGAGGGTACTCGACGGCTTGAGGTACGTCATCCGAGCACCGTATTTACGAGTTTTGAGTTCGATTTAGATTTAGGTTTGTTCAATAGATGGGGAAATCCCAGTTTCTGGTGAAATGCTCAGTAGATCCTGAACACCCCGATCTAGGGAATTTGCGAAATCGATTTGGATTGTCGATTTGGTTGTATTAGGGTTTGGATTTGGGTACACCATGATCTAGAGAAGATGGTTGCATTAGGGTTTCGATTTGGTTGTTCTACAGATTGGTTGAAGTATAGATTTGGGTGAAATCCACACTTGAACCTGAATACCTAGATGAACTTCATTTCACCGTTAATAGGGGCTGCACTTGTTCAATCGGATAACTTCTGCAATATGCACTTCTTCAAATATTTTGCTTCATGTTCCTTCACATGGAATTAATTAGCTTATCTTTGTCTTCGGTGCGCGAAAATCATTGGTGCTGCGTGACCCATTTGGAAACTAGAATATTAAAGCTCCAAGCAGACGTCCATCTAGTCTTGCTTGGAGCTTGTTGCGTTCTCTAGGCATGGAGATGAACACGTCTGCTTGAATGCATCTCTATCAGCAGGTCCTGACCTCTGTCTACTTTTACTTCAATGTTCACCACACGGAAACTCAGATCATTGTCACAAGTTTTGTTTTCTGTTTGCTCAATTTGTGTTAGTTGCTACCACTACCTGTGTTGGTCATGAATTGATGATTCTGGTCATGAACTGGTGTCTTAGATTGAAGGCTAGTAGTCATTGTTATTAAGTAGGAGTGGAGAGTGAGTTCGTTCCCTTTCGTTCTTCATTTCATTTCATCGCTGATACTGTTGAGGGTCGGATCACCTGCTGATGGTGGATTTATGTCATTTCTGATGGGGTTTTAGCACAATTTAGGTAGTTTAAATGATTAGAGCTGGAAAAAAAGCTCGTTGAACTGGCTCGGTGGCTCCTTTCAAAATTGCTCCGATTATATTCATTTTTCTTTTAAAATAAAAATTAGTTGATTTGGAACAAGAGTCAACTTCGGCTCGAAGTTGGGTCGCAAAAAATACAGGAGACTATAATAAATAAGAATAAATTAGTGTCGAAGAAAGCTCGAAAAAAAGTTTAATTGGCTCGTTATCCACCCCTATAAACGATTATGGTTCGCTGCGTACTGTGAGAATTGCGTCTTTTAAACTTTCCGTTATATAGCTTAACTTCTGCCTCATTTACTTCTGTCCTGGATGTGCTCTCTGTGTTGCGACTAGTTGATGCATATTGCGACTTGTGGGCTGTCTCTACAATTTTGTGGTTCGTTCGGGATTCATCGTTTTCGTGACGAACGAAATTGCAGTCCAGATGCACGCGTTTGAAACTTGGGTCAAGTAAAATGACTTCAGTTTTTTCTTTGATTTCCTTGCCAGTAGAAGTTGATGAAAGATTTCATAATACCACATGATGGTCAGGAAGAGGATTTGTAAATGTAACTTGCCATCATAGTACCACTTGTTCATTTTGGGGTCTGTATGGACGAAGTCACAATTCCGTGTGCAAACCTTTGAGCATACTACTAGTTTTTGTGTAGGAATCAAGATTTGTGTAGGAATCTTGATCACCTGTTTGTGTTGATGTGGTTTTATATATGGAGGCCCAGAGACTTCGAACATTCATCTCGAAGATGCGAGAGATGCTCGATGCAAAGGCCGAGGACCTCTTGAAGGTGGTTCGGGATAACTTCAGTGCGAGTGATGCTAGTTGGGCCGTCGACCTAAACATGGCACTGGTACATGTCGAGGCCATAGCCGAGAGCCTCAAGGAGATGTCGTTGGCCACGCTAGAATTTGAGATAGCAATTTGGCAGTGTCGACGTAGAAAGTGCAGATGTCGAGGCCGCTCAAGAGGCTGGCATAGATCATTCGGATAAAGATAGCGAGAACTACTCCCCAATTAGCGGTTGGTCTGTGAAGTCCGATCGTTCGTGGCATCTTACCTAGATGTATTGTTGGTTACACGTTGGTAATGTCTTTTATATTTCAATTTCTGCCCTGTCATTGTAATGTAGATGCTTTCATAATGGTAAGCATTTCGACAGGAGGTTGGATGGATGATGGTAATGTAGTAAAGGTCTGTATTATGAACCTTGTCTGTTTGAAGCATATGCTACTCTAGGTCATGGTAATGTGGTACACTTTGCAATGAATGTGAACCTACCTTTCATGTGTGATTTGGTGTATATTGTTTAATCAAAGAATTTTTTTTAAATAATATTATTTTAATTCGAAATTGCGACATTAATACACGTATTTAAAAAATTGCAGAAATAATATCCGCCGCCAAACCATTTGGCGATAATAGGTCGTCGCCAAACGGTTTGGCGATAATAGGTAGTCGCCAAACGGTTTGGCGACTATCTATAATCCCGCGTGTCGGCCGGTGATGACCGATTGTCGCCAGTCAGGAGTAGTCGCCACACCGCTCGACGACTACTTAGTAGTAGTAGCCGTTTGGCGACTACTAGTAGTCATTGGCCGTGTGGCGACTACTAGTAGTCGTTCAACCTGTTTGGCGATAATATGTACATTTTTAATTTTAGGTAAATTTTGTTGTGAATCGTTTATGCAATAATTGTTATATTAAACCGAAAAAACTAAAAAACTCTTGCCATGTAATAAACGGGAAGAATTATTTTAGTTCGTTAGTGATACGCATCTCACTTGCGTATTTTCATAGCCCCGCGGGATAGGCCAGACACGGTCTAAAAAAGACGGAATAAATGAAGGCCGGCCTACGCAGTGCGGGCTACCACTTACGTATGGGCGAGATAGCCAGACGTTGCTGCGGCATTTTGTTGCGAAAATCGGAAAAGGCACTGACGGCTACGAAACCACGGAAATCGTGGGCACTAAGGGGTTTTCGTTGCCCCGCGGACAGGCCAGACACGGTCCAAAAAATACGAAAAAATTCAAGGGCGGCCTACGCAATGCGGGCTACCACTTACGTATGGGCGAGATAGCCAGACATTGGCCCGGCCATTTGTTGCGAAAATCGGAAAAGGCACTCGCGGGTAGAATCACCGAGCACGTATAAAATTAAATTGGCTCGGCGACTAGCCAAACGGCTTGGCTACTACTAAGTAGTCGCCGAGCGGTGTGGCGACTACTCCTCGACTGGCGACAACCGGTCACACCGGCCGACACGCGGATTACAGTATAGTCGCCAAACCGTTTGGCGATTACCTATTATCGCCAAACCGTTTGACGACCTATTATCGCCAAACGGTTTGGCAACGGATATTATTTCGCAATTTTTAAATACTTGTATTAATGTCGCAATTTCGAATTAAAATAATATTATTTAAAAAAAATTCTTTAATCAAATTAACATGTACTCACTCATTGGCTAATTTTAGAGGGGACGAAACAATGGACCCATTGTACACGAATTTCCTACAGGACGACTCAATTGAGCTCCTTTGGTCGACATCACCATCAGGGCTGAACACAGCTCTCCCGGCAGATTTGGATCGGAGTATGGCCGAGTTGGACACGGTGGTCGCTCCCATTGGAGGGCATGGTACGAACATGCAGCCCGTGATTGCGAATTCGACAAAGAAAGGTTGTCCTAGGGCATCAGGTATCACGAAGGGAAAAAAACAAGGCTGCAAAGCAGAAAGGACAAAATAGAGTGTGCAAGAGGATAAAGTACTTGTCTCTGCCTGGTTGAATGTCAGCCAAGACCCTATTGTTGGGAAGGACCAATCGTCGGAGAGCTACTGGACCCGAATTGCAGAATATTACAATGCTAACAAGACCGGAGAATGTAACGCAAGGTCCGTGAAGGCAATGGTTAACCACTGGTCGTTGATAAATGAGTCTGTGAGCAAATTTGCCGGGTTCCTCAACCAGACCGATGGTTTGCATCAGAGTGGTACAACTGAGCAAGACAGGGTAATATTCAGAAATCTCTTCATGTCTTTACTGCAGTTTACATATGAGTAGTTGTTGTAGTCTGAATCAAGTCACTGATTTCATTCATTCATCTGACTTGTATGATTAGTGCTAGATTGTAGTTATAGAATCTCCCATTTTGAAAAGGATTTTGTGAATTAAATTGACGTTTGTAACAGATGGCACATGCCTCAACGATGTACCAAGACATTGAGGGCAAGCCTTTCGCGTTCCATCATTGCTGGCTGCTACTGGCTGATCATCCGAAGTGGTCTTCGCACATGTCCCACAAGAAGGAGAAAACGGTAGGAGGTGGTCCAACGCATGACGGGTCGAACAACACTCCTGTCGACTTGTCCTCGCAAGCTTCCTCTGAGGAGGGGGCCAGGCCAATAGACCAGGAGGCTGCAAAGGCGGCCAAGAAGCGAGCTGGTTCGTCTAGTGCGTCATCTGTTGGTGTGTACTCTGAGCATTTCGAGAAGATGAATGAGTCCAGGGCTGCTATGGTAGAAATACAGCGTGAAAAATTGGCCATGTCGAAAGAAGCGGAGAATGAAAGGGTTATGAAGGTCGACTTGAACGCGTGTACCGGATTGCTTTGTGAGTACTATGAGAGTCGACAGCTTGAGATTATCATGAGTCGTCGGCAAATGAATAAATAACTCTCCCCATATGTCATCCCAGTTTGTGAGGGGGCCTTTACTATTTTTGTAATGTTCGAACTATGTACTTATGTTTCAGACTTGTCATGTTGGTACTCTCGCCATTTGGGACAACTTTTATCGCAATGCTATGTTTGGGACAACTTTACTATTTGATCAGTGAAAATGTGCGTAGAATTGAGAATTGAATCTCACAGTGTAGCTGCCTGATTGTTGTTTTTATTTACCTTTTGTTTCTCTGTCAACCCTTCATCTTTCCAAGATACCTAGTCATAAGTTTTATCTTCTATTTTAATCTAGATTGTGCTTATTCAATTACTGTGTGCTTTTTGCAATGTCCCATATGCATGTTCAGTTTATAGGTGTTCTCATCTTCAGGGATTTCAGTATCAACTGGGTGATTTTTGCTTGAGGATAGGAAAATGTGTTCCTAATAATTCTGAAACACTGAGAGGAATCATGATGGAGGTACCATTCTTTCCCCTAATTTTTTGTTTCTTATTCATAGCCTGCTGGCCTTTAATATCTGATTAATTGTTTGCCTTTTCTTAGTAATAGATGATAGTCAAACCAAATGCAATGAAGCAATAGTGTAAGACTTAGGTTCCATTAAGTACTCTTAATGGGGCTTTGTCGCTTAGACTTTCAAGATAATTCTTGATGTTTCAATATATCAAGTCTAACGCACTAGTATCCAAAGTTGATAAGTACAAACGAACAGCTTGGCTTGTTTTTTTTCTATTAATTCTGATATAGATTGAATCATTCTGTCATTTATGTTCAGTTTGATGAACTTTAGCATATATGCATGCTGATCTTTGGTCTCCATTAGTTTTGTCATTCACTACTAAGACTGTAGTTCTAAAGTGCACCTCCACAGCTTTTGTCTGTGCAGTAGTCATTGGAGCTTATCTTTATAAACCCCAGCATTACACAGCTTGTTGAAATAACCTAAAATTTTCAAAATTTTGTCCTAATTATTTATTTGAATTTTTCCGGAGCTATTCGAATTTTTGTTTGGGCTCTTTTTGAAATCCTTTCCCTTTTGGGAAACCTTTCCTTTTTGGGCGCCCTTCCATTTTCGGCAACCTGCAATTTTGGCGGCCCTTTTTCCCACTCAGCCCACTTCTCTTTCTTTCTCGCTGCCTGCTTTTCTCGGCCATTTTCTGCCAGCGTCATTGGCTCAAGGCTAAGCGCCTCATGGTTTACCCCATTTGGCTTAAAGTGTCGTCTTCCTCTATCCTTCATACCATCTGCGACATCGCCCTTCCTTGCCATACTACTAACCCCATTGCGCGCCATGTCACCCAATCACGGAAGCTTGACTCACTATTGCAGCCGCGACCATCTCACGATCCGCCCGACACTCCCGAATCCGTCTCCCATCCATGATCGTCTTCCCGTCAAGGTCACCTCACCGTGACGAGCTCGCCAATCCAATGCATGCCGCCTGCCCGCCCAACCACTAATGCCCTCGCCCTCTGCTGCCAGTGGGAGGTTGAGCCAATCCCGCGCGCCTCTGCCTGCTGGGTCACATCACCACTCAAGCACCCTCCGCTTCGCTCTCTCCTCCCTTTTGGTGGCTATAAACCGAAAGCTCAAGACAGCCAGTGTCCTTCACGTCGAGCCCTCATCGGTAAGCCTCCCGAGCTCCCAGTGCTTCCCTCTCCATTTCAGCTAATTCTTCCATGAGCCATGCGACAAATCACCGAATCCGGCTTTGTCTTCTTCCGGCTCGTTTTTCCTTGCCTCAAAGCGCCTTGCGCCTCTCGTGAGTTCCGCCATAAGAACTTGCCCAAGCCTCCATTTCGCCGTCGTCCGAGATCACATCAAGCTTCCGCTCCCATTTTTCGCTCTCCTTCCTCCGTGACCCTCCCCCACACCCCGAACTTCTTCCTGTCTCGGCACCCGCATGTCAACCCGCCACCACGCTTTATCTCTTCGCCATTTTTCGCAACGAGACCAGCAGTAAGCTTCTCCACCTCCCCGCTTATCTCTTTCTCCTTCCGAGAGCTCTCACGTGGGTTCGCCATCATCTTCTCCACGCCTATGCTCACCGCCGCCTCACCGCTTTCCTGCCTCTCGGCATTCGCCCCACCGGCATTATTTTGCCCCCCGGCGCGTGGTCCACGTCCGTCGGCGCCACTGGGCATGCCTCGCGGCCTCCTCCGAACCTATTAAAGACAGGTTATGCTTCATATCAAAATACACTGATTTCCTTTGATTTTGTTTTATTTATTTTAAATCCGAAAATCCTTTTAAATTCAGAAAATTCCACAAAAATCCCCAAAAATTGCAAAATAATATATTGCTCTGAGTGTTGTCATCAAGATACCCCGACATCCAAGCCATTTTCTCTCGATTTTCCTTTCCACTTTTTCTTTATTTTGTTTTATTCGTTTATTTATTGTTTGCGTTCAGATCAAACGAATCCAAAGCAATACAAGCTTTCATGTTCTTGACATCCCAGTTCATTGAACCTTTAACCTCGCAGGAAGCACTTGGGAACAAGTTGAACCGGCCCATTATGGTATATATATTTCTTGTATTGCATTATTTTTGCAAAATGTGTAGTTTGAATGACATGAATAGAAAACCCAATATTCTTGTTAGTCTTAACTGGATTTTTTTACACCTAAATGATTGATCTGGCATGATATAATAATAATAATGCCTTCTCCTATTTGGTATAAATGAATTATTAATTTTATGCATGTTTTATTTTGTAAAAGAACTTGAAATTAACACACTTGTCTCATGAAAGAACTTGGATGTGCTCACTTGCTCTCGGGTGCATGTGCATCAATGCTGAATCTAGCTGCTTGGATGTGCTTTCAGGGACATGAAGACAGATACACCATATTCGTACATGCATCAAGAGAAATGCCAGATCATACTGGTCCAATATTCGTTGGCAGGGATATTCGGAGTGAAAAGGTAAATGACTATAATTGATTTAGAGGCGCCCTCATTTTTATCATTTGAATTGATTTACGCAGAAATGGTTTTCTCATTCTGTATGGTATATTTTTTCCCCAAAGATAAGTAGTATTTTCTCTTAAAGCACCATCTGTATTGACTCTAGAACTCGAGAGGGAGGGGTGCGCCGGCATGCCGACTGGCGTGTACGGGACGCGGGACACATTGGCGGAGCATGCGACGGAGAGAGCATCTGGGTCAGCGGGATCCTCGTCGCCGCTGGCCGCGAGCTCACCATCGCCGTCCTCCTCATTAGCCACAACTTTCCCGTTTTCTTCTCCTTCTTCGCCCCCTTCGTAGCGGGCGCCGACACGGCCGACTCCTCGGAGCTCCAAGCGAAGGGGCACGCTGGCGAGCCAAGCGGCACGTACGGGTTGCGGGAGGCAAGCGGGGCACACCGGCAGAGGGCGTAAGGGTGTCATGTCCCTTGGCCGCTGGAAACTCCAGGACGTGAGATCGCCGGCAACGCTCAATCGCCAGGGCTTGGAGAAGAAGAAAACGTAGGAAGAAGACAGAAACGATATTCACTTTTTTTTCAGTTCCATTCCCCTTGGCCGTCTCAGTGGTTGGCTTTTAAGCCTCTTCCTCTTTACACTGACACCGGGTCCCACAGACATTACATTACTGCCCCCTGGAAACATTGCTTGTCCCCAAGCAATGGCGTAGTCTCTGACATTGCATTCACAAGAACAACTCCCTAATTCCGGGATCCCATTGCACATCAAGCCCAATTTCAAGTATTATTGACCTGTCATCCTCCCAATACTCCAATCCTTTACCGACAACCAACCCAATCTTGTCACCAGGGCATATAACATGTAGTTCCAGCTCTCCTGAACATTTTGGAGTATTATAAGTAGGAATAACAGGAAGCATAGATTTATAAATGGGTCGATCATGAGCATCAGCAGGCACATTAAGTTCAGATGAAAATTTGCAAGGCTGAGTAGAACCAACTTCAGATGAAGAAACATTGGGATTCAAATTTCTCAAATCATATTTCATTTCAGAAGGTTGTTGCACCGGTCGCCCATTTCCTAAACATTCACCCACATTGTGGTTTTCTCCAAGTGAGAAGTGTGGCTGACTCCCCCCTGTTGTCATACGACCCACAGTGTTGCTCCAATTTCCATGGTGCTTATCAGCAGTCTTATATCCAACATCTTTCTGCTCATTGCACGTGTAATCAAAATAATCAAGATTGATTTGGCAAGGATTCATATATGGAGAAAATGAGAAAGACCTTTCCTCGGAAGAGTCATTCATCGCTGGAACCATTCTTTTGGCTATTTCAGATGAATTGGCAGATGGCATGGTCAGGATAGGATCCTGTGTATCTGAACATGGCGAAAGCGGTGTCATGTATTTGTTGTAAGCAGAGCCTGAAGGATATTGATTTAAATCTTGTCGCCGATGATAACATCCTGTGTCTTCAGCACCAATATGATCAAGCAATTTACTCACACAGGCACTCTGTTGCTGACAATAAACTGATAGTCCAAAGCCATTAGAGAGGGCCTCTGAACTTTCTTGACATGTTCCTCGATGCTTCTCATTTGTTGACTTTGAGCTATCTGTTCTTAAGGGATGTAGATCCACAAAGTTACTAAAGTGACTCCCAGAGTATATTGCATATGGAGCACTATCAGAAACTTCACCCAGGATATGTTCTTTTGGTGGACAGCCGATTCCTCCATCCGAATCAGGATTTCCTCCCGAAAAATGAGATGAGCCAAGCAACGTTGACAGTACTTTCGATTGATTACCTTCAGGCTTCTTATGACTAGGTGAGCTCATGGAAGCATCAGAGTGAACTGCTGCTGGATATTTCAGAGGTAATGCTGCACTAACACCATCTTTATCCCCAGTGTTTCCAAGAAGTCCTAGTACATTCCGACTGTTGCCTAGGTGAGTTTGTTCTGTTAACCGATCTCCTTCCGAATCCTTTCTTAAGCTGTCCATGGATCTTAAATCTGCCAATACCTCATCAGTCACACTTGCTGTTGCTATATGCTTGTACAGAGGAACCTCTTTTTCAGAAGCACCAGCTTTACAAACTGCGATTGGAGAATTCAATTTGGGCAAGAAGTACTTCCCGTCTTCCCTTAGTTCTTTGGATAGCCGTCCATTTATCACTTTGGTTTCAGTCGGACCATCGGTCGAGCATCTATATGGCATCGAACTAGTGAACATGACTAGTGTTCCTTCCGGTTTTGCCCAGCGCTTAGGAGCCGCAGGAGTTACAGATTCTTTGTCGAGGTCAAGTCCTTCTTCATCTCTCGTTGAACTCCACGGCTTTCCCACGCTCATCAGCGCCACCGTCTCGAGCAATCACCTCCATCCGCCGACCAAAATTTCTCGACGCGACGGAACTCTTCATACCACTCCGACGGCACTGCTCATCGCGCCACGCCGCCCCGCCGAGCCACCACCCCGGATGCGATGACTGCGTTCTCCGTGCCGGCGGCGGGGCCCGGATCGATCGGGATCTCTCGATGGAGAAGACGACTCCATGCGAAATCCGCCACAGGTGGGCTCATGCTGACATGGCATCGTATCGTAGCCGCCTCGATACTAACTTGTCATGTCCCTTGGCAGCCGGAAACTCCAGACGTGAGATCGCCAAGAACGCTCAATCGCCAGGCTTGGAGAAGAAGAAAACGAGGGAAGAAGACGTAAACGATATTCACTTTTTTTCGGTTCCATTCCCTTGGCCCCTCGGTGGTTGGCTTTTAAGCCTCTTCCTCTTACATCGACACCGTCTCGGGCGTGAGCTCGATACCACTTGTCATGTCCTTGGTCACCGGAAACTCCGGGACGTGAGATCGCCGCAACGCCAATCGCCAGGCTTGGAGAAGAAGAAAACGAGGAAGAAGATGTAAAACGATATTCACTTTTTTTTTCAGTTCCATTCCCCTTGGCCGTCTCAGTGGTTGGCTTTTAAGCCTCTTCCTCTTTACACTGACACCGGGTCCCACAGACATTACAAAGGGACGGGGCGCGCGAGGAGAAGCCGCTGGCGGAGCACGTGAGAGATGGAGGGGAGGGCTCTTGAAGCAATGAGGGCAGGACGCGCAAAGATCCATCGCACCGGCCGGGACGCAATTTGACGGACTCCGGACGTCGCCGCAATTTCTGATTTTGCAGAGGGACTCTTCGAAAATTCGATGACGTGGCATCGCTGGTCGCTCGGTGATTCTTGGCGCTGTATGATACGTAGGGCATGTTTGGTAGAGTTTCAGATCCTAGATTCATTTGAGATCTGAAATTTGTAGGTAAAAATAAAGTGAATTAAGTTTATATTTTTGGTCTAAAATGTAAATAAGATGACCCATCTAAACATTCTATGTACTCACAACTTCAGCTCCATAGATCTGGTGAAGTTAGAAATACCCAACTCCATCAAATCTACGGATCTAATGAAACTAGAGCTCTACCAAACACACCCGTAATATTGCAGCAGATCCGAGTACCCGAATCCCACCATTAGGCCGTCGGCGTGATCAAACACCACAAAGCGCAAGTTGCCATACGTCATATGCCGCCCATGTTCCATACGGCTTCACCCGATCTATCCAACGTATGAGGCGGTCATGCCTTGCCCACGCACCACCGCGCCGCCTCCTAGAACGCCCGCGCCGCAAGCAACCCGAAACGGAGGTTGGCCAAAAACAAAAAAACAAAGGGAGTGTATAGGTATCATCCGGATGTTTTTTTGGTTGAAATCATCCAAATCTAGAACCATTGGATTTCGGATCCAAATTCACCGGGCCGTTGGATCAAATCATACGATCGGATGTAATCGATACTCCCAAACATCCAAATTCACCGGGCCGTTGGATCAACCTCCGTTTCGGGTTGCTTGCGGCGCGGGCGTTCTAGGAGGCGGCGCGGTGGTGCGTGGGCAAGGCATGACCGCCTCATACGTTGGATAGATCGGGTGAAGCCGTATGGAACATGGGCGCATATGACGATGGCAACTTGCGCTTTGTGGTGTTTGATCACGCCGACGGCCTAATGGTGGGATTCGCACTCGGATCCACGCAATATTACGTGTGTTTGGTAGAGCTCTAGTTTCATTAGATCCGAGATTTGATGGAGTTGGGTATTTCTAACTTCATCAGATCTGTGGAGCTGAAGTTGTGAGTACATAGAATGTTTAGATGGGTCATCTTATTTACATTTTAAACCAAAAATATAAACTTAATTCACTTTATTTTTACCTACAAGTTTCAGATCTCAGGTGAATCTAGGATCTGAAACTCTACCAAACATGCCCATGCCCTACGTAGAAATACCCAACTCCATCAAATCTACGGATCTAATGAAACTAGAGCTCTACCAAACACACCCGTAATATTGCAGCAGATCCGAGTACCCGAATCCCACCATTAGGCCGTCGGCGTGATCAAACACCACAAAGCACAAGTTGCCATACGTCATATGCCGCCCATGTTCTATACGGCTTCACCCGATCTATCCAACGTATGAGGCGGTCATGCCTTGCCCACGCACCACCGCGCCGCCTCCTAGAACACCCGCGCCGCAAGCAACCCGAAACGGAGGTTGGCCAAAAACAAAAAAACATCGGGTTGATGTTTATCAAATCCCAAAAACAAAACGTCTACAGATGCCGAATTCGCTTCTTTGACGATTTGCTACATTAGTCAAGGCGACACAGTCCTTCGTGCGTACAACAATTACGAGATATTGTCTGAAGAGAGAAGATGATGCGTCAATGCCATATCCTCTCTCGTATGTTCATGTACATCAAAAGAAAAATATTGGTACTTAGTAAGTTGGTACAAGCGTCTCTCTTCTCGTGGAACTTTCCTGACGGCTATGAAACGAAAAGCTAAAGGAAAACTAACATCAGAGCAGGCAGGAGCTGCACGCTTGCTGGAAGACGAAGAACAAAAAAGCCAATTCCTCCAGCTTCGGCTAGCTAGCCTGGGTGCCTGACATGGCCGAGGCCATTTCCTTCTCGGCCACTTCAAGAACCTCCTTTGCCCTGTGAGCCAGCTTCTCGCATATGTTCCTCGCGATCCTCTTCTGAAACTTGCTGCTCTTGAGCCACTCGATGCCGACGAATATCTCGCACCGGCTGCTCGGCAGGTCCGACGCAACGCTCTGTATATTGTACCTCAAATGGACCTGTAGACATCGCACACAAACATTGCCTAACCGCTGTCGTCCACTGCCTATACAAAGGACATGACGAATTGAAGACCTTAGCATGTAGAAAACGTACCCGAAAGTAGTCGCCGAAGGGGACGTTGTGTAGCGTCATCACGTCGTAGATCGTCCACCCGTCGCCGTCCTCCGACGGGAATTTCAGCTGGGTGCTGGCCACTTCGCCGCCGAATATCGACATGTACCGGTTGAACTTGTAGCTGGCATGCCTCTCCAGGACGCCTGGCTTGGTGTGCTCCCACTGGGTCGCGGTGTAATCGAGGCACCCGACTTTGCTCATCGTTTTTGTCTCCAAAGGGCCCCCGTCGAACACCCCAATGAGCAAATTAGCCTGCAATGCGAACAGTGAACAATGATCGATCAAACTCAGGCTTTCGCAGAAATACAAAAGCGTACTGACAACAAAAACTAGAGAATGTTTCTCTTGGTTAACTGGCACAATGTCGCTAGCCAAAACAATAGCTATCTAGTAACCAAAGTAGACATTTCCTCAGATTAACGTACAAAGGTGCAAGTGAAAAAACGCTGAAGCGTGAATTGGCTGCTGAGCACAAAAGACAAATTTAAGGCGCAACAATGCACGGTAGTTGATATTTCTCGGTGTATTTTAGCTTAGCTTGATTTTATATCTATGTAGCATGTATTTTCCAAAATAAATAATTGGTAGAATTCTGGATCTTGGATAAGTGTATACTTAAGTGCCGTTCATATATTCGCTCGTCCCAATCCTCAAGTCTGCTCTAGTCCCCTTTCTCAAAAGTAAAAGTAGACAAGATATAGTCTATTAGAATGCTTGCAGTTTATCTGGACTACACTTCCTTTTCAATTTATCAGACATGCTACTTTTGGATCGAGATAAAGAGAATGGTGTTAACAGCCTAAACAAACCAATTGGCAAAGGAACCTATATAACCCTACCAGCAAGAAATAACGAAGCATAGATATCTCACATCAATAGGATGTTCCAAAATATACTCCTTTGAGAGATTCACATCTCCAATGCTCAATACAGATTGAACGTCATCAAGATCAACGTAGTTCCCATCTTCTTCTTGATCTTCCAGCTTGGCCCTCTGTTCAATAGCTGACGCTTTTGTTTTCCACAGACCAGTTATTGTCCTAACAATAAATAACAGAAAGATTTTCACCAATGAGATCATCCTTATGTTAATACTGATGGTTAAAAGTATTGGAAGATACCCACCTGCTAGCCTTGCTAAACGATGCAAATGAATGGAACTGAAATTTCAACCTCCCTTCATTATCTTGGGACTTCGCACCATTCTTGGCATCAAGTCCCCGGCCACTCTTCAAGATAAACAACATTGATGGGGTGCCTACTGTTGTGAAAGATGGAGGTAACACTTCGATTTCCTCGACATCCTCCCACAAAAAGAAGAATTTCGTTTTATGTCCAAACAGATTAGCATAGAAGCCAACTATTCTGGCTGACAGAAATAGCCTTCCCTGCAGCAGCAGCAACTACAAGTGAATATCCACAGACATCGAACTCTAGTGAAACTCTAGATAAACTAGTTGCATAATCTGTTGAGCTCATAATGTAATGGTCCAAAAAACTCATGACAGTAGTTATAATACGATATTGCATTGTTAACTATGATAATATGTTTCAAGTAAAATGCTATATTTAATTTCATATCAGGCCTTTCAGTTAAATTCGTAATATATCATAAGATCTTTCACGATTATTGTAACATTTTATCAGAAAAATATCACAATAAAGTAAATCCATGAAGCAAAATAAAGTAGAAACTCAAAACAATTGTACCTGCAATGGCAACTTCCTCTTCAAGGAGCATGCATAATCAGCTATAAGGAATTCTTCGTGAGGCAAACCAAAAAGCTTCTGGAATGTTGAATTTCTGTGAGGTGACCGAACGTGTAACTGCAATAGAATTATATAAATCCTTGGATTGTCAAAATGGTTATTACTCTTACAGGAATCCATGGATAGGTTAATCGAAGAATACCTTCTTACCGACTTCCTTCTCCATCTTACTGAGGTACTCTCTCATTGATGTCTCAGGTCCTTTGGTATTCTCAAGAAATATTCTCAAATGTAACCGACTCTGGCATGTCTGAGCTAGTTTTCCCTCCAGTGGTACCCATATATCTGCTAAGTCTGCTGATGTGTGTTTAAGAAAGTTAATTTCTACATGTCCTAGTGAAACTGCCAAGTCGAATGGGCCATCAAAATTGAAAACCTCGACATCCAACATAGCAGGTGGTTCTTCCATGGCATCGAATTCCATTATCTCTGCATCATTGTTTCAGTTTTTCACAAATCATAAATCAGACAAGCCTACAAGGTTAATCATTGCGGTGCAGTGTGCTAATATGTGAAGTCTACTAACCGTTCCATTGTGGTTCCTGAGTCTGAAGTTGAACAGAGCTTGTTCTCGTTATACCGTTGCAGCTGAAAACAACATAAGGGTCTACTGATCCACAAGAAACGGGCGGCAAGCTTTTAGCCTCTAGCAGAGCTACACTTAACAGCCAGCCATCACCATTTGCTTTGACCCCATGATCACCTCCTGTGACAAAAGAAGGTACGAAAGTAGCACAGTTATTACATGAACGAGTCCAATTGCTTGTTTAGTGCATGAGAAATACAAAGTTTCAATTGAACAGAGGAGCATACCTCGTTGTACCCTTGCCTCTACAAAATGAGAGATCATATTCAGTACAAGTTCTATCTGAAGAACTAGTATGCCAGATGTGATCAGCTCTCCAAATGTATCAGGTAAATCTAGACCATTGAACTCAAGACCCATAAGTGGGCCTGGTCTAGACAGAAGGATGTGCACAAGAACATACAGTGCCATTATCACTGTAGAGATGACAGTAAAATTGCAAAAATACTTGCAAGCAAGTCTGAAATCTGACCGGTGATATGTCTGCAGTGGTGCCAACAACTGCTCTTTATCCATCCCTGCAGAATCAGCCAATTTCACATGCCGAGACAAAATTTCTGCAAAACTTTCGAAATTTTCTTTGAGTCCATCCCGAACACTTCCCTCAATCATACTTTTCATCAATGTACTCTGAAGGAACTCTACATTGTATGATACAGTCAAATGTGAGCTTTCTTCGCCTGATGACAGCTCAGGGAAGTGAGTTATTTTGTAGAGTAAGACAACCTCAAAACAATTTCCAAATGGAACCTCTGGCGTACGAACTCGAGTCATAATCACAAAATTCTTGCCATCTGCTCTTAGATATGTCTGCTCCTCAGTAGTTTTGACATCTTTCATAAGTTTTGTCGCGCCTTTGGTGTATCGACATGTCCTAGTTAAGCTAGGAGGATCCTCGTTCTTCCAAGTCCATGGCTGTTCCTCGTAGTCTGTAGTTCCTTGCAGTTCGTGCAGGTCTTTGGAGAACTGAGAATCAGGTCTAAAGAGAAGAGAGTTCAAATCCTTCGATTCCACAAGGTAAGTATGCTCAAAGATGATGCCACCACCAAGATCTTCCGGCATGTCTGGTGTACTACTTTTTGACTTCATGATTTCCATAGCTTCTTCAAAGCTTGAATCTGGAATTGTCGGTTCAGTGTCACTTGCACTTTTTGTTGTTGTTGCACTTGGCTCTATGATATCATCATCTTCAGAAACTATATTGGAATTTGCTTGTGTTGAACGGTCAGAATTATCTAGAGAAGTTTGTTCTACTGCACAACTCCTGGGGGAATCAGCCATCTCACTGTTAAAACCTGAATGTTCCCTATAAGTTGATATCTCAAATTCAACATCGGTGTCACTCGTGGAGCTCGAGCAAGGAGACGAGTGGATAACGGTATTGTTATTGTTTTCTCCGTACAGTGAAAAGGTGAGAAGAATTTTCCCTGGAAGGCAGCCATACAAATAAAATCATTATCTATAGACCATTCACCAACAATAATGAAAAATGCAATCATCATGCATCCAACGGTGGTACAAGTGTAAAAACATGACTAATTAAGCCGTTCCCAAACGCAAAAGGGAGGAAAACGGTGTAACACCATAAACCACAGTTCTGCAAATTGGATCAACTCTGAATTTCGCCCTGTATTCCCGCATCAGCGTATTCCTAACAAACCTTCTTTACAGCTTTCTAGATCCACTTAAGTCACAATTCTCAAGACAAATACGCGTGTTCGTATCGCGTCTGTAAACTTACAGATCTACTTTCCAAGTCTAGTTTACGATAAGCAGCGTAGCTGAGCCTAGCTACATGATTATTCTGTCATGAGTGCAAACTATAGAGCTTATTGCTGCTGTTCGGGACGCGTCTCAGCAGTGAAAGAGATTAAATTGCGCCGCCGGTATGCTCGACTAATACTTTCGAACGACTTACGAAAGCTTACTGACTTTTTATTTCGTAAGAGCATGCTAAGAGTTTGCGTGCGGCTATTGGCAAAGTTAACAATAATCGCCGACCAAATGGAGAACCCAAAGTAGCGCAAAAATAGAGAAGCAAATGCGTGTACGCACCGCAATCTGCGGCCAAGGCGTCGCGGCCCTTCCAGCGGTGGTTGGGCTGCAGCGTGAACCACGTCGGCGGCACCGACCGCCTCCCGCAGCCAGAGGCCTCCTCCGCGGGGGCACGGCGGAAACCGGCAGCTTCACCCTGCCCACCACCTCCCTCCCCACGCCTCCCTCGCGCCGGCGCGCCACCCCCACCTCCACCGCCACGTCCTCCGCCCCCACCGCGAACACGAACTCCTCGTTCCACGCCGCCGCGCCCCCGGCCCCCGGCCCCACCGCCCGCGTCCGTGCCCTCTGCTTCCCCACCTTCACCCTCGCGTAGAACCCTCCCCCGCCGCCGTGCTCCTTCGGCGGAGGCGGGAGGCCGCGCGCCTCGAGCACGTACACGTAGAGCCGCATGGCGAGGTGACTAGCACTGCGTTGATCAAAGCGGTAATGGGAAAATGGAAACTGGTGCGAGGTGGTGGTTTAATTTGAGGTGGTGGGTTTGGGTTTTGTGAGGGGCGTGACGTGGGCGGGGCGGCGGTAACGTGGCGCGAGGAGAGGCGCGACACGCGATTGTTGGAATGGGACGCGGGTCGGTTTGGGCAGCGCCGTGGGAAGAAAGTTTGGTGGGTTTCCGTGGTGAGGGTGAGATGTTGTCCTTCACGGCCGACGGGGGAAGGTGGACGGGTTGCGTTTTTGAATTCTGGGCCTCTTCTAGATCTTCTTCCCGCTGGCCAGCTCAGAAGCAAGTGCGTATGGCTCTCTGGCATTTTTTTTATTTATTGCCCACTCTTAAATGAAATTGTAAATCTAATTTTTCTCTCGATTGCAGAAGCATCATACATATCATCTACTGTACATCTCTAGAATAGCAGATGATTAGCACCGTAAATGCTCTTCTCGATAGGCATATGCTACAATACCCAAACTCGGCAGGAGGGATACTGCTGAGCACGGAAAGTGAAGCAAATCTTGCCGATCCTAGAATACTCGGTAGATCAGCTGTCGTGATTCTGAATACCTACCATTGCTTTCGAGGTCGGGACACGACCATTTTTATCATTTCATTTAGATGAACACCAATTTTTTTTTAAAAAAAATGTACGATGCGGCCGTGTAAGCAAGCTTCTGCCGTGGTGCTGGCACGTAGCGCTTGGTCATCCAAAGCTTCATTTACCCCCACGGATGCCATGATCGATGGTGATGGTTTGGCTGTGAAGCTCGTCGTGTTGGTCAAACCGCAAACCGATGTCTTTTGTTTGCGGAGACGTACTCATGGGCTGGTGTGCACGTAGTCTGGTCTGGGCTTCTCGGATGCTGGCCTCTTGTAACCCACAACCATCCCAGTATTATCTTAGGCTCACCTGGCATGCACCCAGTTAGAGGACGGTAGGAGGCAATGGTTTCTCTCCAACTCTGTTTGCTTCCACACAAACAGTCAACAGTCGACTGAATGATGTTTGTGTGGATTACGTGTAGTACTAGGAATTCACATCACGGAGAAAACACATCAAAATTGCCTGCAAGGGTAGTACTAATACCAACTGGCTCTAAGTCATAATACTACACAAGATCAGAAACAGAGACTAGCATAAAGGAGCTGCACTACATATTAAGATTACTTCCAACTAAAGGACAATAATGTACAGTAGGCAATCTAAACCTGCACAAATTAACATCAGTGTTTCCAAACCAAGGACAATAATGTACAGGCTACAGCATACATTCCGAAGGGCAGCTCATCCTCCAGTAGCACATGCACTAGAGGGAATGATGCAGAGTGTAAGATCAAACTCTTTCTACTGATTTCACCGGACAGAACTAGTTTCAGGCCTGGAATAAAAAAGAGGGGAGAAAGGGCGACAATGAGATTATGTAAAAAAATCGACTATTGGACAGCATGGTAACGCAGAAAAATAGAAGCATCCTACTGAAAGTAGCTTACTTCATCAGCATTAGAAGATCAATTGTTCCCTTTCCTTTTCTTTCTCTTCTTTGAGGAGTTGGAAGCGACTTCCCCCGCATTGGCTGCTGGCGCTGCATGTGGTACTACTGCTGGTACTCCAGGGGTGAAGGGTGGGAAAGCCATAGGATGTGGGTGCATCGGTACTATAAACATTCCTGGGGGAATAGCTGCCGAAGTAGGTGTCATAGCCATCATTGTTGGCGGCGCTGCCATTGGTGCAGATGAGGCAACTGCCGCTGCAGCCACTGCTGTAGTCGCAGGTGTTGAAACTGATGTGCTATTACCCCCCTCTTCAGTAGATGGCTTCGAAGAATTGGCACCTTTCTTACCAGCGGAAGCTGGACTTTCTCCAGGCCTTTTCTCTTTTCGAGATTCCTCAAACTTGCGTACCTTCTCTTTAGCTTCTTTCATCACAGACAGAACATACTCCATTGCATCAGGGTCAGTTGCTCCCATTTCCACAATGTCAGCAAAATACTGGTGGCCATGCTTGTAGAGATTGTCCACTTTTTCTTCATGAACATTTTCCGGTTTTGTACTCTTTCCCATAGCTTTTGCCGCTTTTGGTGAGATGGGAACTTCCTTAGATTCCTCAGGGCATTTATAATCCTTCCTCCACCGATCAAGAATATATTTGGGAGGTATTAGCATCACAAGCTCTTGCCTCAAGACAGCAAGAGCATGGCTACACAAAATACCTTTAAACTGGAATGACCTGCAGATACACCAAACTTCTTTCTCAGCACTGTTATACATCACTCTGTAGTCAAACTTCCTCTCCTTCCCAATGACAGTCACAGTGTAAGTCACTATCGATCCATTCCTACTGACTTCAGTGCAATTTACATTCATCAGTTGTTTCAACTGATCCTGGAACTTCTGAAACATATTTATCGTATAAACATTTGCAAATTGCTCCTCAAACAACAGACCAGATAGGACTTGAGGCCTTTGCTGAAATGAACGAAAATCATCATAGGCTTCTCGATCAGACCTAAGCTTCATAGCAGTATCAAATTGTTCAATGAATGTCTTTATTGTGGTTTCTGGTGTAATATATCCATCGAAAAAGGCCTCCAATCGTTCACTGCGGCGAACGGTGGAGATACCAGCCCAGAAAGTATCCTTCACAAATGCTGGCACCCATTTTACCCTCTCTTCAAACAAGGCTGTGAGCCAACGGTTATCATGAAGGTTGTACTGATTTACCATCTCAACCCACTCCCTCTCAAAATCAGCTGATGTGATGGTGTCATAGACTACCTTTTTCATTCTCAGGCTAATTGCCTCTTTATCCTCAACTCTTCCAGACATTTCAGGAAGCTCTTTCATTATATGCCAAAGGTTGTATCTGTGACGAGTATTTGGAAATACTTCAGTGACTGCTTTTACTACTGGTCTTGAATGGGTGGTAACAATTGCTTCAGGTGCTTTATCATTCATACATTTTAGCCATTTCTTGAATAACCATGAAAAAGTCTCTGGAGACTCATCTCCAAGTAAACCGCACCCTAACAACACAAACTGCCCATGATGGTTGATTCCAAGAAAAGCAACCAACGGAATGACAAACTGGTATGTCAAATAAACGGTATCAAAGCAAACAACATCACAGAAATGCAGATATGCAGCTCTAGATCTAGCATCAACCCAGCAAACATTCTTGAGTCGGCCTTCATCATCCATGTCCCAGTTATAGAAAAAGTTGGAATTTTGAGCTTGCATCTTATCAAAAAAGACTAAGAGTGCCTCAACATCTCCCTCTGCAAACCTCAGTTTCCCAGCCTTGCCAGCTGCTTCAATGGAATAATTTGACTGAGAGAAGGATCGCACCATGAAATCTTTGTTTTGGTTGGGTGGCCTGCCTCTACCAGAGTGAATCTTTGGGTTCAATCTAGTCTTCGCATTGAATGGGCGGTGCTCCCTCTGCCAGTCAGGGAGATCTTTAAAGCACATCATGAATCTGACCATTTCCGGATTACATGGGTGGTTATGCTCCACCTCAACAAACACCACTTCCCAATGATTCTCACTTGTATTATACTTCACCACCATCATTGCTTTGCAACCAGTCTTTGCAACAAGCCTCCTTCGAGCTTTGAGTCCAGGCTTAATCCTAGCAATGCCACCTTTGTAACACACAAATGTTGCACGGTATTTAACCCCATCAACACTATGGGAAGTCCGCTTTGAGACCCCGAATCCTGCACGGTAACCATACTCTAAGTAGAACTTGTATGCCAGATCAACCGTCTCAAAAGTCATGCCAACTCGAGGGTTGACAACCTCATGCTTGTCCAAAACTGCATTGTTGTTATCGAAGGATGTGGAGGTGTCCCTGACATGCAGCTGCAAGCTGCTCCTTGCATAAGGATCACTATGAAGGGCGTCCATAATATCAGCACTTGGTAATCAGAATCCTAGGTCACATAAACATAAGACAGCAGTAAGCGTGTCAGAATCGCTTGAATAGACAATAAAACAAATAGAAATCCTTAGTTGAATTGCATTTCATTTCTACATTATCAAGCAAATTTGTAATTTTGCCAATACAGCTGCTTTTTTTTTTACTAAAGATGGCTCATACAATGCAAAGAATTGTATGTTTAACTGCAAATGTGATAAAGGAAAATTTCCTTTCACGTACATAGGGTTCTTGTAACTCCAAGCTGAATAATAACGACTGAACGAAGCATGCGGACGGTTAAGCTCTTGCCATTAGGGGACTGGGCTATGTTGATTAATGCATGCCTGAATAGTATTATTTGTATAACCATGATATCTTTTTTACCACCCAAACAACTGTTCAAGAACACTGATAGCTTTAGGGACAGTGTAATACCAGAAGAACTATAAAAACAAGTACAATGAAAAACTGTGTCTCACCCAACACAAAGGTGGAATAGGTTTCATGATCAAGATAATATGAGCATTATACCACCAAAACAAACACATCTATAACATAGGTCAGGAAAAATAAGAGGATTATCATTGTGAGAAAGTGATTGGAAAAACAATATTTTTGGAAGCGCGCCCAATTTGATACAATCTAGGCTCCTAAACCTAGCTGGGAAATGCCCTGGGGTTATATCAACTTGGACAGGTGTTAACTTCTCGTTGGATAAATTAGTAAAGTGGAGATAAAGTGGCAACCGTTAGTAAAACCCTATGAGCTATGGGCCACTGCTTGATCAAGAGATTTGAAATGGAACCACACGGATTGCTCAGGAATTTGGGGGAAGCGAAGCTAGCACTCAACAACAAAATCCAAATACTCAACAGGGGATGGGAATGAGGAGTTGAGCTAACTTAAGCGTTCAGCTCGGATGTTGTGGCCTTGTGGGCTTCTTTGATAATCTCAAACTCCGCAAAAGTTGCAGATCCAGAAATGCAGTACACCGGTGCTAACTTGTGACTAACTAAAAATATCACTAAATTGTAATCAGATTAAATCATAGCAAAAGTAAATAGCAAGGTTGGGACAAAGCCCTCCTGCGGGGTGCCAAAATCCCTCCTACAATCATCCAATCCACCTTCATGCAACTGTCCAAAACTTTGATCCCCAAATTTGGAAGTGCCGAACAAAAACACAAGTAGCATCCAGTGGCGAAGCTAGGATGAAAATGGAGAGTGGGCTTCGAAGGACTAAGCTAAATTAATATAAGCACAGCCTCTTACTCTTGTGCAATCCCAATCCATGAATGAATTATAAATATAAAGGAAGCAAAGTGAGTAGATCGGATGCCCAAGAGGGGGGTGAATTGGGACTCTCTTGGCAACAAAGGCACAAGAAATCAGTCCTATAATTGTGGGCTGAGTATTTGTACATTTCACATTCTTGCATAGTTTGCACTCAGAAAGGAGCCAATGGTATCCTTGTAATACAAAAATGAGATGAACTCACCTAGGTGTTAAATAAATGTGTATGTGAACAGTGTTACAGCAACCTCTAGAAGAGAAGTCTGATTGCTAGTTTGCATAACATTTTTATCATGAACATAACTTAAAGTGATAGTAAAAAAAATACAGATCAAATGTGAAACACAAATGTTACTCAATAGTGCAACCAAACGACAACTAAAAGAAACAGTAAGCAAACAAACTAATGGTAAATTAACTAACCGAGATATTGATGAATGATCTGACATGCTACATCAAGACTAATAGTTTTCAAAACTTGTTCTAATGATCAACCACACAAAACAGAGAGCCATTACCAACATCTCTGGACCGATTAGAGCTGAACATTTGATCTTGCTATCCTACGATAGGCAAGGTTCCTAATGGAGTCTGTACATCTATAATCAATGGTACCCTTTGATTCATGTAGCCAATGAACAATTGTCTAGACAACAACTAATTGACTTCGTGCGGTTCAAGAACCCAAAAGATTTTACCCTAATTCTTATGGCCAACTAATCAAACATCTAATGTGCACAAACCATGAAACTATTACTCAATGTACACCCAAAGATCTGCATGCATTGAAGCTCATATGCATACAGACAAAACTGAACACCCTAAATCCAGCATGAGGGGGGAGAGTGTGAAACTGTGACTTGGCAGCAGAATGCAGGATATGGAAGGTAGAAGCCAATGTACTGGAGCTCCAACCCAGCTCATCCACATGAGACACATACAAAAAACAGTTTGTAGCTGCTACCTACACAGTTTGCAACCACCAAGTATGCAACCATGCAAGAGCAACCTTTTTGTAGCCTCAATGTAGACCATGCAGGCCACCGGGTGGAGCTCGTCTACCACCACCGACATCCACGCCATCCCCGCCGAGAGTTCATCCACCACCACCGGCCCCCACACCATCACTGTAGCTGCCAGAGGACAGGATGAGGCTCGACGGTGGCGGCAGCATCAGTGGGTAAGAATGGGGGAAGGACATAGTGAGGATGGTGCAGGGGCTCGCCAGTGGCCTTTTCGCTGATGGTGCCACAATCACCGACTACTTCAGCCCTGCCAGTCGCCATCACTGCTGCTATCCCCTTCGTCTCCATCACCAACTGCCCCAACTCCTGCTCCTGGCAAATCTCGTTCGAGCAGGCCTAGCGGGCAGCTCTATCTAGTGTCCAGGGCTCGAAGGGGAGGAGGCGAGGGATGCTGGGCCACAACCGAGCATGTCTTGCCGGTGGCGGCAGCGATGGCAAGCGAGGAGACAGGAAGGAATTAAGGAGAGGCCAGAGGGAGAAGGGGAGAAGAGGATGGCACCAGCGGTGAATCCACGGGGAGTATAGGCTCGAGCCTGATGAAATTATGGATATAATTTCATTCCAAGATCCCAAATACCCACCTCATCACAGAGAAAAACTGAACCAAGCAAAGGACTAATTATGTATTTACATGCAATCCTAATCACTAGGTACTTTTTTTTGTTTCAGGTGAAACTCAAATGAGAATATACGGATTCCAAATACACTCCAGTACAGTCCTCATAACCTGATGCCAGTATAATAACACATTCTCGCATGAGACCATGAGTTAGCCCCAACACGCTCCCACTGCCATCCACATCCAAGAAACCTCTACAATGTTACTAAAAACGAGTTCATCCGCTAGGAATTGAGCTCATGTGCAACCGAATGGAATTTACAAACCTCGGAAGCATAGAGTGGCGGAGCCAGGATTTTTGTACGCCTAGGGCTAAAAATAAGTGACTATTACTATTGTCAAAGACTACAGACATTTAGTTACGACAAAAGTACAGCACAAATACACAATTAAAAATAAATTTGAATTCCATGTACCTGTATAGGGCATGAGTTTCACTTTTGTCCAGGAGAGCTGGATGATCACATAAACAGTACAAGAGAGGACCTGAAAAAAGCACTATTAGCAAATAAGCAAGTAAGCAACCATGGAAATTTCAAACAGATGGTAGAATATTTGCTTGATGAATTTGTACAAACCAAATCCACTGCAGAATTTAACGACCTATCATCTGCATTCCTAGAACTTCACCTGATGATAAAGTTTCCATGTTCATGATTTCCCATTAACTTAGTTAATCACGGGACAATTGGTATTCAATTTTTTTCATATAAATCTTAGAATTCACCAACCAGAGGATCTCAAGGGTCTTCCGTGTGAGTTTCCTAAGTTAAAATTTTGCACTGCCAAATGCCAATAAAATGGCAGTCTTCATCAGCATACCTGAAAAGTATTTTCATCTTCCAGTAGTCTGTCGGACAAAAAAAATGGATATTTTGTTGACCACTGGACCTAAATCAATATATATGAAGTTACGGGACTCGAGGTATACCTTTTTTTCTTTGCGATTCATTTGTGAAAAATATGTAGTCAAAGATGCATGGTCTAGGCTGTTGGCTTACTTGTTTGCATCTAAACGTGCTTTAATTTCCTCAATATCCCGCTGATTCTACTGCTATTTGCTGATATTTTGACATTAGGATTGTTGCATTCCTTTTGAGATATACCATCCATCCGTTCTGTATGTCTACTGTTGCATCTATCACACGACAAAGTGGATATTGTTCCACTTCACTCAGATGCTAGGGTAAGTATCGTTTAAGTTTGTTAATTTTATGTTACATCTGCTACTGATCACCATGAGCATTCTAACATACATTTCTTTTTACAGGTTGAGAAGGCTCAACAAAATTTTGAACGGGTACATCCGTACATGACATAATGATAAGTGGCTCAAAAATTGAACAAATCCAAGGATCTGCTATTGTATCTGAGCGTAGTGAACTATCTGGGAAGAAAGGCATCGGAGGGGAAATAAACTCACCAAGAGCAGGCGAGCACTGAGCAGTGAGCAGCACAGCGCCGAGCTGCCGACTGCCGAGGACCAGATAGGAGACGGCGGAGCCGCGGGCGCGTGGGCTGGGGGCGGCGGCCGGCTGGCGGTGCCGGGGCCGGAGTGGGCGGAACGGCGGCCGACCGTGCCGCTGTCGCCCGTCGGCCGGTCGGCTACTCGGCTGGATTTGCGGACTGCGGAACGCGGGCGCCGGGCGAGCCGCGAGCAACAGCCGAGCAGGTTGCCTAGCAGGTGGAGCCGCGGAGGCGCGGAGCAGACGAGCAGCAGGCGACGGAGCGAGGCCGGGGTCAGGAGCGGGGACGGTGGCGCGAGCTCGGATTGGGAGGACCGAGCAGGCGGACGCGCGCGCGGAGCAGCCGAGCAGAGCAGCCGAGCGGCGGCCGGCCGGCGGGGGCGGCGGCTCGAGGCCTCGAGCTCAGATCGCCGGATGGCCCGGATCGGGAAGGAGCACTGCGGCCTGCGCCTTGCGAAGAGCGGCAGCGTGACCATATGCCCTAGGCGCTACCCAAGCCGGGCCGGCTGGCGCTCGGGCCCAAATACAAAGTGAACAGTATTTTGTACAGTTATTTGGGCCAAGCCTCGGGCTCGAGGCCCAGCTCCGCCGAGCGGCCGAGAAGGGGAAGCGCCGGAGACTGGGGTGACGAGCGCTGGCACCGAAGTGAGCCGGCGGCCTGCAGGAGTTAGGACTTAGGAGGCACCGGAAGTGAGGAGCAGCGGCGGGCCTATCCTGGCTGCGGTGGCAGGAGGGGCCGGTGTCACAAACCAACTAAGATACAAGCAGAATCAGTAGAACTGAGATGGAACAGAGGAGGATTCACAGGAAGAGAGGGAGAGGTGTGGGGAAGAAGAAGAGAACTGGAGAGTAGAAAACAAGCATTTGGGGAAGAACAGCCGTGGGAAGAGGAGAACTCAGGATTCGATTCTTCGATGCCTCCAGCTGCGCTGCTTCTTTGTCTTTTGTATCGCCATTGCTTCCAGCCGAGTGGGCCGCGAGCGAGCCCAGTCCAGTCGCCCAACTCCAAGGCCTAGGTCCGTGACATTCCTCCCTCCTTGAATCTCGGCTTGTCCCCAAGCCGATGATCGCAAACCTTAGACTGTACATGTTGTCACCACCAGGATCCCATGGTAACGGCAAGTACCGACTTCTGCTCCCCACTTGATCAACACATTGGTCAAAATTGTAGATGAAGCTCCAATCCGCTTCTGACGATATAACCAATATCCACCAGCTACATAGATGACCACTCAGTTCTGCCGCAGCAAGAGCAAACCAAGAGTGCAGCATAGACGGACTATATATCCACTTCCCAAGGAAAAGATCAAACATCGCAATTCCACCGCAGTTCAGTTCTTCATTAACACCGCAGAATGGATAAAATGTCTTCTGGCACTGCCCATTTTCGTTGGAAAATAGCACCTGGTAGCCATGCCTCCCACTATCAATTCCACGTTCAATTTGTATCGTTCCCTTTGTTCCATCAACCCGCCATAATATCTTTGGTGATCTTGAATTGACTGCAACTACAAAGACCCCAGCACATCCATTTTCCAATTGAAAAAGTGAACATATGTTATCAGGTGGTGGTAAACCCATATCCACATGGCGGGAGAGAGATGATACAGTTACTATTTCCGAACCAACAAGCATTCTTAGTCCTGCAATGACGTGCGCACCCATGTCCAGTATGAAACCACCCACAAAAGTTCATCTCCAGGAGCTATTGAAGTATGGGTTTGAACTATTCATTGATCCTTCAATAATAACTTGAATATTCATCCTGTCACCAATATCATTCACCAACTTGCTTGACTCCAAAAATGCAGGTTCAAATCTGTAGTTTTCTGCAAGAGCCCAAATTGGTTTGTATGGAAACAGGTTTGTAAATGAGTTGTAGATTGACAATGCAGTTTATGCTTCTGTTGTCGATCCAGAAGCGGGTTTCTCTTGAATCACATGCTTTCCTGCCCTGAGCATCTTTAGGGAAAGCTCAACCTGGACTTGCCCAGCAAGAACAACTGCAACGCCCATAATTGAATGGTCACCCATTATCTCCTCCAGGCCTGTTCACCCCATTTGCACTCGATCTCGGGTGCAAAATCACGAGCAAGCTCTGCAGCAGCCTCTGCGGATTCCTGTTCGATGGTGTCAAACTTGTCAGCTACACAAAATGTTGTAATGTGTATCTCTCTCTTTTCTTTTTGTGAGGATAATGCTGTCACAAACCTTTGAACTTCCTTGTACAGTGTCTGCTCGGTTTTATATGCATCCATAATATCCTCGTTGGAAGACTCAGGTTTATCAGGAAGAGGACTGGGTTCCTTTGATGGATCAGTTTGGGTAGATTGTTGACCTAAGAACTCCTAAAATTGTTCCACAACATGCACTGTCTTTGGGTCAATCAATTGTTCAGCATCTTCATTGATCTTTTCAATCACCAACACAATATTTCTGATGCCAGATTGAATGACAACAGCAGCAGACTCCACATGATCTTCTTCAGGGTCTACACTGCTTCCATCAACAAGCGAGGCAGTTTCCTCCTGCTTTAGCTCAGATAATGAAATCGAAATATTTTCATTTGGCTTTTCATCAAGTTTCTCAACAGCCTTTTCAGTAGGCTCTTCAATATGTTTTTCAGTTATCCTTTCAGCTGGATGTTCGATTGGCGTTTCAGCTATCTTTTCATCTTGCTGTCCAATTGACTTTTCAATTATCTGGTCAACAGGCTTCTCAATTAGCTTAGCAACAGACTTCTCCATCGGCTTTTCATCTGATATGGCCCCGATATTCAGCCAGCAGCAATTGTCATAGATGCAACGGCCATGAAGGGCCTCTCAAGCTCGCATCGCATCATGGCATGACCGGAATAGGACGAGCACCTCCACGCGACTTGTCCTCCCAAGCACATACACCCTTTCAGCGTCAAATGTGTCAAAGACCTGGTGAAACACTTCCTCGGTCATCGGATAAAGCACATGGCTCACCGTGACATGAAGAACATGGCCGGTGTTTGCCTCCTGGTGGCCTGACATTTCCTCAAACACCTGGTATGCACTGATAGGGGTGGACATTGCTACGCCAATCCATGGAGTCGACGAGGCGGGAGAAGTGGGACTGGTCCATCTGTTCGAAGCCAGTGAGTCGGAAGTGCTCGGGGCGGACGAGGCAGACATGGGGGATGAAATTGACGTCGAACTGGGAGAAGGAGTGCTGCGATTCGGAGAACTCGAGGTCGGTGAAGAAGAGGTCAACAGAGGCGGGGTTGCGGGGTCGGGTAGGCACAACTGGGCCTGGAGGCGATGCGGGAACACGGCAAGGAGGAGAGGAAGCGATTAACGGGGTGTCGGTGAGGTGGATCACGTCGGAGGAGGAGCTCTCGACGAAAGCACCGGATGACGCCCTCCTCGTCTCGTCAGGCGGCTCGGTGAAGATGACGAATCGCCCAGCAGAAGACGAGCGGCGGCGGAGGTGAAGTTGAACCAGCTCTGATACCAAATGTCACAAACCAACTCTGATACAAGCAGAACCAGTAGAACTGAGATGGAACAGAGAAGGATTCACAGGAAGAGAGGGAGAGGCGTGGGGAAGAAGAAGAGAACTGGAGAGTAGAAAACAAGCATTTGGGGAAGAAACGGTAGTGGGAAGAGGAGAACTCAGATTCGATTCTTCGATGCCTCCATTGCCGCTTCTTTGTCTTTGTATCTCCATTGCTTCGGTGAGTGGGCATGGCGAGCCCGGCCCGATCGCCTAACTCAAGGCCCAGTCCGTGATACGGGCCACGGTGGCGAGGGGTGTGGGCCTAGGTTTAGGGCAGGGCACCGGACGGAGAGGTTTGCCGTCTTGCTTGCGTCTTGATGCGACTTGGAGGGGCTGGAACGAGGAGGACGCTACTGGCTGTTGGGAGGTTGGATGGACCGATGGGTGAACTTCGTAGCCCATCTAACTTGCAGAATTTTGGCCTATATTTCCGTATACACTTTATGGGCAGCTAGGCCACCCAACTAGAGCGAACAGGTAGTCTTAGGGCCTGTTTGGTTCCCTGCCTAAGTGAGTCATAACTGAAGTTAGGCAGGCCATATGTGCTTAGGTAGGTGTTTGGCTTCCTTACCCAGGTGAGGCAGGCCACAAGTCTTAGGTGTGGCATGGTTTCTTTGCCTCACATTTTTTTGCCAAATGTGAGGCGGACAAATCAAGCGCCAAAGTTGTCTAAAGTGCCTAAGCCAAGTCATGGCCACAATCCAAACGCGTGCCACAAAATTCTTAGACGTGCCAACCTTAGGGTTGGTAGGGAACCAAACAGCAGCTAACCTCAGTCAACTTAGACGTGCCACACCTGTGGCAGCCTACTAACCTTAGGCGTGGCTCGTTTAGGCAGGGAACCAAACAGGCCCTTACTAAACTTGCCGAGGGAAGTTGGACATGTTTGTTTAAGTTTAGATTTTTTTTGCTTGTAGCTTAAAATCTTTATGCAGTTTTTAGCTTAAACAGTTTAAAAGTTATTAGCTTTTATATGTGGTAGAGGTAGATAATTTTATCGTAATTTTAGTGATATTAGTCTAAAACCAATCCTTAATAAGCTAAAAAAAACTCCTCTCTGATAACTTTTAGCTTTTAATTATACAGAGACTTATAGCTTTTGAAAAAACCCAGATAAAAAAAACTTATTTATTTAGCTTTTTTATTTTTAAGCCAGCGATGCAAATGCAAGGCTTCACCACAGGCTCACATCAACGTCACGCAAAGATGATACTGATCTACTGATCCTTGAATGCTCAGTTCTCGACAATGCAGGCAGTACAAGGAAACTAATAAACCAGAAAATAGGAAGATTTGGAGTTGAGAGATTTTCACTTAGGGCCTATTTGGTAGAGCTCTAGATCTCAGTTTCACCTAAAATCTGAAACTTGTAGGCTAAAATAAAGTGAATTAAATTTATATTTTTGGTATAAAATATAAACAAGATGATCCATCTAAACACTTTTAATATACTCATAGCTCCAGTTCCACAGATCTGATGGAGTTAGGAATACCCAGCTCCACCAAATCGACAGATCTGGTGGAGCTGGAGCTCTACCGAATACACCCTTAGACTCTGTTTAGTAGAGCTTCAGATCCCAACTTCATCTCAGATCTGAAACTTGTAAGCTAAAATAAAGTGAATTAAGTTTATATTTTTAGTTTAAAATATAAATAAGATGACCCACCTAAACACTCTTAATATACCTACAGCTCCAACTCCATGGATCTGATGGAGTTAGGAATATCTAGTGGAGCTGGAGCTGTACTAAACATAGCCTTACTATGAAGCTTCTTGTCCATGTACCTGCGATGCGCCCAAGAAAGATAAACTCAAATTAGTGTCCCTCAAACTCAAACCTGAGCGATTGAAAAGAGAGAACCGCACCGCGTTCGACTAAAGAAAGAAATCGAGATCTAGCACGGAGGAGGAGGGAGAGGGATGATGCTTAGTTCCTGAGATCCGGAGGCTACCCCGACCAGCTCATGGCAGCAACCTGAAGAGCGAAACGGCGAGAAGAGGAGGAGATCTCTTCCCTGAGCCACAAAACCCTAACGACGATGTAAGCCCGACTAGGTTCACAATTTCGATGAAAATCGCTGAAAAATCATGATTTTTGATCGTATCGGTGCGACTTGGCTTCTAAAACCACTCGGTAAACCAGTCAAATTCAAAAAAAATCAAAAAAATTATGCGATGTAAACCGGTCAAAAATCGGTGAAAATCACTCGATTTCCGAAGAAAATTGTCGAAAATCACTCAAAAATCAACCACCAAAAAGTTCAAATATTTTGTCAATTTTTCATAGAAATCGGCCTATTTTCCATGAAAAGAACCGTTTTTTTTTTTTTTCAAAAAAAAATTGATTTTGAAACTCTACGATTTTGACGATTTTCAACCGATTTTCAGCTTGATATTTCCGATTTTCAAAATTTGAATTTTGAATGATTTTCTCCAAACTGACTCCCAAGCCAATGCGTCCGGTTTTGAAGAGGAGAGACGGGGTGGAGAGAAGATGGGACGGAGCCGCCGCCACAAAACCCTAAAATGCCCGACAAGTGGGGACCACTTGTCATAGATAGTAGATGTGGGAAGTAGTGCTTGAATGGGACAACGGCTGATGACCATCCCAGGTGCTAGGCCGCACGAGGCTTGGACATGGGAATTAACTAGATGCACAACGGGTCAGCAATTATCGCCATAGGTAGAGATTCTAACAGAGAAGGAAATCTTCTTGGAAACACATTAAAAAAAGACCAAATTGTCATAATTTCTAAAAATCACAAAAACCCAACCGCAATCCGTTTTTTTCATTGTAGTTCAAGCATGTACCCAAGACCCTTCTCACAAATTTTAAAGAATTTACAAACTTAGCAGCTCAATTAAATCAGTGAAGCCGTTTGAAGTGCGTCATTTGCATTGTTAGCATTTTTAAAAACCGTAAAAGTTTGATCATGATTCAAAATTTATACGGTAGCGTAGACATACTCTCATGACCCTTCCCAAAAATTTGCAAGAACTCGCATATTTAGCCGCTCAACCAAATCAGTAAAGCTGCTTTAAATATATTAGTAGCATTGCCAATATTTTAAAAAATCGCACAAGCTTGATCATGATTCGAATTTTTTTATGGTAGGTTTAGCATGCTTTGAGGACCATCATAAAAAAGTTTCAAAAATTTATAACATGCTTTAATAGTTCTATCAGATCAGCAAAGTTCTCTATCTTTCACCAAAAAAAAAAAACACTGTACCACACTGTAGCATCACCAATATTCGCTGCAGTGCCTTAGCGCTGGGCGGATTTGAACCAAAGACCGGCCACTTGCAACCAAACGCGCTAACTAGCCGAGCTGTCAGTCAACTTGTGAAATGTAGGGCTATTAAATACATGAGGTTATGTTGCATCTACTGTAGAGTCCACAGGGAAAAGTCAGCTCGTGTTGTGTTCGCGCGAGCCCAGCCGTACATCACAACAATAGTAGGTTTTATATGATAAGATACAAATACATTCCGGTAGGATAGTAAAGCTCATTGCCAGAATCATTAAATCTAGGCCTACAATCCAGGTTAGACTTGAGTCGTTCGGCTGCATGAAACATTCTGCAGCTTACACACGTAGCTTTCGCATAGGGATTGCCGGGGCGAGAACCAATGAGGGCGTCTCAGCAAATCCAGTTTGGAGATTACTTGGCAGTTGGCAACCCCAAGAATTTCAGGTCCAGGTCATAAGGGATCATGTTCCTTTCCTTGTGAACCTTCGGAACATGTCTTTTATGTTCTTAGATTCTACCTCGGTCTTTGGTTTCTTCGCTGGCCTCCCTTTGCTTGACATGGCACTACCCTTTCCTACTTTCCCCTGTATTGACGCATTTTATGAGCTTAGAACATATGAGGTGGGCGCTAAAAACGCTAAAGCATTCACTAGTTTACCTCAGGGGGAGGAGCAGGTATGGGAGAGCTTTCTGCACAAAATGAAGCTTGGGTATTTTTGGTCGTGGCATTGATCTCGTTGATATCCAACCTGTAGTCGAATGGATTGTTCGAGCGTGAGCATAGACAAACGGAAATCTGCATTGAACCGCTGATTCTTTGAGATACAAATAAATGAGTCTTACTGCAACTTCTTGCAGAGTGATGTCAACCATGGCTCGTCCTTCAGGTATTCACGAATTATTTGGACGGCATCCTTCACTGCAATGGGAGCAATAGAAACAGCTCCATAAGGATATTAGTTCACATTATTAAGAAATACTTAAGCTATTTATCTATTGTGACTCAAGAATTTCATCTAAATGCAATTTCTCATAATGAGGCTGTACTAGCACAAAGCCAGGCTAATATCAACTGCTACAGAAGCAATGGGTATAGTGAAGTCATATGATATAGCTTGATCTCACTATAAATTCACAAAATATGTTATTTTTTGTAGGTCCTTTCAAGACAAGATCATACTTACCAGCAGGCATATTTGAAATCAAACTGCCAAGCTCATTTAAGTTTATTCCAATTTTTCAACTCAAAATGGAAAAAGACCAAGGATACATTATTGTAGTTTAACTCTTTAAGGCACATCTTAGTTAAGTGATTCATTAGGACACTCCCTCTGTCCCAAAATATAAGTCACCACGGGATCCGTGAGGTCAAGGTTTTAAAACTTCGAACATTAATATATGTTGAAGTACATAAATTGACTACATGAAAATAATGTCATTGGGATTTTCTTGGAATATACTTTCATAATATATATTTTTTATTATTTTTTCGTATATCATGATACAAAAGCATAGCCAATGGTTAAGTTGGAGACCATGAAAAGTGTGGGACAGAGGAAGTAAATCGCATCAATGATTCAAACAGTTCGGTTATATAACTGAGAGTAACCCATGTTTGACTGTTTGGTAGAATATGATATTAAAAAACACCTGTATAAATAAACTGAACCATTAAATGATAAGGAGATATACAATTATCGTGTTAGAGTATTGTATTAGACTAAATAAAATGAAGTGTCGCAGACTTACATAGTTCTTTTTCTCCTTGGGCAGCATAATTTTTACCCAACTTGGGAAAAACCTCTTTTAGGTTGTGTGCCTGTAAATGAGATTCATAAGAGTAGATATTTAATTCTCAATGATGCATGAAAAGTGAGACAAATGTAATCTAGGATTTACACACATGAATGTGGTAAACATGGCAAACAGATGTAATAAGCTGAGTTAAAATGCAAACCAAAATAGACATTATTGCTGCACATGAACTCTGCTGTGCACTTAAAGCAGAGTTGTGTCTTACCATGACAAACTGTTGTTTCATTTTTGTTCTCATTTATGAATAAGTTTCTACGTTAATCATGACAAAAAACACGATTGATGAAATTCTAACTGACATAGAAGGAATGATGATCACAAAGAGGTATATTCGTTCCTTGTAGAAACAATTATAAGCTTTATGTGAGCCCCCCAAAAAAAAAAAAATTAAACTCACCATTAAGTATGCATAATGAGCATGAGCATCATAGTAGGCATAAGCAATGATTAAGTAAAGTAGTGAATAATCAAGTGCATACTCATGTTGTGCATAAACATATGAGCAGGCAGGCATGCTGCATGTAGACAGTAAAAGAGTAAAAAGGTAGGAAGGTAAATGGGAGCAGTAGAGAGAAGGCAGCAGTAGATGCACTTCCCTTTTTCCTTTCAGCTGCAGCCAGCAAAGTTAGTGCACCTCCCCTTACCCCTTTTTTTTTCGGCCAAGCACAGCAAGCTGCCCTGCCAATGCATCTTCCCTTTCCCATTTTTCTGCCGAGAGCAGCCAGCCAAGAGAGTCAGAAAGCAAGGCAAGCAAAGCAGAGATTCATCTCCTCTTGCCCATTTCCAACCACACCACAGCAAGCATGCCAGTGTTTTTCTCATTTTTCCAACCGAAAGAGCACAGCCTGGCAGCCAGGGATTCACCTCCCCTTTCCCATCTCAAACCGAGCTAGGCAGTAGGTTCATCCCCTATTTCCAGAGCCAACCGGAGCATAGCAAGCAGCAGCCAAATCATTTCCCCGTAGCTCATTTTTCGTCGCCAGCAAAGCAAAGCAAAGCAAGCAAAGCAGCCGGGCATCCATCCGACCATCCCCCTCTGCTAGCCAACAGCACCCAAGCAGCCTCATTTCTCACCTCCAGAGCAAGGCAAAAGAAAACACAGCCAGCAAGCCTCCCACTGCCACATCTCATTTCCAAACACTAGCCAAACCGAGAGAGAGCAAGAAGAAGAACCAAGAGCCAGCCGGCCAAGAAGAGGAGGAGCTTGGCCAAGAAGAAGAGGAGAATGTTGGGGAACGGGTAGGCTACTTTAGCGAAAAATCAAAATTTTCTACTGTGTAACCAATGAACCACTGTAAGTTATAGATCACAGAATTACCACTTAACGCACAGACCCGTAGTGAAAGTAGAGTCTGTGGCGATCCGCATAATTAGCCGAGGTAGCAGCAGTCCTGCTTGTCATTACTCTGAGATAATCACGCAAATCTCGGTATACTAGCTAACCAAAACATCGAGCGCACTCGATGTCTTATCAGTTAGTACACCGTGTTAAGGGTGTACAGCAGAACAATAATTAGAGACTAATTGAACATATATTCAAACCAAGCCACGCAGGGCTACATGTCCACTGCATAGATATACTTCTCATCCCTGTACAACAGAAGGATATAACATAGATACTATTTCACCAAAAGACTGACGAAGCCGATACACAACTACTCATCCCTTCTATTCTTCCTGGTAGAACTCCGCTGCCTCATCCACCCAACCATCTGCTTGAACACCAGAGCCAAACTCTAGAAAAGAGGGATTTAACAAGAGTGAGTACAAAAGTACTCAGCAAGCATTAATAACAAATGCAAATATGAATTTTCCTCTCAAGACCAGCCATTTTCTTACCTTCCCTCAAAATCTATTTTACAGGAAATAGGTTTTTGGTTTTCTTTAAGTGTTGGATATTTTAAATATGAAAAACAGCTACCGCACCCGTATATGAAACAGACTTAGCTTCCGTAGCCTCCAATCCAGAACACAGGCTTGAATTCAAGATTTTAACCTTGCGCAGGTTTGTATCATTTTTAGCCATAGCAACCCCATCCTGTAAGGTCCCAGAACGTTTATCACCAATCCAGCATTAGATCTCTAACCACAGTAGCCGAAACAAGCGATGGTGTCTCATTGTCCCCACTTACCCTTAGCGTACCAGTTGTATCATACTACGCAAAGAACATCGATACTCCCTTAGGCTTTAAATATAGCGCCTAATCAACCGTAGCTGATTTCCGTGTCCCTCACTGGGACTCTCGGCATACCCAGCTTCACACTCCTAGATAACTACATAACCACCAGTGTGGAGATCATAAGCCTTCATAACCACAATCTTTTCTGGCCAATTTCACTCACTATGGTTGATACTGAAATACGGCTCATTACTCGAGTGCAGTCGGTTGACCTTATATTATAGCCTATGTAGAGGACCCCACCGGCCACTTTCCTTCTCATCGACGCCCTCTACCCACCATAAATACAGTTACGTACATCCACAGCTCCATTCGTTGGAAGAGCCAAACAGAATGGGGTCGCTATGGTTAAAAATGATACGAACCTGCACAGGGTTAAAATCATGAATTCATGCCTGTCTCCTAGATTGGAGGCTACGAAAGCTAAGTCTGCCTCATATACGAGTGCTAATAGCTGTTTTCATAATTAAAATAGACAACCTTAAAGAAAACCTAATTTCTGTAAAAATGGTTTTTTGAGAGAAGGTGATCATTAGTTGGAGTTGGTTGGATTGAGAGAAAAATCATCTATTGTATTTTGCTATTAATGCTTGCTGAGTACTTTTGTACTAACTCTTGCTAAATCCCTCTTTTCTAGAGTATGGCTTCGGTGCTCGACGTCTGGTTGGGTTGACGAAGCATTTGAGTTCTATCAGGAGGGATAGAAGGGATGAGTAACCGTGTATCGGCTTCGTCGGTCTTTTGGTGTTATAGTATCTATGTAATATTCTTTTATTGTACTTGGACCATATGTAAAATTAGTGTATTGGACATATAGCCTGCATGGCTTGGTTTGTAATATATTTACATTTCAGTCTATAATTATTGTTCTGCTGTAATACTCTAAATACGGTATAGTAACTGATAAAGTATCGGATTGTCCGACATTTTATTAGTTACTATGCCGAGATTTGCGTAATTAACTCAGGAGTAATGGCAGTGTAACTGTCGTTACCCAGGGCTAATTATGCAGTCGCCATGCAAAACAGCAAAAGTATTGCGCATTCTAATAGCTAGGACAGATTGTTTTACTTTTTTCTGAATGATATTCTTCCATAGAAGTAAAAAGCATGACCATCTAGAAAAAGGAAGTATAGAATATGACAAATGGCATTGCATAGGCTTTAGAAGAAGTGGTTCATCGTAAGTAATAACAGCTGTTAGTTCCAGCGGCATTATTGCTCATATACCAAACTGACAGGAAAATAGCCCTGTTGACGCTCCAGCAATGACAGGAGGAGAAAAATTACATCCAATTATGGCAGGTTGAGAACTAGATATACTCTCATGTTTACCATAAACAACAATTGCGTAAAATAGGTTAAAGGATTGACCATACAGGAAACTTACTAGGGTTCATTCTTTATTTTTATTTATAATCTCCGTGACCAAAGAAACCTAAAAAAATGGTGTGGGATAATTAATATGATTTAGCACATGAATAGTCTCAATGGCGTGTCCCATAGGAAGTTGGGACTTGTGACTTCGCTCCCTAGTTCAAAGCAAACAGGCAAAAAAAAAGTTAAGAGTTTCAGTGTTTTCTTAACCCAGTACAGCATACTGCGTACATCCCATCCTAACCAGGGTTCAAAAAACCGTTTTTGAAAAAACTGCTCGAAAACTGAAATTAAAAAATCGAGAAAAACCGTCAAAAACCGAAGGGTTAGGAAATAAAAATTTTGGCAAAAAATTCAAAAAAATCGAAAACCGTTCGGTTTTCAACGAAAACCAACCGACCAATTGAATGTTTATTAAAGCCGGCTTTTCAGCAGTTTACGTCGCATAATTTTTTCCAAATTTTTTAATTTTTTTAATTAGACCGGTTTACCGACCGGTTTTGAATATCGCACCACAGCAGTAAGGTTGAAAACCGCGGTTTTCTCCAATTTTTGAAACCCTGATCCTAACTGCAGATTGCATCATTGCTTTTGTAAAATGCAAAGAACAAGTAAAGCTAAAGATTAGCTTAGCTTCTGATATGGTTAAGAATTGACATAAGAGTGTGTAGCAAATCAAGTACACAAAAATAAGAAATGACAAAGGTTACCTTACAGCACAACCAAGATAAGACCTTGCAATCGTCCAGCCTGAAGAACTTCACATTAGCAACTTCTACAGGAAAGGTAACATGCATGTGAAATCATTAGTTCCGTGAAAATATTGGTTAGTATGGAAATAAGTTATAACAGAAATTAAACAACAAATGAATGTATCTGTGACAGTATAACACTCGGAAAAACATATATCAAAAAAATAAAATGCTCAAGATCCCATAAGTGATCACGCGTGTTAAGTAGTATTTAATAATGTGACAGCAATTTGATATGATATTAATCTCGCAGCAAACATACATGTCCAACATCTACCTTTAACTTCACAAACCAATTCCATATGGTTTCGAGCTACACTCATGAGATGTTGATACCCAGGACATCCTCGATGTATAATATTTCATCTAGTTGTCTGAATTTTCCTGAATCTTTACCATTCTGCAGCACAAGGAAGGGGGTGGGTTTATAGTAACATAGGTTAGATGAAATAAGACCCACACCCACATATCAGAAACTATATCTTCAGTTGGGCTTACCGACGTACGTGCAGCTTCAAATATGGGTATGAAAATGAAGATGGGATCAACCGGAGTGCAATAGTAGAGGCTGCCATCTATAGGAAGGGGAGGGGAGCAGGATTCAACAAAGTCAGGCACTGAAGTCCACTGCAGTAAGATAGCTTTTGAGAAAACTTTATTTACAACATATCTACTTGGCAACTGGCACGTTGATGTGTTCTAAATAGTATGCAAAAATTGGAGAATAAGAACAGCATCATCCCTTTATCTTACCATGTTCCTTACTACTAAGCTAGTATCTGATTTCCTTGTTTAACAGATTTGCTTTTGCACAGAAATGGCGAACTGCTTAGCTACCATACCTTCACAAACATAGTCTCCCAAGAACCAAGAGCCAAAACGCTCCTTAAACCAATTGAATTCGTGAAGTTGACCATCAATGAACAGATAAGATGTTTCTTCATCTGTTCGATGACAAGACAAAAGTCAATGCAAGCTGTTGATTATTTATTTCTAAGGGATAATGGACAATACTACAAGACTATTCCTAATTCGCCGACAAATCTATCGCAAGCCACAAGCATCACCACAAATTTGTCTACATTACTGGTGATCAGAAACTCGTGCCAAAAATAGTAGCTAGTGAGGCAGCTAAGGGCACCTGATTTCGGATGGCGAAGTGACAAAACATTCCCTTGACCACTGGCATCAGAAGGACCTGCAAGGAAACACGAAATGGGGTCTGATGATTAAAAATGGGAGCCTCCAACCACAAATCAAACGCTGGAGGCAATCTCAGTCATCAGCTAGCAGTCCAGAACTGAAAAAAAAGACTTACTACAGCCTGCTGGCCTTTCAACCAGGCCACACGAACTAACAGAGCTTCCTCAAAACAGCATACAAGCAATCGAAGCCTTTCTAAAGGCTTCCAATCGGTAACATGAAAATCATTAAATTACCCTATATTTCCGCGGGCGCCGCCTTAAAATATCGTCGTACTTGGAATAGATAATACAGCAAGGGGCAGGGGTTTTTTTGGGGGGTTGTCGGAGCTCACGAGGCGATAAGGACTCGGGGCGGCGCCGCCATGTTGTCGCACCACGACGCCATTGGTGGTCGCCTTGGGTCCTTCGGTTTGGCCGGTGGCGCTGGTTTCTGGGTTTGGTTTGGTTGGAGCCGCGGCGGCAGGGGAGGAGGGGTGACCGCGCGTTGGTAGGGTTTTGGCGCCCCGCCGCCGACCGAGCCTCCCGGGACCCGGGTGTCGAGTTTTTCAGCTTTTCACCCTCTAGGCCTCTACCGTACGTGCCATCAGATGTTGGAACTCGGTTGTTTCGCAAACAGGAAGCCTAATCTGGCCCATCTGCAGACAACAGGCGGAAAATAAGTGACTATTACTATTGTCAAAGACTACAGACATTTAGTTACGACAAAAGTACACCACAAATACACAATTAAAAATAAATTTGAATTCCATGTACCTGTATAGGGCATGAGTTTCACTTTTGTCTAGGAGAGCTGGATGATGACATAAACAGTACAAGAGAGGACCTGAAAAAAACACCATTAGCAAATAGCAAGTAAGCAACCATGGAGAATTTCAAACGGATGGTAGAATATTTGCTTGATGAATTTGTATGAACCAAATCCATTGCAGAATTTAACGACCAATCATCCGCATTCCTAGAACTTCACCTGATGATAAAGTTTCCATGTTCATGATTTCCCATTAACTAAGTTAATCACGGGACAATTGGTATTCAATCTTTTTCATATAAATCTTAGAATTCACCAACCAGAGGATCTCAAGGGTCTTCCATGAGTTTCCTAAGTTAAAATTTTGCACTGCCAAATGCCAATAAAATGGCAGTCTACATCAGCATACCTGAAAAGCATTTTCATCTTCCAGTAGTCTTTCGGACAAAAAAAATTGGATATTTTGTTGACCACTGGACCTAAATCAATATATATGAAGTTACGGGACTCGAGGTATACCTTTTTTTTTGCGACTCATTTGTGAAAAATATGTAGTCAAAGATACATGGTCTAGGCTGTTGGCTTACTTGTTTGCATCTAAACATGCTTTTAATTTCCTCAATATCCCGCCGATTCTGCTGCTATTTGCTGATATTTTGACATTAGGATTGTTGCATTCCTTTTGAGATATACCATCCGTTCTGTATGTCTACTGTTGCATCTATCACAAGACAAAGTGGGTATTGTTCCACTTCACTCAGATGCTAGGGTAAGTATCGTTTAAGTTTGTTAATTTTATGTTACATCTGCTACTGATCACCATGAGCATTCTAACATACATTTCTTTTTACAGGTTGAGAAGACTCAACAAAATTTTGAACGGGTACATGACATAATGATAAGTGGCTCAAAAATTGAACAAATCCAAGGATCTGCTATTGTATCTGAGCGTAGTGAACTATCTGGGAAGAAAGGCATCGGAGGGGAAATAAACTCACCAAGAGCAGGCGAACACTGAGCAGTGAGCAGCACAGCGCCGAGCCGCCGACTGCCGAGGACCAGATAGGAGACGGCGGACCCGCGGGCGCGGGGGCTGGGGTTGGCGGCCGGCTGGCGGTGCCGTGGCAGGGGAAGCGCCGGAGACTGGGGTGACGAGCGCCGGCACCGAAGTGAGCCGGCGGCCTGCAGGAGTGAGGAGGCACCGGAAGTGAGGAGCAGCGGCGGGCCTCTCCTGGCTGCGTTGGCAGGAGGGGCCGGCCGGCCGGCGGTGGCGGAGGGGCTGGCGGGCCTAGGTTTAGGGCAGGGGTACCGGGGACAGAGAGGCTGCCATGCGTGCGCGTGCCGATGCGACTTGGAGGGGACTGCGGAACGAGGAGGGACGCGCTGGGCTGTTGGGAGGTTGGATGGACCGATGGGTGAACTTCGTAGCCCATCTAACTTGCAGAATTTTGGCCCATATTTCCGTATACACTTTATGGGCAGCTGGGCCACCCAACTAGAGCGAACAAGTAGTCTTACTAAACTTGCCGAGGGAAGTTGGACATGTTTGATTAAGTTTAGACTTTTTGCTTGTAGCTTAAAATCTTTATGCAGTTTTTAGCTTAAACAGTTTAAAAGCTATTAGTTTTTATATATGGTAGAGGTAGATAATTTTATCATAATTTTAGTGATATTAGTCTAAAACCAATCCTTAATAAGCTAAAAAAGCTCCTCTCCGATAGCTTTTAGCTTTTAATTATATGGAGACTTATAGCTTTTGAAAAAATCCAGATAAAAAATAACTCATTTATTTAGCTTTTTTATTTTTAAGACAGCGATGCAAATGCAAGGCTTCACCACAGGTTCACATCAGAGTCACACGAAGATGACACGGATCTACTGATCCTTGAATGCTTAGTTCTCGGCAATGCAGGCAGTACAAGGAAACTAATAAACCAGGAAATGGGAAGATTTGGAGTCGAGAGATTTTCACTTAGACTCTGTTAGTAGAGTTTCAGATTCTAGCTTCATCTTAGATTTGAAACTTGCAAGCTAAAATAAAGTGAATTAAGTTTATATTTTTAGTTTAAAATGCAAATAAGATGACCCACCTAAACACTCTTAATATACCCACAACTTCAATTCCACGGATCTGATAGAGCTAGTAATATCTAGTGGAGCTGAAGCTGTACTGAACACAGCCTTACTATAGAGCTTCTTGTCCATGTACCTGTGATGCGCCCAAGAAAGATAAACTCAAATTAGTGTCCCTCAAACTCAAACCTGAGCGATTGAAAAGAGAAAACCGCGCCGCGTTCGACTAAAGAAAGAAATCGAGATCTAGCGCGGAGGAGGGAGAGGGATGATACTTACTTCTTGAGATCCGGAGGCTACCCCGACCGGCTCATGGCAGGAACCTGAAGAGCGACGCAGCGAGAAGAGATCTCTTCCCTGAGCCACAAAACCCTAACGACGATGTAAGCCTAACTAGGTTCACAATTTCGATGAAAATCGCTGAAAAATCATGATTTTTGATCGTATCAGTGTGGTTTGGCTTCTAAAACCACTCGGTAAACCAGTCAAATTCAAAAAAAAAAATCAAAAAAAATTATGCGATGTAAACCGGTCAAAAACCGGTGAAAAATCACTTGATTTCTGAAGAAAATTGTAGAAAATCACTCAAAAATCAACCACTAAAAAGTTCAAATATTTTGTCGATTTTCCATGGAAATCGGCCTATTTTCCATGGAAAGAACCAATTTTTTGTTTTTTTTCAAAAAAAAAAGATTTTGAAACTCTACGATTTTTGATGATTTTGCACCAATTTTTAGCTTGATATTTCCAATTTTCAAAATTTGAATTTTGAACGATTTTCTCCAAACCGACTCCCGAGCCAATGCGTCCGGTTTTGAAGAGGAGAGATGGGGTGGAGAGAAGATGGGACGGAGCCGCCGCCACAAAACCCTAAAATGCCCGACAAGTGGGGACCACTTGTCATAGATAGTAGATGTGGGAAGTAGTGCTTGAATGGGACAACAGCTGATGACCATCCCAGGTGCTAGACCGCATGAGGCTTGGACATGGGAATTAACTAGATGCGCAACGGGTCAGCAATTATCGCCATAGGTAGAGATTCTAATAGAGAAGGAAATCTTCTTGGAAACACATTAAAAAAAGACCAAATTATCATAATTTCTAAAAATCGCAAAAACTCGACCACAATCCGTTTTTTTTTCATTGTAGTTCAAGCATGTACTCAAGACCCTTCTCACAAATTTTAAAGAATTTACAAACTTAGCAACTTAATTAAATCAATGAAGCTGTTTGAAGTGTGTCATTTGCATTGTCAGCATTTTTAAAAACTGTAAAAATTTGTTCATGATTCAAAATTCGTATGGTAGCGAGACATGCTCTCAAAACCCTTCCCAAAAATTTGCAAGAACTCGCATATTTAGCAGCTCAACCAAATCAGTAAAGTTGTTTTAAATATATTAGTAGCATTGCCCGTATTTTAAAAAATCGCACAAGCTTGATCATGATTCAAATTTTTTTATGGTAGGTTTGGCATGCTTTGAGGACCCTCGTAAAAAAGTTTCAAAAATTTATAACATGTTTTAATAGTTCTATCAGATCAGCAAAGTTCTCTATCTTTCAAAAAAAATAGCAGCACCAATATTCTCTGCAGTGCCTTAGCACTGGGCGGATTTGAACCAAAGACCGGCCACTTGCAACCAAACGCGCTAACTAGCCGAGCTGTCAGTCAACTTGTGAAATGTTGGGCTACATGAGGTTATGTTGCATCTACTGTAGAGTCCACAGGTAAAAGTCACCACGTGTCGTGTTCGCGCTAGCCCTGCCGTACATCACAACAATAGTAGATTTTATATGATAAGGTACAAATACATTCCGGTAGGATAGTAAGGCTCATTGCCAGAATCATTAAATCTACGCCTACAATCCAACGTAGCTTTCGCACAGGGATTGCCGGGGCGAGAACCAATGAGGGCATCTCAGCAAATCCAGTTTGGAGATTACTTGGCAACCCCAAGAATTTCAGGTCCAGGTCATAAGGGATCATGTTCCTTTCGTTGTGACCCTTCGGAACATGTCTTTTATGTTCTTGGATTCTACCTCGGTCTTTTGTTTCTTCCCTGGCCTACCTTTGCTTGACATGGCACTACCCTTTCCTACTTTCCCCTGTATTGACACATTTTATGAGCTTAGAACATGAGGTAGGCGCTAAAAACGCTAAAGCATTCACTAGTTTACCTCAGGGGGAGGAGCAGGTATGGGAGAGCTTTCTGCACAAAATGAAGCTTGGGCTATTTTGGTCATGGCATTGATCTCGTTGATATCCAACCTGTAGTCGAATGGATTGTTCGAGCGTGAGCATAGACAAACGGAAATCTGCATTGAACCGCTGATTCTTTGAGATACAAATAAATGAGTCTTACTGCAACTTCTTGCAGAGTGATGTCAACCATGGCTCGTCCTTCAGGTATTCACGAATTATTTGGACGGCATCCTTCACTGCAATGGGAGCAATAGAAACAGCTCCATAAGGATATTAGTTCACATTATTAAGAAATACTTAAGCTATTTATCTATTGTGACTCAAGAATTTCATCTAAATGCAATTTCTCATAATGAGGCTGTACTAGCACAAAGCCAGGCTAATATCAACTGCTACAGAAGCAATGGGTATAGTGAAGTCATATGATATAGCTTGATCTCACTATAAATTCACAAAATATGTTATTTTTTGTAGGTCCTTTCAAGACAAGATCATACTTACCAGCAGGCATATTTGAAATCAAACTGCCAAGCTCATTTAAGTTTATTCCAATTTTTCAACTCAAAATGGAAAAAGACCAAGGATACATTATTGTAGTTTAACTCTTTAAGGCACATCTTAGTTAAGTGATTCATTAGGACACTCCTCTGTCCCAAAATATAAGTCACCACGGGATCCGTGAGGTCAAGGTTTTAAAACTTCGAACATTAATATATGTTGAAGTACATAAATTGACTACATGAAAATAATGTCATTGGGATTTTCTTGGAATATACTTTCATAATATATATTTTTTATTATTTTTTCGTATATCATGATACAAAAGCATAGCCAATGGTTAAGTTGGAGACCATGAAAAGTGTGGGACAGAGGAAGTAAATCGCATCAATGATTCAAACAGTTCGGTTATATAACTGAGAGTAACCCATGTTTGACTGTTTGGTAGAATATGATATTAAAAAACACCTGTATAAATAAACTGAACCATTAAATGATAAGGAGATATACAATTATCGTGTTAGAGTATTGTATTAGACTAAATAAAATGAAGTGTCGCAGACTTACATAGTTCTTTTTCTCCTTGGGCAGCATAATTTTTACCCAACTTGGGAAAAACCTCTTTTAGGTTGTGTGCCTGTAAATGAGATTCATAAGAGTAGATATTTAATTCTCAATGATGCATGAAAAGTGAGACAAATGTAATCTAGGATTTACACACATGAATGTGGTAAACATGGCAAACAGATGTAATAAGCTGAGTTAAAATGCAAACCAAAATAGACATTATTGCTGCACATGAACTCTGCTGTGCACTTAAAGCAGAGTTGTGTCTTACCATGACAAACTGTTGTTTCATTTTTGTTCTCATTTATGAATAAGTTTCTCGTTAATCATGACAAAAACACGATTGATGAAATTCTAACTGACATAGAAGGAATGATGATCACAAAGAGGTATATTCGTTCCTTGTAGAAACAATTATAAGCTTTATGTGAGCCCCAAAAAAAAAAAAAAATTAAACTCACCATTAAGTATGCATAATGAGCATGAGCATCATAGTAGGCATAAGCAATGATTAAGTAAAGTAGTGAATAATCAAGTGCATACTCATGTTGTGCATAAACATATGAGCAGGCAGGCATGCTGCATGTAGACAGTAAAAGAGTAAAAAGGTAGGAAGGTAAATGGGAGCAGTAGAGAAGGCAGCAGTAGATGCACTTCCTTTTTCCTTTCAGCTGCAGCCAGCAAAGTTAGTGCACCTCCCCTTACCCCTTTTTTTTTCGGCCAAGCACAGCAAGCTGCCCTGCCAATGCATCTTCCCTTTCCCATTTTTCTGCCGAGAGCAGCCAGCCAAGAGAGTCAGAAAGCAAGGCAAGCAAAGCAGAGATTCATCTCCTCTTGCCCATTTCCAACCACACCACAGCAAGCATGCCAGTGTTTTTCTCATTTTTCCAACCGAAAGAGCACAGCCTGGCAGCCAGGATTCACCTCCCTTTCCCATCTCAAACCGAGCTAGGCAGTAGGTTCATCCCCTATTTCCAGAGCCAACCGGAGCATAGCAAGCAGCAGCCAAATCATTTCCCCGTAGCTCATTTTTCGTCGCCAGCAAAGCAAAGCAAGCAAAGCAGCCGGGCATCCATCCGACCATCCCCCTCTGCTAGCCAACAGCACCCAAGCAGCCTCATTTCTCACCTCCAGAGCAAGGCAAAAGAAAACACAGCCAGCAAGCCTCCCACTGCCACATCTCATTTCCAAACACTAGCCAAACCGAGAGAGAGCAAGAAGAAGAACCAAGAGCCAGCCGGCCAAGAAGAGGAGGAGCTTGGCCAAGAAGAAGAGGAGAATGTTGGGGAACGGGTAGGCTACTTTAGCGAAAAATCAAAATTTTCTACTGTGTAACCAATGAACCACTGTAAGTTATAGATCACAGAATTACCACTTAACGCACAGACCCGTAGTGAAAGTAGAGTCTGTGGCGATCCGCGCAATTAGCCCAGGGTAACGACAGTCACACTGTCATTACTCTGAGATAATCACGCAAATCTCGGTATACTAGCTAACCAAAACATCGAGCGCACTCGATGTCTTATCAGTTAGTACACCGTGTTAAGGGTGTACAGCAGAACAATAATTAGAGACTAATTGAACATATATTCAAACCAAGCCACGCAGGGCTACATGTCCACTGCATAGATATACTTCTGATCCCTGTACAACAGAAGGATATAACATAGATACTATTTCACCAAAAGACTGATGAAGCCGATACACAACTACTCATCCCTTCTATTCTTCCTGGTAGAACTCCGCTGCCTCATCCACCCAACCATCTGCTTGAACACCAGAGCCAAACTCTAGAAAAGAGGGATTTAACAAGAGTGAGTACAAAAGTACTCAGCAAGCATTAATAACAAATGCAAATATGAATTTTCCTCTCAAGACCAGCCATTTTCTTACCTTCCCTCAAAATCTATTTTACAGGAAATAGGTTTTTGGTTTTCTTTAAGTGTTGGATATTTTAAATATGAAAAACAGCTACCGCACCCGTATATGAAACAGACTTAGCTTCCGTAGCCTCCAATCCAGAACACAGGCTTGAATTCAAGATTTTAACCTTGCGCAGGTTTGTATCATTTTTAGCCATAGCAACCCCATCCTGTAAGGTCCCAGAACGTTTATCACCAATCCAGCATTAGATCTCTAACCCTGGTAGCCGACAAGCAGTGGTGTCCTCGACTGTTCCCCACTTACCCTTAGCGTACCAGTTGTATCATACTACCGCAGCAGCATCGATACTCCCTTAGGCTTTAAATATAGCGCCTAATCAACCGTAGCTGATTTCCGTGTCCCTCACTGGGACTCTCGGCATACCCAGCTTCACACTCCTAGATAACTACATAACCACCAGTGTGGAGATCATAAGCCTTCATAACCACAATCTTTTCTGGCCAATTTCACTCACTATGGTTGATACTGAAATACGGCTCATTACTCGAGTGCAGTCGGTTGACCTTATATTATAGCCTATGTAGAGGACCCCACCGGCCACTTTCCTTCTCATCGACGCCCTCTACCCACCATAAATACAGTTACGTACATCCACAGCTCCATTCGTTGGAAGAGCCAAACAGAATGGGGTCGCTATGGTTAAAAATGATACGAACCCGCAAGGTTAAAATCATGAATTCATGCCTGTCTCCTAGATTGGAGGCTACGAAAGCTAAGTCTGCCTCATATACGAGTGCTAATAGCTGTTTTCATAATTAAAATAGACAACCTTAAAGAAAACCTAATTTCTGTAAAAATGGTTTTTTGAGAGAAGGTGATCATTAGTTGGAGTTGGTTGGATTGAGAGAAAAATCATCTATTGTATTTTGCTATTAATGCTTGCTGAGTACTTTTGTACTAACTCTTGCTAAATCCCTCTTTTCTAGAGTATGGCTTCGGTGCTCGACGTGTGGTTGGGTTGACGAAGCATTTGAGTTCTATCGGGAGGATAGAAGGATGAGTAAGTAAGTGTATCGGCTTCGTCGGTCTTTTGGTGTTATAGTATCTATGTAATATTCTTTTATTGTACTTGGACCATATGTAAAATTAGTGTATTGGACATATAGCCTGCATGGCTTGGTTTGTAATATATTTACATTTCAGTCTATAATTATTGTTCTGCTGTAATACTCTAAATACGGTATAGTAACTGATAAAGTATCGGATTGTCCGACATTTTATTAGTTACTATGCCGAGATTTGCGTAATTAACTCAGGAGTAATGGCAGTGTAACTGTCGTTACCCAGGGCTAATTATGCAGTCGCCATGCAAAACAGCAAAAGTATTGCGCATTCTAATAGCTAGGACAGATTGTTTTACTTTTTTCTGAATGATATTCTTCCATAGAAGTAAAAAAGCATGACCATCTAGAAAAAGGAAGTATAGAATATGACAAATGGCATTGCATAGGCTTTAGAAGAAGTGGTTCATCGTAAGTAATAACAGCTGTTAGTTCCAGCGGCATTATTGCTCATATACCAAACTGACAGGAAAATAGCCCTGTTGACGCTCCAGCAATGACAGGAGGAGAAAAATTACATCCAATTATGGCAGGTTGAGAACTAGATATACTCTCATGTTTACCATAAACAACAATTGCGTAAAATAGGTTAAAGGATTGACCATACAGGAAACTTACTAGGGTTCATTCTTTATTTTTATTTATAATCTCCGTGACCAAAGAAACCTAAAAAAATGGTGTGGGATAATTAATATGATTTAGCACATGAATAGTCTCAATGGCGTGTCCCATAGGAAGTTGGGACTTGTGACTTCGCTCCTAGTTCAAAGCAAACAGGCAAAAAAAGTTAAGAGTTTCAGTGTTTTCTTAACCCAGTACAGCATACTGCGTACATCCCATCCTAACCAGGGTTCAAAAAACCGTTTTTGAAAAAACTGCTCGAAAACTGAAATTAAAAAATCGAGAAAAACCGTCAAAAACCGAAGGGTTAGGAAATAAAAATTTTGGCAAAAATTCAAAAAATCGAAAACCGTTAGGTTTTCAACGAAAACTCAACCGACCAATTGAATGTTTATTAAAGCCGGCTTTTCAGCAGTTTACGTCGCATAATTTTTTCCAAATTTTTTAATTTTTTTAATTAGACCGGTTTACCGACCGGTTTTGAATATCGCACCACAGCAGTAAGGTTGAAAACCGCGGTTTTCTCCGATTTTTGAAACCCTGATCCTAACTGCAGATTGCATCATTGCTTTTGTAAAATGCAAAGAACAAGTAAAGCTAAAGAGTAGCTTAGCTTCTGATATGGTTAAGAATTGACATAAGAGTGTGTAGCAAATCAAGTACACAAAAATAAGAAATGACAAAGGTTACCTTACAGCACAACCAAGATAAGACCTTGGAATCGTCCAGCCTGAAGAACTTCACATTAGCAACTTCTACAGGAAAGGTAACATGCATGTGAAATCATTAGTTCCGTGAAAATATTGGTTAGTATGGAAATAAGTTATAACAGAAATTAAACAACAAATGAATGTATCTGTGACAGTATAACACTCGGAAAAACATATATCAAAAAAATAAAATGCTCAAGATCCCATAAGTGATCACGCGTGTTAAGTAGTATTTAATAATGTGACAGCGATTTGATATGATATTAATCTCGCAGCAAACATACATGTCCAACATCTACCTTTAACTTCACAAACCAATTCCATATGGTTTCGAGCTACACTCATGAGATGTTGATACCCAGGACATCCCTCGATGTATAATATTTCATCTAGTTGTCTGAATTTTCCTGAATCTTTACCATTCTGCAGCACAAGGAAGGGGGTGGGTTTTATAGTAACATAGGTTAGATGAAATAAGACCCACACCCACATATCAGAAACTATATCTTCAGTTGGGCTTACCGACGTACGTGCAGCTTCAAATATGGGTATGAAAATGAAGATGGGATCAACCGGAGTGCAATAGTAGAGGCTGCCATCTATAGGAAGGGGAGGGGAGCAGGATTCAACAAAGTCAGGCACTGAAGTCCACTGCAGTAAGATAGCTTTTGAGAAAACTTTATTTACAACATATCTACTTGGCAACTGGCACGTTGATGTGTTCTAAATAGTATGCAAAAATTGGAGAATAAGAACAGCATCATCCCTTTATCTTACCATGTTCCTTACTACTAAGCTAGTATCTGATTTCCTTGTTTAACAGATTTGCTTTTGCACAGAAATGGCGAACTGCTTAGCTACCATACCTTCACAAACATAATCTCCCAAGAACCAAGAGCCAAAACGCTCCTTAAACCAATTGAATTCGTGAAGTTGACCATCAATGAACAGATAAGATGTTTCTTCATCTGTTCGATGACAAGACAAAAGTCAATGCAAGCTGTTGATTATTTATTTCTAAGGGATAATGGACAATACTACAAGACTATTCCTAATTCGCCGACAAATCTATCGCAAGCCACAAGCATCACCACAAATTTGTCTACATTACTGGTGATCAGAAACTCGTGCCAAAAATAGTAGCTAGTGAGGCAGCTAAGGGCACCTGATTTCGGATGGCGAAGTGACAAAACATTCCCTTGACCACTGGCATCAGAAGGACCTGCAAGGAAACACGAAATGGGGTCCGATGATTAAAAATGGGAGCCTCCAACCACAAATCAAACGCTGGAGGCAATTTAGGTCATCGACTAGCGATCCGAACTAAAAAAAAGACTTACTGACTGCGGCCTTTCAACCGAGCCACACGAACTAATGAGCTTCCTCAAAACAGCATACAAGCAATCGAAGCATTTCTAAAGGCTTCCAATCAGAATATGAAAATCATTAAATTACCCTATATTTCATGGGCCGCCTTAAAATATCGTCGACTTGGAATAGATATCTGACAAGGCGGGTTTTTTTTGGGGGGTTGTCGGAGCTCACGAGGCGATAAGGACTCGGGGCGGCGCCGCCATGTTGTCGCACCACGACGCCATTGGTGGTCGCCTTGGGTCCTTCGGTTTGGCCGGTGGCGCTGGTTTCTAGGTTTGGTTTGGTTGGAGCCGCGGCGGCAAGGGAGGAGGGTGACCGCGCGTTGGTAGGGTTTTGGCGCCCACGACCAAAACCTCCGGGACCCGGTGTCGAGTTTTTCAGCTTTTCACCCTCTAGGCCTCTACCGTACGTGCCATCAGATGTTGGAACTCGGTTGTTTTGCAAACAGGAAGCCTAATCTGGCCCATCTGCAGACTGCAGGCCTAAAATAGCACGTCCAATCTAAAGGCCGTTTCGGCAGTCCATTGCCCTGAAAGCCCAAAAAAAGAAGCCATAGTCCATAGTCACCTACACAGTATCACTGAGAATAAGCTCAAAAGTCAAAACCTCTATCTCTCCCTTAAAAAAACGATGTTACTTGTGTCCGGACGTTCGGAATTTTCAGACACAATGCAACATTTTTTTCATACGTGTGTAACATTTTCCACCAACGTGTGCAACATTTTTCTTCGACAAACAGTGAATTTCGCTACAGTAAACGGATATTGCAAGAGTTCAAAAAAAATGTTGCACACGACAGGAAAAAATGTTGCACGCGTAGAAAAAAAATATTGCGAGAGGCGTCCGACGAGAAACACAGTAATCAGACGTCTGATCCCTAGTATTTTCCTTAAAAAAAGCTCAAAACGGGCGCTCTCTTAACTTATTTTGCGTCATCTTTCTATCAGGAGAGCGGCTGAGAAAATCCAGTTTCTCGTTTGGAAGGTACACAACCGAGGCTCGATTAGGTCTAAAATGTCTACCTATTCAAACTAGACTTAGAGCATCTCCAAGAGGAGCCCTAAATGGGTTGCTAATGATAAATATAGGGCTTTGGTGGAAAAAAACGTCTCCAACAGAGATCCTATTTTGAGAAATTTTAGCAAAATAGATTTAGGACTTGGAGGCGTCGCTATATTTGGCGACTTCGGTAAGCCCTATCGCGCGACTATTTCTTCGCGTCCAACTACCGCAGACGCCGCCAGAACTTCGCCGCTCGCCTCCTCGCTGCACGCCGACGGGTCATCTACGCTCCGCTCGTGGATGTCGCCCACGCCGCCATCTCCTCGCGTCCGTGACATCCGAACGAAAGGCCAGCGCTTTGTCGGCCCGCCATCTTCCGTCGCGACAGAGCATTGGCGTCTCGCCCGCTAGCGTCATGGTGGTTCGCCGCGCCTCTCTCCATCGGTCCCGCGGTCCCATCGCCATTCCCGATGAGTTGGAGCCGGCGTCGATCTCAGCAATTTATCTCCTACACGGCGACGGGATTCGGTAGATTTTTCTTTGCGGCAAAGACAACTCGGCAATTTCTCCTCCTAGATTCTTTTGCATAGAATTGAAGTGCCGTTGGGCAAATCAATTTATCATGACAACTTTCTATTTGAATGGTTGGTTCGGTGGTGTGATGCTCATGTTGGCTTTGCTCCATGATTCTGTACAAATAGAATTGGGGGGACACAGAGATTAAACTAAACTGATGTTCAATTGAAGAAGAAATCTATTGAATTGGTAGAATTGTTATGTTTTGCAAGTTCCTGTAGTCCAAGATTCTGGAGCCATTGTCCCTGGAGTACACGGTTCCACACTGAAGAAGTGAAAGCATTTTTTTTTGGTTGAGTGATCTGGCGTCAAAATGGTTGATTGAACTATAATGCTGAGTAGTTTGTTTCTTTTATGTAGCCTGGAGAGTATGATGTTTTTGTGGTTACCTTTTGGGTCCTGTGTGTTTGGTAATGATGCCTGTTGATGGCCTTTTGATCTAAAAAAAATTTGTTATAACAAGGGTTGAACTCTGCGCTGCCGTCTACCAGCTACACGGCAATTGCTCAAGGGGAGACATGTAGTTGCTTCATTCAATTGTTTTAGTGTTGCTCTGACAATTGATGGTTTCATTTGGCTGCAGTATGGAGTACCCAATTGATTGTTCGTACACGTCTTTATTAACTCAGGACTTTGGAGATGATTTGAGAAATCAGAGTAATTATGATGTGGGAAATGATCTCATTCAGTCCTCGCCAGTTCCTGTCATGAACTCCCAAGGAAAAACCAATGGTAGAACAAATAACTATACTGAAGAAGAAGATGTTTTGTTGGTATCTGCATTTCTGAATATTAGTAAGGATGCAATTCAAGGAAACCAACAGAAAGACGGGAGGTTTTGGCTTAGGATTGAGAAGTATTTCCATGAAAATAAGAAGTTTGATTCTGATCGTAATTGGTCATCGTTGAAGCATCGATGGCAGGCACTACAGAAGGATGTTAATACTTTCCAAGGTTGTCATGACAGTGTGGAGAGAAAGAACGAAAGTGGAAAGACTAGTAACGATAAGGTATAATATATGAAAGTGAATAGCATGTTTCTTACATACATCTTACGTTGAGCTTATTTGAGTGGTCTTTGTGCTCTGTTTTCCAGCTTGCGGATGCCAAAACAATGTTCCATCAATTGACTGGCAAGTCGTTTTCTTTCTTCCATGCCTAGAATATTCTTAGGCATGAGCCAAAGTGGACTGCTTGTAGATTTGCCAAATGCAACAAGACCAACATGAAGGAAAGCACTATTCCTGGATCCAGCAGTACTAATAAAACAAATAGACAATAAAACAAATAGAAATCCTTAGTTAAATTGCATTTCATTTCTACATTATCAAACAAATTTGTAATTTTGCCAATACAGCTGCTTTTTTTTACTAAAGATGGGCTCAGACAATGCAAAGAATTGTATGTTTAACTGCAAATGTGATAAAGGAAAATTTCCTTTCACATACATAGGGTTCTTGTAACTCCAAGCTGAATAATAACGACTGGACGAATAAGCATGCGGAAGGTTAAGCTCTTGCCATTAGGGGACTGGGCTATGTTGATTAATGCATGCCTGAATAGTATTATTTGTATAACCATGATATCTTTTTTACCGCCTAAACAACTGTTCAAGAACACTGATAGCTTTAGGGACAGTGTAATACCAGAAGAACCATAAAAACAAGTACAATGAAAAACTGTGTCTCACCCAACACAAAGGTGGAATAGGTTTCATGATCAAGATAATATGAGCATTAGACTACCAAAACAAACACATCTATAACATAGGTCAGGAAAAATAAGAGGATTATCATTGGGAGAAAGTGATTGGAAGAACAATATTTTTGGAAGCGCGCCCAATTTGATACAATCTAGGCTCCTAAACCTAGCTGGGAAATGCCCTGGGGTTATATCAACTTGCACAAGTGTTAACTTCTCGTTGGATAAATTACTAAAGTGGAGATAAAGTGGCAACCGTTAGTAAAACCCTATGAGCTATGGGCCACTGATTGATCAAGAGATTTGAAATGGAACCACACGGATTGCTCGGGAATTTGGGGGAAGCGAAGCTAGCACTCGACAACAAAATCCAAAAACTCAACAGGGGATGGGAATGAGGAGTTGAGCTAACTTAAGTGTTCAGCTCGGATGTTGTGGGCTTCTTTGATAATCTCAAACTCTGCAAAAGTTGCAGATCCAGAAATGCAGTACACCGGTGCTAACTTGTGACTAACTAAAACTATCACTAAATTGTAATCAAATTAAATCATAGCAAAAGTAAATAGCAAGGTTGGGACAAAACCCTCCGCGGGGTGCCAAAATCCCTCCTACAATCATCCAATCCATCTTCATGCAACTGTTCCAAAACTTTGATCCCCAAATTTGGAAGTGCCGAACAAAAACACAAGTAGCATCCAGTGGCAAAGGTAGGATGAAAATGGAGAGTGGGCTCGAAGGACTAAGCTAAATTAATATAAGCATAGCCTCTTACTCTTGTGCAATCCAAATCCATGCATGAATTATAAATATGAAGGAAGCAAAGTGAGTAGATCGGATGCCCAAGAGGGGGGTGAATTGGGACTCTCTTGGCAACAAAGGCACAAGAAATCAGTCCTATAATTGTGGGTTGAGTATTTGTACATTTCACATTCTTGCATAGTTTGCACTCAGAAAGGAGCCAATGGTATCCTTGTAATACAAAAATGAGATGAACTCACCTAGGTGTTAAATGAATGTGTATGTGAACAGTGTTACAGCAACCTCTAGAAGAGAAGTCTGATTGCTAGTTTGCATAACATTTTTATCATGAACATAACTTAAAGTGACAGTAAAAAAAATACAGATCAAATGTGAAACACAAATGTTACTCAATAGTGCAACCAAACGACAACTAAAAGAAACAGTAAGCAAACAAACTAATGGTAAATTAACTAACCGAGATATTGATGAATGATCTGACATGCTACATCAAGATTAATAGTTTTCAAAACTTGTTCTAATGATCAACCACACAAAACAGAGAGCCATTACCAACATCTCTGGACCAATTAGAGCTGAACATTTGATCTTGCTATCCACCTAGGATAGGCAAGGTTCCTAATGGAGTCTGTACATCTATAATCAATGGTACCCTTTGATTCATGTAGCCAATGAACAATTGTCTAGACAACAACTAATTGACTTCGTGCGGTTCAAGAACCCAAATGATTTTACCCTAATTCTTATGGCCAACTAATCAAACATCTAATGTGCACAAACCATGAAACTATTACTCAATGTACACCCAAAGATCTGTATGCATTGAAGCTCATATGCATACAGACAAAACTGAACACGCTAAATCCAGCATGAGGGGGGAGAGTGTGAAACTGTGAATTGGCAGCAGAATGAAGGATATGGAAGGTAGAAGCCAATGTACTGGAGCTCCAACCCAGCTCATCCACATGAGACACATACAAAAAAACAGTTTGTAGCTGCTCCCTACACAGTTTGCAACCACCAAGTATGCAACTATGCAAGAGAAACCTTTTTGTAGCCTCAATGTAGACCATGCAGGCCACCGGGTGGAGCTCGTCTACCACCACCGACATCCACGCCGTCACCGCGAGAGTTCATCCACCACCACCGGCCCCCACACCATCACTGTAGCTGCCAGAGGACAGGACGAGGCTCGACGGTGGCGGCAGCGTCAGTGGGTAAGAATGGGGGAAGGACATAGTGAGGATGGCGCAAGGGCTCGCCAGTGGCCTTTTCGCTAATGGTGCCACAATCACCGACTGCTTCAGCCCTGCCAATCGCCATCACTGCTGCTATCCCCTTCGTCTCCATCACCGATTGCCCCAACTCCTGCTCCTGGCAAATCTCGTCCGAGCAAGCCTGGCGGGCGGCTCTATCTGGTGTCCAGGGCTCGAAGGGGAGTAGAGGGACGCTGGGCCACAACCGAGCATGTCTTGCCGGTGGCGACAACAATGGCGGGCGAGGAGACAGGAAGGAATTAAGGAGAGGCCAGAGGGAGAAGGGGAGAAGAGGACGGCACCAGCGGTGAATCCACGGGGAGGATAGGCTCGAGCCTGATGAAATTATGAATATAATTTCATTCCAAGATCCCAAATACCCACCTCATCACAGAGAAAAACAGAACCAAGCAAAGGTGAAACTCAAATGAGAATATACAGATTCCAAATACACTCCAGTACAGTCCTCATTACCTGATGCCAGTATAATAACACATTCTCGCATGAGACCATGAGTTAGCCCCAACACGCTCCCACTGCCATCCGCATCCAAGAAACCTCTACAATGTTACTAAAAACGAGTTCATCCACTAGGAATTGAGCTCATGTGCAACTGAATGCAATTTACAAACCTCGGAAGCATAGAGTGAGGAGTGAGTGGCGGAGCCAGGATTTTTGTATGCCTAGGACCGAAAATAAGTGACTATTACTATTGTCAAAGACTACAGACATTTAGTTACGACAAAAGTACACCACAAATACATAATTAAAAATAAATTTGAATTCCATGTACCTGTATAGGGCATGAGTTTCACTTTTGTCTAGGAGAGCTGGATGATGACATAAACAGTACAAGAGAGGACCTGAAAAAAACACCATTAGCAAATAGCAAGTAAGCAACCATGGAGAATTTCAAACGGATGGTAGAATATTTGCTTGATGAATTTGTATGAACCAAATCCATTGCAGAATTTAACGACCAATCATCCGCATTCCTAGAACATCACCTGATGATAAAGTTTCCATGTTCATGATTTCCCATTAACTAAGTTAATCACGGGACAATTGGTATTCAGTCTTTTTCATATAAATCTTAGAATTCACCAACCAGAGGATCTCAAGGGTCTTCCATGAGTTAAAATTTTGCACTGCCAAATGCCAATAAAATGGCAGTCTACATCAGCATACCTGAAAAGTATTTTCATCTTCCAGTAGTCTTTCGGACAAAAAAATTTGGATATTTTGTTGACCACTGGACCTAAATCAATATATATGAAGTTACGGGACTCGAGGTATACCTTTTTTTTGCGACTCATTTGTGAAAAATATGTAGTCAAAGATACATGGTCTAGGCTGTTGGCTTACTTGTTTGCATCTAAACATGCTTTTAATTTCCTCAATATCCCGCCGATTCTGCTGCTATTTGCTGATATTTTGACATTAGGATTGTTGCATTCCTTTTGAGATATACCATCCGTTCTGTATGTCTACTGTTGCATCTATCACAAGACAAAGTGGGTATTGTTCCACTTCACTCAGATGCTAGGGTAAGTATCGTTTAAGTTTGTTAATTTTATGTTACATCTGCTACAGAAATTAAACAACAAATGAATGTATCTGTGACAGTATAACACTCGGAAAAACATATATCAAAAAAATAAAATGCTCAAGATCCCATAAGTGATCACGCGTGTTAAGTAGTATTTAATAATGTGACAGCAATTTGATATGATATTAATCTCGCAGCAAACATACATGTCCAACATCTACCTTTAACTTCACAAACCAATTCCATATGGTTTCGAGCTACACTCATGAGATGTTGATACCCAGGACATCCCTCGACGTATAATATTTCATCTAGTTGTCTGAATTTTCCTGAATCTTTACCATTCTGCAGCACAAGGAAGGGGGTGGGTTTTATAGTAACATAGGTTAGATGAAATAAGACCCACACCCACATATCAGAAACTATATCTTCAGTTGGGCTTACCGACATACGTGCAGCTTCAAATATGGGTATGAAAATGAAGATGGGATCAACTGGAGTGCAATAGTAGAGGCTGCCATCTATAGGAAGGGGAGGGGAGCAGGATTCAACAAAGTCAGGCACTGAAGTCCACTGCAGTAAGATAGCTTTTGAGAAAACTTTATTTACAACATATCTACTTGGCAACTGGCACGTTGATGTGTTCTAAATAGTATGCAAAAATTGGAGAATAAGAACAGCATCATCCCTTTATCTTACCATGTTCCTTACTACTAAGCTAGTATCTGATTTCCTTGTTTAACAGATTTGCTTTTGCACAGAAATGGCGAACTGCTTAGCTACCACACCTTCACAAACATAATCTCCCAAGAACCAAGAGCCAAAACGCTCCTTAAACCAATTGAATTCGTGAAGTTGACCATCAATGAACAGATAAGATGTTTCTTCATCTGTTCGATGACAAGACAAAAGTCAATGCAAGCTGTTGATTATTTATTTCTAAGGGATAATGGACAATACTACAAGACTATTCCTAATTCGCCGACAAATCTATCGCAAGCCACAAGCATCACCACAAATTTGTCTACATTACTGGTGATCAGAAACTCGTGCCAAAAATATTAGCTAGTGAGGCAGCTAAGGGCACCTGATTTCGGATGGCGAAGTGACAAAACATTCTCTTGACCACTGGCATCAGAAGGACCTGCAAGGAAACACGAAATGGGGTCTGATGATTAAAAATGGGAGCCTCCAACCACAAATCAAACGCTGGAGGCAATCTCAGTCATCGACTAGCGATCGAGGCGAAAAAAAGACTTACTACTGACTGGCTGGCCTTTCAACCAAAGCCACACGAACTAACAGAGCTTCCTCAAAACAAACATACAAGCAATGAAGCCTTTCTAAAGGCTTCCAATCAGAATATGAAAACCATTAAATCACCCTATATTTCCGCGGGCGCCGCCTTAAAATATCGTCGTACTTGGAATAGATAATATTTTTGGGGGGGGGGTGGATGGTGGTTGTCGGAGCTCACGGGGGTCGATGAGGACTCGGGGCGGCGCCGCCATGTTGTCGCACCACGACGCCATTGGTGGTTGCCTTGGCTCCTTCGGTTTGGCTGGTGGCGCTGGTTTCTGGGCTTGGTTTGGTTGGGCAGCAGGCGGGGAGGAGGGTGACCATGTTGGTAGGGTTTTGGCGCCCCGCCGCCGACCGAGCCTCCGGGGACCCGGGTGTCGAGTGTTTCAGCTTTTTACCCTCTATGCTCTACCGTACGTGCCATCAGATGTTGGAACTCGGTTGCTTCACAAACAGGAAGCCTAATCTGGCCCATCTGCAGACTGCAGGCCTAAAATAGCAACGTCCAATCTAAAGGCCGTTTGGGCAGTCCATTGCCCCGAAAGCCCAAAAAAAAAAGATATGGTCGGATCCTGCTGGTTTGTGCGAGTGCGTGCGCGGCGACGGAATTCCAAAAAAAGGTCGTTTAGGGCCTCAAAACGGCCTCCGAAGTTTTGAATCTGTTTCGGCCGTTCTTTTTAATTATTGCAAATGGAATATTAGTTCCAATTATTCCAAATATAATATTATTTAATTTCAATTCTTTCAAATTAGAAGGCAGGAGAGGTAATTATCAATATTTAAAATTTTCTATTTTTTATTGTTGTGACGGTTTCAAATTAAAACCGTCTGTGATGTGGTGAACATCACAGACAGTTTTTGGCTAGAACCGTCTGTGGTGTTCACCTCATCAAAAACGGTTTTATCTGCAAACCGTCTGTTTATATGTGAGATATCACAGACGGTTTTATATTACAGCCGTCTGTGATGTAAGACATATCACAGACGGTTTCTAAATATAACCGTCTGTGATGACTACTGTAGCCATTACAGACGGTTCTGTTATATAACCGTCTGTGATGTCACAGACGGTTTTAGTTAGAAACCGTCTGTAATGAGTACTGTAGCCATCACAGACGGTTATATTTAGAAACCGTCTGTGATATGTCTTACATCACAGACGGCTGTAATATAAAACCGTCTGTGATATCTACACTGACGGTTTGAGGGAAACACGAAATGGGGTCTGATGATTAAAAATGGGAGCCTCCAACCACAAATCAAACGCTGGAGGCAATCTCAGTCATCAGCTAGCAGTCCAGAACGAAAAAAAAACTTACTACAGCCTGCTGGCCTTTCAACCAGGCCACACGAACTAACAGAGCTTCCTCAAAACAGCATACAAGCAATCGAAGCCTTTCTAAAGGCTTCCAATCGGTAACATGAAAATCATTAAATCACCCTATATTTCCGCGGGCGCCGCCTTAAAATATCGTCGTACTTGGAATAGATAATATTTTTTTTGGGGGTGGATGGTGGTTGTCGGAGCTCACGGGGGGCGATGAGGACTCGGGGCGGCGCCGCCATGTTGTCGCACCACGACGCCATTGGTGGTTGCCTTGGCTCCTTCGGTTTGGCTGGTGGCGCTGGTTTCTAGGCTTGGTTTGGTTGGAGCCGCGGGGGCAGGGGAGGAGGGGTGACCGCGCGCTGGTAGGGTTTTGACGCCCCGCCGCCGACCGAGCCTCCGGGGACCCGGGTGTCGAGTGTTTCAGCTTTTTACCCTCTATGCTCTACCGTACGTGCCATCAGATGTTGGAACTCGGTTGCTTCACAAACAGGAAGCCTAATCTAGCCCATCTGCAGACTGCAGGCCTAAAATAGCAACGTCCAATCTAAAGGCCGTTTGGGCAGTCCATTGCCCCGAAAGCCCAAAAAAACAGCATATGGTCGGATCCTGCTGGTTTGTGCGAGTGCGTCTTGTGGCACGAATTCCAAAAAAGGTCGTTTAGGGCCTCAAAACGGCCTCCGAAGTTTTGAAACTGTTTCGGCCGTTCTTTTTAATTATTGCAAATGGAATATTAGTTCCAATTATTCCAAATATAATATTATTTAATGTGAGACCCCGTTCTGATGAACAGGAACCTCCATGTGATTACTGTGCTATTCCCTGGATCAGTAGCTAGCACTCACATGTTTACAACAATTGGAAATCACAACCATACATTTTAATAATTAAGCGGAAACGATTATACAAATAATATTACAACTCAGAGGAATATAGCAGCAAAAGAAGCAAGCCTTGTGGTTTACCCATCCAAACCCGCAGGCAACTAACCAGGCATAAACTTCAGATAGAATACGGTGAAGAAAAAGAATCCCGCAACTTACGATGGACAACTTCGAAGCTTCGGATTATAAACCACCTACAATATAATTAGGCAAGGGTGAGTACGTTGCGTACTCAGCAAGACTTGAGCAAAACCTATAATACGTGCAGGCCATTTCAAAGGAAAGGCTACATCAGTTAATTTGCATAAAGCGAATTTGAATTTGTAAAACAAGTTATTTGCAATCGAAATTTAAAAGAGTAAGATTAATTGATAGCAAATAGGTAAAGCATAAATAACACTCACCGTCCTCCATGACGTGAGTGACGAATCAAACCTTGCCATCGCATGGCATATATCCAGTTCTTTGCCCACACAAGGCACAACAGCTGATACCAATACTTGCCCACACAGGGTATAGCATTGGGTCATCTGTGGGGTAAGCTAACTTGTAAAATAAACCCTTTTGGAAACAATAAAACATTTAACTCGTGCAAGTTCACCAAGACACCCATGACCGCGGGTACGGCTAATCAATTAGATTTAAACTCTGCAGAGGTGTACAACTGGACCCACAAGGAATGATCAACTCACCACGTCAGCCGTGGATCGCCATACAAGAGTATGCGAATGAGCGATCATACATAGTCATTAAATTCCTAGACAATGCTTTACCCCAGCCCGGGACGTTAACCCTCGCCCTGAAAACAGAGACACTCACCCAAGCCGTGGATCCACATTTATCACACCCAACACCACGTCTCTGTCCATGGCAAGGCGTACACCGTTACATTAGCAAGTAGAAACCCCGTCAGGCAGACCAAACGGGAATCCTGTGCAAGCTCCCGCCTACCAATGAGCAAAGCCATGTCTAAACAATTTAATAGGCTAAGGCTACCCCATTCTCACCCTCGTGGTTTGTACGGATTTTCTTGGATCATACAACACGATGTTCGGTCCTTAGTTGTGACACGGGCGACACTTCACCCTACACTACGTGCTATTCCTTTCTGCACAACCGGCTATTGCCAATAATCGCCCGCATCAAAGCATAGTTTCATTTTGGGTTTTTAATCAAAATTACCCACCACCAACAATGCCATTTCCAAGGTTTTCAGGAAACAAATGCTGCTTTGATCATGTACATTGCTGATTCTAAAGCATGGCTAAGCATGAATAATATGAGCGATATACCCATGATGACATTATAACGCCTAACCTTAATCTAAGGTTATCAAGGTTCACATTTCATAATCATCAAAGGAGATTCGTGTGACAACAGGTATATCTACCAAACCACAAGATAGCAATTTACATAAAGTAAACGCATGCATAAAACAATTTGATGCACAAAAGGAATATAAAATACTGGGTTCAATATGGTCAAAGGATGCTTGCCTTGCTTAATTATTGCTTACGACGAAGACGAGGATTGCGGCTGATGAAGGCGATGACGGAATTAGAGGCGTCGAGTTCTACACGTCGATCAACAGAAAATAGCAAAATACTAATTTCAATAAGGGCAAAAAGAAAGGAGATAGAAAGAACAAATAAAATTCTTTACAAGGAACAAGGATTGCTCTTTTATGAATTTATTAATCTTATTTTACGAATTCAAGACGCAAAAATAGTTTAGATTAAATAGAATTAATCATTAGTTGCATAGTTCATTGATTTTACTATTCTCAATATGCTTTCTGCTACTTATTACTTATGGGTTTTGCTCTATTAAGATTCAGATTGAAGCAAGATAAAATAAGAATATTTTCTTAGATTCTGCAGAGATCATATCTTAAAGATCACTTCTAAGTTATTCTTTACTAAATTCAGATTTAGATGAGCTGCCTTGCGAGTTAATGAAAAGGCTTAAATGATCGCATTATATTATGAATGATTAGTTCTTTATCTTTAATTGATTTTGCTTAGAATTAGCTTTACGCAAATTAGATCTATTGATTTAGGCTACTGATGACATTTCCATCAAACATGAGAAGGTTCTGGTGATAAAAATAACTTAACTGCAGGTTTCCTCATTGCAACTACAATTCGTTATTCATAATACGGCCTAAAGAAATGTGATTATTTAGGGTTATTCAGCTATTAAGATTAATATGCAAAACATGTCGAAATATGGTTATTCCTTCAGAATAGGATGATTTATACTTTGTATAACAATCCTAAGCTGATTCCATAAATTTTAGGCTTTAGCTGATACATTATATTCATTGGTTAAAATGCTTAAGTGGCATTGCAAAGTTGACACTATTCGGAATCGGCCAAAAGGTGAATCAAAAGGGTTAACACTTAAGGGTTTTGATCTAATGAGATTAATAGGCAAACCTTAATGGATTATGATTCTTTTTACAGAATATGGTAGTATAAACTTTATACAAACATTACTAAACCGATATTCTTGATTTTAGTATTTGGATGAGTTATTTTATCTATCACTGAAATAGCCTAAATAATCATATTTGCAACCTTAAATCGGCCAAGATTCATTTTGAGTTGCGGCTACACAATACATGATCTTTGATTCATTTTTCACGTATTAGCAGGGAATAACCCTAAGAGTGTTTTAAAGCCGGTCCCACATTAATCTGGTGTTGGCATAATAGTTTATATGCATATGATACAATAAAGCCTTTTATAAACTTAATTTAAATTAGTTACTTTTGTTAATCACTGAATTCTTATACTTAAGAATATGTTAAAATTGGCTCAACTTATTCATGAGCATTCTTGATTATAACTCTGTTTATGTACATGAATATATATATACATACATACATAAAGACTAGTGTGAAATATTGATATTAAGCATATGTGTAATTATTTATAAATCTCAAAAGTTGTGTTTAATTATCCATTTCCAGCACATATTAAAATCAGAATATCATATTCTTAACAGTTATTAAAATCAATAATATTCTTTAAGCATTTCAATTTATCCATTCTTATTTCTTTTTAGCGAATTAAAGCATGGATTTATTTGGTAATGCAAATTAACTTAAAACATAAATATTTTTATATATTTGAACTCATTTCAGAACAAGGATTCTAAAAAATATTTAGTTTCATTTATTTTGATTAAGTCTAATTTAATCTTTTTCTTAACACTTAAATGCTCATTTTGGTATTTTCTTTTTAGAATTTCACACAATAACTCTTTCAAGAATATTTTTACATATTCTGATCCTATAGGATTTTATATGATTTAAAAATTTACTTCACTAAATTGGTGCGATATTTGAAATTCTGATGGTTTGAACTTTGGCTCGATTGAAATTCTAACATTAAAGGAAATCGCTTTACGATGAAAACGTCTTGGACCTAGTCATCTCCCACCTCAGCGCTGACGGCCGGGCCAGTCTTGTGACAGAGAGAACAGGGTCGGCTAGGGCTCGGGCGAGTGCTTTCCGTGAGCTCGACAGCGGCGACGGGAGGAAGAAAGATCTCGGCGAGGCGCATCCAGGTGAAGTCGGTTCACCGGAAGAGTTCTGGGAAGGGCGCACACCGGCTCAAGCTGGCGAAATGGCGAGTGGTGGCGAGTGAAAATCAGCACATGGGAGATCAAATTGGTAGCATGGAGAGCATCGAGGGACCATGTTGAGTCATTTTTGGGCTCGGTTACGAGGAAGAATCTCGAGGAGCTCTCCACTCTGGCACGGCCATGGAGAAAACGAGAACGCAGCGGGCAGGATTTTGCTTGAACAAATCGAGAGGTGGTTGAGGGTTTTGTTCTGAGGTGCTAGTGATGCTCTAGCTCAGAGGAATTTGAGAATGGTTGGCTCTAGTGCTTGAATTGATTTCGGCTTGGAGCTCTGAAGGTCCCTGGTAATGGCGGAAATGGGGAAAAGTTTCATGCGTGTTGGCTGGGAGAGAAGGAATGAAGTGGGGGGAATGAGAAAGGAGTCCATTGCGATCTCTGAGGTGCAACTTATAGCGAAGGAGCATAATGGATGAGCCGCCTTAGTTGGGATTGCCTCATTTGGGAGTTTCACCATAGCGACAAGGAAAATGGCGAGCTGTATGGCACGAGTCTTCGTGGCAGCAATCGCCGGCTTGAGCGACACAGCTGGTACAAGGAGCAGGTGAGGAAGACGCTGCGAGGTGACCGAACGAGGAGCTGGTTCACTGAATCGCTTGACTGGCTTCATCGCTTCGGGAGTTCCTCTGCTTTCGATCGCCTGAGCAGGAGGAGGAAGACGATGACTAGTGGGCTGGGTCCACTAAGAATGAAGGAGATGACCAAAAGAGATAGTCTCCGATTTTATTGAGCTGCTAATTGGGAGTAGGAATTTGTAAAAATTTTTTACCAAGGTCATTGAATAGATTTTGATGGCTGGTAAAATTTTGAGGTAAAGATAAGTTACCGAAAAATTACAAATATTCTGACAACAGTGATGGCTCCTAATTACTTATTTCGGATTCCTATTTTTCATTGAGATCAATTGAATTCTATTATTTTTGAAATTTTGTTTTTCTAAAGTATTTAGTCTCAGAATGTTTCTGTAAAATTTTAATCTCAAAATATTGCTCCATTATTTTATAAAAATTCTGACATTGGAATTTCTAGATTTTCAGAGTTTCAGTTTTTAAATTCTAAAAAGTCCTAAAGCACATTATTCATTTATAATATTTTTACCAGAGGTATATATTGCATTGAGGGTTTTATGATAAAATTTTCAGCTCCATTTGAGTTTTATAAATATTTTATAAATTCTGACAATTCATTGTTTTGATTTAAAAGTTGACTCTTTATTTTATTCCTTTATTTCTTCATGTATAAAATTTCATTTTATTGCCAAAATGATTTACTTATATGCTCAGGGTTCTCATGGCAATTTTCTAAATTTTTACTTTTTGCTTCTTGGTCTTTTTCTCTTTTTCCATTCTTTATTCCCATTTGTTTAATTTTTCTTGCAACACGAAAATCCAAGAACTCCAAATAAAATTCAATAATGCCAAGAAAACTCAGAAAGATTAATATTCAAATTCAAAATATTGATTTTTATTTTATTAAAATTTTGGGATGTTACATTTAATTTCAATTCTTTCAAATTAGAAGGCAGGAGAGGTAATTATCAATATTTAAAATTTTCTATTTTTTTATTGTTGTGACGGTTTCAAATTAAAACCGTCTGTGATGTGGTGAACATCACGAGCAGTTTTAGCTAGAACCGTCTGCGGTGTTCACCTCATCAAAAAGCGGTTTTATCGCAAGCAAATACATTTATATGTGAGATATCACGAGCGGTTTTATATTACTGTACCGTCGTGATGTAAGACATATCCTGAGCGGTTTCTAAATATAACCGTCTGCGATGACTCGGTAGCCATTACGAGCGGTTACGTTATATAACCGTCAGTGATGTCACTGAGCGGTTTTAGTTAGCAACCGCGTAATGAGTATGTAGCCATCACGAGCGGTTATATTTAGAAACCGCTCGTGATATGTCTTACATCACGCAGCGGCCGTAATATAAAACCGTCTGTGATATCTACACCGACGGTTTGAGTACATAACCGCTCAGTGATGTTCCATATCACGACGGTTTTTCAAAACCGTCTGTGATCGTCGTCGATATAAGCCTCATTTGTAGTAGTGTCGTGCCAAAAATAGTAGCTAGTGAGGCGACTAAGGGCACGATTTGGATGGCGAAGTGACAAAACATTCCCTTGACCACGGCATTAGAAGGACCGCAAGGAAACACGAAATGGGCTCGATGATTAAAAATGGGAGCCTCCAACCACAAATCAAGCGCTGGAGGCAATCTCGGTCATCGACTAGCGATCGAGGCGAAAAAAAAACTTACTACTGACTGCGGCCTTTCAACCAAAGCCACACGAACTATGAGCTTCCTCAAAACAAGCATACAAGCAATGAAGCCTTTCTAAAGGCTTCCAATCCAGAATATGAAAACCATTAAATCACCCTATATTTCATGGTAGCCGCCTTAAAATATCGTCGTGCTTGGAATAGATAATATTTTGGGGGGTGGGTGGTGGTTGTCGGAGCTCACGGGTCGATGAGGACTCGGGGCGCCGCCATGTTGTCGCACCACAGCGCCATTGGTGGTTGCCTTGGCTCCTTCGGTTTGGTGGTGGTTTGGTTTCAGGCTTGGTTTGGTTGGAGCCAGCAAGCGGGGAGGAGGGTGACCATGTTGGTAGGGTTTTGGCGCCCATGCGATCGAAGCCTCCGGGGACCCGGTGTCGAGTGTTTGACTTTTACCCTCTATGCTCTCACCGTCGTGCCATCGGATGTTGGAACTCGATTGCTTCACAAGCAGAAGCCTAATCTGGCCCATCTGCAGATGCGCAGCCTAAAATAGCAACGTCAATCTAAAGGCCGTTTAGGCGATCCATTGCCCTGAAAGCCCAAAAAAGCAGATATGGTGGGATCCTGTTTGGTTTGTGCGAGTGCGTCTTGTGACGAATTCAAAAAAGGTCGTTTAGGGCCTCAAAACGCCTCCAAGTTTTGAATCTGTTTGACCGTTCTTTTTAATTATTGCAAATGGAATATTAGTTCCAATTATTCCAAATATAATATTATTTAATTTCAATTCTTTCAAATTAGAAGGCGGAGAGGTAATTATCAATATTTAAAATTTTCTATTTTTTATTGTTGTAGCGGTTTCAAATTAAAACCGCTCGTGATGTAGTGAACATCACGCATGCGGTTTTCGCTAGAACCGTCTGTGGTGTTCACCTCATCAAAATGGTTTTATCGCATCGCAAATGCATTTTATATGTGAGATATCACGAGCGGTTTTATATTACACAAACGCTCGTGATGTAAGACATATCACGAGCGGTTTCTAAATCTAACCGTCTGCGATGACTATGTAGCCATTACGAGCGGTTACATTATATAACCGTCTGTGATGTCACAGACGGTTTTAGTTAGAAACCGTCTGTAATGAGTACTGTAGCCATCACAGACGGTTATATTTAGAAACCGTCTGTGATATGTCTTACATCACAGACGGCTGTAATATAAAACCGTCTGTGATATCTACACTGACGGTTTGAGTACATAACCGTCTGTGATGTTCCATATCACAGACGGTTTTTCAAAACCGTCTGTGATCGTGCGTCTGATATAAGCCTCGCTGTAGTAGTGTCGTGCCAAAAATAGTAGCTAGTGAGGCAGCTAAGGGCACCTGATTTCGGATGGCGAAGTGACAAAACATTCCCTTGACCACTGGCATCAGAAGGACCTGCAAGGAAACACGAAATGGGGTCTGATGATTAAAAATGGGAGCCTCCAACCACAAATCAAACGCTGGAGGCAATATCGGTCATCGACTAGCGTCCCGAAGCGAAAAAAAAATTTACTACTGACTGCGGCCTTTCAACCGAGCCACACGAACTATGAGCTTCCTCAAAACAAACATACAAGCAATGAAGCCTTCCCAAAGGCTTCCAATCGATAACATGAAAATCATTAAATCAACCTATATTTCATGGCGCGCTTAAAATATCGTCGTACTTGGAATAGATAATATTTTTTGGGGGGGTGGATGGTGGTTGTCGGAGCTCATGAGGCGATGAGGACTCGGCGGCGCCGCCATGTTGTCGCACCACGCGCCATTGGTGGTTGCCTTGGCTCCTTCGGTTTTGGTGGTGGTGTTGGTTTCAGGCTTGGTTTGGTTGGAGCATGAGGCGGGGAGGAGGGTGACATGCATGTTGGTAGGGTTTTGGCGCCCGCCGCGAGCCGAAACCTCCGGGGACCCGGTGTCGAGTGTTTGACTTTTACCCTCCATGCTCTCGTCGTGCCATCGGATGTTGGAACTCGATTGCTTCACAAGCAGAAGCCTAATCTGGCCCATCTGCAGATATGCAGCCTAAAATAGCAACGTCAATCTAAAGGCCGTTTGGGCATCCATTGCCACAAAGCCCAAAAAAAAAACATATGGTCGGATCTGTTTGGTTTGTGCGAGAAGTGCTGTGTGGCGGAATTCAAAAAAAGGTCGTTTAGGGCCTCAAAGCGGCCTCAAAGTTTTGAATCTGTTTCGCCGTTCTTTTTAATTATTGCAAATGGAATATTAGTTCCAATTATTCCAAATATAATATTATTTAATTTCAATTCTTTCAAATTAGAAGGCAGGAGAGGTAATTATCAATATTTAAAATTTTCTATTTTTTATTGTTGTGACGGTTTCAAATTAAAAGCTATGCGTGATGTAGTGAACATCACAGAGCAGCTTTTCGCTAGAACAAATCTGTGGTGTTCACCTCATCAAAAATGGTTTTATCTCGCAAACCGCTCATTTATATGTGAGATATCACAGAGCGGTTTTATATTCTGACCGTCGTGATGTAAGACATATCACAGAGCGGTTTCTAAATCTAACCGTCTGCGATGACTCTGTAGCCATTACGAGCGGTTACATTATATAACCGTCGTGATATCACGAGCGGTTTTAGTTAAAACCGTGTGTAATGAGTCTTGTAGCCATCACGAGCGGTTATATTTAGAAACCGCTCGTGATATGTCTTACATCACGAGCATTTACCGTAATATAAAACCGTCAGTGATATCTACACGACGGTTTGAGTACATAACCGTCTGTGATGTTCCATATCACGACGGTTTTCAAAACCGTCTGTGATCGTCGCGTCGATATAAGCCTCATTGTAGTAGTGTCGTGCCAAAAATAGTAGCTAGTGAGGCGACTAAGGGCACGATTTCGGATGGCGAAGTGACAAAACATTCCCTTGACCATCGGCATCGAAGGACACGCAAGGAAACACGAAATAGGGTCGATGATTAAAATGGGAGCCTCCAACCACAAATCAAGCGCTGGAGGCAATCTCGATCATCACTAGCATCCAGGCGAAAAAAAACTTACTACTGACTGCTGGCCTTTCAACCAAAGCCACACGAACTAACAGAGCTTCCTCAAAAAGCGACATACAAGCAATGAAGCCTTTCTAAAGGCTTCCAATCCATAACATGAAAATCAATAAATCACCCTATATTTCATGCGCCGCCTTAAAATATCGTCGTACTTGGAATAGATAATATTTTTTTGGGGGTGGATGGTGGTTGTCGGAGCTCATGAGGCGATGAGGACTCGGCGGCGCCGCCATGTTGTCGCCACCAGCGCCATTGGTGGTTGCCTTGGCTCCTTCGGTTTGGTGGTGGTATTTGGTTTCTAGGCTTGGTTTGGTTGGAGCATGAGGCGAGGAGGAGGGTGACTGCTGTTGGTAGGGTTTTGGCGCCCGCCGCCACCGAACCTCGGGGACCGGGTGTCGAGTGTTTGACTTTTACCCTCTATGCTCTCACCGTCGTGCCATCGGATGTTGGAACTCGGTTGCTTCACAAACAGAAGCCTAATCTGGCCCATCTGCAGATGCGGGCCTAAAATAGCAACGTCAATCTAAAGGCCGTTTGGGCAATCCATTGCCCGAAGCCAAAAAAACAAACAAATGGTGGGATCTGTTTGGTTTGTGCGAGTCGTCTTGTGACGGAATTCCAAAAAAGGTCGTTTAGGGCCTCAAAAGCGGCCTCAAAGTTTTGAATCTGTTTGACCGTTCTTTTAATTATTGCAAATGGAATATTAGTTCAATTATTCCAAATATAATATTATTTAATTTCAATTCTTTCAAATTAGAAGGCGGGAGAGGTAATTATCAATATTTAAAATTTTCTATTTTTTATTGTTGTAGCGGTTTCAAATTAAAACCGTCGTGATGTAGTGAACATCACGAGCAGTTTTAGCTAGAACCGTCGTGGTGTTCACCTCATCAAAAGCGGTTTTATCGCAAACCTTCATTTTATATGTGAGATATCACGAGACGGTTTTATATTACAACCGTCGTGATGTAAGACATATCACGAGCGGTTTCTAAATATAACCGCTCTGTGATGACTCGGTAGCCATTACGAGCGGTTACATTATATAACCGTCTGTGATGTCACGAGCGGTTTTAGTTAGAAACCGCTCGTAATGAGTATGTAGCCATCACGAGCGGTTATATTTAGAAACCGTCGTGATATGTCTTACATCACGCACGGCCGTAATATAAAACCGTCTGTGATATCTACATCGACGGTTTGAGTACATAACCGCTCAGTGATGTTCCATATCACGACGGTTTTTCAAAACCGTCGTGATCGTCGTCGATATAAGCCTCATTTGTAGTAGTGTCGTGCCAAAAATAGTAGCTAGTGAGGCGACTAAGGGCACGATTTCGGATGGCGAAGTGACAAAACATTCCCTTGACCCGGCATCGAAGGACTGCAAGGAAACACGAAATGGGGTGCGATGATTAAAAATGGGAGCCTCCAACCACAAATCAAGCGCTGGAGGCAATCTCGATCATCACTAGCGATCGAGGCGAAAAAAAACTTACTGACTGCGGCCTTTCAACCGAGCCACACGAACTATGAGCTTCCTCAAAACAAAGCATACAAGCAATGAAGCCTTTCTAAAGGCTTCCAATCCATAACATGAAAATCATTAAATCACCCTATATTTCATGGTATTGCCTTAAAATATCGTCGTACTTGGAATAGATAATATTTTTTTGGGGGTGGATGGTGGTTGTCTGAGCTCATGAGGCGATGAGGACTCGGGCGGCGCCGCCATGTTGTCGCACCACAGCGCCATTGGTGGTTGCCTTGGCTCCTTCGGTTTGGGTGGTGGTATTTGGTTTCTAGGCTTGGTTTGGTTGGGCAGCAGGCGGGGAGGAGGGTGACATGCTGGTAGGGTTTTGCGCCCGCCGCCGATCGAGCCTCCGGGGACCCGGTGTCGAGTGTTTGACTTTTACCCTCTATGCTCTCACGACGTGCCATCGGATGTTGGAACTCGGTTGCTTCACAAACAGGAAGCCTAATCGGCCCATCTGCAGATGCGGGCCTAAAATAGCAACGTCAATCTAAAGGCCGTTTAGGCGATCCATTGCCCCGAAGCCCAAAAAAACAAAGATATGGTCGGATCTGTTTGGTTTGTGCGAGAGTCGTCTTGTGAATTCAAAAAAAGGTCGTTTAGGGCCTCAAAACGGCATCCAAGTTTTGAATCTGTTTACCGTTCTTTTTAATTATTGCAAATGGAATATTAGTTCAATTATTCCAAATATAATATTATTTAATTTCAATTCTTTCAAATTAGAAGCGTGAGAGGTAATTATCAATATTTAAAATTTTCTATTTTTTATTGTTGTAGCGGTTTCAAATTAAAACCGTCGTGATGTAGTGAACATCACGCAGGCGGTTTTAGCTAGAACAAATCGTGGTGTTCACCTCATCAAAAAGCGGTTTTATCGCAAAAAATGCATTTTATATGTGAGATATCACGACGGTTTTATATTATAGCCGTCGTGATGTAAGACATATCACGAGCGGTTTCTAAATATAACCGCTCGGTGATGACTCATGTGATAGCGGTTCATATGATACTCATGATGTACGAGCGGTTTTAGTTAGAAATTTACCATCACGAGCGGTTATATTTAGAAACCGTCGTGATATATCTTACATCACGAGCGGTACGTAATATAAAACCGTCGTGATATCTACACAAACGGTTTGAGTACATAACCGTCGTGATGTTCCATATCACGAGCGGTTTTTCAAAATCGTCTCGTGATCGTCGCGTCGATATAAGCCTCATTTGTAGTAGTGTCGTGCCAAAAATAGTAGCTAGTGAGGCGACTAAGGGCACGATTTCGGATGGCGAAGTGACAAAACATTCCCTTGACCACGGCATCGAAGGACGCAAGGAAACACGAAATGGGGTCTCGATGATTAAAAATGGGAGCCTCAACCACAAATCAAGCGCTGGAGGCAATCTCGGTCATCACTAGCGATCGAATCGAAAAAAAATTTATTCTGACTGCTGGCCTTTCAACCAAAGCCACACGAACTATGAGCTTCCTCAAAACGACATATGAGCAATGAAGCCTTCCTAAAGGCTTCCAATCGATAACATGAAAATCATTAAATCAACCTATATTTCATGGTAGCCTTAAAATATCGTCGTACTTGGAATAGATAATATTTTTTTGGGGGTGGATGGTGGTTGTCGGAGCTCAGGGGGCGATGAGGACTCGGGGCGGCGCCGCCATGTTGTCGCACCACGACGCCATTGGTGGTTGCCTTGGCTCCTTCGGTTTGGCTGGTGGCGCTGGTTTCTAGGCTTGGTTTGGTTGGAGCCAGCAAGGCGGGGAGGAGGGTGACCACTTGTTGGTAGGGTTTTGGCGCCCCGCCGCCGACCGAGCCTCCGGGGACCCGGGTGTCGAGTGTTTCAGCTTTTTACCCTCTATGCTCTACCGTACGTGCCATCAGATGTTGGAACTCGGTTGCTTCACAAACAGGAAGCCTAATCTGGCCCATCTGCAGACTGCAGGCCTAAAATAGCAACGTCCAATCTAAAGGCCGTTTGGGCAATCCATTGCCCCAAAGCAAAAAAAAACAAACATATGGTGGGATCTGTTTGGTTTGTGCGAGTGCTGTGGCGATGAATTCCAAAAAAGGTCGTTTAGGGCCTCAAACGGCCTCAAGTTTTGAATCTGTTTGTACCGTTCTTTTTAATTATTGCAAATGGAATATTAGTTCAATTATTCCAAATATAATATTATTTAATTTCAATTCTTTCAAATTAGAAGGCGGAGAGGTAATTATCAATATTTAAAATTTTCTATTTTTTATTGTTGTGGCGGTTTCAAATTAAAAGCTATGCTCGTGATGTAGTGAACATCACGAGCACAGCTTTTGGCTAGAACCGTCGTGGTGTTCACCTCATCAAAAATGGTTTTATCAAGCAAATGCATTTATATGTGAGATATCACGACGGTTTTATATTACTGACCGTCGTGATGTAAGACATATCACGAGCGGTTTCTAAATATAACCGTCTGTGATGACTCGGTAGCCATTATGAGCGGTTACGTTATATAACCATCTGTGATGTCACGAGCGGTTTTAGTTAGAAACCGTCTGTAATGAGTATTGTAGCCATCAAGAGCGGTTATATTTAGAAACCGTCGTGATATGTCTTACATCACGATTTACCGTAATATAAAACCGTCAGTGATATCTACACGACGGTTTGAGTACATAACCGTCAGTGATGTTCCATATCACGACGGTTTTTCAAAACCGTCTGTGATCGTCGTCGATATAAGCCTCATTTGTAGTAGTGTCGTGCCAAAATAGTAGCTAGTGAGGCGACTAAGGGCACGATTTGGATGGCGAAGTGACAAAACATTCCCTTGACCATCGCATCGGAAGGACTGCAAGGAAACACGAAATGGGGTGCGATGATTAAAATGGGAGCCTCAACCACAAATCAAGCGCTGGAGGCAATCTCGGTCATCGACTAGCATCGAGGCGAAAAAAAACTTACTACTGACTGGCGGCCTTTCAACGAGGCCACACGAACTATGAGCTTCCTCAAAAGCGACATACAAGCAATGAAGCCTTTCTAAAGGCTTCCAATCGATAACATGAAAATCAATAAATCACCCTATATTTCATGGTAGCGCCCTTAAAATATCGTCGTACTTGGAATAGATAATATTTTTTTTGGGGGTGGATGGTGGTTGTCGGAGCTCATGGGGCGATGAGGACTCTCGGCGCCGCCATGTTGTCGCACCACGACGCCATTGGTGGTTGCCTTGGCTCCTTCGGTTTGGTGGTGGTATTTGGTTTCTAGGCTTGGTTTGGTTGGAGCAGCGAGGCGGGGAGGAGGGTGACCATGTTGGTAGGGTTTTGGCGCCCGCGCGATCGAGCCTCCGGGGACCGGTGTCGAGTGTTTGACTTTTACCCTCTATGCTCTCTGTCGTGCCATCGGATGTTGGAACTCGGTTGCTTCACAAACAGAAGCCTAATCTGGCCCATCTGCAGATGCGCAGGCCTAAAATAGCAACGTCAATCTAAAGGCCGTTTGGGCAATCCATTGCCCCAAAGCCCAAAAAACAAACATATGGTCGGATCTCTTTGGTTTGTGCGAGTCGTCTTGTGACGAATTCAAAAAAAAGGTCGTTTAGGGCCTCAAAGCGGCCTCCAAGTTTTGAATCTGTTTGACCGTTCTTTTTAATTATTGCAAATGGAATATTAGTTCAATTATTCCAAATATAATATTATTTAATTTCAATTCTTTCAAATTAGAAAGCGGAGAGGTAATTATCAATATTTAAAATTTTCTATTTTTTATTGTTGTAGCGGTTTCAAATTAAAACCGTCGTGATGTAGTGAACATCACGAGCGGTTTTAGCTAGAACCGTCTGTGGTGTTCACCTCATCAAAAACGGTTTTATCGCAAAAACCGCATTTTATATGTGAGATATCACGAGCGGTTTTATATTACGGACGTCTGTGATGTAAGACATATCACGAGCGGTTTCTAAATATAACCGCTCGTGATGACTCGGTAGCCATTACGAGCGGTTACGTTATATAACCGTCAGTGATGTCACGAGCGGTTTTAGTTAGAAACCGCTCGTAATGAGTATGTAGCCATCACGAGCGGTTATATTTAGAAACCGTCGTGATATGTCTTACATCACGCATTTACCGTAATATAAAACCGTCGTGATATCTGCGACGGTTTGAGTACATAACCGTCAGTGATGTTCCATATCACGAGCGGTTTTCAAAACCGTCGTGATCGTCGCGTCGATATAAGCCTCGCCGTAGTAGTGTCGTGCCAAAAATAGTAGCTAGTGAGGCGCTAAGGGCACCGATTTGGATGGCGAAGTGACAAAACATTCCCTTGACCACCGGCATCGAAGGACCTGCAAGGAAACACGAAATGGGGTCTGATGATTAAAAATGGGAGCCTCCAACCACAAATCAAACGCTGGAGGCAATCTCAGTCATCAGCTAGCAGTCCAGAACTGAAAAAAAAACTTACTACAGCCTGCTGGCCTTTCAACCAGGCCACACGAACTAACAGAGCTTCCTCAAAACAGCATACAAGCAATCGAAGCCTTTCTAAAGGCTTCCAATCGGTAACATGAAAATCATTAAATCACCCTATATTTCATGGGCGCCTTAAAATATCGTCGTACTTGGAATAGATAATATTTTTTTTGGGGGGGTGGATGGTGGTTGTCGGAGCTCACGGGGGGCGATGAGGACTCGGGGCGGCGCCGCCATGTTGTCGCACCACGACGCCATTGGTGGTTGCCTTGGCTCCTTCGGTTTGGCTGGTGGCGCTGGTTTCTGGGCTTGGTTTGGTTGGAGCATGAGGCGGGGAGGAGGGTGACCGCTTGTTGGTAGGGTTTTGCGCCCCCGCCGATCGAGCCTCGGGGACCAGGTGTCGAGTGTTTGACTTTTACCCTCTATGCTCTACCGTACGTGCCATCAGATGTTGGAACTCGGTTGCTTCACAAACAGGAAGCCTAATCTGGCCCATCTGCAGACTGCAGGCCTAAAATAGCAACGTCCAATCTAAAGGCCGTTTGGGCAGTCCATTGCCCGAAGCCCAAAAAACAAAGATATGGTGGGATCCTGTTTGGTTTGTGCGAGTGCGTCTTGTGACGAATTCCAAAAAAGGTCGTTTAGGGCCTCAAAACGGCCTCCAAGTTTTGAATCTGTTTTCGCCGTTCTTTTTAATTATTGCAAATGGAATATTAGTTCAATTATTCCAAATATAATATTATTTAATTTCAATTCTTTCAAATTAGAAAGCGTGAGAGGTAATTATCAATATTTAAAATTTTCTATTTTTTATTGTTGTGACGGTTTCAAATTAAAACCGTCTATGATGTGGTGAACATCACAGACAGTTTTTGGCTAGAACCGTCTGTGGTGTTCACCTCATCAAAATCGGTTTTATCGGCAAACCGTCTGTTTATATGTGAGATATCACAGACGGTTTTATATTACGGCTGTCTGTGATGTAAGACATATCACAGACGGTTTCTAAATATAACCGTCTGTGATGACTACTATCCATTACAGACGGTTCTATTATATAACCGTCAGTGATGTCACGAGCGGTTTTAGTTAAATCGCATGCGTACGGTAGCCATCACAGAGCGGTTATATTTAGAAACCGCTCGTGATATGTCTTACATCACGCATTTACCGTAATATAAAACCGTCTGTGATATCTACATCGACGGTTTGAGTACATAACCGTCTGTGATGTTCCATATCACGAGCGGTTTTTCAAAACCGCTCGTGATCGTGCGTCGATATAAGCCTCATTTGTAGTAGTGTCGTGCCAAAAATAGTAGCTAGTGAGGCACTAAGGGCTTTGATTTCGGATGGCGAAGTGACAAAACATTCCCTTGACCATCGGCATCGAAGGACACGCAAGGAAACACGAAATGGGGTGCGATGATTAAAAATGGGAGCCTCAACCACAAATCAAGCGTTGGAGGCAATCTCGGTCATCGACTAGCGATCGTAGCGAAAAAAAAACTTACTCTGACTGGCTGGCCTTTCAACGAGCCACACGAACTATGAGCTTCCTCAAAGCGACATACAAGCAATGAAGCCTTTCTAAAGGCTTCCAATCGGTAACATGAAAATCATTAAATCACCCTATATTTCCGCGGGCGCCGCCTTAAAATATCGTCGTACTTGGAATAGATAATATTTTTTTGGGGGTGGATGGTGGTTGTCGGAGCTCAGGGGGCGATGAGGACTCGGGGCGGCGCCGCCATGTTGTCGCACCACGACGCCATTGGTGGTTGCCTTGGCTCCTTCGGTTTGGCTGGTGGCGCTGGTTTCTGGGCTTGGTTTGGTTGGAGCCGCGGGGGCAGGGGAGGAGGGGTGACCGCGCGCTGGTAGGGTTTTGGCGCCCCGCCGCCGACCGAGCCTCCGGGGACCCGGGTGTCGAGTGTTTCAGCTTTTTACCCTCTATGCTCTACCGTACGTGCCATCAGATGTTGGAACTCGGTTGCTTCACAAACAGGAAGCCTAATCTGGCCCATCTGCAGACTGCAGGCCTAAAATAGCAACGTCCAATCTAAAGGCCGTTTGGGCAGTCCATTGCCCTGAAAGCCCAAAAAAAACAGCATATGGTCGGATCTGTTTGGTTTGTGCGAGAGTCGTCTTGTGCCACGAATTCAAAAAAGGTCGTTTAGGGCCTCAAAAGCGGCATCCGAAGTTTTGAATCTGTTTGGCCGTTCTTTTTAATTATTGCAAATGGAATATTAGTTCAATTATTCCAAATATAATATTATTTAATTTCAATTCTTTCAAATTAGAAGGCGGAGAGGTAATTATCAATATTTAAAATTTTCTATTTTTTATTGTTGTGCGGTTTCAAATTAAAACCGTGCGTGATGTAGTGAACATCACGAGGCGGTTTTAGCTAGAACCGTCTGTGGTGTTCACCTCATCAAAATCGGTTTTATCGCAAAGCAAATGCATTTTATATGTGAGATATCACGAGCGGTTTTATATTACAACCGTCGTGATGTAAGACATATCACGAGCGGTTTCTAAATATAAATGCTGTGATAGCTACGATACTCATTACAGAGCGGTTACATTACCATCACCGAGCGGTTATATTTAGAAACCGTCATGATATATCTTTATCACGAGCGGTACGTAATATAAAACCGTCTGTGATATCTACACGACGGTTTGAGTACATAACCGCTCGTGATGTTCCATATCACGAGCGGTTTTCAAAATCGTCTGTGATCGTGTATGTCGATATAAGCCTCATTTGTAGTAGTGTCGTGCCAAAAATAGTAGCTAGTGAGGACTAAGGGCACGATTTCGGATGGCGAAGTGACAAAACATTCCCTTGACCCTTGGCATCGAAGGACACGCAAGGAAACACGAAATGGGGTCGATGATTAAAATGGGAGCCTCAACCACAAATCAAACGCTGGAGCAATCTCGGTCATCGACTAGCAGTCGAGGCGAAAAAAAATTTACTATGACTGGCGGCCTTCAACCGAGCCACACGAACTAATGAGCTTCCTCAAAACAAACATACGAGCAATGAAGCCTTCCCAAAGGCTTCCAATCGATAACATGAAAATCATTAAATCAACCTATATTTCATGGCGCCGCCTTAAAATATCGTCGTACTTGGAATAGATAATATTTTTTTGGGGGTGGATGGTGGTTGTCGGAGCTCATGAGGCGATGAGGACTCGGCGGCGCCGCCATGTTGTCGCACCACAGACGCCATTGGTGGTTGCCTTGGCTCCTTCGGTTTGGTGGTGGTATTTGGTTTCTAGGCTTGGTTTGGTTGGAGCAGAGGCGGGGAGGAGGGTGACAGCCTATTGGTAGGGTTTTGACGCCTTGCCGATCGAGCCTCCGGGGACCCGGTGTCGAGTGTTTGACTTTTACCCTCTATGCTCTCACCAGACGTGCCATCGGATGTTGGAACTTCGGTTGCTTCAAACAGAAGCCTAATCTGGCCCATCTGCAGACTGCAGGCCTAAAATAGCAACGTCCAATCTAAAGGCCGTTTGGGCAGTCCATTGCCCCGAAAGCCCAAAAAAACAGCATATGGTCGGATCCTGCTGGTTTGTGCGAGATGCGTCTTGTGACGAATTCAAAAAAAGGTCGTTTAGGGCCTCAAAACGGCCTCCGAAGTTTTGAATCTGTTTCGGCCGTTCTTTTTAATTATTGCAAATGGAATATTAGTTCCAATTATTCCAAATATAATATTATTTAATTTCAATTCTTTCAAATTAGAAGGCAGGAGAGGTAATTATCAATATTTAAAATTTTCTATTTTTTTATTGTTGTGACGGTTTCAAATTAAAACAAATGCGTGATGTAGTGAACATCACGAGCGCTTTTAGCTAGAACCGTCTGTGGTGTTCACCTCATCAAAAACGGTTTTATCTGCAAACCGTCTGTTTATATGTGAGATATCACAGACGGTTTTATATTACAGCCGTCTGTGATGTAAGACATATCACAGACGGTTTCTAAATATAACCGTCTGTGATGACTACTGTAGCCATTACAGACGGTTCTGTTATATAACCGTCTGTGATGTCACGAGCGGTTTTCATTAGCAACCGCTCGTAATGAGTCTGTAGCCATCACGAGCGGTTATATTTAGAAACCGTCGTGATATGTCTTACATCACGCATTTACCGTAATATAAAACCGCTCATGATATCTACATCGACGGTTTGAGTACATAACCAAATGTGATGTTCCATATCACGACGGTTTTCAAAACCGTCTGTGATCGTGCGTCTGATATAAGCCTCGCTGTAGTAGTGTCGTGCCAAAAATAGTAGCTAGTGAGGCAGCTAAGGGCACCTGATTTCGGATGGCGAAGTGACAAAACATTCCCTTGACCACGGCATCGAAGGACTGCAAGGAAACACGAAATGGGGTGCGATGATTAAAATGGGAGCCTCAACCACAAATCAAGCGTTGGAGGCAATCTCGATCATCGACTAGCGATCGAGGCGAAAAAAAACTTACTACTACCTGGCGGCCTGTCAACCAGGCCACACGAACTAACAGAGCTTCCTCAAAACAGCATACAAGCAATCGAAGCCTTCCCAAAGGCTTCCAATCGGTAACATGAAAATCATTAAATCAACCTATATTTCCGCGGGCGCCGCCTTAAAATATCGTCGTACTTGGAATAGATAATATTTTTGGGGGTGGATGGTGGTTGTCGGAGCTCGGGGGGCGATGAGGACTCGGGGCGGCGCCGCCATGTTGTCGCACCACGACGCCATTGGTGGTTGCCTTGGCTCCTTCGGTTTGGCTGGTGGCGCTGGTTTCTAGGCTTGGTTTGGTTGGAGCAGCAAGGCGAGGAGGAGGGTGACCATGTGGTGGTAGGGTTTTGGCGCCCATGCCGATCGAGCCTCCGGGACCGGGTGTCGAGTGTTTGACTTTTACCCTCTATGCTCTACCGTCGTGCCATCGGATGTTGGAACTCGGTTGCTTCTAAACAGAAGCCTAATCGGCCCATCTGCAGATGCGCAGCCTAAAATAGCAACGTCAATCTAAAGGCCGTTTAGGCGATCCATTGCCCGAAGTTTAAAAAAAAACATATGGTCGGATCCTTTGGTTTGTGCGAGTCGTCTTGTGACGAATTCAAAAAAAGTCGTTTAGGGCCTCAAAAGCGGCCTCCGAAGTTTTGAATCTGTTTCGCCGTTCTTTTTAATTATTGCAAATGGAATATTAGTTCCAATTATTCCAAATATAATATTATTTAATTTCAATTCTTTCAAATTAGAAGGCGGAGAGGTAATTATCAATATTTAAAATTTTCTATTTTTATTGTTGTGCGGTTTCAAATTAAAACAAATGCGTGATGTAGTGAACATCACGAGGCAGTTTTAGCTAGAACCGCTCGTGGAGTTCACCTCATCAAAATCGGTTTTATCGCAAAAAATGCATTTATATGTGAGATATCACGAGCGGTTTTATATTACTGACCGTTTGTGATGTAAGACATATCACGAGCGGTTTTAAATCTCTAACCGTCTGTGATGACTATCGTAGCCATTACTGAGCGGTTACATTATATAACCGTCTGTGATGTCACGAGCGGTTTTAGTTAAGCGTGTGTAATGAGTATAGCCATCACGAGCGGTTATATTTAGAAACCGTCGTGATATGTCTTACATCACGCAGCGGTACGTAATATAAAACCGTCAGTGATATCTACACGCGACGATTTGAGTACATAACCGTCAGTGATGTTCCATATCACGAGCGGTTTTTCAAAACCGTCTGTGATCGTGCGTCGATATAAGCCTCATTTGTAGTAGTGTCGTGCCAAAAATAGTAGCTAGTGAGGCGACTAAGGGCACGATTTCGGATGGCGAAGTGACAAAACATTCCCTTGACCCGCGGCATCGAAGGACTGCAAGGAAACACGAAATGGGGTGCGATGATTAAAAATGGGAGCCTCAACCACAAATCAAGCGGCGGAGGCAATCTCGGTCATCGGCTAGAAGTCGAGGCGAAAAAAAAACTTACTCTGACCTGGCGGCCTTTCAACCAAAGCCACACGAACTATGAGCTTCCTCAAAAGCGACATACAAGCAATGAAGCCTTTCTAAAGGCTTCCAATCAGAACATGAAAATCATTAAATCACCCTATATTTCCGCGGGCGCCGCCTTAAAATATCGTCGTACTTGGAATAGATAATATTTTTTTTGGGGGGGTGGATGGTGGTTGTCGGAGCTCGCGGGGGGCGATGAGGACTCGGGGCGGCGCCGCCATGTTGTCGCACCACAGCGCCATTGGTGGTTGCCTTGGCTCCTTCGGTTTTGGTGGTGGTGGTTTGGTTTCAGGCTTGGTTTGGTTGGAGCATGAGCAAGGGGAGGAGGGTGACCATGTTGGTAGGGTTTTGGCGCCCGCCGCATGACGGGGACCGGGTGTCGAGTGTTTGACTTTTACCCTCTATGCTCTCACCGTCGTGCCATCGGATGTTGGAACTCGGTTGCTTCACAAGCAGAAGCCTAATCTGGCCCATCTGCAGGCTGCTGGCCTAAAATAGCAACGTCAATCTAAAGGCCGTTTAGGCGATCCATTGCCCAAAGCCCAAAAAAACAAACATATGGTGGGATCCTGTTTGGTTTGTCTTGATCGTCTTGTGACGAATTCAAAAAAGGTCGTTTAGGGCCTCAAGCGGCCTCAAAGTTTTGAATCTGTTTGACCGTTCTTTTTAATTATTGCAAATGGAATATTAGTTCAATTATTCCAAATATAATATTATTTAATTTCAATTCTTTCAAATTAGAAGGCGGGAGAGGTAATTATCAATATTTAAAATTTTCTATTTTTTATTGTTGTGGATATGTCTTACATCACGGTGTAACCGTCTTTGATATCTAGCAGCGATTTGAGTACATAACGTGCAGTGATGTTCCATATCGAGAGGTTTTTCAAACACGTCTGTGATCGTGCGTCGATATAAACCTCGGCGTAGTAGTGTCGTGCCAAAATAGTAGCTAGTGGCACTAAGGGCACGATTTGGGATGGCGATGTGACAAAACATTCCCTTGACCCTTGGCATCGAAGGACTGCAAGGAAACACGAAATGAGTCGATGATTAAAAATGGGCCTCAACCACAAATCAAGCGGAGGCAATCTCGATCATCGGCTAGCAGGCGAGTGAAAAAAAAACACTCTGACCTGCGGCCTTTCAACAGGCCACACGAACTATGAGCTTCCTCAAAAGACATACAAGCAATGATGCCGTTCTAAAGTATTCAATCGATAACATGAAAATCATCAAAAGCAGTTTTATCGCATGGCGCCTTAAAATATCGTACATGCTTGGAATTATGTGGGGGTTGGATGGTGGTTGTCACGAGCTCATTAGGCGATTCTGACTCGTCTGTGATGTAAGACATATCACGGGGAGGAGGGTGACGGTTTCAGGCCTCCGGGGCCACGGTCTTTAAATGCGGTTGCTTCACAACAGGCCTAATGCCCATGATGACTCATGGGATCTGCCATTGGCGGCTGAGCGTTTAGGGCCTCAAACGACCTCAAAGTTTTGAATCTGTTTGGCCGTTCTTTTTAATTATTGCAAATGGAATATTAGTTCAATAATTCCAAATATAATATTATTTAATTTCAATTCTTTCAAATTAGAAAGCGGGAGAGGTAATTATCAATATTTAAAATTTTCTATTTTTTATTGTTGTGGCGGTTTCAAATAAAACCTTGATGTAGTGAACATCACAGAGCGAGTTTTAGTTAAACCGTCGTAATAAAATCATGTTTATTCAAACAGGATTTATTAAAGTTTTATTTGATTGGCGTGTTATAAACTTATTGTATTTAATCTACAAGTTAGAGAAGTTGTGATTTAATGCGATGGTACAAAGCATGCTTGACTACGGTCTTAATACCATACGATAAATGCTCGTGTGATATTCAAGCGAGTCAATTATAACTCGGAGGATTACATCTGATGGTATCAAGTTAAAATATACCTTGAATTCCGCTTATACAAGTCGATAAGTCGATCGGGTGATATAATTTTGAATGCTCACATCGAGCGGTTGACAATCTAAACGTTCTATGCAGGTGTAAAAATCTAGATGCGGTGCTAATTGAGCCATAAATGGTGGTATCTGTGCATACCATGTCGAGTGTGCACCTATGTGGATAAGGCATGATTAGCTGGATTGCTAAATCGACAGGAGACGGTTATCGCAAACGAATGGTCGTGTAATGATTAACACATGTTAGTCAAGTCATCTATGACAGCATGGAAAACTACGAATGCCATTTCGGGCACGATGTGTCCAAATCTGACCAAGCTCAGCCAATTTGCTCGGTCCTGGTCTGGTGATTAAAATAGCGTGAGCTGGGACAAGATCTTAGGGTATGTTTGTTGGACGAGCAAATGAGGCCGGTATCATTTCATTTTACTCTGTACGGAAGGTTTAATTTGACTTTTTGTTGGCTTAACGTGCAGTATAGCTTTGACAAGGCTCCATCAAGGTTCCTCGAACGTCTGTTATCAAAACTTGCGTTTTTAGGCAGCGATTATAAATCATCGTGACATTGCAAAGCCGTATATCATGGGACTAGCGTATGGCTATAGATGCTGAACGTGGATCTGGCCGTTTCATCGAACCGCCATTCGACGTTATTTTTTTATTGTTGTGCGGTTCAAAAACGTTGGCCTAGTTTAATTTGTGGTATGCTCAATATGCTAAATAGGTTTCAAAGTTTGATCTTCAAATGTTTTCAATGAAGGGTTACTTGTAATATCGTATTTTTTTATTGTTGTAGCGGTTTCAAATTAAAACAAATCGTGATATACCATTAGAGGTTATTATATTAACTTCTATGATAGGGAATACAAGAGGTTTCTATGTCTTGGCTTCAAGCGTTAAACATTCATATGTGTGATTGAGCGTATTCAGAAGCGAATTGTGCATACAGAAAATTTGGCGATGATTGTTTAGTCACGACGGTCATAATGATGTGTAATTAAGTTATCAACGGTCGTGAAACTGGTGCGTTACTTATGGTCATAATTTTGCCTTGCAGGAGGATTTAGTTTAAAGGTACAGCGATATAAGCTTGATAAACTATATGTTAATTAACTAATCTGTGGCCAATATTCTAGACGAATCTGTATTCATGCTGAAGGTTTCAAACCTGCTATGGATACCATATGCTCCTCAAAAGAACATTTATTCGGTTGCGTGATGGAATTGCATCATTTTCCGGCGGAGGGATACTGGAGTTTGGTGCGCATGAATGACAACATTCATGTGGCTTCCTATTCTCACCTGTCATAAACCGAGCCTTTAAGCATGAAGCCAAGTCTTGAGTCTAGGGTCATAACAACAAGTTTAGGACATTCATGTGTGAAACATAAACGCTATTTCTGTGTGCACAAATGGTGTGCGTCAAGACATGTCGGCTGCAGGGCCATTCAGCATTGGCGCCGTTGCTAACATCCAATGGGTTGTGATTGCTTGGTTTGACATTCGGAGGGGTTATTATCGAGGCAGAAAACTTCATTTACGTTTTATTCTGCTACCGTACTTATTTAAACGATTTAATCATGCTTTAAGGAAAATCATTTAATGATAGTTAATAAACCTATAATGTCCATATGGAGTTCGCGGTTTGACTTAAAACAATGGTGGGTATTGCGGTTGAAGAATTGATCGGTTTATAGGCTCAAGCAGCGTTTGCAATTAATTGTGTTGCCTTTTAAATGGTGTTTGCACCGTTATGGTTATATAAAGGGTATATCTTTCCTAGTGAACCAATTTATCAACTTGATAAAGTTTTTTACTGTGGTATCAATTTAAAGTCTAGTTTTTCAAAATTAAACGCGTGATCATTAAAAGGTTGCTAAACGAAATCGTATAGGTTCACCGTTATTTCATGCAAACCTAAAAATATGACACTATCGAGTTTGAGTGACCTTGATTAAGCTTAGCGAGCGGTCTCTAAAAGTTGTCGAGATTATTCAATAATTGTTAGCATCTGGAATTCCAGCGTTATTAACACGCAGGACGTAACTTGTAAAGGCGTAGATATCAAAGATTTGCACTCTTGGTTTGCGTTTCACTTATCTGTGATGACCATCGCTAGCTTTCAAACTTCTGTCTGCCAAAAGCTATGCTAAGCGACTAAATGAAGTAGCAAACGTTTGCATCATGGTCAAAACACCTTGTTGCATTATGGCAATAACCTCGTTGGATGGATTATTATGGTGGTTTCCCACAAGACATATGGAACTGGTTCGCCGCCTTCAAGGCAAACGGCTTAGCCTTTGATTAATTTTAGTCTTCCTGAACTAGAAGGAACTATCAATTTCGTTTAAAATTCTTGGTCATTTGCGCGGTTATGACTATAGGTGAATGCCGTGTGGCCAGCACATGGGTAGTGAACATCACGAGCCGATTTTAGCTAGAACCGTCTGTGGTGTTCACCTCATCAAAAGCGGTTTTATCGCAAGCAAATGCATTTATATGTGAGATATCACGAGCGGTTTTATATGCACGTGCGGCCGTCGTGATGTAAGACATATCACTGAGCGGTTTCAATCTAAAATGCAGTGATGACTCGCCATTACGAGGCGGTTACATTATATAACAATGCGTGATGTCCGAGCGGTTTTAGTTAAAGCAAATCTGTAATCTTATAGCCATCACGAGCGGTTATATTTGCAAATCTATGATATGTCTTACATCACAGCATACCAATGATATCTGCGGCGGTTTGGAGTACATGCAAAGTACGTGATGTTCCATATCACGGTTAATTATGTAATATTCATGGCTTAGCAATTGTATCTGATCACATGAGGCGAGATTATCATTATTTTATAGGTGACTTATAACCTCGTCAGGGACTATGAGTTTGCTACGAGTACAAATACCATGGTTTTTAACTCTAATGCGATATCAACTTAATGGCTATATAATTTCGGGGTTACAATCGTATGCTCAAGGTCATTCGATTGGCGATACTTATCACGAGGTCATATAGCATGGGATGGCTCACAGAAGGTTGATAAAACGTTTGGCGGTCTGCCTGCAAGGAATGTTTTGTAGGTTTGGTATTTGCGAGATCGAAAGGTAAGTTTTATTTTTCCTTGCTCCATAATTGAACGTAATGCTTTGATTTACATAAACATTCTTCATTATAAGCTCGGTAAAAAAATCTGGTGTTAAGGAGCAGCCTACAAATAAACAGCATTGTCACCTATTCGAAGCGTTTATAATCGCATTTTGAAAGCCAGATGGTGTTTCTAAGTGGAGTGATTTGAGCTTAAGGTTAATTATGCAGCATTTTCATTACGCTCTAATTGTTAGTTTGATAAGGTTTTTAGTCCTGAGCGGTTTCTAAATCTCTTGTCTGTGATGACTCATAGCCATTCTGAGCAGTTGTTATATCTTAAATATAAAATGTCGACGTGATAGTTAAACTCAAATGCATATTGCGAGCGGTTTTACGTTATATAACAACCGTGCGTGATGTCACGTGCGTCTGATATAAGCCTCGCGTGTAGTAGTGTCGTGCAAAAATAGTAGCTAGTGAAGCTATATATATGTACATCACGAGGCGGCTGTATATAATCCATAATGATGGTGATTCCATATGACGATTGAACCTGCATGTGCTACAGCTGTTACATCAAGAATCGAAAGATATGTTAGTCGAGTACTAAAAGAGTTATTGCGAATGTAAAATTGGCCAGGCATCGTATGACTACGCTTCTGCGTAGATTTGCGCAGTTAGGACGCTCAGATAGGCCAGCCTTTGAATCTGGTAAACCTTCGATGCGTACGATAAGAAATACTTACCCTATGTCCTGCCCAGATATAATACGTTCGTACAGCTATACATCATCTTCTGAGGTGCCATAAGTTCGAATCTATTGAACTATCATGGCAAATCCGCATTGGGGTAATTGCAATTTAGCAGTTAGTGCTGTGCAGATTCAGAAGGTCGAAATGGGTCCTGGGCTTCGAAACGGATGTTTCGCCGATTAAATCGGGGCTAGCACTTTCACTGGAATTCATCATGCTTTCATTAAATGATGCTTTGGCTCAAGACAAGAATAAACTCCAATTATTAGCTGAGCTTCTAAGCTTAACCGTCAGAAATCAATAATACCTATTTTACGCTAAAAGAGCTTGAATGATTATTTTTTGGGATGTGGTGCAAACGCATATGGTGGATGCATGTGTCCCAGCAGCGACAATTTGGTTCTTGGCTCTGTAGTTTGCTTTAGGATCTGGAGGATTTTCATTGAACCGAGCGTATGACTAGTATATTCCTCAGAGTTTCAACGTAGTACATGTGTTGATTATCTTGTTTCAAATGAGCTTTATGTTAATAGTTGCTAATATAATCAAAGGTCTATTGCAGTTGACGGTAAATACATATTAGATCCTGAGCGGTTTAGTTAAGCCGTCTGTAATAATCTTTATAGCCATCACGAGCGGTTATATTTGCAAATCTATGATATGTCTTACATCACGAGCGGCTGTAATATAAATCGTCATGATATCTACGCGGCGGTTTGAGTACATAGCAAATGCGTGATGTTCCATATCACGAGCGGTTTTCAAACCGTCGTGATCGTGCGTCGATATAAGCCTCAAACTGAGTACATATCCTAGCTCAACGTATCGCATATAATCGAGTGAATCAACGATACGTCTCGATGTAGCTATTAGATGTTCGACAGTGATTTATGTGTATCCGTAGTAAGCTTTGTAGTAGTGTCGATATAAGCCTCGTTTGTAGTGTCGTGCCAAAAATAGTAGCTAGTGAGGCAGCTAAGGGCACTTGATTTCGGATGGCGGCGTGACAAAACATTCCCTTGACCCTTGGCATCGGAAGGACGCAAGAAACACGAAATGGGCTCACGATGATTAAAAATGGGAGCCTCAACCACAAATCAAGCGGAGGCAATCTCGGTCATCGACTAGCGGTCGAACTGAAAAAAAACTTACTAGTTCCTAGACGTTCTGCGTAATCAAGCGGCGAGGCAATCTCGGTCATCGGCTAGCGATCGAGTTATTGAGTTCTAATGTAGCAATGTCATTATTTCAAGGGCGTATTATGGCAATACTAACTATCCAGTAAATGTTGCATCATATTCGGTGTAATTTCAAAATCGAATATGTCCTATTAGTCTGATTGTACGCATTCTAAATAAAGCGTAGGGTACATCATAAATCATTTAGTTGGTTTTATAATAAACGAAATTATTGAATCATTTAGTTTTTTCTATTGGGATATATATTTAATTAATTTTATGTGATCGGCGTTTTAATCAACTGATTCGTATATCGCGTTTTATTACTGAGGTAATAAACAATGATCGTATACTATCGATAATTATCGAAACTCTTTTAATTAACGGAGCGTAATTATATAAATTCAGCGTTTTTCAATCGTTTGGTCATATTAGCTATGTTTATAGTCAAATACGTAGCATTAAGATACTGTGTGCGTTAAAAAACTCTGCTAAGATAGCAATAAGGAACTTTAAGTCGGATTAAGGATCAAATAAGCGTATGAGTCAATAATCACAACGTTTCATCGCATCTTGGAACTTACCAAAATTTTATATTACCTGCCTTAATAGCATGGCGTGAGTTTAATTAATGAATACAATCATAAATTACCCTGAATCAGAAACGAAAACTGACTGCTGGCCTTTCAACGAGCCACACGAACTATGAGCTTCCTCAAAAGCAGCATACAAGCAATGAAGCCTTTCTAAAGGCTTCCAATCGATAACATGAAAATCATTAAATCACCCTATATTTCATGGCCGCCTTAAAATATCGTCGTACTTGGAATAGATAATATTTTTGGGGGGTGGATGGTGGTTTTGGAGCTCATGAGGCGATGAGGACTCGGGCGCCGCCATGTTGTCGCACCACCAGCGCCATTGGTGGTTGCCTTGGCTCCTTCGGTTTGGTGGTGGTATTTGGTTTCTAGGCTTGGTTTGGTTGGAGCAGCGAGGCGAGGAGGAGGGTGACCGCCAGTTGGTAGGGTTTTGGCGCCTGCCCGGCCAGAGCCTCCGGGGACCGGTGTCGAGTGTTTGACTTTTACCCTCTATGCTCTACCGTCGTGCCATCGGATGTTGGAACTCGGTTGCTTCTAAACAGGAAGCCTAATCTGGCCCATCTGCAGACTGCAGGCCTAAAATAGCAACGTCCAATCTAAAGGCCGTTTGGGCTGTCCATTGCCCTGAAAGCCCAAAAAAAACAGCATATGGTCGGATCCTGCTGGTTTGTGCGAGTCGCGTCTTGTGACGAATTCAAAAAAGGTCGTTTAGGGCCTCAAAAGCGGCCTCGAAGTTTTGAATCTGTTTAGTAGTTCTTTTTAATTATTGCAAATGGAATATTAGTTCAATTATTCCAAATATAATATTATTTAATTTCAATTCTTTCAAATTAGAAAGCGGAGAGGTAATTATCAATATTTAAAATTTTCTATTTTTTATTGTTGTGGCGGTTTCAAATTAAAACCGTCGTGATGTAGTGAACATCACGAGCGGTTTTAGCTAGAACCGTCTGTGGTGTTCACCTCATCAAAAGCGGTTTTATCGCAAGCAAAATGCATTTATATGTGAGATATCACGAGCGGTTTTATATTGCGGCCGTCGTGATGTAAGACATATCACGAGCGGTTTCTAAATCTAACCATCTGTGATGACTCATAGCCATTACGAGCGGTTACATTATATAACCGTCGTGATGTCACGAGCGGTTTTAGTTAGCAAATGCGTCGTAATGAGTCTCATAGCCATCACGAGCGGTTATATTTAGAAACCGTCGTGATATGTCTTACATCACGAGCAGTACGTAATATAAAACCGTCTGTGATATCTACATCGACGGTTTGAGTACATAACCGTGCGTGATGTTCCATATCACGACGGTTTTCAAAACCGTCGTGATCGTCGTCGATATAAGCCTCATTTGTAATAGTGTCGTGCCAAAAATAGTAGCTAGTGAGGCAGACTAAGGGCACGATTTCGGATGGCGAAGTGACAAAACATTCCCTTGACCGCGGCATCGAAGGACACGCAAGGAAACACGAAATGGGGTGCGATGATTAAAAATGGGAGCCTCCAACCACAAATCAAGCGGCTGGAGGCAATCTCAATCATCGACTTGCGATCGAGGCGAAAAAAAGACTTACTACTGACTGCTGGCCTTTCAACGAGCCACACGAACTATGAGCTTCCTCAAAACAGCATACAAGCAATCGAAGCCTTTCTAAAGGCTTCCAATCGGTAACATGAAAATCATTAAATCACCCTATATTTCCGAGGGCGCCGCCTTAAAATATCGTCGTACTTGGAATAGATAATATTTTGGGGGGTGGATGGTGGTTTTCGACTCATGAGGCGATGAGGACTTGGGCGGCGCCGCCATGTTGTCGCACCACGACGCCATTGGTGGTTGCCTTGGCTCCTTCGGTTTGCTGGTGGCGCTGGTTTCTGGGCTTGGTTTGGTTGGAGCATGAGGCGGGGAGGAGGGTGACCTTGTTGGTAGGGTTTTGGCGCCCCGCCGCCGACCGAGCCTCCGGGGACCCGGGTGTCGAGTGTTTCAGCTTTTTACCCTCTATGCTCTACCGTACGTGCCATCAGATGTTGGAACTCGGTTGCTTCACAAACAGGAAGCCTAATCTGGCCCATCTGCAGACTGCAGGCCTAAAATAGCAATGTCCAATCTAAAAGCCGTTTGGGCAGTCCATTGCCCTGAAAGCCAAAAAAAAACAGCATAGTCCATAGACACCTACACAGTATCACTGAGAATAAGCTCAAAACAGGCGCTCTCTTAACTTATTTTGCGTCATCTTTCTATCAGGAGAGCTGCTGAGAAAATCCAGTTTCTCGTTTAGAAGGTACACAACCGAGGCTCGATTAGGTCTAAAATGTCTACCTATTCAAACTAGACATACGCGCCAGCGATTTCTTTTTTGAAAAAGAGAGAAAGATCGATCGATGACACGCACGGGGCATGACTCGTAAGGTAGACTAGCCCGCGAGGACGACGGTTGGTGGCATCACCATTCGGCACAACGTCGCGCACAGCATCGACAAGCGCACGAAGTTGAGGCGGCTGATTCTGGATTATTGCTACAGAGAAGTTAATTTTTCAAAAGCTAAAATTCAAAAATATATATAAAGTGGACTAAAGATTCTAATATATATGAGTGGGCTGAATTATAAAAATCGGATTCTAGAATCAGTATGTTTGTTTTTTTATTCTGCTTTTGGAAACAGAATCCAGAATTAAAAGCTAAAATAAATAGGCCCTTCAGCCGACAGAGCGAGCGCGCGCACGGCCAGACACGGACACAGGTGTTCGTTGCGGCCATGCGGTACATGTTTAATGCGACGAGGCAAGGATAGCGATGCTCGGGCATAACCAGATGAGCAAGTTTGAGGTGTGATTGGAAACGACTTGACGAAAAAACCTCAAAGTATACGAGAGAATTGCAGCCAGTGCAACTGACAAAAGATGTGGTTCCACGGACACATAGAGGTCCGTTGAGAGTACTCAATAATTTCTCACATATGCCTCTGAGCGAGAGGAATGGTCTCAACTCCATGACATTGACTGTGTTAGGTACGGAATAATAACTATGAACATACCAGGGGTGTACAACGGTGTGTTTAAGGGTGTACAGTCCTTGCCAATCACTATCATTGTGGAGGAAAGTTGAAACCGCATAGTGAGCTACTTTGTCAACAGAGTGAGGATAGTCAAGAAGCATTTAGACAAAGGTAAATTATACTTGGAATTTAAGTGGTCGTACATAGACAAGAAAATAAGGAATGTCTAGTTGCACGTTGCCCGGGTTATAAATGGAATCAGGAAGAACTTTGAGATCCATCTTAGGAAGAAGTATGCTAACAGCTGCACAAAGGGAGATCAGAAATATGTCTGCAACATTAATGAAGCAGCGACATACACATGCAATATGCAGAAGTGGATTGCCAAGAAGGCGAGAACCTACAATGATTCTTCTTACAAGAATGCACCTGTGCTACCAAATTTTTCACACTTGCAGTGTAGTGCAATAATTCGACAAAGATCATTCAATCTACATATCCAGACACTGAGCTCGAACATACTACATGTGTGGGGATTACCGCGTACGTGGATGTCATGTGTTGATATTTCACATTGCATGTTCTATTTTACATATCACTAATTTTATCCATGCATAATGATAGTCATCATAGCGTCGCTACTTCTTTGAATGGATCAACAGCCTAAAGAAGTACAATAGGGCGTTTATTAAATAAAAAGACATGTTGAACTACATAATTGCCCTCGAGAACTTCACTCGTTGGAACCTTACTCAACTAAAAGCGGAGAAGAAGACGAAATGCACCGATGCTATGTAAAGAAACATCATGGTGGTGAAAGCCCTATAATGTCCTTGAAACCGAACATGGTTAGGCCCCTAGCGAAGGGTTGAGCCGAGAAGGGGGAGGACATAGGAAAGGATAAACAGGTCCTGCAAAACGAGTATTAGGATTTTTAGTACATTAATCAATAGAGATACCAAAGTCTACACCTAGAGGGGAGAGACAAGGGGAAGGCATCGATGAACCCTGATGCATAGGTTGTATAACCACAAGTCTGACTTTTTTTCCCATCCCTAGCGTTTTCGATTTCAAAAGACACATATATATACATTGCTATGGAGCAGGACCGCAATAGGGCCCACTACGATTGATTGTTGTTTGTAGTACTTACTGTGGTCCCACTCTACAGTAGGTTTGTGAGGCTCACCCCCTGTTGCGGTTGATTGTGGCCTGCCATGCTTTGGCGGGGCTACAGCGGCACTATGCACCTACTGCATACGGGGAGTGTGACATGTGACACATATCACTTGTCGGCTTGTCGCTGCTCCCGCTGTCAATGAGGGTCAGTTTTGGATTTTCATTTTCGCTGAAGTTATTTTAAAATATCATTAATGGGGCCAGTTATACCCAATCTTAAGAATAGCCCAAGGACAGCTGCCATGCATGCATGCAAGGCTACTGGTAATGGGCGAGCATAGTACCAACGACCAGTGGCAACCAAAGTACACCCTGACTACGCTAGCGGCATAGTAACTATTGTTCCGTATGCGCATACCACTTTACCGAATGATAGGATCATGTTACTAGTAATCGCTATGTCCTAGAAGCTATAAATTAACCCAACTGGCAGTACGTGATGATCAGGACTCCACTGTCTAATAAAAGTCATGCATCGTATATTGAGAATGTAATAATGAGAAAAAATTTATTTGCCATCGAAAATTAGCCAAATTCCTAAAATGACATCGTGAAACTGCTCGTTCCTTCATTGCCATTGGATTTCAATTTGCATCCTTTTTTGACACTACCGTCCATCTTCTATCTATGCACTGTTAATTGAGCCATGAAAAGACCAAAATACCCTTACTCTTCCTTCTCTATTCTTCAAGATCCTTCACTCCCGCGCTGATAACCTCCTTCAACAATATATTGAAACAAATGCGTACATACAACATACAAGCATCATAACAATATATTGAAATAATTCCAATAATTTTTCAAGCCACAACACTCACAATTACATGCAACATGCTTACAACTAGGTGAAAAACAGAGTTCATACAACACACATTACATCAATAAAATATAAATTTGATATATAGCATATGATAATTCAAATATCTTCTCATCTGGTATGATAGCGTCGTGCACCACTCCTTACAGACGACTATCCCTCCCCCGCCGTCGGATTGCCATCTCCTCTATCATCTTCTTCGTTTTGTGGCTAGCAGTTCTTGAACGTATGTCCTATTCGGTGGCACAATGAACATTTCTTCACGTGTTTACTAGCTTCAGACTCATCCATGTTATTTTCTGATACGCCTTGTTTTTCCGACGCCCTGCTTTCTATCTTCTTGCATCAAAATCAGGAACCCAAAACCTTATATCAACACTAGGAGTTGTGGTGAAAGAACCAACAACACCATAAACATAAAGCTCCTCGCTCCAAGTTGCCATCACCTTTTCCTTCGTAAAATATTCAGATAGATATGTACCGGGACGCATTCCAAACAACGCACATGCGGCTATCACATGAAAACATGGCCTATGCAAAAGGTGAGGTTTGTTACACGAGCATTTGCAGCCAGCCTCCAAGGTGCATTATTGGGTGACAACCTTCTGCTTGGTTCCACGCCATTCATTATCCCTACATATCACCTCAAAGCACAGTGTTCGTGTGCCTACTTTGATTGCTCTATGCTTGGCTGCCTTCATACTCTTCTCATCCATGTATTTAGTGATCATGCTAGAGTACAATAACCTCTCATCTCTCATTACTACTTCAGCAGCTTGATGCCCATCCACAAAATACTTGGTTGTGCCCCGCAGCACTCCCTTAACAATTCCTACCAACGGGAGACATCTCATCCCTCTCATTACCCAGTTGTAAACTTCTGTAAAGTTAGTGGTCATCACACCTATCTGGCACCATGTGTGTCATGTAACAGTGACCACTTCTCTTTCGGCTCGTGCTTGATTCGGTTAGAAACATTTGATTGGCATTTGCCTTCGACGACGATTTGTCGCCTCATCTTCTGTTGGCAGAGGGAATAGAGACTTCACCTGCTCCTGTGTTTCACTGCCACTAGTCTTGTTCGTCTGCTCCTTCTTGTGTTTTCTTGTCAGCTCATCAAGATTTTTCCACAAAGTTTGGAACTTGCTCTCTTGGTTTTGCTTACATAGTCTTTTGAACATATTCATCAGTTTCTTGTTCCTGAATTGTTTATAGAAGTTCGCACCCAAATGCCTCATGCACCATCGGCTCTGCAAGTCAGGCTATGGAAATGGCTCCTCTTCTCCCCTATTTGCAACTGTTTGATGGCACTAAGCAGATCAGCATACTTGTCATGCAGCATGCACACATCTTGACGAGTTTTCATCACTCCGATCTTCAAGTTCCTTATAAATCACAGCCAACTCTCGTAGTTCTCACTTTCCACAAATGCGAAAACAACAGGCAGAATCCGGTTGTTTCTATCAACGCCCACAACTGTAGATATGTGCCCTTCGTACTTCTTGGTCAAGAATGTGTCGTCCACGCACAACAATAGACGATAATAATAGAACGTCTTAATGCAAGCTCCGAATGCGAAGAAAACTCTCTTAGATGCCTCTTGGTCGACCACTTGCTTGATGGACAATTTTGATAATCATAATAAGTGCCAGGACTTCTTCCCTGAATGCAACTGAGCAGTGTAGGCAGATTATGGTATGAGTCTTCAAACTTTCCAAATCTCATTTTTAAAGCCTTCTGTTTCACCCTACATGCCTTCCCGTAGCTAGTTGTGTACTGATATCTGTTCTCGATTGCTTGGATAATAGTACGGAACTCAAAATTAAGGTTCTCCACTATCTCTAGGTATATGATATTTGTGACATACCCGGATGATAGGTTCTTGTGAGTTATCAGGGTCTCCTCAGTCATACAACTATGTTGCTCAACCTTCAAGCATAGCTAGTGGGTGCCCCCATTTGGGGTGTATGCATGCACTCTTCAGGGGCACCAATGGATTTCGCACACCACATCGTAGCAAGTTGGGGTGGACTTTTTAATCCTGAAAGTTCTTCTTAATGATAAGACACAATTTTTCACAGTATCATGCACTGCCTCTTTTGTCAGGTACATATTATTGGCCTCACATCATTGTCACTATACTGCCAAGGTGTATTGTTGCTTTTATTGATAATTAGCTTATTAAATTGATGTGTGCTCCAATCGGCTGACACAAACGGCTCCGTACCTTCGTCTTCCTCATCCGAGTCATCGTCGTTTTCCACTTTTGTTCTGCTGTACTCACGGTCTTCCTCTTCCATCCCTACTATTATTTTCTCAATTTGCTCACCTTCATCTACTTGTCTCCACGCTTCTTATCCAATGTTTTCATCATCATCATCCTTAGACTGAACTTGTTCACCACTTTGGCAAATGATGTTCTCGTTGCATTGCTGAACATGCTGCTCACGGCTAGATCATCCGATTTCGGTGTTATCATAACTGAACTTATTTTGAGACTCACTACACTCACCGACGTCCAACCACTGCTGGGGGGCAACAACCCTATCATATATTTGCACTAAAAGCACCCGATATCATCCATGTTGCTCCGCCCCCTCATATATGACCTGCACGATGCGGTTCCCTTCAGCTCAGCTAACTCCCAATAAACAGTATCATTTTGCATACTACATAGGCAAAATAGTTTCAGTTGGCACTTCTCTTGTTCCATCCGAAAAGTATAATATAACCAATTCAACACAGAAGCAAATGTGCGCTCTTCAACCCTACTCAAACTTCTGTCCATATACTTAAAGTTACTCAGATCCACACCCTCTAGACCATACATGACAACCCCTTCTCCATAATAAATTTTAAATAGAACTCGTTCTGACATATCTGTAAACCAATTCATTAACCCACGAATTAATTACTTTTCATAAAAATTAGTGTGACACCTAACATTCCTATAAATATACATCTCTATACTTATATCCGTAAAAAACATTTACATTCCTAAAAATATATATCTACGTACTTCTATCGTAAAAACATCTATATTCCTAAAAATATATTATTATTTCTAAAAATATCTACGTAGAAGTATCTGTACAAACCAACTAAATTACGAAAAATACAAAAAAAACTATCCGTAACCTCTAAATTTAACTAGATCCAAAAAAATTTCTACCATATCATGATTTATTGCTAAATAAAATCTATCCGTAATCTCTAAATTTAACTACATATAATTTTTTTTCTACCCTACCATGATTTATTGCTAAACAAAATCTATCCGTAACATTTAAATTTAACTAGATCTAACATTTTTTCTACCCTACCATGATTATTGCTAAATAAAATTAATATAAAAAAATTACCTCCACAAATGTTGCAAGGCTACAAATCTTCGAATTTGTTTCTTCTTCTCTCCCTCCCTCTCCTTTTACTCTCCCTCCCTCTCTCTTTTTTTTTCTCTGCTCGGACTGGGATCAAATGAGGCTGGCAACTGTGCTACAGTGCACACGGCCGATATAAGTAGGGTGCCTCTGTCGCCTAACCAACAGTCGATTTATTCTCTATCGTCCGTTCGTTGGGCGACAAAGGGAGGTGAATAGTTCGTTCGTTTACATGGCGTCCACGTGGCCTCTTATATCTTGTAATCAATCAACGGGTGTGTAATGTTTCTCGTTTACACTTGAATCAAAATCGTCTTAGGGTTAATAAATTTTTTTAAGGATGTTAATAAATAATTAGGCAACTTAGGGTGTGTTTGGTATAGCTCTAGCTCCATCAAAGCTGGGTATTCCTAGCTCCACCAAATCTGTGGAGTTAGAGCTGTTGGTATATTAAGAGTGTTTAGATGGATCATCTTGTTTACATTTTAGACTAAAATATAAATTTATTTTATTTTATTTTAGTTTATAAATTTTAGATTTCAGATGAAATTAAGATCTAAATATCTACCAAACTGAACCTTACAAAAAGTAAATTATGATTTTGCTGTGGAAGAGCGGGAGGAGGATAGCGAGTGCAAAGGTGCAACAACAATTCTCCAATAATCATGGTCCCCGATCGTGCCATTGACTCGTTGTGGACCGTGAGTTGACGCATACAGCTGTGCAGCACAACTGATCTCAACTTCGGAACCATTTGGGGATTGGCAGTGGCAGCGCCTCAAGCCGTGAACCCGTGATGCTTGTGATGTCATCCTAATGCGTCGTTTTGGATATTCCTCTGCTCCTCTTTGGTTACGATCGTTAATTGGCTCGATACCAAGGACTCGATTACATTAATGGAGTACGTATTCGCGCATATCGATTTGTTGAGATCCATTGGCTCTTTGGCAGCTATTTTTTATCGTGCATGATGAGTCGCACTACGAGTTGAGTTGAGGTAAAAAAAAAAACTAAAAGCTGCAACCATTTCAGGCTATCAAGCGTATAAGGTGTTATTATATTTCGAATCTGAATCTTCGTATGGCTAAATAAAAAACCAAAAAGTGGAAAAAGGAGTCACAGATTTGCCACTGAGGGTAACCTTGCTTACAAAACAGGAGTGGTGGACCAAGAGTATTAAGGTTCTATTTGTTTAGACTTAAGTTTTTTACTTATAGTTTAAAGACAACTTTTTGGTTTAAATAGTTTAAAAGCTAATGGTTTTTGTACGTGATAGAGGTAGATAATTTATCTAATTTCAGTGTTATTAGTCTAAAACTAACCATCAATAAATCAAAAAAAAATCTCTCCAGTGGCTTTTGGCTTTTAGTTAGATAAAGGCTTATGTCTTTTGAAAAGCCGAGATAAAAAGCTACTCGTTTGTTTAAGTTTTAACTTTTTAACTTTTAAACTGATAAAAAAGCCCAAACAAACAGGACCTAAACTAAGCATATGCGTTTGGTTTGCAGGTTTAGGCTGGTGGATGGGTCGGCCTATCTAACTTTTTCTATATATCCCGGCCCGCTGTTTAGTTGATTAGATGAGTGGATAAGAGAAATCAACTCTCAAGAATATTCCTCGTATATACTAATAAGTTAATCCCATGAAATTGGCTTGATAAGCATATTCAATTTTCATCTCACCCATCTCATCCATTTAAATTTGAACTTTTGTCCCATCTACCATCAAATTTTTATCCTATCTAACTCTCATCCCTGTAACAAAAAAAATGTAACTCATCCTATCTCATCTCTTCAAACAAATATAAATTTAGATGATCCCATTCCATCCACCTTTGCCCTTGACTCAAACGGACTATAGGCTAATAGGCCGGCCGGAGCATTGGATTCCTACATGGCCATACATGCGTGCGTTTCCAATCATGCATTCAAGTGGACCGTACGTGTCGTTCTCTTCCTAGCATGCACAAGGTAGGAGTACTGGAGTAGCACGTAACACATTCGTCGGGATTTTTCCATTAAAAAGAACGCAAATAAGATGCTGGTCCGATCATAGTTGCAACTTGCAAGCCTCACGAAGAGGAATTGGTGCGAATTGATATGGAATATTATTTGACGTCTGGTCACATCAGCATCCACAAAGGTACAAGAGAACACTGAGAGCTTTTCGAACACTTGCCTGGCAGCAGGAGGAACAATGATCCTCTATGCATGGGCAACATGGACCATGCCTTCAAGGGACAGAGATCATGTGGAGCAACTTAACCAGTCTTTGTATCAGTCTTTCTGGGGCTGTTCGATCTAAAATCAATGGTTCGGATCTCTTCAAAGCACTGTGGTGAATTTCCCACTGTAGCAGCACATTAACACTCATCCGGGCTATCCGATATCTCGATCGGACAGTCCACATCGAGTGCATCTGATCTCCGTTCGCCTCTCAGCGTTGGCAGCCCGCATGCATTTTTGGTTACGTTACCTATAAACTGATGAGATCAATGCCTACAGTCTACAAATTGACCTGAATTTTAGTTGATCGCCATGCATTACTTGGCAGGATTACCGAGAACGTAGTAGGACATCTATAGTATATAGTGCACTATCAAATACTCTTGTCATCGCGATATACTAGCATTGTTTGTTTAGCAATATGGTCCATGCATGGTAGGGCTCGCTTTGCCGACGAAAACCGACCTTGTCGAGCCGATTCGGCATTTCAAATCGAGCAGTAAACTTTGGAGTTCAAATGTAAATTTAAAAAAATAGAAAAATGTGTTAAAAATTTTTGTGTGAGGTTATGAGGTAATGCTAATAATGCTATAAAATTTCCAGATTATTACCAGACCTGTGTATTTAAAAAAACTAACAGTGATACTGTCAAAATATATGTTCTCCAGTTTTTATTTTTTAGGAGCACAAAATGAACTCTAATATTTCTTAAACTTTTTGTGTGATATTATAACGTAATCACAATGATATTGTAAAATTTTAAGATGATGATCAAATATGTATTTTTTAAAAATTCTGAAAGTGCTATTATCATTGTATATGCTCTTATATTTTTGATTTTATATGGGTACTAAATGAAGTCTAATATTTACGAAAATTTTAGTAAATAATCCTTTGGAACTAATTATGATTACATTAAAATTTCATAATATAATAAATCTTTTAAATATTTATAAAATCGGCAGTTTCTTTATTCCTTTTCATTAATTGTTGTTTTGATTTTTTAGAAGAAATAAATGATTTCACAATTTGTTTAAATTTCTCATAGGTGTTTAATAGATTAATTGCGATTTTTATAACTTTTTTTTTCATTTTTCTCAAATTTTTCTTGCATTTTCACTATTTTTCCTTGTGTGGTCGATTTTCGATGAAAACCGACCGGTTTTTTACTTTTTCGACCAGTTTTCAGTTTTTTAATTGGTTTGACTTTCGCAAATTGATTGGTTTTTACTGAATTTTGATGAAATTTCGCGAAAAATCAGTGCCGATCATATATCAGTTTTTGAATAAAAACGAATATGTGAACCCTGATGCCTGGTGATCAAAAGGAATAACTTTTTTTTTGTGCGAGTGATCAAAAGGAATATCTAAGCCTAAAAGCATTTGATCAAAAGGAACATGCACTACGAGCGAGCTAGAGTGTGACTGCGGCTGGTGATGTCATCATGTCAACTTTGCCAAATTGGTAAGCACAGACGTGGCCGTGCTGCACATAAATAGTTTTACTCGCATAAACCTAAGAACGAATTAGCAAGTAGCGACCAAGATCCACTGTAGCCATTACTACGACTATAACTTTAGCCGTCGTAGTATCTACCATTAGATAAAAATCGTTGTTCATATCTTTCATACACTACAGGAATCCTGGAAATTTTCGTGGGCCATAAGCCCACGAAAATAAAGCCATCACCGACGAAAATAGTAATTTTCGTCGGCAATATCCTTATTTTCGTCGGAACACGGCCGTCAGAGATAAGGAGCCGAAAGTTAGCTTAAATTTCGTCGGCCACCGACGAAAGTTCGTTATTTTCGTCGGCCTGGAACTCGCCGACGAAAGTTAGCGCGGTAAAGCCATAATTTTCGTCGGACATAAGGGCCGACGAAAAATACTTAATTTTCGTCGGTTTTCTTATAGCCCACGAAATTTAATAGGTTAATTTTCGTCGGTTTTTCATGGCCCACGAAATTTAATAGGGTTAATTTTCGTCGGTTTTTTCTGGCCCACGAAAATAAATAAGGTTAATTTTCGTCGGTTTTTCCTGGCCCACGAAAATTATTCTGGACCTGACAAAAAAAATAGCCCAGTAAACCCATTTTTCATACAAATTTAGACAAATATCATTCATAACAATACATATATCATTCATTCAATCATTCATTCAATCATTCATCCACATATATCGCTCATTCATCCATTCATTCATCCACATATCATTCAAATATCCACATATATCCTTGCACACAGATACCACCATTCAAAAGATCAACTTAACTGAAGCATTAACAACCAAGGTTCAGAACATGCTCTGCTTGTGTTCATCCACACTTACACTAACAAACACTTACACCCAATGAGAAACACTTCATCCACATCATTATGGATACGATTCAAATACAGTTGAGTTGTGGCATCTCAAGATTACTGCTAGTCATACACATAATGTCATTCTCCACACATAATAATTAGTTGAGTTGTGGCATCTCAAGATTCTGATTATTACCAAACATCTCAAGATTACATAACATGAGGGTCATTTGAGTTGTGGCGCTTCTCATGAGCCAAATAGGTTTTGAACATGCTCTCAGTCTTTGCTCCAGTCTTCTTGGTGTGGCGGCGGAGTTTGGTAAACCTGGGGCGTATTTGTCCCCGATCCCTACGATACAGTAGACCAAATTTAGCGGAGTCTATAAGCATCTTTACTTTAAATTTGTACAAATCAAATATAGACCTGCATTTAAATAAATAAACTAGTAGTAGCACAATAGAGTAAGTGATCGATGCAAAATGCAGTAAGAGAACAGCGTGTGTAACATCTCAAAAGCATTGATAGGTAGCACAACATTGTAGTACTGAAAAAGGAGAGGGTCATGTTCTAGCTACATGCATGTTGCAATTAAACTTGTTCAGATAACTTTAGCCTACTAATATTCATTTGATGTATTACAACAAATCATTTGCAAGCTCACATCAAAATTTGCTATGATTATTTCATATTCTGATAAGTAGATAACATAACACCATCAAAATTTGCAACTTCCTTTCTGCAAAGAACAGAGGGCAAAAACTGAAAATTCCTTTTAAACAACCAAAACATGCTAACCGCAAAAAAAAGTTGAAAACCTGAAATAACACAAAACCTTGCATGTGTAATTTTGGTAGTGTCAACTATTTCATAGGAAATGCAATGCCAACATGCAGGCTGAACTTAGGTGGATGCAGGACAATAGAAAGAACACTATGCCAACTGTATGCTATGCTATGCAGTGGCACTCCCATGCATGGTACTGCACTTCAATCAACAAACAATACAGACAGGGACTTTTCTTAGAAAACCAAGCAAGTGCAGGTTTTGAAAGCAAATGAAGTGTAAAGGGACTTAACACTACAAGCACCCCCAAAAAATAGTACAAAGAAAAAGAGGCTCTCTTATCTATCATTGGGCACTGCTGCTGCATCATACTAGTCTTTCAGTTCAGTCTTGAACATCTCTGCTGACTTTACATCTGCTGGAGAAGCTTATTACAGTTGCTCCATGTTCTACGACTACTACTAGGCGATCGTGACAAGTGCTCGCCGAAGCTGGATGGAAAGGTCCAGGATATGCCACGTGGACATTCTTCTCCTCTTTCTCTCTCTACCAACTGCATAACTGTATTTTGATGCAGTCATGCTTCACAGCCTTTCTATGAGCCTATGATATGGTAAGGTTTATCTTTCTATGATGGTAGTAAGTTCGTAGTTACGTTTGAGTCTCATTTCTGACTGCTGAGTAAGTGAGTAGTATTATTTAGAAATAAACTGAAGAAACTCTTGCATACGTGATATCTGGTCTAGCATTTGGAGATGAATGGCCAACCAATCAAAACTCTTGCCTACGTGATATCTGGTCTAGCATTTGGAGAGGCTAATCTGAGCTGCAGGAGAAGGTGCCGGAGGATTCATCCCCCATTGTGGCGGTGGTGGTGGCGGCTGTCATGGTGGAAAGACAATGGTGCAGCCTGCTTGCTTTGGAACATTGCTGTAAATGCAATGTGTCGATTTCATATATTGTTGCATGCTCGGAATGCTAACTGTTGAGGGCTCAGACTTACTTGAATAGCCGCTTCTTCTTTGTGCCATGTCTTGAGCATAGTATGCCTCTGTGACCTTTGATGTTCATCCTGACCTTAGCTCCTCATGTGACCCTAGCAACCTCTACCTCCTGCTCACGAGGCGACGGCTACTAACCCCGAGCTCTGCAAGAAGACCCCCTCGAGCTCGCACCTCCTCGAGTCAATCACTCCGGTGAACATGGAGTACCTTCAAAATCTGAAACACAAAGGCTTTAGAACTTCAATTTATTGCTCGCATGAACAAAGTTTGAGAAACTATGACATTTTACCGTCCATGGCCCTTTCCGCCTCCGTAGCATGCACGCCACGCCATCAATAGGTTCCTTCCGCCAATCGTAGCCTTCACCATGACGCTGACCATTTCACGCCCATAGCTCTCTGCGGTGTGGCGAACCATACAACTTAGAGCTCGAAAGTTGATGAGAACTCAATGAAAATTGTAGATAACTCACCAGTCGATATGAGGCCACCTGAGTGCACAGCTGCTCGGGGTGTGATGGGTCTCGTCCCTTATGACCTCGCACATAAACTTCGATGTCACTCGGCTGAACACCATTTTGAGTCTCCTGTAGCTAGGGGTTAGTGGCATACATATATTTGTGAATATGTTCTTGCAAATATTTGGTACGACCCGTCTTACCATGCGTTTAGCCATACGAATGTGTCCATCACCGCCATACGTATGGCCTCCGCCTTCGCCTCTGCAGTCTCTGTGCTTCCTTGACTTCGCGATCCATTCAGGAGAAGCCCATTGCTGTCAAAGAGCCCGGTAAGCATCTGGACGGTCTTCCATCCATGGAAGTGTGACCAGCACACATGTGTTAATACATCAAAACAATATTAACATCACAACCTAATGACCATGAACCCTAATATGCTTTACCTGCCCATACTGTTCTTCGGTCAAGTAAGTTTCCGAAGCTGACCGAAACTTGTCCGTTTGACGCCCTATGCGCTTCAAGTACATATTTGTTGCTTGAATCCGGGCATTGGAGAATGCATCCCTGACTACCTTCTTTGCATTGGCATGGAACACATTAGTCGCGTGGCCCAATTCGGCAGGATTAGCCAAACGGTAACGTTTCTGCAATGTCAAATTTAAGAATTGTTATTACAAAATTATAGAACTCAACCAAACCATCATACATCGTGGAACGTATACAGGAAACTGGCTTAACTAGAATACATACAACAAGATAATAATGTTGGAGTAAAATGCTGTTAGCTTTGAATGTTTTTAGCTTAATTGTAGTGCTATGCTGGTGGTGAGATTTGGTTATTAGTTTTCATGTGAAAAAGGAGGCTGGAGAAGTAAGCTATTAGTTCTTTCTATTATTTCAAGGGTCAAATATCAAACTAAAAGAACATACATTATCACACAATCTTCCTGCCAAAATTGCCAGCAGGTCAGAGCGCAAAGATATTCATGGAGGAACTTGGAAAGTACTTTCAACTTTGACTCTAAAAAAATATTACCTTCAGGTTTGAGTCTGTAACTCCATATTAGCATCCTCTCTAAACCAATAGACAACTACTTGCAGTCAATGTTGTGCATCAGAATCAACGCCTTGGCATAGGGGAGCTCCCATATTCCAGATATGTTTATTGCTTCTGATTTGCAACTATCGTCCGCTCCTGAACATATTGCCCTAGCTTTACAGACGCCATGCATAGCAATTTGCATAGCAATTTGTTTTTACTTGACTACTTACATATATATGTATTATACACCTTGGGCTCCGTGAATGGGTAAGAATTACGGTTTAACAAGCAGTAGTAGCGTGTGAAGCAGTGTTCTGCGTATTTGATCTATATATTTTCATGCAGGAGTCTCTAGCCTATTTCATATCTATGAACATGGTAATATGGTATCTGACCAAATTCAGTCCACATTTTCTTTTTAGGCGTAAGGCAAATCGATTCATACACAAACATCAAAGCAGTCTCCACATAGCGGGACCAAAATTATAATTAGATCAACCACAAGGGGACACGAGATTTAGGGTATCGGGGTTCAAGGTGGAGGTGGGGTGGAACGGACCGCCACTTGGAGGAGGCAGTGGGAGTCGTAGATGGAGACGAGGCCGTCATTGCGGCTGGCGGCCAGGCGGCAACATGATGGTTCAACCAAGAACACCACACGCCGGGGCCCAGCACCCCACGTGGCCGTCGAGAGAAAAGGAGCCGGTGGAGGCGACAGGTGGCAAGCGAGGCGGGCAATGGCAGGCGGAGGACAGAGCGTCGGCGCTTAGTTCTCTAGTTCCATGCAACACCAAAACCAAACTTCAACTAAACCAAATCAACCGTATGAGCTCTTTACTCGCAACACATGCAAGCCTCTAGCTCCATACAAACACACAAACACGAATCGAACATATGTGCTCTCCACTCACAACACATGCGAGCCTCTAGCACATACACAACTACAAACACTTAAACACGCTTGAGATCTCTCCTTTTGCAACACATGCAAAACTTAGCTCCAAGCAAACTCACGGTTTTAGAAAGATAGTTTTGCGAACCAAAACGTGAAGCTTCAACTAATGCAACACATGCAAAAGTGAACTCCACGCAAAAGCCAACGCATTAGCTTATCCTATTTGCAACACATGCAAATCAAAGTATAATGCGAAAACCAAATGCATATACTCTTTCATCTTTGCAACACATGCAAATCAGAGCATAATGCAAAACAACCAAGTATAGGCTTAACACATTTGCAACACATACCAAATGGTTAACCCATATGCAAAAACCAAATCAAATAAGATTTGAGCTTTGAGTGAACGTGGATTGAGATCACCAACACATGATGAAGCTCAAGTAAAGGGAACGACGCCTCTTAATAGTACGGCGATAAAACCTTAGACTTAAAGACTACAAAAGTCCTTAGCCTATCTAGTTATACCTTCGCCACCGCGCACAAGCAATCCCCTTTGGGGTCTTTATGATCAAACATGCATACGCTCCCCCGGGATCATCTCTTGACGTCCATCACCTCATGATGCCGTCTTTATCCCGTTCTCATCCATCTTTGGACCTAACTCAATCTCAACTCATACAAATAGTTAGTCCAAGATGCACGGTTGTCTCAATTATCTCTTGCACTCCATTAACACATAATGGATGCCTCTAGATCAATTGAGCACAACCTAAATCAATTGAAATGATTTAATTGTGTCTTAAGTACAATAATGCAACTCATGCTTTATTATACTTAAGAACTATTCATTTGTCCTTAATTAATCACGGAACACCATCAACACATGATGAAATATTCTTTAACGATTAACAAGACAAATGAACTCAATTTAAATTATCATTTAAATTGACTCTTCAAGTTAGAGTGTGAACTCCCCCTAAATATGTGCATCCATGTAATATATGGATTGGGAAAACATAATGCACATTTTGTGGTTATTATAACGGGGACATTCATACCTTAACTTGACTCCAAAGTATGCAACTAATACTATAATGAATATGCATACATACCTCAGGTTTTCCATTTTTCAATGCGATGAGACTAAACAAAGATATTCTAGACAAACAAGTTAGTCTCGATATAAGATTGTCATTAATATCAATATCGCATTAGGGGATAAACTTAATATTGGATTTGTCATTAATACAAGATTAGATTTGTCATTAACACCAAAATCATAACTAATGAAGGTTGAACTTACAGCTGTATAGAAGCCGACGAAATTTAAACAATATCTTTCGTCGGCGTATTTTGGCCGTCGAAAATAAATTAAATTTCGTCGGTTTTATTAAAAGCCGACGAAGTTAAAATAGCCGACGAAAATTTTCATGATTCCTGTAGTGATAGTACTGTATTATAGCTAAACACTATTCTACGATGCGGACCATCCGTAGCTTCGGTCGAATAATGACAACGACCAATAATTACTTAAGTTGTAGACCTATTGGAAGTAGGGAAGAACTATATATCCGCAGGGTAGATAGGGTGTAGGGATGGCAATGGGCCCCGATCCCCGTTTCCCTGTCGGGAATTCCCCTGTTAGGGGACGGGAGAAATCTCTCTCCGCGGAGGTTTATCGGGAAAAATATTGCCCCCATCGGGGATCGTGAGGATGAGGACGTTCCACTATTCCCCGTCCTCGCGTTATCACTGATAGGTGGGAGTAAATGATCATTCTAAAAAAAAGAATATATGTGAAATTATTATTAATAAACATGCTAAATATGAATTACTTTAGTGATTCACTCATATTCCAATCACACATGCACTATTACTCTAGCGATTCATTCATATAGCATGTGATCTTTTATATAGGATTTTTGAGGATTAATCCCCGTCGAGACCCCGCAAACTCGTCGAGGATTAGGGACGGAGGGAATTAAGCTCCGTATATGGGGATGAGGAATTTTTTCTTATCGAAGATCGGAGATAGGAGAACGTTCCCCGTGAGGATTTTCTCCGTTGTCATCCTCGATAGGGTGAAGTGCTGGATGCCACCACGCAACCACCTCACCTAGTTGTAGTGCACGAACGGAACGAACACAAAAGGTGCCTATCACTGTCCAAGATCATCATATCTCCGCTACCGTTCCTCTTCCAATATTGAATTCGCCATTCATCACAAATACCACGTGAGAAAAAAAGTGTTATAAGATGAAGACGGGACCCACCATGCAAAGCAAGCATGCTTATAATTCTTTCTGAATTCCAATGAAAATCTCTACGGCTCCATTTAGAACATACGAATCTGCAAAGATTTTATAAAAAAAAATAAAAAACTTATTTCTTATAAGAAAGAAGTTCATATAACCCCAAATTTAAGTTGAAATTCCATCTATCATCCTGAACTATAAAATCATATATCAGCCTCTCTCCCGAACTTTGCAATCTAATTTAAATAACACCTTGATTAGGTTTTGCATAATTATATTGCCCCACGTGGTGAAATGAATGAGCGGTTTTGCCACTATAATAACATACTGATCAAGTTAAATCAATGACAGATAGAGCCGATAAGGCTTCTCTCCCACCAAGCTGCTAGACATGTTTCCATGTTTGTCAGGCCCTTTAGCTTTCTTTTTCTATTTTGATTTAGAGGAGAAGTTCCTATAGACTCTACCTATTATTCACCTAATCTTGTTCAGCGTATCATCCTACATTGCAAAATCGTTCACCTGATACCACCATATGAAATCGGGTTAGTATGTTATCTGAGCTAAATTGTAAAGTTTGGGAGATCAAATATCTGATTTTATAGTTCAAAGTGCTGAATGAAATTTCAAAGAAAGCTTAAGTGTTATATGGATTTCTTTCTTTTTTTAATAAAACATCAGCATAATTTCCTTGCATTCCAACGAGAACCACTGTCCAGACCGGGCCGTGGGCGCGGTGCATATCGGATCGGACCAGATCGGCTCGACCACGAATCCCAATGGCCAGTGGCCACCACCACCAGCGGCCAGCCCACTATTGCTCACACTTTCATCAAAGCGGTCTGTACGCATGTCACTCAAAACCACCTGACAAGCCCCACTGACAAATCACGACAGCATAGGTGGGCCCACCATGTCATTGACGTCGCGCAAACCCAACAAGCCCCTCCGACGTTTTACTGCTAAAAGCGCTCCTCAGGCCACGCTTTCTCCAGGCCTTGGACCCTGGTGACGTAGCCAGTGAGCGAAAAAGAAAAGCCGAGGCCGACACGTGGGCCCGAGGTGACGTGGAGCCGTCCATCCAGGAATCTGGTGGGGCCCACGGGTATATACAAATAAAATATTGACCGTACCTTTTTATAATTTTTTTTTCGGGTGCACACTCCTCTAAGCAGTCAGCAGTCAGCAGCAAGCACTGAGCTGTGGAGTGAGTGGGTAGCAGGTGAGTGAGTGAGTGACTAGTGGATGCTCCTATCATACATTTATACCAGCTCACCACTTACCTATCACACGGGCACACGGCTCACTTATCGTTATCCAAACCATAGAGGATTCATCGCACCGCAGGTGACCCTAATCCTACGGCGTCAAAGGCTCAATGCAGTTGCCAAGCTCACGATGGATCTTTCCCTTAATTTCCCTTGGTCATCGGATCAGGAATTTAATTAGAGTATGTTCAGAGTACTTCAGATTGTCATTTCCACAGATTTTTTTCCAGGAAAGGAGGCTTGCAATCTCGTGTAGCCTAGCCCGTGTTCAAAACGAATAAAGAGAGGAGGAGACCCATTTCTAGCTATTCTGTGTATGGTGCGAGTTGTTTTGCATGCATTCATTTTAAAAAAAAAAGATAGATTCTATATGGATTTTTTGCACTTTTTTTTTTTAAAACGAGGGCAGGCGTTATGCTAATTCGTTGAAGGATGAGGTGAGCATCTTCACGGGTGAGCTAGCTGAAAGGTTAAATAGCCTCTCCACCATCCAGCCACAAGCTAGATCTCGTCTTTTTGCACTTTCAAGTGAACAACTCTTTCCAATGGTCATGAGTAAGTTATGGTGACATGTAGAAATTATTTTTCTTTGACAAGTCAAAGATATGCATAAAAAAAACAAAATCTACATATCACGGGTATGTTACAACTTATGTCTCGTTTGGAACAATAGAAATTCTTCTTCTATAAATTAATTTCAGTAAAATTTATATGTAATTGCAATTACCAAGCAGGCTTTTAACCCAAAAAATTGCAAAGACAGAATGCATGGATCATTTGAGTCGATTTTCGTGACAGACGGTCAGTCCAAATAAAAGTATCGCAGAATCTTCTAAGTTGTAGTGGCAATTCGATATTCTTGCTCCAACTTATGCTGTTTCTTTGCGTACAAAGTACTGAACAGCAATTTATACGAACTGCGCAGGTGTTGGCGACAAGCCGGAGCACCGCCTCTGGCAGTAAGCCTGAAACTGAGTAAGGCCACCGGCATGGTGAGAATACAGAAAGTTCCGGATTATTCCGTTTCGCTAGTCTCCTGAGATGATAAGAACGACTTCATCTCCCATTCCGTGCCATGGAACTTGACGTGCATGCGTGCTCTGCGCTCACTCACACGGGCTCTTGGCTGACGTACTCACACGTACCGCCAATTAACTCTTTTAATCGTCACTGACGACTCGAAGTAATTTCTCGATTTAAAAAGGGCTAACTTTTAACGCATCAGGATTAGGACGCGGTGCCGGCGATGCCAGCTGCGATATTCCTCCCGGGATACATGACAAACAGGAGAGACAAAAATGGGGCGCATGAATATGACCAGTGCCAGTTGCTTTTTTTTAAAAAAAAAATTTCAAAATAATAGGTAAAGCTTTAACCATTCGCCTGTTTACCAGATTAATTGCCAACTTAACAATCTCGTTCACTTGTGTCGCCGCTTACATGCCCGAGTCGACATGCTGGATATTCAGGCATTCAGGTAACTAATTAATCAGCATTAAAAATATGCATTGTGTGAAATGAGCTGGCTACACTAGCTACAATGTCTTCATATACAGACTCCTAAAAAATGCTCCTACATATGTTCAGCATTTACTTGAAGATTTTAATGAATTCTTTTCATAGTGATATATCGTCCTCTCTCACACACACACACACAAAATCCAGTATATCAGAACAGTTCTTACCCAGCTTATATGCACTGTAAAATTTAATACGCCATATTGTTATAGGTTGATATATGTATAAAAAAGTATGTTGAGTTTTTAAAATCGTAATCTTCTGTAACTTCGTGTTGTACATGCAGGAAAAAACACTTTATTAGACTGATGAGTACGTACATGCCCTGTTGTGTCAAGCATCAAAGTTTTCCTAGCTAGTGTGTAGCATACGGTTCATGATGGAATCATCTCAGTCAAATTCACTAGAGTTCTAAGATGAAAAAGACTTGAAACTTCCAACAAATTCAATTTCATTTGCCATGTTACCATGTGCACGAGTTGACGAACCTGCCCCAGTAAGCAGTAGCAAGCCAGCAACGGCGAGAATAGAGAGGGAGAGATAGGGAAAGCCCTTTTCCATACTCTCAGAGCACATAGTTTTACTTCCTAATATACCTTTAATGGTCATTAATAGTTATCGTTTTGAATATAGTTATAGTCAAACTTTCAAAAATTTGAGTGCCAATATCTTTTTAAATATTTAACTTGGATACATGAAAATCATATATGTAGATTTGTCTCGAAAACTACTTTCACAATGTTATAATTTTCTTGGGATTTATAAATATATCATAATAGAAATTAGTGGTCAAAGTTATATATTGGAGATTGTGTCGATGTCCAAAAAAATAACTATTTGTGACCGAAGAGAGTACCACTTAAATGAACATCTTATACCATATTACCACTTTTGGTATACTTAAATGTTAATTTTAAAATACTCCAATGCGATATGGCTGAAAAAATTTCATTAGAGTTCTTTATTTTTGCTACCATTTTTCATATATAAAAGGAGTATATACATAAATTATTCTATAAAAAGGAACTTTGATGAAATGTTTCATGAAATTCACTTTGGAGTATATTACAATCATTATTAGAGTATGGTCAAAAGGATAAAGAGGTATAACTTATTTGTTTAAGTGGTATATGAGAAGTGGGAGTGTGTACTTTGAAATCTAAGGAGTATGGTGCCTTGGCATTGTGATATAAAATGGGTATTCTACTATGTATCGTGTGTGAAAAGAGTTTAAAGTTTTTTGGATGTCGTATTTAACTAGTTTACTAACTAATTCAAAAAAATTTAAACTGAAATTCAAACTAAAGTTGCTTTTTTAGGTACTTTGATTGTAGGTATGTGCTAATTATATATATAGATCAGCAGAACGCGTAATCTAAATTTGTTCAAATTTTTTCAATCCGAGTATATTTTTTGAGAGATAAACGCTCTATTTAAATTGTTATAGATGGAATGTACCGAAACATATCTCTGACACTGTGGTGTCCTATTTCAGATATAATCCTCCATGGCCACCAGTAGTCCAGTACCGAGCCACGTCCAAGCATTCCCGTGATATTCTAGACTAACAGAAGGTAGAAAGAAAATTCCACTTAAAAGTTAAAATGGTAGAGAAGAGCAATAAAAGTTAATTACAGCGAGAGTGTTGCATCTGTGCAGACTCTCAGAAGCTGAATTGCTCGATTCCATCGACTTCTTTTTTACATAAAATTGCCATACTACCCCTTGAGTATCAGATGGATACTTTATTCTGTCACTTTCGGTTCGTGAGCTTAAAATGAGCAACTTGCCGACTACTCTAGCATTTTGATCAACCAAAAACAAAACTAAATGTTTTAGAAGCGTAAATGTGTCACCACTAGCACTATAGCATGAGTGTGCCACCACTTCTAAACTTGTGGTTTTCTTCTTTCTCCTCTCATTGTTTTCTTTCTGCTGTTGTCAGATATTATGTCCTTCTCGACCATTGGCACCATCCCATTAGCATGCCTCCTTGGTAGCTTCCAACGCGGGCCGCCCCACCTCCCTTGCCACCGCCTATGGTTGGCAACACATTTGCCGTGTCACTGCATCATATCCACTCCTCGTTGGTCGTCACCCTTCAAATCTATGGTTAGTAACTCCATCATCGTCTCGTATACCGCTGTCCACACACAATCACCCTGATGGTGTTAATTGACGTATTTCTCACGATGTATACTTTTAGAACGGTGATGTGACGGTTAAACTCTATTCCCTAGTAGCTCCCCTAGTTTGTAAAAAAAAAAGATCGTCCGGGGTACCTCTAGCATTTGGAAAAGCGAAGCCCGGAAGGATCCACATCCACCTAGGGGTGGCAACGGGGCCATTCCCCGTCGGGGAGTGCCTTCCCGTCCCCGTCCCCGTGATCCAAAATTTTTCCCGTCCCCGTCCCCGTTCCCCGTCTCGAGGGAGAAAATCCCCCGTCCCCATCCCCGTTCGTGTATCGGGGACCCATCCCCGCGAAAATTTCACACAAGAGAAGAACTCTTATAGCCATTTTAACTCTAAAATCATATCAACAGACAAAGAAAAAAGAATGCATGTATTCATTGAAGATTATGTTGTCCCGTTTATAAAAATGTGAATATGATGGGCTAGAGAATATGTTTGCAATTTAATAACTAAATTGGACTAAACTAAATTTGGATCCCCAACCGGGTCCCCGTGGGAAAAAAAAATTCCCCGTTTCCGTCCCCGCTATCTCCGACGGGGGAATAATTTTACCCATTTTCATCCTCGCGGAGGACGATTTCTTCCGATACCCATCCCCTAATAGAGGTATTCCCTACCGGAGATCGGAGAACGGGACCCCATTACCACACCTACATCCACCCCACCAAAACAGTATGCCCGGTCACCTTTTCCCTCAGCTTTTATAAATCCACGTGAGCCCCCGTTGCCTCCCTCTCCAAAACACCCGACACCCAAACACCATCTCTCCTCGGGCGTCCTCGCCTCTCCACCCGCCACCATCACCACTCCGGAGTCCTGACTCCAGAATCCACCCGCTTCCTCTCCTCCTCGGCTTCTCGCGGAGAGAACGCGCCTCCTCCCCTAGGGTTCTCGAAATCCTAGCCCGAACCCGTAGAACCCTAGACGCGGAGGTCCCGAGGAGGAGGAGGAGTGGTCGGAGAGGGGAGGAAGAAGGCGCGGGAGGCGGAGGCCTGTGCTGTATGTCAGATCGTGGGAGCCGACGAGGCGGAGGCGGAGACTACGGACACGGTCAGCTCGCGAACCCGCTCCAATGGCCGCAGCTCAGGAAAAGGCGGCGGCCTGCTGCAGCGCCGCGCGCGCGCCCCAGGGTCGGCCGGGCGATCGCCGCGGCCCCCGCGGCCGGGAAGGTCTCCATGGCCGCGGGCGATGAGCGCGTTGTTGCGGCGCCCGGGGGCGGCGCCGTGATGGAGGAGATCGCCGCCGCGGTCCAGCCCACCACCGCGAAGGCCTCCTCCAAAGGTATACGGGATCGCCACCTCTCTCTCTCTCCCTCCCTCTCTCTCTCTCTCCGATTCTCGATCCAGTTGGATCATGGGTAATATGGGTTGTTTGCGGTGGTATATGGCGGATTTGTGTGAGCGGGCGTGGTTGATTGGGTCATGGGAAATGAGTGCCGTGCCGTGCATGGATCGTAAAGCAGGGAAAGGCACGTGATGGTGGTGTCGCAATTGATCACGATTCCTTGTGACAGTAGATACGAGTGCGGGAGATGTAATCAAGTGGCGGTGTTTGTACAAAATGCGTAGTTCTCGACTTCTCGTGTGCATGCAAGCAGAGGATGCAGATTCATGCGTATGTTTCGACTGTTCTCTCGTGGGATCAGATAGGAATGTGGGAAATCAAAATGTTTGCACAAATCGCACAGTTCTCATATGCATGCAAGCAGACTACGCAGATCGGCGAGTAGGCCTTATAGCAGGGCACTGTTCATAAGTATGTGCTTAGATCCAATAGCGACATTAATCCACCATAACAACAAAAATTTGTGGTTTGCACTACCTTATGTAGCTTACTAATGATTGAATCATGGGGGCATGACATGATGTCGCGGCGCCTACTTGTAGGACTTGCTGTCACAATTCTGGCAATAGTCTGTTTTTTGTTGTTTACTGTTCTTTTTTTGTGCTCGATAGTAGTTGAGTACTCGAACCTTTTCTTTGATCACTAGTAGCAGTGACCATTTCCTTTCTTTTTTCTTCCATACTTTTTGGTTGATGGTGAGGTTTAATATACAAAAGCGAGGGAAGTGTCTGTATATGGATAATGACGTTAGTTTAGTAACTGACCAATAAGCTTCTTGATTATTTGAGTCATGGGGTCAGCAGAGTTTTTGGCATACACACTTCCCTGGCTGCCACACTAGACATAAGCTGATCATGCAGGTTGGTGGCCTGGTCCACCCGGCCCGCACGGTGGGCAATGGACATACATAGTAGTAGTGTTTGTGGGGATGATGAAGTGGTGCAGTTTTGTCTATCGAGGCCCATGCTGGCTAGTCTTTAAAGTTCATTCGATGTTCCAAGAGTTGTAGATTTTTGTGGTGTCTAACTGGAATTGGGGCCTTCCAAAAAAAAAGAAAAGAAAAGAATTGGGTAATGACATTACATCACCTTGAACTTTCTTATCAACCAAAATTATCATTAAAGATTAGACAGATCCTCCTTCATAGCTTACCCATGTGTTTGAAAAATGGACAAGCACTCAGTTTCAGTTTGGCTGAACATATACCTTTTTGAAGGAACAGTGGAACACTCCATGGTACTTTACCTGATGATATTGGCAGGGTTTCCTGAGAAGAATTTTTTGGTATCTAACTCATCAGATACGAGTTCAAATTAGATCGTGCCTGTCAATCATTAACTTTTGTATTATGTAGAGAGATGATTAAGTGATTAACAATACATAGTTGGCACTGGTATGTGTTTCGTCTAATTAGATCATACTGCTTTCTGATTTAATCTTTGTAGTGAATATGAGGGGCATCAGTCAGAAATTTTATATTTTCTTTTTTTTTTCTATTTTATGATTTGCGCTAACCAACAGCTAGAGCCAATATGGGGAATGTTAGTGGATAGAACAACAGTTTAAGACTTGCATTTATACTGTAAGGTCCATGTCAGTACAGTTTTGTTTATCTGTTGCTTCAGAGAGAGGTCAACAACCATTTTACTATTAAGTGTTCCCTCTTTTGCCCTCCCCATAAGCACATGGAGCATGGTTCTCTTGATCTGCCAATTATCTATTGTCAATGCTTGACTTATGTTATCAAAGCGGTCTGTATCTGTATGTTCGTTTCTTAGTGTTTTGTGCTTGGCGATTTCTGTATACATCAATATTTTAGAAATTTCTTGGAAGCTGTTTGAGTGAGCTGTTCAGTAGGCATCAGTTTGCCCCTATTCTAGCTATTTGAAAATGTATACCATGTCTTAATTGGATTATCTTCATTACTATACATTCCTAATGTTCTGCTGGGTGAAAATAATGCAGGGATACCTATAATGACAAGAGCCCAGAGAAGCCACCCTTTAGACCCATTATCTGCTGCTGAAATTGCAGTGGCTGTTGCAACTGTAAGAGCTGCTGGAAAATCTCCTGAGGTTTGTCAACAAAAATCTTCCAGATACTTTTCCAGACAACCTTGAAAAATAAGAAGTTGACAAGCAAGATTCTAAAAATGTAGGAACGAGACAGCATGCGCTTTGTTGAAGCTGTGCTATTGGAGCCAGAAAAGAATGTTGTAGCGTTAGCTGATGCCTACTTTTTCCCACCTTTCCAACCATCACTGCTCCCTAGAACGAAAGGATCTGCTGTCATTCCAAGCAGGTTGCCTCCTAGGAGGGCCAAGCTTGTTGTCTACAACAGACAGTCAAATGAGACTAGCATTTGGATAGTAGAACTCTCTGAGGTGCATGCAGCTACTAGGGGTGGACATCACAGAGGGAAAGTGATTTCATCTGAAGTTGTTCCAGATGTTCAGCCTGCAATGGTAACCTACTTAATTTGTTTAGTATGTTGCCTTCCTTTTGACTGTTTGTTCCAATCTTCCAACCATTTAGATTTAGTCCATGTAACAGTATGTAATGACAATGCGATTATCATACTGTACAATTATTGCTGTCAAATAGCAGTTTTTTAGGCTTCCAATATTTATGTTTACGCAGCTGCCTGAATTGTTTGGCTCTTTTTTAAGTTTTTTTGAACTTTATGGAGCGTTTTGTTTGATTTTTTTTTATTTCACAGGATGCTATGGAGTATGCTGAATGTGAAGCTACTGTCAAAAGTTATCCTCCATTTATTGAAGCTATGAAGAAAAGAGGTGTGGATGATATGGAGCTTGTCATGGTAGATGCCTGGTAAGCTAGCTGCAAAAAACTTCTTTTGTTGCATTTTTCATAATGGGTTATCTTTTAGCTTAGATCATCATATTGAAAATTGAAATGTGAACTTTGCTCATAAATCATCAGGTGTGCTGGCTACTACGGTGATACTGAAGCTCCCAGTCGCAGACTTGCCAGGCCTCTAATCTTTTGCAGAACTGAGAGTGATAGTCCCATGGAGAATGGTTATGCACGTCCTGTGGAAGGGATCCATGTTGTTGTTGATATGCAGAATAATTCTGTCATAGAGTTTGAAGATAGGAAGTTGGTTCCTCTGCCCCCACCAGATCATTTGAGAAACTACACTCCTGGAGAAACAAGAGGCGGCGTTGATAGAAGTGATGTGAAACCACTTATTATCAATCAGCCTGAGGGCCCAAGCTTTCGTATTAATGGCTATTTTGTGGAATGGCAGAAGGTACATGGTTGCTGTAATGTTTTACCTATTATGCCGGTATTAAGAAAAATTCTTGCCCCTTGGAACTAATAACACTCTTAATGATGTTGATGTTGAGCAGTGGAACTTCCGTATTGGCTTCACCCCTAAAGAGGGTTTGGTTATCTATTCTGTCGCATATGTAGATGGTAGCCGTGGACGTCGACCTATAGCTCATAGGCTGAGTTTTGTTGAGATGGTTGTTCCTTATGGAGATCCAAATGAACCACATTATCGCAAGAACGCGTTTGATGCCGGAGAAGATGGACTTGGGAAAAATGCTCATTCTCTTAAGAAGGTCATTTGCTCAGTTCTGGTGACCTTTCTCTTCAGATATTTAATTTTGAACTGACATTCTTTACCCTTTTTTTGTAGGGATGTGACTGCTTGGGTTACATAAAGTATTTTGATGCGCACTTCACAAATTTTACGGGTGGTGTGGAGACAATTGAGAATTGTGTGTGTTTGCATGAGGAGGACCATGGAATCCTTTGGAAACACCAAGATTGGAGGACTGGCTTAGCAGAAGTTAGGCGATCAAGGAGGCTCACTGTGTCATTTATCTGCACGGTTGCCAACTATGAATATGGTTTTTACTGGCACTTTTATCAGGTAACTATTTGAATGGACTGTTTCTTGTAATGTTCGGAGCAATTAGCATTTAACCTACACAAGGGCTGTGGTTCTTTCTGTATGTTTCGGTACTCAAGTTATGTGTGAAATAATTCTAAATTAGCCAATGCAAACATCATGAGATTTACTGAATTCAGCTTCAAATCTGGTTCCTTTGTTAAATCTTATGGTCCTTTAATATTCTGCTATCACATTTTATTTTTGCAATATAATTATATGTTCATTTTCTTGCCTGTAGGATGGAAAGATAGAAGCGGAAGTAAAACTTACTGGAATTCTTAGTCTGGGAGCTCTGATGCCTGGGGAATCAAGGAAATATGGTACAACTATTGCCCCTGGTCTGTACGCACCTGTTCACCAGCATTTCTTTGTTGCCCGTATGGATATGGCAGTTGATTGCAAACCTAAAGAGACTCATAATCAGGTGGGTCGCTTCTTATGCATTTTCAATTAATCCTTGTTATCGAAATGGCCACAAGAATATATTGCAATCACAGTCTCACTGCATCTAATAGATGATAGTTACTTCATCCTAGTTTCACAGTAATGCATATCCTAAAGTTATTTTGACTGAAACCTGCTGTCTGAACAAGAAACTTTGTTCAACCTGTGTAGTTTAATTCTAGCAGCACTTCTTAAATCTACCGTAAGTCCCTACCCTGCAAAATAATCTTATATTACGTCTGTGCACTTGACACATGTTCTTTACGATCACAGGTGGTTGAAGTAAATGTAAAAGTCGAAAGTGCAGGCACACATAATGTGCACAACAATGCTTTCTATGCTGAAGAAAAACTATTGAAATCCGAGTTGCAAGCAATGCGAGATTGTGACCCTTCATCTGCACGACATTGGATCGTAAGAGCTCATGCTTAGTTGTTTGTCTTGCCTTTTTCCTGAATAGCTTTATGTTGTTTTATTGTTGATCATCCATGGTAACACGTCTATTTAACAGATCCTCCATAACTGCACACACTACTTGATCACTATTTTCTGTCCTCAAACAACACACGGACTGCTCTGTTGCAACACATACTAGTTTGTCTTGCACTTCATAGTTGCATTACTATTGATTTCGTCAGAGTGCATGTCAGTATGTCAAACAAGTTCCGCAAGTAAACATATAAAATATAGCCAACCGGTTCACAGTATGACAAACCAGTTCTCAGTAAAGACCAACATTTGTGTTAGGGAAGCTGATAAAACATACTGATATTTCTTTCTTCATTCTTTGTTCGCATGCTGATCAGGTACGGAACACAAGGACTGTGAACCGTACCGGGCAACCAACCGGTTACAAGCTCGTGCCTGGTTCGAACTGTTTGCCATTTGCTCTACCTGAGGCAAAATTTCTAAGAAGGGCCGCGTTCTTGAAGCACAATCTCTGGGTCACGCCATACAAGAGCGATGAGATGTTCCCCGGGGGGGAGTTTCCCAATCAGAATCCACGTATTCATGAGGGTTTAGCTACTTGGGTCAAGAAGGATAGACCCCTGGAGGAAACTGGCATTGTTCTCTGGTACTTGTACCATTGTATACTAAAAACCGGCATTACTTGTTTCTTCAGTTTACGATTTGCAATTCTCACAGCCGTATTCGGCATCTATAGGTATGTGTTTGGACTCACCCACATCCCAAGGCTGGAAGACTGGCCTGTAATGCCAGTGGAACGCATCGGCTTCATGCTCATGGTATCACTTGAGTCGTCCAATATTGTTGTTCGCTGCTAGTATTTGCCGCTCTGGTTCTGTACAGTCTCAGCTCAATGTACAATTGTTTCTTTGCAGCCACACGGATTCTTCAACTGCTCGCCTGCGGTCGATGTGCCTCCCGGCTCTTCTGATGTCGAAGTCAAGGAGGCCGAGTCGCCTAAAGCCATCCAGAACGCCCTTATTTCCAAACTCTGAGCTTCGTAGCTCGTCAAAGGAACAATTAAACTGGCATGTGGCTGCTACATCTTACTATCGTACTATATTGCTCCAATAAAAGCAAAACTGGTCTTGGTTTTCTTGTGGACTGTTTGGTGTTCTGTAATATCTTCGTTTGCTGCACTGGTTGACTTGTTGAATGGTGAACTACACTAGTAGCATCTCATAAGGTCTGGACTGGCATAATGCCTTTATAAATAAAAGCGTGTTATAAACTTTGTGATGTTCATGCTGTAGTACTTTCTCTTGGTAGGAGCATTGATCATTTATTTTGTTAGCTCATCTGACATCTGGCATGCTTTCAACATTTACTTCTGTGTATTGCAAATTTCATGCTGTTGAGATCAGGGTTTGAAAAATTGACGAAAATGGCTTGAAAATCGCAATTTTTGAGCATATCGAGCCGGTTCGATATTTGGAACCGGTTGGAAAATAGGTCCAATTCAAATTCAAATTCACAATTTTTAAAAAATTTATCCAAAATTTTGTGAAAATTTTTGTGTAAGGTCCCGAGGCAATGCTAATGATGTTATAAAATTTTTAGATGATCAAATCTATGGATTTTTTAAAAAAATTTACAGTACTGCTGTCTTTGCATATGCTCTCCTGTTTTTGATTTTCTAGGGGTACTAAATGAAGGCTAATATTTCTGAAAATTTTATTATATGATCCTTGGACAGAGCATGATTAAGCTTGTACATTTTTATAAAAATATTACAGTGTCTTTGTTCCTTTTTATTAATTATTGTTTTTTATTTTTTACGGGGACTAAATGAAGACTAATATTTTTGTAAATTTTACTAAATGATTCTTGGGTACTGTTTATGATACCATTAAAAATTTTTAGGGGGACTAAATGAAGACTAATATTTTTGTAAATTTTACTAAATGATTCTTGGGTTCTGTTTATGATACCATTAAAATTTCAAAGAATGATCAAACTTGTAATTTTTTATAAAAATCTGAAAGTGCCTCTGTTTCCTTTTCATTAATTGTTGTTTTCATTTTCCAAAAGCACTAAATGAATTCAAAAACTGTTGAAATTTCTTTGTATTGTTTTATAGATTAATTGAGATTTATTCAGATTTTATGTATTTTTTTTTCAATTTTCCCTGAGTGTGAGTGTGCTGATTTTTTATATAAACCGGTTAAAAATCGAATAAAATCGGTCGGTTGGTTTTCGTTTTTTTCACCACTTTTTTGGTCGCTGAATTAAAAAAAAAATTGATTTTGCAAATTGTTCAGTTTCTACCAATTTTTGATTGATTTTCAACAAAAATCAATACCACAGGGTGGTAGATTTTTGTGCCCGATTCGGTATTGTAAACCCTAATTGAGACTTCAACGGCTGATGTAGTCAACAACCTCGACAAGGTTCAAAATGCAACAGACGCCGTGAGCGTACAAAGCTAATTTAGGTGCAAAATCAAATATTACAAAAGCATCTATGAACGCAAGAACACAGGCATTGCATAACAAGACAAAGCATCGATAAGCAACAACGAATGGTAATCGGAAAAAGAGACGAGAAAAGAATTCAATCAGAACTACAACGCCATGGATAGATAGTTATAGAAGTATAGAACACAATAAAATAATCCAAACCCTTTCATTATGGCATTGTTACTGACATTTTACAAGCTTCTACACTTACGGAGCCCTTCGGCCTTCTATGTATCTTCAAAATTTCCATCAACCATCAAAACAAAGATGCGATGCGATTTGAGTTGCATCGTTTCTTTTGATTGCAGTACAGTAAATCGCATTCACACGCATTTGGCGAGTACAGGGTAATAGCATCAAAACATTTCTGTTGATTACAAAAGATGAAATGGTTCAATCTTCAAACCACTTGAAACATAAACCGCTGAAATCAGCAACTGTGCATTTTAATTTATGTTGCATTCCGCCACTGGATGTCCTTCATACTTTTATTGCTACTTGACCTTCAAGTTTTCCAATGCCGATTGCGATGGTAGGTTTCGTACAAAAAGCAAAGGTGAAGAACATGCAAATGAAGTAGAGGCATACATGCTCACTTGGGCCTATGGGTGGGTGGTGCGTTCCAATTCTGACATAAATTATGTGATAAATGGACAGATCAATAGAGGGGTTAGTTCTTGGGAGGGGCCCATTTGCTCATCTTCTGGTATGGAGTGCTTTCGGTCGCCATTTATCAGCATCTGACAGGGCTCGCTGTGCATTCTCGAGAGAGAGCGATTCAAGTATAACATCCCTCATATGTGAGGCAGCAGTTTCTCCACGGCGTGTTGCCAGCTCTAGATACATAAGAGACTTGACCTTGTCTCCTGCCTGAAGAAGATATGCATCAGCATTTAAAAGTGCCACAAACAGGTACAGGTAAATGCATGACTTAACATGAGGAAGCAATAATAATATGTAACAGGTGGTGGTGCGTCTGACATGTGTTACTACTTCAATATAAAGTTGGTCGTGCATGTGTCTGGTGCGTGTTGAAATCAGAGGGTATGACCCATCTTCATCAAGAAAACCAGACAAATATACGAGTCCCAAACAGCAAGAAAGCAGAAGAAGAATGGTTGATATACTTAATGGCATACCATAAAATTATATGTTAATGATCCAGCATATTATCAACTTAATGCCAAATTTGGTAGAAGTTATCCTCTCTGTGTGATTAAGATATTGACCTTTTCTTCATAACCAGTATGGACACTGCTTGATGAAGTCAGAGACTGTATCCTGTTTTTTGATATTCCATTAACCTTAAACCTTATCTCGACGAAGAAATCACATACTACTGCTTCTAGTTCTATCTACTTAAATCCTCCTTTTGTAATGAAAACATCAAAGCCAAAACTAAGTCAATATCAAAATGGCATGGTTTGGCATAGGTCCTAAGTAGGAAAGTCGATTGTATCTATGCAGGAACTTTGAGGACTTTCAACCTGAGCAACTAAGCATTACACCCCTGACCTTATATGGGCAACATTTATGCACTGACATGTATAATGGCAAGCAATGCAGGATGGCAAGCGGGAAAAAAAGATATATGGAGCACAATATTTCACCACAAGAGAAACCCATTGGAAAACGAAAATGAACTATTATTCTGACATTATCAACACATTAATTCAGATAGGCAAGACAGCCATTCCCGCAGGATGACATACCGCACAAAGTTTAATACCACACTCGTAAAGAGCTTTCTTGTGACCACAATCAGCAGCTAGTTGCAGCCACCACTTTGCACGCACTGGATCCTGTGCAAGCCCTTCGCTGAAGCTGTAACACAAGGAAATGTTATACATGGCTCGTACATTCCCTCCCTCTGCAGCTCGCAAGTACCATTTTGCCTGCAGTTACAAGTTTCTTTCAGTTTTGAAATATAAAGGCAAGCAAGCACATAATCAACCTTAAGTGCTACAGAGAAGGTTCAGGAGCCTGCTGGTAATCTTGTATCCTGGTGATACTACCCTGAATTCCTGATTACCTTGGTAGAGGACACAATGGAATGTTAAACCATTGGTCAAAAGCTAGAAAGCATAACAACCCAGCTTCAAAATCCCAATGGAGCTAAAGAAGAACACCTGGAAGTTGTCTAATTTAAATTTAGTTCATTCAAGATGTGCTACAGGCATATCTAGTAGAAACCAGATATTACAACAATGACACAACTAGGTGATTCAAGAACCCAATACATTTGGAGTAACTAATTGCTTTGCTTTGGGAAAAATTTGCAAAGCTCGGGTGTGTAACACAAAGGTGGTATCTTACAGCTTCCCGTTGATTACGCTTGATTCCTTTTCCGTTCTGCAAACAGAGGCCTAGGTTGTATTGCGCACGGGCATTGCCTGCGGACGCAGCTGGATAAAACCATCTAATAGCTTCCTCAGCCTTGGGTGGATCAGCTGTAAAATGATTTGGCAGCAACGTCAATTCTAATGCCTTGAGATGAAGAGTTTGATTGCAAACAAGTAAATATCAAACCGACAAAGCTTGTCCACTACCATTTAGAGTCTTTACTCACCAGAGTTTAGCCAGAGACGGAATGAACCCTAATGTTTACTAAAAGAACCACAAAAGACAAACGCACGCGACAGAGCAAAGTCAACACTTCCCTAAAATCGAATGTTCCTAATTGCGGCGCGAACAAATCTAATCACGCGTACCAACGTAGGATACTTGGAAACAAGCCAAATCCGTCCTAAAATTCGAATATTTTCTGCTATCACCTCGAACACGTCCCAAAGAAAGCTAATCCCGTAAGCCAAATCCGCGATACCTTCGAGGTAGGAAACCCCGAGATTGCACATCCCGACGGGGTGCCCCAGCTCCGCCGCCCTCTGGTAGTACCCCACCGCCTCCCTCCGCCGCCCCTCCTCCCAGCACATGAGCCCGGCGTCCACCATCGCCGCAGCGGACCCCAGCCTCGCGGCCCGCTGGAACAGCCCCAGTGCGCGCTCCCTCTCAGCCTCGCGCCCCTCGCGGCAGCCGGCAGCGGTGGGGCCGTGCTTGACGCGGCGCCCACGCGCGTGCAGCGCCGCCGCCTCCCGCAGCGGCCGCAGTGCGTCCCGCCACGCGCGGCACGCGCGGCTGGCGGCCGAGACGTCGGCCGCGCCCGCCGCCGACAGCGCCCGCTGGACAAGCTCCGGCGGGAGGGCCGAGAAGTCCGCGCCGGCGCCGTCGGGGGCGTTCTTCGGCGTGGGAAGCGGTGGCTCCGGCTTCTGCTTCTTAGAGTGGCGGTGGCGGCGTCGGCGGTGGGGATCCGACGAAACGCGGAGCCGGGACGAGAAGGGCGGGGGCGAGGGGGTCGGCGGCGGCCAGGTGCGGCTCGCGGCGTCCATGAGGGGAGGGGAGCCTGAGCCTGGGGAGGGGACGACGCGCTGAGCCGCGTTCGGGGGAAGCGGTTTGAGGCTTGGGACTTGGGAGGACGGGGTGGTTGCGTTGATAGCACACCAGTGGGGGTAGGTTAATGGATTGTGGTGGGCCTCCTTGACAGTGACACCCCGGGTAATCAGCTTTCGTTATTTTTTTGGTGTTCTTGTCTATCTCTTTGGAAAGCTTCTTCGGACGTCATCGTTATCTTGGTTTCGGTATTCTTACTGACGCATCGTAAGATGAACAGTAGAAAATCACTGTTCATGCGAAACTTGTTTTTTGTAGCTTCTTTTCTTATATGTAGGTGGATGTTGAGTGTACATAAGACTGCTGATGAAACTTCTGTCTCTACCGCTCAAAAATGACGAGTCGCATCGTAAGTTTTTTTCTTTCTTTTCTTCGTCTAAGACTGCTGATTTCTGTCTCTACCGCTCAAAAAGACGAGTCGGTGGTAATCAGGGCCGGCCCTGGCATGGGCGGCATGGGCGAGGGGCGAGGGCGACCGCCCGGGGCCTACGAAAACTAGAGGCCTTGCTCGTGAAGTCATGATGCATGTATACATGTATATAAAGTATATAGTCTATGTATTAAGTGTGTGTTTGGCAGAGTTTCAACTCCATTAGATTCGTAAATTTAGTGGAGCTGAGTATTTTTAGCTCTATCAGATCCGTAGAGCTGAAGCTGTAAGTACATTAAAAGTATTTATATGGATCATCTTGTTTATATTTTAGACTAAAAATATAAACTTAATTCACTTTATTTTAGCCTACAAGTTTTAGATATCAGATAAAGCTGAGATTTGAAGATTTACCAAACAGGCCCTAAGAAACAAAGGAATGTGCACAAAAACACATACGGTCCATGAATGCTTCCAGCGCTCTCTATCCTAGTCTAAGCATGACAGAGAGAACGCGTAACGTATCAATCAGATACAGTCAACGCATATAGCCTTCGTATTCCCCTCGACCCTTCATTCCTTTTTTGGTCTTCCCTGAAACGAACATTGTCGTCTGCTTAGTCATCGCCATTAACAGAGGAGGCGAGCCCAATTTCATCGATTCCCTACCAATTCGCCTTCAATTTCTTCACTTTGCAACGGTTCTATTGGAAATCCCCTCATATAGCCGTTGCATACATGGTATGTTTTCCTGAATTTTTGTTTCTTGATTATTTGTTAAATACCACTTCCAGTTTCCAACACAACATCTACACTATCTAGAACAAAATCTTGAACTTCCTTGTAACATCATTTCCTTTTTTTATATAAAGATCTCAATTAAATCTGAGAGAGAATTAAAAGAAGGGGATTGGAATTGCATATTTTGGTCCGTTGTTCATGGTAAGATTTTCTTTAGGTGATTTGATTATCTAAGTTAGAGCTTTGCAATTACACTAAGCATCTGAATATTATGGGATGTGCTATTATGTTTTTAAGGACCTTTTTTACATATCATATGGTTAAAGCTTTATGATACTTCTTGCTAAAATTGTAATTTCTATCCAGTGGTGTATATCTAGGTGCCTTTCTCCCTTATGTAACCTAACTCTTATGCTATTTGTGTGGTGAGATATCATCTAGAAAGTATTTATATGGGAGTGAAAAAAGGAAAGAAATGAAACAAGTAAATGAGTTGATAGAATCCAAGAAAGATCCATTGACAAATTCTTTAGAATTAATACAAATTTTTGTACAAATTCTGATGAACTGACTTTAGTTACCGTTAAAGAACAACCTAATAAAATTTAGGTCGAAGTGATGATATTAATGAAGATGATAATAATTTGAATGGACATGAAAACTTAGCTAATTCACCTAATGTAGAAACTGTAAGTGTTGATGAAGATCCACATTTTACAATAGATATTTATGATCCGAGAAACTGGAACAACCTTAATAATAAAACAAGGGACATGTTGTTGGAAAAGAGGCCTATAAAAGAACAAAATGTTGTATTCCCTCTTAGATAATTTCAATAGATATTTTTCATATGCTAATTATTCTAGAAAATAAGCAATGAAGAGGTGTATGATACAAAATGGTTAGCTTGTTCTAAACATGTCTTCTCCTAAATTGTTTTATCCTTAGTACTAGTTATAGTTTTTTAAGACTTATTCATAATATTAATATGCTAGCGGATTGCCGCCGATAAGTACTTTCTTTTTTTTGTGATGTACTAAGTCTAAGGCTATTAAATTTAAATTTAGCTTTTCCAAGTAAAATAAAAGATATTGCTACATATTTACGTTATAACGAAGAGTCTTTACTTTTGTCACGCACTAGAGCCTCCGAAATATCAGGAACAGCCCTGCCTGATTCCCTTTCCTTGCATCTCCTCTCAACGTGTGATTTCTATCGGTTTCGAGTGTGGAACTAACGAAGAGTTTCTACTTTTGTCACGTACTAGAGCCTCCGAAATATCAGGAACGGCCCTGCCTGATTCCCTCTCCTTGCATCTTCTCCTCTCAACGTTTGATCTCTATCGGTTTTAAGTGTAGAACTGATAGAGATAATACATTAATCTCTATTGGTTCCACGCAAAGAACCAGTAGAGATCATAAGAACTTCTCTATCAGTTCTGAGTTTGAAACTGATACAGATTCCTAATTATCTTTATTGGTTTTTAGCTCAAAACTGATAGACATAAGAGGTCTTTTGGGTTGGTTCTGACCTTGAAACCGACACAGATAACGCTATATCTCTATCGAATGAAAACCAACTGTGATAGCCGTTCATTATCACTGTCTAAGAACTTTGTATCGCCACCAAAACTGACCCAGATGATGAAAAAGAATTGACTCAGATGACCATTTTTATAGTAGTGCTCAAAATCAAGATCTATTGAATAGACAAATAATCCGACCAACCTTTTCAATATTCCGTCACAGCTTGCTTATACTCATATTGTAATTCTTATTAGTAGTACACAACATGTCTTAAAGATCTAAAAGAATGTCCTTAGAGAATCAATAATATCTCAAATAATGTCCCTATATGATTTTTATTTTGATAATTTAAAAATACCTCAAAAATGTATTTATGGTCCACATTCTATATTCTTTATCCAAAATGTCTCAAAATAATGTCTTTACATTTAAAACACTTTCTAGAATGCTGCTAAAAGTGTCTTTAGAATATGTTATGACAATCGTATAGAGATAATTAAAAGAAATATCTATAAAAATGCCTCTAGGTGAAGTTTTTGTTGGAGTCTGATCTCCATTCTAGTGAGCTGGTGTTGGGTAACGCGGTATGCTACGCCAGCACAAATTAAAATTTCTACCGTATAACCAGAAAAACTACTCGCAAGAAAGGGATCACAGATTGGATTACTACTAGACGCGCAGTTGCGGAATCCTTCGCGCGTTGGTGTAGTGGATCGTCCTCACGCGGATCGTCCTTACGCGGATCATCCTTGTTACGGATCGTCCTCACTACGCCGCAGTAGCAGCAGCGTCACCACAGCAGTCCACACGTCCCGGGATGGAACGCCGTGCGTCGGCGTGCAAGCACCGTGTCGCTCAGTAGGGGCAATGAGAGGTGGAGGCTAGGGTTCTGGACGTGAACAACATCATGCATGCCCACCCTTCTCCTCTCCTTATATAGCCACACGACGAAACCCTAAGCCAGGGCCCATCAGCGCGTTAAGCCCACGAGGTCCATTAATTACGGATCCAATCCGAATTAATGCGTCCCCGATTAAATGTGTGACCAGAGGTTCATGTACATTTGGACATAAATTCGGAAAATCCTTTTTCCAATCCAATAGCTGGTAGCGGTTCCTTGCAGAGCATGCCAACTCCCAAACGCATATGATCAAATCAGATAGAACCTTTCAAAATTACTATGTAATAATCCATTTGCCAAACTATATGAAGATCGAACTCAAGGCGAGAAGTATGTCATCCTTTGATAGTTCAATCTATCTCTCGTATCCGTGATATATTAATAAGTTGTGATTGATTTCTCAATTACGGCATGGCCATGCACTTTTTTAATCATATCACACAAGTGGCCTAGACATATATCTCCGTTACACCGGAGTGGCAAATTCCATCTTGACTGCTCACTTCCCTCTGCATGTTTCATAGCAAACATGAAAGCTATCTTTATAACTATCCGGTTAGGAAATAGCGTTTGGTGGCCCCAAGATAAACTATTACACATGTAGGGAATGTGACAATCTTAGGTCTAAGGATCATACATCTACTATGTATGAGATACACTGATGACACATAAGAATATAACATTCTCGCAGTGTCCCATTGCGGGTCTATCTAACCCATATTCTTCATCATGAGTTCACAATGTATTGATGATATCTCCATATCCTATGATCTATGAAACATAATCATCGATCAATACATGTGCTGATCTATTTATCGTTGTCCTATACGATGATACCCGATCAGAGATACTTACAGAATTATATCAATAAGTAGAGAGTTTCATAAGTAAGTCACATACTTGCTGATCAATATAATGATATACATTTATTGGACCAATAATCATATTATTATTTATAAGCATAGTCATGTTACAATCATCTATATGACTGCCTCAAGGGCATAACTCCAACAGCTGGTTGAACAGAAAGACCCACGTGGTTGTCTTGGCGGAGCCAGAAAAGAAGGCAACCCACCCATATGCGCGCCCATGCAGCAGAATGGTGGCATCGAGCCCAAATGGATGGCAGAGGCGAAGGCCGAGCAGCCATGACCAACACTACGTGTGGAGGGAGCAGGGGACGAACGATGTAAGGACAGGGCATATTTCAAAACATATAACTGTAGAGTGGTATATATCTAATTAACCCTTATAACGAAGGAAGGAGGTTTCAAGATTCTTATGGAATGACCTAATCCATAGAAATTTTGGAGTAATTGTGCTGTGAGGTTAGACCTCATAGAAAAAATCTTCCGTGTCTTGCATGGACGTACCATGTATCTCTTTCAATTCCTGCAAAATTCATGTGGAGCATTCAAACGCATTTCAAGAACAATTTCTCATGCATTCCAGTAGAATTGCACCGTCATTCCTGTATTTTTTCTATTCATGTTTTTTTTTCATTGTTTTGTATTCCAAGAGATCGGACTTTGTTACTTCAAAATTGCCATGGACCGGACGTCCGACGCACGAGCTATTCACTCGGACGGCCCATTTTCCTTTGTCAGTTAGAAGCACCAAGTGAGATCCAATGGACACAATCTTCCTCATCCCTTTTCTCATCCAACCAACATAAGTTCTCCGTCGAGTCATGCAATGCTACGCAGATCACTACCTTTTGAGGAACCAACGAGCTTTGATTGGTGCGATCGCGATGATGCCTTTTTGAGCTCAATTGTTAGTCAGCCTTGCTTAGTTCTAAGTCCGCAGCAGACGAGATGGTGGTGTGATCGGGCCAACTCTAACGCCTCCAAGCTCAAATTACACAATGTTGCAATTTACAAGTCCATTGTTGCAACAGTGAAATCCCAATGTTTCGATACCATGCACAAATGGCTGAGGTGCTCTAATGATTCTTCATTGTTGCAATTAGTATTTAGATTTGTTGCATCAACTGCTGTCGTTTACTGCAACCTTATTGTTTTTGTTTTTAATTTATTGTATTGGCAACAAAAATTGTCGCAACCTCGATAACTATTTGTTACACATCATTGTTTTTGTTGTGTCAAATAGAATGGCCTAGATCAATCACTTTAAGTAAGATCTAACGGCCAGACAAGCATGCCGAATGTTTCCATTGTAAGTCCGTGCGCTAGTGCATCTATTTTATTATTAACTAGCTATGTAACTGTATTGTATGCTTGAAACTCAATTTGTGATAAAAAGTTTATTCGTAAAGAGTACTAACAGTGGTAAAAATGAGTAATTAAAGAGTAGTGGCAACAATATGTAATTTTAATGAAGTGACGTGAGAAAAAACTCTTGATTTATATAGTAGAAATTAGCGGACAAGGTTGCTATACATGTGAAATACCATCATGCGTGGCGTGATCTCCCTCCCCACTCGATCGCCGACCAAGTACAAGCAGTTGCTCCTCCGGGCCGGCGCGCGACTTGTGCGGCCAGCAGCACCGCGTTGCTCCTCCCTATGAACACCGCGTAGCCCGTCTAGTTCCAGATCCTTGGGTTCGCCGTGCTAGCACGGCCGGCTCCCTGGATCGTATTCGTACCTCAGATACGTTCATACATAGTACTACTACGTCTCATTCTTTATCGTCGAAAAAAAAACCCTACATCTCTTTCTTCTGTTGGATTATTTGGGCATTTGGTCTAAACCCACTTAATTGAGATAAATAAATCCTAAAAAATCTTAAAGGCCCACTCATGAGGAGGCATATGTGCAAACATTAGTCTCATATTGCTTGTGGAGGTGGAGGATGACCAACTTATAAGGGAGTGTTCTCTCCACCTTCCTAGAAGCATGACAAGGGAGAAGAAGAGAAACACACGTGCTCGCTCGCCGGGCGGGGCGGAGCGCGTACGCGACATGTGCGTGAATGGTGCAGCGAAATCGAGTCCGATGGCTAGCGGAGACGCTGTTTCCTTTTGCAGTTTTTTCTTTTGCTACTCGGAATCGTGGCAGTTGTAGTATGAGATAAGGATACTATAACCGAGTCCGTTCGTGGCACGTCTTCGAGTCACGTTCAGTCACGTTTATTGCGAGCTATCCCTATATATATCTGCGTCACCGCCACCGTGTAGAACACGAACACATTGAGTTAGGGTTTTGCCACTTCTCATTTCTGCTTGCGCCATATTATCCTTCTCCATCCCAAGCGTAGGCGTGCATCGGCGATCGGGGAAGCAGTCTCCGGAACCCTTCGTCTTGAGATCTGCCGGGAGAAGCGAATAAGGTTTTGGGAAGCTGTAGCTGATCGCTCAAGATCTTCACCACGGCTCGTCTTCACGTTCTCTTCTTTGGGCGTCGTAGCAATGGCTCTGCTGACGCGCCATCACCAACGTCGACCACATCAACACATAGCTGCACCAGCTCGTGCGTCGCTTCTTCTTCTACTCAGTACGTTCGATCTGTCCTAATCTCGTGGTTAATCATGTTTATCAAGATGATCATGATGTTCGTGTTATCTAGTATGTTAGAGAGATACATGCTAGTTTCTATGATGCTGTTCATGATTTATATTTGGAATTTAATCTGAAAACTGTCTAATTATTCAACATCTTCATCATCGTAAAAATAAATAAATAATTAATTAAATAAAATCTCATTCTCCGACACGCCTCCATATTTGGTACAGCCGGCCGCCCGGTCGTCCTAGAACGCAAGGTTGTCACGAAGATTGATGGTTTTCTCGGGATTGCGAGCCGAAACACCGCGGCACGATACACCTAAACTAGTGAAATTGAATTATAGAAATAAATTAATTGATTATTTCGTTTTTTTTCAGTTTACGGTTTTTATTTGGTTTGTATTTTGATATAATTCGGTATTTGGTTTGGTTTCTGGTTTTTAGAAACTGAAATAACCGAATAACACAGGTACAATAACACTTTTATAATGTTCTTCTTAAAATCACCAAACAATTCTCATGTTTTAACATCTTTACGCATATCTGTGGTATGTCATATTGACGAATACTCATACCAGGGGTACCCCACAGCAAGGTATACGTCTATTTCAAGATCGTTTCTCTCTCAGTCGTTTGGACATGGCGGCGAGATTGGCGGCGATCTGCGAATCTTTGGAGGGTATTATCAAAGTCTCGCCCCTCACGGATGGGATTATCGAATATTGGCGGGGCGCCAAATGGACCGTCTTAGGCCGGCTCGCCCAAGGCCTCGTTGGGCACTAAAGGATCCTCGGCCTAGTTCAAGCCCACCAGCGCTCGACTGACCAACCTGGTCGGCGCCCATAAGCTCCGACACGGCGCAGGTCGGGCACTCCAGAGCTCAGGCCGGCCTCGGTCAGGCGCCCGCAGAGCTCGATCCGGCCTCGGTCGGGTCTCAACGAACTCCTACTCGGCGATCTTCGCCACGCCTTCGGTCGACCTCGGCAACGATCACACCCAAGAACATGGCGCCCATCTTTGGCGGTGGCTCTAATGATTCTTCATTGTTGCAAAGCTGCTGTCGTTTACTGCGAGGCCGCCAAAGTCAACCTCAACTATCCCTTCACCCGTCATGCGCGAATGGAGATCAATCACGCGCTCCCTCCAAGCATGCCGAACGCCAGAGCGCAGCGTATTTTGGCGAACCAGATAATGCTTGGGTTCGACAAGCGTCATTCAATTTCGGGAGAGGCAGGCGCTCACCTTCACAACGACAGAGCGATGACGTTGTGGACGACAAGAGCTATTCTACCAGTCCGGTGTGGGACAAACAGGACTCCAATACCAATACCAGATCGAGACCGAAGCAGGTTCTTCGCTTGGTTGTTCTTCATGACAGTCAATGGCTCACGAGAGAGCAGTTAGGCGCGAGGATGGCCTAATTTTTCTTTTCCAAACTCGAATCAAGAAGCAGCTGCTCGCCCTCTGGACGCCGCTTATATAAAGCTTGCGGAGGCGAGACCCTCGTGGAGGATCGGCAATCTAATCTCGGACGATCGGACGCAATCAATCATCTGAACGAACACTCCTAGCATCGTTAATTCAACTCGGATGCTAACAGAAGTTGGCCTTCCGCTCCGGTGTTCTCCGGAAGCCTTAGGTTAGCCAAGGGTTTCCCGGTCTCGCCTCCCCTCTCCCGGCTCTAGTTGTCTTTTCATTTCGGGTTATTTTGGTTGTCTGTCGGGCTTGGGCGTGGTCTCCGATTGACTCTTGTATGACTCTGCCCTTCGTGATCCCTTCTTTTTAATGTATGACGTAGCACCGCCACCTTTTCGAATGAAGTGGCATGAGAAAAAAAACTCTTGATTTATATAGTACAAATTAGCGGACAAAGTTGCTATACATGTGAAATACCATCATGCGATCGCCGACCAAGTACAAGCAGTTGCTCCTCCGGCCGGCGCGACGACTTGTGCGGCCAGCAGCACCGCGCTGCTCCTCCCTATGTACACCGCAGGCAGATCCTGGTTCGCCGAGCCCTTGCTAGCACCGGCCGGCGTCCTGGATCGTATTCGTACCTCAGATACGTTCATGCATAGTACTACTACGTCTCACATCGTCGAAAAAACCCTACCGAATCATCGTAAAATAAATAAATAATTAATTAAATAACATCTTGCCTCCATATTTGGTACAGCGCCCGCGTCCTAGAACCATCAAGGAGAGGGAGCGTGCGGCCCCTTAACTTACAAATTTACTTGCCGGTTTCACGAAACACCGACACATATGTTCTATCATGATTATACTGTAATGACATATGAATATTATATGTGTTTATCTCTATTCAGTGTTGCGAAATAAGAAGAACAAAATCCAATCTATCTAATGTTTATTTGTATTTTGATTAATCGAAAAATTGAATTAATCGAATTAAAATATTTTAGTTAATTCGTTTCCGTTTTTTATTTTAATCCGAGAAATTCGATAGCTAATTTGTAAACACTAAATTATTTTAAAACCAAATCAATTAGATCAAAAACCGAATGCACACTGTTGATGTCTAAGACCTTAGATCCCTTAATTGAATTTACGGAAAATATAAACACTGGGCTCTTGGAGATTAAAATAGAGACAATGAGGATTGCTTTTTTTTTGCTAAGCGGCTGTGACAGTACACGAATTACAGGATGGTCTAAGTGATCGCAGAATGCTAATTACCGATTATAGAATGCTAAATTCGAAATTTAAAATGTCAAAAATGCTAGATTGTCGATTGTTCTGAACAATGAGGATTGGCCTCTTATTTATCCTTGAAGAAGGGGTGGCAATTGTTCTTCAAAAGAGCGTCATGCAACTTGGGACATCTTCCGCTAAACAGTGTCCTCTTGTCGAATGGTGCCTTTTTAGAGATAACTTCTGAGTGGTTACGTATACCTGTTAGACAATTATTTGTACGGAGACATATACGGGGAGAACCGCTTGTCCCTGACCAGCTTGTTGGTCAGGGCAGCCATTTCACTTGTCGGTGACGATCAATGTGAAGCAAGATTTTGATCATCTTTAACTAAATTGGTGGGAAATCTAACTGTTCAAATAGAGATAATCTTAAAAGCTGGTCGGGGCAGTCATTTCACTGGTCAGAGACGATTAATGTGAAGCAAGATTTTGATCATCTTTAACTAAACTGATGGAAAATTTAACCGTTCAAATAGAGATAATCTTTATTTTAATATGTTATAAACCTAAATAAAAAACAGGACTTTAACTCGCCACCCACCCCTACCAAATGACCCAATTCTCACGTCGCCGCGACCGACCTGGACGAAACACCCATCCAACGACGCCTCCTCACTCCTCGACCAGGCGACCGTAAAGCCCAAATTCGAGTCCAATGACGCGTCGGCACGGCGGCCGCACGGGTGGTTTTTCCCGGCGAACTGGCACGGGAGTTCTGCGCTGCGCTGCGCCCATGGATTGGGCAATGAACGCACATGTGCGTGCGTCCGAGAGCTGCTCACCATCCCCTCTCTAGTACGAACATGCTGAAAGTCGCGGGATTATATCCGATCTGGATGTCTCCGTGTCGGTGAAGAAGCTTTTCAAAAAAATAATACAATTTTAAAATAAAAGTGCAGAAAAATACGTTCAAAAATAATTACAAAAATATATGTCTGTCACGAATTCATCTAGCAACAGAAGCCTATCGCTAAATAAATCAATTATAAAACTGTTTGTTAAATAAAACTTTGTCATCAATCCATTTGACAACAAATTTTTATCATTCGACAATGGATAGATAGTAAGCTTTATCAAAATGAATTGTCGATAGAGATATATTTATGTGATTTATTTTTATATATTGTTTGTACACTTTATTTTAAGAATATATTATTTAAAAAAATCGGTGAAGAAGCTGATGTCATTGCTTCGCTGTCTCGGAAGAGACAAAACAAGAGGCTAGCTACAATAAACTCAGCGGGTTGCACTCTTCCTATAAACAATTTCAGTGTACAATAAATTCACTGTATTGTAGCAACATCGCGCGTCGTTTGCTTTCTCTATGATCTGCTGACCTACGATGCAAGAGATAGCAAAGCAGCGTTTGACGGAAAACTTCCGTGTGTCGAGCGATTGTCTCACCAAACTGGCGATACGGCCAAATAGCTCGTCGCTACGTGCCTTCCTGCTGCATGTTTTGGCGCCATTCCCCCGACATGCCGCGACGCGACTCGCCCCGCTGCCCCCTGCGTTCGCTTTCACCGCTCGCTTCTAAATACGAAAGACCACATCGAATCGAGATTAACCCAACCCCCGCACGAAACGCAACTGAATCGGATCCGCGCGTCGCGTCTCGTGAGCCCAAGAAAGCCGCGATTAGATGGCGGAGATCCCGGTGATCAACCTGCGGCTCGTCGGCGCGAGCCCGCAGGAGTCGGCGCGGCTGCGGGGCGCGTGCAAGCGGCTGGGGTGCTTCCGCGTGGCCGGCCACGGCGTGCCCGCGCAGCTCCAGGCCGAGATGAAGGCCGCCGTGCGCGTTCTCTTCGACCTCCCCGACGACGCCAAGCGCCGCAACACCGATATCATCGCCGGCAGCGGCTACGTCGCGCCCAGCTCCGCCAACCCACTCTACGAGGCCTTCGGTCTCTGTGACGCCGCCGCCCCCGCTGACGTCGACGCCTTCTGCGCGCGCCTCGACGCGCCGCCCCACGTCAGGTGAGGGATGAAAAAACGCATCTTTCTTGCTCCTTTCGGGAGCTGGGATCCTTAAAATTTGACCTCAAGAAACACAATCTGGCGCAGGGAGACCGTCAAGAGCTACGCCGAGAGGATGCACGAGCTGATCGTCGACGTCGCCGGCAAGGTGGCCTCTAGCCTGGGGCTGCAGGGCCACTCGTTCCAGGACTGGCCGTGCCAGTTCCGCATGAACAGGTACAACTACACGGAAGACACCGTGGGATCCCCCGGCGTGCAGATCCACACGGACTCCGGCTTCCTCACCGTGCTCCAAGAAGACGAGTGCGTCGGCGGCCTCGAGGTGCTGGACCCCGCCACCGGCGAGTTCGTCCCCGTGGACCCCCTCCCCGGATCGTTCCTCGTCAACATCGGTGACGTCGGCACGGTACCATCATTTTCAGTAGAATTGATTCTTGGCAAATTCGCTCTGTTCACTAGTCTGGCCCTCTCATCAATCCCGTTTCAGGCGTGGAGCAACGGGAGGCTGCACAACGTAAAGCACCGGGTGCAGTGCGTGGCGGCGGCGCCGCGCATCTCGATCGCTATGTTTCTGCTCGCGCCCAAGGACGACAGGGTGTGCGCGCCGGAGGCGTTCGTGGACGCGGAGCACCCGCGCCGGTTCAAGGCGTTCAACTATGACGATTACCGGAGGCTTCGGCTGTCCACCGGCGAGCGCGCCGGCGAGGCGCTCGCGCGGATGGAGGCGTGACGTGGCCGGATTGCTGTTGGTGGCGCTGGGAATTGGGAGCTGTCGATGGACGAGTACCGTTGACCCGTTCAGTTAGCTTTCGATTGATCATAATGTTTTGACTGCTGAGCCCTGTGAGGCTGTGGATTGTCGTCGGTTTCGATCAATAAAATCTTGTTCGACTTTTTTCTCTACCGCAACCCCCACCGCGGTTCAGAAGCAGACATGCAGATTTCGCATACTCGGTTACCATACCATTGAGTATTAAAAATTTTTATGGTATATTAAGAAGGGGTGTTACTGACTAAAGATAATTTAGTAATGCGTAATTGACGTGGGGATAAATCCTACTATTATTGCAGTTCTACTGAAACTATTCAACACCTGTTCATAGATTGTTATTATGCTAAATTTCTGTGACGAGTAGTATACATGACTTTTGATATTGACCCACCTGCAAATATTCATCATTTATTCAATGGGTGGGTAAACCAGGGGAGGTCGCACTGTGTTTATGTTTTACTTTCGGGACGCAATTGAATTTGTTGGACCTTATGGCTCACAAGGAATGATATTGTTTTTATAAGTTTAATATCTAAATCTTTCTTACGTGTCTTGTTTAGAGGAACACACAAGCTTTCACACATGGGCCAAATTACGTCAAGTGATTCAAACAAAGAGAGTCTTCTAGATGTTTGTCTAAGTCGAGACAACATGCGGTATGCTTATTTGCTTCGTTTGGTTGGCCTTTTGTGGCTAGGATTAGTTATCCTGCTTTGATGTTTTTGGTTCACTTGTCGGAACGGTTTTGATTCTCGAGTCTGTAATAAGTATGGATGATTCTCTCATGGAGAGATGAAGTTTAAAATTTTGTTTTTCCATCATCTAAAAAAATGCGTTAAGGCGGAGGTAGCGGTGGTATATAGCGGGTAGCCTCCCTGCTTCCTTAAAGTACCTCCTGGCTGTTCTGGATAGCTATTTAACGGGTAAAAGCTTCGCTCATATTTATTTTCATATTTTTCTTGAACGTGATACTGTGCATGGATAGTCCTGATACGGATATAAGTACGATAATGTCAAATATAGATATAGATCGAATACTTAATCGAATCGGATACGTTTAATATTTAACGAAACATGATGACCCCTTAGATTGTGAAAGGACAGGATGTCGCCTAGATGGGGTGAATAGGCGAATAATAAATTTAAAACTAAGTCACAAATGAATAAAACTTTCCCAAAGGTGTTAGCCTAGACTATCCGAAAGCATTACTCCTGATATTCTAAGATATCCGGACTATCCGGGTTTTTGTCCGAGTCTCCGGATTAACCCTTCGGTATGGATTAAACTTCACCTATCCTGAGTCTCCGTTAAATGTCCTGGATACTCCAAGTTGACACCTCGAGATGAAATTTTTAATCTCTTCAATTTTAATCAAACTATTTGAACACAAAGATTCTAAATACTATCAGGTACCTAGAACAAGTAGAGATCTAGTAGAAAACTTAATAGAAAAGTAGATCGGGCAATTTCAAGATTCAAAATCAAATGCTTTAGCAAGAACAAGAAGTAAGCATGAAGACAATAATTTTTCACCCGAGGTTCGGATCCTTGAGGATCCCACGCTCGCTGAGATGGCTCTCATCACACTTGAGTCGAGGTCTCTTTCAACCCTCTTACTCTCGGTGTTGCACAAATGCACTCTGGGTTTCAAGCGCTTGACACTTGAGAGGGTGTCTTTCAAACCTCTTCCTCCCTGTTACACAAATGCACTCACGGTCTTCACTTCTTTGATTCCTTCTCTATGAGGCGAACCGCCTTAACAAACTTCCTACTACCAACCACACAAAGCTACGGTGGCTCAGAGGCGACCTTCTAGCCATCTAGGAGTCCTCAACCTCCAAGAGTAACAAATGCTCACGAAGAACAAGCTTGGAGATGAAATCAAGTGCTCAAACAACTCAAATCTCACTCAACCTAACACCTCACTCAAACCCTTCCCAACCCTTCTCACAAAGGGATCACTTAGATCTAAGGGTAGAGGGTGTTTAGGGGCTCAAGAACAAGAGGAGAACCCCTCAAAGCTACAGGATAACTGCACTTTCCAAATGGGGAAGAGATCGCTATGTTTTCGCCGCGCCAAGGACAACAGGTGCGGCCGAGGCGTCAGGACGCGTGAGCACCCGCCACGCCTTCAATGCGTTCAACTATGACGACTACCGGAGGCTTCTGCTCATCCGAACACGGCGAGGGCTTCAAGAGGGCGCCATGATGGAGGCGTGACGTGGCCGGATTGCCGGTGGTGGCGCCGGGAATTGGGAGTCGTTGATGGACTCCAGTACCGCTGACCTGCTCAGCTAGCTTGATTGATCATAATGTTTTGACTGCCGAGCCTGTGGAGGTCTTGGATTGTCGTTGGTTTCGATCAATAAAATCTTGTTCGACTTTTTTTTCACCGCAACCCCCACCGCGTTCGTATGCATATGCGATTTCAAGATACTCTGCTACCATACCATTGAATATTAAAATTTTCTTATGGTATATTAAGAAAGGGTGTTACTGACTAAAGATAATTTAGTAATGCGTAATTGGCGTGGGGATAAATCCTACTATTATTGCAGTTCTACTGAAACTATTCAACACCTGTTCATAGATTGTTATTATGCTAAATTTCTGTGGCGAGTAGTATGCATGACTTTTGGTATTGACCCACCTGCAAATATTCATCATTTATTCAATGGGTGGGTAAACCAGGGAGGGTCAGACCAGGTTTATGTTTTACTTTCAGACGCAGCCGGAATTTGTTGGACCTTATGGCTCACAAGGAATGATATCTGTTTTTTATAAGCGAATACCTAAATCTTTCTTACAGGTCTTGTTTAGAGGAACACACTGGCTTCGTACATGGGCCAAATTACAACGAAGTGATTCAAACAAAGAGAGTCTTCTAGATGTTTGTCGCAAGCTGGAGACAACGGCGTTGCAGTTATTTGCTTCGTTTGGTTGGCCTTTTGTGGCTAGGATTAGTTATCCTGTTTGATGTTTTTGGTTCACTTGTCGGAACGGTTTTGATTCTGAGTCTGTAATAAGTATGGACTGATTCTCTCATGGAGAGATGAAGCCGAAATTTTGTTTTTCCATCATCTAAAAAAAATGCAGAGGTTGGCGGAGGTAGCAGGTGGTAGCATAGGGTAGTCATTGCCTGGCTTCCCAAAGTACCTCTGCGCTGTCTCGACACTTACTTAACGGGTAAAAGCTTCGTCATATTTATTTTCATATTTTTTCTTGAACGTGGATACAGGCATGGATAGTCCGGATACGGATATAAGTACAGATAATGTCAAATATAGATATAGATCGAATACTTAATCGAATCGGATACGTTTCGAATATTTAACGAAACATGATGACCCCTTAGATTGTGAAAGGACAGGGGATGTCGTCTAGATGGGGGTGAATAGGCGAATAATAAATTTAAAACTAAGTCACAGCGGAATAAAACTTTCCCAAAGGTGTTAGCCCGGACTATCCGAAAGCTTTCTCCTGATATTCTCTAAGATATCCCGACTATCCGGGTTTTGTCCGGAGTCTCCGGATTAACCCCTTCGGTATGGATTAAACTTCACCTATCCGGAGTCTCCGGGTTAAATGTCCGGATACTCCGGGTTGGACACCTCGAGATGAAATTTTTAATCTCTTCAATTTTTAATCAAACTATTTGAACACAAAGATTCTAAATACTATCAGGTACCTAGAACAAGTAGAGATCTAGTAGAAAACTTAATAGAAAAGTAGATCGGGCAATTTCAAGATTCAAAATCAAATGCTTTAGCAAGAACAAGAAGTAAGCATGAAGACAATAATTTTTCACCCGAAGTTCGGATCCTTGAGGGGATCCTACGTCTCCGTTGAGATGGCTCGGTCACACTTGAGTCGAGGTCTCTTTCAACCCTCTTACTCTCGGTGTTGCACAAATGCACTCGCCGGTTTCAACTGCTTTGACACTTGAGCCGGGGTGTCTTTCAAACCTCTTCCTCCCGGTGTTACACAAATGCACTCACCGGTCTTCACTTCTTTGATTCCTTCCCTTGTGGAGGCGGAATCCGGCCTTAACAAACTTCCTACGACCAACCACACAAAGCTACGGTGGCTCGTAGGCGACCTTCTAGCCATCTAGGAGTCCTCAACCTCCAAGAGTAACAAATGCTCACGAAGAACAAGCTTGGAGATGAAATCAAGTGCTCAAACAACTCAAATCTCACTCAACCTAACACCTCACTCCTCAAACCCTTCCCAACCCTTCTCACAAAGGGACCACTTAGATCTAAGGGTAGAGGGGTGTTTAGGGGCTCAAGAACAAGAGGAGAACCCTCAAAGCTACAGGATAACGGCACTTTCCAAATGGGGAAGAGATCGCTATGCGCCGCCGCGCCAGGCGACGCATTGTGGTGTGGGCGCGAGGTCAGTACGCCGTGAGCACCGCGCTTTGCAAGGCGTTTCAACTATGACGACTACCGAGGCTTTACCGTCTGTCCACCGTAGCGCCACCATGAAGCGCCGCTACGCGATGGAGGCGTGACGTGCGGGCCGATTGGCCGTGGTGGCGCCGAATTGGGAGCTGCCGCTGGACGATTTAGTACCGCTTGACCCGCTTCGCTTAGCTTGATTGATCATAATGTTTGATGACCGAGCCCTATGAGGCTCGTGGATTGTCGCTTCGGTTTCGATCAATAAAATCTTGTTCGACTTTTTTCTCTACCGCAACCCCCCCACCGCGTTCGTGGCGCACATGCGATTTCGTGATACTCTGCTACCATACCATTGAGTATTAAAATTTTTTATGGTATATTAAGAAGGGGTGTTAATGACTAAAGATAATTTAGTAATGCGTAATTGACGGGGATAAATCCTACTATTATTGCGCTTCATGAAACTATTCAACACTGCTCATAGATTGTTATTATGCTAAATTTCGTGGCGAGTAGTATACATGACTTTTGGTATTGACCCACCCGCAAATATTCATCATTTATTCAATGGGTGGGTAAACCAGGAGGGTCGCACTGTGTTTATGTTTTACTTTTCGCTTAAATTGAATTTGTTGGACCTTATGGCTCACAAGGAATGATATTGTTTTTTATAAGCGAATATCTAAATCTTTCTTACAGGTCTTGTTTAGAGGAACACACTGGCTTCGTACATGGGCCAAATTACAGCGAAGTGATTCAAACAAAGAGAGTCTTCTAGATGTTTGTCACAAGCTGGAGACAACGGCGTTGCAGTTATTTGCTTCGTTTGGTTGGCCTTTTGTGGCTAGGATTAGTTATCCTGTTTGATGTTTTTGGTTCACTTGTCGGAACGGTTTTGATTCTGAGTCTGTAATAAGTATGGACTGATTCTCTCATGGAGAGATGAAGCCGGAAATTTTGTTTTTCCATCATCTAAAAAAAATGCAGAAGTTGGCGGAGGTAGCAGGGTGGCATAGCGGGGTAGCTGCCCCAAGCCCTAAAGTACTCCTACGCTAGTTCTCGACACTATTTAACGGGTAAAAGCTTCGTCATATTTATTTTCATATTTTTTCTTGAACGTGGATACAGGCATGGATAGTCCGGATACGGATATAAGTACAGATAATGTCAAATATAGATATAGATCGAATACGAATCGAATCGGATACGTTTCGAATATTTAACGAAACATGATGACCCCTTAGATTGTGAAAGGACAGGGGATGTCGTCTAGATGGGGGTGAATAGGCGAATAATAAATTTAAAACTAAGTCACAGCGGAATAAAACTTTCCCAAAGGTGTTAGCGCCTGACTATCCGAAGTTATTCTCGATACTCCTAAGATATCCAGGACTATCCGGGGTTTTTGTCCGAGTTCCGGATTAACCCCTTCGGTATGGATTAAACTTCACCTATCCGAGTCTCCGGTTAAATGTCCTGATACTCCAAGTTGACACCTCGAGATGAAATTTTTAATCTCTTCAATTTTAATCAAACTATTTGAACACAAAGATTCTAAATACTATCAGGTACCTAGAACAAGTAGAGATCTAGTAGAAAACTTAATAGAAAAGTAGATCGGGCAATTTCAAGATTCAAAATCAAATGCTTTAGCAAGAACAAGAAGTAAGCATGAAGACAATAATTTTTCACCCGAAGTTCGGATCCTTGAGGGGATCCTACGTCTTCGTTGAGGTGGCTCGGTCACACTTGAGTCGAGGTCTCTTTCAACCCTCTTACTCCCGGTGTTGCACAAATGCACTCGCCGGTTTCAACTGCTTTGACACTTGAGCCGGGGTGTCTTTCAACCTTCTTCCTCCCGTTGTTACACAAATGCACTCACCGGTCTTCACTTTTTGATTCCTTCTCAGTGAGGCGGAACCGCCTTAACAAACTTCCCACGGCCAACCACACAAAGCTACGGTGGCTCAGAGGCGACCTTCTAGCCATCTAGGAGTCCTCAACCTCCAAGAGTAACAAATGCTCACAAAGAACAAGTTTGGAGATGAAATCAAGTGCTCAAACAACTCAAATCTCACTCAACCTAACACCTCACTCCTCAAACCCTTCCCAACCCTTCTCACAAAGGGGATCACTTAGATCTAAGGGTAGAGGGGTGTTTAGGGGGCTCAATAACAAGAGGAGAACCCCTCAAAGCTGCAGGATAACGGCCACTTTCCAAATGGGGAAGAGAGGGTTTTAAATAGAGGTCCCCAAAACTAGCCGTTTGAACTACGCAAAATCCGGATACTCCAGACTTAACCCCGGATACTCTGGACACCCCGGATACTCCGAACTTAACCCGGATACTCCGGATTGACCAAACCGAGAGAACCAACCCGGATACTCCGGACTTAACTCCGGATTCTCCGGATTGGACTGAGCAGCCCGACGAAAACGAGCATAACTTTTGACTCCGGACTCCGATTTAAGTGATTTTAGACTCTATTGAAAGCTAAGAACGAGGGCTACACAACTAATAAGGTTTCACTACCCAAATCTCAAAGGATAAATCTAAATTTCACAAAGAATCCAAGAGAAACCTACAATTCTCACTTTCCGGCACCACCAACACCACTCTCTCTCTAAGTTTCACAAGGATGGATCACTTGAGCACTTGACACATCTAAAAGTCATTCTATGTTGCATCCCTCTTAATAGTACGGCAATCCTTAGACTCAAATTAAATCAAAGATAATACAAGTCTAGAAATAGTCACTTGCCGTCTTCTTTCTTAATGCCGGTGCATGAAGACCTTTACCATATAATTGATGACATCTTCGCCTTATCCAATTTGACTAGATTCACCTCATTAGACTCTCGTCCTATCAATCTTGACTTGATCATCCTCTCCGACGATCTCCACGCCAAGTCAATCTTGACTTAGTCCTCAACTCTTGGTGACACCGCCGTCTTGTTGACCTGGGCTTAACGATCATCCTCCACGATACCTTGGTCATCGTACACACACGGGACCTAATTCTTTCCAAACCACTCATGAAAAGCATTAGTCCCAAAAACTCAATAGGTATGAAGAAATTGATATTTGTGAGCAGTTGATTACCATAAGTGTTTCATATAAAGAAGCACAATATAAATGAAAACACTTGACATAAGAAATGTTCTCTACTAAGTACATCATGATGAATATGTGATTGATCTATATATACTAGAGAGATAATTGCCGATATGATGAATCAATTAAATCATGGCAAGGATCACAATCTTTACTTAAATAAAGCACATGATAGAATATACACATAACCCCTTAGATTGTACATAAAAAATCAGCGAAAACACATAATTAATTGATTTGATCAAAATATTATTGAAAATTGTACAAATATAAGTATTTTTATCCACTTAGACAATAGTTATATACCATATTGCAAACAAAATTATATAAGACTTAGTTTATCACACACAGACGATTAGTTCATTATACACGTAGATTGAAACACAAAAATGAGATAATCATCACTCAAAGATGCAAATGGAAGCAAACACATAACACACTAAAAGTTTGATAATATTTAGATACCATGTCTCTAGAAAAAGTATATAACACTTCATGTAATGACCCAAGATTTATATTTTTTGTTGAATTATGTTTAAAATAATAAATTATGTATTTATGAGTTTTTATGCATTTTAGCTACTTATTTAAAATATTTTCCTATTAAGAATAGCAATGTTTGAATTTTTGAGAAAATTTAAAATCTGATAAAATCTTGAAAATAATTTTTAAAATGTTATATTATATATGGAACTTTCTCAAAAAAATTTTGAAGTTGGTTTGCTAATTTTAATAATTGAAACTTGCTTTATGGATTAATTAAATTAGAAAATAATTTTGAGATTAAGAAACCTTTTAAGGCCAAAAGAATAGTCTTGGTCTAGTCTACATGTATATCTAGATATCTGACCCATAAATATCTGGATTATCCAAATCCATATCCGTATCTGACGGATATTGAGTTATCAAACCCGTATCTGACAAAAAGAAATCTATATCCATATCCAATCCAATACCATATGATAAATATCAGATCTAACAGAATCCATATCCAAAAATATCTAAACCGATTAGAGACCATCCGATCTATTTTCATGCTCCGAGCTCAGATGAATGCAAATGGAAGAAAGACGATGGACTGTGGGATATGGTGGCATGGGCTACATAGTGAAGTGGCAAGTGGCCTACGACGGCCCATGTAACATGATTATCATCTGTGGAGGTGTCCCACACGAGCGAACGAGCCGGAGCCGCCGCACTGCCCACAGCCCCACACACGACACGAGCAGAGCAAGGCTGAACAACCGAGGTTGCCGAGCGAGAGAAGATCGGCAGACGAAGCGACTTCGCCTGCGGGACGCGGCCAGGAGAGCGCCACGCGCGTCGAGGGCGTGCAGCCAAGGAAACGTGGCGCCCGGCCGCAGCGAGCGTTGACTCTGTGCGGCCGGCGGGGCTTGGCGACTTCTTGCGGGGCGCGGCCAGGCTTGCCCCTCAATCTGAAGTCTTAAGCCTTAAAAATCGCAATGTTCCACTCTCTGGCTACGCCAGAATTTGCGATGCTCTCTTCATCGGTCGCCTTCTCACCACTCCGCCGCCTAAACCCTACCTCCGCCGCCGCTCGCCGGAGCGCCGCCGCCGCCATCACGATGCGGGACCGGAGCAAGAACCGGAAGCCGACGCAGCGCGGGCGCTACCTCAGCACCGAGGCCATCCAGGTCGTGCAGTCCCTGAAGCGCACCGCCCTTCGCGGCGCGCCCGCCGCCGGCGCAGTCGCGGTGGAGCCCAAGCTGCGGCGGCTCCTGAAGGCCGACATGGTCGCTGTTTTTCGCGAGCTCGCGGCGCAGGGCGAGGCCCTCCTGGCACTCCAGGTACAGCCAACAGCCTTGTTTATGTGTGCTTTACTAGTGGGTTGGCTTGGGTTGGGCCAAATTTCATGTATAATTGTGTGAATCAATTGTTGATAAATGATACGAAATGGTATCAATTGTGCAGAGTTGCTAATTTTGATCACGGGCTTAAACCATGCCTAACCCTTTCATGAGTTTATGTTGTGCCCTGATTGGTAAATCTTTAGCTTATCTTTATGTGAGGAAGTGAGAAACTTCAAGGAGACAACCAATTTTGAGAATAAAAATGATTTGACTAAAATATTTTCACATTCGTGGACTACCCCTGTGTGCACTCACTGTTGCTGTTTATGAACCTTTGTTGTGGTTCCATACCAAACAGTAGAAAAGGGAGGACCCCTGGATTTTCACCCTGTGCGAGGGGGGTGGTGAGCCCGAGCCCCGAGGTCCTTGAGGAAGGAGAGCAGCACAGAGATGCAAATGTGTAATATTGTAAAAAATCGTGTGTCCCCTTGTTCGTTACTCAGGAGGGCCTATTTATAGAGTTACATGAGAGGCTGTGTGGGATTACAATGCTACCCCTACGACCTCCATGGATCTTGCCCACCACGTTGCCCTCTTTGTCTACAGGTTGCTACGACCCCCTTTGATTGAGCTTAGGTCTTGTCCGAGCCAGACCCACTTCGCTGGTGCCGAAGTGGTGTCTCACTCGACCGGGGTTGCTACTGTTGTCTCTTCTGGAGACCCTTTGTATGGTGCGAGTCTTCCAGTGACCCTTCGCATGGTGTGAGGGGGTACACTGAACCCCTCGCTAGTGTGGGCGCTGCTTCCTATCTTGTTGGCCTTTGGGTTCGATTTGTTAGTTACGAGGCCCATTTTGCCGCCTCATTAATGCCAAACGGGGGCGATCTTGCTTGGCGCTTCGCCTAGTCGATGGGGATGGTGGGCCAACCATACAATAACCTTCTTGGGCATTAGGGTGGATATGTTATATTTCTAGCCTGATCCACCAATTTATCACTAGAGAAAACTTAAGCTATTCGTGAACGATGGGTTTAGACCCCCTACCATCCTTCGGAAATAGTATGAAGTACTACTCAATACCCTTACTAGTCACAATTGTCTAAATTTTTGCCCACTTTGATCCATGCCAATGATTTTTCATTGGACAGGTGCAGCGGATGTGCCATAGATGCCATTTGTTAAGCATACCAGGGGATATAAATATGTGAAAAATGGATAACTGGATATGTGTTACACTCGATACCCCTTATGCTAACTGCCCTCGATCGGATTAGAGTTTTGTGAGATACCACACGAGCATGCACGGTCTCAAGAACGGAGAAGATGAATCTCATAGAAAGACCCAAAATAACAACGTTGAAGCAACCACGACGAGTGAGATTTGGCGAAGCCGATCGCAAATTTTTAAGCACAACATTAAAGAAGTACAAAGGATTGTTGCTTTCTCACAACCTCTCAAACCTTTTACGACCCTCTGATGCAAATTCTTTAAGCACAACCTCAAAGGAGTACAAAGCATTATTGCTTTCTCACAATCTCTCGAACTTTTTAGGACCCTCTGATCCTTGCCCTATGCAAGAATCTAATACTAAATAATAACCTAGTCTCTAATCCTCCCATGCACCGCTTGCTTTGGATGAGTTAGTTTGTGGCTTCTTGGTTGTTTGCGTTCTCTTTGACCACCTTATGAGTTTATATAGTCCCCTTTGTCCTCCTCCAAAGCAAATAGAAATTCTAATGCTATTAGGATTCATCTATCCTAAAAGACTAGATATGAGTCACCATAATTAACAATATGGTCCCTTGCGTCATTTTGCAAGAAGAATCTTAAATAGCAAGGTTGTGTTAACATATCTTATTTAAGAATGATGCACATGTATAGTTGGCATGAATAAAGATCCATTTGCAGTACATAGGGTTGCCAATATCTAGTTTATTGTTGTTGCTCTTTAACCATTATGTTGGGTAAACTAGCAAGTTGGCCCACACATTTGCGCTACTAGATTTGGTACATATCATTCTCATATTTGGTATTGATATTTGCCCATATCAAGTTGTTTAATTTCTTTTCCTAAGGGGGAGTTGATTTTATTGGCCATTTAGTTATCCTTGAGATGCCTGTGTGCCACTTCTATTAGATAGACATTCAAAATTATATGTAAAAAACTTTGTAGCCTAAGTACATCTTGAGGTTCGTAAAACAAAATACGCCAAGAGGAAACTTAATTGATGTTTTGGTAAAAAATTTGCTCCATTTGAGCAAATTTATCTAGCATGGTGATCCGCGCACACATTGCATGGCTAGATTTATTACAAATTTTAGTTTTTTAAGGGGTCCATTTGCATCTTTAAGGATACAACTTTGATCATTTAAACTATCTTATATTTTCGATAATGTCCTTTTGAGGTGAATATTTGAATGATAATTGAAGCCAAACAAATCTTCACGAAACACAGTTGAATGATAATATCTATTTGAGCCTAATACGTTGCATGATCCTTGAAAAAATAGCTTGGCTCACACCCTATAAGCCTGGCATTGATCCCAAGCAGCTTGTATGTAATTCCTACTCATCAACTCTAATTGATCGTTATCGATAGTATTTTCAAAAATAAACACATATGTTTTAATAGGAAAAGTTGAAGTTCTTCCCAAATAACTTGGGAGTTTTAGACCCTACTTAGAACAAATTTGTCAATTCAATATGTTGCATAATTGCATTGAGACAAATATGTAGCAATTGATTTGAAAATATTAGCATCAGCTCAACTTTTCTTGACACATTGATAGTCAGTAGCCCCTTGTTAATGTGCACATGGACAATCTTAGAGGTAAATCATCAAATTAAATAAAGATATTAAATAGAGATGGAAGGAACTTGCATATCTGGATGAGGGACCTGCGTATCTGAACAAATCATAATAATCCAAGAAGCACTTGACGAAGGAGAAGCGGAGTTTGATTGCCTGCTCCATGCATATTCCATCTAGAGTCCAGACCTCAGGTTGCTGCCTTTGTTCAGTGTATCTCAAGACGATGGCCACCATGCAGCGCAGCTCCCAGTCGGACAGTCGACGCTCCTCAACATCACCGACTTGATGGCGCCTCTAGCCCGGTGGCCCACAAGTTTATGGTGTGATATCTTTGATGTCTTGTTCTGCTGCTCGCACTCAGATCTCCACATCGGCTTTTCTCCTGTACCAAATCATCATGCAGTCGGATTGTTAATGGCTCTCAAACACAATTTCATCTACGCACGGCGAGCGGAAGGCTAGAATCTACCATAACCCTTGTGAGCAGAAGTTGTATTAGAGTTGTATTCAATACAGAAGTTGTATTCTTCACAAATTTGTCATAGATATACGCCATTATGAGCCGTGATAATCTGGACCCACAACAATCAACGGTATAGATCTTTCTCTTTTCCTACCGATTAAGTGAGAATTTCTACCCTTAGAGAGTGAACGGCTTCAGTAGCAATATTCCAGCTGCTCTGGTAAGATGACTAACCTTGCTCACTTTGATATAATAATATGATAATATATACATATATGGCTTTGTTGGGAATTTACATGTCAGTTTACTCACTATTCATTTAGTTTTTACTGCATTCTTATCTGTCCTTTGGATTCCTAGATGGTGCTGGCAAGCAGAAACTTCTTGTCCAGAACTGAGAAATGCACACTGAGATGCCTCTCGATGTTGTCGTATCTTCTAGGTATTTGAGGAGATTCGGAAGGAGCACTGGTACAAGCCTAGGTTGGTGTGGTATGCTGATCTTATTACAGTGCTTACCAGTAAAGGTTTGCGGTCCGAGGTTAGCAAAGCCTGTTCATATCTGAAGACGGAACAATTGGAACCCAGCACTGATGGTTTCAATCTGCTGCTGAAGGCACTCCTGGATGCTGAGTTCACGCAATTAACAATGGACTGCTTCCATCTAATGAAACTATGGGACAGTGAACCTGACAGGATAACATACAGAACATTGATCAAAGGTCTTGAATCCCTAGGAGAGATGGATCTGTCTGCAGAGATAAGGTTGGAAGCAGAAAATGATTATGGTGACCACTTGGACTTCCTCGATGAAGAGGAGACGGTCGAGACTTGCACAAGTAGTTCTTAACAGGATGGATCAATGGTGTTATGGTGGTGTTTATATTTGTAAAGGTTAGAACGCTTACATGTCAATTTGGAAATCATTTAAAAAATATCATGCAGTGTTAGAACAGATGGATGGAAGGGCACATAATCTTGGACCCAACAGAACATGTCCCTTTCAGAAGTTCTCTGTGTATAATCGTATTGTTGTTTCCTAACGTAGTCACTATGCGGTAGAATCAATTACTGTTCTCTTTTCATGTGTGTGTCTATATATATATATATATCTACTACTTCTAATTAGGAGTTGGTGGCGGTCGTCCGTTCTTCTCCAAAGTATCTAATCAATTGGATCTAACATGCATGGCTGAGATGGAAGAGGATTTAACCCGTTTCACTCTTTCAGCTGCCACTCTCTCTCCAACCTCCATGTATCAAGTTATTAAAACCCCAAACCCTCTCTCATCTCTTCTCTCCTAGGTTTTAGAGTTTCACAGCGGCAACCGCCTCATCGGGGACGAGATACGATGTAGCCGCCGATGAACGGGCAACATGCCCAACGCTGCAGGCCCCCGAGGTGCCGCCTCAGCAGTAGCAATTCCCCACGCTGCAGTGCTACTAGGCGTCGCTATAGTACTACCAGGGGCCACCGCAGTGCTACCAGCTGGGTCCCCCGCACGCTTCTTTGCTGGTGATGTGGGGCCACCCGAGCAGAGCTTTCTTCTGTCTGGCGCCCTCGCCGGCTGCGAAGCATATGCACCTCGCCACTCAAGATGCGCTCACCGTCGCAAAGACATAGGGAGGCGGTGATGATGGGCTCGCACCACAGCGAGGAGATCAGGTCCCTGTGGATTGGAGATCTCCGATATTGGATGGATGATGCCTACCTCTTCAACGCCTTTGCACCCATAGGGTAGCAGGTGTTGCCTCTCTCGGTCGATTTATCGATCTCGAATTATGGGGTTACAAATTTACAATGCCGAGTGCTATGATGTTATTATTTAAAATTGTGAAATTAAAGATAATTTTTAGCTCAAGTTTGTAAATATGTGTTTGGATTTTGTATGTTCCGATGAATTGATTTAAACATTCAACTCTTGCACATTTAAAGTGAACAATATCATTTGGACAAAGTTAGTACTTTTTGCAAATGCATTTTTTTATCGCAAATTGAGTTTTCGTTGCAACGCACGGGCACATGACTAGTGTGTGTGTGTCTATATATATATATATATATATATATATGAAAATGATTGCATACTCCTGGGTGTACGTACTCCTACCTCCAGTATTGTAAGTTTAACCTTCATTAGTTATGGTTTTGGTGTTAATGACAAATCTAATATTGTGATTATCCATTAATGTGATTTTGTTATTAATGACAAATCTTATATCGAGACTAACTTGTTTATTTAGAATATCTTTGATTAGTCTCATCGCATTGAAAAATGGAAAACCCAAGGTATTTTTGCATATTCATTCTAGTATTAGTTGCATACTTTGGAGTCAAGTTAAAATATGAATGTCCCCGTTATATTAACCACAAAATGTGCATCATGTTTCCCAATCCATATATTACATGGATGCACACACTTAGGGGGAGTTCGTGGTTTAACTTGATAGTTTTATTGTATTGATCTATTATTTATTGACACATATAAGGATCAAGACAAAGAAACTAAATCCTTGAGTATATATTTGAATTGCCTAGTTATAAGTATACTCATGGTAATGTAGGATATACTCTTGACGGATACCGGGACATAGGTATCCCCGCTGCCCAGAGAAGCATATGGGCCGTCGCCACCTCGAGCCTCGAACAAGAAGTCCTACTCGGAGGCCCACGGCTTCAGGCCAATCCGACCCAAAGGGTGGTCCCAACCGACGAATGAGTCGACGCTCGAAAGCAAGACTCAAAGAATCGAAAGGCGGCCGACCCGGCCCTCACGAGGGCTCTCGGTTCCCGACCAAGTCAATCGAGAAGATCCGACTAAGCGCCACAGCCAGGCGCCCACAAGCTACGGCAATGGCGATTCGAGGGCCGACCAGCAGGTCGGACAAACCAGAGCCTCGAACAAAGCTCGACCATCTTCACCAAAGGCGGACGTCAAATCACCGGCGACCGGCCTCCATGCGGTTACCTACCAAGTCGACGCGGCTTATCACGACCGAGCCAAGACGGGTGCCATGCGCCTTCCCAAGGCAATTCGCGAAAGGTGACACGCCCGTCGGCAAGACGACATTGCGCAGAAGGCGTACGCCGCTTCCTCGGAACGGACCGAGCCGTCCTCTGCGTCTCCACCAACTCAACACGGACGTGCGACTACCGTCAAAGGTCAAGTCCAAAGAACGACACCGAGGCGGAAGACCGGACTCAGCGAGGAGCCCCATCCATTTTTTTTTCCTTACACGCCCATGTAACTGCGCCTCGGCTATATAAGGGAGGCTTGGCCCCGAGCGAGGCGGCGAACGTCACACGCACAAGTGTAGCAGCCAATTACCCTTACTAAGAGCTCGGTCGCACCCCTAAGCTCCGAGTTCTTCGCACTCGTAGCCCTCCTATCCGACCCCCGTATACGAGGCACTCGCGTAGCCCTCGCTTGTAACTCGACGAGCTCAACAGCATCAATAACAACACTTGCCACCTCGCGAACTGGAGTAGGGACATTCAGCCCGAACCAGTATAAACCTTGGACCCTCTTTTCTCTCTTTGGGTCTAACCATTCAGGGAACGGGAGCGCGCGGCCCCTCAAGACTTACAAATTTACTTGCCGGTTCTCGAAACAAGCGGTTAGCGCGCCCAGTAGGGGCTTATGGCGTCATCGGCGTCTCCGGACTCCCATTTGTTTCCTTGATGGATTCGCCGCCAACGGCTGACGCTTTGTGCTCGAGCCGAATCCGCTGATTCCCTCGACTTGTTCGTCACAGGCGAGAGAGCTCAACCTTGCTCCCCGCGCCCGGGGCGGGCCCTGGTGCTGGACCACATCACCTACACCCTCGACAACCTTCGACTCGAGGCCCCCACGCGGCCTTGAAGTCGACGCCCACCGCAGACCACGCATTTCGTGGCAATGGTCGGCTACGCCGACCTCATCCATGAAATATTGGAGGGTTCCTCCGACAATGACTCGACTCGACGCGGAGCAAGCCGGAGGACCATACTCCTGAAGTGTAACGTGGCGACGAGTAATCGATCGGCCGCTACTTCCCGAGCTAAGAGGCCCGCCACCCGGCCCGAGGCGCCAGAGGCGTCGGCCAAGACGACCGGCTTGGGTCTCTTCAGCCCACCATGACGAGCTTCTCCAAGAACGGAGCTAGAGTTACTGGCGGCGGACTTCGGCAAGGCGAGATCGACCCGTCGGGGCGAGCCACCTCGTGCCCTCAAGTGCGAGCGGCGCAGCGCCCGGCCATGCCGCGCCAGTCTGGAAGAATCGGCGGCGGGAGTCTGCCACGCCGTGCTTCCCTTCCTAGCCAAAGCCTTGCGGCCGCGATGCTACTCGCGGCATCCCGAGCCGAACGAGCGAGGCGGGCTACCTACCAAAGACCTCCGGAGCCGGTAGAGAGCACGCCGTCAGACAAGATGCGCCGACCCGCACTCAACGCTCGAGGTCTCATTCGAACGCCAGAGCGACTTCGCCATGGTAGCAAAAACCACACCGCAGCTTGAGCGGCCAGGCCTCCTACACTCAACGCGTCGGCGCCTCGGCGGCGCCACGATTCGCGACACCCTCGCCTTACGAAAAAGGGCGGTCGCCGATGCGGTTCGTTCGCGGTCAGACAATGATCGGCGGCCACGACCCATGATCCGAGCGAAGGCCAGGCCTCAGGCATTCTCGCGGGAGATCCGCCGCGCGGATTTCCCCGCCCGTTTCCGGGCACCCGTCAACATAGCCAAATACACGGGAGCAACGAACCCCGGTGTTTGGCTCGAAGATTACCGGCTCGCCTGCCGAGCCGGCGGAGCTACTAATGATCTTTTCATCATTCAGTACCTCCCCATTTATCTGGCGGACTTGGCCCGAGCCTGGCTCGAGTACCTGCCCGCCGGAACTATTAGGAACTGGGCCGACTTGAAGAACGTCTTCGTCGGAAACTTCCAGGGCACCTACAAGCGCCCTAGGAACTCCTGGGACCTAAAAAAGGCAAGCGGCGGTAGGAGAGACGCCGGGACTATATCCGCGCTTTCCCAACAATGTAATGAGCTCCCCGATATCAGCGACGCCGATGTCGTAGGGGCGTTCATTTACTGACAAGGCGGCAGTGCGAGCTCGTCCACAAAGGGGTTGCATCAAACCCGAACCACCAAGGAACTGCCGACATTGTTACCAACCACGCCTCGGCGAGGAGCTGTGGGGGCCATCTTCGACAAAGGGAAGGCCAAGCGAGAGTCGGCTCCGGCCCGCCCTTCCGACCACTCCGACAAGCGGAGCGGAAGGAAAACAGCCCGCGAGGACCACACGGCCACCGTCGCCATTTGCCGGACAAGCAACCGACGCGACAGCGCGACCACCTTCGAAGGTTGATGGAGAGCCCATGTCCGCACCACTTCGGTACCCGTCAAACACAAGTATCGGATTGCGAAGTCTCAAGCGCTTCTCTCGAAACCCCCACGGTACCATGGGTAAAGGGAAGAAGCGCGACCCAACGCCGGAGGTCGGGGAGGAGAAGGCAGACGGTGGGTTCCCGGAACCCGATGGATGTCTCATGATCTTCGGCGGGCCGAAGAGCTACGCCGACAAGCGGCGCCAAAAGATCGCCTACCGCGAGGTGCACACGGTGACCCCCGCGGTCCCAAAGTACCTCCGGTGGTCAGAGTCTCCGATCACCTTCGATCGGGCAGACCACCCCGACCACATCCCGCACCCAGAAGGTACCCGCTCGTCGTCGATCCCATCGTGGGGTCGAAGCGCCTCACAAAGGTGCTCATGGACGGCGGTAGCGGTCTCAACATCATGTATGCTGAGACGCTCGACGCCCTGGGAGTTCCGCGCTCAACCCTGCGACCAAGCAAGGCACCTTTCCACGGTGTCATTCCAGGCCAGCAGGCCTACCCCCTTGGGCAGGTCGACCTGCCCGTCACCTTTGGGGGGCCCGAGAACTTCCGCACCGAAAACCTCACTTTTGAGGTTGTGGGGTTCAAGGATCTACCACGCCATCTGGGGAGACCATGTCACGCTAAGTTTATGGCGATCCCCAACTATACTTACTCAAATCGAAGATTCGGGGCCACGGGCATCATTACGTGTCCTCATCCTTCGGCTTCGCTTTAAGCTGCGAGTGAAGCGATTCTTGGTGGCCTCGGCGGTCATCGCGTCCGCCGAGCTCGACAACTACCGGAGGGAAGCCTCCGGATCCGTCCCCGGCTCCAGTAAGTCGGGGCGTGGTCCTTCGAGTCTGCGGAAGACACGAAGGGATCGCGACGATCCCAAGACCCGGCCAAGACCGTCGCGGATAGGGTCCGCCCTCCCGCCAAATAGGAAAGCGCCCGAGGTCGCAAACCGACCAAGCTCGGGGCTCAACTTCGCAGACGGGGCCGCGTCGACCCATTTCGGCAAGCGCGATGTTGCCGTCCTCCGATCGGCCAAATATCAACAAACGCTGCGGCGCTACCAGAGTCGCCAGGTCCCCGCCGAGCCTTCAACATAGGCGACTTGGTCCTGCGCCAAGTTCAGTCCAACGTTGGTAGGCATAAGCTTTCACCTTCGTGGGAAGGCCCCTTCACCGTTGTGGAGGTAATCCGGCCCGGCACCTACCGACTCAAGGACGCCGACGGCAACGTTGTTTCTAACGCTTGGAACATCGAGAAACTCAGGCGGTTTTTTCCCTGAGTTTTTTCCTTAACCAAGACGTCTCTATCAGCCTGACAAACCCGAGCGGCGCGAACCCGCTCGGGGGCTCCAAGTCTACGTGACCTTGTTACGTGGCGCCCTAATCGACCTAAGGTCCTCCCCTTGAAGGAACCGTTTCGACCCGGCTACTACAGGCCTACGTCTTGTAAAAACTCCAGCTTTTTTCTTGACTACGACCACTAAAGTGGTGGTCCGCGGGGCGAAGCGATCTTCATACGGGCGACCCACGAACGGTCGGCAAAGGTTTCTTCACAGGCGGTTAGCGATGATCAGGCGTTCGGCACAGAAAGGAAAGCAAATACGAGAGATGAAACAATGAGTGCAACAAAGCATGCGTTATGTTTCACCAAAAGTACGAAGCACGCCTTACAGACAAGCAAACAAGCAAAAATCTACAAAACGGCAGGTCGGGCCATGAAGACGGAAGGAGGCTTCCCGGCGCCCGGGATACCACGCTTGCACGACGAGTTCAGGGGCGAGCGCGCGACAGCCTCCTAAGGATCTGGGCCGAAGAAGGCATCGTCCTCAGCGTCCTCCCCAGAGCTCCCGCTCGCCTCGGCCTCGTCGTCCGAGACCTCCAGGTGCAGCCGCTCCGCCACCATCTCCGCCGCCCCCGCACTGCTCGCGCTGGCCGGCCACCCAGATCCGGAGAGGCAGAGCCGACAATTCGAAGGAGTTGCGACGCCCGTGGCGCAAAGACGCCAAGACGTGCTCGCCATTAGGCGGCGACCTCCGCCTCACGGCGGAGTGTTCACGAGGGCCCGGGCAGCCCTCCAACGCCTCGGCCGCTTCGGGTGAGGCCGAAGGCACTACGCCACTTGGTGGAATGGGCCTGCTCGTTGGCTCCGCCCCAAGTGGCCTCAGTTCTGCCCATGCTCGTAAGGTGGCGGAGCATGGAGAGGAGAACCTCGCGTGGAGTCGAATCCTTGCTTGGCCACTATCTCGCCTCGCGACCTAAGACGAGCTCCGTTGGGTGCCGCCTCATCTTCGGCGGCTGGACCGCTGCAGGCGCCGTCACTGCGCCCAAGGGCGGCAGAGACCCCACTGGGATACAGGTCAAGGCTGACCGCGATTAGCGCGTCCACCATACTCGCCGCCTCGGCCCTCAAGAGCTACTTCCCGCACAGGGGGGGTGCTGGAGCCACCGGCGGCGCTTGTCAGCACAGCCTGGCCGTCGGACTGCGGCAAGCAAAGATCGAAAACGGACGTCAACTCGGCAGACCCAGCATCTCACCAAAACAACTAGAAAGGGACCTACCCGCGGCGAGGGCTCCAGATGAAGAATCTCGGCGAGGGCAGGTCGAGCCCACCCCTCGCCGCCACGCCGGAGGAGCCCCCCTCCGTCTCGAGGTTTCTTGGGGGGCGAACCCCCAAGGTCCGCCTCCGCCACCCGTTTCCCCGACCTTCTATCATCGCCGCCACCGCTCGCCATAGTGTTGAAAAGAAACTCCTCGAGGAGGCGCTTGGAAGACGAAGAAGGCAAGGGGACGAGGACGTTTGGGCTGGATGTGAGTTTCCACTACCCCAGCGCCCGTATTTATAAGGGCGGTTTCGCGCAGCCGTAAACCGCCATCGCATCGGGCGCTCCGCGAACTCCCCCTGTCACGCCCACCGACCAATGCGCCGACGCGACGGGCATTAAAATCCCACTCCGCATTAAATGCGGCGGTTTATTACCGTGCGAAGGCACCGCCCAGGCGAACGAGCAGCGACCGCCGGTCTTCGCGAGGACAACCTCGGAATGTGCACCAGGCGCCAGCGAGCCGCACGACGACCAACCCAAAGAGATAAGTCACTTGACTCAGTCTCCTTTACCACTACTTCGAAGGACCAGCAATACGTGCCGACCACGGCCTGGTCGCCACGCATCGCTCGGGGGCTCAGGAGCAACATCATTTACATTCATACGGGTCGGCGGTCCGACTGACCACTCAGCCTCCCGGCAGATAACCCATCCGACCCAAGCACTACGACCTACGCCCCAGTGGCTACGGTTTCGAAGTAGCGCTTCGCGGTACGGCTACCTGTGCGGCGTGAGCCACAAGTCAGTCGGAAACGTCCCTTTCCTGCTTAAAATGTAAATGGGTGCTCTCGTTTTTTGACGTCATTCACATTTATACGGGTCGGCGACCCGACCGACCACTCGGCTTCCCTAACGGTAACTGTCGTCCAAAGCCGTGGGCCTCGCCCAGCGGCTACGGTTTCGAAGTAGCGCTTTGCGGTAAGGGGCTACCCGTACGACGCGAGCCACAAGTCAGTCGGGGACATCCCTCTCCTGCTTAAAAATGTGAATGGATGCCTTTGTTCCCAACGTCATTCATATTCATACGGGTCGGCGACCCGACCGACCACTCGGCTTCACTAGCGGGTAACCTGTCCGACCCAAGCGGCTGCGTCCCCCAATGGCTATGGTTTCAAGTGGCGCTTTCTTGATGAGGGGCTACCTATGCGGTCGAGCCCTGTGTCGATCGGAGTCACTCCTCTCCTGCATGAAACATGAATGGACGCTTTCCAACCTCAGGGTTCGCCACCGCCTCCTTTGCGCTTCCCTCGGAAAATCGAACACACCTACACTCGAAAAACCCCCGGCGGTTTCCAGGGCTACGGTTTCCGAACGCAAAGGGACGGCTTAAACTCGCGAACAAGCACAAAAACGAACCCCGATTCTTTACATACCAAAGTTTTTACATCTGTAAAAAATAAATGTCTAACATCATTCATAATCCCCGTGGAGGACGCTCTGCGGCGATATCCGACCGGCGATCACTCGGGCATGGGGCTCGGCTTGGAGCGCGAAGCGATGGACCTCCTCGTCGGTCCGGTTCCGGGCGATCCCGCTGCTAACGTTGTCCAGGTTAATACCGTTGTAGAAGGACATGGCGTTAACAAGCGTGGAAGTGGCTCCCGAGGCGCACTTCGTCAGACCGACTTCTCGACGTGCTCAAGACACGGGCCAACTTCGATGCATAGCGGACTTGTACCTCGCACAGCCCCGAGCAATCGGTTGCAGACAGCCCGGCCGACCTTCCCCAAGGTCCCCAGCTCGGCGACCAGTTCGGCCCGGTCGTCCTCCATTTCTTTTCGGGCCGCCTGGGCCACCTCCGCCGCCGCGACCGCCACGCCACCTCCGCGCCCGATCGCCAAGCGCTCAAGAACCGCGAATCTCTCCTGCAACTCTGAAGAACGAAGCAAAAAAGTTAAAAAGCGCGCTCGATGACAGCACCTTCCTAATCAACCCGAATGACGATATCTCACCGGCCGACGACTCGGTCATGGTGGTGAGCTTGGCCAGAGCATCCTCCTCGAGCTTCTTCGCCACCATGGCCTCCGCCTGAGCAGCGATCTTGGCGCTGGTGGCCTCCGCTAGAAGGGACTCCAGCTCGGATACCCTCGCCTTCAGGGACTGACCCGACCGGCGCTCCTCCTGCAAGGCGTCGTCCCTCTCGTTCGCCGTCCGGCGGGCCTCCTCTGCCGCCGACCGCTCGCGCGCCACGGCTTCCCGAGCTTCATGTAGCTCGGAGCCCAGTTGGTCGCGGTCCCTTTCATGGCCGTCCTCGTCAGACAAAGCGGCGGAGGAACCCGGACTTGCCCGAAGGCGCTCCCAGACAGCAGAATCACCGACGATCACTACAAGATCCAGCAGAATTCAAAAAGGCGGGGAAATTTCGAACACAACTCACCGCGCTGGCTAGGTCAACTCCTCCGGCGACGGCGTTCAGCACCCTGCCGGAGGACTCGAGGAGGTGACCCAGGCTCGCCCGGATTTGCTCCATCTCCGTCTTGGCCCGCTGGGAACCCTCCTGCAGGGATTCCCACTCCCCAAGCTCCGCCCCGTCATCCAGCGCGAACGATGCTTCGCCAGATGGATCGCTGCCCGGCCAGACTAAGATGGACGGCGGCGGTTGGAGGGGCTCCCTCGTGGCCGTCCCGGCAGCCCGCGCCGACGGCGGGACCTCTGCCACCACCACCGGCGGATTGGCGACCACCGCCAGCACCGCCTGCGGCTCCTCCCCTGGCCGCCCCTTCGGCGACGATGGCGGCAAAGCTTCCAGCGCTAGGACCGGTGGCGCAAAGTCTGCTTCACCATCATCGGCCCCCGATCTGGCGAATCGCTGATTTGCCGTCCGGCTTATTACCGCCGGCCTCTCGGTCGGTTCCGGCACAACCACCGGCGCAACCGCCACGCGTCCATCTGCGGCGCGCCACCGCCGCCGCTCGCTAATTGCCCTAACCCGGTGGCGTTTCCCGACTTTTGCCGGCGGAGTGGCGGCGCCGGTCCCGATGGCAATTCCGCCACCTCTGTCAGGCCTTCCCCCGCAAAATCCCTGAAAGCAAGGGCCGGTCAGGAACAGCTCGAACGAAATCGACGCACATGGCAAAGAAAGTAAAACTAACCGCGTTGAGTGGGTGCTGAACAACCGCGCTCTCTTCGCCGGCCTCCCTGGCGAGGGGAGTTCTCCCCTCCCCCGGGTACCTCCGTCGGGGGTGTCCCTGCTGGGACGCCGCGACGATGGCCTCCGTGTCGACGTCCTCCATTGGATCGTCGCCGACGGCAGCCCGAAGTCATACGCTTCGTAAGGATCATCGAGATCCCGCCACACCGAGGAGGGCGACCACGCCGACCGAGGAGAGGACGGTCGACTCGGACACATCCTCGCCGCGCGCGGCCATGGCCAAGCGTGTCTCCCTCTTCTCCTTCCTCCTGCTCTCCCTGCGCTCTTTCCGAGCGGACTCCTGCAGCTCGGCCTGTTGGCGGATCGCCGCCCTCATCTCCTTCTCCCGCGGCAGTAATGCCCGGGAGGATGCTCCAAGCAGGCCCTGAAAGAGGTGGGAGCCCTATTCAGGATAGAGCGCGAGGCATTAAGGTACGCAGGGAAAAGTAGGGGAGCCACCCGATTACCAAATTCGGGGGGTTTTCCGCCGAGAAGGGCTCGGGAGCGCCGCCCGCCGCCACCATGGCCTTCACGACTAGGACGGCGGTCACCCGAGCCTCCACCTCCGACGAGGGGAGGTCCGAACCCACCATCCTCATGGGATCGGACGCTCCCACATACTCGAACATCGGGTGAGGCCTGTCCATGAGGGGTTGCCGCGCCTCGCCATGAAGCAGCAGACGGCAGCACACCGTCGAGCCTCGCCTCTTGAGACCGCAAAGTCGCTCGAGGATCACCACCATCTTCCTCTTCTCCCTCGCGTCCGCCGGCTGGTTCCATTCGGCACGCCTGGGTAAATCTCCGGTGAAGGCGGTATTGTCTCCACGTTCGAATGTAGAACCATTCGAATGCCATCCCCGATTCGACGAGGGGCTTCATGTCGATATACTCGCCCGATTGGACGAAGGTGGATGGCGGCGCTACCGTCGACGCTACGTGCGTGCGCGCCGCCGTTTTTCCCTTCAATGACGATATGGAAGAAATACTTCCAGAGGGCCCAATGGGGCTCGATCCCCAGGAAAGCCTCGCACAGCGTGATGAAGATCGCAATATGCAGCACGCCGTGGGGGTTCAGATGGTGCGCCTCCACCTTATAGAAGTGAAGAAGCCCGCGGACAAATGTGTGAAGGGGAGGCGAACCAGCGCTTTCCAAGAAGGACGCGCCACGACTTCGCCATCATCGCCAGCTCGGAGCCACGGCTCCCGTCGGCACCCTCCACCGAGATATGTTGCGCGGAAGGAGGAATCGCTTATCCTCCAGGCCAAGGACGCGAGCATCAGCAGCGGAGCACTCCGGCCAAGACATCTCCGAAGGGGCAGGACCGACGAGCGAGAAAGGGACTAAGGCGAGGAAACTTCTTCCTAGGTTTTTTGGTCTCCCTCACCGCCGCCCTCGTCTTTCTCTCTTTCGCAGCGAAGAACAGAATAACTCGGAGGAATCCGCCCCAGCGGCTCTCCCCTTGGGCTTATAAAGGGCACAACGTCCGCCGACCGGACAAACGTCGACCAGACGGACGAATACTGCGAGAGAAACGGCGTGCGTTTCACTCCCCCGACCGCCGTGACGGTTCAACGGTACGCCGCCTCGATTCCTGGTCGCCCTTGCATTTAAATCCTGACAGGGTAGCGGCCAGGCGAGAAGGCTTCGCAGTGGGCAGTGTGACACACGACTCCTCGGGCCTCGTTCCCAAAAAGCTATCTAGCAACGGAAGAAAGACACATTTGGACCGCTACGGTCCCAAAGGCCACGAAAAGGCCCACCAACTTACGCTCGGGGCCCGACCAAGCGTTATGGGCTCCGAACGCCCAAGCCACCAAGTGGATGTACACGCTGCCCCGAGCGAAAAATCGAGCGAGGGACGAGGATAAGGTGAGCTCCTAGTGGGCCTCTAGTTGGGTCGGCGGACGACCCAATCGCCTTTAATCATGTTCGAGACCATACTTCACACTCACCGCGGAGCCTGTCGACGGTGGCGGCCAGCTGCGCTGTGTCGGCGGACGACACGAGTCCGACACGGATCGAGTAAAGAAAGGTTCTTATGGGTCGCCTCAGTGGGTCGGGACGCCCACAGGATAACGTCCGCTCGAAATGGTTCTCCCCACGGAAGCCACCAGGCCCACTCGAACAAACCCGCTATCACTTCGCACGAGCACGGCGCTCAAGCCAACGATGGCAACGCGCTAGCTCACCCTCCAGTCCCACACCGCAGACGGGCGATTCGTGGAAAGCGCCACCGCTCAACGAAAGCATGGGACGGACGCCTCTATCTCTCTCCGGCGAAATGCCGACCTTGCAGGTACATCAGGATCACGACGCAAATGGGCGCCTCTACACGAGGTAAACCCCCGACCAGCTCTCCGACCTGCTCGGGGGCTCGGGGGCTCCATCCACCGGATCGCGCCATACACCGGCGTTAACAAGCGACCCGTTTGGTCGGACATCAGCAACCGAGGAGGCCGCTTCCGTCCGACTGAAACCCTTGCAGGTACTTGGGCAATTTTGACCAAGAGCTCGAAACCCACCAACCAGAGTTGCCCCCACAGTAAACCCCGACCAGCTCTCCGACACGCCGGGGCTCCATCCACCGGATCTTCGCGCACAAGACCCGCAAACCGACCAAATCGACCGCCAGCACCGAAATCACGAAACCGGTCGATCGGTCCTAAGACATCAAGATCCACCACATCAAGTAGCGGCCTTGGCCAGATCCGTCGAGCAGTAGTGAACCCCCACGGCTCTCCAACCGTCAGGGGCTCGGGGCTATTGATGATACCTGAGACATAGGTATCCCAGCTGCCCAGAGAAGCATATGGGCCGTCGCCACGCCCGAGCCTCGAACAAGAAGTCCTACTCGGAGGCCCACGGCCCGACCAATCCGACCTTAAAGGGTGGTCCGACCGACGCAATGAGTCGGACGCCCCGAGCAGTACTCAAAGCAACTGAAAGGCCGGCCGACCAGCCCTCACGAGGGCTCTCGGTTCCCGACCAAGTCAATCCCAGGAAGCAGTCCGACCAAGCGCTACAGGACGGGCGCCCCACAAGCTACGGCAATGGCGACTCGAGGACGCCCGACCAACGGGTCGGACAAACCAGGAGCCTCGAACAAAGCTCAGACCATCTTCACCAAGGGGCAGACGTCAAATCACCAGCGACCAGCCTCCATGCCGGTTACCTACCAAGCTGACGCAACGGCTTATCACGACCGAGCCAAGACGGGGTGCCATGCGCCTTCCCAAGGCAATTCGCGAAGGCTGACACGCCCGACGTCAGCACCTGACATTGCGCAGAGGGCAGGTACGCCGTTTCCCGGGGGAACGGACCGAGCCATCACTCTGCGTCTCCACCAACTCAACACGGGACGTGCGACTACCCGTCAAAGGTCAAGTCCAGCAACCAGACACCGAGGCGGAAGACCAGACTCCCAGGCGTAGGGAGCCCCATCCATTTTTTTTCCTTACACGCTCCATGTAACCTGCTTCCCTGGCTATATAAGGGGAGGCTTGGCCCTCCGGAGCAGGGCGGCCGAACGTCACACGCACAAGTGTAGCAGCCAATTACCCTTACTAAGAGCTCTGTCGCACCCTAAGCTCCGAAGTTCTTCAGACTCGTAGCCCTCCTATCCGACCCAGATATCACGAGGCGCCGCGTAGCCTCGCTTGTAACTCGGCGAGCTCAACAAAGATCAATAACAACACTCGCCACCTCATGAATGGAGTAGGGACATTCACCGAACCAAGATAAACCTTGGACCCTCTTTTCTCTCTTTGGGTCTAACCATTCAGGGAACGGGAGCGCGCGGCCCCCTCAAGACTTACAAATTTACTTGCCGGTTCTCGAAACACCGACAACTCCAATACGATCAATTTGAATATGTGCATATTATCTCCAAGTCAATCATATTTATGCACATAAACATGTGGGGTGTATTCCATAGTTGATGATTTAGAGTAATGATCATTTCCATACAATTTACATATAATGGATCATTACTTTCCATCAACATGAGTATATGAAAACTTGTGTAGTTAATATATACTCATATCAATTTAAATGATAATTTAAATTGAGTTCATTTGTCTTATTAATCATTAACGAACACTTCATCATGTGTTGATGGTGCTCCGTGATTAATTGAGGACAAATGAATAGTTCTTAAGTATAATGAAGCATGTGTTGCATTATTGTACTTAAGACATATAAATCATTCAAATTGATTTAGGTTGTGCTCAATTGATCTAGAGGCATCCATTATGTGTTAATGGAGTGCAAGAGATAATTGAGACAACCATGCATCTTGGACTAACTATTTTATGAGTTGTGATTGAGTTAGGTCCAAAGATGAATGAGATGATAAAGAAGAGGAGTCGAGTGATATCCCGGGGGAGCAAATATGCGAAGATCATAAAGACCCCAAAGGGGATTGCTTGCGCGCGCGCGGCGAAGGTATAATTAGATAGGCTAAGGACTTTATAGTCTTTGAGTCTAAGGTTTTATCGCCGTGCTATTAAGAGGGGTCGTTCCCTAGCTTGAGCTTCATCATGTGTTGGTGATCTCAATCCGCGTTCACTCAAGCTCAAATCTTATTTGATTTGGTTTTTGCATATGGGTTAACCATTTGGCATGTGTTGCAAAAGTGTTAAGCCTATGCTTGGTTGTTTTGCATTATGCTCTGATTTGCATGTGTTGCAAAGATGAAAGAGTATATGCATTTGGTTTTCGCATTATGCTTTGATTTGCATGTGTTGCAAATAGGATAAGCTAATGCGTTGGCTTTTGCGTGAAGTTCACTTTTGCATGTGTTGCATTAGTTGAAGCTTCATGCTTTGGTTTCGCAAAACATCTTTATAAAACCTTGGTGTTGCTTGGAGCTAAGTTTTGCATGTGTTGCAAAAAGAGAGAGCTCAAGCATGATTTTATGTTGTGTGTTTGTATGGAGCTAGAGGCTTGCATGTGTTGCAAGTAAAGAGCTCATACGTATGGTTTTGGTTTTAGTCGAAGTTTGATTTGTGGTTGCATGGGACTAGAGAATTGCATGTGTTGCAATTAGAGAGTCCATGCATCTTGATTTGATGTTGCTTGGAGCTAGACTTTTGCATGTGTTGCAAAGAGTAGTGCTCAAGCATGAAATGTGTTTATTATGTTATTTGCAAGTTCACAGCGAATAAACCGAGGTTTATGAGTCCGAATTCGAGAGCATGTGAGTGGGGCTTGCAACGGTGTTGGCAAGTTGACCGGGTCTTGTGTTGACCTTCACATGGCTAGGGGGATTAATCTCATAAACTCGAGTTCGATTCGCTTAATACGATTTGTGAATAGTTCTTGAGTCGATTGCGAAATGTGTTTTCACAATTTGGGTTAAATTCCTTGAGCATGAGCTATTTTGGTGCAAATGAGTTTTACACGGGTGTATGATCATGTGTTGATCATCCTTGAGGCTCAAAGAATAGCATTTGGATCTTCGGAGAAAAGTTTGCGAAAAACCGGAGCATTTTGTGTTGGGCGGTTGGACCGGCCTGGCGGATGGGACCGGGAGTGTGGTGCAACCGCCCGAGTCTTGGTGCAATATTTCCGAAGAGTGCGCTTGGTGTTTGTGCTTGGCGGTCTGTTGGCGGCGGTAACCCGCCGCACTCGGTGTGTCTTTCAAGTGTGTTGCGTTTTGTGTCTTGGTCGGCGGCCACCGGTCGGTCCGGCCGGCGTCTTGTCTGACCGGTACGTCCGGTGTCGGGCCGGACCGCTGTAACGGTCCGAATCCACTGCTGGTTCGCTGAGGGTTGGTCGGACGGCCGAGGCCTGGTCGGACCGCATTTTTGCTGAGTCTGCCCATTTCGACCCCCAACGGCTAGTTTTGGCATGGAGGCTATAAAAGGAGGCCTTGGGGGTGTTGGGGCAGGGTTGTTGCTGTGTGTAGGAGTTGGGTGCATGTGTTGCTCCTCTCCTTTGGTTCTTGAGCATAGAGTGACCCTAATTGCATTTGTTGCAATTAGGAAGTGGATTTGAGAGTCTCTTGTGCATGTGTTGCACTTGAGGAGGCCTTGTGCATGTGTTGCATTTGGTGATCACCGGGAGCGCATTCGTTGTGCTCGGTGAAGTTCAAGCGAAGGCGGCTTATTACTCTTGGAGGTTGCCGACTCCTAGACGGCAGAAGCGTCGGCTTGGAGCTCTCGAGGTGAGAAGCCCGGCAAGTTTGTGAAGGTTCGGGTTGAGCCTACGCATAGCGTGAAAACCACGACTAGTGGAAAGAGGCGGTGCTCGAGCGGGAGCCGGTCCAAGTGTGGGCTTGCCTCAACGTGGACTAGGGAGACCCCAAGTCTCTGAACACCACGGAAAAATATCGGTTGTCTCTTTTACTTTCAAGTATTTACATTTATTGTATATTGTTCAATTGCTTGATTGTAATTAGAGTTGCTTAGTGTTAATTGATTGATCAATTTAGCAATTCTAGTTTAGAGACATAATTTAGTTAGTGCACTAGTGAGCCTAGTTGATTTAGGCTTTAATTGTCAAAACCTATTTATCGCTTCGCATATATATTTGATTAGGTTTTGTCATAGGGGTTGATTAGAGCGAATTGTTTAGTGAGCGAACGAATTTTGTAAAACGCCTATTCACCCCCCCTCTAGGCGCATCCTCGACCCTACAAGTGGTATCAGAGCCACGGTCACTCTCATTTTAGGCTTAACCGTCTAGAGAGTAAAAAGGATGGCGTCTAGCGGATTAGTGCACTCACATGATCCACATGTACTTAATGGCTCTAATTATGCTTCATGGAAATTATTTATGATTAATCATTTTAAATCCATGAGCCCACAAATTTGGTGGATCGTAGATGTCGGCATTTCTTCTCCACTAAACAATATTGCTCCAACTAAAGGAGAGGAGAAATGTCTACATCTCGACGCTCAAGCTACTAACGCTTTATTTACTGTTGTGAGCGTAGAAATATTTAATCTCATATGCAACCTCTCGAGCGCTCATGCAATGTGGACAAAACTTCAAGAATTATATGACGTGTCCACATCTACTAATGAGGATTGCATTGAAGAAGTGTCGGTTGATGATCTTTCATCTTCTACATCAAATGATGAACCGACAACTCCATCAACCTCAACCTCCGCCTCAAGCGACGATGATTTTTCAATTCCATCAAAAATTCGTTGCTTTATGGCGAAAGGTAAGAATGAGGTGAGTGACGACGAAGATGAGCCCTCTTACGACGAATTAATGAGTATGCTAGAGGAGCTCAATGAATTTCTTGGAAAGGAGAAAAAGAAATATAAAATTTTGAAGTTAGAACATGAATCACTTCAAAATGATTATGATGTTCTAAAAGAAAATCATGAGAAACTCCTTTTCAAGGAATTTAGTAAAGCTAGTGTGGATATTGCCACTCAATGCAATTTAGTTGATGAATTGCCTCACTCAATTCAATTACAAACAATTCATCGAATAAATGCATATCCACCTCTAGAAATGATTTGCCTTGTAGCTCTAATTCAATTGCTTCAGTTCCTCTATGTCTATAGATGCTAATCTTGTAGAGAAAAACAATGAGCTCAAGGCTCAAGTCATTAAGTTGGAAAATGACTTGAAGATGTGCGTTAAAGGAAAAGCTCTCCTCGACGAAATCTTGAGCAAGCCAAGGGCGCCTCAAGACAAGCGAGGACTTGGCTACAACTCCAAGAGGGAGAATAGCAAGACGAGGCACAACGCGCGTCACACGAAGACAATCAAGTGCTTCAATTGCAACAAGAAGGGCCACCTCGCCTCCGTGTGCCCTAATCAAGTGGATAACAAGGCCACAACACCAACAATGAGGCAAGCCGGCAAGGAGCAAGTCAAATCGGTCAAGAGAGGGCCAAATAGCGTGACGTGCTTCAATTGCCGGGAAAAGGGACATTTCGGTAAGGATTGTCCCAAAGGTATAACTCCTAAGCCTATTCTCATTAATGAAAATTATTTGCTTAGGAAGGACAAGAATGGCAATGTGTTTGCCAAGCTTGTCAAGTCCCCTATGCCCGCTCAAAATAATATTCATTTGCATAGGAAGAGTAAATCTAGAAATAGGTTTGCTAAATTTATCAGGACTCCTAAGCCCACTCAATTCAACTCAAATATATTGCTTAGGAGAAATAACAATAGCAAAACATTTGCTAGATATACTAGATCCTCTAAGCCAATGCATAATTTCAATTATCATATGCTTAGAAGAGATCAAACTAGAAATGGTTTTGCAAAATATCAATGCCCTCCTAAGTCCTCTCACTTAAATCCAAATATTTTGCTTAGGAGGAATAATTATCGCAAAACCGTTCCTAGTCATGTTAGTCTTGTTAAAAATGCTAAAATTAGAACCATATGGGTTCCTAAATCTATTGTGACTAACGTTGTCGGACCCAACAAGGATTGGGTACCAAAAACCGCCTAAAAGATTTTTAGGTGATATTGAGATGGATTGGACGCTTGCTCACTCAAGAGAATGATTACTTTCGTCTACAAGTGGTGTCAAGCATGAAGAAAATCAAGTCCATCATGAGCCAATGCCATCTCGGGTAACAAGTATTTAAATTGATTACTATTATGTCTTATAGCCTTGTGTAGGTTATATTGCAATATTAATGAAAATCAATTTAGATTACTTGTTATGGCCACTTGCTCTCGCCTCTTATCTATTCTCTTATTGCAAATCTTGAGCAAGTTTAATTGTGACACATTTAGGGGGAGTGTTAATTCATATTTATGTGTATCACATCCCTATGTGTGCCCATATTAATATAAGTGCACATATATATATATTTTCAAAATCAACCATTTAGCCAAAAGTCAAAATTTTGTATACTATTACTAATCTTGTGAAAAACTAGTTGAAAAATATATACAAATGCTTTCAAAAGGTTTTCCAATGGTTTTGGCTTTACAAAAACTAATTTCAAAAAGAAAATAAGTTCTTAACCCAAAAACTAGTTACTAGTATCTTGATTTTGATTTAAACTTATAATTTTCATAGAAATAAATGCAAAAGGATTTTGAAAATAATTCCAAAACAAAAATCCTAGAATTGGTCATTCTTAACAACTTTCGTGTTCAAAAGATTTTTAAAAGACCAACTTATCAAAAGTTATTTGATTTTGAAACTCGCCGAAAAACTATACTTGACCCATAATGGTCATATTCTAGCACTTAATGAGTTTCTCCATTTGGATCAATTCTTGTGTAGAATTCTGATTCAAAATGGTATTTTAGACTCATACACAAAATTCAAGTCCATATATCTTACCCTATGTTAAACTTGAAGTTTTGTGTTGTTGAATTTGACTTGGTTTCTTTTTGTTTCTTAATTGGACTATTTAGGTCAAAAGTCAAAATTCATATTTAAAAGGCCAAAATTTGCGAAAATCTTTGAAAAGGTATTCTATTACGTATTTCAAATGTTTTACAAGCTTCCAAAATGAAAAACTATATGTTGAAATCGAATTTGGCTCAAAAACAATTTGATTTAATCCGAAATGACCTATTTAGACATATAGCTCAAATCGTGGCTTTCAAGTTGGATTTCATTATAAATCTTGGCTAGAAACATTCTTGATACACCAATCTAAGCCATGAAAATTGAAATTGCATGAAATCCAAATTGAATTGCATTTCGAGGCTTTTCGTGAAAATCAATTTCCTTTTATGCCTCAAAGCGCAAATTGCCATATCTTTCAAAATAAAATTGCTTTTGAGAAAATTCTTTTTGCAAAACCTTCTAATTAGTCCAAAGTTCATCTCTACAAAATTTCAAATTTTTTGGACTTCATTTGAATCATTTTTGATAAAATTTGCAAAAGTCTGCAGTTTTCGGGCTGTCAAGTGCGGTTGGACCGCTCACCATGCGGTTGCACCGGCCATTAGGGCGGTCGGACCGGCCCCCATGCGGTCGGACCGGCCATGTCATGCTGGCTCTGGTTTTTCAGATTTTTCAGAGTCTGCTTTTGGGATATCTTTTGATTGGTACTTCCTTTTTCAAAAATTCTTTTTGGAAAAGCTTCTTATAATCCAAAGTTCTTTTGAGCAAAATTTGAAAAGCTCTGAAATTTATTTGATCACGTTTTCAAAGTGGTATCAGTTATGAGCATTAAATTGACCTAAAGCGTGATTTTCACTTGATCTTTTGAAAAGACAAAACTTGTGCAATTCAAATGCAAATAACTCTATAATTCACCTGTTGAACATCTTGGGGAGTTTATCTATATCAAGTTTTGGGCAATAAAATGCTTCCAAGTGATATCATGTCTTTAATTTGCTCTGATACTCATTCTTTATAATTTTATTGATCTTTCTTGAGCTTTCGATACCCGTAAGTGTTTATTGCTTTGAGAATATTGCTCTGATACCCATCGATGTTATCGATAATTCCTTCAAGTGGTATCAACTCTTTGTGATTTGATTCTAAGTGGTATCAATCGAGGTTTTATTCATTTCATATGCTTACAAGTGGTATCTTTGAGTTTCTCTTTTCTCCAAGTGATATCATGGATCTTATTATTCCTTTCTTCTAGTGATATCCTTGATTATTTGAATTCCTCTTTAAGTGGTTTCATTGAATTCAATTATTTCCTACAAGTGGTATTTCATTGCTTCTTTGTAGTATTTCTCCGATACCCACATTCTTGATTAAGATTTTTCCTCGCAAGCTAAAATTGTAAGTTCAACCACTTAAGATTTCTCTGTGTGAGATTCTTTATGGGTTGAAATACTTAAAGAGGAAATCTCTTGTTGAGCATTGTTCTTCATTAAAATTTAAGAATGCTCATTTCTTTTTGAGTCTTCAAGCAAAGCCCTTGAGATTAAATTTACAAGTGGTATCTATTTCTCAAAGTGGTCTTTATTCTTTTGGGTTCCTCGTTAACCCGTTTAAGCAAATTGTTGGATTCTTCAAGAGAATCATATTGAAAATGTGCAAAGCCTAATAAAATGAGGAGTGAGTTATTTGAATGTGTTTCAAATAAACCGTGTGATACCCTTACTTCGTTTTTCATGCTTATCTTTACAAGTGGTATTTTTACAAGTGGTATCCACAAATCCAAATATGGTCTCTTTTCGAGTTTTCCTTATTTTTAGACCATATTTTAAATAAAAACTTGTTTTACTTCTTGAATGACCCTTCAAGTTTTTATTTGGTTTGAAATCTTAATTCCTTGCCAAGGTCATAAGTGTTAATTTCAATTCTTGTATGACCTTCATTAGATATGACCCTTAAAAGAAATGGTTAAATGCCAAAAAGGGGGAGAATATTTAAAAAAAAAGGAAAATATTTGCCAAAAGGGGGAGAAATAATTAAAATATTCTTTTAAGAAGGTTTATCCATTTTTGGTGTTTAATGCCAAAAGGGGGAGAATTAGGAAGCTTAATATCATTTGGCTTAAAAAGAGAGCTTAATATGATTGATATGATTAAGGGGGAAAATTGATTCTCATATGCATTCTAAATTGTCAATACTTATATTGTTTAAAATGTGCATATGCATTCAAATAGCTTAAATTCTCTCAATATGTTAGTTTTAATCCAAATGCGCTTATTAAGCTTGGATTTGTCATTAATCACCAAAAAGGGGGAGATTGTAAGTTCAACCTTCATTAGTTATGGTTTTGGTGTTAATGATAAATCTAATATTGTGATTATCCATTAATGTGATTTTGTTATTAATGACAAATCTTATATCGAGACTAACTTGTTTATTTAGAATATCTTTGATTAGTCTCATCGCATTGAAAAATGGAAAACCCAAGGTATGTTTGCATATTCATTCTAGTATTAGTTGCATACTTTGGAGTCAAGTTAAAATATGAATGTCCCCGTTATATTAACCACAAAATGTGCATCATGTTTCCCAATCCATATATTACATGGATGCACACACTTAGGGGGAGTTCGTGGTTTAACTTGATAGTTTCATTGTATTGATCTATTATTTATTGACACATATAAGGATCAAGACAAAGAAACTAAATCCTTGAGTATATATTTGAATTGCCTAGTTATAAGTATACTCATGGTAATGTAGGATATACTCCAATACGATCAATTTGAATATGTGCATATTATCTCCAAGTCAATCATATTTATGCACATATACATGTGGGGTGTATTCTATAGTTGATGATTTAGAGTAATGATCATTTTCATACAATTTACATATAATGGATCATTACTTTCCATCAACATGAGTATATGAAAACTTGTGTAGTTAATATATACTCATATCAATTTAAATGATATTTTAAATTGAGTTCATTTGTCTTATTAATCATTAACGAACACTTCATCATGTGTTGATGGTGCTTCGTGATTAATTGAGGACAAATGAATAGTTCTTAAGTATAATGAAGCATGTGTTGCATTATTGTACTTAAGACATATAAATCATTCAAATTGATTTAGGTTGTGCTCAATTGATCTAGAGGCATCCATTATGTGTTAATGGAGTGCAAGAGATAATTGAGACAACCATGCATCTTGGACTAACTATTTTATGAGTTGTGATTGAGTTAGGTCCAAAGATGAATGAGATGATAAAGAAGAGGAGTCGAGTGATATCCCGGGGGAGCAAATATGCGAAGATCATAAAGACCCCAAAGGGGATTGCTTGCGCGCGCGCGGCGAAGGTATAATTAGATAGGCTAAGGACTTTATAGTCTTTGAGTCTAAGGTTTTATCGCGTGCTATTAAGAGGGTCGTTCCTCAGCTTGAGCTTCATCATGTGTTGGTGATCTCAATCCACGCTCACTCAAGCTCAAATCTTATTTGATTTGGTTTTTGCATATGGGTTAACCATTTGGCATGTGTTGCAAAAGTGTTAAGCCTATGCTTGGTTGTTTTGCATTATGCTCGATTTGCATGTGTTGCAAAGATGAAAGAGTATATGCATTTGGTTTTCGCATTATGCTTTGATTTGCATGTGTTGCAAATAGGATAAGCTAATGCGTTGGCTTTTGCGTGAAGTTCACTTTTGCATGTGTTGCATTAGTTGAAGCTTCATGCTTTGGTTTCGCAAAACATCTTTATAAAACCTTGGTGTTGTTTGGAGCTAAGTTTTGCATGTGTTGCAAAAAGAGAGAGCTCAAGCATGATTTTATGTTGTGTGTTTGTATGGAGCTAGAGGCTTGCATGTGTTGCAAGTAAAGAGCTCATACGTATGGTTTTGGTTTTAGTCGAAGTTTGATTTGTGGTTGCATGGGACTAGAGAATTGCATGTGTTGCAATTAGAGAGTCCATGCATTTTGATTTGATGTTGCTTGAGCTAGACTTTTGCATGTGTTGCAAAGAGTAGTGCTCAAGCATGAAATGTGTTTATTATGTTATTTGCAAGTTCACAGCGAATAAACCGAGGTTTATGAGTCCGAATTCGAGAGCATGTGAGTGGGGCTTGCAACGGGTGTTGGCAAGTTGACCGGGTCTTGTGTTGACCTTCACATGGCTAGGGGGATTAATCTCATAAACTCGAGTTCGATTCGCTTAATACGATTTGTGAATAGTTTTTGAGTCGATTGCGAAATGTGTTTTCACAATTTGGGTTAAATTCCTTGAGCATGAGCTATTTTGGTGCAAATGAGTTTTACACGGGTGTATGATCATGTGTTGATCATCCTTGAGGCTCAAAGAATAGCATTTGGATCTTCGGAGAAAAGTTTGCGAAAAACCGGAGCATTTTTGTGTTGGGCGGTTGGACCGGCCTGGCTGATCGGATGGAAAGTGTGCAACCGCCCGAAAGTCTTGGTGCAATATTTTTAAGAGTGCGCGCGGTGTTTGTCGGGCGGGCGATCGCCGTGGGCGGGCAACCGGCCGACACCTGTGTCTTTTCCGTATGTTTTTGCCGTTTTTGTCTTGTGGGCGGCGGCCCGGTCCGTCCGGTCGGCCGGCCGTCAGGCGGTACGACCGGTGCCAGGCGGTCGGACCGGCCGTAATCTGTCCGAATCCGACCGTTGGCCTGTGAGGGCTGGTCGGACCGGCCGAGGCCCGGTCGGACCGCATTTTTGCTGAGTCTGCCCATTTCGACCCCCAACGGCTAGTTTTGGCATGGAGGCTATAAAAGGAGGCCTTGGGGGTGTTGGGGAGGGTTGTTGCTGTGTGTAGGAGTTGGGTGCATGTGTTGCTCCTCTCCTTTTGGTTCTTGAGCATAAGAGTGACCCTAATTGCATTTGTTGCAATTAGGAAGTGGATTTGAGAGTCTCTTGTGCATGTGTTGCACTTGAGGAGGCCTTGTGCATGTGTTGCATTTGGTGATCACCGGGAGCGCATTCGTTGTGCTCGGTGAAGTTCAAGCGAAGGAGCGGCTTATTACTCTTGGAGGTTGCCGACTCCTAGACGGCGTAGGCGTCGTGCGCGGGAGCTCTCGAGGTGTGAGAAGCCCCGGCAAGTTTGTGAAGGTTCGGGTTGAGCCTACGCAGAGCGTGAAAAACCACGACTAGTGGAAAGAGGCGGGTGCTCGAGCGGGAGCCGGTCCAAGTGTGGGCTTGCCTCAACGTGGACTAGGGGAGACCGGCAAGTCTCCGAACACCACGGAAAAATATCGGTTGTCTCTTTTACTTTCAAGTATTTACATTTATTGTATATTGTTCAATTGCTTGATTGTAATTAGAATTGCTTAGTGTTAATTGATTGATCAATTTAGCAATTCTAGTTTAGAGACATAATTTAGTTAGTGCACTAGTGAGCCTAGTTGATTTAGGCTTTAATTGTCAAAATCTATTTATCGCTTCCGCATATATATTTGATTAGGTTTTGTCATAGGGGTTGATTAGAGCGAATTGTTTAGTGAGCGATCGAATTTTGTAAAATGCCTATTCACCCCCCCTCTAGGCGCATCCTCGACCCTACAAGTATACCGTTTAAATGATGTTGTTATACCTCTTTATCCTTTTGAGTATACTCTAATACTGACTATAAGATACTTCAAAGTGAGTTCTACGTAAAATTTCATTTAAGTCCACTTTTTATAGCATAATTTGTTCATATATTCCTTTTTAGTATGGAAAAGGGTATGTAGCAAAAAAATAAAGGGCTCTGATGAAATTTTTTAGCCAAGTCACATTGGAGTATCTTAGAATTATTATTGGAGTGTACCGAAAGTGATAAAAGAGTATAAAGTATTCATTTAAGTGGTATATTAAAGGTGGGAGTATGTACTCCCGGGAGTACGGAAAAGGCTTCCTATATATATATATATATAGGAATCCCCTTCTTCCCAGGATGCTCACGGCCTTGCTTTTGGACAAATCCCAATTCACAATAGGGCTGGTAAAAAAGTTTGTCGGAGCTCGAATCAAATTTTTTCAATATAGTAGCTGATAGGTTCAAAATTAAAATAAGATGATTTCAAGCAAAAAAAATTAATGAGGCTCGACTCGATAGTGGCTCGTTAGCTCGAATTTGAAGTAACCACTTAAATGGTACATAAAATAATTTTATATCAATCTATATTAGGAACCTCGATAATAGCTCGTTAAGCTCAATAGCCAGCCCTAATTCGCGGCGAGGCCTCAATCGAACCAGCGCATGCGATCGGCGAAGGTCAAGGCTCTTCTCTTGTGTTCGGCACTTTGTAGAAATGCCCTCGTTGTTCTCAGAAATTGCATTAGGATCCTATACACTTGTGGCCGTCAAGGTTAAAAAAACTATCTGAAATCTCAGAAATCTTGGCCGAGATTTCGGATTCCGGCCGGAGACAAGATCCAAAATCCTGATCGAGTAAAAAAAATAAAAATAAATTGCTACAGTATCTCAGAAATTTCAGTGAGATTTCACCAAATCTCGCCGAAATCTCAGGTTTTTTTACCCTTTTTTACTTTTTATGGCCAGATTTGATAAAATTTGGCCCAATAACCCTTAAGCAAGTCATCTTCTATGAAAATTTATTGAAAACCCAAAATTTTAAGATATTTTAAAATTTCAATAGAAACACTATCAAATTTTTATAAAATTGTACAACCTTGATCATGATCTGAAAAATTTATGGTACAATATTTAGTAGTGTAGGACTATACATATACATAAAAATTTTCAAAATAATTAAACTTGATTTGTTATCTTTAAAAAATTAAAAACAGAATGAACATAATTGGCACAATAACCTTGTCATAATTTTATAAATTTATAAATTTGCTCGAGCGTGATCATTGTCCAAAATTTTTACGAGAGATTAATAATTACCTTAGTACCATTCTCTAAAATTTTTAACTTTTTTTGTTTGCTCAATCAAATCTATGTAAGTATTGAACTTCATTTGTTATATTTGAAAAATCAAAAATAGAAAGAGCATAAATGGTATAGTGACCTTGTAAGAATTTTATAAATTCACTTGAGCGTGATCATGATTCAAAATTTTTATGAGATCTTAATAATTTTCTTAGAACCCTTCTATAAAATTTTCAATAATTATAAATCTTTTTCATTGCTAAAACAAATCTATGTATTAATTATCATGCTTTTATCACGATGTAGCATTGTTGAATTTTTAAAAATTCTTAAAGCTTTATTATTATCTTAAAATTTTATAAAATATTAATGATACATCAGGACCATACATAAAATTTTTCAAAATTTTATAACATGGTTTGAACCATTTTTTATTTGGTTGAAATTTGTTGGTAAGGCTTTTATCATAACACAGTAGCACTGTCCAAATTTTTAAACATTTATGAAGCTTGATAATAATCTACAAATTTTATGGGGATATTAATGATGTGTCATAACAATGAAAAAAATAAATTTTCTAACGTAGTTTGAACCATTTTTCATTCGGTTTAAACTTGTCATCAGCGTTTTATCAGGACAATAGCAATGTTTGAATTTTTTGAAAATTTCTCAGGCATGATAATCATCTAAAATTTTTATGAGAACATCATTGATGTATCAAGACCCTCCACAAAAAAATTAAAAAAAATTGACATTGTTTGTGCCATTTTTCACTCAATGCAAATTCATCGAAATCTTGGCAAATCTCATCGAGATTTTGGGAATTCATGCCGAAAATTTTGATTTTCTTAGTATGGGAATTCATGCCGAAATTTTGGTTTTCTTAGTGCCAAACAAACAGATTTGAATTTTTGTTTTTGTATTTTGTCCAATATTTGACCGAAATTCGAGATCTCGGCCACTTCCAAGATGTCATCTTAAAACGAGATTTCAAACCTTAATGGTCATCTGCCTTCACGTGCCATAAGGACCACGTGAAAAACCCTACCCGTCCTAGTGGTTATCTCTACTATTTCTAATTTATAGTTGGTGGCAGCGGTCCGTTCTTCTGCCCCCTCCCCCACCCCCCCCCCGACGCCCGCCCGCCACGCGTCCCGTGGCGAATCCTCTCCGATATTCCTTCCTCCCCACGTCCCTGCGATCCTCGCTTGGCTCAGCGGCACTACATCCCCAAACCTCGATCTGGCCCCCCGCCGACGATCTCCTCCCGATCTTCTTTCCTCCCCGCGTCCCCCACTCCGCCCGCCCCCGCTCGCGATCCTCGGATCAGCGGCGCCATGTCCCCCACCCCGGTCTGCCCCCTCCGCTCATGATCCTCACTCCGCGCCACCATCACACCGCATTCCTCGCTCGATCCTTGCTCCGCGCCGCCATCAAACCGCAGTCCTCGCCCTCGCTCTTGATCCCCCCGCCTGCGCCGCGCGATCAAATGCTCAACCCGCCCCCTCCCCTTTGATCCTCCGACAGCAGCCCGGATCTGGAGCGATCTGCCGTGATGCGTGTCTCCCCACTTTCCTTCTTCCCCATGCTCCCGGTACTTTCCTTCCTCCCACGTGCTTTCCTTCCTTGCTTGATGCCCTTCCGAAATATAACCCTCCGTTTCGTGCTGTTCTTGCAGATGTGCTACTGTTTGGCGAGGAGGAAAGGTGCATCAGGAGCCTCGGGCGGCGCATCATCCGGTGCTGCGGGTCTCGGAATCCCGACGGCAACGGCGGAGTGGCCCAGAGTCGCTTTCTTCAGTCAACACCTTCATCAGCTAAGCACTTACAGCCATTGTATTTTCATTCGCCAAAGCCAGGTATCCATTCATTCGCCAAAGCCAAGAGTCGCTTAGGTTTTTTGTTCTTATATGTTCTTTTGTCTGTGTTTAGCCAAATCCTGATAGTATATGCTGTCTTCGCTTTAGTTTTTAGTTATTTTTGCTAGTGTATGGTTACCAGTGTAGTTGAGGACTTGAGGTGTTTTTATTAACCAGACATAAGTCACTCTTGATCTTCCCTTCTTCTTTTTTGACATTGGATATTATATAGATCCCACATGAAACTTTCATTCAGCAAATGGTAGTGCTGGCATGTTAAGGGGGAAACAATGATCCTTCAGCATCAAAAAATCTGGCTGGAATTTGTATCTTAAATATGAAACTAAGAATTTGGATCTACACATGGCGAATAATTTTTATCATCTTGCTCCATGTTAACCTCAAACACGTAAAACGAATAAGAGTATGATGGTACTTAGTTCTTTGCTCTGTGATAATAACAATGCTAATTATGAACTACTCGATTCACTGGAGATTTTCCAATAATTGATCATTTGTTCAGCAAGACATTGCCAATTGCAGTAATATTGTATCCTCTTTTTTTTGGCTAAGAAAAGACTATAGACTGCCTTCTAACTCTATTGGTGTAATTTCAACTTCATTTTGAAGGTCTTCCCTTTTTATTTTCTAAGGCTGAAGTATTTTCACTTAGTTTGTCATGTAGAACATTTTAGGTTACTAATTTACTCCCTGGGTAAATAGTAATTCTTTGTATATTCCTTTTCATTAACAGTGGTGTCACCTATGTTTTCTCCTTTGTGTCGCTTGTTCTGCTTTATTGTATTGCTACATAGAGGCAAATATAGGCTGTTTGCCCAATGGTCTTACTTTCAGTTTGTATTGAATCATGGTATTAACCAAGGAAGAATTTGTGAGGAGGGCCAGTCGAGATGCTCAGATATGTTTTTAAGAATGATTTTGTGTTCAAATTGATTAAGTATGAAGGGAAAATTGCTTAATTTGGTGTAGTTTGTTATAACTTTGTCATTATGAAGGATTTGCTGCTGAAATGGTATGAATTTGTATATAGCTTCAAATTAATGTTGCAGTTAAAATAACAAGCTCATCAAGAAACATCAAATAAGAGACTCTGTATTTTGGCTTGTGTATTTTGTTCAGTTCTTCAATGATGAGATTCTCAGAGTGGTCTTGAGTGTGTTAACACGAAGAAACCCGGGCTTTGGTTTGATGAAAATAAGGAGAAACATGAGGAGAATGGCCTGCATATAAATTCCTTTAGTAGCATCTATTTATGTTTAGTGAGGAACGTATATCATTGATGTGTAGGAATCAAGCAAATGCACAGCAGCAGTTGTGATTAGTTTTTCTTTTCCTGAAGGTGCGCTTGGTTTTTCTTTTCCAGAATTGCCAAATAACTGGATCTTGTTCAAGTGTAAATGTGCAATTAATGGAACATGTTAATGCCCTTTCGGCTCTGGATAGATCTCAGCACATTCATTTGGATATCCTAACAGAGCTATTAATATTCACTAGAAACTCTGAAATAAAAACATGTTTAATTTTTTTTACTTCTCATATTCAGTTGGAAATATAAAATGTTGGAGCTAAGTCACTCATACAAGTGTTGTTATTTAGCAATTTGAATTGGTTTTGAGTTTTTAGTTCTTACACGTACAAGACGACCACGTGGCCTTTGGCTCTGAAGGTGCAACCCCCTGGCAGGTCCGGCACGGTCGGAGGCGCCATTACCACAAAAGTGTTTCGAATCGGAGGAGATTTGGTTTTCGGGGGCTGTATTTGGAGATGAGATGGTAGGGATAGGTTCCAGAGGCCGAGTTGTAGGATTGAAATATACTAATGTAGCAATCAGAGGGGGGTGAATGATTGCGCGGAAGCTAAAATCAAATTTTCGATCTTTTCAAACACCCCAATTTAAACTCAAATTGCTTGAAGACCAGTTTACGAAGTTAGAAGATCAGGTTACGAAGTTGGAAGACCAGGTTACGAAGTTGGGAGACCACCTCACGCAGTTGGGAGACCAGTAGACCAGTCTGGGCGACCAGTAGAGCACTTGGGCGACCAGTAGGACACTTGGGCGACCAGTTTAGGCACTTGGGCGACCAGTAAATCACCTGGGCGAGCAGTAGGACACCTGGGCGACCAATTTGGGCACTTGGGCGAGCAGTAGGACACCTGGGCGACCAGTTTGGGCACTTGGGCGAGCAGGTTGGGCGACCACGCGCACTGTTGGGCGACCACGCGCGCAATCTGGGCGAGCAGACCGATACACCTCTACTAAAATAGTAATTACGAAAGATCCAGCTGTTCGATTGATGTGAAATTTTAACTGTAGAAACTAGACTCAATTCCGCAACTAACACAAAAAGAATCAGATCAATCGGATGTACAGATCTAAAGTTATGTCATTCGCAAGATGACTAAATCCGGGCAACCACGCGAGCAGTCGGGCGAGCAGGACATCAATATGGGCGACCACAAATTACAGAAGATCTAACCATTGGATTGATGTGAAATTTTAACTGTATAAACTAGATTCAATTCTGAAGTGAACAAAAAAGGAATCAGGTCGATCGGATTTACGGATCTAAAGTTATTACCTTCGCAAGATGACTAAAACAATTAGTGATCTAACAGCTTGGCGACCAGACTAGCAATCTGGGCGACCACAAATTATCAAAGATCTAACCGTTGGATTGATATGAAATTTTAACTGTAGAAACTGGATTCAATTATGAATCAAACCCAATAAGAATCAATCCGATCGGACCTAAGGATCAAAAGATATTACCTTCGCAAGATGATACCTTTGCAAAGAACCGAACTCCGTGATGAACTTCGTGACTGCTGTGATGAACAAAACTTCAAGCGATTGATCAACTATGCCGGGGCCAAGAACTTGTGAGAAAGATCTTTATTTTTGATCTGGTTACAGACTCAAACAAAAGAGTACAACCTAAAATCTTGCTCCCGAATAAACAGGGACACCTTCCCTATTTATACAGAGCAATCCTAACGAGATAGAATACAACTCCACTTCCAACATGGAAAGAGTCTCAGATACATCTCAACTTGGCCCAACGTGGCAAAAATAACTCTTGCACGTATGTACAGCCCCCCGCTGTAATTACGTGACTAACCAAACCTTCACATGCATGTTCTTCTAGCCCGAACGCCCGCATGACATCCTTGACCACCAAGACCTCGATTCCTCCACGAACCTAGTCTCGAACCTCGGTTCCTCCATGAACCTAGTTCCGGTCCGTCATCGACCACGTTAGCCCTCGAGCAACACTCGCACATGAAGTAACAAACAACGCGTCCGAGCACAAGTCCACGACTTGACTCAAGATTAATCCATGCAACCACTCACACGAAAGTGCATTGCATTAAGCAAAACCATTATGCTATCCCCAAAGATAATCAAATGAACATTTGAGCACAAGTCCACCACTTGCCTCAAAAACAACCCATGCAACCACTCACATGAGTGCATTGCATCAAGCAAACTCCATCATGCTATCACCAGCATGATAATCATCTCAACATAGCACATGCACAGGCACCACACATGCCATAACCAAAATCACTTTACAATGCCAATTTCACCATTCAACCAATTTTTCATCACATGATCTCACAATCTCCCCCTTGATGAAAATATTGGCAACACCATTTGGAAACGAACATTGGCATTCACCTTATAATAGCAACCCATTTTGAAAAGAAGTAAAGTGACCAAAAGAAGAAGAACAAAAATCTCCCCCTATCTAAAAAGAAATCTCCCCCTATCAAAAAGAAATCTCCCCCTATCGAAAAGAGAAAACTCCCCCTAACAGAAAGAAGAAATGTGTGTGTGAATGTGCAAGGTGTGACCAAAAATTTCTCCTTTTGATTCCAAAATTTCTCCCACTTTGACAATGGATTCATCAAGAATGCAAAAAGAGAGCAAAAGAGAAACTTCTCCCCCTTTATGTTGATGTTTTTCTTTTTTTTATGTACTGAGCATTATGAATCATGCACAAATGTAACAACTTGATCACCAAGTCATGCTATCAACAGTACTTGCACCCTCAAATCTACACATAAACAATGTAGAGTAAGCATAACTAGAAATCAAGTACTATTAACGATTTTTTGCATGGCATGATCTCTTTCTCAACAATCTTAAAACACGAAAACATTGAATTTTTGTGCACTTTATTTGTGCTTTGAAAACTCGATTCATTACTTTGATTGCAACAATAACAATTGCAAGGAATTACATGCACCATCACCTTACTTTTCAACTATGCCAAGCAATCACAAGCTTAAGGTTTCATGGTTTCGGTCATACACAACCTCTTCCAAGTTCATACCAAAGTGCAATGATAAGCAGTCTCGTAAAGAGGAAGTGCGACAGTACATAACCTTGTTCTTGCATTTATCAACAATCACTCTTTTAGCTTTAGCACTTAACTTTCATATTTAGCACTTTTTGAGCAGGATCAAGATAGCCAAGAAAGTTCAACCATGACAAGATTTAATTCAAGTTGTCATTCCATTTAAAAAGTCATGACATAAACTACACCATATATGTATAAACAGGAAGTTGCAAAGACCTTGTAGCATAAACATGGCTTCAAATGACATATGTGTGTGAAATACAATGCTCAGTACTTTTACTGTTTTTCTTTTTTTTTGTTTTTCATTTAAGAAACACACAAAATAAAAAAAAATATGTTACAAAAAAAAATTACAAAAACTTCAAAAACTCCCCCTCAAAAATATCCCATTGGATGAACCAACCCAAGTTCTCCCCGAATAAAAGTAAAACGAGAAGAAGACAAAGGTTTTGTGAAAATGTCTACCAATTGATGTTCAGTATCCACATGATGAAGCACAATATTTCCCTTTTCTACATGATCTCTAAGAAAGTGAAATCTGATCTCAATGTGTTCTGTTCTAGAATGTTGCACAGGGTTTTTAGCAATGCATATTGCACTAGTGTTATCACACAACAGAGGAACACTATCCAAGTTAACCCCATAATCTTTAAGTGTAGCTACTATCCAAAGAATTTGAGAACAAAGAACTAGCAAAGCAGACCACATATTGATTCAGAGCTTGATTGTGCAACTGAAGATTGTTTTCTAGATGACCATGCAATAAGTGAATTACCCAAGAAAAGACATGAGCCAGATGTGCTTTTTCTATCAATTCTACAACCTCCAAAGTCAGCATCAGAGAAAGCTCTTAAACTAATGCATGAGGAAGCAGAAAGCCATATGCCAAAATCTTGAGTACCATGGAGATACCTGAAGATCCGCTTGACAGCTTATTGATGTGAAACACGTGGAGAAGCTTGAAAACGAGCACACAAGCACACAACAAATTGAATATCCGGCCTTGATGCAGTGAGATATAACAGAGAGCCTATCATGCTTCTATACTCCTTTTGATCAACAATCTCACCATCTTCATCCGGATCAAGTGTGCAAGTGCCTCCCATGGGTGTCATGATCGGTTTGCAGTTTTCCATCCCAAAGCGGCAAGCAAATCTTTTGTGTATTTACTTTGATGAACAAAGGTACCTTCCTTCGTTTGTTTGACTTGCAGTCCCAAAAAGTAAGTCAACTCACCAATCATGCTCATCTCAAATTCCTTTCTCATGGTTTCTGAAAACTTAGACACTAAAACATGAGAGGAACCACTAAAGATAATATCATCAACATAAACCGACGAATAGTTGATCATTGCCTTGCTTAAGTAAAAGAGAGTTTTGTCAACCTTTCCCATTGTAAACCCCTTTTCAAGTAAAAAGGTTTTAGCCTATCATACCATGCTCTAGGGGCTTGTTTTAATCCATACAAGGCTTTAGACAATTTGAACACATGATCGTGAAATTTAGAATTTTCAAACCGGAGGTTGCTTAACATATACTTCTTCATTAATATAGCCATTTAGAAAAGCACTTTTCACATCCATTTGATACAATCTAAAACCTTTAGATGCAGAAATGCTAAAAGAATTCTAATGGCTTCAATTCTAGCAACAGGAGCAAAAGTTTCATCAAAATCTAAACCTTCAACTTGAGTAAAACCTTGAGCAACCAATCTAGCTTTATTCCTGACAACAACACCATCCTCACTTTGTTTATTTTTGAAAACCCATCTAGTTCCAATTATATTAAAATCAGGAGGAGGAACAAGCTTCCAAACCTTGTTACGCTCAAAATTCTCTAATTCCTCATGCATGGCATTGATCCAAGATTCGTCAGTTAATGCATGAGATATATCTTTGGGTTCAAAGGAAGCAACAAAAGCGAGAATGAGCATGAGAATCGAAGCAATAAACTGGATCGGGTGACTCTCTCATTCAAATCTCCAATCATTTGTTCGGTGGATGTCTTCTTTGAATGTGCAAAGGAGCTGTAGCCGAAACTTCTCCGTCTCCTTCTTCGTTTTCAAGATGTACGAGAAGATGTTGTGGCTTGAGGATGCTCATTTGTAGGTGATGTAGTGGTAGGTGCCGAAAGAGGTACAAATTGGTTGTGCAATAGGAATCAACACTTCATCCTCAACATCATCATCATCAACAAAAATACTCTCCCCCTGAACATATGCATCTGTTCCTGCATCAATTGGACTAGTGCCTGGACTAGCCTCATCGAAAGTGATTTCACAGGTTTCTACAATTTTGTTAGTCTCCAAAACAAGTGCACGATAACCACGTGTATGAGCAGGATATCCAAGAAAGATGCCATCAGTTGATCTAGCTTCAAATTTATCAAGATTTACAAATTTCAAGACAAAACATTGGCATCCAAAAACTCTGAAATGAGATACACTAGGCCTATGACCAAAACGAAGCTCATAAGAAGTTTTGCCTAGCTTCGATCTCAAAAACACTCTATTGGAAACATAGCATGCAGTTGAGATTGCTTCAGCCCAAAACTTCCTAGGAGTGTGATGTTCATCTAGCATAGTTCTAGCCATCTCAACCAAGGTTCTGTTTTTCCTTTCAACTACACCATTCTGTTGAGGCACTCTAGGTGAAGAGTATTGATGATCAATCCCTTTTTCAATACAAAAGTGATCAAAAGAAGAATTCTTGAATTCAGTTCCATTATCACTTCTAATAGCTCTAAGTGCTCCTGGGTGATCAACAGATAATCTAGTAACAAGACTTCTAAAGTGACTAAAAGCCTCATCTTTAGATACTATGAAATAAACCCAAGAGTATCTAGAATAATCATCAACAATGACCAGTACATACCATTTGCCTCCAAAGGATTGAACTCGAGAAGGTCCAACCGTGTCAAGATGTAGTAGTTCTCCTGTAGCGTTTGTCATCACCATGGTAAGAGGTAGATGTGAACCTGCAGTCATCTTACCATGTCTACAAGAAGAGCATACTAAATCGCTATCACCATTAAGCTTAGGCAAGCCGCGAATGAGATCTAAACCACTAACACGAGTTAGATGATCAAAACCAACGTGACCAAGTCTACGATGCCAAAAGGATAAATCTTTAGAAACATTGGCAACTAGACACCTATACTTAGAAGAAAGTGACACATCAAAATCAGCTTTAAAAACTCTTCTAAAGCGTGAAATCCTAAACATAAGGTCTCATGAAGCATCTAAAACTTTGCATTCACTTTTCTTAAAACATACTTCAAGATCTTCATCAATCATTTGTGAAACAAGTTGTATTTCAGGTTTTCAACAAGAGCCACATCCCTGAACATAAACTTGTCACTTACCTTTACTGTACCTTTTGCTACAACAGAAGTAGAAGAAGCATCTCCAAAAGTAACACTTTCAGCACGAGATGCACGAGTGAGGGAGGAGAACCAATTTTTATCACCGGACATGTGGCGTGAGCATCCGGAATCAACTAGCCAAATGTTCTCCTTCCTCGCGCGAGAAGCCTACATAAAGGCAGAAGATGTCGAGGCCTCAGTACTGGGATTAGAAACAAAACATTTAGGAATCCAGTACTGAGACACACGACGAGTAGGCACAACACGAGTACGTTTGTTCAAAAAATCAGATTTGCCCTTTCCCGTGTTTCTTGCAATAAAAGGTGTTTGCATCAAACTAGGCACAAAATGAGAAGTGAAATGTGCCTTCCTGAAATTAGACCTAGCCTTAGCCTTTTCTTTCTTTTGCTGTTTGGCTAGTCTAAAACAAAAATCTACTAAATGTCCATCTTTACCATAATGAGTGCAAGTGTACTTAACATGATGTTTAACTTTAGAAACAAGAGTAACATTTGCATTCACCATAGTAGAAGATAACACACCAGCAGACTTGAAAACAGTTTTCTTAGGTTCATTGACAATTTTGAATTTTCCACTTTCAAGTGTCTTCACAACAGTTGGAGCATGTGATTTATGATAAGCATAAGAGTCAAAACCTAAACCTTTGTGATGAGTACTAACTTTTGATTGATCCAAAATCATGTTTAGGTTTTTCTTTCCAGTAGTGAACTGTTCTAAAGATTTTTTCCAAGTAATCAACCTTTCGAGAAAGAGTTAAACAGTTATTACTTGGAACGTCCACTTTTCCTTTCTGTTTGCAACAAGTTGAGCATGAGAGAACTTCATGAGTGAGCATAGCATCTGTCATTTGAGAAACCCTAGCATTTGCATCATGCAACTTTAATTTCAGTATAGCACATTTAGAACAATGAGTTGTATCATGCAAATCAACAGTTGAACAGCTAGCATTTTTCACATGTTTCTCATTCTCTTTCTTTTCAGTATTGACTTGGTCTAACAAGAAAACATGTTCTTTCCTAAGTACAATAAGCTCACTGTAAATTAAGTCACATGATTTGCAAGCATCATCATCAGGAATCAAAGATTTAAGTCTAGCAATTTCAGCATTCAAAGATTCCACAAGAACATCATATTTCTTAATTTTCTTGTCGCGTTTGTCAAGCAATTTTCCAAGACGAGCAACAGCAATAGCTAATTCATCGTAAGAAGGTTCTACCTCATTGAAGTCGCTGTCACGGTCATCCTCGGTGAGACTTTCATCACTTCTGGCCATAAGACACAATCCTGTCAATTCATGCTTGCTTGGAGCTATTGTGTCATCTTCACTGCTCTCTGAATCTACATCACTCAAATTTACTTGCTCAAGAGCAGAGAGAACCCGGTGAACAACTTTTCTGTTGATGAAGCTCTTTTTCTTTCTATCACTTGGAGAGAACTTTTTCTTCTCTTTTCTTCTGTCATTGTCCTTTTCCTCCCTTGATGCTTTTCCTGCAAGTTTAGGACAATTCGAACGAATGTGGTTGAGGTCACCACACTCATAGCATCTTGGAGGGCCACCACCAACTCTCTTTCTCATTCTCACATTCTGCAAAGCTTTATTAAAACGAGAAGAGAGTAGTGCCAAATCTTCTTCAGAAAATCTTCAACTGTTCATCGCTTAGTGAAGACAAGGAAGATAAAGCAAAACTTGAAGAAACATTATTCGAGACATGCTAGATTGGGAGGTCAAGGCAATTGATTTTTGATCGTCTTCCTAGTAAGAACATCCAACTCATGAGTTTTAATTTAGAGAACAGAACATCTAAAGTGAGTGTACTCATGACAGTAGATTCTCTAATGGATGTAACTTTCATCTCCCAAATAGACATGTCTAATGCACCAAGTAATTGTCTAGCATTTGTAGCCGCATCAAAGAAAACTCCAACAGCACGTAAATTGCTAAGAATTTTATTGAACCGTGCAAAGAAATCATCTAAAGACTCACCAGGCTTCATCTCAAATCGCATGTATTCTTTCTTATAAATATCTTGCCTAACCTCTTTGACAGTGTTAGAACCTTCATGATAATCACAAAGAGATTTTCATACCTCATATGCAGACTTGAGATGAATCACATGATCAAAATCACTTCTTCCTAGTCTTTGGATGATCAAATTCCTTACCTTCCTATTTGCTTCAACATGTGCTCGATTGGTGTCATTGACTTCATCATTCTCAGGAACATTGTATGGCTTGTAAACCTTTTCCCAAATTGCAAAACCCTGAGCTTGAATATATGCCTCCATCTTTGCTTTCCAAAACTGAAAATCAATACCATCGAAAACACAAGGTTTTGTCGAATACCTATCCATCGCTACGGTTTCTAATCACCAGTTAAAATTAATTAGAAAAATCTTGCTCTGATACCACTTGTAGGATCGAAATATACTAATGTAGCAATCAGAGGGGGGGTGAATGATTGCGCGGAAGCTAAAATCAAATTTTCGATCTTTTCAAACACCCCAATTTAAACTCAAATTGCTTGAAAACCAGTTTACGAAGTTAGAAGACCAGGTTACGAAGTTGGGAGACCACCTCACGCAGTTGGGAGATCAGTAGACCAGTCTGGGCGACCAGTAGAGCACTTGGGCGACCAGTAGGACACTTGGGCGACCAGTTTGGGCACTTGGGCGACCAGTAAATCACCTGGGCGAGCAGTAGGACACCTGGGCGAGCAGTAGGACACCTGGGCGACTAGTTTGGGCACTTGGGCAAGCAGGCGAGCAGGTTGGGCGACCACGCGCGCAATCTGGGCGAGTAGACCGATATACCTCTACTAAAATAGTAATTACGGAAGATCCAGCCGTTGGATTGACGTGAAATTTTAACTGTAGAAACTAGACTCAATTCTGCAACTAACACAAAAAGAATCAGGTCAATCGGATATACTGATCTAAAGTTATGTCCTTCGCAAGATGACTGAATCCGGGCGACCACGCGAGCAGTCGGGCGAGCAGGACATCAATCTGGGCGACCACAAATTACAGAAGATCTAACCGTTGGATTGATGTGAAATTTTAACTGCATAAACTAGATTCAATTCCGAAATGAACAAAAAAGAAATCAGGTCGATCGGATCTACGGATCTAAAGTTATGACCTTTGCAAGATGACTAAAACAATTAGCGATCTAACAGCTGGGCGACCAGACTAGCAATCTGGGCGACCACAAATTACCAAAGATCTAACTGTTGGATTGATGTGAAATTTTAACTGTAGAAACTAGATTCAATTACGAATCAAACCCAACAAGAATCAATCCGATCGGACCTACGGATCAAAAGATATTACCTTCGCAAGATGATACCTTTGCAAAGAACCGAATTCCGTGATGAACTTCGTGACTGCTGTGATGAACAAAACTTCAAGCGATTGATCAACTATGCCGGAGCCAAGAACTTGTGAGAAAGATCTTTATTTTTTATCTGGTTACAGTACTCAAACAAAAGAGTACAACCCTAAAATCTTGCTCCCGAATAAACAGGGGACACCTCCCCCTATTTATACAGAGCAATCCCAACGAGATAGAATACAACTCCACTTCCAACATGGAAAGAGTCTGTATACATCTCAACTTGGCCCAACGTGGCAAAAAATAACTCTTGCACGTATGTAATTACGTGACTAACCAGCCTTCACATGCATGTTTTCTAGCCCGAACGTCCCGCATGACATCCTTGACCACCAAGACCTCGATTCCTCCCTGAACCTAGTCTCGAACCTCAGTTCCTCCATGAACCTAGTTCCGGTCCCGTCATCGACCACGTTCGCCCTCGAGCAACACCTGCACATGAAGTAACAAACAACGCGTCCGAGCACAAGTCCACGACTTGACTCAAGATTAATCCATGCAACCACTCACACGAGTGCATTGCATTAAGCAAAACCATTATGATATCCCCAGCATAATCAAATGAACATTTGAGCACAAGTCCACCACTTGCCTAAAAAACAACCCATGCAACCACTCACATGAGTGCATTGCATCAAGCAAACTCCATCATGCTATCACCAGCATGATAATCATCTCAACATAGCACATGCACAGGCACCACACATGCCATAACCAAAATCACTTTACAATGCCAATTTCACCATTCAACTAATTTTTCATCACATGATCTCACACGAGTCCAAATGGTAAATTGGACATTTCAAACTGACTCTAGCCACTGGGACGGTGGTAGTTCCAGGACTTTCGATAAAATGGGAGCTATATAGGAAAGTAATGGTAAATTGCTACTTTGTACTAAACTCGAGCAAATTAGAATGGCCACTTGATCATGACGGCCCAATTTTAAATTTAAATTAAACTAGATTGCATTTTTAATATTAGGTTTTATTGCCCAACCATGCTTGGCCCAAATCAAATGACATGATAATGGGCTTTCAATCTTCAAGGTTGAAAACTCCTTTTAGATGAGCTGACGGTTGAGACTTGGGAGTTGTAGTACCAAGATCGGAAGCAAATATTTCTGGTCCTCGTCTCCTCAATGTGACATCAATGGTCTCCTAGCACAAACATATGATTGGAGAAAAGATACGAATCGAGGTTAGAGAATCAGAGCAGGCAAACGGTTCTCATACAAAATGCTCATTTCCATAACCATCTATAATGAAGCTTAGTGGTTTAGTAGTGATCTAGTGCTGATATACCATGACACGACATCAAAGAAATGGCTATAAATTAACAAATCATCCTACTGTTCCACTTGACATGTAACGTTCATCGTGCGCTGCTGGTGAATCCGGGAAAATATTGAGTACCCACCTGTAACATGCTCGTTGCTTCATATATTATCGTATCACCAAAACAATGTCTTTGCTTCTTCAAAAGCACTGCCAAATCTCCCATCTTGTTTCTTCTCCCTGCAATTGTGCGTGTACCATCACGAAAGGTCGGAAAGATGGGTAGACAAGCATGCACACTTCGTTGTTTATTAGATCGTGCATCTCTCCTACATTGTAGGTACTATTCTATCCTTGACGTAATTCTCGGCAATCTTGTTCCATTCTGCTCATGCCTTACTCTGTACCAAACTATATGCCAAAACAAATAAACTGCAATTTGCTCTTGATATAACATTGTTCTTTCTCCATTTCAAGGCCAAAAACATAAGACCTGCGCCGCATTACTGGACGCAGTACGACGTGTGCAAACAAGATCGTTATTCAGTGCAAATCTTGGGGAGATCTCTAGTACAGATTAATTTGGATGCGTTGGTATAGATAAGACAGGATTTGATTTTACGATGGTTTTTCAAGTATGAAATGCAAAGTTTGGAAGCATTGCTAACCTCTGCCGTCTCCGGTCAATGTCCTATGTGCCTTAAACAAATGGATTTGGTGTTCATCTTTTGGGCAGTCCCTAGCTTGTTTATTGCAACCTTTCGTTTTACCACAAGTTTATTGCAACTTGTCAGAAAATTGTTTTGCCGTACTTGCTCATTTCAAAGATTCTTCCCATAGCCTTCAACAGGAGGGCCACTGGTATATTGTTATGCCGACTCCCCAGATTGACATGATTCTTGCAAAAAGTATGTCCAGTAACAAATTACATACATATGGAGTTCTGAAACAAGAGAACGTCCTACATTATGGTTGTATTATACTCCTAGTGTGACCAGCTTGCAGCCTTGAGCTAGCTGGACAAAAGTGGCGTTGCTAGCCGCATATATAACTGGTGCGCTTAGTCTCTGTTTGGAGCATAGAAATTTCAAATGATTTCTATGTGAATTATGTTGTTTCATGTGAAATCACTGTGCTCCAAATTGACATACCCTTGACTGGAAATATCAAAACCTTTAATGAGACAAAAATCGATCTACTGCTCCATAAGCTACTATCTTATGTAAAGTTCTAAGCCAAAAACGATTGAGCAGAACCACGATCATAGATGTAAGTGGGGCAGTGCTAGAAGCAAAATGTATAACTGATGAATTTTTTCTCCTAGAAATAAATCAAGCTGTGGGTATGCCTTGGTTTGGTAAGTTGCAAAGCATCAGACGGTGCTATAGGTAGAGAAAGTCAGAAAACTGCCATGGCAGGCCAGCTGACCAATCTAAACCATCTCATGAAGTCGTGCAATAGACAAGCTAGGCTAGTTCACTTAATTTTCATAGAGCAGTACTTAGGGCAGTCCCAACCCTCCACCTCAGCTGGTGTCCATAGAATTAATTACGCTGGCAACTAAGCAAAAATTTGATGTGGCATAGGAATTAAGGAAGGGAGAGAAGGAAAAACAAAGAAACCGTGTCTTATGCAAGAAACTGGGTCGGCGCGGGCAAGGATCAAAATTTCGTTTTTGAGAAAAAACCGGGGTGGGCCGAAATCCGAAATTTTGGAAATCCATTCAAAATTCAAAAAGCAAAATTCAAATCCGGTTCATTTGGCACCGAAATTTCCAAAATTTCGCCGAAATTACCCGAAATTTCGCCCAAATTGCATTGAATGAAAATTGGTTCAAACGATGTCAAAAAATTTTGAAATTTTTTTTAGGTTTCTGACACATTATAGATATTCTCATAAAATTTTTAAGTGATTATCAATTCTGTGGATTTTTAAAAAATTCAAACATTGGTACTGTCCCGATGAAACGTTGATCGACAAGTTTGAACCGGATGAAAAATAATACAAACGATGTTAGAACATTTTGAATTTTTTTATGGAGATTCCTGACATATTTATGATATCTCTGTAAAAATTTCAGCTGATGATAAAATATGAGGAATTTTTAAAAATTCAAAGATTGGTACTATCTTGGTAAAGCGCTGAGCGGCAAGTTTCATCCGAATGAAAATTAGAACAAACAAGGTTATAAAATTTTGAATTTTTTTTGTATGGTCCTGACACATCCATAATATTCTCATAAAATTTTCACATGATGATCAAGTATCATAAATTTTTAAAAATTCAAACAGTGGTACTATCCTGTTAAAAGGCCGATGATCAATACATAGATTTAATTTACTAATAAAAAAGGTTTAAATTTTTTAAAAAATTTACATAAGGGTGAAAAGGAAATTTTTAATATATCATAAAAATTTTGAATCATGATCACACTCTAGTGAATTTATAAAATTCTTATAAGGCACAGTGCCATTTATGTTCTTTCTCTGTTTGATTTTTGAAATATAATACAACAAATTAAGTTCAGTGCTTACTACATTGATAGATTTTATTGAGTAAGCAAATAAAGCTTAAATTTTTTGAAAATTTTATAGAATTTTACTGACGAAATTATTAATCTGTCATAAAAATTTTAGATGATGATCACACACGGGAAAATTTAGAAAAATCTAGCAAGTTTACTGTCCCAATTATGTCCATTCTGTTTTTGATTTTTTAAAGATAACAAATGATGTTAAATTATTTTGAAATTTTTTTTGTATGATCCCAAACTACTAATGATAGTACCATAAATTTTCATATCATTATCAAGCTTGTAAATTTTTTTACAAATCTGACAGTGTTTCGACCCAAATTTTAAAAAATCTCAAAAAATTAGTTTTTCAACAAATTTTCATGGAAGATCACTTTCTAATAGGTTATTGGACCAAATCCGGTGCTCAAACTTCAAAAACCGGATTCAAAACCGAAATTTCTGAAATTACTGTAGCATTTTCAATTTTTTTTGAATTTTTGAATTTGCCCGGCTTCTACAATCTGGAGGGGTCCGAAATCCGAAATTTCGTCGAATTTCGATGAAAATTTGATCCCTGGGCGCGGGCACCAAGACGCAAGAAACGAGCAAAATCGGGGTTGGACGTTTCTGCGCGCTTACCAAACTGTTTTTGTGGTGCATGCATTGGTTTATTGTTTTCTCTCTCCTCTAGACACTGCTCATGGAAACCATAGGTTAGGAAACTATACATTGATTTATTGCTTTCTCTCTCCTCTAGACACTGCTCATAGAAACCATGAGTTAGGACTGCCCTTACAGATTAAGGACAGCTAACTAAGCAAGACCGCTTTGTTAACTACTTAACTAGAATCGATGTCGGCATGGGAATCCTGTCATTATCTACAGCTCGGCAGCACACATGCAAAAATCAAGAGAATTTTGTATGGACAACAAGGACTGAATTGATATACTGTACATCAGGGAACATACCTATATCTCTATTTCTACTATATAAAATGAGAGTTTCTTCCCACGTCATTTCATCAAAATTACCCACTTTTGCCATTGCTCTTTAATTACCCACCTTTGTCTGCGTCACTTCATCAAAATTAGCCACCTTTGCCACTACTTTTTAATTACCCACATTTGCCACTGTTAGTGCTCTTTGCAAATAAACTTTTATCGTAAATTGAGTTTTCGTTGCAACGTACGGACACATGGCTAATATATATTCGAGCTCCTAATGCTTCGAACCTAGCAAAGCCTAAGTAAAATAGTACTAGTAGTAGCGTTCATCCATGCATGTGTGAGCATATATGTCCCCTACATACACTAGGTTTTGTGAAGTTCACAATGCATATGATTCTGTTTCATTATGTCAGCAAGGCGCCTATGACCAGACAGTGATACGTTTTTACGGCTGCGAGTTCTCCAGCCTTCTACGGCTGGGAGTCCAAGACTTGGTCCTTGTATGGACAGGAGCACTACAATGTATTTAGTTGGTGTGATGAGTTGAATGAAATGAGGTAATCTTGTACCATTTGATTCTATTGTTTCGAGTGAATAGAATGATTCAATATTTATAGCAAATATTTCTCAAACTTGTATCCCATAATTCAGGATAGAATGACTCCACTCAAATAACCAAACATATATATAACACTATTTGTTACAAACAAACCAAATGCATGGTAAGTTAGACGCAGCTCAAAGCCCATCTTGGAAGGAATCTTGCACAGCGTGACAAGCGGTGCCCCACAGAATTGTTCTGCCCGTGCCGTACACGGAGCGCTTTCGAGCCACAGAACGCTCTTGATTGTAACCTGACCTGCCAGTGCTCACGTTCGCAGCCTTGCCGGGTCCCTTCTTTTGCCCCTCTGCCCCCGCGGAGTAGCGTCGTGTCTGCCGCCGCGCCCGCTATAAATATAACCGAAGACGGCAGCTACATGAACACTGCGGACAAACGGAACCCAGTGGAACTAGTATCCATGACGACAGGCACAAGTCACTTCTGGGACAGACAATTAATCCATCTGCAGAAATGCCACAGAAATGATGGTACAAATTTTCCGTTTGGAAACTAAGCAGCAGTATTGACGCCTCGTGAGTTGTGCAGTGCGGGTGTGGCGGAGAGAGGCGAGGCGGGCAGTCTTAGACATTTTTTTTAAAAAAAATTAACAGTGTTACTCTTATAAAAACTTTATAAGCAAATTTCTATCGATGAAAAATAGTACAAGCCATGTTAAAAAATTTGATTTTTTTTGAATGGTCTTGATAAATCATAAATATTTATATAAAATTTTCAGATGATGATCAAATATGATAAATTTTCAAAAAATCTAACAATGCTACTGTCCTGATAAAACTCTGATAATCAATACATAGATTTGCTTGAGCAATTAAAAAGGTTTAGAATTTTTAAAATTTTTAAAAAGGGTTCTAAGTCAATGCTTAACCTCTCATAAAAATTTTGGATTATGATCACTCTTCAGTGAATTTATAAAATTTTTACAATGGTACTATACCAATTATGTTTCTTCTGTTTTTAATTTTTGAAAGATAACAAATGAAGTTTAATGATTCCATAGATTTTTATTGAGCAAAAAAAAATTAAAATTTTTGAAAATTTTGAGAAGGGTTCTCAGGTAATGCTTAAGCTCTTATACAAATTTTTGGATCATGATCACACTCGAGAAAATTTATAAAATTCTTACTGTCTCAGTTGTATTCATTCTTTTTTTGATTTTTTTAAAAGATAACAAATAAAGTTCAATTATTTTGAAAAATTTTCGATATGATCCTAGAATGCTAAAGATGGCACTATAAATTTTTTAGAACATGATCAAGCTTGTACAATTTTATAAAAATTTGATAGTATTTCTACTGAAATTATAAAACATCTCAAAAATTCAGTTTTTCAACAAATTTTCATAGAAGATGACATTCTTAAGGGTTATTAGGCCAAATCTAGTCAAAAAAAGTCAAAATCCATTCAAAAAATTCCAGCGAAATTTTTGAAGTTACTGTATTAATTTAATTTTTTTGGGGTTTGACCGGGATTTTGAATCTCATCCCGAGCTGAAATACGAGATCTCACCGAGATTTTGCGAAATTTTGCCGAAGGTCCTGTCGAGAGTCCAGAGAGACGAGAAGATTTCTTCTACTAGTAGTTAAACTTGCAAAAGGGCACCCAATCTATAGTCGCTATAATTGACATACCACCACGAACACTTTAAAGTTTAATCATGGCAAGAACATACCTGTACCTGTCTTTTTTTCTTTCTTTTGAAGTTTTCTGGACCATGCTTTTTTTTCGAGAACACAAAAGACCTGCATGTCATTTCATTTAGAAGAAAAGAGAGTACAACCACACCCAAAAAATAGAGGGATGTTGAAATACAACAAGCATGCTCAAGCCTCCCACCAAGTCCTGGACCATGCATGATTACCTGAAGATAGAGCTTCTGTCTTTATTTTGAAGAAGTGCATGTTCACTTCACCGCTTGTTTATGATCAAACAATGTTTGTTCTGTACCTGTGCTGAGAGTTTTGAGAGCTCATGGGAAAGTTCAGGTCAGGGTATAGCAGCGCACAACTGCTGTCCATTTGGTCTATGCTTTCCTTTTCTCCTCCAATACAATAGGGAGAGTCTTTGTCTCTCTAGACTCTAGAGAACGGCACCTCCAATTAGCATTGTATGTAAGTCAAGCATGGTAGTGACTCGTGATGGCGATATGCTTGTTGTGCCACAAAGAAGAATCAAGCATTTGTGGCTGCCGTGTTCTGCTCCCTGAAGAGGCCACGAACATTTATGTCCGTACCAAAATTTATTATCTGTTTCCACATACTGGCATCTAATTGTTCTTTTACAATTGTATTAGGACAATAATATTTTGGAGACATCTACTCTCAATTTCCCAATAAGTACACATATAAATGAAAGAGAGGCGATTGTATAAATTTTAAAACATAAATAAAAAATAAATAGTGATTACTTATATTTTCGTTTACTTTAAAATGTATACGCATCGTATCGAGAAAGGTAGCATTGAAACACCGCTCTGATTGACCAGTTCTATCTGTCCAGTCAGCTGTTACCTACTACTTTTGACTGGGCACACATTTCCATAGGTTTTGACTGTGCCACACTGCCTGATTAGTCGGTGCATAGAATTTCAAGAAGGGACCAAAATTATATCTTCGTTTACTTTAAAATGTATACGTATCGTATCGAGAAAGGTAGCATTGAAACACCGCTCTGATTGACCAGTTCTATCTGTCCAGTCAGCTGTTACCTACTGCTTTTGACTGGGCACACATTTCCATAGGCTTTGACTGTGCCACACTGCCTGATTAGTCGGTACATAGAATTCCAAGAAGGGACCGAAATTTCCAGGCGAATACTAGTGTTCGGACGTTTGATTACTGTTCATTTCATCGGACGTTTTTTGTAACATTTTTTTTCAACGCGTGCAACATTTGTTTTCAACGCTTGCAACATCTGTTTACTATTCCACATTTTTACTGTTTGTCGAAGAAAAATGTTGCACGCGATGAAAAAAAATATTGCACGCGATAGGAAAAAATGTTGCAACTGTCTGAAAAAATCGAAGTCTGAGTTTTAGTCATTCCGAAATTTCCGCGGACACATCATTGATGTGACGTCTTTTATAGAAAAATTGCACTGTGCCACGTAAGTGCCGCGTTTAAGTCTGTGTAGAATTCCAAGGCGACGAAGACTGCTAATGCCATTTGTAACGATGAGCACAACGGCATAAGTTCGTGATCACTTATCAGAGGTAGCAAGAATGAACCACCAGCAAAGAACAATGGCACCTCTAATACTCTTTCCTGTGCTGTTGCTACTAATCTCCCCCGCACCCGCTCAAGCTGGGAAAAATATCACCATAAGCTCCACTTTGCAAGCCCAGGGGCCGACCTCTTCATGGCTATCACCCTCCGGCGACTTCGCGTTCGGCTTCCGACCCATTGAGGGCAACTCCTCCTTCTACCTCCTCGCCATCTGGTTCAACAAGATCAGTGACAGGACCGTCGCTTGGTACGCCAAGACTGACAACCAAGATCCAACAGCAGTGCAAGTGCAAGCCGGCTCTGTCCTCCAGCTCACCTCTGATGGTGCGCTTTTGCTACGAGATCCTTCTGGCAGGGAGGTCTGGAGTCCCAAAGTAACCGGTGTGGCCTCCGCCAACATGGATGACACCGGCAACTTTGTGCTCGTCGGTGCAGATGGCAACACAAAGTGGCAGACCTTCGACGCTCCGTCGGACACCATCCTGCCCACCCAAGTGTTGCCTTGTAATCCAACTCGTGATAAGGCACTCCGGGCCCGACTTGACACCACTGATTATTCAAATGGCCGGTTTCTCCTCGATGTGCAAACAGATGGGAACCTTGCCTTCTATCTCGTCGCAGTGCCCTCTGGATTTGAGTACACCTCTTACTGGTCTACTGACACTGCTGGGAATGGCTCAGAGTTGGTGTTCAATGAGACTGGCAGGGTATACTTCGCCCTAAAGAACGGCACACAGATCGACATCACGACAGGCATGATGGATTCGATGGAGAACTACTTCCACCGTGCCACGCTTGATCCCGACGGTGTGTTCCGGCAGTACATTTATCCAAAGAATGCAGAGTCCAGCGGCCTAAGAGCTGAGATGTGGAGTGCAGTGAGCATGCAGCCCCAGAACATCTGCCATGCATTGGTTACTGGTATTGGCAGTGGCGTATGCGGATTTAACAGTTACTGCACCTTCGACGGCACCAAGAACCAGACAGCAAGCTGTCTCTGCCCACCATGGTACACGTTCTTTGATGAGGAGAGGAAGTACAAAGGCTGCAAACCAGACTTTCAACTACAAAGATGTGACTTAGATGAGGCAGCAGCCCTTGGGCAGTTTGAGCTGAGACAAATCTACGGTGTGGATTGGCCAGTATCCGACTATGAGCAGTACGAGCCTATTAACATTGATGAATGCGGGCGGTTATGCTTGATTGACTGCTTCTGTGCCATGGCAGTGTTTCATCAAAACACAAGCACTTGTTGGAAGAAGAAGCTCCCTTTGTCAAATGGAAACATGGCCGACTATGAGGACAGGATAGTATTTCTCAAGGTGCCAAGTAGCAACAGTACACAGTCTGATCTCAGTAGTGGCTCCAGCAAATGGAAGAAGAACAAGAAGTATTGGGTCCTTGGGAGTTCCTTACTTCTTGGTAGTTCCATATTGGTGAATTTTCTCCTCATCTCCATTCTGATTTTTGGTACTTACTGCAGTATCACCAGAAAGAAAAATGTCCCACTGTCACAAGCTTCAAGTAAATTTCAATTGTCCCTGAAGAACTTCACTTACAAAGAGCTGGAGAAGGCGACTGGTGGTTTCCATGAGGTGCTAGGTAGTGGTGCATCCGGTGTTGTGTACAAGGGTCAGCTGCAAGATGAGCTCGGGACCTACATAGCGGTCAAAAAAATCGACAAGCTCCAACCAGAAACTGAAAAGGAGTTCCTGGTAGAAGTCCAAACCATTGGACAGACATTCCACAAGAACTTGGTCCGACTGTTTGGTTTCTGCAATGAAGGAACTCAAAGACTGCTAGTGTATGAGTTCATGACCAATGGCCCACTCAATCAATTTCTCTTTGACGGTGTCCGGCCACATTGGATGCACCGTGTTCATGTCGCACTTGGGGTGGCAAGAGGGCTGCTCTACTTACATGATGAATGCAGCACACAGATAATCCATTGTGACATAAAGCCACAGAATGTTCTTCTTGACGACAACCTTGTGGCTAAGATCTCAGACTTTGGCCTAGCGAAGCTTCTTCGGACCAATCAGACACGGACAAACACCGGAATTCGAGGTACTCGGGGATATGTTGCCCCTGAGTGGTTCAAGAACATTGGAATCACTTCCAAGGTTGATGTTTACAGCTTTGGGGTGATCCTGCTGGAGCTTGTGTGTTGCAGGCGGAACATTGAGCTAGAAATCACTGATGAGGAGCAGACGGTGCTGATCTACTGGGCCAATGACTGTTACAGGTGTGGAAGGATTGACTTGCTGATCGAGGGTGATGACGAGGCGATCTTCAATATAAAGAAGGTGGAAAGATTTGTGGCGGTGGCCCTGTGGTGCCTCCAGGAGGAACCAACTATGCGACCTACCATGCTGAAGGTGACACAAATGCTTGATGGAGCAGTTGCAATCCCCACTCCTCCTGATCCCTCTTCCTTCATCAGTTCACTTCCATGATGTCTCATGTGTGTTTGTCACATAAGTTACAATACGAGTCTAGAATTACTGAATAAGCACGCTGGATGCGGTTTGGCTAGTAGAGGGCATTAGACAATGGTGATTAGGCTCTCACATGGAGCTACGACAATTACAAATTGTAGTACTACATTAGGAAGAATGCATCAGACATAAACTGGGTGTACGTAATTATGTGGATTAGGATTTTGAGTTCCAAAAATTATTGCTTCGTATATCTTGGACCCTTTTGATCGAACATCTTTGCAACAGGTAGGAGACAAAAACTTTAGACATTTGGTTAACGAAGGCTTAGCTCAAGGATCCAAAGTTTATTTAACCCTGCATTACTGTTGTTACACTCTGATACCTCATTTTATGCGTAGCAGTCCTCCAGATCGGATCAGTTTTGTGAGATACGTCATGAACATATATGGTCTTAGGAATGATGAAGATGAATCTTGTAGAGAGGATCATAATAACGATGTTGAAGCAATCACGATAAAAGAGAGAGATTTGGTGAGCCGACCGCAAATTTTTTAAGCACAAACTCAAAAAAGTACAAGAGATTGTTGCTCTCTTACAACCTTCCAAATCTTTTAGGACTCAGATCCATACCCTTTATAAGAATCTAGTGCTAAAAAATAACCTAGCCTCTAATCCTCTTGTGCACCTCTTACTTGGAATGAGTTGATTTGTAGATTCTTAGTTACTTAGATTCTTTATAACCACCCTATGGGTTTATATAGCACCTTAATCCTCCAAAGTACGTAGGGATTTTACTCTGAAATGAAGTAGAAATCCTAATTCTATTATTATTCATCTAGCATACGTGTCTAAATCCTAAAATACTAGATACGCTATAATTAACAACAGCTAAAAGCAGGAAACTCATAGGGTAAGATGTGTTGTAACAAACATTCGAATTGACAAAGACAAACTAACGTATTCCCTACAGAGCATTTTTGCGACCTGTTTGCGATTACAGAAGAAAAAATTTGAAAATGGGGAACAGTCAGAGAAAGGAGTTAACCATAAAGGGAAAGAATGACAACTTATCCTGTTTTCATATATAAAGCATTCATTAAGAAAGCTACAAATTTGGAATGTTTTCGGAAGAATATCCTCTACATTAGAACGAATGCACATGTTAAGTGTTTATTCTTTTTTTTTTTTTTTCGAGAACATCAAGTATTTATTCCTTGAAACTTGGAACACAAATTCCTTGGGATGTATTAACGATTTTCGGAATACATTTTATGATTCACTGGGGCCACCTTGGAGGCCTAGCTGGAATCAACATATCGGGTTGCGTATTGAGGTGCAGATTTTGTTAGTGATATAACTGAATGAAGTGGATCTTGAGTTACTTGGAAGCTATTCTTTGGAAATCGGATCGGCCTAATTTATATATAGAGTTCGCCAAACAATTTCAACAATTTATATATAGAGTTCGCCAAACAATTTCAACAACCTCTCCAGAAGGGCATCACCCGATTGAACCCATTAAATCATTTCACGACAATACCGAATTATGGTGGAATCGCTCCATAGCCTCCAGACCACAACATTTGCAGGTGGAGGAAGGACTAACAAGCAAGAACCAAGGTTCCATCAATGTAGACATAGCAAAGTCCTTGAAGGATCGTGGCGCTCCGACAGGGATGAACAGAATAAACTACTAAAGAAACTAAACAGAGACTTAACAAAATTAATGAAGGCAATCAACAAAGTAATTGAAAAAGGAAACTAGATTAAACCAAAAAAGTAGATTAAAACACAACCCAAAAAAGTAGATTAAACCAAACACACGCATGAATAGAAATTAATCTACCTAAGCACTGAGAACGCAGATCAAAATAATTAGAACCCATACTTACTAATCAAAACAATCATGTACAGAGTTCTTTTTTACATTGTAGTACACTTCTTCACTCTCGATCTGCTCTTAATTTCTTCTCTTAACCAGCTCTCTCAATCTGCTAACTTTTTCTCTCAATCAACTCTCTGGATTTGCTCTCTTCATCTCTCTGGATATAGTGCGCCGCCACTGGAGAACTGTTCTGCTGGAAACCCTTGCGACGCCCAGTTCTCTCGCTGCCATCGCCTCGCTTTTATAGGCCTAAAGCCCCAGGCCCACCTGGCTTGCGCTGTGCCCGCACACGCCACGGCCTCGCACTGCCAAACGCAAGCCTACACGTCATCTTGCCGCGCATTTAGACACCATTGCACCTGCACACGATGCTTCTTTGATTGGGCTCCAATCACTGCAAGGCTGTGCACCTACCTCTGCATGTGCGTGCATGCACACAGCCTTTGCTAGCAACACCCTGTATGCACGCAAAAAGCAATACGAGACCAAGTTTCTCCACTCAAAGGTTAACTCATCCTGCATGCAAAAAGCAACACCCTGCATGCAAAAGAGAATTTTTTCTCCTCATTGTCAAATCAACTCATCACTAAAGCAGGAAAATAACAGTCCTCCGTCACATCCTACTCTTAGCACTAGCAAAGACTACTTTTAAACTTCTACTCCTCTTACAAAACATGATCAAAATTCACCATGGTGAACATAAATAATCGCTAGACCTGTTCTACCTGAGGACAACCCAACCAAATAACCAGTAAAAAAAAGTCAGTATTTCGCTTCAAGATCCATCAAATTATCCCCCTGACTCATCTTCAGAAAGAAGAGACAAAGCAAAGAAAGGAAATCGTTTCACTTACCAGGAGGAGATAGACCCAATAAATTTTGCAAATAAACCGTAATCGACACGAAATCAAACCGAAAAAACGAAACCGACTTATTCGGTTGTTGATTAGAAATCGCGTTCGAAATAATCGAATTATTTTCAGTTTATTTTTTTAAGGCTCGGTTAACGAAATAACCGAACTAGCATCAAATATTGTATCCTAGGTAGTAACACTAACCCTAGCTCTCGAGTCTCTACTGACGATTGGTAATTCCCGGGCACATGATCACAAGCCTTGCTTTATTTGGGATCAGTTATTGTAGGACTGGGAGAGTATTCTCTCAACGAGAAAAAGAACAAGCTTTTGTTCCCTGCATGTATCAAGAGCCCATTAGGTTTTTCACCACACCTCGCTATGAACGCAAAATAATTACTTTTATGTAATGTTCTTAACTGTTTATTGCCCATGATCACATCAAAAAAATTTTGATCAAATTATTCTTTGTGGTCATCTGCAGAAAGAAGAGACAAAGCAAAGAAAGGAAAGCGTTTCACTTACCAGGAGGGAGATGGGGAGCGACCAACAGGAGCAGCAGCACTCAGGAAGAAGAACGGGAGGAGGGTTGATGCAGCAGCACCTGCACTTAGGGTTAACAATATCATTTGGAACTTGTCGAACTTGGATTTCGACGAGCCGACGGTACTGAAATTCACAAAAAATCAAACAAAATTTGTTCAAAACCGAATGGTTTTAAAAGTCAAATGAATTTGAAATCTGGTTAAACTGCTGAGTGAATTTTGAACGAAATGGATGAAAACCGCTCGAAAAGGGGCAAATTTCGAGCGGTTTTTGGCGAAAATAGCCGATAGTTGAAAAAATAAAAATTAGAAAAATTGCAAACAAATATTGTAAAATTTGTAAAAAAATCCCATTAAAAGACCGAAAAAAAGAAAATGTAAGAAGTATAAAAAAAGTATGGAAAAACACAAAAAAATTCCAGCATGATCTTTCCTAAATGTAGAAAAATTTATACACGAACTTTGCTATATTTTAGACAATTGCAAGTTGTAAAGTAGACATTTAGTAATAATATATCAACAAATAATCTTTTATTTCAATGCTACTCACATATTAATCCAACAAGTGCAAAAATAGACATTCACATAATCACATACCAATACATACATGCATACAATGAGAAGTAAGCTTGTCAATATTAGATAATATTAACATATTAAAATATACCTAGCAAGATAATTTATGTGCATACAAATATCGTTACTTAAACAAATAGTACCAGTTTCGAGTGTCATGCATTGCTATTAAATATACTTCAACAAATATTGCTACTAAGTATAATTGAACAAATATTAGTATATGTTGAAGTAAATATTGCTACTTGACATTTTTGGCCTTTTTTCTTTTTTTATGGCTTTTCTATTTTTTACATTTTGAATGGCTCACAAACATCTACAAACTTCGTTTTTTCAAAAAATATTCATGCCAAAAGGTCATAAAGCTATTAATACTAATTTTAGAGTTTTTTTTGGATATTTTTTTAAAAAATAAATTTTTGAATTTGAATTTAAACTTCACCGGTAAACTAAATGGTATCACTTTTCAAACCGACATGGTATAGATTGTTTTCACGAACCGAGCAGTTTTCGACGGTTTTTTTAACACTGCCTGCACTTCATACCTGCTTAATCGTCGGAGTGTAGTGGTGTGAATCGCGGTTCCAGTAATACGTGACACAAGGAGGAAGGCGGGTTGGACGCTCTACACCAAACATATGCAGAAAGCAAGACCGGAAGACGTATTCTTTCTCGTCTTGCGTGCTTGCGGGAACAACCAAAAGCCTCAGCAACTTAGGTCCTGTTTGTTTCAGATTCTGGAAGCAAGAATCGGAATCGATTCTAGTGATTCTCACAATCCAACCGATCCATATACACGAATCCACAATCCACTTCATATGCGTTTTAGCTTTTGGAGAATCGAACTTCTATAACCATAATCCGAATCAAAAGAATCCAAAGTTGAAATAAACAGGCCCTTATCCTCCCGCCGGGCAACCGCCGCCGACCACTCCGGCTTCGCCTCCCTCCTCGCCGGCCCCCTCGATGGCGGAGCCCAAAGTCCGAGCACAAGCCCGGACCACCACTCCCACTCTCACGTGGTCGCAGCGGGCCGAGGCCCTAACCCACATCCTGACGCACCCCTCCCACTCGCCGTCGCTGCACTCGCAGCTCTTTCTGGCCTCCCGTGTCCCGTGCCCGCCTCCGGGCTCCTCCTACCCGCCCTTCCTCTGCCCCGGCGCCGCGCTCCTCCGGTGGGCCATCACCGCCGTCTTCCTCCCGCGCTCCGCGCGCCTCTGCCTCCCACCCTCGTCCTGGCGCTCCCGGTGCCCCTTCCAGCTCCCGGCACCGCTCGTGCCCTCGGTCGCCATCGAGCCGGCGCCGGAGCGGTGGGGCGAGGCCGAGCTCAGGGGGTACGCGCGGCGGCGGCGGGCGCAGAGGGGGCCCATGAGGGCGCGGCCGCCGGTGTCCGTGGAGGGGGTGGTGCTCACGACCGTGTCCAGCCTCGCGATCATCGCGGTGATCGTGCGCGAGCTCTTCTGGGTCCGGCCCAACCGCATCTGAGTCATCAAGGTACTCGGATGCTCATGTAGCTCTACGATTCATGGACTGCGGTATACTGACCTTGATTAAGTGAAGCAAATTTGTGGTAAAATCTGCTGCTGCAACATGCAAAATTGTGATGCTATTTGCACGTTTTTTAGAATCTGCAAATGCAATGTTATTTACTATGCTTTTAGCTGCAGATGTCGTTGTGTTAGGTTTTGCAAGGCACTTAGTCCAAGGTAGATGGCCTTATTGCTACTTTAATAGACATGCCAATGCTACATTGCTAGTACGTAGTTTCTTAAGCATATATACAACATAGCCCAAGGGAAATGAAGACACATCTGAATTAACACATGCAAGTAGTTCTGTAGTTGGTACTTAACAATGCGAGGCATATTATTGCTTGACATAGAGATATCTGATATGGATGACTTGGCACAACAGTATGTTACAACTTTCAACAGACTGAAGGCTTTACTTATTGGAGAAGGACAGTACATGAGAACTAAGGATTCTTTTTGAAGTACATAACGTAGATCTACATATTTAGACCCTTCAAGTACATAACACAGGTCTACATATTTAGATTCTTCAAGTACATAACACAGTGAGATGCTTCTTTACTGAATCGAACTGATGTAGGATGCAGGATCAGGAGGCACAGGGATCTCAACAGCTCCATCAAGCATCTGGGCTACCTTATGCATGGTAGGGCGCATTGCTGGCTCCTCCTGGATGCACCAAAGCGCCACTGCCACAAACCGTTGTACCCTCTTCATGTCAAGGGAAGCCTCCTCATCGCCCTCCACCAGAACATCGATACATCCAGACCGGTAGCAGTCATTTGCCCAGTCAGTCAGTATTGTCCTGTCCTCATCAGGTATCTCAGGTTCAACATTCCGCCTGCAAGATATGAGCTCCAGTAGGATCACCCCAAAGCTGTAGACATCCACTTTGGCTGTGATGCCAATGTTCTTGAACCACTCAGGTGCAACATATCCTCGGGTTCCCCTGATTCCTGTGTTTGTTTGTGTTTGGTCCATCCGCAGCAACTTTGCCAGGCCGAAGTCGGATATTTTTGGTACAAGATTGTCATCGAGAAGAATGTTTTCCGGTTTTATGTCACAGTGGATGATCTGTGTGCTGCACTCCTCATGCAAGTAGAGCAGTCCCCTTGCGACACCTAGCGCAAACTGAACTCGGAGGTTCCAAGATGGTCTGGCGCTACTGAAAAGGAATCTAGTAAGTGAGCCATTTGTCATAAATTCATATACCAGGAGCCTTTCAGATCCTTCATTGCAAAACCCAAGCAACCTGACCAAGTTCCTGTGGAATGTGTATCCAATGGTTTGGACTTCCACGGCGAACTCCTTTTCAGTGTCTGAAAGAACTTTCTCAATCTTTTTGACTGCAATGTGTGTAGTGAGCTCATCTTGCAGCTCTCCCTTGTAGACCACCCCAGAACCACCTCTTCCGACCTCCTCACGGAAACCACCAGTTGCCTTATCGAGCTCTTTGTAAGTGAAAGATTTCAGAGGCAAGCCCCCTGTACTTGATAATTGCTTTGACAAAATTGTCTTCTTTCTGCTAACAAAACAGTAGGTTCCGAAAAGGATAAATGAGATGAGGAGAAGGTTCACCAGGACAGAGCTTCCCAGTAGTAGAGAGCTCCCAAGGACCCAATGTTTTTTGTCTTTCTTCCACTTGTTGGTGTCACTGTTAGGCTGAGATTGGGAGCTATTGTTCTTTGGCACCTTTAGATACAGTGTTCTCTGCACGGTGCTGTCCGCCTTTCCATTGGACAATGGCAGCTTCTTCTTCCAGCAATGACCTTGGTGAAACACTGTGACAGCGCAGAAGCAATCCATCATGCACAGCTTCTTGCAATAATCCTCATCAATAGTGTAGTAGTGCTCATAGTCAGCAAGAGGCCAATCCACGTCGATCATTGAAAGTAGATCGAACTGGTCAGATGCTGCTGTCTCATCCAATTCACAGCTCTGTGGTTGGAAGTCTGCCTGGCACCCTTTGTACTTCCGTTCTGGGTCAATGAATGAGTATTGTGGTGGGCACTGGCAATCCACCGTCTGGTTCCGGTTCCAGTCAAATCTGCAATAGCTGTTGAATCCGCATACACCGCTTCCTTCTCCGGTTACGACGATGTCGCAGATGTTCCTTGGGATGAAGTCAATTGCAGTCCACCCGACGTTCCACCGGCTGCTTGCTGCTGCCGTCTTTGGATAGATGTATTGCCGGAATACGCCATCCGGGTCAAGTGTGGCACGGTGGTAGTAGTCCGCCATGGAGCTCATCTCCACAGATGTGATATTAATTTTTGTGCCATCAGTCAAGGTGAAGTATATCTCGCCGGTTGTGTTGAACACCAGCTGTGAGCCGTTCCCAACCGTGCCACTGGACCAATACGCGCTGTAAAGGTTTCCAGAGGGTGCAGCGACAGGATAAAACACAAGGTTCCCGTCATCTTGCACATTGAGGAGAAACCTGCCATCTGTGTAGTCTGTCGCCATGAGCCGGCTGCGGAGTTCCATCCTACGGGAAAGCACTTGACTGGGCAGGATGGTATCGGTTGGGTAGTTGAAAGTATCCCACATGACAGAACCACCTACACTGGTAAGGACAAAGTCTCCGGTATTGAGCATGTTGGCGTAGGCTGCACCGACGACTTGGGGACTCCAAAGCTCACGGTTGGCAGGGTCACGGAGAGAGAGCACCCCATCAGAGCCGAGCCGGAGGAGAGAGCCAGACGGGGCTTCCACCTGCACTCCTTGTGTGCTGTCCTTGGCGTACCAAACAACGGCCTTGTCGATGGTCTTTTCGAACCAGAGGGCAAGGAGGTAGGAGGAGGCGTTGGTGTCCATGGCCCGGAAGCCGAATGCAAAGTCGCCGGAGGGGGAAAGCCATGAGGTGTTCACGCCTTGAGTTGTCAAAGACGAGCCCAGGGTTATGTTCCTCTGAGCACTTGAGGATGAGGGGATTAGCATCAACACTAGGAGGAGGATTGAAATTTGGAGAGCCGCCATTGCTCTTTGGCTCTTTGCTCCTTGCAGCAGTTCTTGGGAGGCAGTAACTTTATAGACTGTAACCAGGTACGCATTTTCAGGAGCATGGTTGACTTTTACTCTGCAGCGACGACTCCGAAATCAAGATTTGTGGCTGTGGTCTCCATCATGAAAATGCATGGTCATGGGAGACGGATCGGCAGAGTGCCGGCACGCGACAGTGCCGTTACGGCAGAGAATCTGTGATCACGGTCATGATTTTCCACGGAGATCTTTTGTCGTAAGGCAGAGGGCAGTTTTGCTCTGCGTCCCATGATTTCTGGCTGTGGGCTCCATCATGAAAATGCTTTGTTACTCCGAAGTCATGTTTTCTGGCTTTGGGTCCCATCGATGATGGAACATTGAGCTCGTCTATTACTTACCAGCACAATATTTTATTTTTGTAGATTATATGATATTCTTCAGTGAGGTCATTCACGATGGTGACGCTTAACTTGTATTTTGACAGACAATTAGCAATTTTGTTAGGACATGTATAATAGTATAGATAACGGCTGTCTATAATACAACTCTATGTCATTTATAGACAAGACTAAATACAATACATACAATGGATTATCTATCTATATAATTGTCCGTAATGGTCTCTGTAAAATTAATAAATTGTCTATACAATGGTACACACAATATAAAACCGTATATAACATCGTCTGATAAATAGTAAACAACATCTTTATCTCTTTTCCTTCTCTCCTCCATATCACACAAAATCTTATTTGATATAAGCTTAGCTAACATTTACAACTGTACATGTGCTTGCTCCACGAATATCTGTTAATTAAACTTTTAGAAAAGCTGGAGTCGAACCGAGCTCTCCAAGATAGTGTGGTTTATCAATACTGGTGGTGCTTTTCAAGAAGGACCAGGATTCTTGCGTCCTGTTTGGAAATACACGTCTTCGTGCGCCTAATGTTTGGTCTCCGTGCGCCCAATGTTTGATCTAATGGATACGATAAGAGAGAATTGAAGCATATTCCAAGATTGAGTTGGCGGTTTTAGAATATAAAAATCCTATATCAGTTGACGGATTACTTCGATCTTTAGTATATAGATGATGACCAGAATCGGTAAACAGATGTTCTGGAAGGAAGAACAAGGTGAGAGGGGCAGGTAGGGCTAACTATGGTCCATGAGACACGCAGGAAGGATTCGAAGAAAAGGATGATGAGAAATCAAAGTGGCGAATTGAAGAATGTTGACCGAGACGTGGCGGAGTGTTACTGCTGCGCCACACGGCTGTGTTGCGAAGTGACGGCGTTAAAATATATAACCCATATAACAGGCTGAGTTAAGCGGACGATGAGGCCACGCCCGGACCGATCACCTCGGCGAAAAATGACGTGCCTCACGCGCCTAAGCCGAAAACCTTTGGGATATAATATACGGAATACTAGATGCGGGAGAGCAGCGGCACGCCGCGCCTCCTGCTGCCACGTGTGTGTTGCCCCGCGTGTGGCTGTGTTTCCCTGCTTGTTCATCCATTTGCACTGAGCTAACGTGAGAGCTCGTGTCGAAGAGTAGGAGCGTGAGTGCAATGGGTTCAGGTCAAGGATTGAAATCTCGTTTTCGCTCCAAATCTGGCCCATGACCAGAGAACGTAATCTCGGCGAGATTTAGAAATTTCGGACAAATTCTAGACGAAATACAAAAACAAAAATTCAAATCTGGATTTTTTTAATACCAAGAAAACCGAAATTTCAACCAGTTTTGACGAGATTTCAGCGAGATTTGCCGAGATCTCAACAAAATTGTACCGAGTGAAAAATAGATCAAACAACGTAAAAAACTTTTGAAATTTTTTTGTGTAGGTTCCTGACATATCAGTGATGTGCCCAGAAAAATTTCATATGATGCCCATAAAAAATTCAGATGATTATCAAATCTGAGGAATTTTTTAAAATTCAAACATTGCAATTGTCCAAATAAAACGCCGACCAGCAAGTTTGAACCGAATGAAAAATAAAGCAAACCATGTTAGAAAATTTTGAACTTTTTTGTGAATGGTTATAATGCATCACTAATATTCTCATAAAATTTTCAAATGATGATCAAGCTTCATGATTTTTTAAAAGTTCAGACAGTGCTACTGTCAACTAAATGAAAACTAGTACAAACCATGTTAGAAAAATTTCAAAATTTTTGTGGATGTTCCTAATGTATCATTAATGTTTCTATTAAATTTCAATATGATGATAAAATTCCAATAAGTTCCAAAAATTCTGAAACTGCTACGTCTTGATAAAAATCGATGATCAATCTATAGATTTTCTTAATAATAAAAAAGGTTTAAAAATTTTGTAGAAAGGTTATAAGAAAATTATTAAGATATCATGAAAAATTTTAATCATTATCACACTCCAATGAATTTATAAAATTCTTACAAGTGCACTGTACCATTTATGTTCTTTCTGTTTTTTATTTTTAAAATATAACAAATGAAGTTCAATGTATACATAGATTTGATTGAGCAAAAAAAGTTTATTTTTTTAAAAAATTTAGAGAATGGTAATGAGGCAATTATTAAGCTTTGATAAAAATTTTGGATCATGATCACACACGAGAAAATTTATAAAATTTTGACAAGGTTACTGTCCCAATTATGTTCATTCTATTTTTGATTTTTTAAAGATAACAAATTAAGTTAAATTATTTTGAAACTTTTTTTTGTATGATTCTGCACTTCTTATGACAGTACCAGAAATTTTTCACATCATGATAAAGCATATACAATTTTATAAAAATCCGACAGTGTTTCTGCAGTTTTTAAAAATATCTCAAAATTTTAGTTTTTCAACAAATTTTCATAGGAGATGACTTTATTAGGGGTTATTGGACTAAATCTGGTCAAAAAAAAGTCAAAAACTGATCAAAAATCCTGAGATCTCGGTGAGATTTGACGAGATCTCACCGAGATTACTGTAGCAATTTAATTTTTTTTGAATTTTTTTTACACCGGTCGGCATTTCAAAATTCGTTCATATCCAGAAATCGAGATCTCACAAAATTTTAGTGTGATTTTAATCCTTGGTTCAGTTTTCCTCTCTCTTTTTTTTCAAAATACCTGACTAAAGAGCTATTTTAGCCAACATAGTACATACGAGATTTGCTATCTTCTCTGTGCACCTGCAGAATAAAACTTCATAGAAACAAGATCTCCTAAATCTGTAGAATAAAACTTCATAGCAACAAGATCTCCTAAATCTCTCTATTCATCTGTGGCTACCTTTGAATCATAAAACAATGAGAAATTAAATAATGATATTCATACATTCAGATATCTTGTGTATTAATTGAGCAAACAATAATGTCATTAGCCGGCAGGGACAATAAGGGATCTGGAACATTCGATCGGTTAAGCAATTCCTTTGATAGAGCATCAACTTGCTCCTTCATTGGAACCTGAAACAAATAAAAGCCAATCAGCACACACTAACAGGCAAAGACTTATAAGTCACAAAAAATAGGTTGAGAAAATGGCAAAACCAAAAAAAAGTTTAGAGGGATAACAGAAAGATCCACAAGAATTTGTTCCCTGCTCAATCAGAAGCAAAATATTATTTGTAGTGCAAGCAATAAGAAGGTTTTCATTTTTTCAGCAAAGATGAGCAAGCGTTAGGAATCTGTATAACTCTTATCCATCGAAAGCACAACAAACTCACTCTAATGAATTGTTCCAAAAAGAATTACTGAACTACAAATCATAGATACAACAAACCAGAGTAGCCAATGCACTAAAATTAAACTACTATAAGTTGACTTGCTGCATAGGTACTTATCCTCATGCATAACTTATCTATTAAAGCCGAAGGAATTGGAGAGCAATCAGGCGTGCCACGTGTCACGGTTTTTTTGCGAAAAGACCCCATAAATTTTAAAATTACGTTTAGGTCCTGTAATCGGTTATTTTGCAAAAAAAGACTCCATAGTCTGTATATTCGCGGACGGGTCCTCCGCTGGGTAATTTTGAAAAAAACAAAAAATACATCTAGGTCCTTCTATCGGTGATTTTGCAGAAAGGACCCTATGGTTTCGTCTATTCGCGGACGGGTCATCCAACGGTTGTTTTTGCTAAAAAAAAACCCGTGGTAACGCAAATTCACCGTTGGCTCCTAGCCAGCCTATTTTTTTTACAAAACCCCCTAAAAAAGGTAATTACGTTAAGATCCTCCTTCCTTTCTTTTTTCAAAAAGAACCAGCGAACCAAATTCGCACCGAGTGGCGTAGCGCGAGATCCTATCTAGTAATAGCAAAATATGAAAAATTAGAGAGATGAGATAAAATATGCTAAGTGTAATTGGAGAGGTACCTTAGCGGGCTAGCTTTTAATTCCCAACAAACATGCTCCACAGGAATGATCAGCTAATTTCAAGCATGTTACGTATAACATAAGAACAGGGAAGCAAATACACAACTGGTTATCTATCAGTATGAAAAAAAACCTTATTGATTAGCATCTAATATATAATAGGTCAGCCCATCGTTCTCCAAATCTGCATACATTTCTTAAAGAATTGTACAAAGCAAGAGAATAGCAATTGGATTGGCATTAAAAAAGCATAGTTATTCACAATTCAGTTTAATATTTTTATGTCTTGCAGCAAGAAGAGATTTTTTTTTATTTGGTAGCACCATACCTTACTGCTAGTCTCACCTGTGTGCACACAGTAAAAATCAGTAGAATAAATTTATGATCATATTTTACCTGAAGGATAACTAAAATAAGAAAGCAAACAGAAAAACTGTACAACTTACCATTTTTAGTGAGAGGCTGGAGATTTTCTTAATTTACTCCTTAGGATTCAGCTTCATTAAGTTGATCTACCAGTCAAACAATCTCAGAACTGAGTTCGGAACCTACCATCTGAGAGAAGTAAAAGTCTAGTAAATACTTTTGATAATTCTGACAATTCCTTAAACATGCTATCTGCTTTGTTCCAGAAAAGCCTGTGAGCAATTTAACCAAGAGCTAGAAGCAAAGGTCCATACATAAGAGTAAAATAGAAGGTATCACAATCAATATATGCTTGTTCCCTTAGATATTGCATGCAAGCATCTGCACTGCAAGATAAAGAGTAATTGTACAAATAAATGGCATATAAGCACTAGTAATGCTTCCTCCAAACTCATGAACAGAAGTTGCAATCTGTCATATACTATACTACATCACAAAAGATACATACCGCTCATCAGTTTTGTCAAGAGTGGGCAACATAAGGTACATCAGTGTAACCTTTTCTTAGTAAAGAGGATCCTTCCAGGCCCCCAGCACTGCATGAACAAATAGCATCTCTTTTTTATCAAAGCAGCAATTATCTCATTCCAACATCAACAGCATTTACAATCCAAGAGACCAAACATCCAAATTTTACATGGTACAATTAGGAAGAAGCACACATTTCATACAAAGAAGTCGAATGTATTGAGAACTTTGGCCAGACATAGCTTTGCATTGGACAACGAACACATTTGGAATAAAGTAGCTGCGCAAACCTTGTGTGTACTCACCAGGAACCCAATGATGGTAAAATGTACATACTTTAGCGGTCGTCAAATAATTTACACACTTTAGCTGATGATGTAATCCTCTCCTATAGTTCTGTGGTTAGGGGTGCAATCGGATCGGATTCGGTCGGATATCGCTCTTTCCATATCCTAAACCATATTTTTTGTCGGATTCGGAATCGGATTCGGATAGTACCGGATACGGATACGGCGCGGATAATATCGGTAGCGGATTCGAATCGAATACGGAGCGGAATCGATACGGTATCGAATAATTTTTGTCGGATAACGCGCAAAAACAGATACCGCATAAAGTACACATATAACACTGATTAGGCAGCCGATGATAAGTTTCGAAACATAGAATGATACGTAAATAATATTACAATAAGTCGATAAAATGACCATGAGGTCCACAACTCCATGTTTCATAAAGAGACAATATAACTCCATGTTTTATAAAGAAACAATACAACAAGTCAATAATATTTATATTATATCATAAGGAGACTAAGGAGTACTAAATTAGGCTGGCAACATCTCAAGCAGTCAATCATTATCAGTCGCCCACCATAGTCTCATCCTACAAAACAAAAGGTAACAATAAAGTTAAAATGGATAGTATAGCAATTAAAAAGTGTCATAATAAACATGCCAATATACCATGGGGTTTATTGTTGTATATTTAGCCTTCCAATATGCAATTTAGCCTTCCACCATGTAGTTTCATATGTCCAGCTATTCTTTTTAATGATGTGGAACATAAGACAAGTTTATTTGTCATTGGGTTGCATCCAACGAAACCCAAAGCTTGGAGTTATTAATGATTTTTCTGAATTACCATCACAACTAACAAACTAAGCACCTTTATTTTGATTTGAGGTCCACATATCCATGGTTGCAGAAAAGCGACATGAAAGAGATTTGAAATGCTCATACAATTTCTTTGTTTCCTCATTGAACATTTCCATTATGGCATTTCTTGTAGTTGTGCGACACTTAAATGAAAAACTAGGCCGTAAAGACTTGATGAAGTCAACAAAGTACTCATGTACAACCATATTAAAGGGATATTCATGCATAACAAGTGCTAAATGCCACTTTCTAAGACTAGTTTCAGCATCGAATCTATATGTCTGAACATTGGCAGTGCTATCTTCACCCTTTTCTAGTTTGATCATTTGCTGTCCTGGAGTTATAGAATGCTTGCTTTTTAAATGATTTAGAAAGCATGATGTGCCTCTTGTTGTCTCACATCGGGCTTTATAAGTACATTTCTTGCATCTCGCCCAAAGTTCCTTCGTAACCACACCATTTGAATCTGTTTTTGTGACAGTATCTTTAGTGTAGTACTCCCATACCTTGGAGATGGACTTCTTTTGCCTCTTGCTAGGAGGCTCATTTTCTCCGGTGATATCACATTCAGGTTCAGCTTGAGGACCTTCGGCTTCAGATGCAAGAGGCCCTCGCACTACTAATGCTTGAGCACTCGGTGCAGAGAGACTTGTACCAAGTGTGGCAGCAGGTGACGCTCCACTAGTTGCGCACACATTTGCACTAGCACTTCCAGACTCCATCACAATTCACAAAGCGGCAACTAGATACATGTATAAATATGGTAAGTCAATAGGATCTTAATTAAGGGTTACACACAACACAGAACTAATGTAGCTGGATTTACTGGATACATGTATAAATATCCCTTTAAGGGTTACACACAATATTGGATACATGATGATAGAAACTTCCCACTCTAAAGCAACATTTACATTACAGTAAATAGCTCACACAAAAAGAATGTTCGACTAGCCTCATGCAATTTGGCTGTTTCCCACAATAACTGACTATTCTTATATTATGTTTACCATTACAGTAAATAGGTGTGGAGTAATTAATTGGTTGCAGCTATTTGGCATGGTTTTCACATTTACAATCTTCATGATCATCGGTTATATTACTAAAGAATGTGGACAACAATTGCAAAACATCTAACAGGTAATATCATGCTAACACTTTTGATTAGCGGATCAAATCATCTCAAACAATTTGCTAGTCAGTTCACAGCTCTAATGACAGAGCAATACAAAGTAAAAAGCATAGGTTAATCAATTTCTAATGACAGTCACAGAGCAATACAAATGTGCTGAGTGCTGACCGCCTGACCGGATGCGAATGGATCCGGAAGGCCCGGAGTAGGTGGCAGGAGGGGGCACCACGACGGTCAACGGGCAGAGGCCGGAGGTGGTGGCAGAAGCCGGCGTCGATGGATGGACCAAGCAGCGAGCAGGGACTCCAGATCGGGGAAGGACCGAGTCACCGAGCACAGGGACTCCAGATCGGCGAAGCAAGTGAAGGGCGAACCGGCGAACGGCGATGGAGTCGGGGACGAGTTGCGGGAGGGGCGGCGGCGGCGATGGAGTCGGGGGGACAGGAGTGACGGGAGGAGGAGGACTGAGTCTGAGAGAGGAAGAGAGGAGCTAGCCAGCTAGGGTTTACCGGTTATAAGTTTGGCTCTTTGTCTTTGCGCGTCGGAGGTCAGGGTCGGCAAGTATTTTCGGATATCCGGAGAAATTAATTCGGATATATCCGAAAATTTTCTCGGAATATACCGATCCGACGGATAGTGCTCTCCCGAATCCGAATCCGAACTAAAATATCCGAATCCGAATCTGATCCGAACCTGTCCGGTCGGTCAGTCGGTCGGCAAAAATCCGATCCGATTGCACCCCTATCTGTGGTAGAGCACACATTAGATGTACACTATGAATCACACCTATTATCTGCCAAATAAAGCATATTCATTGAAATAAATAAAAGAGAATATCACTCTAGGTATGTCGTTGTAGCAGCATGGCAAGCACCAGCAGGTAGCAACAAAGGGAGCTTTCTAGGCTGACTTTGTTGGGCCATTGTCATTGCAACAACTTCTTAGTTCTGCTTTTTCTGCATAACCATTCCTCCTTTTGCTGTGAAATTAGATCACAGGGGAAAAAAACAAACACAGATTAGACTGAACAAACCAAGAATTCTAGACCTCTAGTTAACCTACATTAGATCCTATAAAAAAACATACCATGAAATGATCAATAATCTTTTCTTGCTCTCTTATGTAGAAATCGTTTTTGGTCTCTTTCCTCACCAACTGAACCTAACAAAAGGAAAATTGCGTTGAAGTATTGAAATATTTGAAAACTTAGTAGGAGCACAGAGAAGACTTAATCCAATACTCTGCTGAAAAGGCACCACACCACATCTCAGGTCATCACAACTGATAGGAAAAAAATGACACAATGTGCCAACATCAGAAATAAATGCTTTTCAGCTTGTAAAGCCTCACTGTAGTTCTATTTTCAACACTAATCTGAGGCAAACAACTGTTGGGCCATCAATCAAGGATTTAGACCACTTTTGTGCATACTTACTAAGCCATGAACTCATAAGACCACGAAGTGTCAATAGGTGACACAAACTTTGATAGAACACAAATTAAAATATGGGATTGTGTTTGTTTTTCAGTTGGGCATTAATCCTAAAATAAATATAGAATAGAATATATCCAGCAAATTGGATACGTAGTTGAAGATTATGACGGTGCAAATTTTCCATTTGGAAACTAAACAAGGAGTATTGTTATGTGGGGGGAAAACTGGAGGGAAAAAATAGGCAAACCTTCTGTAAGATTCCCGAAGGTGAGAGCCGGGCTATGCCCGGTTGGCGAGCGAGCGTAGGACTCGCTCGGCCGGCCAGCGCTCGAACGCTGGTTCTCACACGCACGGAGGCCTTCCCTGTTGTTGCTTCTCCTTCAAAAAAAAAGATTCCCGAAGGTGGGTTGTGCCCAGGCACCACCATCCATGCCACAGCACTGCCTCAAAATGAATTATATATAATCAAAGAAATAGCGTTAGGAGGAAGATATGGAATTGTCACGAAGGATCATCAAGAAGCCTACACCACTATGAAATCAACTTTCCATCAATTAAGGATTCAGACCATTTTTGTACATACTTAATAAGCCATGAACTCGTAAGACTGAATTGTCAATAGGTGATACAAACTCTGATAGAACGCAAATTAAAATCTAGGATTGTGTTTGTTTTCCAGTTTAGGAGGAAGATATGGAATTGTCGCAATGGATCATCAAGAAACCTACACCACTTCAAAATCAACTTTCCATCAATTAAGGATTCAGACCACTTTTGTGCACACTTACTAAGCCATGAACTCGTAAGACCGAAGTGTCAATAGGTGATACAAACTCTGATAGAACACAAATTGAAATCTAGGATTGTGTTTGTTTTTCAGTTGGGCATCATTCCCAAAATAAACACTTAATAGAATATATTCAGCAAATTGGATACGTATTTGAAGATTATGATGGTGCAAATTTTTCGTTTGGAAACTAAGCAAGCAGTACTAACGCCTCGTGAGCCGTGTAGTGCAGGTGTGGCGGAGGGAGGTGAGGTGGGTGGGGGCAGAAATCTTGGACTCTCGTCTTGTGTTTGTCGTGGTGGGTTGCAGGGCATACTACATGCACGGAGTGAAACGCAGACCGCGCGAGAGTGTTGGAAGCTTTGCGGGTCATCCGCATGCATCGACGAGGAAGCTGGAGGTGCCGATGGTCGGTGTCTGGACCCGAACGCAAAACCAAACTTCCTGAGGGCCTCTACGCACGCTCGACCAACGTGGACACGCTCCCCGGCTGCGAAACCTTTGAACTTTAATAAAGGTAGTATTATTGTGCCGACGGATAGAGATCAGATGCAATTGCAATCACACAATAATCAACTGCATCTCATCTAAGCCACCTATTTTCAAATCCAACAGTCTAGATTCGTATGCAATACTCGTTGCTACAGTACAAAAGGTGTTACAGTACCACACACAATGTTAGTTGTCCATCTGGGGATCCTGTGGTGCTATTGCAACTGCTTAAGTTGTTGCAACTGCTTAAGTACCATGTCTTTTTTTTTTGTCTTTTGAAGTTTTCTGGACCATGCTTTTTTTCGAGAACACAAAAGACCTGCATGTCATTTCATTTAGAAGAAAAGAGAGTACAACCACACCCAAAAAATAGAGGGATGTTGAAATACAACAAGCATGCTCAAGCCTCCCAACAAGTCCTGGACCATGCATGATTACCTGAAGATAGAGCTTCTGTCTTTATTTTGAAGAAGTGCATGTTCACTTCACCGCTTGTTTTTGATCAAACAATGTTTGTTCTGTACCCGTGCTGAGAGTTTTGAGAGCTCATGGGAAAGTTCAGGTCAGGGTATAGCGGTGCACAACTGCTGTCCATTTGGTCTATGCTTTCTTTTTCTCCTCCAGTACAATAGGGAGAGTCTTTGTCTCTCTAGACTCTAGAGAACGGCACCTCCAAATCTCCAATTAGCATTGTATGTAAGTCAAGCATGGTAGTGACTCGTGATGGCGATATGCTTTGTCGTGCCACAAAGAAGAATCAAGCATTTGTGGGGAGGATTACAGCACTTGCACTGTTGCAGTTGGCATTCGCTACCTTTGGGTGGATGGTAATTAAGGGCACTTGATTGGTTGGAACCAGGGTTTTCAGTACCGCGGTAAACCGCGGTTTTTGCACGCTACAGGTGCGGTTCAAAATAAAAGAAAATCGAACGATATACCGGTTGAATTCAAATTCAATTTCAAAATTTTCAAAAAAATTAGAAAAATTTATCCCAAAAATTTCTAAAATTAGTATTAATTTCTTTAGGGCTTCCCGTGTGAAATTTCTTTAAAAAAACAAATTTTGGAGATATTTTTGAGTTATTTTAAATTATAGAAAATGAAAAAAAAGAAATACCGACATGTGGGCTTTTAGCCTACAGGCCGAGCAACTCGTGGGCCGGCTAGCCACCATGGCCCACCCCCGGTCGGGCGGCCTACCCATGCTCCATATCTTGCCAACCCCACCAGTGCAATTATTGCACAGCTGCTTTCCCCACTCGAAGCTCATCTCAATCGCGTCACGCCGCCCAAATTCAGCCACCGTGAGCGGTTGAACCACCGTCAAAGGCTCGGTTTTCGCTTGGTTTTTTGAGAAAACCATTCGGCTTCAACGATTTACCGCGACTCCAACGAAATTCATCCACCTCAACAAATTTCACAGTTTTGGTACATTTTCTCTCAGTTTTTTCGATTTTCGCTCGTTTTTTTTTAGCAAACCATTTGGTAATGTATAGGTCAATAGATGTATGTTGTTGTTACACTAGTAGTTACCTACACTTGGCGAGTTGGATTAGGGAACGACTGCTGTGCACTCATGCTTCCCGTGCAAACACCGTGCAAACCAACTAAGAAAAGTTTCAAAAAATTCTGAAAAAATTATGGATTTACCTATGCAGAAGTTATAAAAATAACTTCTAGCATAGGACGAATTTGATCATGAAATTTTATATGTAGATGGGGTAAGATGAGATGTACATCTATGATTTTTTTCAGAATTTTTTAAAACTTTTCTTAGTTGATTTACACGGTGTTTACATGAGAAGCATGAGTGCACAGCAGTCATTCCCGTTGGATTAACCATCGGAAGCTCCAACCAAAGAGAAGTCGAAGTGTTTATAGGCTATGTCGTTTGTACAGGCAATGCGAGAGATTGTATTGGCAAAAGAAAAAAATAAATCAATGAGAAAGCTACCTCCACCTAACTAGGATAAGTGACTGGTGAGCTATTACCCGTAATTTACTGGTGTAAGGCTTATATTTCTTAATACTATACTATATTTATATTATAAAATTGATTAAACTGTTTTGTTCTCGTTCTAACACTACTACAGAACACACATCACTATCACTGTATCTGTATCGGTTCTTAAGTTTTTCGAAAAAAACGATTGTGATAAGTAACTTCGGAGAGGTGTTAGTAATAATCGATGTCGGTTACGAGATTATAAGTGATTGTGATGTAGCACGGAACATCCGAATCGGTTCTCTACTAAAAGTGATAGTGATGTAAGACGATCATCACTATCGGTTCTTTTCATAGAAGTGATAGTGATGTGCACGTGATCATCACTATCACTTCTATGAAAAGAACCGATTCGATGACCGCGCACATCAAGATCACTTTTAGTAAACCGATTCTCGATGTAAGATATTGTTATCACTATCATTCTTTTTATAGAAGCGATAGTGATAACATCGCACATCACTATCACTTGTTGAAAAGAACCGATTTCGATGTGCTCGTGCTTATGTCTAAAGTCTTTGGCCGTGCACATCAAGATCGCTTTTGAAAAGAACCGATTCGATGTGCCTCGCTAGGTTATATATACTACTCAGACTTGAACTCTTCTCTGCTTTTTGCTCCAGAGGAGATTTCTCCGCCGCCACCCGAGAAAATAGCTCATATTGTGTGGTTGGAAGCAATAGTTGGGTGAGAAAATTTGAAGTCCTCATGGGTGGGTATTAAGAGGCAAAATTGAAACCCTATCTTGAGGAGATTCCCTCTTTTGCTCTCTATTGCGGTTTTCTTCAAAATGTGAGCAGCAATTCTTTCAACCCCTTCAATTTTGCTCGTAATTTCAATATGTCGTCAATAAAGTTTAGGTTGCACTGGAATTGTGTACGTGCTTTCAGATTTCACACTCTTTATTTGACAAGCGCATATCTATTTAATTTTTGTAGTGCGATCTCCTGTTTATATATATGGAATTATTATTGCTATCATGTGGTAACTGTTATTAGAGTTTAGACGACGTAACCTACGTCTCCCGTTCGAGGGTGCTTATTTATAAATATGCTGAACGAAAGCGCATATTTATAAGCGAGCAGTCTCGAATTGTCCACGTTTTTTGGACAATTCGAGGATATATGGTTCGAGCAAGTTCCTGAGCTGTGTTGTACAACTTCAGAGTAGATTTCGGTAGCGTCTCTCTGGTGTTCTCCGGATACACACCCCTCTTGACCTGTTGTCGAGACGTGTATCTAGAGAACAGCGGGGAGATGCTGCCGAAATTTTCTCTGGAGTTGTACAACGGCTTAGGAACTTGCCCGAACCATATATCCTCGAATGGGATTAGGACCTAACCTATTTAGAGATTAGGAGTCATCGTTGGTACCCTTGATTTGTTTCGTTGTAGTAGAAAGATTTGCAAGCTCTTGCACTAGCTATATAATTAGATTATTTGATATCGTTGTTGATGTTAAAATTTATGTCTCTTATGAAGGAATTGGCGGAAGCTTTAAACCAGGAAGAAGCTAGGTATCGATCGTGAGTACATTTATATATCTTGGAACTCGTCCACTATTTTGCAAAGGTAATATTAATTGAAATGATGTCTCAATATTTAAAATAGCTATAGCTAGTTGTCGCCCGCTTTTTCCTTAATTTATTGTGCGAAATTTAATTGCAGATGGACCGTGAGGAATGGATGTATCGTAAAAGCCGTGTGAGTGCTGAATTTGAGAGGGTGTTAAGGAGTTCAAAAAATTGCGAAGACGACATGGTGAGGAGGGTGTAAACTTCATATATTGTCCTTGCATTGATTGCACCAATCTGAGGAGATTTAACAACTCATCTCAAATTGAGGACCACCTGATTCGACGTAGCTTCGTGAGGAATTACACATGTTGGATCCATCACGGGGAGGCAGGTAGTACCACTCCGATATGCAACGAAGATACGGTGGAACCGGATGACGAGTTGCATACTGATATGTTTGAGGAGGATAATTTGGAGCAAATGTTGCGGGATGTGGAGGGTAATTACACGGAAAGAGAGTTTGAAAAGTTTAAAAGCTTGATAGAAGACGATGCCAAACCGCTGTTCACAAAGTTGCAAAGCGGAATACACCAAAGTTGGGTTCGGTCCTTGCATTGTTCGAATCAAGGCAAAACACCGCTGGGATGATACAAGTTTCAATGCACTACTAGTTCTTCTATCGGATCTTCTTTCGGAGGGAAACGAGTTGCCAACAAGCATTTATGAAGCGAAGAAGCTACTATGTCCCATGGGAATGGAAATAGAAAGGATACATGCATGTCCGAATGATTGCATCTTGTACCGTAACGCACATCGAGTCTGCACGCTTGTCCGCTTTGTGTGCCCCCGGTACAAACAAAAGGAGAAGCGTAAGAGCCGGGGCAACGACGGTGAAGAAGTCATCACTAAAGGTGCACTGGCCAAGGTATTGTGGTACTTGCCCATCATTCCCCGTCTGGAGCGGTTGTTTGCAAATCCGAGAGAGGCAAAATTGTTGCGCTGGCATTACGAGTCTCGAAAGGAAGATGGCAAGCCGAGACACCTCGCCGATTCGGCTCAATGGAGAAACATCGATTGGAAACATGAGGAGTTTGGTGCGAAATGAGGAACATAAGATTTGGGTTGAGTACCGCGGAATGAATCCGTTTGGTAACATGAGCGATCGTCACAAAGACTGCCGATTCATAGTGTATCTACAACCTCCTCCTTGGTCAGTGCATGAAGCGGAAGTATATCATGATGTCATTACTAATCTCGGGACCCAAACAAAGGAAATGATATTGATGTGTACCTTGCACCATTGATCGAGGATTTGGTAAAATTGTGGAATGAGGGGGTCGTCGTGTGGGATGCGTACAAAAGAGAGCATTTCACCCTACGGGCTATGGTATTTTGCACCATAAATGATTTCCCGGCCCTTGGTAATTTGGCAGGTTACAGTACGAAAGGAGCCAAAGCGTGTCCTATTTGTGAAGAGGAGACTGAGAGTCTATGGCTGCCGAATTCCAAGAAAACTGTGTATATGGGTCACCGTAGGTTTCTACCTCGAAGTCATCGATACCGTAAGATGGATGACAAATTTGATGGGAAGAGGGAAGCCCGTTCGGCACCGCAGCCTATGAGTGGAAGCCAAGTGTATTCACGTGTAGAGGATATCGATGTTCAGTACGGAAAGAGCCGTAAATCTGTTCGTCCTAGGACCATTTGGAAGAAGAGGTCAATATTCTGGGACTTACCGTACTGGAAGGAGTTAGATGTCCGGCATTGTATTGATGTCATGCATGTTGAGAAGAATGTCTGCGACAACTTGGTTGGCATCCTGCTGAACATACCTGGGAAGACCAAAGATGGTGTCAATGCTCGTCGCGACATGGCCTACATGGGAATCAGGCCCAGACTTGCAGTGATAGAGGAGGATGGAAAAGGCCCGTACATCCCTGCTGCATGCTACACCCTGTCCAAGAAGGAGAAAGAAGATCTCTGCAAATGTCTCCAAAGTATTAAAGTTCCATCGGCTACTCATGAACATTAAGAAGCTTGTGTCTATAGATGATTTGAAGTTGTTGGGCATGAAGTCCCATGATCGCCATGTGTTGATGACCCAAATGCTCCCGGTTGTAATCCGAAATATTCTCCCAGAGGATGTCAGGTTGGCAATCACAAAGTTGTGTTATTTCTTCAATGCGATCTCCTGCAAAGTTATTGACCCCGATGTACTAGACAACTTACAGAGTGAGGTGGTGCGACTCTGTGTCACCTTGAGATGCATTTCCACCGTCGTTCTTTGGCGAATGGTCCACCTTGTTGTTCACCTTGTTAGAGAGATTAAGATATGTGGACCCGCTTTCCTACGTTACATGTATCCGTTCGAGAGGTACATGGGTATATTAAAGTCGTATGTGAGGAATCGGTCGAAGCCTGAGGGTAGTATTGTTGAAGGTTATGGGACTGAAGAGGTTATTGAGTTTTCGTGGACTACCCGGGTAAAAGACAAGCAATCGGTGTTCTCAGATCTCGTCATGAGGGCAGACTTGCTGGTAAAGGAACCGTTGGGTCCAAACTAATGAGTCCGAGGTTTGATGTGTATTGCAAGGCGCATTTCACAGTCTTGCAGAATAGCGTAGAAGTTCGTCCATACATCGAGTAGCATAAGTTGATATTACGGGAAGAGAATCCACAAATGGATGAGCTTTCCATCGCACAAGAACACAATGATCGATTCCTCACATGGTTCAAAGAAAAAGCGGAGGTCTCCTTTACTGAGAATGTAAAATGGTTGGCTGACGGACCAAGATTTAATGTACAGACATGGCAGGGGTACGATATTAATGGTTACACCTTTTACACTAAGAGTCAAGATGCCAAGAGTACTGTCCAAAACAGTGGTGTGAGTATAAATGCTTTCTCTGATGATCATCACTCAAAAAGATCCCCAACCGCAATGAACTCCTACTATGGGATGATCGAAGAAATTTGGGAGCTCGATTACGGAATATACCAAGTTCCATTGTTCCGATGTAAGTGGGTACGACTTCCACATGGAGTGAAGGTCGACAAGAGAGGCTTTACTATTGTGGATCTCAGTAGACTCGCCTACAAAGATGATCCGTTTGTCCTGCGGCAAGCAACTCAAGTCTTTTACGTGCGCGATCCGGCCAATCCAAGGTTGCACGTCATTCTTCATGGCAAGAGACGGATCGTAGGAGTTGAAGATGTTGTAGATGAAGAAGAGTATAACCAATTCGATGAGATACCTTCATTTGCAGATGGGGCTTGTCTTAGCGGGGATGACGACACACATGGAGCCAATTACATGCGAGTAGATCATCATGAAGGGCAATATTGTAAATAAATGGACTATTATAATGTATGTAAAATAGTATTGTAAATCCAAGGTGATTAATTGCTGTTTGGAGGCTTCGATGGAAATGCATGCCATTTCTCTTTATGCCTGCACTTTGTGCCATAATTTGTGAAAGAAAATTCCATTTGATGAAACTATTGTTGGGAAAGCTTGTAAATAGTCGAAAGTTAATTTCGGAAATTTTCGTACAATTCAGATTAATTTGAAAAAGTTTTGACTTTTCTACGCTTTTACGACAAATCATGTCTACGAAATGAATTTTGGCATATTTCTTGAATGAGGTCGCTTTTTCCAAAAATTATTTTATGAAAAGTTTTGCAAGATATCTCAAATATGTTTCTTCAAAATTTCTAATAATTTCAACAATGTATGACAAAGTTATGTCATTTTCTCTCTTTGATGAAATGCTGAAAATTCAGAACTTGCAGATGTCTGAAAAGGAATAGTGCAATAAACTACATCGATTGTCGGTTTTATTAAAAAAGTGATCTTGACGACTAACATCAGTGTTCTATTAGAAAATAGATGATCAAGCATCAGTATCGGTTTTATTAAAAGAGTGATACTAATGATGAAGCATCAGTATCGGTTTTCTTAAAAGAGTGATACTAATGGTGAAGAATCAGTATCGGTTTTCTTAAAAGAGTGATACTAATGATAAAGCATCAGTATCGGTTTTATTAAAAAGTGATCTTGACGACTAACATCGTGGTTCTATTAGAAAAGTGATGATAAAGCATCGAGATCGGTTTTATTAAAAAGTGATACTAATGGTTAACATCGATGTCGGTTTTACGAAAAGAGTGATACTAATGATTAAGCATCAATGTCGGTTTTCTTAAAAGAGTGATACTAATGATAAAGCATCGAGATCGGTTTTATTAAAAAGTGATACTAATGACTAACATCGTGGTTCTATTAGAAAAGTGATGATAAAGCATCAAGATGTCGGTTTTATTAAAAAGTGATACTAATGGTTAAGCATCGATGTCGGTTTTTCGAAAAGAGTGATACTAATGATTAAGCATCGAGATCGGTTTTCTTAAAAGAGTGATACTAATGATAAAGCATCGATGTCGGTTTTATTAAAAAGTGATACTAATGACTAACATCGTGGTTCTATTAGAAAAGTGATGATAAAGCATCGATGTCGGTTTTATTAAAAAGTGATACTAATGGTTAAGCATCGATGTCGGTTTTCTTAAAAGAGTGATACTAATGATAAAACATCAAGATCGGTTTTATTAAAAAGTGATACTAATGACTAACATCCGGTTCTATTAGAAAAGTGATGATAAAGCATCGAAGATCGGTTTTACGAAAAGAGTGATACTAATGATTAAGCATCGAGATCGGTTTTCTTAAAAGAGTGATACTAATGATAAAACATCAAGATCGGTTTTATTAAAAAGTGATACTAATGACTACATCAGGTTCTATTATAAAAGTGATGATAAAGCATCGAAGATCGGTTTTCGAAAAGAGTGATACTAATGATTAAGCATCGATGTCGGTTTTCTTAAAAGAGTGATTCTAATGACTAACGCAATTCTTAAAACCCGGCCCATAACCATTCGCATACACCCTTCTCCATGCGCGCCCTAGCCGCTTCGCTTCTTCGCCTCCCGCCGCCGACGCTGCTTAACCCTAGCCGCCCGTCGGTGCCGCCGCCGCTTCGCCTCGCCTCGCCGCCGACGCCGAGGACGCCTCGCCTGCCGCCGCCGCCGAGGACGCCCCACGCCACTCCCCACACCGCCCGACGCCGACGCCGCCTCACTCCCCGGTGCCCTTCGACGCCGACGCCGCTTCGCTTCGCTTCGCGAGGTGGTGCCCTTCGACGCCGACGCCGACCCGCCCCCACCCCAATCCTAGCCGTTTGCATTTCGTTCGCCATCGTGTCCGTAAGTATTTCATATACATGCCTTATTCTTTTAAGTGAATGCAAAGGGCGATCTATGTGTTTGACTTGGGGACCTTGCATGAGGGCTTAAGTGTTCTGTGAGGATATCTGGGACTGGAATAGATGATTTGTGACAACAAACTTGAGTTTGGTGCTGCTCTGTGATGATATTGGGCCAGTTGATGATTATGATGATTAATCTTGCGAGTTAGGCCTTGAACTGTTAGTCTTGCATGCTATAAGATTACTGGTGTATATATCTGCATATCGTAATCGACACCATTTGATAATTGCAAATTGTTGTGCGTGTATGGTTATTCTCTCGCTTAGTCTAAGATCTGTCGATTAGATTAGTACATTTTCTAGCTGCCACTTAGTATTTACTGCTGGTTCGGTCAATCTGATACTGGTCTGAACATCATATGCATATTCGGTTAGTCTAACACTGATATGAACATTGATGCTTGAATCTGATTGCTGGCAGTTAATAGGCTGATCTAAATATCTGATCTTAGAGCTATTAATCAGTAAACCTTGTTCTATAAATACATCATTCTGCATGCTTAGGAAAGTAAGGGTTTGAGGCCTAACTTACTAATTAATTATCTTGCCGTTTTGTGATTGGATTGAAGATCTAATCTTCAATTTCACCCAAAATCGAGAGCACAAAAATAATCACCACTTTGGTTTTGTAGACATGATTCTTAGAGCAATTGACATCAGCTATATGAATTGCTTCATTACTATGATTATGTCAATTATGCTTCCATTGAATTATGTAATCTCCTTCATATTGTTAATTGGAATAATTAGTAAAATCTTGCTCTTAATATCGCACAGAAATCAGTATATTGACTTGGGGACCTTGCATGAGGGCTTAAGTGTTCTGCCACTATCCAGTAAAGTAGTTGAAGTGATTCCTGAACTGTGCATGTTTGACTGACATTTGATTAACTTAAAACCTGTCAAGTATTGAATTGAAATTGTGGAAAGGTTGTCACAAATCTATCTGTTTCTCGTCTATTGTGGCGAGGAGGGCCTCTTAAGGCAACCCGACATCTGAGAACACTCTAATAATCAACTTGAGCTCTCTAATAATCACTTTTCTCTTTGTTCTGTCTTCTGTCACTGTCATTTTCTTTAGTTCTTGCTTACTGGTAATATTCACTTTTAGCATATTACTTTTGTTTAGACATGTGTTTACTTTCAACATATTACTTTTGTTTTTATCTCAAAGATATGTTAGAGTTTAGGTTGCGTAACCTCGTCTCCCGCTCGAGAGTGCTTATTTATAAATATCTTTGGAATAGCATATTTATAAGTTTAGCGATCTCGAATTGTCCACGTTTTTGGGAGTTCGAGATATGTGGTTCGGGCAAGTTCTGAGCTATGTTGTACAACGAGTTGATTTGATAGCGTTTCTGGTGTTCTCCGGATACACACCCTCTTGACTGTTGTCGAGACGTGTATCCGGAGAACGGCGGAGATCTCGCCAAAATTTTCTCGAAGTTGTACAACGGCTTAGAACTTGCCTTAACCACATATCCTCGAATGGGATTAGGACCAAACCTATTTAGAGATTAGGGTTATCGTTGGTACGTATTTAGTTGGTCAGAGATATTGCATGTTATGTAAACACTAACTTGACCTTCTTGTGTTGCTATTCTTGCATTAGTACTTTAATGCTCATATTCTCTGTTGATGTTGTGAAATCAAACTTGTTGGTGTAAGTAAACATCCGCTAGTGCTAAATTCACTTGTCATATGGAATGGGCTTTTGTTTTTTATCCGAGTTGGTCAATAGATAGACTTTTGTTCGGAACAATTGCATACTATGAATTATCTGTTGATCCTTTACAAGATTTATTGTCAAGTGCATATAGTAGCTTCAAATTGCTTTCTCTCATGTCACACATATGACCTTATCAGATAAGAAAACTCAAAATGTCGCAACTAGAGAGCATCGGCTCGTCGCCAAACAGAGTAGAAGGTGCTGCTGAGGGGCCGAGCATGGTTCCAACTACTCAAGGGCCGAGTAAGGTGAGGAAGAGCCGAGGACCAAACAAAGGGGCTACAGGGAGAACGCCGCAGTTCTCCGCTTCAATGCCGGGGTCTGCACGGGCCCTCCTAAGTACAAGGGCGATACTGGGTCATTTATTGGCCAATTGGTGAGGGAGAGTGCCCATAACAATTAAGGATTGGAGAAAGGATGTCGACTGAGCGTAAGAATCGGTTGTGGGACGAGGTTAAGAGTAAATGGATTATAGAGCAGACGATGAACCCACAATGAGACAGACGCCTTGAATAGGATGGGTGTGGCCTTGAGGCACTTCAAGACCCTTATGCCAATGATGCGTCTTTGAAAGGCCGTACACCATTCGAGAAGTATCCATTTGTGACCCACGATGTTTGGGCGAGTTCACGAGGATGAAGGGTACGCCGAGGCAATAAGGTGAGAGAGAGGAACACCGCTGTCCGGAGGCTTAACACGCACCGCACCACCTCGGTACATGCGGCTATGAGGGAAGAAGGCGAGTGGGCGCGACAAGCCGAGGAGTGCGCTCACTCCGGACGGTGATGCCTTACTCCCACATATCTGAGGAGCGGGCACGCAACTGGGTATTAGCGAGGACAAAGAAAACCCCTGAAGGGCAGCTTGTAGTTGCAAACCCCGCTACCGCTCAAGTCGTCTCTACCATCGTAAGATATCTAACTTAGTACAATACAATTGACCCAACTTGTTGTATTTCAAATCTAATTCGTACTCGCTTATTACAGGAAGAGGTAAGCCGGTGAAAAGAACAGGGACCTTCTGAGCCAAGGGTCGCAGGACATCCTATCGTCTGCGATCGGAAGTCCGACCATAAGGGGGGTGCTTGTCGAGGGCGGGATACGAAGAAGTCCTACTTTCAAGATGACTCTGCGAGTGCCAACTCAAGGTCATGGCGAGCACGCAGTGAGCGCCTCAACGCACTAAGGGAGCGGTGAGGAGGAGATTAAGGAGGAGATGAGGGGAGATCTTGCACGTGAGGAAGAGATAAGAGGGAGATGAGGGGAGATGGCGGCACGTGAGGATCGCTGAGGGCCGAGATGATGGCGATGATTTCCCAGTCGAGCGGATGCCCTCGACTCTGAGAGAAGTCTGTGCCCGAACTATCACCGCGGTTCCAAAATGATCTGACCGGTCCCGGTGAAGGTAATAATTAATTTTTCCCGAGTTCAAGCTACGAGTGTAACTCCCGCAATGTTTTTCCTCAAGTTGTACACTTCTTGCGGTGCTGCGAAGTGCCACTCACCATCTTGACGGAGGATGGATTTCCGTCGAGGTTGCCACGCTGGGTTGCATTTCCATGCAACGAGACCGACTTGTGCATGGTCACTGTGGGGAAGGGCTACATGAGGGTGCGGTGGACTACGCCCACGAAGACTTCTTATCACATGTGCTCGATTTCCAACGAAGATATCACCACTCTCGGGCAAGCACGCATGTCGTTCATCAAGTGGCCCACGACGGGTGTCGTACTGGTCAAGGTAAAAAGTCCCTCCACGTCTTCTCTACCATTCCAATACTACTGCAGTAAGTTAAATATATGCGTGCTTCAGAGGTTCCTCCTGCGCCTACTCCCGCCTCCTGCGCTCGATCCTGCCTCCTGCTCCTCGCTTTGCTCCCTGCTCCTGCGCTGATCTGCTCTGCTACACCACTGCTCCTGCGCTTGCGCCTCCTCCTGCTCTGCTCAGAGAACCACAGAGGCCTCCGAGACTCCCAGACAACCACAAGAGGCCTCCGAGACTCCTTCCGCCAAGAGGGCAAAGGCGACAGAGGCCACAGCCCCTTAAGGTACTGAAAAGCCCACCGCCTCGACCTCGGAGACTCCTTCGCCCGAGAAGAAGAGTCAAGACAGCCCACAGCACCTCAGATGATTATAAGGCCTACGAGCATGGAAAGCCCCCGATTGCATCGCCTAACCGAATGAGCTAGGCAAGTGGACTCGCCTCCTCCATGATGGTACCTTGATAAGGTGAGGGGAAGAGCGTCGAGTCGACTTCAACGTGAAGTATAAAATGGTACATTTTCACCGCGAGGAGAATGGAAACATTCCCGCCGCTTTTGGGGATCTATTCGTGTGTACCAAATGAAAGCCGTCGATATTTACGCTACGATCATGGACGCTGTGAGTATCACACCATATAGCTTGCGCTCATGACTTTTATAGGATTTTGCATTATGTTTTCTCACATTCAACACGAGTTGCAGGATAATGAGACAACGAGCCGTGACGAATCTACACGAAGTTGGGTTTGTCGACCCCGAGCTTGTGTCTGCGACCACGCTAGGCTTCAACGGGGTTCGTTGCTAGCTACATCAAGGGGGTATTGCAAGCTGAGTCGAAGAAGGACTTCATTGTATTGCCGTACCACGAGGAGTAAGTAGTACTTTTCGATTCAATTACTTGTACGCACTTAAAACCGTCTGTGAACTTATTTCCTTGCACTACATTTTATTTAATAAGCAACCATTGGGTTCTACTCGTCCTCGTCCGAGTGAAAAACAGTCTACACATTTAACTCGACGAGAAGAGACCGATGGCATACGCGATCAAGCCTCCTTTGCGTATAAGCACATGATTGAAACCTAACACATCGAGGAATTTAACTACGTTTATTTTTTTGACTCAATGGTGCTCTCCAATGTATGTAGGGTTTCTCGGACTATGTCGATGAAGGAGGGCCGCACGACGACAAAAAGGGCAAGACACTGCAGTATAAGCGATTTAAGGTACAAGTGCCTAGCATATATATGATTAATTTTTTTGACATCTAATCTTCGTGGGCTGAATTTCTTTTTCTTTCTTAGCGATTGCCATCAACAGGCAGCGGTGACCATTATGCTTCTATGTCATGCAAGACATGCTCATCGTGGTCGACAACTCACACCATTTCCCTAAGGTATAATTTTCTATCTGATCAAGTATTAGATTTATGAAGTAATACAAAATAATTCTATTGGAACACCGCCATTATCTAAAAGCACTAGTATTAGTTAGCTCTACATGAAACACTAGTGTGGTCCAATCCAAAACGTGAAGCTTCTAAAAGACGGTGCTACATGACGAATATTGTTCCATTTGAATTTTAGTAGAAAATTACATCACTATATTTTTGCTTGGCCTTAGGAGTATCTGTTTTAAAATATTTGTTATTTGAGAATCAAAAGATAGAATCAATAAAAAAGAGAGAGAATTTCACCTCTTACATTATGTGTCTATTGTTCTTGATCCCATGATTGCGTCTATAATTTGTGATTGATCGTAGGCGTTCGACAACGTTTTACAACGCTATAGACAAATATAATGGCATGAAGGAGTAGCTTTTACATTTGTCCTTTCGGTAGCATTGAGGCATTACTCAATGTCTTTACTAGAATATTAGCTTCTCACATTTGGAATTTTTTCTGCTTTTGAATTAATCTTTTATAATCCAAATATTTTCTAAACACCTTTCGTAGTTCTGTCTATTTTGTGATTGCCCCTAATACTTATCTATGTTTCCCTAATTTTATGTGCGTGCATAATAATATACTTAGCCTTTTACATAGAAATTTTGAAACTGAAATTAATCTGATCATTTCATTTTGCGAAGATCAATATCCCCGAAGAGTTTAGACAACAAAGCACTCAACAATTTACGAGACCACTTATGCGGTGGTCTTGGTTAGAAGTTATATCGAGAGGATGGCGGGTTTAGAGATCCCGACGATCGTACTAGTCCATATGTAAACAATATAATATATGTCAATGTGATATGTATCGAGGAAGTCCATGTCTTGATTGTCATGTTTGTGTTGTCTATTGTGAACGACTATGATATATATGTGTTGTAATTAAAGCGTTTACGTTACGTGAATGTGATATATGCATCCCATCTTACGTGTTGTGAATGTGATGATATATATTGTGCATATTGTTTTAATCTGTGCTTTTTTGGAGAAATTGCAAAATGGCACACCCCAATGGGTCATCGAATCGGTTCTTTAAGGGAAGTGATTGTGATGATACCATCATCGAATCGGTTCTTTAAGGAAGTGATTACGATGATCATCATCGAATCGGTTCTTTAAGAAAAGTGATTACGATGACACACTCATCGAATCGGTTCTTTAAGGAAGTGATTACGATGACCTATCATCGAATCGGTTCTTTAAGAAAAGTGATTACGATGACACACTCATCGAATCGGTTTTTGTGGAACCGATTTCGATGAGTATGTCATCGAATCACTTTTCTTAAAAGAACCGATTCTGATGATGGGGTCATCAGAATCACTTCCCTTAAAGAACCGATTCTGATGATGGTATCATCACAATCACTTCCCTTAAAGAACCGATTCTGATGACGTTTTATCACGATCGGATCAAAACCGATTCTGATAGCTCCACCTCATCACTATCTAAGGACATCGTATCGCGACTAGAACCGATTCTAATGATAAAAAAGAACCGATTCTGATGTACCGTTCTGCAGTAGTGTAAAACTTTTAGTTCATCTACGTCGTACACGCACCATTACGTATCATCACAAATTAATTAGTTGTAATTAATGAGTAAAAAACGAGCCTATACTTAGTACTTACATACTAAGACCATTCTCAGTGGAGAGTTTCATTTCACGGTTTCTAAGATTGCTAAGTCATCTAAAGAGATTAGAGTACATGAATGAAACAAGGGCCACAATACACAGTTTCATTTCACAGTTTCATATGCTAACCATCGTATTTAATTGCAAGGCACAAAATTGGGCGAAATTAGATGAAATGAAACTCTATAGCCCCCAGTGCTAGTTTCAACAGGTTTCATAGTCTTAGAAACAGTGTATACCCAGTTTCATCCTGATGAAACTTATTTCCTCTCTCTCTCTCATAATTATCATATCATGTCATTAAAATTACTGATGTGTCACATCATTTAATGAAAATAAAACCCTCGTAGAATCCTAACACGGCCACACGTACCACGGTGCGTTTTTGCTGAATTCTCACAATCCTCTTGGGCTTTAATGCAATATATATGTACTACATGTTTTGCTGGACACGGCCCACGAGGGAGCCAGGCATGCGTATGGGCCAGATTGGATCGCACATTTTATTCGCAATCCAAATTGGACGGCTCAGTTAAGATCCAAAAGGGAACGAACACCTTTGAACACGGCCGCGGGCGCCCACCCCCAAGTGGAAGTCGGCGGCACACGGCACAGACCCATCTGTCAGTTACCGCGGCCCCCCTTCCCGACCCGAATGGTAGATCCAATCTCGATGGTTGATGCTTGATCCGACGGCATCGTGCGTCCGTGTTCCATCACTCCGAGGCTCCCCCGGCCGGTCGCTGGCGACCGCGTCGCCTAGTCCGTGCGAATCCGTGACGGACGCGATCTCCGCGGCGCTCCTGGTGGAAAATTTGGGGATGCTGCCGCGCGGCTCGGCGTAGGCGTGCCGTGCTGGTGCTGGAGGCGCCGACGCCGGCGCTGGCCGACCGGGACCTTATCACCACCCTAGGATTGGGGCGGGGTTGGGCGGCGCAGGGGATGGTGCCGAAGGTGACGCGGGAGCGTTGGCGGGTGGGGTGGGGTGGGGCCTGGGGGTGGGGGTGGGTCTATTAGCTACTGCTGGACTGGTGGCATCTGCATTTCGACTGGATCGATGGTGAGCCTGCTGAGATCTCATGCTCTTGGTTCCAACTATAGACCTACAGTTTGTTGTGCACAAATTCTAACGCATCGTTCATATATGATCATGGTTTAGTACATTCTTGTATCACTCAAAAAAATGCATTATAATCTTGTGAAACCCACCAAGGGGAATGTGCTGATTTTGGTTGAACTATGCCATATATGATGGGGGATTGGAATAAGGACGCAATTGGCTGGGAGTAACAGGTCACTCCAACCGGGAGGCTAGCCGTGAAGCATTTTAACTGAAATATGTTGATTGACAAACTAAGCTGCAAAAACTCTTTGGGGAACCTTGTCATCTCAGAAAACATTTTCCTTGTCTGGAGAAGTAACTAGTTTGGATTGTTTCAGTACTTTGCCTATATTGGCACTGTGACAGTATTGTTTTGATACGTAATTACATCCAACAACTAACATATGCTAGTTTTGATACTTCTCATTGCAGGTACCTTGGATTTAGTATGAAGAGCTATTATTCTGACACTTGAATCTATCCACTTGACACTGCAAAAACCATTCCATAGATGGACATGCAACTGTGAACTGTCTTATAACACATTGCAATCAAATACTAATTATTGGTAAAAGCTACTTATCAAGACGCAGCATCTTACAGAAGTGCACTTATGAAGGTTGGGATGTCAAGAGGTGGCCGGGGAGCATCTATTGCTCCATCGAGCATCTTGTTCACCTCAGTGTAGTTGAGCGCATGCTGGTTCATTATGGATGCACCAAATTGTGACTATCATGAATCTTTCCACCATCTTCATATTAATCATGGCCTCCTCATCACCTTCAAGTATTCAACCAACAAGCCAAGCTGACTGCAGCGGTAGCAGTCATGTTTCTGTAAAAGGTGGGACTGCGAAATGTGATGCCTTTCTCAATATTTTCTTCAAAATGTCAAGCTCTTTTCAAATTAAAGTGCTTTTCGTTGCAGAGATCGTCAGATTAGCCTTTGGAAAAGACTAGGACAGAGGCCTAATTGCGAAAATGAAAATGATTCCTAATGGATGTATACAACATATCGAAGCCCAAATCAGATTACAAGAGTTCTGAAACTAGCACTCATATAGTTGAAACTTGGCATTGTATGGCCTTTTATTTCTCAACATAGAGATACAGGTGCGGCAATATCTTACAACCGACTGAGGCGTTACTTATTGGAGCAGTACAGGAGAAATTGAGAACTTAGGATTCTTGTTGAAGTACCTACCATAGAGCTGCATGATTAGCTTCTGCGATTTCTGTTGAGACTGCAGGTTATTTAGCATGAGATGCTGCACTACTGGAGTGAACTGATATAGGATGCTGGATCAGGAGGCACAGCAATCTCAACAGCACCATCAAGCATCTGGGTCACCTTATGCATGGCAGGTCGCATAGCCGGGTCCTCTTGGATGCACCACAGTGCCACTGTGACAAACCGCTCTACCCTCCTTATGTCGAAGGATGCCTCCTCATCACCCTCTACCAGCAAATCGAAACGTCCAGACCGATAACAGTCATTTGCCCAGTCAGTCAGTATTGTTCTATCCTCATCAGCTATCTCTTGTTCCACATTACGCCTGCAGCATACAATCTCCAGAAGGATCACCCCAAAGCTGTAGACATCCACTTTGGCAGTAATAGCAATGTTCTTGAACCACTCTGGCGCAACATATCCTCGGGTTCCCCGGATTCCAGTGTTTGTTTGTGTCTGGTCCATCTGCAATAGCTTTGCTAGACCGAAGTCGGATATTTTTGCTACGAAGTTGTCATCAAGAAGGATGTTCTGAGGCTTTATGTCACAGTGGATGATCTGTGTGCTGCACTCGTCATGCAGGTAGAGCAGTCCTCTTGCCACCCCTAGTGCAAACTTAACTCGCAGGTACCAAGATGGCCTTATGCTGTGGAAAAGGAATTCAGTAAGCGACCCATTTCTCATGAACTCATACACGAGTAGTCTGTCAGCTCCTTCATTGCAAAAGCCCAGCAACCTGACCAGGTTTTTATGGAATGTCCATCCAATGGTTTGGACTTCCACAGCAAACTCCTTTTCAGTATCTGGCAGGACTTTGTTGATCTTCTTGACTGCAATGTATGTCCCAAGCTCATCTTGTAATTGCCCCTTGTAGACCACCCCAGAACCACCTCTACCAACTTCTTCACAGAAACCACCAGTTGCCTCGTCAAGCTCTTCATAAGTGAAAGATTTCAGAGGCAGTCCCCCAGTACTAGATGCTTGCTTTGGCAAAACCGTCTTCTTGCTTATAGTGGCACAATACTTTCCAAAAAGGATAAATGAGATGAGGAGAAGGCTCACCAAGACAAAGCCTCCAAGGAGTAGAGAGCTACCAAGGATCCAATACTTCTTGTCTTTCTTCCACTTGCCAGTGTCACTATTAAGCTGAGACTGGGAAGCGTTGTTCTTTGGCACCTTTAGATAAAGTGTTCTCTCGACACTACTGTCCATTCTTCCATTAGACATGGGGAGCTTCTTCTTCCAGCAGTCTCCGTTGTTAAACACTGTGACAGCGCAGAAGCAATCTGTCAAGCACAGCTTCCGGCATTCATCCACACCAACGGAGGTGTAGTGCTCATAGTCTGCAAGAGGCCAATCCACACCTTTCATTGGAATCAAATCGAACTGATCGATCGCGGCTGCTTCATCCAAGTCACAGCTCTGTGGTTGGAAGTCTGCTTTGCACCCTTTGTACTTCCGTGCCTGGTCTATGAATGAGTAGTGTGGTGGACATTGGCAATCCACTGTCTGATTCTGGTTCCAGTTGAAACTGCAGAAGCTGTTGAACCCGCATGCACCACTTCCATCGTCTGTAGTGATGACATCACAGATGTTCCTGGGGACGAAGTCCACAGCAGTCCACCCTATGTACTTCCACCCATTGTTCACTGCTGCCTTCTTTGGGTACACATATTGCCGGAACACGCCATCTGGGTCGAGTGTTGCACGGTGGTAGTAGTCCACCATCGAACCTATGCTGGCAGACGTGATATTAATCTGTGTGCCATCCTTCAAGGTGAAGTATATCCTTCCCGTTGCGTTGAACACAAGCTGCGAGCCATTTCCAGCCGTGTTGGCGGACCAATACTTGTAATACTGGTTTCCTGATGGCACAGCAATTAGATAAAATCCAAGGTTTCCATCTTGCACATCGAGGAGAAACCGGCCATTAGAGTAGTTTGTGTTCATGAGCCGGCTGTAGAGTTCCACTACAGATTGTGTGGGCAGGATGGTATCCGCTGGGTTGGCAAAGTTCCCCCACATGGTAGAGCCGTCTGCACCAGCAAGCACAAAGTTGCCAGTGTCAAGCATGTTGGCATAGGCTACACCGGTGACCGGGGGATTCCAAAGCTCATGGTCGGCAGGGTCACGGAGCGACAGCCCATTAGAGCTAAGCTGAACTCGAGAGCCAGAAGGCACTACTACTAGCTCTGGTACTTCTGCGTTGGTCTTGGCATACCATGCGACGGTCTTGTCGACAGTCTTGTCGAACCAGACGGCAAGGAAGTAAGAGTTGTCGTCGATGGGCTGGAAGCCGAATGCAAAATCGCCGGAGGGTGAAAGCCATGATGTGTTCACGCCTTGAGTGCTCAGAAACGAGCCCAGGGTGATGTTTCGCTGAGCATTAGAGGGGACTAGTGTCGACAATAGGAGGAGGACGAGGAAGGTGAGGGGAGCTGCCATCATTTTTGCACTGGTATGGATTCAGGCTACAAATTTGTGTACAGCAGCACAGCTATATCATCAGGAACCAGAAACCTGTTTGACTAGGAACATTACGACTTAGAATGACAATGACCAGATTCGATCGACAGGGGTGAAGGAATAACTAAGCTAGCTGTTCATAAAGCTTTTATCATTTTTCTTGAACTTATAGAGTGCACACGAATCAGGGGCCTGCTTGACTAGAAACATTGAAGCGACGACTTAGAAAAACCAGCGAAGGGCTCCACCGATGACAAGGAATAGCTAAGCTATCGTACCAATAGTGCTCTTCATAAAGCTTTACTCATTTTTTTCTTGAACTTAGTACTAGGATGTAGGCCACTGTTAAAAATATATTTGATCATCTTTTTAGTTTCAATCTTCTTTATGCACGGAATATTGGGCTATTGTCCTGAGTCTATTCCGAAGGAAGTGCAAGTTCGTTTTATTTGTGAGTTCTGGTCATTTTTTTTATTGGAAAACTGAATTCTTATCAGATTAAGGCGGTTTTGTTTACAGCTTGTGGCGTATTCAGAGTTCGCAGTCATGGTCTAAAGAAGCAGAGGTGGAGGGCAGCTGGCCCGGGCGATTAGACCACCTGATTGATGCTCTGTTTCCCGGAGGCCAGAGCAAGTTTCTGTCTAGATTACGATGCGTGATACAACGACTCCTCCAGTGGGAAGATATTATAGCACCTGTACCGTTGCTGCCGTTTGGCAGAAGTTGAGGATAACCAGTAACCACTAACCACCTGGTTAATAATTAGAAGGCTTGGCAAATCTTTCAATGGCTGGTGTTTTCGGGCAATGCATCACTGCACTGCTAGGGGTATTTAGTGGTATAAGGTTATATTTTCTTAATAATATACCATATTTATTAAATATGTCGAATTGATTAAACTGTTTAGTTTATCTTTTAAAAATTGGTCAGAAGCACTGGCATGCATTATAGAAGAAGAGAAATAACAGACAAACTACATATGCACCTCACACACACGCACACCCGCACAGTACTCGTCTCCTTCACGTGTGCCCACACCGAGCCGGACTCGAATGTAGGCAGGCGGACCCGCCAACGGGCCTTCGCGCTGCTCGCAAACTGTTTAGTTTATCAAGATTACGACAAACTATCCCCTACAAAGAAAAGTCATTTGTCATAGTTTACATTCTAAACTTTGCGGTTCATCGATGGTGCACGCACCATTAACATCACAAATTAATCTCTACTATATAAAGTGAGAGTTTCTTCTCACGTCATTTCATCAAAATTACCCACATTTGCCACTGCTTTTTAATTACCTATTTTTGCCCGCGTCACTTAATCAAAATTACCCACCTTTGCCACTGCTCTTTAATTACCCACGTTTGCCCGCGCCACTTCATCAAAATTACCCACCTTTGCCACTGCTCTTTAATTACCCACCTTTGCCACTATTAGTACTCTTTGCAAATAAACTTTTTATCGTAGATTGAGTTTCCGTTGTAACGCACGGGCACATGGCTATTAGTTGTAATTAATGAGTAGAAAACAAGATTGTACCCAGAGATGGTAGCAGGTCGGGTCGGGAAAACAAGGTTGTACCTAGAGATGGTAACAGGTCGGGTCAGGTGCGGGGTTTACAAAATCCAACCCGACAGAAAACCCGAATACCCTACCAGGTAAAAAACTATACCCGAACTCGAACCTGATGGGTTTGTGGCGTACTGCAGTACCTTCAATATAGCAACTATGATACATATCACATTCTGTCGACGATTGGAAAACAGGTTCTCCGCTGAGCTTACTTGTTGAGTTGAAGGATTAATAGGCCCTCTTTCTACCAACGTGTAGCATTGAAGACGTGGAAGATTGCGGATTAGAACACGAAGAACACAAGGATTTTATCCTAGTTCGGGCCTCTCATGATCGAGATAACAGTCCTACATCCAGTCGCCTGGTGGTGTTTTTCTGTATTAAGATGTTGAACACAAGTACATGGATGGCTCGTGTCAGCCATCCGCCTCGTAGGATACCTCTCTGCCCCTATTTATACAGGTGCTAAGAGCTAATAATACATGGTTAATACTGTTCGTTATTATTTTTAATAATCTTCATTATTCTGACCATTACACCGCCTTCATGTGGAATCTTTATTCATGTCTTCATGTGCTTATTTATTGCGTATAAATGATTCGTCAAGCCCTTGGCCGAGCAAGAGAGTTGTCATATTGCTTTGTCTATCCCGAGCAACAAGTTTTCTAAGCAACTTGGGATAATTTATTTCCCGACACATTCAATAAAGAGCAACCATACAATCACAAATCACATAAAAATCACAACTATACAATCACAAGTCACATTTAATAAAGAGCAAGTCAACAACTATTATACAAGCAATATATATAATTGAGGGCATTGGGGAAAATTGAGGATAGCTGGGTAGGAATTCGGGTACCCAACAGATACCTATGGGTAGTAGTTTATACCTGATCCGGACCCGAACCCTCACGGGTACTTGACTCGCAGGTACCTGAATCCACGGATCTAATTACCATCCCTTATTGTACCAACATATTGTAACACATCCACACCAGACATGGGGGTGAGCATTTTTAAACAAAAAACCGAATTAAACCAAATTAACTGAAAAATTCGGCTTTTTCGATTTTTGGTTTACGGTTCTGTTTTAATTTCAACGCAACTCGGTTTATGGCTTTTGGTTCTACTGTGATTCTAAACCAAACAAACCATAGAACCGAATAAAGCCCACTGGCGGCTTGGGGCTCGTGACGCTCGTCAATGAAGAGGAGGGTTTAATTTGGGGCCGCCATGCTGTACCAATTTGCCCATCTGAAAGATACGCTATGGTCTCTGTTCTCAGCAGGGTAGTAGGATGATTGATTACTCATGAGGAAACAGAAGGGTTTGTTTTGGGGTGCTTTTAGTTCCTAATCTTTCATTTACTATGCACCTGATAATGAACTCATCCTTCATCTTTCGTTGTATTGATAAGAGTTTCAAATTGGGATCTGTGACGACGATGCTAAGATAGATAGGGGATACGATACTTACCATGTCAAATTTTCTAATGGATTCTCCAGCTATTTGGAAAATATTATGCTATCCAATTTGAGTTTCTGTGCACACCTGAATTCTTTAGCTGCTATCGAATGGGCCAGATTGGATGGCGGATCTTATCTGCTATCGAATTTGGACGGCCCAGTTAAAATCCAGAAAGGAATATCTCGAACACGCGCCCGCTCCCAAGGTCGGAAGTCGGCGGCACACGGCACAGTCCCACCTGTCATTTGCGGACGGTGGATCCCGTCGAGAGATTTGGATATTTGCCACTTCAAATATGTAACTTCGCAAATTTACCATTAGACTCATATTTCATTGACTCAAATGGTCCCATATGTTATTGGCTCAAGTGCCCGTCCAGATAGTTGATACTTGATCCAACGGCATTGCGCGTCCATGCTCCATCCCTCCAAGCCTCCGCGGCCGGTCGCCGACGACAGCGTCGCCCGATCCGTCCAAATCCGCGACGGGCGTGATCTCCGTGGCGCTCCCGCCTCCCGGTGGCAAACTGGGGGATGCGGGAGGTGAATCTGCCGAGCGACCCGGCTTGGGCGTGCCGTCATGGTGCTCGGCGAGGCGGTGCCGGCGCTGGCCGACTGGGACCCTAGGACTGGGGCGGGGCGGTGCGGGCGATGGCGCGGAGGGTGACGCGGGAGCTTAGGAGGGATCGGAACAATCCGAGGTTTCTTGCAGGTATCATCGTACCGCTCGCGTTGCTGCCGTGTGAAAGCAGCGCGCCCCGTGTTTGTGTGTTGCATTAAGCGATGCTATGCATATCTGCTGGAATCAAGCATGTATTTTTTGCCGTGGTGCAATTGCAAAGAGCGACGGTTGTTGTTGCTCGCAGCAAACATTCCTTCTGAGTTCTGATGCCCGTGGTTGCTTCCTGTTAAAACATGCGTCTTTTTTTCAGTTGTGTGATTAATTTGTGTCAGTGCTGACTACGGGAGAGTGACTTTCAAACTGGGCAGACGCTGACCATAGAGAAATCTCTCCGTGTGCCCTGCCCGACGGCGCCTGAAGAATTAGCTCGGTGTTTTGGAGCCTCTTGCCTAGTGCTATCTCCTTGGTCCTTCTCCAGCCCAAGCAGGTGAGTACAAGGGCACCATGTGACTCTAAAACTGAAAGGACAAGGCAAATAATGAAGAGAGAAGAAACCTCAACAGGGTAGGTGTTGACGCTCAAACAATGATTCACCCTAGTAGTCATACTAGGAATATTTTAGCAGCGTAACATGTCGTGTGCGTTGTTTTTTTCGAAGAAATAATTTTGTTTTTTCTGACAGTATTTGATTATTGTTTTATTCTGTTGGACACTGTTTGTAATATTTTTTTTCAACGTATATAATATTTTTGTTCAACGTGTGCAATATGTTTTTTGTGTCGACATTTCTATTGTTATCAAAAGAAAATATTACATGTGTAGGAAAAAATATTGCACAAGTAGAAAAAATATTTACAAATATTTTTTTAAAAAAAGCATATCCAATGTCCGAATACAAGGCATTTTGTTCGAGCATTTGATTGCAACGCTGCATATGAATAATGATGCAACAAGGGGCTGCCCTGCATCTGTGCTGCAATAAGTGACCGTCCTATCCTAGCCCTGTTCGCAGGGCCGTTTCTGGGCCGGTGCAACAGGTGCCGTCGCCTAGGGCCCACGATGGGGAGGGGCCTCGGAGAGTGTTGCAAATGATTTTGCCAGATGAGTCTTTGACGGCTATTGAAATATTTAAGTTCACTAGAGATGTAGATTGTTATCCAAATGTTTTAGTTGCTTATCGAATATTATTTACTATATCAACTACTGTAGCATCAGCTGAAAAAAGCTTTTCAAAATTGATATATTAAAAAATTATTTGAGGTCAACAATGTCTCAAGAAAGGTTGAATGGTCTAGCCACTTTATGCATTGAGAAGGCTATGTTAGATCAGATTAATATAGATACTATTATCGATGATTTTGCATCTAGAAATGTGAAAAGAAATTATTTTAAATGATGGGTTTGCTTATTTTGAATTCGCAGGTGGTAGATGGTATATGATGGCTCTCATTTAGCATGGTCTAGCTTTTGGGATATGGAACCTGCGACCGCCTCTACAATTATTCTCTCCCCCCCCTCTTTCTCTCTTCTATCATTGATATCATGATATGTCCTGTGCTAGACATTCTCTCCCTCCTCTCTTTTTCTCTTCTATTATTAGTTTTTTGAGGGGATATATCATGTATATTTGCATCCAGATCGCTTATTTTGATTATATATCATGTATACATCATCTTTGCAACTGAAGAAATATTTTGATTATATACTTAACATATGTCTTTGCAATTAATAGATAAAAACATTTTTATGTTGCTGAAATTAAGGGCCCTATTTTTTAACTTGCACTAGAGCCCCCGAAATATGAGGAACAGCCCTGCCTGTTCGGTTCGTATATACTGCTTCATCCCATCGCTCTCGATCTCTCGAGCGTCCTTTCTTGCCTGCTGCTATCTCCCTGGTTTGGAGGGACCTTGCCCGCGCTTCCTGGGCCTCGCGACGAAGACGCTCTGCCTCAGCAGCATCCTTCTCCTGCTGGGATTCAGTTCGAAAGTCTTCAATCATGAAGATACCACGGAAACCCTAGCAACTTCCTGTGCTGCCCTCCAGGTCAAAGGAACGTGGAGACGGATTGAACCGACCCCTGAATCCGAGTGGTTTGATGTTACCTACCATTCGGGACTTAGGTTTGATCGAACCCCTTCCGAGTCCAAGTCGAGGAGCAGACCCCCTGCCTACTACCTGAGAGCAAATGGCTGTCGTATTCCCCGACCCGAGCGGTTGCCGGACAAAGGAGTAGTAGTGCCCTTTCCAGATTAGATCTGATCCGAATCCGAAAGAACGAGCTTACCGAGTTTATCGGCGACGAAGTCCAGGCTCCCAAAGCGGAAGGCCTGGGCGGGCGCGAAAGTGCCAATAACTTTGCTGAGAATTGCCATCGAGTTCGACGGGATTGATCTTGACGCTTCCCCTACCTGGCGCGTCAACTGTTGACGTTTGTTGTCGGCAATAATGAAAATGGGGCAAAGCGCTGATCTAAACTCGATGGTAGCACAATATACAATAATTATACAGGTTCGAGCTCTCACGGAGGAGATAATACTCTAGTCCTGTGTTCTGGAATTATGCGTATCTAGCCTATTGTAGATGATCTTCTTCTTCTTCTTCTTGATGTTTTTAACGCTATCTTGCCCCCCTTTATATAGTAGAGGGGTGTGGTTACAAAGGAGAGTCCTAATCGGTTACAGGATGGAGATCGTATCTCTTTCCTTATCTGCACAACATGATTATAGTTAGAATTATAATTGTGTCCAACCTATACAAGGTTTAGTTGCTATCTTTAGAGTCCTGGCGTTGCGCATATTGGAAGTAGCCCAGGCGGTAACCTTCATCATGCTATCAGCCCGGCCCATCTTCTCATGGATGATTCGTTCGGCCTGCCTTGTAGATACTCAGGAATCATGTACTCCACACATACCTGTCGGGATCGATGACCAAACCAAAACAGCAGTAATTAACACTAACAGGACAGTAAGTAAAAGAGCGAGAAGAATCCTACTACTATCTTCCCAAAATGGGACACTTCTTCAGTTTTACAAGTCAGAGAGCACTTGGGGTGTGCTGCTGCTGACTAGCTAGGATGCCGTTGTCAGCTCATCGTTAGCTGCACTTCCCCAGCATCTTCGAAAATTAGCTAACTCCGGTCGGGCTCGACGGAATGGACGCACGACCTCTTCTGCACTTTAATTTGCGAAACCATTGTTAAAAGCACCACACATGTTATGATAAAGACCATGAATCGTAGCTGCATCTTGGTAAACGGAAAAACATCAGCGCATGATTTGTGAAGTAATGGTGCACATCGCGATTGGAGGTACTCAGAGATGCTAGTGAAAAGTCAAATTTGTGGATTCTACGTCTGTTGGCAACTAGCTATTCTCTGAGGTGGATCAAAGTGTTAAGAAGTGTAGTTCGGTGGGGTCATGGTGCTCTTATGCCAGATGGTTCCTCTCAGGTTTCAGATTGGTGGATCAAACCATTCCACTTGCTGCATGTCCTGAGCTGCAGAACTCGTCGCACATGGTAACCTCGTTCACAAATAAATGGTATTTCAGATATTGGCACCATGTTTCAAGTATACTTTTTGACTATATGTGATAGGATAACTGAAGAAAACAAATTAATTAGCCTGCAATAACAGGCCAAGAAAAAGAAATACTGAATCAACAGACAATATGAAGGAAATGTCTAGATACTACGCTTGGAGATCAAAAATGAGGACAACAGTGATGTAAATATGGACGCCCAAGCCAGAGATTTGATTCTCTGTTTCTATTGTAAGTGCAGCTCAATATCGATCGACACGTGGGACCAACCCAGTGGCGGTTCAGGTCATGGGAAAAAATTATACAGCTTTTACTGTGCAAAAACAGTGTTTATGATACTGTAGCAAACAATGTTCACCCGTGTGCTCGATCTGACGATCTAGAGCTACAGGGATTGCTCAAATTGCAATCTCCGTAGCTACTGCATCAGATTCCTTCTGCTTTCTAGTGGGTCAAGTCACACATGTTTATGGTTACTAATGTGTCACGATTTCCTGATAAATTTACGGGAAGACAGTGAAAAAATGAGGAAAATAGACTTGTATGGGTGTATTTGGACAGCAAAATGATTCATGGGGGCATCAATGAATAAAAATAACTGACAAGGGTAAATGACAAAAACTTACCAACACATGTAAGAAACCTTGTGTGTGCGGATTTTTCCCCTCGTAAGCTTTCGTGTCAAAGAATTACCTTTCTTCGAAAATGTTTTTTTTTCATATGTAGATTTGCCACATCACAGATAGTTTACAAACCACATCACAGATATGCTTCCTAGACGGTTCATAGTACCGTCTGTATCGAAGTGTCAGTGATGACAATAGGTCATCATAGACTGTTCTAGCTTAGAACCGTCTATGATATGTCTTCATCATACTAGGTGATATGCCTTATGAAACAAAAAGATTATATAAAAACGTAAAATTATATGTCTTATTATTTAAGATACTGTGTAGACCGTACTAAGGCAGTGTGGCAGAAATCAGTTTTGGTACATGAAACACGTTCCATGGGCTCTGTGCGCCAGCCTCACCATCATCACTCATTCAGAAACACGTACGTTCCATGGGCTCGCTCTAACGCTCCGTCCGTTGCAATCAGAAATTCAGAAATCATCACTCATTCAGAAACACGTACCCGAAAGCAGTTTTGCATATGCCGCTATTATACGGGCTAAGACGCCTGACTAGCACATCATGTGCTCTCTGAGCTAATCGTCTCACTGCTTCATGCCATCCCATCCGTCCAATTATTCAGGTCTCCGCGTCCTGGCTATTTGCATCGTCAGCTGCTGCTTGGTGCCATTCCATTCGTCCAATCGAAGAGTTCGACGTATCCGAGGTAGGGGTGGCAACGGGGCCATTCCCTGCCGGGAGTGCCTCCCCATCCCCGTCCCCGTTCCCCGTCTCGGGGGAGAAAATCCCCCGTCCCCATCCCCGTTCGGGTGTCGGGGCCCCGTCGGGGACCCATCTCCACGAAAATTTCACACAAGAGAAGAGCTCTTATAGCCATTTTAACTCTAAAATCATATCAACAGACAAGGAAAAAAAGAATGCATGCATTTATTGAAGATTATGTTGTCCCGTTTATGAAAATGTGAATATGATGGGTTAGAGAATATGTTTGCAATCTAATAACTAAATTGGACTAAACTAAATTTGGATCCCCAACCGGGTCCCCGCGGGGAAAAAAATTCCCCGTCCCCGTCCCCGCTATCTCGGACAGGGGAATAATTTTCCCCGTTTCCATCCCCGCGAGGACGATTTCTTCCCATACCCGTCCCTTAATAGAGGAATTCCTCGCCGGGGATCGGGGAACGGGTCCCCATTGCCACCCCTAATCCGAGGAGCGCCAGATGGACAAGTATGTTCCCGGAAGGAAATTAAATTTCACCGAAAATTTGGATTTCGGGATTCCACGAAATCTAAACTACCGGCTGGACAATTTTTTTTGAAATTGCTACAGTAAAAAAAATGAAATTTAATTTTTTTGGGGTAAAATTTTGGTAAATTTCATGAATTTTGACCGAAATTTGAACTTTTAGCGTCGGATTTGACCGGATTTGGTCCAATAACCCATAATAAAGTGATCTTCTATGAAAATTTGTTGAAAAAATGAACTTTTGAGACATTTTAAAATTTTGGTAGAAAGATTATTAGATTTTTATAAAATTTTACATGATTGATAATAAGCTGAAAATTTTATGATACCATCTTGAGCTGTGCAGGAGCATACGTAAAAATTTTCAGAATAATTGAAGTTCATTTGTTATCTTTAAAAATCAAAACAGAATGAACATAATTAGGACAGTTACCTTGTCAGAATTTTATAAATTCTCTCGAGTATGATCATGATCTACAATTTTATGTGAGATTAATAATTTCCTCACTATCATTATATAAAATTTTAAAAAAATTAACTTTTTTATTTGCTCAATCAAATTTATGTAAGCACTGAACTTCATTTGTTATATTATATTTCAAAAATAAAAAGAGAAAGAACATAAATTGTCTGTGTCTTGTAAGAATTTTATAAATTCACTAAAGGGTGATTATAATTCAAAATTTATGAGATATTAAGCATTTCCTTATCAACCTTCTGTAAAATTTTTATAATTTAAAAATTCTTATTATTTTCATTTATTGTATTCTAAATATTTTAGGCTTTCGTTTGGATTTCGTATGGAAATCAAGTTTCTTATTTTTTATTTTTTATGTTGGATTTAGTTAACTTGATTTGTAGTTGACAAAGACTCACTCTATAAAAAAATATAGTACATATTTTTGAAAGGTCTTATTCACAAATATAGTTTGTATTTCATATTCTATTAAAATATTAGTGTGATCTTCCATATATACCCTAAATGAATATCTAGGTTTACTTTATATTCTCTGTATATATGCAATGAATATAGTGATTATAGACAATAATTAGGGTATTTTATTTATTTTAAATATCACTTTGGTCTATGTACTTAGAGAAAATACGCCTTATAATCTTGGACGAAATAAATACTATTACTATGAATTTTTTATTATTTATGGATGTTACTTTGGAAGTCATACAAATCAAATCTCTAATCACCCTTTAATTTTTATTCCGAATTTGTATATTTTTTGGATAGATTTTCCTAGTGTTAGCCTAGAATTTATATGAAAATTTATATTTTTGGTTATTAGTATACTAAATTTTGTTTTTTCGGGTTCACTTTGGAATTTGTGAGAAATAAAATTGGTGGTTTTATTTATTTTTTATTTTAAATTTTAGTTAATTTTGCTTGTACATGACTTAGGCTGAGTTTGTTTAGGCTTGAGCTTGAGCTTATTTGGCTTCTACACCTCTATAAGCCACAAGTCAAAACAAACAGTATTTTTCTAGCCAGACGGAAAGAAGAAGCTTCTAGCCCAATTTGCACTACGCGAGAGAAGTAAGGAAAACGATGCTTCTCCGGTTGGCTGGAGCTTCTAAAAATCCCACTTCCCTGATACCCTTACAACTTAACTATTATTTACGAAAAATTATCATCCTCATCCAGTTCCAGCAGCTTCTTCTAGTTCTAGCAGTTTCTCCTCTAGATCCAGCCTAAATAAACTCAGCCTTAGACTATTTAAAGGACTATTTAAAGGACTCGGTGATGTAGATCAATGGAGGTGAGCGCAGCAGAGTGAGTCGGGCGCAGACATCAACGCAGGCAGACGGATTGTGGCTTGGTTCAATGCATTGTATCCAGAAATGTTGCAATCAGAAAATTCAGAAATCATCACTCATTCAGAACACTGTTCTGAAAGCAGTATGCCGCTATGAGGGCATCTCTAATGGTACTAGCTATAAGAAATGTCTATGTCATCTATAGATAGCATATAGACAACCTCTCCAATGGATTAGCTATAGTATTATCTATAAAATTAAATATTGGCCCACATGTAATAGATAATAAGTGCCTTGGAATCAGTTATAGCCTGGCTATACATTAGTAGCCAGTCTATATCTCTCTCTTTGTTTTCTCTCTTCCATCTAAGTAAAATAGTGAGATGACACCCTTATAACTAGCTGAAGTGGCACCATTGAAGATGCCCTTATAGAGGCCACAGGGCTCGACACCTGACTGGCACACCATGTGCTCCGTAAGCTCATCGTCTAGCTCGCTGCTTCAGTGCTATCCCATCCGTGCAATCGATCAGTTTAGGCATCCGAGGAGCGCGAGATAGACAAGTATGGCCCTAGCGTCCCTGTTGTTCGCATCGCCAGCTGCTGCTTGCTGCCATTCCATTCGTCCAATCGATCTGTTTGAGATGTCCGAGCAGCGCGAGTATGTTCCCAACGTTCCGGCTGGCTGTTCGTCAGTATTGCCAACTGCTGCTTGGTTCCTGCAGGCCGTTCCTTAATTAAGGCGAGCGTGCTCTGAATCCTTCTGATTCATTTTTTCAAAAACGGCCGCGGCGCCTGCGCGGGTAGAATTAGACAGATTGCTCGATTGAAACCTCACGTATAGCTTGTCGTTGATCTTTCCTAGGTGTCTATCTGCAAAAGGTGACAGATGCGAGTGGGAGAAAAGAAAGGAAACCTCACGTATATACAGGAATGCATGGGCAGATATTTGGAAAAAAATTCCATGAAGGAGGTATGCAAACTTAACTCTGTGCATTTTCACTCCGATAGATGCCACGTATTTATCTTGCTAATCTTAACCATTCATTTAATTTCTCACTCCTCCCATTAATAACACTCTTGATTTCTCACTCCTCCAATTAATAACACTATTAGTGGGGTGAGGTTGAAATTTAGCTAGATGGATACGTGGCATCCATCGGAGTGAGGATGCACATGATTAAATTTGCATACCTTCTCCACGGAATTTGTTTCCAGATATTTCCACGTGCTCTCTCTGTCTGTTGCAATCAGAAATTCAGAAATCATCACTCATACAGAAACCCCGTTCTGGAACGGCAGTTTTGGGCACCGCTATTACATGGGCCACGCGGCTCGGACACCCGACCGGCACCCCATGGTGCTCTCTGCGCTACTAGGTTAAGTTGCGCGCGATGCCGCGCCGCGAGAAAAAAGTCTTACACGAGTTTTTTGCAAATCGAATTTGCGGAACCATGGATCTATTTTTTCAAAATAACCGGCGGAAGGATCTATTTACGATTTCAAATTTTTTTTAATTAAAAAAATCGATGAAAGGACCTAAACGTGATTTTCAATTCAGCTATAAACCGCGTATAGGGACCTAAACGGAATTTTGAAATTTTTCGGGTCTATCTTACTTAAAAAACGGCCAAAATAACCAAAACGCGATTTTCAATTTTCCCGAAAGGCCTAAACGCGATTACCAAACTTTCCAGGGGCCTCTCCCGGGGGCAACACGTGGCCACGCTGAGAAGCCGGCATTCCCAGGCTCCATTATATGGTAGGTATACATATACTTTTGTCTTGTCTTTGCAAGTAAACTATCGCCCACTTGCGATTACACGGCCCACTATATCGATGTGCTGCTCACTCTGATTAAAAGCGTCTTGATCCTCACTAGGGTGCAATCGGATCGATTCGGTCGGATATCGCTCTTTCCATATCCTAAACCATATTTTTTGTCGGATTCGAATTGGATTCGGATAGTACGGATCTGAATGGCGCGGATAATATCGGTAGCGGATTGAATCGAATCGGAGCGGAATAGATACGGTATCGAATAATTTTTGTCGGATAACGCGCAAAAACAGATACCGCATAAAGCACACATATAACACTGATTAGCTAGCCGATGATAAGTTTCAAAACATAGAATGATACGTAAATAATATTACAATAAGTCGATAAAATGATCATGAGGTCCACAACTCCATGTTTTATAAAGAGACAATACAACTCCATGTTTCATAAAGAGACAATACGACAAGTCAATAATATTTAGATTACATCATAAGGACTACTAAATTAAGCTAGCAACATCTCAAGCAGTCAATCATTATCAGTCGCCACCATAGTCTCATCCTACAAAACAAAAGGCAACAATAAATTTAATATGGAAAGTTTAGCAATTAAAAAGTGTCAGTATAAATAATCAAATGTAGCTAATAGTCTATCTCAAACATTTTACGATTTGCAGTACATACCCAACAACCAAATTTGCATAAAAGCAACAAATAGAAATTAGGAATGTAATGCAAGGAAGACATTGCAGTGAGACACAAATCAAGAACCAGCAGTTGCAGGACGGGAGTTTGAACAACTGAACAAATGTATCTTCTAAATATATCTATTACTGAAGCTCTTGACTCGCAGCAGATTATGTTGATAAATGAACTGAATGGGCTAAAGGAGAATAATCATCAGAACATAGAGCTTCTAAAGAAGAGGGATATGGAAATCTCAAGGTTAAATAATGAGCTTGACATCTACCCTAGACAGGAATGCTTGGCTAATGAAGAGCCCAAAATGCAACTCTTGAAGCGTTTTGAAAATGAAGATTCGCCCTTGCAGATAAAGATGAAAAGAATGCAAGCTTCACTTGAGAAGGCGCACAACTTAAATACAAGCTTCACTTGATGGAAATGAATCTATTTAATATACAGATTATAAGCTGAAATGAAATCATTCTACTACACCTCATTCAATTGTTTTCCATCACAGAGTCTATACCAATGAACAAACCTCTGAAGTCGTGTCTACAGGTGAATCTTAATTAAGGGTTACACACAATACAGAACTAATGTAGCTGGATTTACTAATCAAGCAAAGTACACATTTAGTAGTTGACATAATATCTTGTCCAACATGAATACAAAAAAAGAAATATCCTAGTTATTACACAATACATCCAGGATGCAAGAACATCTTGTAGCTGAATGCATGTGCATTATGATGGGTTATCCTAGGTTCCTAACAGGCGATTAAGTGCAGCTCCTAGTAAACACAACAATAGAAACAATACTGATATCAAACTGCTTATGTTTGCAAACTGGGCCATCTACATTGACATCTATAGTTTTCTTCACTATTGATCGATGGATGACAATTGCAGCATATCCAGTTCAAATTTTACAGCAAAGTGTGGGAATAACTGCACTAATCTTTTTTGATACTTTGATTCCATGTTGGTCCAGTAGTTTATAAACTTGCAAATTAACACATCATAAGTATGTATCATAGATATTATAAAAAATATTGTAGTGTATTGAACTTTTTCCTTCTTGAAAAATTATAAAATATATGTCAATCAAAAGGATCTCATATGATTTTTAATATTTTCATTTTATTGCCATAAAAATAGTTTTTCTGAACTTATTTGATCAAAGAGCACTCCCACTTTAAGTACCACCACAAACCTAACAAAAGAAAAGGCAAAAAAATATTCCACCAGACAGAGATTGCTTGCATTTGCTCATCCCCAGGCTTGCTTGCATTCCTTAGCTAACATCACAGAGCACTCCTTAGCTTAGCTAGTGCTCATCCCCATGCTAAGGAGGCAAACATCCATTATATAAGGATGCTATGTACGTGAGTTTTAGGAAGCAATGAATAACGAATAATCAATATCTCTATCCCTAAGTCTTCCTTCAAGTTGAACTATAAGAAATTGAGTTCAGACACCAACAATGTAGCAGCTACGAGGAGAGTCACCAAACAACAAGACCACACAAATGGTAAATCAGTAAACCCTGTCAAAACAGTCAGGACAAATCTCATCTAAATTTGCTAGTCAGTTCACAGCTCTAATGATAGAGCAATACAAAGTAATAAGCATAGGTTAATCAATTTCTTGGATTGCCATTTCAATATTTTAAAAATCACAGAGAGGATTGTTAAAATATTGGAAACTGACTTGTGGAGAGTATGGCATAAGTGAAGCGCGTGATAATTCAACTAGTGTAATCTGGCACAAGGGAAATTGACTTGCGGAGGTGGTGGCAGGAGGGGGCACCACGACGGTCGACGGGCGGAGGCCGGAGGGAGTGAAGGCTAGCAGCTGGAGTAGAAGCCGGTGTCGACGAATGGACCAAGCAGCGAGCAGGGACTCCAGATCGGGGAAGGACCGAGCACAGGGGGCGGGGGCGGACGCCGGGATTGGCGAAGCGAGTGAAGGGCGGGCGGCGGCCGGAGGTGCGAAGGGCGACGACGGGACAGGTTGCGGGAGGCACGGCACAAGGGGCGGATCGGCGAAGGGAACGAAAGGTAGCGGCGGGAGGGACCGACTGAGGGTGGCGGCGGCAATGGAGTTGGGGGAGGGCGGCGGTGGCGATGGAGTCGGGGGGACGGCGGCGGCGGCGATGGAGTCGGGGGGAGGGCGGCTGGACGGGAGTCTGAGAGAGAGGCTGAGTCGCAGAGAGGAGCTAGGGTTAAGTCTTTGGCTCTTTGCGCGTCGGTCTGGGTCGGCAGAAGACATTGAGACAAATACTTCCGGATATCCGAATCAATTAATTCGGATATATCCAAAAATTTTCTCGGAATATACCGATCCGATGGATAGTGGTCTCCTGAATCCGAATCTGAAATAAAATATCCGAAACCGAATCCGAATCCGAAAATTATCCGAAAAAAAATCCGAATCCGATCCGAAACCATCCGGTCGGTCGGTCGGTCGGAAATTATCCGATCCAATTGCACCCCTAGTCCTCACACTGTCAAGCATATATAAAAAAACAAGAAATCTATCGAAATTTCGCGTTGGTGGCCAACAAAAACTGCAAGCCGTAAATCTGTAACTGAAACTGAACGAGTAACCAACAGCAATGACAGAGCCAAGAACCATTATGTAATGACTAGTGACCCAGCTCTCTGATTAACACGTAAATTAACCAATCAAACGCACAACCCCTGCCTAATCCTGTGACAGAGATTCTACGTTTTTTTTCCTACCGGGAAGATGAAGAGGTCTATGCATGGCGGTCACCACTCAGCAATTGCAGTTCCACACAAGCTTCCCTGGCTCCTGTTAGGGGTGTAAACGGGTCAGGTACGGACGGGTAGTAGATCATTCTATACCCTACCCTATTATTTTTTCTCTGGGTACGGGTATAGGCACAGGTAGTAAAAATCGGGTAGGGTACGGGTAACGGGTAGCATTTTCTACGAACGGGTAGAAATCGGGTTCCGAGTAGTGTGCGGACGGGTATAATACAAACAACAGTTACTTCATCGGGAAATACCTAGGATCAAAACATACGATGAAAACAATCCAACTATCACACTAGGACATCACATAATACAATAGATAATGCTGTATAGTCTAACAAACATACATAGTTCAACAAAGAGTTCAAATAGTACATAATCAAACACATAGAGTTCACTAAACACACAAAGTCCAATACATGAAGTGAAATTCACACACATAGTTCAACGCACAGAGTTAAATTATACAAACAAGTTTCTTCAAGCATATATCAAGTTTGGGCCTTGATGCCTTGTGATTATATCTGGATACCCGGATTGTGAGAATTATCCGGGTACTAGAATCCGACTCGTACCCGTCAGGTATTGCCTATCCCATACTCGACCCGAACCCGAACCTAACCTATCCGGGTACTATCCGTACCCGTACCTAGCTGGTAGTGTAAAATAGTTTTCTATTAAGGTAATTTTGTATTCAGGTACAGATACAGGTAAGTAATACCCGATCCATTTACACCCCTAGCTCCTATAATGGTCGAAAACAACGACACATTTCTATCATGCAAGTGCCTATATATGTGGGCTGCCGAGGGGAGCCCCTCACATATAGAAAGCTAGCTCTCTCTGTGATCACACACACCATGGCTGCAGGAGCAGTGAAGTCTGGTCGTCTTCTCCTCCCATTCCTTCTTCTAGCCGTCACATTCGGGGCCAGCGAGCCACCGATAGGCCGGAGAAGCTTCCCCGAGGGGTTCATCTTCGGGACGGCCTCGTCGTCCTATCAGGTTTCCACTTCCCTTTCATTCATACACAGCCTTCTGTTACCAGTTCTACAATGAGATCGTTGGAGTCCTTACTTCTGATCAGCTTCAACGAACTTCTAACGGCAAGTACAAGAAAGAAAAAGCTTGTATCAAACTGCTATCAGAACTACACCGGAACTCAAGTCCCTTAAAAATCTTGTTAATAGCTGGTTAGCTACAACTGTACTTGTAGTACATCCCTGCAAATTTTCACGATGAAATTCAATCATTGATGTGATTGTGAGATATAAAAAGGTAAGCAGTGGAATGAACACTGCATGATGTATCGTCATATATGATGATGTACTATTGCTCCTTGTTCTTTTTTTGTTCTCTCAAGTACAGACATATAATTTGGCATGTAGATACCTAGATAATGGTACACAACTACAAAATAATTCTCAAGTTGGCATATAGCTAGGAGTCCATGATCTGATCCAAGCACTCACTAGCCAATCAACTATTTTCTCATCACGACGTGTTTTGTGTTTGGTCTGATCTTATTTATGACTTGGCTGGGCCTTCGTATGCAGTATGAGGGTGGTGCAATGGAGGGGGGCAGGGGACCGAGCATCTGGGACACCTTCACTCACCAGCACCCAGGCATGTGTATCTGGCATCTATGTGTTTGCGTGTCTCTCTGCCTGCCATGCTACAGGCAGCTTATATATATTGATCATGCTTAGGTTTACTGTATAGAATCTTGTTAAGATTAAAACCAATCTTTGGTAGCAATTCTAATTTTCCTACCACCCCAAAGACGTAAGAAAGAAGGTGCGTATATATGGTATCATAGTAAAGAGGTGTATATGTCTGAACGTCTGAACATTTTTGCTGTCAGTATAGGGTAGTTCCATTAACAGCTTTTGTAGATGAGTTCCATTGACAATTAGGGCAGCATATCCAACTGTCAATAGTGTTATTATTGCTTATTAGTGGCTGGGACTCTCGAGGGAGATCATTGTGAGGGAGATTTTGTTCTTTAGACACAAATCGATGCTGGTTTAATGATTAGCTTGAACTTAAAATCCAATCGCTTTCAGATATCACAATTCCAATTCACATCATGGATTAGTCAATGAAGTCACCATCTGCTCTTTTCCTGTTCGTCCATACGCTAGTTCCTGCAAACAGCTTACAATACATTATACAAGCCGTTGAATTATCGATCTACCTGCGTCTGTAAAGCTTAATTTGACGTGTATACACCATATATTGTCCAAAGGGCCAATGGACAAACCAGGGGTAAGTTGCGTGTATAGTTATGTAGGATCGAAATATACTAATGTAGCAATCAAAGGGGGGGGGTGAATGATTGCGCGGAAGCTAAAATCAAAATTTTCTTGATTCACAAAACCCCCTAAATTAATTATGAAATATTGCTCTCGGTTTCAACAAAAAATAGATTAACAGACGTTCACTAAAACTGTAATCCCCGAAGATCCAACAGTCGGATTGACGTGAAATTTTAACTGTATAAACTAGATTCAAATCAGAAATTAACGCAACAAGAATCACCTCAATCGGATATACGGATCTAGAGTTATGACCTTCGCAAGTTGACTGAATCAAAAAAGACGAAAATTAATCTAACCTTAATTACGAGATTAATCAACTTCCCTTGATGACGCCAATCCACTCGTCGCCGGGAACTCCGGAAGTTGAATCCAGCCACAAGAAAATCACCAAGAGAATAACTAGTTGCAAGAGCCAAAAGCACAATGGCTTAAGCAACCAGGAAGAATATCATCTGCTAGTTGCTTCTAGTAGCCCATGCAGGCACGTCGCAAGGATTCTAGTCTCCAGGCTTGGACGTCACATTACATTCAGCCAATGATTCCAGGAAGACAAAGACACGAGTACTTCCTAGCCGCCGGCCAATCCCCTTAATCAGCCGAGCACAAGAACAACAGGCGCAAGAAAAACCAGGAACAGCCGTCGTAAGTGCACAGCCACCAGACCCTGAACTTCCTGGGCGCAAGACACAAGGCTGCACGCCCTTGATTTCCTCACGCCGCACGGCCAATAAAATCAAATAGCATCACACGGGCTAGCTTCTTTGCCAGATATGCATGCATGCATCACAAACAAAAAACTCGCTGCGGCCGCTAGAAGCTTTTTAGCGCACGGACTCTCTGACCGCTAGAGATTTGTGGCCGCCGGAAGCTAGCACAGACGGTCAGCCGCCACGACTTCAGGCGCCAGAAGAAGTCGCCAGAGACACCAGCCGCCGCCAGAGAACACTCGCAAGGAAAAACGGCCACGTCTCAGCCGCCGCAAAAGCTTCAATTGATTGATTAGGTTTTTCAGGGTTTTTATACGACTCAAAACTCTAACACATATATGCATATCCACTTGGCCCAATAACACATGGCCCAATATATGCATATAACCCAAAATTCACACATGCACGCGTAAGGCCCGCCTGCCGCACTCACGTGACTAACCAGCCTTCGTGTGCACCGTTCTCTAGCCCGAACGTCCCGCATGACATCCTCGACCACCAGGACCTCGATTCCTCCCTGAACCTAGTCCCGAACCTCGGTTCCTCCATGAACCTAGTTCCGGTCCCGTCATCGACCACGTTCGCCCTCGAGCAACACCTGCACACGAATAAACAACAACCAGTCCGAGCACAAGTCCACGACTTGACTCAAGGTTAATCCATGCAACCACTCACACGAGTGCATTGCATCAAGCAAAACCATCATGCTATCACCAGCATAATTAAAACATCTGAGCACAAGTCCACGACTTGCCTCAAAATCAATCCATGCAACCACTCACATGAGTGCATTGCATCAAACAAAATCCATCATGCTATCACCGGCATAATAATCATATCAACATAGCACATGCACAAGCACCACACATGCTATAACCAAAGTCACTTTACAATGCCAATTTCACCATTCAACCAATTTTTCATCACATGATCTCACAATCTCCCCCTTGATGAAAACATTGGCAACACCCTTTGGACCTGAACATTGGCATTCACCTCACAAGAAACAGATGTAAGAAATTTTGTTTATAAAACAAAAAGACAAACAAGGTGACCAAAAGACAAAGAGAGAAAATCTCCCCCTACAAAGAAGAAACAAAATCTCCCCTTATCTAAAAAGAAATCTCCCCCTATGACAAAAAGAAACTCCCCCTAACAGAAGGAAGAAATGTGTGTGTGAATGTGCAATGTGTAACAAAAAATTCTCCCTTTGATTCCAAAATTCTCCCAAACTTCTCCCCCTTTGACAATGGATTCATCAAGAATGCAAAAAGAGAACAAAATAGAAACTTCTCCCTAATTAGGTTGTTTTTTTTAATGTACTGAGCATTATGAATCATGCACAAATGGAACAACTTGATCACCAAGTCATGCTATCAACAGTACTTGCACCCTCAAATCTACACATAAACAATGTAGAGTAAGCATAACTAGAAATCAAGTACTATTAACGATTTTTTGCATGGCATGATCTCCTTTTCTCAACAATCTTAAAACCTGAAAATATTGAATTTTTGTGCACTTTATTTGTGCTTTGAAAAACTGATTCATTACTTTGATTGCAACAATAACAATTGCAAGGAATTACATGCACCATCAGCCTTACTTTTCAACCATGCCAAGCAATCACAAGCTTAAGGTTTCATGGTTTCGGTCATACACAACCTCTTCCAAGTTCATATCAAAGTGCAATGATAAGCGGTCTAAGTAAAGAAGAAGTGCGACAAGATTACATAACCTTGTTCTTGTATTTATCAACAATCACTCTTTTAGCTTTAGCACTTAACTTTCATATTTAGCACTTTTTGAGCAGGATCAAGATAGCCAAGAAAGTTCAACCATGACAAGATTTAATTCAAGTTGTCATTCTATTTAAATAGTCATGCCAAAAACTACACCATATATGTATAAACAGAAAGTTGCAAAGACCTTGTAGCATAAACATGGCTTCAAATGACATATGTGTATGAAATACAATGCTCAGTACTTTTACTGTTTTTCATTTTTTTTGTTTTTCATTTAAGAAACACACAAAATAAAAAGTATATTCTGAAATTTACAAAAACTTCAAAAACTCCCCTCAAAAATATCCCATCGGATGAACCAACCCAAGTTCTCCCGAATAAAAGCAAAACGAGAAGAAGACAAAGGTTTTGTGAAAATGTACGCCAATTGATGTTCAAGTATCCACATGATGAAGCACAATATTTCCCTTTTCTACATGATCTCTAAGAAAGTGAAATCGATCTCAATGTGTTTTGTTCTAGAATGTTGCACGGGGTTCTTAGCAATGCATATTGCACTAGTGTTATCACACAAAAGAGAACACTATCCAAATTAACCCCATAATTTTTAAGTGTAGCTACTATCCAAAGAATTTGAGAACAACAACTAGCAAAGACCACATATTTAGATTCAGAGTTGATTGTGCAATGAAGATTGTTTTCTAGATGACCATGCAATAAGTGAATTACCCAAGAAAAGACATGAGCAGATGTGCTTTTTCTATCAATTCTACAACCTCCAAAATCAGCATCGAGAATGCTCTTAAACTAATGCATGAGGAAGCGAAAGCCATATGCCAAAATCGTGAGTACCATGGAGATACACAAGATCCGCAGCGGCTTATTGATGTGAAACACGTGGAGAAGCTTGAAAGCGAGCACACAAGCACACAACAAATTGAATATCCGGCCTTGATGCGTTGAGATATAACGAGAGAGCCTATCATGCTTCTATACTCCTTTTGATCAACAATCTCACCATCTTCATCCGGATCAAGTGTGCAAGTGCCTCCCATGGGTGTCATGATCGACTTGCGTTTTCTATCCCAAAAACGACGAAGCAAATCTTTTGTGTACTTACTTTGATGAACAAAAGTACCTTCCTTCGTTTGTTTGACTTGCAGTCCCAAAAAGTAAGTCAACTCACCCATCATGCTCATCTCAAATTCCTTTCTCATGGTTTCTGAAAACTTAGACACTAAAACATGAAAGGAACCACCAAAGATAATATCGTCAACATAAATCTGGACAAATAGTTGATCATTGCCTTGCTTGAGTAAAAAGAGAGTTTTATCAACCTTTCCCATTGTGAACCCCTTTTCAAGTAAAAAGGTTTTTAACCTATCATACCATGCTCTAGGGGCTTGTTTTAATCCATACAAGGCTTTGGACAATTTGAACACATGATCAGGAAATTTGGGATTTTCGAAACCAGGAGGTTGCTTAACATATACTTCTTCATTAATATAGCCATTAAGAAAAGCACTTTTCACATCCATTTGATACAATCTAAAACCTTTAGATGCAGCAAATGCTAAGAGAATTCTAATGGCTTCAATTCTAGCAACAGGAGCAAATGTTTCATCAAAATCTAAACCTTCAACTTGAGAAAATCCTTGAGCAACCAATCTAGCTTTATTCCTGACCACAACACCATCCTCACTTTGTTTATTTTTGAAAACCCATCTAGTTCCAATTATATTAAAATCAGGAGGAGGTGGAACAAGCTTCCAAACTTTATTACGCTCAAAATTCTCTAATTCCTCATGCATGGCATTGATCCAAGATTAAATCGGTTAATGCATGAGATATATCTTTGGGTTCAAAAGAAGCAACAAAAGCAGAGTGAGCATGAGAATCAGAAGCAATAAACCTGGATCGGGTGACTCTCTCATTCAAATCTCCAATCATTTGTTCAGGTGGATGTCTTCTTTGAATGTGCAATGGAGCTGTAGCTTCAGAAACTTCTTCTTCGTTTTCAGCATGTACAGAAGATGTTGCTTGAGGATGCTCAGCTGTAGGTGATGTAGTGGTAGGTGCCGAAAGAGGTACAACTGGTTGTGCAATAGGAATTAACACTTCATCCTCATCCTCATCATCATCATCAACAAAAATACTCTCCCCCTGAACATATGCACCTGTTCCTGCATCAATTAGACTAGTACCTGGACTAGCCTCATCGAACGTGATTTCACAGGTTTCTACAATTTTGTTAGTCTCCAAAACAAGTGCACGATAACCACGTGTATGAGCAGGATATCCAAGAAAGATGCCATCGTTGATCTAGCTTCAAATTTATCAAGATTTCAGATTTCAAGACAAAGCATTTGCATCCAAAAACTCGAAATGAGATACACTAGGCCTATGACCAAAACGAAGCTCATAAGAAGTTTTGCCTAGCTTTGATCTCAAAAACACTCTATTAGAAACATAGCATGCGGTTGAGATTGCTTCAGCCCAAAACTTCCTAGGAGTGTGATGTTCATCTAGCATAGTCCTAGCCATCTCAACCAAGATTCTATTTTTCCTTTCAACTACACCATTCTGTTGAGGCACTCTAGGTGAAGAATATTGATGATCAATTCCTTTTTCAATACAAAAGTGATCAAAAGAAGAATTCTTGAATTCAGTTCCATTATCACTTCTAATAGCTTTAAGTGCTCCTGGGTGATCAACAGATAATCTAGTAACAAGACTTCTAAAGTGACTAAAAGCTTCATCTTTAGATACCATAAAATAAACCCAAGAGTATCTAGAATAATCATCAACAATGACCAGTACATACCATTTGCCTCCAAAGGATTGAACTCGAGAAGGTCCAACCGTGTCAAGATGTAGTAGCTGTCCTGGAGCGTTTGTCATCACCATGGTAAGAGGTAGATGTGAACCTGCAGTCATCTTACCATGTCTACAAGAAGAGCATACTAAATCGCTATCACCATTAAGCTTAGGCAAGCCACGAATGAGATCTAAACCACTAACACGAGTTAGATGATCAAAACCAACGTGACCAAGTCTACGATGCCAAAAGAATAAATCTTTAGAAACATTGGCAACTAGACACCTATGCTTAGAAGAAAGTGATACATCAAAATCAGCTTTAAAAACTCTTCCAAAGCGTGAAATCCTGAATACAAGGTCTCCTGAAGCATCTAAAACTTTGCATTCACTTTTCTTAAAGCATATTTCAAGATCTTCATCAATCATTTGTGAAACAGATAACAAGTTGTATTTCAGATTTTCAACTAGAGCCACATCCTTGAACATAAACTTGTCATTTACCTTTACTGTACCTTTCGCCACAACAGGAGTAGAAGATGCATCTCCAAAAGTAACACTTTCAGCACGAGATGCACGAGTGAGGGAGGAGAACCAATTCTTATCACCGGACATGTGGCGTGAGCATCCGGAATCCACTAGCCAAATGTTCTCCTTTCTCGCGCGAGAAGCCTACATAAAAGCAGAAAATGTCGAGGCCTCAGTACTGGGGTTAGAAATAAAGCATTTAGGAATCCAGTACTGAGACACACGACAAGTAGGCACAACACGAGTACGTTTGTTCACAAAATCAGATTTACCCTTTCCCGTGTTTCTTGCAACAAAAGATGTTTGCATCACCCTAGGCACAAAATGAGGAGTAAAGCGTGTCTGTCTAAAATTAGACCTAGCCTTAGCCTTTTCTTTCTTTTGCTGTTTGGCTAGCCTAAAGCAAAAATCTACTAAGTGTCCATCTCTACCACAATGAGTACAAGTGTACTTAACATGATGTTTAGCTTTAGAAACAGAAGTAGCATTTGCATTCATCATAGTAGAAGATAACACACCAGCAGACTTGAAAACAATTTTCTTAGGCTCATTGACAATCTCAAATTTTCCACTTTCAAGTGTCTTAACAACAATAGGAGCATGCGATTTATGATGAGCATAAGAATCAAAATCTAAACCTTTGTGATGAGTACTGACTTTTGATTGATCCAAAATCATGTTTAGGTTTTTCTTTCCTGAAGTGAACCGTTCTAAAGATTTTTCCAAGTAATCAACCTTTCGAGAAAGAGTTAAACAGTTATTACATGGAACGTCCACTTTTCCTTTCTGCTTGCGATAAGTTGAGCATGAAAGAACCTCATGTGTGAGCAAATCATTGGTCATTTGAGAAACTCTACCATTAGCATCATTCAACTTCAATTCAAGTGTGGAGCATTTAGAACATGTAGTTGAATCATGCAAATCAACAGTAGAACAACTAGCATTTTTAACAAGTTTCTCATTTTTCTCCTTTTCAGCATTAATTTGCTCTAACAAGCTAACATGTTCTTTCCTAAGTAAAGTAAGCTCATTGTAAATTAAGTCACATGATTTGCAAGCATCATCATCAGGAATCAAAGATTTAAGTCTAGCAATTTCAGCATTCAAAGATTCCACAAGAACATCATGTTTCTTAATTTTCTTGTCGCGTTTGTCAAGCAATTTTCCAAGACGAACAACAGCAATAGTTAATTCATCGTAAGAAGGTTCTACCTCATTGAAGTCGCTGTCATGATCGTCCTCGGTGAAGCTTTCATCACTTCTAGCCATGAGACACAATCTGTCAAATCATGCTTGCTTGGAGTTGCATCGTCCTCATTGCTCTCCGAATCCACATCGCTCAAATTAACTTGTTCAAGAGCGGAAAGAACCCGATGAACAACCTTTTTGTTGATGAAACTCTTTTTCTTTCTATCACTTGGAGAAAACTTTTTCTTCTCTTTTCTTCTGTCATTGTCCTTCTCCTCCCTTGATGCTTTACCTGCAAGCTTAGGACAATTTGATCGAATGTGGTTGAGGTCACCACACTCATAACACCTTGGAGGGCCACCACCAACTCTCTTTCTCATTCTCACATTCTGTAAAGCTTTGTTAAATCGAGAAGAGAGTAGTGCCAAATCTTCTTCAGGAAACTCTTCGATCTGCTCATCAGTTAGTGAAGACAAAGAGGACAAAGCAAAGCTTGAAGAAGCATTATTCTAAGACATGCTAGATTGAGAGGTTAATGCAATTGATTTATAATTAGTCCTCCTAGCAAGAACATCCAATTCATGAGTTTTTAGTTTAGAGAAAAGAACATCTACAGTAAGGTCACTCATGACAGTTGATTCTCTAATAGATGTAACATTCATTTCCCAAATAGACATGTCTAATGCACCAAGCAATTGTCTAGCATTAGTAGCCTCATCAAAGTAAACTCCAACAGCACGTAAGTTGCTAAGAATCTTATTGAAACGTGCAAAGAAATCATCTAGTGACTCACCAGGCTTCATCTCAAATCGCATGTATTCTTTCTTGTATATATCTTGACGAACCTCTTTGATAGTGTTTGAACCCTCATGATAATCACAAAGAGATTTCCATACCTCATATGCAGACTTGAGATGGATCACGCGGTCGAAGTCACTTCTTCCCAATCCTTGGATGATCAAATTTCGAGCTTTGCTGTTTGCTTCAACCTGTGCCTGATTGGTTTCATTAACTTGATCATTCTCAGGTACTTGATATGGCTTGTACACCTTCTCCCAAATTGCAAAGCCTTGAGCTTGAATGTATGCCTCCATCTTCGCTTTCCAGAACTGAAAATCAACACCATCGAAAACACACGGTTTTGTCGAATACCTATCCATCGCTACGGTTTCTAATCACCGGTTAAGATAAATTAGAAAAACCTTGCTCTGATACCACTTGTAGGATCGAAATATACTAATGTAGCAATCAGAGGGGGGGGTGAATGATTGCGCGGAAGCTAAAATCAAAATTTTCTTGATTCACAAAACCCCCTAAATTAATTATGAAATATTGCTCTCGGTTTCAACAAAAAATAGATTAACAGACGTTCACTAAAACTGTAATCCCCGAAGATCCAACAGTCGGATTGACGTGAAATTTTAACTGTATAAACTAGATTCAAATCCGAAATTAACGCAATAAGAATCACCTCAATCGGATATACGGATCTAGAGTTATGACCTTCGCAAGTTGACTGAATCAAAAAAGACGAAAATTAATCTAACCTTAATTACGAGATTAATCAACTTCCCTTGATGACGCCAATCCACTCGTCGCCGGGAACTCCGGAAGTTGAATCCAGCCACAAGAAAATCACCAAGAGAATAACTAGTTGCAAGAGCCAAAAGCACAATGGCTTAAGCAACCAGGAAGAATATCATCTGCTAGTTGCTTCTAGTAGCCCATGCAGGCACGTCGCAAGGATTCTAGTCTCCAGGCTTGGACGTCACATTACATTCAGCCAATGATTCCAGGAAGACAAAGACACGAGTACTTCCTAGCCGCCGGCCAATCCCCTTAATCAGCCGAGCACAAGAACAACAGGCGCAAGAAAAACCAGGAACAGCCGTCGTAAGTGCACAGCCACCAGACCCTGAACTTCCTGGGCGCAAGACACAAGGCTGCACGCCCTTGATTTCCTCACGCCGCACGGCCAATAAAATCAAATAGCATCACACGGGCTAGCTTCTTTGCCAGATATGCATGCATGCATCACAAACAAAAAACTCGCTGCGGCCGCTAGAAGCTTTTTAGCGCACGGACTCTCTGACCGCTAGAGATTTGTGGCCGCCGGAAGCTAGCACAGACGGTCAGCCGCCACGACTTCAGGCGCCAGAAGAAGTCGCCAGAGACACCAGCCGCCGCCAGAGAACACTCGCAAGGAAAAACGGCCACGTCTCAGCCGCCGCAAAAGCTTCAATTGATTGATTAGGTTTTCCAGGGTTTTTATACAACTCAAAACCCTAACACATATATGCATATCCACTTGGCCCAATAACACATGGCCCAATATATGCATATAACCCAAAATTCACACATGCACGCGTACGGCCCGCCTGCCGCACTCACGTGACTAACCAACCTTCGTGTGCACCGTTCTCCAGCCCGAACGTCCCGCATGACATCCTCGACCACGGGACCTCGATTCCTCCACGAACCTAGTCCCGAACCTCGGTTCCTCCATGAACCTAGTTCGGTCCGTCATCGACCACGTTAAGCCCTCGAGCAACACTCGCACACGAATAAACAACAACCAGTCCGAGCACAAGTCCACGACTTGACTCAAGGTTAATCCATGCAACCACTCACACGAGTGCATTGCATCAAGCAAAACCATCATGCTATCACCAGCATAATTAAAACATCTGAGCACAAGTCCACGACTTGCCTCAAAATCAATCCATGCAACCACTCACATGAGTGCATTGCATCAAACAAAATCCATCATGCTATCACCGGCATAATAATCATATCAACATAGCACATGCACAAGCACCACACATGCTATAACCAAAGTCACTTTACAATGCCAATTTCACCATTCAACCAATTTTTCATCACATGATCTCACAAGTTATATTTTTCAAAATAAGACTGCAGAATTGAATTTAAGTGATGAAGAAATGGACAAGGTGCCATCCTTTTTTCATAAACAAATATCTGATTTGGCAGATAAAATCGCCGATAGAAGCAACGGGGATGTGGCCGTGGACTCCTACCATCTCTACAAGGTACTAGCAATAAGCATTTTAAGCAGCTGACTAGCTGTCCTGCTGTTTTTAGTGGATTTTTTTGCATGAATTTTAATTACATATATACTCCAAGTTGTGTTTGATTATCAGTTTATCACAAAATAATTAAGAAGATACTTGATTACCAGTTTATACAGGTTTTTTATTTTAATTCCGAGCTTCCAAAAAAATTAGTCTAGTACTGATACAGCGGGACTTGCCAAAAACTGCAGGAAGATGTCAACATCCTGAAGGATATGGGAATGGATGCATACAGGTTGTCCATCTCATGGACAAGAATTCTTCCAAGTACGTGACCATATCTTTCAGAAGTGATACCATGCACTGCCAGCGACTTATGAACAGAAAACTAGCTTATCTGAAGCTGTTCTCTCCTCTTTATTCTGGAGTAGAAGATTTCCTATATCCTCCAAATTCCAAGTTGCTGATCACATCAAACGTTAACTTTTGATTATCATGGCAGATGGAAGTCTGAGCGGCGGAGTCAACAGAGAAGGTATCAGGTACTATAGCAATTTGATCGATGAGCTCCTGTTGAAAGGTACACAGTGTTTAATTAAGACTTTCTGCAATAATTGTGGCGTCCAAAGATTATTATTAGCTCCATTTTGAGATGTATTACAATCTACTATATTTGCAGGGGTGCAACCATTTGTGACCCTTTTCCACTGGGACTCACCTCAGGCACTGGAAGATAAATATGGAGGGTTTCTTGCCCCTAATATCATGTAAGTCAAAGATTCTTTAGTAATTCTTTTTTGCCCAATGGTACCACTAGTCCAACCTGTATAAGTTAAACTGGAAAGCAACCAGATTAAGAAACACCAATTGAGTACAATAAGATGTTTAATTGTACTGAAACTGCCTAATTTTTTGATAAATATAACAGGACCATACTACCAACTTCAATTAAAAATACTGTCGACATCGTAACGTGCACTAATTAAAATACCCTCAATTCCAGTTGTCAATAGCTTCTATAGTTCTTTTGCCCATTTTTCTGGTCAATATATTGTTTACTGGAACTGATGAAAGGTAAGTGTGGATTGTCTAATATGCATTCTGCATTCATGGACCTATGTGTTTCGCATTTGAGAGTAATAAGCTAACTAAAAGATTAGTCCTTATGAGAATAAACTCCTATGTGTTGACACTGCTATGCCACCACAATAGTATTTCTTGGATTCTTTGCAGTTTGTATACATACTAAAGTTACTCATTGTGAAAAAAACTTGAACTGTTGCAGAACTGACTATAAGGACTTTGCTGAAGTCTGCTTCAAAGAGTTCGGTGACCGAGTGAAACATTGGATTACGTTCAATGAGGCTTATACCTTCTGCGCTTACGGCTATGCATCTGGCATATTTGCACCAGGCCGGTGTTCGCCATGGGAGCAAGGAAAATGCAGTGTTGGGGATTCAGGAAGGGAGCCTTATACTGTATGTCATCATCAAATACTCGCCCATGCAGAAGCAGTTCGGTTGTACAAAGAGAAATACCAGGTAATTCACAAGCCTTTTATGCAGCTGCAGTTCATCCATGAGTGATGAATCAATCGGAAATCTGCAAATGTGAACCTCTTACTCCAATATTATCACTAAGCATTTAGTTGCAGACTTCAGTTCAGTCCTGGTGTACATTGGGGAATACATCCAATTAGTTTACCAGCTCAATTCTATAACTTCAGGAAAAAATCAGATCGCTGTCCATAGTTGGTTAGTTTTTTTATCAGGTTCACCTTGTATTCCACAGAATTAGTAAATCTAGCCCTTAATGGATGGATTAACCACAGTAACTGCAGCTGGCTTTTTTAGATTTTACTACCACCATTCTGAACTGCATTCCTCAAGAAAGAAGAATCAGAACCAAATTCATGTACACATATATACATTAGTAGTTAGTTATGTATAAATTCAGAAGGTCTGTAATAATGTGTTTTAGCTTTTAGGACTTTTAGGGTGGATACTTGAGTTCGAACATGATGTTTGTATATGTACAACAGTAGCTAGTTAGGTTTTATGACATGAACAACTCCCTTATCATGCATGCACTTTGAATTCAGAAAATATTGCATATGAAAGGAGCAAGCTTAAGACAATGTGTTGTCTGGCAAATGGATTCCATTTACACCAGGATTTGGGTTTTGCACTCACAATTTGATGATATATTTAATGTCAAATGCAGGCCGTGCAAAAGGGAAAGATTGGAATAACTTTAGTCTCCCAGTGGTATGTTCCCTTCTCCGGTTCCAAACCCAACGATGATGCAGCAAGACGCGCCATAGACTTCATGCTTGGATGGTAAATTCTATGTGCCTCACGTAATTCCATCATCAAAGTCCGCAAGAAAAATTAAAATCTTACTAGGAATATTCTTCTAGGTTTATGGATCCCCTTACTAGAGGAGACTACCCTGTAAGTATGAGAGGATTGGTCGGAAACCGCCTGCCACAGTTCACTGAAGAACAATCTAAGTTGGTCAAGGGTGCATTTGACTTCATTGGACTCAACTATTACACTGCAAATTATGCTGATAACCTTCCTCCATCAAATGGCCTTAACACCAGCTATAACACTGATTGTCGAGCGAACCTTACAGGTGAGTCGTCAAACTCAAGGATCAATCTACTCATGTTATTCATTTGTCTTTCTAATATTAATGGAGAGCGTTCAAATTGAAGCATGCATGAGTACTGTGTTTACAATCATTAACTACAGAAAAATGGCATAACTCTGCCACAAAATAGACATTTCTTGCTCAGGGTGGTGTAGCATTTCCTGCAAGCATGCAGTCATATCAACTGTAGCCTCTGTAGATTTGGTTTGGAAGAACATGTACTTGTAGCATATAACATGTACTGACCTCGTCCAACTATGTTAGGTGTTCGAAATGGTGTTCCCATAGGTAAACAGGTAACCTACCCACTTCTCCACTTAAAACAAATCCCCGGTTGTTTTCCCCACCTTTTATTTATGATGATTCAGTTCCATAAATTACATTTTTGTAGGCTGCTTCACCTTGGCTCTACATCTACCCTCAAGGACTCCGTGAGCTCCTGCTTTATGTTAAGGAGAACTATGGAAATCCTACAATTTACATCACTGAAAATGGTCAGTTCCATCAATAATAAGTCCTCTAATTTCTCAGTGAGTGTGCAAACCGGTACCATACCATACCATGTTTTTAAAATATTTTGCAATCAAGATTGTAGTATAACTTAAGAGTATTTTTCCTCTCCAAACTATTTCAAAAAAAAAAAAATCTCCTCTCCTTAAACCAAATAACCAGACTGAAACTTAACCGAAAAATATTTATCTCGGTATGTTAGGCGTCGATGAAGCCAACAACAAGAGTCTACCACTCCAGGAAGCCCTGAAGGATGACACTAGGATAGAATTCTACCACGAGCACCTTCTGGCCCTGCTAAGTGCTATAAGGTCTGAGAAGTAATATAATTCATACACTCAGCTGTCAGTGACGTACACTTAAATGCTTGCTGACATTCTGACAATGCATTCCATCTGTGTTCACAGGGATGGCGCAAACGTGAAAGGATACTTTGCGTGGTCGCTGCTGGATAACTTCGAGTGGGCAAGCGGCTACACGGTTCGATTCGGGCTAAACTTCGTGGACTATAGCGATGGGCTGAAGAGATACCCCAAGAACTCCGCAAATTGGTTCAAGAAGTTCCTCCAGAAATGAGCATAATTGAAATTGGCACCAGCAATAAGACGCGAGGCAGTGTGTCAGTGTGTGTTACAAACTTTCAATATGCTTCCTTGTTAGCTTGGGGGCTCAGACTTTCTTGATTTTCCTTTTCTCTCTCTCTCTCTTTCTTTCCTCCTTCCTTTAGTTGTTTTCTCACTAGCCTTGCTTGTGTTGCTTTTGGTTGGTTTAATCAAGTTTCTCAGTAGGAGTTTCCCCTGTTGTTCCTTGCTCAAAAAACTTTCAATAAGCGAGTATGGAATTTTCTGGAATAAAATATACATTCGTTGCGGCGTAAAGAGCCTTGTTTTCAGAAGTAAATTTTCAATCTGGGTTAGTGACCTCAAAAAAAGAAGAAGAAGAAGGAAAAATAGACCACAGAGAAATTTCTCAATCTGCAATGTCCTTGTCGACAGGGCCGAAAGAATTAGCTCAACCTCTTCGGTCTTCAGAGACAGCGTCATGATCTCGATGCTGTGTACTTTATCCACAGGCAAATAGATCACATGCGCGTGACATATGATAACTCAATATCTTAATTTATCATATCTTTTTATTTTATCTAAATAAATTGTTAGCCTAAGTCTTATACAGCTAGAATTTTTTTTGCTATATAAGTCAATTACCTATCTTTGTAATCATTAAAACGTTATAGTGGATTGTTTCCTGTGGTTTTTTCTATAAGGATTTTTTCACGTTACATTTGTCTCTAGTTTTTCATATACCGTGCTAACCCTAATAAATGATATAGGGGACATATCCAGTGCAATCATGATTTTGGTGCGATCACCGTACAATCCAAATAAGAAAAGTTTCAAAAAATTTTGAAAAAAATCATGGATGTACATCTCATCTTACCCTATCTACATATAAATTTTCATTATCAAATTCATCCTATGCTAGAAGTTACAAAAAAGAAAAATTTGGGGTGCATTTGAACTATTCAAGTTTGTCAGAAATTTGTCTTTTTTATTAATCTTAACGTAGGATGAATTTGATCATGAAATTTTATATGTAGATGGGGTAAGATGAGATGTACATCCATAATTTTTTTCAAAAATTTTTAAAACTTTTATTAGTTGGATTGTACGATGATTGCACCAAAATCATGATTGCACTGGATATATCCCCAATGATATAAGTCCTAACAAATGATATCAAAACCCAAAGTTCAGATCCAATCCAATCGTTGCCTCTGGAGGAGGTGACTCCCGAGACGGCCATCTGCACGGTCGCGCTACTCTCCCCGTCCTCACTCGCCACGTCCCGCGCCCTTCGGCCTCCGCGTCGCCGACCTCAACCAGCGCCGCTCCTCGCACCTCGCCTTGCGTCTGCCTCCTCCTCCGTGATTGTTTTGCGTATGTGTTACTGCTAGTAACTAATTGTTGCTTATGGATCTCTTAATGAGTCAGACAAGCCAACTCGAGCCCTTTCACCGACGCGGAGGAGGTATGCAAATTTAACTCTGTACATCCTCACTCCGATGGATGTCACGTGTTTATCTTGTCAATCTCAACCATTCATTTAATTTCTCACTCCTCCAATTAATAATACTGTTGGTGAGGTGGGATTGAGATTTAGCTAGATTGACACGTGGCATCCATCGGAGTGGGGGATACACATGATTAAATTTGCATATCTCCTCCACAGAGTTTGTTTCCTCCACCGCCTCGTCTGTACTGCACGCCGCATATATCTAAGTTCAGGCATATATCCAAGTACAGTTTCAGCCTTTTATATGTATTATTAGCGGATACGTATTATTAGCAGGATCTCAAGTGCAAATTAAGGTTTTTATGTATATTATTGGTGGATTTTATTGTAATTTATACGGGATTTATCATTAGCGGATTCTTGGTAATTTATTCGAGTTACATCGTCGGTTTCTTGACGTTTTATCGTCTATTTTGGAGAAGGAAAAAATATCAGTTGAAGAGACAACTGAATTTGGTGTTTCATCACCGTTAATTAAAACTTGATGTTTCATCACCGTTATTTTGGTGTTTTATTCACTGTTTGGATACGTTGTCCATTATTGAGGGCTTGGCAACGTTCATTTGGAATTTGACGACATCCTAATGGTAGCATTATATTCTTCAGAGTTTTTTTAGTGAATGTTTTGCTCTAATTTCTAGTGAGAAAGACAAATTTAGCCTAAATAGTAATTTTTTTACTGTTTAGCACTATTTATTTTGCTGTTTGTCTTTTTTATATCTTTCAAATGCGATTGAGTATCATCTTCAAATTTTGCAGAATTGTAGAAACTCACCTCCCCTACATATGGTAATTTTCTGAGAATTTTTCAAAACTTTTACGTCTAGTTTTTACTATAAGAGTGGTTTTCACTAAATATGCTGCCTATATATACATAGGAAAAATATCTTTTACTCCTGGGAGTAATTACTCCCACCTTTGAAATACCACCTAAACGAACTTGAAATACTCCTTTATCACTTTGAGTACACTTATACACTAATTATAAGATTCTCCAATGTGAGCCACCTGAAAAAATTGTAAGCGAGTCTACGTGGACTCCTTGGGCGCACTGCTTAACCCAGAGATGGTGCACTTGGAGCGGGCGCGAGCATGGGATGGGACGCACTGCTGTTCGGGCACGTGTACGACGGCGAGGGCGGGAAGGTGAAGTTCGGCAAGGTCTGCGTGGGGGAAGACGGGTTCGTCGGCAGTCGGGCCGTGGCGATGCCGGGCGTCAGAGTCGACGACGGCGGCTGCCTCGGCGCCCTGGGGCTGGCCATGCAGGAGGAGATTGTGAAGCACAAGGTATAGTGGGTGTGCGAGCTAGATGCCTCGCCAGCAACATTGGTTTCAGCCAGGGGCGAAGCCAATTGGGCCCCAAGCCTCGAGCCTCGGGCCACGACGGCGCGGACGGCAGGAGACCTGAACGAGGTTCGTGAGTCATGACTGAGAGCAGCGTCAGCCCAGTGGCTCTCGCTCTCGCTACTGCGCGTTGTTGGCATGGCCTCCGGTTTTTGAGTTGGGCCTCGGGTTCGCTCCGTGGTTCGAGATCCAGCTCCGCTCGATTTCATTGCAGATGTCATTTCTTTGTCTTGCTACACTATGTAGGATCTTAATTAGTAATGATAATACAGTAATAGGATCGATAAGTGGCTGCTGGGAGAAGAAATAAGACTTTGCACTACCGGTTTATTCTAAGATGGCCTTGCTGCAATAATATGGGATCAAGAAATAAGAGCTATATGACTAACTAGATGCCACAACAGAATAAATTAACCGCAAACTGGTCGTTAAGAGACTACTGCATGCGGGTGGTATTTTCGAAATTTTTTTCTCGAACGCGCAGGAGAACTACGCATCATTATATTAAGAAGGAAAAGGGGTTCTAGTACAGAAAATAAAAATAAAACACAAACACAGATTCAACAGGCGCTACTGAAGACCCTTAAGGCCATAAGCAACTAAGGCCTTTAGCCCCCGCCAAACTCCACAACTTAGCATCATCCTTAATTTCCTGCAAAAGGTAAACTGCATTAGGCGAGGCACCATCAAACACACATCCAAGCCTATGCTTCCAAATCCTCCAAGCAACAAGGACAACCAAAGAGTTAAATCCTTGCAATCTTTGGCGAGGCACCGATCTGATGTAAGCTTCCACCAATCCACGAAAACCTTATCATCAAAGCGTGGGAGTTAGTTGTTGGAGCCCAACCAGGGAAAGAATTGAAAACCAAACAAATCTTGAGAACACACAAGATGTCAATAAGTGTTGTATGCCCTCCTCTTCTTGGCCACAAAGAGGACATTGCTCCGGGTGCTCCAAACCTCTTCTCGCCAAGCGATCAACAGTCCAACACCTATTAAGAGAGGCTAACCACAAGAAGATCTTGTAGCGCGGTGGAGCCCAAGTTTTCCAAATTTCTTTCCAAGAAGCGAATTCCACCGCCCCCACAAAGAAACGACGATCGCAGATTTTGTAGAGAAAAGACCGGAAGAGGTGGTGTCCAAATATCTTTGGTCTTCCATATCATCTCGCAGATGCACCTCAGAAATGGCATCCCAAAGGTGCAAAAATTCCAGCACCACTACCACAGACATTCCTCCTGCGATATCATGAATCCAAGCATGATCTAACAATGCTTCCCTAACCATTCTTTGGCGCACCCTTCTCTTAGAAACCATTGCAAGAATGGATGGAGCAATATCAGTGATTGTCTTGCCAAAGAGCCATCTATCACTCCAAAATAAGGTGTTGTTCCCATCCCCCACAATAGAATTAATCGAAATGGAGAAAAGAGCTGAAACATTAGGGTGCACTTGAAAATCCAGCCCTGACCAAGATCGATCTGGCTGCGTTTTCCTAAACCAAAGCCACCTCATTTGCAGAGCCCAACCTAAGATTTCAAGATCATGAATACCCAAACCTCCAAGCTCCATTGGTCTTTTTACTCTATCCCAGGAAACAAGGCAATGACCACCCTTCACCTCCTTGCGACCTTTCCACAGAAAGGCTCTCCGAATCTTGTCAATTGCTGTAATAACCCATTTGGGAGCATTCAACACTAAAAACTGGTAGATAGGAATGGCTGTGAGGACAGATTTTACAAGGATGGATCTTCTCGCCAAATTCAACATAGATGCCTTCCACTCAGGAAGCTTACTAGCAATCTTATCTAAAAGGTCATGAAAATGAGCCTTAGATAATTTCTTAACCAATAGAGGAGGTCCAAGGTACTTACAAGGAAATTCCTGTAACTTGCAAGGAAAAGAGGTTTGTATTGTCTCAATTTGTCATTGATGGCATTGAATAGGAGTGATTGAACACTTATTTATGTTGGTGACCAACCTCAAGCTTCTCCAAACACTCTAAGAATTTCTTTAAGTAGTTCAAATTCCTCAGAACAAGGCCTCAAGAACAGCACCACATCATCAGCATAAAGAGAGACCCGTTGGCAAGGACCACGAGCAACAAGGGGCTGTAACAACCCAGCTTCACTTGCTGCAGCTAATAGACCATTAAGGACATCCATAATTAAGATGAACAACATAGGTGATAAAGGATCCCCCTGTCGCAATCCCCGCTGGTGCTGAATCAAATCTCCTGGAAAATCATTAACCATCACTCGAGATGTTGATGATCTCAAAAGTTTACATATAATGTCACACCAAACTGGACCGAAGCCCAAATGCCTAAGAACTTGCAGCAAGAAGGGCTAAGAAACTGAGTCAAATGCCTTGGAAATGTCCAATTTCAACAAAACCCTCGGTTCTTTCCGCTTGTGAAGAATCCTTGCTATTTGCTGCACCAAAATAAAGTTGTCATGGATGCATCTCTCTTTCACAAAAGCACTTTGATTGGGGGATATCAAATCATTTAGCTTGGGAGAAAGTCTGATGGCCAAACATTTTGTAGCAAGCTTTGCAAAGCTATGAATTAAACTGATGGGTCTATAATCTTTTATCTCCAGGGCCTCTACAGATTTTGGCAGCAAAATGATAAATGCCGAGTTTAGAAGGAACAAATTGTTCACATTCCCATGCATCAAACAATTCAAAGCCGCCAATAAGTCCATCTTGATAATATTCCAGCAGGCTTTATAAAAACGACCAGTATACCCATCTGGCCCAGGGGCCTTATCAGATGGCAAGGAGCTCACTGCCTTCTGAACCTCTTCCTCAGAAAAGGCACAATCAAGCGATGACAAATCCTAAGCCCCCTGGTAAAAAGTTTGCAAATTTAGAGTGCAACCCCGTTGAACCGTTGTGCCTAATAGATTAGAGTAAAAATATAACATAAAAATATATATTAGAAATCCGTGATAAGTACAACTGTATTTAAGATATAAAAACTTATATTACAATACCAGCCCATTCAATTGACTGGAATTTTCAGCTATTTTCTAAAAAGTTAAACTAAGATATTGACATTAATAGATTTTATCTAAAACAATACTTTGCTAATACCGTAATTTGTTTAGGTTTGTAAATATATTACACTATAGATTGATGATGCGAATTATATTTTCAAGACCATATTGATATCCAAAATGTCTTTATTATCGCATAGCCATACACCTGGTTAATTCTGATCTACATTTCTAATGAAAACTATGATTCCACGTTAACGGTCATTTCCGAACCACACGGAATTTCTTCTGTGATTGTAAGGTCGAAGATATTTTGAAGTTTAATCTTGTCTCTGTCTCGCTACCATCCAAAGAAAGGAAAAGAAGTCGTGCAGTGGCAAAGCCGTGATATTATACAACGGCTCTGAGCAGCTGCGCAACAACAACCGGCACCCAGTCTGCCCAGCTGCCCCTAGGGCATATATAATGGTATAGAGGGGTGGATCCAGAAAAATTAGTCACTGGGGTTATCATTGACATACGGTCTACGGTTGCCCCTAGGGCATATATAATGGTATATAGGGGTGGATCCAGAGAAATTAGTCACTAGGGTTATCATCGATATGCGGTCTACGGGTTGCTTACTTTCGGATCATTGGTCAGACTGGATGAGCACTGGGGCTGGAGTCCATGCTAATCTACCGTGGGAGTCATCAACAGTGTTTAGCGGGGGTATAAAGGGCTATTAAGGGAGCGTCGGGGTCACCGAACCCTGACCCCTTAACGGCAGATCCGCCCCTGATGGTATATGTCCGTTGTCTGTATCACTATTATATAGAATTTTAGGTGACGTGGAGGAAAGAGGAGAGAGAAAATTGTTGTTTACTATTTAACAGACAGTCTTATAGATAGCTTTCTATTTTATGTATCATTATATACATAGTCTATTAATTGAATGTGAGACCATTACAGACAATTATATAAATAATCTATTATATGAGTTATTTTTAGTACTGTCTATAGATAATATAAAAATATACTACCATTACAGGTAGCTGCCAGATATATCGCTATACACGTGCTGATGTCAGCGTCGGCGCGCCTCCAAGCCGAGATCCTCGGGCGCACCGAGCCACCGGTCCACGCGGCGGCACTCGGGCGCGGCGGTCGGGTGCCCCTCGCGTGATTGGAGCGACCGGATGGTCGGCACGTGCCCGTACGGCGAAGCGCCTGCGCCAGCGTTGCGCCTCCCCGTTTGAGCCTCACCAAACTGAACGCAAAAGAGCTCCTCTGCTGCGGCCGGGTTGGTCGGTTGGAAGATGAGAACAGAAAAAAAGGGCTCCATTTTTTGAAAAAATATCTAATGCAATCACCCCTCCCGATAAAATCATCGTGCAACTGAACTAAAAAAAGTTTCAAAAAATTCTAAAAAAAATCATGGATGTACATCTCAACTTACCCCACCTACATATAAAATTTCATGATCAAATTCATCTTATACTAGCAGCTACAAAAAAGACAAATTTAGTATGAACAGTGATTTTTTACTGTTCATCACTATTCATTTTTGCTGCTTGTTTTTTTTGTAACCGCTAGCATAGGATGAATTTGATCATGAAATTTTATATGTAGGTGGGGTAAGTTGAGATGTACATCCATGATTTTTTTCAGAATTTTTTGAAACTTTTTTTAGTTCAGTTGCACGGTGGTTTCACGGAGGGTGTTGCACAGGATATGTTGCCCCATTTTTTTGCTTCCTTCCGCGTCCTGGCGTGAGCGACGAGGGCAAGGACGGATTGGATGGCTTATGCGGCCGTCAAGTCGTGTATCGTCGTCGCCGTGTTTGCCGTCGCCGTTTTCCTGGCCTGCTTACCGCCCGCCGCCCCCTCGTCTTCCCGGGCAGGTACTACATCGTGCGTTATCCCCCATCGCGAAGCGCGCTCTTGCTTCTTGAGCCGTCCGAAAACCTCTTGCGTTCTTGATGTTCTGTTTCTTCTTGTTCGGTTCTCCCCCTCCTTGCCGGTGCGGCAGCGGCATTCTAGCGACTCGAGATGGCGGCCATGTACACCGCGCAGGACTTACAGGAGAAGCGGGATGTGACCAAGGTAAAAGAACAGCATCCGCCTTGCCATGCTAGAACCTGTAACCAAAAAAAGGCGGCTCTTTTGATGATTTCTTGGTGCGTTCTCATGGGGCTCTCGGTGCGCAGGGCGCGGAGGAGGACGTAAGCACGACGGGGTTCGGCATGGAGTCCGAGTGGGAGGTGCCCACCGGGCCGGACCCGATCCACCACCACGGCCGGGGACCCAGGCGCCAGTCACCGTGATCGTGCGCGCGGCAGAGGAGGATCCTTCCTTGGGTTTAACTGGGTGTGAGCGATGGACCAGATGATTGTGTGGCCTATGTCGGGGTTGTCGTGTTCTTTTTGCGGAATCTGTGATGCACTTTGGATTCTGATTCTATTGTTGTTGTAGGGAACACAGTATCAGATCTAGTTATCATCAACTTTGTTTTGCATACTAATCGAAGGAAATGGAATACAGCTCATAATAAGTGTACAGTAGATGGCATGAGTTGTTCTTCCCCTGAATATGTTTTCTTGTTTTTGTTAGTACTTTACCTTTTGTGGTTTTGGTTTTTGAATAGGCAACTTGTTCTTGTTTCAAGTATCGCTTGTGATGATGCATGATTGTTCAAGTTGAGATTGGGGCAAGAAGCAAGAACTTTTAGTTCTTTTTCTGTCCCAAGGAGAAACGAACTTTGTTCTGTTCTGTGTTAGGGCTGGGAAAGAGTTCATGGCCAGCCGTCGGAGATGTGCTTGGCCCTTTTTCAGGCCTGGGATGTATGTGCTATGTGCAGCTAGCTTGGCTCAAAGCGTATAAGACTTCATTTTCTTCAGACTTTTCTACCTGCATCTACTAGCATTTTGAATGTTGTTTTTCAGTTGCATTTTTTTTAGTGCAACAAGTTTTATTATACATTCATGTTCAACCTTTCTGCTTTAATCTAATTCAATTACATTGCGTCTATAGATAAAAGTGCATTTTCTCTACTACTTCTAATTAGGAGTTGGTGGTGGTCGTGTTCTAATTAGGAGTTAGTGGTGGTCGTGTGTTCTCCACCCTTCCCTTGCCTCTCATATGTGTCGTGGAAGGAGTTTATCTCGCACTTCGCATTCCCCGTCGTGACTAACTTCCTGTAAGATAATGACCTACAGCGAGCTACTAAGCGTGCCGGTTGGGCTATCGCGCTGCGCCTGATCGCTCTATGGTGCCGAGCTCGTAGTTGACTCCACGCCGCTCTGGAACTAAATCCTGTCCTCTGCCGCGGTGGCTGTCGTGCCGCTCGCCCCGCATCTATGCGACCGATCCTCGAAGCCCGGGAGGTATGTGGTTCTAGTCGTGCACTTGTACGGTTGTTGTAGCTTTTAATACTACAAAAATGAAGAAACTGCAATTCGATCTAAATTTGTTGTGTCTAACAGTGTGTTTCTTTTATTTTCCTTTGATGCAAGAACGACTATGACATCCTAATTTGGCAATTCGTGCAGGACCAGCCCAAGCAGAACTTGATGGTAGGTTAATACCTCTGAAGCCAGCACGGATAGAGCTTCCAGATCTTCTTATCTATGCACAGAAGATGAATAGGAGTACAATGATCATATGATTGATTAAGAGGAGGTACATGTGATTAATGAGACTGTTGCAAGCAATAACCAACAGGAAGTCGATTTCCACTTGGCCGTGGTATTGTGAGAATAGAGAAGAGTCGAGTATTGCCTTTAAGTGCAGTCAGACATCAGGTAAATGATCAGCATTCTTGTTGCAATATTTAGGCAAAGCGAGTGCAGCTCGCATGCCTGCATAGAATCATTCATTCAAAGGAGGTGCAGGAAGGGCCTCTTACCATCAAGTTTATAGAGAAGCCAGACACACTAAACCGATATATGTGACTAGTGTAACACATAGCAACTGGGGAGTTGGATGTTCTATTTGCCCCAAGACTGTGTAGAGAATAAGCATATCGAGACTCCTAATCAGATCATTCAACATCCTTCTCATTCATTTCATGCGGCGCACACTGAGGTAGGGTGTCTGGATGGGGTGATTCATGCACATGAGGTGCAGCTGGAGACTTTCAACAATGCAAATCAGGGAAAAGAGGCATGCATTCAGACGATCAATAAAACAATTGCAAGGGACATCAATTGGACAGCTAGATGTACAATTGGCCTCAACATAGTTAGTGCAGAGAAGAGAAAAGCATTGACCACGAATAAGGTCAGACATCATACACAAAAACAACAATCTGATGCGACTTGTGCAGAACATGCACAGATAGATCATTTGGTTCAGGTAATTCTCAAGCCTATCATTCATACAATTCATAGGGAAGTCATGTGCTCTCTGCCTAAAGAGACTACTGCAAGGTGTAGTAAGCAAAAAATCTCACACCTAGTTGACCCTAAGACCATTGTTAAGAAGAGATAGATAGGGCCACTGAACTAGCAGGCAGAAAGACAAACACCTGATATTGATAGTCATGCAATGCAGGTCGAATTGGACTATCAAAGAAGGGGTATTGGAAGGCATGGCAAACACACAACTAGAACTAACGTTGACTCTAAGTAGACTCTGGTGGAGCGGGAACATGTTATGCCTTCAAATTAGCTTACTCATGTAAAACGGAAACATGTGCCCCCCAATGATGAGATTCAGAAGGAGCAGATTGAAGTCGAGGTTGGCAAGCAGACCAGCAATCAGACTTAGAAGAAAAATAGAAAGGGCTTGATTGCTTCTTTGAATGCAAGGTTCTACCTTCAGCGTATTATACGTTTGACCAAAGGTTAAGTTGCTGTTAGGGCTGGAAATTTGGCTCGCGGCTCGCAGCTCGGCTCGGGCTCGGCCAGGCTCGGCTCGGCTCGGTCAGGCTCGCGGCTCGGAGCAAGCCCGAGCCGAGCCTATTTTTGTGGCTCGGTTTTTCAGCAAGCCGGCTCGGCTCGGCTCACGAGCCGCTCGTTGGCTCGGCCCAATTAGCCCATATGAGCAAAACTCTAAGTGATACCTTCTGAATTTTGAATTCTTGAACCCTTAATGATGCAATGTCAGTGTTTCTGTTTACTAATTGTTCTATTGAAGCTCTAGGTTTACTAATTCTGAATGCAATGTCAGTGTTTACTAATTCTGAATGCAAATGCAATTCTGTTTTTTTGTTAGTAATATCTTGACTTTATTACTTGAAAGCTATGTTGTTTGGTCATTTTTGAAGTTTTATATTAAAAATTGAAAAAAAACTCCTATTGGTCTGGCTCGGCGAGCCGACCTCGAGCCGAACCGAGCTGACTTTTTGGGCTCGCCTCAGGGCCGAGCCGAGCCTGGCTCGGCTCGCCACTTGACCGAGCCGCACCGAGTCGAGCCAGGGCTCGGCTCGGCTCGTTTCCAGCCCTAGTTGCTGTTGTAGAAAATGAACTCGTAAAAATTAGCCTGTTGAGTCGCAGCATGCAGGTTTCCTCTCCAAATACTTGATGTAGAGCTTCTTGAGCAAAATCAACCTATATCGATACTACAGGAACAAAGACCTTTGCATAGATAATTGAGGAGGGGGTAACTCTAAATTATTCCTGTCGACGTTTTGAGAACGGATTCCCCGCCAAGCTTACTTGTTGAATGAGGGATCAATCAGGGCCCCTTTTCCGCGAAGGTGTTAGCAGCGTCTGAAGACCTGCCGAGCTAGGGGCATGGATGGTCGGCGGTTCAAAAGGAGACAACAGACAAGAACTTTTTTATCCTGGTTCGGGCCTCTCACGAAGGAGATAACAACCCTACGTCCAGCGGCTTCACTACTACTGAAAAGTTTACAAGGGGCTTGCGAATATGTGCTGCGCCCTTCTCTCTTTTCTCTCCTTCTTACAGATGCACTTGGGTGTTCTTCTTACAGCTCTCGGAGCCCCTAAACACTTCTCACAGTGGGGTATTTATAGATGATTACAGTCTTACATCATTTATAACTGAATGACATGCCACTACTGTGCCCGGACGTGGGTGTAACTGCTGCCCTTACTTTTCGCCATGCTGTGACGTGGGCGTAGTGGGCTTAGAACGTGGCTGTACGGTCCTTCAAGCCGCCATGTGATTAATGCCACATCGTCTTCATGGGCCGCATCCGACCTGCTGATTATGCCCGGGATCTTCCTTCAGCCCTGGCCAACCGTCGCATCCCTCCGAGCGGGCATGCTCGGGAAACTGAGGCGCATGCTCGGGGACGGGCTCATCGGCTGGTCTGTCCGAGGGTCTTCTTTGGGGACACCGTCCAAGGGCAAATATGGTCGCCCGGAGATTAGCTGCCAGGGCACCATGGTCTTTATGGAAATTATCCAATCCTCGACAATTCCTTTGTTTTCAGTCTGGATGATGCAGTCGTTATGTTATTTGCATGAAAAAGAGGAAAAACCACATGATGAGGATATACTTAAAAAAGGGAAACAGATGAATGAGACAAAGCTCATATCATTAAGTCCATTACTAGATTTCACATCTAGCTATAAATTCAAACAGCAATTTTTTTGCCCTTGTCTCATTGAAACATACAAGAACTGGCATTTCTTTCTCATTCTATGGTCACGATCTCGTGACCCAGCTCATAAGAATTCAGAAGGTTATGGAAGTGATGATGCCTCTGCCACAAGTGCAGAGAAGGGGTAGTGCATGCAATCATGAACCTAGGGCTTGCCCCAATGGCCTGCAGGAAAAGGAACCTTCAATGGCCTTTCAGGGGAGCTATGGAGGCTAAAAGGATGGTTGTAGATGAGGCTGCCACACTAAGGAAGAAGATGATGGTCATGGAGGAAAGTCAAGAAAAAGCTGCAGGAGGATTTGGTGAGTATGAAGAATACAGTGAGTGTCGTGCAGAAGATGATGTCAATTTGTGGCATACAAGATGGATTAAGGGTTGAACCAACAATACCTCCCAATTTTCAATAGGTAATATATCATTTTTCTTATTACTTCTAATTAGGAGTTGGTGGTGGTACGTTCGTTTTCCACTCTCCCCTCCCGTCTCGTATTCGTCGTGGAAGGAGTTTATCCACTCAGCATGACCCTAGATGATTCGTCCAACTGCTCCCTTCACGAGCGTGCTTGGCCCACTCGGTTCCCACTTCCCTAGAAAACTGGCTCCCCTCCCACCCAACTTGACCTCTCCTCTCCCTCATCTCCTCCCACCTGCGCGTCGCGCCGGTGGTTCTTGCTAGCTCCACTGCCTCCCTCTCCTTGCCTTTCCCTTCTTCCTCCCTCCTTCACCCCTTCCTCCCGTTTCCTAGTCTTTGTCCCCTCTCTGCAACGCGACGTCGCCACCTCCTTTCTCCATACCACCTCTGACCCCTCACCACGCTGTTCCCTCCTCATCTCACTGTCCCACCTCCTCCTCGTCCCCTCTGCTTCCCGTGGGTGTCATGCCAGGTTAATCACCCACACATCTTTGCTTTGGCTAGCCATAGATCGAGTCTCCTAAAAAGAAAGCAACATTTATCTAATTTGTTTGTATATAAATAACTCCACAGTCTATTTTAGGGAGCCTTTTCTTGTTCCATTTTTTGGGGGATAATTCTTAAGGAAACAATATACCATCTATTTTTTTCTATACGAATATTCATGTTGCACTTATAAATAAATATTTTCTTTTTCATAGCAACGCACTGGTATTGAACTAGTACATCATAAAATGTAATATATCTTCTCACTGTATCAGTGAGGGTATCTGATATTGCTTGATCAAGGTTATCAGATTTCCTACAGCCTGAAAAAGTGATCAGTAGCTCTGGTATTCTGGAATGCTCAGGGATCGAAGTAGAACACTTGAATCTGTTGGCAAAGCTTTGCGTTTTGTTCGACGACCATTTTGAAGGCTCATTGTTTCTGAAGTGCTGATAGCCTTGGCTGGATTTAATAGCTCTTGTTCTCTGACTTTTGACTAAATTTTGGCAGAATGTGTTGTAGAAAGTAGAAACTGGTGCTAAGAGTGCATGGATGCTTAGCATATTGTGTTTATTGTTTGATTCCCAAGCACAACTTACGATTGCCCCGGCGACAACGCGTTGAAACAAATATGTGAAAGAAAAAGGAAAAACTATGAAGAATTCATGAAGCAGCATACAACTCTAAAGATTGATAAATATGTAAGAACAAGGTAAATACAATTATGTTAGCAAAAATTGAGAGAGAGAAATACAAGCAAACGAAGTGCTGCTGTAGAGTACTACTGTGCAGCTAGGAAGTAGTTCTTTTTAAGACATGAAAAGCATGCAGAAAAATAGGAAAACGGCAATGTAAAGTCGTAAACTAGAAATAGAAAATGGCAATGTTTATTACCAGAGAAAGGTTGAATACAGTTAGGTCATAGTTGTGGACCGTCTATTAAAGATGACCTATAAGGCAATAAAGCATATCAAAGTTCACCTTAATTACTCTATGCAACAGTAATAATTTCATATAATTATGCTTATGCTTACTTTAGTATCTGGGAGATTTTTCCACAGTTGGGACACTGCTAACAAAAGAACCATGCTTGAGAATAGGACAATAATGTGGGAGTATTAGAATAATTGTGCATACAAACAATGAAGTATTGCTTTTAATTTTCGTAGGAATGAGATAGTGTAGTAACATAGAAGGCAAACTGTAAACCATCCTAGAAATAGCGTTGTTCCTGCTCGTCAGGAAAAGATTAAAGGACAACGTATGTTCATTCTTCAATTAAACAACGATTTATATATTTTGTAGTCTTAACTCTAGCACTCTATGTTGTAACAAATAAGCCAATTCGTTCTCAGATAATTGAGCAACCTAAATAGTAGTAGTAACTCATGAACACCGTACTTGAAGCTACATATTCTGCTAAATTGATCATCTATGAACATTCCTATGTCGGCCCTATCTAAACAGTTTGTAACCAGTGCTACCATAATTCACATTCCATGCAAGGGCTAAAAAATTAGTAGTAAGAACATGAACATGTGTGATAAGCATAGATAATAAGGTCATAACATGAATGTGTGATAAGAACTTGGTGAAAAGAACATGGATGAAAAATATCTAGAAGTGATCAGTAAATGTCACTGCAAATGAAGTACGTAAGAGCTTTTACCAGATGTGTGCATGTCTAGAATAGCAATACCTGCTGCTGAGCAATACCAAGTAGCATCAACTCCAGCTTCTAGCCACGCAGCTTCAGAACCGGTAAATGTGATAACCCGGGGGGTTATCAGTTTAATTAAAGACTTAATTAAATAATAAAAGCAATTAGGCAAGAAAATAAGTTGTAAGGGTTAGGGAAGTGCCGTTAGTCCTGCAGTGCTGCTCATTGAGGTACCCGACCTGTTCAGGACCCAGGCAGGCACCTCTAGATAGTTTCGAGGTTCATCATTCGGCGCTTCTAGACTTATCTAGTACGGTATGCGAGGACCGTTAGTGTTTTGAGCCTAGGATGACCAAAATACTCCCAAGGCCAATAGAGCATAGGAAAACCCTAGGGGCATCAAGGTCATTCACCCAAAAGTGCCAATGCTATAAAACCCACCGAGCTAGCCAACCAGAGGCCAGCCAAGCCTTCTCTATTCCCATTTCTCACAACAAGCCGAGCCCACAAAGCACAATCGAAGCATCCATTGCTCCCTCATTCCCAACACCAAAGCACCAGCAAGCACCAGCCTCCAGCCGAAGCAAGGAGGCCGAAGCAAGGAGGAGAGGGGAGGTTCCAGAAGAAGGAGAAGGAGTAGCGCCCAAAAGAGAAGGAGGCGACCGCATCCCGAAGAAGGAGGGGAGACCCGATGCCAGAAGAAGGGAGCCCGAAGGCAGCTCGACCAAGAAGGGAGCTGCACCTCGGTGACTTCATCTTCCCCAAGCATCAACCCTTGGTGATCGATCCATCCGAACCACCTGTGCCACTCAGAGCTACTGATCTGATTTCCATGGGTAGACAGTAGATCGGGGTTCTAGCCAAGCAATGGGATAGAGGGGATGCTAGATTGGGTCATTTCCCGGGGTTCTCGGTGGTTGGGTCGACTATTAGGGTTAGTGTAGTATCCGATCTTCATGCTTAGCTCAAAACCCCCAACATCATCATAGAGCCCCAAATCATCCAAAGCATTAAGCAACAAATCCCCAAAACGAAAATGCAAGAAATGAAAAAGGGGGAGTAGAACTTTAGCACCGGTGAAGTAGTAGAGGAGAAGGAGTCGGCTCTGGGTCGGCGCTGTGCGCGGCGAGGGGCGGCCGGGGTGTAAGTTCAACCTTCATTAGTTATGGTTTTGGTGTTAATGACAAATCTAATCTTGTATTAATGACAAATCCAATATTAAGCTTATCCCCTAATGCGATAGTGTTATTAATGACAATCTTATATCGAGACTAACATGTTTGTTTAGAATATCTTTGTTTAGTCTCATCGCATTGAAAAATGGAAAACCCGAGGTATGTATGCATATTCATTATAGTATTAATTACATACTTTGGATTCAAGTTAAAATATGAATGTTCCCATTATATTAACCACAAACGTGCATCATGTTTCCCAATCCACATATTACATGGATGCACATATTTAGGGGGAGTTTGTAGTTTAACTTGAAAGTCTCTTTGTATTGATCGATTCGTTATTGACACACATAAGGATCAAGACAAAGAAACTAAATCCTTGAGTATATATTTGAATTGCCTAGTTATAAGTATACTCATGGTAATATAGGATATACTCCAATATGATTAAAGTGAATATGTGCATATTATCTCTAAGTCAATCATATTTATGCACATATACATGTGGGGTGTATTCTATAGTTGATGATTTAGAGTAATGATCGTTTCCATACAATTTACATATAATGGATCATTACTTCTCATCAACATGAGTATATGAAAACTTGTGTAGTTAATATATACTCATATCAATTTAAATGATAATTTAAATTGAGTTCATTTGTCTTGTTAATTATTAAAGAACATTTCATCATGTGTTGATGGTGTTTCTTGATTAATTGAGAACAAATGAATAGTTCTTAAGTATAATAAAGCATGAGTTGCATTATTGTACTTAAGACACAATTAAATCATTTCAATTGTTTTAGGTTGTGCTCAATTGATCTAAAGGCATCCATTATGTGTTAATGGAGTGCAAGAGATAATTGAGACAACCATGCATCTTGGACTAACTATTTGTATGAGTTGTGATTAAGTTAGGTCCAAAGATGGATGAGATGATGAGAACGGGACAAAGACGGCATCATGAGTTGATGGGCGTCAAGAGTGGATCCCGAAGAGGAGTCGAGTAATGATCCCGGGGGAGTATCAAAGTGATGATCATAAAGACCCCAAAGGGGATTGCTTGTGCGCGGCGGCAAAGGTATAATTAGATAGGCTAAGGACTTTATAGTCTTTGAGTCTAAGGTTTTATCGCCGTGCTATTAAGAGGGGTCGTTTCCTAGCTTGAGCTTCATCATGTGTTGATGATCTCAATCCGCGTTCACTCGAGCTCAAACCATTTGGATTTGGTTTTTGCATATGGGTTAACCATTTTGCATGTGTTGCAAATGTGTTAAGCCTATGCTTGGTTGTTTTGCATTATGCTCTGATTTGCATGTGTTGCAAAGATGAAAGAGTATATGCATTTGGTTTTCGCATTATGCTTTGATTTGCATGTGTTGCAAATGGGATGAGCTAATGTGTTGGCTTTTGCGTGGAGTTCACTTTTGCATGTGTTGCATTAGTTGAAGCTTCACGTTTTGGTTCGCAAAACAATCTTTCTAAAAACCGTGTGGTTGCTTGGAGCTAAGTTTTGCATGTGTTGCAAAAGGAGAGAGCTCAAGCATGATTTGGTGTTTGTGTGTTTGTATGGAGCTAGAGGCTTGCATGTGTTGCGAGTAAAGAGCTCATACATGTGATTTGGTTTTGGTGTTAGTTCGATTTGGTGTTGCATTGAACTAGAGAATTGCATGTGTTGCAATTAGAGAGTTCATGCATCTTGATTTGATGTTGCTTCGAGCTAGACTTTTGCATGTGTTGCAAAGAGTAGTGCTCAAGCATGAAATATGTTTATTGCGTTATTTGCAAGTTCACAGTTGTAATAAACCGAGGTTTATGAGTCCGAATTCGAGAGCATGTGAGTGGGGCTTGCAACGGGTGTTGGCAAGTTGACCGGGTCTTGTGTTGACCTTCACATGGCTAGGGGGATTAATCTCATAAACTCGAGTTTGATTCGCTTAATACGTTTTGCAAATAGATTTTGAGTTGTCGGCGAAATGTGTTTTCGTAAATTTGGTTGAATTCTTTGAGCATGATTTGAATTGGTGCAAATATGTTTTGCATGTGTGTTTGATCATGTGTTGATCACCTTGAGGCTCAAAGAATATTGTTTGCTTCTTCGGAGGAAATGATTGCGAAAATCTAGAGTAGTTCTTTGCTTAGGTGACGACCGCCCGGTCCGTCGGACCGGGCCGTAGGATGGTCGGACCGTCCCCCCTCCGGCCTGATTTTTCCAGAGAGTGTGATTTTCGGTGTTTGCTGATCTTTGTGAAGGCGGTCGGACCGCTCGAGTTGCGGTGTGACCGTGGCTCAGTGTGCCTGGTTATGGCGGCGGTCGGCCGCCGTAATGGTCGGAAAGTCGACCGTTGCCCTGTGAGGGCCGGTCGGACCGGGTGAGGTCCGGTCCGACCGGATTTTGGCCGTTTTTCTGGATTCTTGCCCCCAACGGCTAGTTTTTCTTTGTGGGCTATAAAAGGACCCCTTGGGGGGCTTGGGGGCAAGGTTGCTGGCATTGTTGAGTGTGTGGGAGTTGTGTGCATGTGTTGCTCTTCTCCATTTGCCTCTTGAGCTTAAGAGTGAGACTAATTGCATTTGTTGCAATTAGGAAGTGGTTTGGGTACCTCTTGTGCATGTGTTGCACTTGAGGAGGCCTTGTGCATGTGTTGCACTTGGTGATCACCGAGGAGCGATTCGTTGTGCCGGTGAGGTTCAAGCGAAGGGCGGCTTGTTACTCTTGGAGGTTGCCGACTCCTAGACGGCCAGAGGCGTCGTCTGTGGAGCTCTCGAGTGTGAGAAGCCCGGCAAGTTTGTGAAGGTTCGGTTGAGCCTACATAGCGTGAAAAACCACGACTAGTGGAAAGAGGCGGTGCTCGGCGGGAGCCGGTCCAAGTGTGGGCTTGCCTCAACGTGGACTAGGGAGACCAAGCAAGTCTCCGAACACCACGGAAAAACATAGGTTGTCCTTGTCTCTTTACATTCAAATATTTACCTTTTGCATATTATTGATTGCTTGAATTAGAATTGCTTAGTATTAATTGTTTGATCAATTTAGCAATTTATACATAGAGACATAATTTAGTTAGTGCACTAGTGAGCCTAGTTAATTTAGGCCTTAATTGTCAAAACCGATTTATCGCTTCCGCATATATATATAAATTGATTAGGTTTTGACATAGGGGTGTATTAGAGCGAATTGATTAGAGAGCAATTAAAATTATAAACGCCTATTCACCCCCCCTCTAGGCGCATCCTCGACCCTACACGGGGCCAGTGCTGAGCCGCAAGGGCAGGAGGCGGCGACGCCAAGTTCCAAGAGGCGCAGCCGAGAGGGGAGAGGCAGGCTAGAGAAGAGGATGCACCAGGAGGAGACTGGCTGGGAGAAGCAAAGGGAAGAGCAGTCGAGAGATGGGGAGGCACAGAAGATGGCGATGGGGTAGAGATAGAGGAAGCCAGGAGGGGAGGCATGAGGGAGAGCAGCCGAGAGGAAATAGGAGAGGAGAGGGAGTGAAATCAGCAGGAGGTGAAGCAACCGAGAAGAGGCTTCGGCCAGAAGCCAGATCAGGCAGAAAAGAAATAAAGGGAGGGAAGAAAGAAAAGAGAAGAAAAGGTAAGAAAAGAAAAATAGAGAAGAAAAAGAAAGAAGAGAAAATGTAGAGGTAGAAATTTAACTCACCCTGCGGATCGTGTCGATTTTGGAATCGATTTGTCAGATCGCATAAAAATCGGCAAGTGAACTCGTTTAAATTGTGCTAACTATAAAACTTGAACGTCAGATCATATTTGGTTGGACGCCAAGTAAAATGAATAAATAATTAAATGCCTTAGCGTATTCTATTGTTTTAGGTCTCGACCTGAATCGTCCCGCCAGTCAGAACCAATCTACAAGCGAGGCCAAACCGACCAATACTATACCAGGCAAGATTCCTTGATCATCTATTCTGAAATGAGTTTCAAGTTTTCTTATATTATTCATATCCTCACTGCATTGCAAATCTAATTTACAAATGAGAAAATCTAATTTGAAAATGAAGAATGGTGTGGTAGTTTTGAGAAATGATGATTGAAACCGAGTTGTGGTTTGAAAATGGTTATGATGGAGTCTATGGCCCACGAATGGAGTCGTGGGTGGTTTATTAGAAATATTTATGGTGGGTAGAGAGTGTCGATGAGAAGGAAGTGATGGGAGAGAGAGTTGCCAGCGGGGCCCTCTACATGGCGAGAGCAATGAGCCATAATTCAGTGTCAACCATAGTGAGATAAATTGCTGTCAGAAAAGGTTGTCCTATGAAAGTATTATGATCTCCACATTGGGTAAGTAATTATAGTCGAGCTGGAAAATACCGGTATGACCCAGGGGGACGTGAGATGAGAATGTATTGTGATGATGAAATGTGAGAGAGGCGGTATATTTGAAGCCTGTGGGTACCCCTGGAGCTGCCAGGGGTACAAATGTATCTACGAGTATGGGAGGACCTGGTGGAGGCTCCCCGCTCTAGTACAGGGTTGGAGATCTAATACCGTAGTAACGATAAACGTTCTGGAAACTCTGTGGTCGAGGACGTTATGGGTAAAGTGATACGAACCTACGCAGGGTCAAAATCTTGAATTCAAGCCTGTCTCCTGGATTGGAGGCTACGGAAGCTAAGTCTGTCTCATATACGGGTGTTAGTAGTCAATTTTCAATAATTAAAATTTTCAACCTTTAGAGAAAACTAAAAACCTAATTTTGTTAACTCATATTTGGAGGAAAAGGAATTGGAAGGAGAGGAAATCATTCTAATGTATTCTGCTAACTAATGCTTGCTGAGTATGTTATACTCACTCTTGTATTTCCCCCTCTTCTAGAAGGAGATCCTGATGGATTAGCCTACGAGGCTGAAGATGAAGGCTACGTCTGGGATCAGTCCCAGGGTTATGAAGAGGATGGCTCGAAAGGCTACTACCATTCCGACTATTACCAGGAGTATAAGGGGTCCTTACCGGACCTACGATACTCCTAGGAGGTATTTCAGTTATAGTGATTCCATATTTCCATTGTTTGGTCGAGATGGTCTTTATCTGTAATGGGTTATCATAATTTTGCATGGGTTGTTAGTTTTCAGATGTATTGAAATAATTTCTCTTATAGTTATCATAATCTTTTCCCTGTATTCTATATGAGTTAACTCGTAGATGCCTCCATGTTTTCCACTATATCTTACGAACTACTCTGATGAAAGTAATACTTTGGTGCCACTGATGCTTTCCTCTCAAGAAACTCCTACAAAATATTGCTATCGCATTCGAATTCCTTAGACAGATGGCTTCTCCAATCTCCAATCACTAGCATGTGGAATTTTCATGCTCCTGTGTAAAAGATGGACAACAATGTTACATTTCTTTTGAGATTTAGTAGTATTTATAAAAGGAGACAAATGAATGCACATTTTTACACTTCTCCCTTTTTGATGTGTTCGCACCAACTTGTTTGTTTATTCAGCTGCTCTATCATTTTTTGTATTCTGAAGTAATCAGTATCCATGATATTCTTGTGCAATTCTCTGTGTCAGTGATACTACATTTTTTTTGTTTATTTCCCTAAGCTATCTTTTTTTCTTAACTGTATATTGTATTCAGGTTCTTATCATAGTATTGTCATGTTTATGTATTGTACTTTGACACTTTGTACTTATATCCCATCCCTCTCAGGACCATTCAAGATCAATGGTGTTCCAATCCGCCGTGTGAACTAGGCCTATGTCATTGCAACATCCACAAAGGTTGATATCTCTGGTGTTAATGTGGACAAGTTTGATGACAAGTACTTCGCTAGGGACAAGAAGAAGAAGGCCAAGAAGACTGAGGGCGAACTATTTGAGACCGAGAAGGAGGTACATCTTTATATAATCCGAACCTAGTTTTCTTGTACATTATAACCTTGCATTCCAGTACTTATGTGGAATTCATCTGTATGTTTTAGGCAACCAAGGATCTGCCACAGTTCAAGAAAGAGGACCAGAAGGCCGTGGACACTGAGCTGATCAAAGCTATCGAGGCTGTCCCAGATCTGAAAGCCTACCTTGGTGCATGGTTCTCTCTCAGGGACGGGGACAAGCCCCATGAGATGGCTTTCTAGATTAGTTGGTGCTAGGCACTAGCTCTGAAGTCACATTGCCTGGTCTGTCTGAGTGCGCTCTTGAATTTTGTATCTAACTTCCATTAATATTTGTCTATCAAATCTCAGGTGAAGTCTCGTACAATTCGTTGGTTAATTTTAGTGATGTTTTGCGCGATACCAATATACATAAGCATTTTGTACCTGAATTCCTGTGCTAGTGTTTCCGCATTGGCTTATAATTTTCGAAGTGTCTCACGAGAAGTCTATATATTTGAACTGGAGTGTATAGCATCTTTGGATCACTCCACTTAATGTATGGAGCGGTGCAAAACAAAATGAAGAAATTTTGTATGCGAAGTTTTCAACATGTTCTTTGTTTTGTCAATTAAGCACATTCTCATTTCTAATAATCATAGTACTACTCGCTTTTGTCAAACCAGGGATGTTCTCCGAGGTTGGACTTATTGGAAATTGGAACGCATGTTTTGTATTTGTTGAACGCGATTTTGAGCCGTGGGTTGCTGTATCTTGAATCTTGATCGAGCTCATGGGAGTATGACCAGCTGGCACTATATACAAATGGCATTATCTGATGCAGGATACAATAATAACAGTGCGATGTATAATGTGTATCCTTGCCTCTGCACATACAGATCACGACAACAATCTGAACAAAGCAATGCAGCGTTCATAGCAAAACTCGTAACTGTAGATAAAACATCAGCACATCACACCAAATCGGTCAAGACAACGAACGCACCATGTACATATCGCGACGAACTACCGGCTATAACATCGTATCGGCCCGGGACGGCAGCCTCTTGAAGAAGTTGCTCGCGGCCGATGGCATTCGGCTCCGGAACCGCGGGTGGCGGAGCAAGTACAGCCCGGCGACGAGCGCCACAACCCGGAACGGTGTGACGTAGAGCACGACGGCGGCGACGAGACAGAGCACCGTGAACAGCGCCGTGGCCCTCGGGTCCCTCCACGCGAGCAGCGACCGCACCCGCTCGCCCTGCATCGCCACGTCCCCGACCACCGTCTGGATCCGCCCGGCCACGCTCCGCAGCCGGTCGTACCGCATCCGCACCACGTCGTTCGGCCTCGACGTCGGGAACGTGTCCACCTCCTCGTCGAGCTCGTCGGGGTGGGTCACCTCAGCGCAGGAGAGCCTCACGTCCATGTGCGGCGGGCGGCGCGGCCGGCGCCGGTAGTTCCAGGCACCGATCATGGACATGTACAGGAACATGGTCGGCAGGATGAGCTCCGGGAAGCACATGAGGGTGACGAAGAGCAGGTGCACGAGCATGGTCGTCGCTGGGTTCCTCCAGTGGCACACGTCGGCGAGCCACCGCACCGTGCTGGCCGCGCCGGACAGCAGTGCCGTGACCCGGAAGAAGTTGGCCTTGCTCCGCCGCATGCTCCACATGAGCGACTCTGCGTCAAGCATGTACTCCACGACCTCCCGACGCAGAGGCGGCTCGGCCCGGCTGAGCCGTGCAGCCACGATGCTCATCGCCTGCCGCCGGAGCCCGTCGAGCTGCAGAATGGTGAACGGCTGGACGTAGTGCATCTTGGGGAGGAGGGGTTGGCCGTAGAGGTACACGACGCTGGCGAGAGAGAGGCAAGTGAGGCGCACGGCGAGGCAGAGGTCGCCGTTCTTGCGCACGCCGGACGGGTGCAGCACGACGAGCGGGTGCGCGTTTGTGTACACCTTGTCCATTTCCAGCGTCGAGAGTCGTATCCTGACCTTGCCGATCCTCTGGTCCCTGACCGCTCCGTTGCCACCATTGCCGCCGGTGGCGGCGTTGCCGAGATGACAGTTGTCGAACATGGCGAGCGTGAGCACCGTGCACGGGTCATACACCTCCCATGTGTACTGCTCGTTCCACCGCGGACTGCACGAGTCCACGACTGTGCGCGTGCGCACCCACTTGTGCCCGTACTTGGCGACGCAGTACGCGTCAGTCATGCCCCGGCCGTCGACGGTCTTCATCGGAGCGAGGCCCTGCGCGCCAAGGACGCCGACTTCGAGCACACCGATGGGCGGGCGCCCTAGCTGCCGCGCAGTGGGGCGAGTGTCGCTGGCGTACATGGACGGCTCGTCCATGACATGGTACGCGCCCTCGAGGCACGCCCGGAGGTGCACGCGGCCGCTGAAGGTGGCCTCCGGCCGGCGCAGCGGATGCCCAAAGGGTTCCAAGCTGAACCACTGCGACTGGATCTCGCGGCGGTCGAGGCGCTTATCGAAGAGTGTGAGCGGCAGCACAGCGCGCCCGACGATCTCGTCCTTCCCCGGGTGCACCCGGGCCTCGATGATTAGCACCGCCGGATCATCGAACGGCTCTGCCACGACGAAAACCAGCTCCTCGTTCCACGCCTGGCTCGTCGGATTCCTCAAGGAGCATGGCTTGGTCCTGAGCATCATGCCGCCGACTTGCACCTTGGCGAAGACCTCGGTGTGCCGGCCCTTGTCGCCGACACCGGCCGTCACGACGTCTTGAGCCTCGAGCACGCTTATCCGGAGGTACCACAGCTTCGGCGTCACGTACACCTTCGACCTCGTGCTCTGCACGGCCGCCACGCCATCACCGCCGCGCACCGACGCCGCGTCGGCATGCCATGCGTCCGCGAACGCCTCGTCAGCCTGCGTGCCGACCCATACGGCGAGCATGACCTCGCCGTGTACCATCTTGCCACCGCCACCACCGTCCCGGACGTTCTCGAGGCGGTACCACTGGGGCGCGAGCGGGCTGTCCGGCGGCACGCGCACGGACACCTCGCCGACGTCGAACGCGACTTTACCGACGTAGTCGTCGCGCGCGACGGCGTCCTTGTCCCTGACGAATACCTCGAGCGCCGTGGCCTGTACGAGCTCCCTCGAGAAGGCGAACACCTGGTTCCACTCCGGGGTCGCCTTCCTTTCGTAGTGCCGCGTCGTGCCGCGGTAGTTGCCGAGGCGCACCTCGACGTAGGGGTTGCACCCGCGGGTGACCGCGCTCACGGGGAGCCCACGCGCCTTGACGACTCGCACGTACAGGTAATGCATCTGCTCCACGAGATCATAAGCACTCGCCAGCCTCTCGCCGGAGCCAAGGCCCATCCACCCGGCTCCGCCGCCACGTGCACGCTTGCTGCTGCCGGTGGCGGCGGGCCACTGCTCCCTAACCTGTGGCTGATGTGGCATTGCGTCCTTGGCCTTATAGTCATCCACTCTCACTGGTGGCGCCTGTGCATGGAACACATACGGATACGCCATGACCGGCGACGCTGGCAAACACGGCCACCGATTCACCGTCTCCTCCGGCACGCGGCCTTCGCTGTCAGCGCCCTCCGTGCGCGTGCCCGCCTTTCGGCTGAGCGGTCGGCTTTCCCGTCACCGGCAAGGGAAGGCATGCAATGGTGGCACCATGAACTAGTAGTAGTACTAAGTACTAACTACTAAGCAATGGACTGTACAAGCTTTCTTGCTGTTGCTACGCAAATTCTTGCAGAAGCTTGAAGCATTTCTGAATCCGAGTTCTGGTGTAGTGAGATAAAAAAAAGTTGGCGAGAGTGTGTAACGGGGTCAGTTTCCATAGATAGGGAGGTGGAGAGAATAAAGATGAGATTATGATATCATGTGATGCGAGTCACGGCGATGGGCCGATGCATTTGTTTAGATTTGAATCGGAACTTGAGCCTTGGTGAAGACTCCTGGCATTATTCTCAGGAAACTGCCTGTATCTGCTACTTTTCTGCTTTGTGTCGTGTGTCCTGCTAAATTAATGAATTTTATAGGAGGATCTGTATTTGGTTAATGTCTTATCTAATCTTAATTGTTTTAGAAAAAAAAGTACACTTTGCACAAGGATTAAGATTGCATTTAAATTGAGAAAAGTATGAGAGAAAATGATTTAGATATCCTCACTTAATTGTCTTGGAAGATGAAAGATATACTTTATGTGGGTGGTAACGAATAAATGCATATGATTATTGAGAGATAATAAATAGAGGTATGAAAGGAAAAGCCTCATTAAATTTACATACAAGTTTTATATTTGTGAACACGATCATTCAAAAAATAAACTTTATAAAAGTGAACGCAGGGAGCATATCAAGATTCTGAACTACATGGATTTGTTACTCTTCTCTTCGTGCTCCCCTTTCTGAATCGATTGCAGTTACAAATTAATATCTAAGAGTGTATCATGTTCTTTGAGCCCATTTTCGGTCAACAGTATAATGGTAACATTTCGGATAGAAGTTCAAAGAATTATTCAGAATAAATTCTTAGTAATTCTGAAAGATATAAAGCCCTATTAGGTTTTCAAAATGAAATATTTAGCTTCTTGCCTAAGCTCCAATATTGTATTATGAAGTTTCAACAATAGGCTTGAAAAATATATGTTAAACTTTTGTATCTCATAAAATTAGGTCTGTGTTCTCATCTTTTTCTTTTTGTTTAAACATGATATCACTGTTCTTATTTCCTACAGTATTCAACAATGTGGAATTGTGTGTAGCCAGTAGTCACAGATCAAAAGGTGATTCTTGTTCTCTATTAGCGCAGACAAATGTAAACAAAAAAACTCGTCTCTTAATCCAGAAACGTTTTCTCAATAGTGTTGATATATGAGAAAGCAAGACAAAGCAGCAAGGTGCGTACTTGTTTGAAAAAGCAAAAGCAATTCAGAGGCTTTTGGCGCCTGAGTTTGCTTTAACCAAAGAAGCTCTTTTTTTCCCTCTCCTTGGAGCTTTATTCTCCTCGTTGTCATTTAAGTATATTGACCAATGGCAATGGAATAGTATTGTACGGGCTTATGGCATTTACCTTTGATCACTACCCTTGGGCAAATTCAAGATCAATGTAGGGTCTACTAGCTCTTTGAGTTGGAATTTACTCCTTATTTTGCATAGAGCTAATCTCAAGGCTTTTTTGCCTTGTTGGTCCATTGATTTCTTGATTCCTCCTCGGTATTTCACCAGATGCCTTCTTTTTTTCTCCTTTTGCTCATTGCTCAGAGTTATTTATACTTGCTTTACCAAAGGTTGCATGTTTCCGACAGTTAAGAAATAGCCAGTGCATCTCATTACTTATGGAGCAAATCATAAAGCCTAAACACTATTATCATTGTGTTGCTAAATGGCGACCAGATAGGGTCTACCATGTGAATCAGAACCAGATCCAATGAACTTCAGAAGTTCAGATTTTACAAAGATTGGCAACGAGTTGTGATGCTTTCTATTCTGTTCTTTTCTTGGGTCTTAAGCTATTTTTTGCGGTGACTACATGACAAATTAAATGAGCTGTCGTTTTTGCTACCATTCTCTTTTAAATTGTTTTTTGAAGCTGGAAAACCAAATGGGTGTTTTGCAAGCAAGTGATGGCTTGTTTTCGGAAGATGGATGCAGGCAGGCAGGTTTTGCTCCTAAGCAACTACACAAGACCAGCTGAGAGAGTGACCCGTTCTGCTGTTCCTGGAATCCCGTGCACGACAGCTGAAGCTAATACTCAGGTGAAACGCCATGCGAGACGCATGGAACCCGGCCGGCTTTCCTCGCCGGTGTCATGGAAGTTCTGATGTTTCACGATCGGAAGCAGGTATGCATACAGAATATGAGGTGAATATCAAAGTACGAGTAAGAAGTATCAATGAACTCAACAGAGGCAATGCATTAAGCTTTTGCAGGCTTACGCTGTTTCTGTTGCCGACATATTGTCGGGGATGAACGTTTATCTCTTCTTTCATTGTGGTTTTACTTGGGTTCAAAAGTACTCCGGTTACAAATAGTTGTCCGTTTTGGACATCCATATGGTCTCAAAAACTTAACTTCGACCACTAATTTCTATTGCAATATATGTAAAAAATCCAATAAAATTATAATATTGTAAAAAATCCAATAAAATTATAATATTATAAAAGTACATTTCAAGACAGATCTACACATATGATTTTCATGCGTCCAATCTAAAAATTTAAAAAGGTATCAATAGCAAAAAATTTAAAAGTTTGACTGCACGCATTTTAAACCGACAACTATTTGTAACAAGAGGGAATATATTCTGTCCAATTCATGCCTACATTTGATAATATAAATATCTGAGCTACTGAATTAGTAAAAGAGCTTCGTGCTGCTAAGTGCTAACTCGAGGTCACAATCTGAGAAGTCACAGCACCCCTGACACTAGCAACTGCTAAACCTAGGCCCTTGAGCAGAGAACCATGAAGCCCCACAATCCCAGGTCCTCAAGCAGAGAACGCACTAATCCCTATCTTAAACATGCAAGACAACACTGAGCACCATGCAAGGTAAGTCTTGGGTTGAAGGGAAGACGGAAGAAGTGCGGCAGCGACGCATTGGCTGGTGAGGCTAGCGGCTAAGAAAGCAGCAGACAAGAGGGGATAAGGAAAAGTCTGAGATGGACTTTCTCCTCTCCTTACTGTGTAGTAGAGTACTCAACTCATCGCATGGACATGAGAGTGCGCCTCTGGATGGCCCTCTTGGAAGGCTGAGCAGCCTTTGGAGTTCGCTTCAGGTTTTTCCTCGTCATCTTCTCTATCAGTTAATGCTGAGAAAAAGCATTTTAACTAAAAATAGACTCTTGCGAAGAAGTTGGAAAGGAGATAAGAAATATCAGTTTTGTGGTGCTAATGAGACAATTGATCATTTGTTTTTTCTCATGTCCATTGGCAAGATTTATTTGCAATGTGGTGAGATGTGCTTTTGGTTTGAGATGTTCACCCGCCAATGTTGAACACTTATTTGGAAATTGGTTGATTCAATTTAGCCATGAATCCAAGAAGTTATTATTTTGGGAATTTTAGCATTGCTGTGGACTATTTAGAAAGCGCGCAATACAGCGCGCTTCAGAAATATCATGCTGGTTGATCCCACAAAACTAATCTTTGACATAACACAGTAGCTTAATATTTAGACTATTTTGTAGATAAAGAAGGAAGGCAGATACGGACGGATAATAGCTCTACCATATTTGTTTTCATATTTTTTCTCGGATGCGGATACGGATACGGATAGTCCGGATACGGATACGGATACGGACAGTATCGAATACGGATATGGATCGAATACGAATCGAATCGGATACGGTTTCGAATATTTATCGGAACATGATAACCCCTTAAATTATACATAAAAAATCAACAGAAACACATAACTAATTGATTTGATCAAAATATTATTGAAAATTGAACAAATATATGCATTTTTATTCACTTAGACAATAGTTAGATACCATATCGAGACAAAATTATATAAGGTTTAGTTAATCACATATATATGATTAGTTCATCATACACATAGATTAAAACACAAAATAAAGATAATCTTTGCTCAGAGATACAAATAGAAGCAAACACATAACATACTAAATGTTTGATAATACTTAGATATCATATCTCTAGGAAAAGTATATAACAATTACATGTAATGACTCAAGATTTATAATCTTAGTTGAATTATGTTTAAATTAACAAATTATGTATTATGAGTTTTTATGCATTTTAGCTACTTTTTAAATATATTTTCCTATCAAGAATAGGAGTTTTTGAATTTTTGAGAAAAATAAAAATCTGATAAAATCTTGAAAATAATTTTTTAAATGTTATATTGTTACTAGAACTTTCTCAAAAAATTCATAATTTTTAGAGTTGGTTTGCTAATTTTAATAATTAAAACATTCTTTAGAGATTAACTAAATTAGAAAATAATTCTGAAATTAAGAAACCTTTTTGGGCCAAAAGAGTAGTCTTGGCCCAGCCCATATGCTATCCGGATATCCGACCCACTATTATCCGGATTATCCGAATCCGTATCCGTATCCGACGGATAATGAGCTACCGAATCCGTATCCGTATCCGACAAAAAAATATCCGTATCCGTATCCGATCCGATACTATCCGGAAAATATCCGATCCGACAGAATCCGTATCCGAAAATATTCGGATCGGTCGGAAAATATCCGAACCGTTTTCAACCCTAGTAGTAGAGTACTCAACTCATCGCATGGACATGAGAGTGCGCCTCTGGATGGCCCTCTTGGAAGGCTGAGCAGCCTTTGGAGTTCGCTTCAGGTTTTTCCTCGTCATCTTCTCTATCAGTTAATGCTGAGAAAAAGCATTTTAACTAAAAATAGACTCTTGCGAAGAAGTTGGAAAGGAGATAAGAAATATCAGTTTTGTGGTGCTAATGAGACAATTGATCATTTGTTTTTTCTCATGTCCAGTGGCAAGATTTATTTGCAATGTGGTGAGATGTGCTTTTGGTTTGAGATGTTCACCCGCCAATGTTGAACACTTATTTGGAAATTGGTTGATTCAATTTAGCCATGAATCCAAGAAGTTATTATTTTGGGAATTTTAGCATTGCTGTGGACTATTTAGAAAGCGCATAATCTGGTAGGCTTGTAAATATCATGCTGGTTGATCCCACAAAACTAATCTTTGACATAACACAGTAGCTTAATATTTAGACTATTTTGTAGATAAAGAAGGAAGGCAGAAAAGCCATGCTTTGGGGAGGTAAATTGCTGGAACAAGTAGTCACTATGGTGCTCAAGGCGCACAGGGGTAGAGACCAATGGTTGCTAGCATTGCTATCTGAAATAGGAAAAGATGGAGAGGAAAAGAAAAAGTTTTTTGTGTTGGTCCAAAAGGATTAGAACAAAGCGATCCCTATTTTGTGTTTATGAATGACACTATAATAGGTTTAGCCTTTTACCTTCTACTTTTGGACCTACGCTTTTGTTTGGGTATAATATTTGCTCTAGTTGACTGACTTTATAAGACAGGGTGTAGCCGAGAGCTATATTTTTGTTTGGTTTTCTCCCTTTTGCTTTCCTGTAGTAGATTTTTGTGATTTCTGATAATAGAAATCGGAAAGGTTTGTTGCCCTTCTATTATTCTAAAAAAATCAGTTCTATTGAGCTGGACAGCTTCTTCTCCATGAGATCAGCAAGGGCTGGATCGATTGGTCTAGATGGAGTCTTCAACGAGCCCTCAGATGGCGAGAAAAACACCTTAAAACTGTCCTCGACCAAGCTAGGTGCAGGGCTTGCAACAATTTGAGTTGAGCCGGAACCAGAAGCAACAACCAGGGAGTCCTGAGTTTCAGTGCGATGAGGAATGTCCTGCTCTGGTTGTACTGCAGTCGTCAAGTACACACATTGCGGTGATTGCTAAGACCTTTGGCTTCGCTGCTGAGCTGCAGCAATCCTTAAGCGGCTTCTCTCAACAGCCTGTAAGTCATAGTCAGAACAGCAGCAGCTAGCAAGAGAAACATACACTGAATGCATAGTTAAAGCTAATAGTAATTATGTGGAAATAATCTTTTGAATGCCTTAACAAATAAAGTTAAGTGTAACAAATACGCAACCAAGGCAGGTACAACTCAGGAATTACAAAGCATATAAGTTTTATAAAATCCAGACTCAGTGGTAGCCGTACTATTTATAAATTTTACAGTAGTAACTAGTAAGATGGTGGGTATGCACTCAGAGATTAACTACTAAAAGACAACATTCCGCCAGCAAATGATCATTCAGAATATATTTGGAAGGGATTTGATAAACATCAACCGGATGTTTTTTTTGTTGAAATCACCCAAATCTAGAACCATTGGATCATTGTTGAGATTGATCCAACGGCCCGGTGAATTTGGATGTTAGATCCAACAGCCCACATCCAATCCTATGATTTGATCCAACGGCCCGATGAATTTGGATGTTAGATCCAATGGTCCGGTGAATTTGGATGTTAGTTAAGACAAAAACATCCGGATGATACCTATACACTCCCTATTTGGAAATAAGTCCAGCTTGAAAACATATGATTTGAGCAACACTAAGGAAACACTTTAATTTTGAGGAAGTACATTCTGCTCTAGTAAGATAGTACATTCTACTGTAATAAGATAGTACATTCTGCAGTAATAAGATACAATACTTCTAACTCAGAATGTTAGTATAAAGTTTTTTACTAAATTTACATCTAAGTGGTACATGGCAACATCATAGACTATAGAGCACAATTTACAGCATATTTAAACAATTTAAGCCTCAAGATGTGAAGCATGACTACAAGAGCATAATACAAAATATTTCAAATGTTATAGCAGATGTCATGGAATTTATTTAAGAGCAAGAGGGGCCTACGTTTGCAGAATTTTATAAAAGTATACAGCGATTTTAGAGAGCTCCATTTTGACTTGGTCAGATCATACTGAAGGAACCACAGCGGTTTAGGAAAAATAAACCAAAGAGTGTGCACTCAGAGGTATGCTTCAGAAAAAAAAATCCTCTTGTACTTACATAACAAAATATCTGAATGAATCAATGCTCTTGTGAACTGATGATTAAAAGAAAATTTATTGTAAACAAGTATATTCAGAGAGAAATAGAAGACATCAAATACAGGAAAACATAAACGTTAAACAAACCACAACTTCAAAACACAGATAGATATGCTTTCTTTTGTAATGGTGAAGTACCTTGCACTCCACTTGAAAATAACTGCAATTTAGCCAGGCCCAGGTGACTAGTTCAGTATTCAACTATTCTCACAGGATTCATCTACCATGGACACTTCAAGGACACAAGGAAGCCAAATCTCATTCAGTTGTGTGCTACCTACATTACCAGATGGCTATATCTAAGTACATGAATCAAAACAAGGTAATATTTTCAGAGGATTGATGTAGACATGCAGCACCAAAAGAATCTTTGTACAATACTTCATCTCAATAATCAAAACCCCTAAATCTGACTGTGCCAATCATAAGAAATTGTTTGACTACTATCCATGGCCTGTCCATATATGGACAGGCGCCTAATCAGGCCTGCGCCATATCATTACTTGCCATACTTGGCTTGCGAATGCATTGTATCTATTTGTACTAAATTAGAAGATAGTTTCTATATTTAGAGAGAGATTACCATAGCTAAGGATAGTATCTGTCTATATGAATGTAAACTCCCCTATCAATGAATTCAATTCCTATTCTTCCAAACCTTTCCTTCTCTCATGGTATCAGAGCAGTAGGTGTCCATGGCCGATGCACCTGTACCTCCTGGCGACAACGCCTTGGCTCCAGCCGCCGATGCCATACCACCCAACCCCATTGCCGGCGCCCTTATCCCAGCCGCCGCTGGCGTTCCTCCACCATTTAATCCCGCTTCCGTACTATCCACAATCAATGTAAAAACCCACATACCCTTCTCTCTCGAACTCGATGCACCAAATTACTCCCGATGGTGAGAGTTGTTTGAGATCCTCGTCGGCAAGTTCGGCGCCACTGATCATCTGTTCATAGCAGCGACAGCGGTGCCTAACGCCACGTGGACGACTACCGACTTCGCTGTCAAGTCCCTCCTCTACGCGTCTCTGTCCGAGGAGATCCTTGGCATCGTGTTTCATCGCGGTGCTTCCACCCATGACATCTGGGAGAGCGTGGAGGTGCTCTTCCAGAATAATCGCACATCGCGAGCTCTGGCCCTAGAAGCCGAGTTTCGCACCTTGGCACAAGGCGATCTTTCCATTCTCGCCTACTCCCAGCTCCTCAAGTCCTATGCTGACTCCCTCACCGACGTCAGGCACCCTATCCAAGATGACACCCTTGTCCTCACTCTCCTCCGAGGGCTGAGTGAGACCTATCGCCACATTGCAGCCATCATCAAGACCAAGGACCCTCTCCCTTCGTTCCTGGCAGTGTGATTCATGCTTCTTCTCGAAGAGGCCGAGATCAAGAACAACAAGGCAGCCGGCGTCACTGCCCTCCTCACGGCGCTAATGGTCAATCCCCCTCCTTCGCCAACAATAGCAATAAGGGGACCAGACACCCAAAGCATAAAGGCAAGGGCCACAACTCCGGTCAGGGCAGCTACAATTTTTCCTCTGGCCAGGGCAGCAACAACTTCTACGGTGCTCGTCCTCTGGCCCTGCCTTTTGGCGCTCACACAGGTTTCAGCCCCTAGGCCGTGAGCTTCCAGTTCTAGCGGGATGCCTCCTCTGCACCAGGGATCCTTGGTCCCCGGCCTCCGCAGCAGGCTTTCTTCAAGCCGGTTTTGCAGCAACTGGCGCCTCTGCCACCACGGCAGATCTTCCCCACGTCGACGCCACTTCTAGCACCCTTTACAGCACCTTCGACAGCACCATATGGCGGCGACCAGTACCCCTCCTGGGACCAAGCCTCCCTCATTCAGGCGATGAACAGTGGCGAATCCAGGACAAAAGTAGAGGGGGGGGCTCCTATGTCGAAGTTTTAATTCAAAACAAGTATACTAATGATATATGTACCGATCTATTGTCATCCAAATTCCAAATTCATACATAAATAGGAAGGAAACAAAGTAAATAATCAAAATATAACAAGTGTGGTACCTTACTAATGGATAGAATGACATAAATATGTGAGGACAGATCATCGACCATTTGACCTGTAGATAAAAATACAAAATTTAGTGATACAATTTCAATTTGTGAATGCTTATAAAAATATAAATTGAAATAATACTTACGAAGGCACTAGTACTGAGTACGACGCAATTTCACTCTACGATTTTTCATCTCTTGAAAACGTCGAATCAACAAGACAATAAAAGAATCAACTAGTCAATAGAATAAAAATTAGCCTAACCTTTGTCACTGTTTATCAATGTGGGCACAAGATACTATCAATTTTATACTGAAGCTCAGAAGAAATTTTTATACCGACGCAAAGCGTTGGAGTCTGGATCGATGGCGAATCTACCAATTTTTATACCGCACTTTCACTTTGGGACGGTCTTTGTCTCTTCGATGGGCGTCGTCTGGGCTTTGGGCAATCGGTAGATTAATTCCCCAATCCCCCATTTCCTCTTCTCCTCGCCCACCGGCTCATCGACGCTGCGGCCTTCCTGATCCCGGCCCCATGTGGCGGCACCTCGCCTGATCGCGGCGATGCGCGATCTGACCCTAGTCTCGAGTCTGGAACAAGCTGGAAGATCGACTCTCCGTCTTGCGGCGGCGGCGCTCTGAGAACAAGGTCTTGTCTGGTGTACTTGCCCTTTGGCCCATGTGGTCTTGGACTCTTGGTTGTCTGGCGCCCACCACCCATGTCTGAATGTCTCTGTCTCTCGATGTTTGATCTTGAATCTGAATGTTTTGTTTACCGCTTGCGCATGGTCGAAGTCGGGAAATCTTCTTTGGAGCCGGAGATGTCTGAATGTCTCGATGTTTGATCTTGAATCTGAATGTTTTGCTTCATTGCTTGCGCATGGCCGAGTCGGGAATCTTCTTTGGGAACACAGGATCCGGGGTGGGGGTCTGTCGTGCCGGCCGGAGTAGAAATGGCGCCTAACCCGCCCTAATGATGGATTCGCCACTGGCGATGAACACCATGACTCTATAATAGCCCGATCCGGCAGCTTGGTACATGGACTCGGGGGCTTCGTCTCACCTTACCACAGACTCCAGTAACCTATCCACTCTCCACTTCACACTTTCTTCATCTACACACATCATTGTCGGAAATGGTTCCTCTCTCCCTATGGTTGCCACTGGGGACAACCGCCTTCCCACCACCACTCGTCCTCTTCGTTTATTCAACGTTCTTGTCTCTCCTAATATCATCGCTAACCTTATTTCCGTTCGCAAATTTACTAAAAATAATCATTGCTCTATCGAATTTGATCCCTTTGGTTTTTCTGTGAAGGACCTCCGCACTCAAGCCGTGATTCAGATGTGCAATAGTTCGGGTGACCTCTATCCTTTCCGCGCTGCAACCAAGCCACACACCTTTGTTGTTGCCTCTTCCAATCAAATCTCTTGGCACTGTTGTTTGGGACATCTTGGCGATCAAGCACTGTCCCATCTCGCCGATTCTTTAGCTATGTCAAATAAAATTGTGCCACACATATGTCATGCATGCCAATTAGGCAAACATGTTTGTCTTCCATTCTGTACTTCTGTGTCGCGCACAACTAAACCTTTTGAGCATATTCATTGTGACTTGTGGACATCACCTATTCCCAGCCTGTTTGGTTTTAAATATTATTTAGTCTGTCAGATCCGATGACAAAGTGAGAGCTCAAGCTTGCGACAGACAACAATGGCTCACCGCAGTGTAAGAAAGCCACACAGGGATGGACGGCTCGCCTGATTTGATAAAGACAATAGTGTATCTGTCCACATCTCCCACCCACCTCCCTCTATCCCCATCCATGTCTGGCAAGATCCCACCTTCCTTTGCACAAAAATAACGTGCGTACAGTTTTTCTTTGACAGGTACAAATAACTGATTGAAAATTACTCCTATGAAGAGACACCTATTGGTGAGAAGACACCTTTTGGCCAGAAGACACTTTTTTGAAGCATAACTACCACATCTTCGCTCTGTATAAATAGGAAGACCATTTGAACCATTAAGTATATCGAAAAAAGAGTATCTCAAATCTAGACAAGCTCTATAATATTTGTAACTTGCTTGACTAATAAAAAGTAATCATTTGTCCCTCCTTTCGTATCTCTGATCATAGAAGCATGCAACTATTTTCATTCGTAAACTCGATATAGAGACTCCGAATCTTGAACATCGACACAATGGTGAAAAAAATGTCACGAGAAAAAAAACTGCTACAACATCTGAAAAATAGAAACAACAAGTTGGAAAAGAGAGAATAAGAAAGAAACGAGAAGTAGAAAGAAACGAGAAGTGCAAACAGTTGAAAAGAAGAATAACAAAGAAATAAAAATAAGAAAGGGAACCGGAAAAAGGAAAAACAACGAGCTACTATTAGCTCTAGCGCATCTAGCGTTCGGCTTCTATCCCCAAGCACGTGGGCCAAGAAACGAAAGGAACAGCAGCCGCGTGCGTTGCATTTGCGATTGGGCCGTCGGCCAGAGTGGGCGGTAAAGTGCTCTCAACGCATGGGATTTCCGTAGCCTTGGTGGGTACGATGCTCGCCAGAAGGTGAAGTGTGTTTGGCAACAGGCCTAAAGCCCATGTGCTAAACAGTAGGTGAAAACCAACGCAGACACGGGCTAAAACGACCTGAAATCGCTTGGGCCGCTTAAAGTGAAGTCCACTGCGTACCTCATGACATCAAGGACCTTCACTTGGCTCGTCAAAGTTGAATTCAAAATTAAAATAAGCCTATTTTAAATGAAAAAAACGGGATAGCAACCCTACCCGGACGGACACCAGTACCACTGTGGCCTGGCATGGCAGTTAAGGCGTTAAACTGTCGTCGGCTGCCCTTTTCATTTCATGCTAAAACGGACGGCGGCGTCGGTCCGGCAGGTCAGGTGCAAGGAGACACGCGGCCTCTCGCTCTCGGCCGTTGGAGTGTTGGGCCATGTCGCAAATTTAGTGCGTTGGATGGGCCTATTCGTAAGATGCCCGTTCGACAATGGAGCATAAAATTCCCCAACCAGGCAATCGCCCCCAATCGTCAAACCCTAGATGGCCTAGCCTGACACCGGATCCGTCCATCGCCATGCCGCCGTTCCGGCGCTGGGCGGACCTGCCGCCGGACCTGCTCTGCCGCATCGGCGACCGCCTTGACCTCAAGTGCTACGCCAGCGCGCGGGGCGCCTGCACGGCGTGGCGCTGCGCGCTCGCGCCGGCGTCCCCGTCGCTCCTCGTCGTCGCCGACGACGCCAGGTGCTGCCCCTCCGCCGCCTCTCTCCCCACGCGCCGCTCCTTCGACCTCACGGCGATCCTCTCGGGCGGCCGATGCGTCGGCTCCAGCAACGGCTGGCTCGCCCTCTCCGTTAGCCTCTTCGGCGGGCACAGCGTCTTCGTCCTCTTCAACCCCATCACCGCTACCGAGATCGTCCTGCCGCCGCTGATCTACGAGAGCAGGTGGGTCTCCAAGGTCGTCTTCGCGCCCAACCCCGCCAAGGACGACTTCGCCGCCGCCGCTATCTGCGATATCGACAGGCTCGCCTACGTCACTGCCGGGGCCAGGAGGTGGGCCGTCCTCGATCCCGTCCGCGTCGTCAGCGGGGACCAGCTCGCCGACGTCGTCTACCGTGACAAATGTAAGGTCTACTGCCTCACGAGATGCGGAGACGTACACGTGCTCCGCCTGCCCGAGCGCCGCCGCCGGAAACCTGCCACCGTCGAGGATCCAGGCCCCTCAGAACAAGAGGTACCCGTGCCATCTTCTGAATGTGCACTTGGTTTTCGACCGAGGCGAACCCAACAACAGCGCAACTTGCGCATGATCTGCTATGAACATTTCCGATCGAGAGATCAGAATCCAATTGGGGCATTGAAGATTACTTTCTGTTCGGATACACTCATCCCTTTTAGGAGAGTTCCACCTGGATCTCTTGGACCGGACCTAAATGCACCGGCCACTGTCGAGCCCTTGTTGTCCGAGGGCAACCTCCCGTTCGACCCTGCCACCTGTTTCGCTCCGCCGTACAACACCGTGTCAGTTTTCACTAGTGCCAAGAACCTGGTGCTCTGTGAGGGTAACCTGTACCAAATCTGGAGGAATGCGAGCTGTACTGTTACTTTGCAGCTGCCAGGAGGTGGTCATCGTCGTGTATCGGAGAATGAAATATTGGTTCTGAGGTATTATCCCCGTCGCCAACCATGCTGGGATGCCGTGACAGACCTCGGCGGCTACTCAGTGTTTGTCGGGAGGAACAATGCGGTGTCTATGTATGCAGAGGGTGTGCCGGGCCTGAAGGGCAACTGTGTTTACTGGATTGGTGGGCGGGGCAGGGATCAGGGCATGGTCTTTGACATGAAAACTGGGAGGTCTACACCTTGCCTTTCCTCAGTTGGCGGCATACCAGGGCCTCCGCATAGCACAATCTGCTGGTACTTCTTGAGCGATATAGTGAACAACAGCAACAATAGTGGAGGAAGAAGAGTTTATCAGACCCGAGCAAGAGATCGTGCTGAACGTGAACAGGATCTGGAAGAGTAATGCGTCGCCAAACTGTTTGGCGACATAGTGAGCACCACCAGCCACAGTGATGGAAGTTGAGTTTATCGTACCTGAGCCAAAGCCCGATATGAGCATGCACAATATCTGGTAGTGTGCTGCTAAACTGCGTGATGTGTAGCTCACAATTTGTTTTAATCTCTGTTTCCTAAAATAGTGTGCTTGAGTCTGCTGTTCGTATGTAGCCCATATCATCTTTGCATGTTTATGTCATGTAATGGAATAATTGATGTCATCTTTGTAAGCTTATATTCATCATATTATGATGGAATCAGAAAAAGGATTCTGAAAGATTTGTGAGTTGGGATTGTTCTGAAAGTGTCACTAGTTTCTCTTGAAGTTCCTTTTGTCCTCTCAATTCAAATCTGGCAGGATAATGGAGATCAGACTGACGCCTTCTCTATATTCTGTTTAGTAGCTTTCACCCCCTGAAGTCATCACAATCCCACACTATGTGCAACAAGCAAGGATTACATAATGACAGATAAGACTGAACTCTGAACATCACAATCCAAGTCTGAGGTGCTGCTCCATTCAAGATTCCACAACAATTTCAGCGGGCGGCAACATCTGTGGATCAACGTTGAAATACAGTGCCTGCTGCAACCGGACGACCTCATCTATGACCGGTCTCTGGTCAAGCATCACCGACGTGCAGTGCACCGCGAACTCTTAAGGCTGCCTGCATCCTCCTGTTGTGCTATGCGGGAGACGTTGGGATCGAGTATCTGCGATACACCGTTGGTCACGTTGATCCGCCTCCGCACTCACCAAACGATATCCACGAAGTCCTTTGACGATGGCTGCTCTGTTGGCTTTCCGGTGATCTGCTCCAGAAGAATCGACTCCAAAGTTGTAGACGTCCATGAGGTTCGTTGGGTTCTTGGAGCAATTTTGCTCTGGTTTTAGTAGAAGAGCAAAGAACTTGAGTTAAATATGTTGCCATGAATCTTCTAAAATGGCAGTACCTACTGTACAGTTCTGTGCAATTATGCAGTGAGGACTGGAGAGTAAAAGGGATGCGTTGAAGTACAGATGCAGACTCTAAACCTGAGTGTATCAATTTGACTATATGAGTGCATACCTGGCGCGATATAGCACCTGTAATTCAACACCAAATCCAGTAACCCTAGGCTCAAATTCATTAGCAAGTAGCACATTGCTCGACTTTAGATCTCGATGCAACATGCAAGGAGTATAGTCATGGTGTAGGTACGCCAAACCCTGAGGCCTGAGCTACTCCCAGTGCAATTCTTAGCCTGTCGTTCCAACCCAATGTGAATTTTGGTGCACAGATCATATCCTGCAACTGCAAGGTTCCCCTCTGCAAGTACTCATATATGATGCTGACCTCGCCTTTGAGTAGCAGAAGCCCAGCATCCTGGAAATGTTCTTGTGCCGGATCTTCGCCAATACCTTCATCTCATTCTTCACTTCTCGGAATGTTAGCTTGCCTGAACTGACCAGATTCTGCCGTCTTTTAGCTCGATAAGACAGACATTTCCTAATGCTCCCTGTCAATCAGGTTCTTGTCGTGGAACGCAGCGAACAATTCCTCACCGGTGATCTTGATTGGGTAAAAGAGTACCAGCTTCCTTGGTGAGGACTTGTTGCCGTGCAACCTCCTACAAACTGCAAATGCTCCTATAGCTAGCAGCGTCACTCCGGTGACGAATGACGCCTGCGGCTAATGCTAGCCCCTGATGGTTTCTCTGTGGCGCACCACAATCGTCCAGCAATCTGGGACCGTACAGCCCGGGGTTCCCTTCAAGAAACACGGCAGGAAAGCCGGAGACTAGCTCCGGAGGCACACGGCCAGAGAATTGGTTGTATGAAACGTTGAGCAATGCAAGCTTCAGGTTCTGGAGTTCTACCGGAATGCCGTCGGTGAGGCCGTTGCTGGACAGGTCGATGTACGTCAGCACCGGCAGGTCCCCCAGACAAGTACAGCGACACGAGCCTCTTGCAGTTCTTGAACTCCGGGATCGAACCGGAGAGCGAATAGTGGGAGATGTTTATGATGCTCTTCGCCGGTGACTGAGTCGCAGAAGGTGTCCGGCAAGCTGCCGTTGAGCTCGTTCAAGGAGGCGGAGAACCGGTACATGGTGCGAATCAGGCCGATGCTCTGAGATATCGCACCGGAGAAGCTGTTGTTATCAACCTGAACCTGCTCGAGCCGAGACGCCCAGCTGGGGAATTCCCGTAACCGGCCGGGGAACAGATTGTTCTCGGCGCGGGTCACCCGCAAATCCGGCAGCTACCACAGGCCGCGAGAGCTGCAGCGGGATGGTCTGGTTGAAGCCGTTGGACGCGACACTGAGGGCGACGAGGCCGGGGAGGCGGCAGAGGGAGGCGGCGATGTCGCTGGAGAGACCGAGGCCCTGGAGGGAGAGTGGGAGACGGATACGGACGTCGCCTGTGCGGCGGTGGTGCAGCTGATATGCGATCAGTTGCAGTAGGGGGTGGAGGGTGACCGTGAGGAGAGGGCGCTGGGACGGAGGGCCTGTTAGCATTAATTCAGAATTAATTTAATTGAAGAAGTTAAATGAAACACCCCGGAAAATTTCAAAATTTAGTTTAGTTATTTAATTGGATTTTATCTTGGTTTTATTCGATTTTCCTGAATTTATTTGAGCTTTGTTTGAAACCTTTCCCTTTTGCCCTTTTCCCGTTTTGCCGCTTTCCTTAATTGGAAATACGCCTTCTTCTCCTCCGGCCCATTCTTTCCCCTTAACCCGTGCCACCATCTCTCTCGCCCGACCGTTGTCCTTTTTCCCGCCCGTGCGACCCGCTTCTCCGGCTCACATTTCCTCGGCCATTTTCCCGCACGGTTCGTTTTCCTTCGGCCCGAATCCGCGCCCCGATTTTCCTTGGGCCGTTTTCTTCCCGCGCAGCCTCGGCTCTTTCCCTCGGCCTGCTCATTTTTCCCGCTTGCCACGTGGGCCTCTGTTCCCTTGACCCGTTCTTGTTCCCGTCCAAATTCTCCAGCCCAAAACTCCCCGGCCCGATTTATTTTCCCCTTGGCCCAGTTATTTCTCCCCGACCTACCACGTTTGCTTCTCCGGCCCGGTTTTCTTCGGCCCAGTCCTCCCGCGCCAGCCTTCTCCTTCCTCCCTCATCTTCATCCTTGCGCCCGGTCTCTCGCTGCTTCCTCACTCCGTCCGGTCCAAAGCCACGCACACTGTCCCGTCGTCCTCGTCGCCAAATTTCAACGCCGCATCACGCGCCATCTCCTCCGCCAACCACCCCGCCCTGTCGCCGCATCGTCCAGGGCGTCATCGTCGTTGAAAAGCTCGGCGCCACCTCTCTCCTCCACACCGCAAGCCTTCCTCCACGCTGAGTTCAACGCTCGTCAGCCACCTGCTCCCGTCGCCTTCACCACCGACGCGCCACCCACTCCGTCCGTCACCATGACGCTTGCCCTTTTCTTCCTCCTGAGCGGTCAAGCTCTGCCTCACCGCCGTCCCATCGCCATCCCTTCGCCAACCGCTCCCGTTCCCTCGTCCTCGCCTCCGGACGCGCCGCGCAGCGCCCCGTCACCTCCTCCGCCTGCCTCGCGTTGTGGCAGCTTCGCCCGTGCGTCATCGCCATTAAATTTCAGCGCCGCCCCTCTCTCCTCCCCCGCCGCTCACCCCTCACCCTCGCCCGGCTATAAATAGCCCCAATCTTTCCCCCATTTTCATTGCTCCGAGTCCGCAAGACTCACTTCTTCCTTCCCCGGTTACCCATTCCTCTCCCGGTAGCCTCTCCTCGCCGCGCCACACCTTCTCTTCCCCACTTCCGGTGCCGCACGCCGCCCCGCCTCCACACTTTCTCTCTCAACCAGTTTCGGCCACCGTTGAATTCGCCATGAGCCCCTCTTGCTTCGCCGCCAATCCCCTTCTCCTTCCGAGCTCGTTTTCGCCATTTCCGCTCGTCTCCTTCTTCATCTCCGGCAACTCTCTGCCTCGCTGCTCCCCTCTTCGTGACAGTGGTCCCCACTGTCAGCCCTCCCTCAGTGTCATTGCCAAGCTGAAGCTCGCCAAATCCTGAAATCCGCTCTCTGTATTTGTGCCCAGTTCTTGACCCTCTCTCACATCCTGCCGCTCAGTTCACTTTGTCAGCCACAAAGACGTGGGCCTTAACCTCATGCCACATACAAGACAAGCGTTACCAGGCCATTTTAGCGCATGATGCGGCCCGTTAACCTGATGCTTCTTTTCATTTTCTTTTCGGATTTTTGAGTTATTTAAAAATCCGAAAAATCATTTTAAATTCCACAAAAATCCCCAAAAATTCCCAAAAATCCAAAAATAGCCAAAAATACATATTCTTGATCTGTTCGAGCCGCTGAGTCCAAAAATGATCTCCGTTTCGCCATATCAAGTCCAAAAAATTCCAAAAATACCCCCGAGACCTGTTTCAGCCATTTTCTCTCTTGTTTCTTTTTCGGTTTTTATTTTCTTTTATTGCTTTATTCGTTTATTTATGGATTTCACTTTTTCGCGCTAGATTCGATCTCGGAGCGATTCTTGGAGCAAAATCGGAGCCGGAGCAGTTCTTGAAGCCGCGCCAGGAGCAAGCGCCACACGAGACCAGACACGACACCGACCGTCTCTCGTTAGGCGAACCTCTAACCTCGCAAGGCAAGCCACACTCTTTGATCATGTTGATCCCATTATTCCGTATATTTACTGTATATCTAGATGTAGTTATTTGCACTTGCTTGTAAATAGAGTAGTAATTTAAAAAGAGCTAATTTAGAATGACTTGATTAGTTAAAACCCACCCCCTTGATTAAAATCATGTTGATTACGCCATAATCACTTGTCAACTCTAGATTATCATGAAATGAACCACGTAGGATAGATAAAACTATAAAAATTTACTTTTATTCAATTACTCAAAAACCCCGAATATCGATTTGGGGCTTATTTTAAAACTGCTATGGTTGGGGATGCCTTTGGGGGACCACGGAAGGTGGTTCTTGCCAAATTTCAACCGATGACCGTGCCTAAGGTGTTGTGTGTTGGAGTGCAGATGGGCCGTCTGGGTGTTGTTTTGTGTTGAAATTTGGTCTTGGCATTTAAGGATCCACCCCTTGAGCAAAGTAAATAACTTAGTCCTCTCTCAACCACAAGTTGGGCCGGTCAGCTTTGTTGACCCAATCCAACGTAGCCCGGTATATTGTTTTTCCCATTGGAATACCTACAGGTGGTATCGCGTGGGTTGGGGGTGGAACGGCATGGGGTAGCCATTGTCGGTTCTCATAACGGTAGGCATTCCTCAGTTGGCCAGTATCGTGCCGCCCGCTTTGGCCCGTGGGCATCTGGGGGCTGGGGATTTGCACTGTCTACCGGGTAGGGGCTAAAGAGGGGAAATTCAATGAAAGGTTATGTTAATCTCGGTCCGACCGCATGCATAAAAGTTGCATGTTAATTGCGCAGGCACCAACGACCGTAGATTATCTTGTGGGTAAAGTTGAGTAGCTCTGCAGAGTGAACCAAATGGTATTCGAATACGCCGTGCTTCCGGTTAATGAAGCTGGGTTAATTTCGAGTGATTCCGGTAACTGAGCTTGAGTAGTTTTAATAATAAATTAACCGTAATTCAGGATTTTGTTAATAACTCTGTGGTTTGCATCATGTCAATGATGTTGTTGATGGTTTGTGTTTCAAATGTAATATATATGTTAAGTTCTAGTTCATGCATCCACTAAATACTTAAAATAGAGCCAATCACTTGAAACTTTGTGCATGTAATATTCAGAATATTTCCGCGTGGTTTGTTGAGTACGGTTGTGTACTCACCCTTGCTCCTAATCTCCCTTTTAGATTTCAATGAAGTTGGCGAGTGCCGAAGGAACGTCGTTAGCGTCGATGCTTGGTTTTGAAGGCCTTGGTCTATCTGCTCGAGCCTTTCCTGTGATTGTTTTGGTAATGTATCTGGTGCCAGTCGGACCTTTTGTAAACTCTGGCCGTTAGGCCCTTAATTTATCTATCAAATATTCGCATTTGTGTTTATATCTGGTAATGTACACTTGGTTACCCACAGCTAAACTCCTGGGTAGCTGTGAGGGTATTTATACGCACCCCCTGAAAAGGGCAGTCCGTTACATTAAATAGGCGTTGTGTCTGAGGATACGGATCTTTAGTATTATAGTATTGCTTAGCTAGGTAGTGAAAAACCAACTTATAAAGGGGCTCTTGTATGAACACTAATATGAGTTGGTGCAATAACTACAGATACATATAATTGGCTATTTTCGGCCATGTACACACGCACGTGTATAGATGTGGGCCACTTAACGACCTGTATGGGAGGCTGACAATCAGGTTTTTAGGAAGCGATCAGGTTTCTAGGAAGCGTAGTACCACATGACTGTTTATCTTTGTCTTCTTATTTTTTACCAAACCTGTTGTAAGTGTCTTAGATTGACTAATCGTTAGTCTTAACGATCTTTCCTTTCTATAATTAAATCTTTTACATTTATGTAGTAATCACATTGTAGACGCAATATTTAACTTCATAGTTTTATTGCGTAACTTTGAAATTAAATTAAAGTTATGCTATATTAATTTTCCGCTGAGCAGGCGGTCTTGAGGCGGCGGCGGCCGCCCCTGCAGGCCGCAGGTTGCGGTGGCTGTGCCATGGACGGAGCTGAAGTGCAGGAGTGCGTGCGCGCTGTGTCGCTGGCGGCGAGCGAGTTGCAGTCACCGTTCAGTTCCACTGCACAGGACTGGAACCCTTCCCCTCCTCTAGTTGCTCGTACGCTTTTGGACTTTGGAGTGGCGCCTTTGTCGTGCTGCATATTGGAGTTGGAGGTGATCAGTTGCTGTCGATTAGAAGGCAAGACGTGTGTAAATGGCATCACGGATTCTACTACTTTCGTACCTGCCAATTCTCCCAATTCTGATCTCTACTTTTTGGGATGCCTTGGCCTCCTCGGTAGATAAGATTACAGCCATGCGCCAATGCCAATCCCACTGCTACCACAACTCTACTAGTCGTTGCATTCGTAGAGAACCCTACATCCCATAAGCTAGGCAGAAGGTTTTACATTGCCTAATGGACATCAGAAATCGTCCACACGTCAGTAGCAATTTTCGTTGAAAATTGGTAGTAACCAAATGGAATACAAAGTCGAATTTTTTTAATTTGGTGGTCAAATAGCGGCAAAATAATTTGAAAGTCGACCGGTTTACATTAAAAATCGGTAGGCTCAGCAGAAATTAGAAAAAAACTAAGAAAAATTGAAAAAAAAATTGCAGAGGATGCAAGTGTACTGCAAGTCACTTTTGGATCACAATTCAGGGGTAGCAGGTGGTAATGACTGAGTTACTTATGTCGTAATTGCTATGCAGTATTTTGATAAAAGCAAAATATGGAACCATAGTACATAAAATAAATTCTATGCAGGACAATTTAATGTCACTGAAGAAGTGAATATGTATAATATGACGCCATAGTTGAAAGTTGAAACCAACAAGACCTTATATATCACTTCTTGTTTTTAGGTTTTATAGAATAAGTGACTCCCATATACTCCAAGTCAAATGGAAGGCTGCATTTGAGAGCCTAGAAACTGGTGGAAAAGGGTTCATTTTTTTCTAAGGGTTTGAGCGTACAGTTTTGCTAGACATTATTCCATTCAGAAGTTGCTGAAAATTTTAGAAATTTGTAATGATACAGTAGATAAGGATAAAAATTTGTAATTTTGGAAATGATCTATATTCGGTTTTGCTCAAAAATGTCTCAAAAATTCAGTTTTTCAAAAAATTTCATGGCAGATGTCAAAACACTATTAACACTAATTTTAGGGAACTTTATCTCGAGTTTTTTAAATTTAAATTTGAATTGGACCGGTTTCGTTTCTCGAACCGGAACGGTACGGTCAAAAATCATGAAAATCGTTCGATTTTCGTCGATATTGAGAACCCTGCTAGGCACATAGTGTGAGGAGTTACACTAGCTTTCATGCTAGAGAACATGGAAAATTTCAGTAAATCGCTATGGCAACAATCGAAAGAATCGGTAGCATGCGCTGTACTTACCGTGTTTTTTAGATTCACACTCCATTTTTTTTAAAAAAAAATCCTCTCTCCTCTCCTCCCCTCTGTCTCCATCTCTCCCTCACCAGATCTCACCACCCTCCTCCCAAGCCATGCCTTCGCCTCCACCCACCGGCCCTTGTTCAAGCCGCGACCGCCCGGCCAAGTGCGGTCCGTGGCGTTCGGGTGGCAGTGGGCGAGGACGCCTTTCGCCCGTTGCAAGGCAAAAGGTGGTCTTGAGGTGGCTTCACCTCGAAATCTCCTTCACCCATCAAATCTGTGCAGAGGCACGTCTGCTGTGTCAGATCCATTGATTGTGAGGAATTCTGCTGCAAGACCAATCCTCTGATGCCTGTCGCCTACCCGTCTCAAAGGGGTCCCATCCCGGGCGGGCCGGGCGAAGCCATGCGTCGGCATTTAATGAGGCTGAGGAATGGGACAACACAGGAAGGAGTAATAAATGTATGAAGATCAAGATGATGACCCCTTTTACCTACCCAGTGCTTTGGCCTATATAAGGGCCCTCGGGTGCATGGGGAGGGGGACGAACAACCAAGAGTTCAAGCAGTAGAGCCTAAGGAAGAACTTGTAACTCCAAAGCTCTGTATTTGCTTCAAACACTCAATAAAAGATCTAGCGGGGCGTAAAGGTCATTACCACGGTGAGAGGGCTCGAACTCGTAAAATCATGTGTCATCTTAGTTCATAGACTCCGAAGTCCTTCGTGCGGGAGTCCTTAGGGTTTTCATCCGTTAGGGTTTGCCAGCCGCGAAGACGCCCTCCTACTGAACCAAACCTGGTCTGTAGATTCGGGCCTGTCCGGTGGAATACGCCGACAGGGGCGCGCCAGGTAGGGGGCTAGTGGTTGGTTTTCCCGGCTAACTCCCCGGCGGACCTCGGTGTTCGTGATTCGGAAGCAGGCCCGTGCATCTGGAGATGGCGGGTTCTCAGCATCAAGGAGCGGCGGGGGCGAGCGGCGCCCAGGGCGCGTCCCGGCAGTCTCACCGGTCGAAGGATCGTCTCACCCCGCCCCTGCAGGGTGGCAGCGTTGCTCCTTTGGAAGCGGCGGAGCACCCTGTGCGACGCCGGCTGGCCATGGAGGCAGCCACCCCTGCCCAGAACCTGCATGCGGTTCGCCTCCTCTTGGACCACCCTCCAGTGGAACTCGCAGGAGACTCCCCGGCCACTCCGTGGCTGCGGAGCATCGCCGGTCTCGTGGACGCCGCCCAACTCCGGGTAGGGCTCCCCGACCGGCCGGGTGCCGTTGGTACACCATTGCCTGGGGCGCATGCTGAGCGTACTCAGGCGTCTAGCCGCCCCAACGAAAAAAGCTCTGGCCAGGCGGGCCGGAGCCGAAGGAAGGGCGGCAAGCCTGGTCCCTGCTCCGCAAGGACCGTGGGACCTTCGGTCGCACTTGATGAAAGCTGCTTGCGTGGCGCTGGCGATGATCTCCATGGCCGCTGCCGCCACCCATCCGGGAGGCGGCTGCATGAAGGTGTAGTCTCTAACGGTGAGAGTCCCTCTCGTGGCTCTCACTCTCGGACCCAGGAGGAGCTTCACTCCTCCGACTCTATAGGGAGCCAGGCCCCGCGCTCCCAAGGACGGTCTCCAGATCGGGCTTCCGGTGAGCGGCTGGGCTCCCTATATGGCGTCGGGTGCCAGGCGTTCTCCCAACGGCTGCGCCGCGTGGCGTGGCCCGACAGGTTCCGCCCGGCGTCCATAGAAAAATACGACGGCACCACCAACCCGGAGGAGTTCTTGCAAATCTATACGACGGTGGTGCGAGCAGCTGGTGGGTCTGAAAAGATCATGGCCAACTACCTCCCAACGGCCTTGACGGGCTCTGCCCGCTCTTGGCTGTTAAATCTCCCCCGAGGATCGGTGCACTCGTGGGGGGAGTTGTGCAGCCTCTTCGTCGCCAACTTTCAAGGCTCCTTTGCGCAGCCAGGCGTGGAGAATGATTTCCACGCTCTGGAGCGGGAGAAGGGGGAGTCGCTGCGCGACTTCATCCGGCGGTTTTGCCACTGCCGCAACACGATCCCTCACATTTCGGAACAATCGGTCGTCATCGCCTTTCGAAGAGGTGTTCGAGACCGTAAAATGAAGGAGAAGATGGCCACCCGTACCATCGATACCACCTCCGAGCTCTTCTCCCTCGCACACAAGTGTGCGCGGGCCACGGAGGCAAGGCAGCCATCGTCTGGGCCCAAGGGTGGCCAAGGCAAGGACGAGGCCGGGACCTCGAAGGGTTCCGGTCGCGCAAGCAAGAAGGCGCGGAAGCGTGAGGCAGGAGAGATCAGGCGGGTCTTGGCCGCCGAACGCGACGACGAGGACCCCGCGCCGCGGAAGCGCAACCGCCGGGACCGGCGCGACAACCACCGTGACCGGCTTGAGGATCGCCGTGATCGGCGTGATGACCACCGCGGTCGTGGGAACAACCGCCGCGAACAAAAAGAGGGCGAGCTCTATTGCCCGATCCATCGGACCAACACTCATGACCTGGACGGCTGTGGGGTCGTGAGCAAAATGGTGGAGAAGCGGCTCAAGGAACGCTGCCCCGACGACGACCAAGACGAAGATCCCGCCCCGCTGGCCTTCCAGCAGGCCAATCACGCTGTGGCCTACATCCATGATGGTTCGTCCACCTTTTTCTCCAACGCCGCCTATAAACGGCTGAAAAGGGAAGTGTGCGCCACAGCGTCGAGCTCAGGGGTGGGTCGGATGCTGAAATGGTCGGAGCAGACGATCACTTTCAGTCAGGCCGACCACCTTGAGGGCGCCACCGGCCTGGGGCATCTCCCGGTTGTGGTGTCGCCCACTATTCAGAATGTACTGGTGAGGCGCGTCTTTGGTGGATCGGAGGAGTTCCATCAACCTCCGTCCTCTTCGGCGATCTGGCGCTCAGATCCTTGGCGCAGATCTGCGCCCGCTCGCCCTTCTTGAGGTAGCCCAGAGGCTGGTTTGATGCCCCTCGGTCAGGTGTACCTCCCCGTCACCTTCGGGGAGAAAGACAACTACCGCACCGAGATGGTGGACTTTGAGGTCGCTGATTTCGACCTCCCCTACAATGCTTTACTCGGCCGACCGGCGTTGACCAAGTTCATGGCGGCAACCCACTACGCTTACATGGTGGTGAAGATGCCGGGGCCGGCGGCCCCATTGCGATCCGGGTGGATAAGTCCGAGGCCCTTGTTGCCACAAGTATCTTGTTGGACTGGTCGGTGCCACTGCGTCGGCGTCTTGACGCCGCCCGGCTCGAGGAGCCCTCAGGCCGGATCGCGCCTCACCTAGCTCTGCCGGTGAGGTTAAGGTGGTCGCCCTGAGTGAGGGCGAGCCCCGAAAGACCGTCAATATTGGCGCCAACCTCAGCGCCAAATAGAAAGACGCGCTCGTCACCTTCCTCCAGTCCAACGCTGACGTGTTCGCCTGGCGACTGTCCGACATGACTGGGTCCTCAAGGAGGTGATCGAGCACCGATTGGCAACGCTCCCTGGAGTGCGCCCGGTCTGGCAGAAGGTCCGGAGGCAGGCACCAGAGCGGCAAGACACCATTCGGGAGGAGGTAGAGAAGCTGTTCAGTGCAGGGATAATCAGGGAAGTCTCTCATCCTGAGTGGCTTGCCAACCCTGTGCTCATCAAGAAGTCCAACGGGAAATAGCGCATGTGTGTCGACTTCACCGACCTCAACAAGGCCTGCCCGAAGGATCCTTACCCCCTGCCGCGAGTCGACCTCATCGTTGACTCCACGGCCGGGTGTGAACTGCTGTGCTTCTTGGATGCGTACTCCGGGTACCACCAGATTAGCATGGCGTTTGAAGATGAAGAGAAGACTACTTTTGTAACCCCTACGGGTGTTTACTGTTATGTAAGAATGGCTTTTAGTTTAAAGAATGCTGGTTCTACTTACCAACGTGCCATGCATATTACCTTCCGCCTCCAGATAGGGCGAAATCTTGAGGTCTACGTTGATGACTTAGTTGTGAAGATCAAAAGAGTGAAGAATCGATCCAAGACACGAGGAAACCTTTGCTAACCTCGGAAGAATTGCTTGAAGCTCAATCTGAAAAATCGTGTTGGTGTGCCCTCGGCAAGCGCTAGGTTTCGGTGTCCAACCGAGTATCGGCCAATCGACAAGATAGCGCCATCGAGCACATGAAGCGCCAAGGCGACTCAGCGAGTGCGATGTCCGGCGGTCGTCTAGCCTCCCTCGGGCGGTTTATCGCCCGGTTGGGGGAAAGGAGCTTGCCTTTGTTCAAGCTGTTGAAGAAGACTAACCACTTCGAGTGGACCGAGGAAGCCCAGAAGGCGTTTGAAGATTTGAAGCAATACCTCACCTCTCCCGGTCTTTGGTTTCCCAAAGACAGGCAGCCGCTGCTCTGTACATTGCCGCCACTCCTGAGGTGGTGAGCGCAGTACTGGTTGCGGAGAGGGAAGGCGTCCAGAAGCCAGTCTACTACATCAGCAAAGTGTTGCATGAAGCAGAAACGCGGTACCCGCAAGCTCAAAAAATGTTGTATGCGATCTTGGTGGCGTCCAGGAAGCTGCGGCATTATTTCTAAGGGCGAGAAATCACCGTGGTCACGGCCTATCCTCTGCGAGAAATCCTCCACAACCGTGAAGCAGAAGGCCGAGTTGCTAAATGGTCAGTGGAGCTGGGGGAGTTCAACATCAAATTCGTACCCTGCACGGCCATCAAGAGCCAGAAGTTGGCAGAGTTCGTCGCCGAGTGGACTCCCGCCACTCCTGAAGATGAAGAAGCGCCCGCGCCTTCTCCCTGGACTCTATTCTTTGATGGCTCATTCAGACTGGAAGGCGCAGGGGCTAGGGTTGTCCTGGTTTCTCCGACCGGTGACATCCTCCAGTATGTGGTCGCCCTCGACTTCAAGACCACAAACAACATAGCTGAATATGAAGGCTTTGGCGTGGTGCGATCGCTTGACCTGGCATCCGGTATCCAAGTCAAGGGTGACTCCCTACTAGTCATCAACCAGGCGCGGAAGGAGTTCCAGTGTTCTGATCCCACCATGGCGACATACCTGGCGGAGGTCCGAAAAATGGAGCGTCGCTTTGAAGAATTGGGGTATGCTCATATCCCCCGACGCGATAACCACCTTACGGATGGGCTTTCACAGCTTGCGTCCTCAAAGGCCTCTGTTCTGGTTGGGGTCTTTGAAGAAAGACTGTCGCGACCGTCCATCGCAGTCCCCAGTTCAGGTGGGAACGATGGTGTCGCTGTCGCCGCCCCCAGCTCAGGCTGAGACGACAGTATAGTCGTCGTGGCCTCCGGCTCAGGCGGGGAGGGCGACGCTGCTGCCACGGCCTCCAATTCAGGGATGGAAGGCAACACGTCCGCCCCAGCCCCGGGGTCTGGGAGGGAAGACGGCGGTGCCGCCAGTGTGGCACCAGGGGAAATGCTCGGCCCAGCAGAGTACCCGGGCGAGCACCGAGTGTTCACCACGCTTGGCCAGGAAGGTCAGTGGATGGATCCGATCCTAACCTTCCTGTGTGACCAAGTGTTCCCTGACGATGATGCCTCAGCTGAGAAGATTGCACGCAAGGCCAAGCGCTATACTCTGGTAGGTGGGGACCTATACCGCCGGAGTAGGAACGGAGTTCTACTGAAGTGCATCACTCAGGAAGAGGGGAGAAGCCTGCTCTCTAATATCCATGGAGGCATGTGCGGGAGCCATATGTCCGGCCAAACGCTAGTTGGCAAAGCGTTCTGCCAAGGATTTTATTGGCCTACTGCCCTCCAGGATACTTGCGAGCTGGTGAGGAAATGCGAAGCTTGTCAGTTCTTCGTCAGGCAGATCCACCAACCAGCCCAAGCCCTGCAAACCATCCCGCTCTCATGGTCGTTCGCGATGCGAAATTTGGATATCTGAGCCCGTTCGCGAGTTACGGGGGCTTCACCCACCTCTTCGTCGCCATCGACAAATTCACCAAGTGGGTTGAAGCCGAAGCAGTGCGCGCCATTACGGCAGCCACTGCTATCAAGTTCATGCACGGGATCTTCACCCGCTTTGGAGTCGCCAACCACATTATCACTGACAACGGGACTCAGTTCACCAGTGCGGCTTTTCTGGAGTTCTGCGACGAAATGGGCACCAAAATATGTTTTGCTTCGGTGGCTCATCCCAGGAGTAATGGGCAAGCAGAACGTGCCAACGCGCTGGTACTAAAGGGCCTCAAGACGAGGGCATTTGATCGGCTCCACAAGCGGGGGGCGAGATGGACAGAAGAACTCCCGGCTGTGCTGTGGTCGCTTCGCACCACGCCCAGTCGAGCCACTGGTGAGACACCTTTCTTCCTGGTGTACGGGGCGGAAGCTGTTCTCCCCTCTGAGCTGTCGCTCGGTTCTCCGCGCGTCTCGGTGTTCAGCGAGGAAGGCCAAGAAGATCTCCGGCGAGAAGAGGTCAACCTCCTGGAAGAAGTGCGTGATCGGGCCGCTTTGCGCGCCGCCCGGTATCAGCAGAACCTCAGGCGATACCATGCCACCCGGGTCTCCGAGAGAACATCGGCATGGGCGACACTGTCTTCTTGAATCCAGACGCATCTTGGGTTGCACAAACTGTCTCCCCGGTGGGAGGGCCCCTTTAAGGTGGTTTCAGTATCTCGACCCGGGGCGGTCAGGTTGGCCACTGAGGACGGCCAAGAGCTGGCAAATTCCCACAACATAGAGTTGTTGCGGAAGTTCTACCCATGAAAGAATTATAAGTGCCCAGTAGTTCGCGTTGATCAGCCTTGAGGTAAGTCTTTCCCCGGTGGTCGGCTGACATCAAGGTCGAAGAAAATTTGTTGCCTAGAAGGCTTTTTGCTTTGTCATCTTTTGTCCCCTTCTGCGTCCTGAGTGGCTATTTTTCGCATGGATGTTGCTGGTCCCGTATGTTTGCTAATTCCTTGGTGATCCACGGTGGCGCCCGTCTGTGTCCAACTAGAGCAGGCGTTCAGGCGAGCGAAGCACGGTGCTCAAACGCGGCTCGTACACCTCGGGTTGGCTCCCTGAAGCACCGCTGGCTGTCACCGTCGAGCACCGCTGGCCTGATACCCCTCCTGGAAGCCCGCTGCTTCGGCACACAGCGCTGTGGTTCGATTTCCGAAAGGGTCACAAGGACTTAGAAACCAAAGAGAGCGGACCAGGACTATCCCATGCAGGGACTTGCGTTATTTGGGTCTACCTTGCATATGCCCTGCGTAGCGTCTACTCATTCTTTTGGTAGCCATACATGCACGCAGGTCCGACGTAGAAGTGTTGGCCTGCTTTATAAAAAGCTCAAGCATCTCCGGTCGGCCAGATGCTTGGGGTCGTCGCCTGGCCGCCAGAGTGGTCGCCTGTGTGCTTATGGGTGGTTGCCGGCGCTTAGAGCTGGTCGCCCTACGACATATAAGCAAGATAAGTACTCTGTGCCGCATTTTTGACCACTTCCGTATGTGTATGCACTAAGATGGGTCAAGTTACGCGTGACTGTCGCGAGTGTTAAAGACCAATGGCCCCTTGATGATAAAGGGAAAAGTGTTGGCATCTGGCAAGGGCAAGTGACCGGAGTGTAAGTTGGGCACAGTACTCAAACACGGCTCGTACGCCTCGGGTTGGCTCTTTGAAGCACTGCTGGTTGTCACCGTCGAGTACTGCTGGCCTAAAAACACTCCTGGAAACTTGTTTCCCTTGCCGCGCCGCGCTGTAGTACGGTTCCAGGAGATCATCGGGATTTAAGTTTTCGAAGGGATTTGAACCCGCGACAATCTTGCGTAAAGAACATAAGGCTAAGGCGGTTCTGCGTTTCGCGTAAACTGCCAGGTTTAAGGTCATTTTTACCTAAGTTCTGTGTAACTTGCGTGGTTTATGCTTGTGTTTGTGACTGGCTGCATGTGACCTAAAAAGGGGATCCCGAAGCGTTGCCCTAAACTTGAAAGTTTGCTTGGCATTTTGGCCAAGTTCAACCCTGGTCGCCTGGCAGCTCCAGCAAACAAAATCAATCAAGCAGAATAAACAAGCACACAGGTAAAATAAGTAAAACATCCATTACACTAAGATATTGTCCAAATGTTTGCATACACAGGAAGACAAATTAAACTGAAAAGAAGCAAAAGACGTGAAGTGGCCGTCCAGCCCTTCACTCGGCGCCTAGGTCAAGGTCGCCAGCGTCCTCTTCCTCCGCCACCGGGGTGGAGACGTCCATGATCGGCCGCTCACTTTGTAGCAACCGGCTACATGCTTTCGTGATTCGCGACCGCTCCTCCACCTGCGCTGCGCCTTCCTCGTTGCCGGTCACTACCGCCATTGGATCAAAGGCAGCGTCGTGGCTGGCGCAGCGAGATAGCACATAAGTCGCGGTCATGGTTGCGACTTCCCGCCCCTCTCTGGCGGAGCGGGCGGCCAAGGCGGCGGGCAGCCCCCGGAGTGCCTCTGCGGCCTGGTTGGTCGCATGGGAAACTGCAAAGCGATGTCTTGCAGGGGCGGATTCAGAGCCACCCCCAAGGGCTCCAAGCACCTCCTGGTGCGCTGGAAGGCCTTCTTGAGCATGATGGCGAGGTTGTGCCGCAGGCAGTAGGACTCGTGCTCTGAGTGCTTCAGCGCCGCCTCGGCCCTCTCCGCCCGCTGCTGCACGGCGGCCGCGTCGGCCCTTTCCTGCGTCAACGCCGCCTCTGCCGCATCCGCCCTCACCCGCTCCCGCGCCAGCTCGCCCCTCACCGACGCCAGTTGCTGGGCCGTCTGGGCCCGTGCTGGCGGTGCGGCCATGCTGGCAGACGAGCCCAAATAACATGTATTTTAAGCTTCGGTGAAGAGTTTCGGCAGCCACGGGGCAGAGGCGGTGCGAGAGGCGAGATGGACGGAGGCGCCGGCTGGTCGCCTCTTGGTCCTCTCGGCGATGGCGGCCGGAGGCACTGGCGGAAGTTCCGCCACCCGGCTTGGCGCGGGGTATCTGCACCTGGGCATCTGAGGTCGCCTTGGCGCCGCTGGAAGGCGACTGTGGGAGCACGAGCCCACCTTGTTGGGCGGTGGCATGGGCTCCCGTGGCGGATGGTGCTAGCGCTGTGGCAGTCGGGGCCGGCACCGGAGAAGGAGCTGGCGCCGCAGAAGGCGGCGCCCCTGGAGGTGAAGTCATGGTTGGGGCAGCCTGTGTCGCCGCCCCTTGTGAAGGTGCCGCCGCATCAGAGCTGACGGCGGCGGAAGTCTGGCCCACGACGCGGACCTTCTTGGGGTCTGAGCTCGTGGCATCAGGGGCAAGTGGTCGCTTGCCCGCGGCCCGATCACTGGCAGAGGTCGTTCCCCTGATCACTAGTGAACCGCGAGCTGGCACCATGGCGGGCCCGGTGGAGTCCATCGGCGGGAGCTGCTTGACGATCTGCAGGCGCTCCGCGTGCTCCAAGTCGACGAGCGGCCAAGCTGCTGCTGGAAAGTCCAAGCCGCTTGGAATCGAAGTGATGAAGCCGCCAAGCCATCTGTTGATGACTGACCCCTCCAGGTTTTCCGCACCTGGCCAAATGTAAAGAAAGACTGCCGGTTGGTAGGGAGCCACAGAAAGAAGCATGTGCGCGAAAAAAGCCAAAAGAAAATGAAGACTTACGTCCAGAGAACGTGCGCGTGATGTCGTCGTCGCCTGTGTACTGCCATGCAGGACGGGCGCGTCGACAAAGGGAGCTGATTCTCCGGGTTACGAAGTCCCGGACTACCAGCGCCCCAGTTAATCCGACGTCCCGCAGTCTGTTGATGCGGGCCGCCATTGCAAGGAGCTCTGCCGTCTCCTCGACCGCGAAGTTCAATTTCGAGCCTCCGCCGCGGCTGGCACCCAGGCGTCAACTCATTGCCGTCATTGATGTACAACCATTCGCCGTGCCATGCCTTCCAGTTGGACCTGGGCTGGAAGGCGATATAGCGGGAGGCCAATCCGTCTCGAAGGCGGAAGTAGCAGCTCCCCACTACCTCGCCATCGTTGAAGCCGCGGCAGAGGTAGAAGTAGCGAAAAAGAGGAAGATTCGGCATCACCCCCATGAACATTTCACAGAGGTATGCGAAGATGGAAATGGTGACGATGGAGTTGGGGGTGAGATGAAGGTGGTGGATTTCGTAAAAATGGAGGACAGTAAGGAAGAAGTCGAAAAATGGCAGGACCAGACCCGCCATCATCGCCAGGTGTGGATGAGGATCTCATCGGAGAGGCACCGTGGCGTGGGGGTCCCCGCCCGAAATCGGAAGGTGCCTTCGGCGCGATGTGAGAGAGCCTCGCCACCGTAGTAGCATCGGTGATGGAAGCAGGAACGGGATGCGCCATGGGAGCAGTAAAGTGCTAGAAGATTTCAGGCAAAGAAGACGAAGGAGCGAAAGTTGAAGTGCGCAAGAAAGCAGAAGGCGTAAACCGCTTGATACAGATGTATCTATATATGTACCAACCACACCGACGGTTCGCGAAGAGACAAGATCGTGTGCCGTTTCGGGTCCCAAGAAAAAATCGGCGGATGCATTGAAGCGCGGGGACCGAGGCGGTCGCATCCTCGAGAATAGTGGCCCCATCCAAGAACGCACCGGCATTTAATGAAGACTCTATAAGACCCTGACCCGCATTTCAGGACGGGACCGGGGGCTACTGTCGGCGTACTTTGCACCAGGGTACCCTCTCCGCCACACAAAAGCGTGTGTGGCCCACGTTGCGACCTGGCGGGCAGGTAGGCGAGCACGCCCTGCCCACCAGGCGTTGGTCCACGTGGCGCCTGGGCGAGTAGGTGGGTGAGGACGCCCTGCTCGTCCGGCGCCCAGCCCACGTGGCGGCTGGCGGCGGGCGGGCGAAGCACGCCCGCCGGTCAGTGCCGGTCCACGTGGCATTCGGCGGCGGTGGCGAGGACGCCGATCGCCGGTGCCCAACCCACGTGGCGGCTTTGGCGGCGGGTGGCGAGCACACCCGCCCGCCAAGTGTCGGTCCACGTGGCGTCGGGCAGCAGTGGCGAGATGCCTGCCGCGCCGCTGTTCACCACGTGGCGGCTTTGGCGGCGGGTGGGAAAGCACGCCCGCCAACCAGTGCGGTCCACGTGGCGTTTGGAGCGGCAGTGGCGAGACGCCTGCCGCGCCGGCGCCAGCCCACATGGCGGCTTCGGCAGCGGTGGCGCCGCCAGTGCCGGTCCACGTGGCGTTCGGCCGAAAGCGGTGGCGAGACGCCTGCCGCCGGCGCCAGCCCACATGGCGGCTTTGGCGGCGGGCGGGCGAAGACGCCCGCCCGGCCAGTGCCGGTCCACGTGGCGTCGGGCGAGCAGTGGCGAGATGCCTCGCTGCGCCGGCGCCAGCCACGTGGCGGCTTTGGCGGCGGGTGGGCGAAAGACGCCCGCACGGCCAGTGCGGTCCACGTGGCGTTCGGGCGGCAGTGGGCGAGACGCCCGCCGCCCGCCGCAAGGCAAAAAGGTGGTGCGGAGTGGCTTCACCTCGAAGTCTCCTTCACCCATCGTACCGTGCCAGAGGCACGCCTGCTGTGTCAGATCCATTGATTGTGAAGAATTCTGCTGCAAGACCAATCCTCTGACGCCTGTCGCCTACCCGTCTCAAAGGGGTCCCATCCGGTGGTCGGGCGGCTTACACGTCAAGATTTAATGAGGCTGAGGAATGGGACAGTACAGGAAGGAGTAATAAATGTATGAAGATCAGCATGATGACCCCCCTTTTACCTACCCCCGTTAGCCTGGCCTATATAAGGGCCCTCGGGTGCATGGGAAGGGGGGACGAACAACTAAGAGTTCAAGCAGTAGAGTCTAAGGAAGAACTTGTAACTCCAAAGCTCTGTACTTGCTTCAAACACTCAATAAAAGATCTAGCAGGACGTAAGGCTATTACCCTGGCTGAGGGGGGCCTGAACCTGGGTAAAATATGTGTGTCATCTTAGTTCATAGACTCCGAAATCCTTCATGCGGGAGTCCTTAGGGTTTTTATCCGTTAGGGTTTGCCAGCCGCGAAGACGCCCTCCTACTGAACCAAACCCGGCCTGTAGATTTGGGCCTGTCCGGTGGAATACGCCGACAGTGACATTGCTTAATTGCTCGTTGGTGGTGGAGACAAAGGAGGATAGCCACCGCTTCCTTGCTCGGCAGCATAGAGGAGGCCATGGGCGGCCACCGCAACCCCTTCTCCCACCGTCTTCGATCGTCACGATAACTTCCTCCCGTCTCTGGTCAGGCCTTCGTCTCGCAGGTCACCAGCCGCCTCCTAGGTCGTGATTCGTGCGAGAGAGGAGAGAGAGATGATGGAGAAATGAGGTCAGATCCGACGGCCCGAGATGGAAGAGGAAGGGAGTAGAGCTGTAGAGGACAGGAGAAGGAAGAGATATCTGGGGTTTGGCAAAATAGACTTGTTAGAGGCACCGTATTGAAGTATTTTAACGGTAGAGAGTGTATTTAACCACATACATACGTGGTAAAATTGTATTCCCAGTGGAGGTTTCATGAGGGTTTCATTCCCATTAAATGATGTGACATATCAGCAATTTAGATGACATGGCATGATAATTATGAAGAGAGAGATGGAATGAGTTTCATCAAGATGAAACTGGGTGTACACTGTTTTCAAGATTATTAAACCTGTTGAAACTAGCACTGGGGGCTATAGAGTTTCATTCATCCAACTTCGCCCAATCTTGTGCCTTGCAATTAAATGCGAGGATTAGCATATGAAACCGTGAAATAAAATTGTGCATTATGACCCTTGTTTCATTCATCTACTTAAATCTTTTTAGATAACATGACAATCTTAAAAACCGTGAAATAAAACTCTTCACTGGAATGGCCTTTTATCTTCAATCATTGCCCAAAAGAAAGCTACCTTGAGTAATTGGGCAGAAACGGGCGAATACTCGGACAAACGATAAAATAACTGCCATGGTATTTTAATCCTCAGCGGCTTACATCATTCCAGCATAAGTCCAGTCCAAACGAAAGAAATAAGGAAGGTGTTATATGCATCTTTGTTTAGAAGATACACAGATATTAAAATATAAATTAATGGTGGATGATAATTACTCACTTTTTTTACTTTAAGATTTATATATACATTTTTTTTACTTTAAGATTCATATATCTTATATTAAAAAGGTCAAATCATAGCTCAGAGAATAATAAAGCACAAAAATTCGGGCAGAAATAATCAGCTGGTAGACAATGAGGTGACTGTTACGACAGAGCTTCTTGTCCTCATCTTCCAACCAACTGCCATCCTTCAGTCAATATGAACAACGGAATCGTTAAGAGTCGGACGTCCGATTTTTTTAACTTGTAACATTTTTTTATTTGTAAAATATTTTTTTTCTACACGTAAAATATTTTCCTTCGATAACAGTGGAATTATCGATCCAGATTGCTGCAACATTTTTTCTTACGCATGAAACATTTTTTCCTACGCGTAAAACATTTTCCTTTGATAACATGCGCGCGGAAAAAAAAAATTACACTGAGCGTTCAATGCAACATGCTAAAATCGGACGTCCTTATGCTAGTTCTTCCTATGCACAATTCATAACATCCAGCTTCATTGTGGAATCATTTTTTTAAATAATTTTACAAAAACAATATGTCGAATCAAATTTTACAAAAATACACTTGCCGCTATTTGAATTGGTAACAGAATTCTGTCACTGATTCAAATGGCAATAAAAATCTCAACCCTGTCAATTAAATAAATCTATAACAAAACAATCACTCTGAACTGTTTCAAATGTCGACTAAACTTTTGTCGCCGTTTCAAATAGTGACAGATTTATGTCGCTATTTCATTTGGCAACAGAGTTGTATTTTTGTAAAATTTTGATTTGGCACATTATTTTTGTGAAATTATTTAAAAATATATTATTTTTAAAAAATAATTCGTTCGTTGTATAGGAGTTACAGGCAGGGTCTGTACATACAAAAATGCCCGATTCAAAATCCTGGGGTAGAAAGAAGCAGATTTTGACACGATCACATATTTAAAAAGGGAACAGTGGAAGCTGAATAATACATCGATAGTAACAAATGCTGAAATGTTCCTATCACATTCTACGGCATTTTCTGTTCTTTTCTTTTTTGATATTTTTCCACTCCGCGAACTTCACAGAGCCAGCACAGCATGAATGCCTTGCCGATGGGAAAAAGCACACAAAATCGCTAACAGAATATGGCTCAAATTTTCAACCCTACAAAAACCAGCCTGGTACTAGCTAAGCTCCGCAACTAAACGGTATTTACCAAGAGAGGCTGAACTATGAAATGGTCATCAATCTTGAGTTCCTTCCGGGAGTTTCATCAGGAGCAACAGCATGCCGCAGCTGAGCAATCAAATGGTCGCAGTCGCACCAGCATCCTGTTTTGGCTCAGTGCGCGTGTAGGTGAAGCTTCGTGTGATTGGCGTTACCATCTGATTCACAGGAATTACAGGTGTAGTTTGACTAGGTTTTTCGGCATCAACGGAATCAGCAGCGTCACGCTTCCATTGAAAACTCCGAACACCACCTCTGAGTGTAAGACGCCCACGGATGCCACCAGGAAATGTCGGCCTTGGGTATGCGGTTCTAATGAGCCTGGAAGCAAACGCTGATCCCCGAGAAGCACGGGACCAGCTAGGAGGTTGAGGCACTTCAAGAGAGCTTCTTCGAACAACCTGCAGGCCAACATAGTTAATTGCTGGGACTCACACATGCATGACAAGTCATGAAAAGTATTTCTAAGATCCTGCTGTCATGAATATTTCTACAGGAACACTAAAAGTGCAACATCAACTGTAATGGCCATAGTATACTTTTTATTGTCATAATTTACCAACAGGTATGATCTCATATACGTAAGATGGAAAACACTAATAAGGATACTGACAGAACAGTACATTTTATGCCAATGTCTCATGGAAAATGAACAGCACAACTCAAAATTGCATTTTTGTGTGCACTGAGAAGCTCAACAAATGGAACCTCCTATAGACACAAAGATACCTTCTAACGTTGGAAGTCCAACAGCAAAACTTGCTAGAGCTGCTGGATTATGTATTGCAATACACGAAGTCAATATAAAACCTTGCTGCCAATAAAAATTATAAGTTAGGTCAAGGCAATTTTACCTTCAAAATGCGTGACATAAAAGATGTGCCATTCAGGGTTAGTGCCTGCTCTGCAGATTCTTTGTGCAAGAACTCAATGTATGCCGAACTGATCAAACAAAAAGAAAGAAAAATCAACTAAGGATATTATCTAAACAAATGCTGATGTTTCAGAAAGCTCAGAGAAGACTTGAATCCATACCCTGTTGGCTGACCAGTAACACCATCAGTCACAATAAGCGTTTTTAGCATAGCTCCAAACTTATTGAAATGACGAGAAAGAGCATCTTTTGTTGCAGCAAAATGTACCTACAAAGCCGACAAAACAACCCCTAGTGAAAGGAACTCTTCAGCTTCATAAACAGAAGTGCAAAAGAAGAGAAACACTTACATTGCTAACAAAGATAGTTCTGGAATCAGTGCCACCTTCAGGTTGACCTGTACAGTATGATCCAGCAGCTTAAAAAAAACACACAAAACTACCTTAACCAATGAAGGGGTTGAAAAGCCACAGAAGAACAGGACCACATGTAAAACAAGTAAATTTAACAGGATCAAAAAATCATAGTACAATAGAGATGTTTCAAAGAAATACTGATATAGTAAGTTTCAATCAAATAAACGATGTGTTTCATAATCAAATACAGTACTCCAGTACTCATACATAAGGAGATTAAGTACATGACAGATCTCTCCAAACTCACTGTCATGACTCATAATCTAGACTCAAAAACAAAAATTCACCCAAAAAAAACTAAATGTTAAAAAAAATGCTCGCAAATTTACAAAGATAAAAAAAAAAGCTAGCAGTCAGACAATAGTAGTTTCTGCAATATTGGGAGTTAGCCCTTGGTGCTACTAGCAAAGGCCTTTTTACCTGATAACAAGCACTACAGGGACCATCAAACTTTAGAAGTTCTAATAGGCTAAAATTAGCTTTTTACACACAACATTTCAATAAAGTACTTGCAATTCATAACAGTGAGCAGTGCTACATACCAAGTGATGTAGCCCTTTGTGCCTCCACCATAGAAGTTGAATGCACCAAATCCTGTTTCAAAAAAGTTATTATAGCAGAATGCCGCATTGTAGTTAATCCAGAAATTATAAATGCTATATGAATCAGCATAAAAGAAACACACATAAAAGGATTAGAGAAAATACATGAAAAAATGCAAAAAAGAAGACACAAATAGATAAGCCAAGAATGCAGAAATGATGTATTCAATGACAATAGGCAAATGTAAAAATGTCCAATGTAGTATATGGTCCAACAAACTTATGAGGTTTGCTGTCCTACCAGTGTAGTGTGTTCCAACATACTTATGAAATTAGCTGTCCTACACATAACTTAGAAAATCCTTCATGAGCTACAACATTTGTGTATGGACTTTCTTCCACCCTCTAAGGAGTTGGATGATTTCTGTATCAATTATCATGCCAAAGTTTATACAAAGATTCACTGTAGCATGCTGGGTGCTTTGACTTGAAACATTAAATTTAAGGCAGAAGACATTTCTAAGGATACTGAACATGTGAGGAAATCAAATTCTTAGGCAATAAATTCAACCTGTTAATTCCATGAGAAAAGCACTTGTGGTACAGTCTAGTTTTTCACAAGATTTGCCAATATACAGTTTAAAAAGGAACTAAATGGTAGCCGTTGGAAATGACAGATAACAAACTTACTTTGGAGTTATCAGTCATGGGTGTATTGTTGCCATGTGCAACTGTCACATTTGATTTTCTTGAGCCAATACCTTTCTTTTGAACGGGCACTTGAGGCTCAGATGTGATAGCATTCCTCGCTGTTTCATGGTTGGGAGGCTTCCACGTATAACTGCTAGCAGAAATATTTAAGATCTTTTCAGATGGTCTTGGCCCTGAACTAGCATGTGTGTCCTGGGCTATCGATCTTCTACTTCTTACAGCAGCAGCTCCTTGTACCATATTGTACCCCACTACTAATGACTCTTTGCCTCCACTAGAAGGCAATGTACTTGGGTAAGAACCCAAACCATTAGACCAAACTGCACTGGTGTCATCATAACCATCGATATCTGATGCAGAATCAGCAGCCTCCTCTGCTTCCCGGTCATACATGCAAGCATCGCTGCCAACATACTGATTTCTTTCATGCAATTCTACTTGATTTTCTGCTCCCACATTATCTATATCCTTATATTCTCCTCCTCCTGGATCTTGTTCTCTAAAATCAAATGGTTCTTCAGTAGCATTCAACACACGCCTTCTACCCAACCTGTTAAACACGCTATCAGAATATCTGCCCTTAAGAACATCTTCAGCAGCCTCAGCTGCAGTTCTTAATGCTGCTGTGGAACCTGGTATTCTCACATCAGAATTTATTTTCTGCAACCTAACATCAAGTGCTGAATCTGAAGCCATGGTAGACACCACAGATCGAAGTCGCTTGGAAGCCGATTCTGATCTAGGGGTCATCGGCTGCACAGTCCTGACAGCATCACGAACAGCGAACTGAAGAAGCCGGCGTGGTGCATCAATATCTTGGTGGGACATTCTCTGAAAATATATATTAAAAATATTACCACAAAGAATAAGAATGAGAAAAAAAGAACCTGCTACAGATTGAGAGGCCGTACGGTAGTTCAGAAATCATATATGGTAATGATATAAATGAATAAGGATGACACACATAATAAAAACACTAGTTGAGCCACATCCACCAACTTCATATCTCAAGTGTTCCAAACATTATCATGGTTGAAAGTTGATCCAGTTTTGAAAGTTGAAGGAGTTAAATATCAGGTTTCACAGCTGAGGGTGAAATGAGACTTTTTGTGAAAGTTTGGGGGTTCCAAAATGCACTTCATAAAAGGGAATGGAGGGAGTACATGTAAGTCGTATTCCACTAAACAACAAAAGGTAATTACCAGAAGCTACATACAAATACTGTAACAGGATTAGACAGGCAGCATGGTTTGCAAGTCCAAGTCAACAAAAACAGGTAAAAGCTCATAATGATGTCTACAGGCAGCACACAAGTAGATTCTTTAGATTACAAATCCTATTAAAGAATAATGTATTTGTAAACTTCTATACTAAGCAAACATGAAAACATTCCAGTGAACGATTCACATGATCATGATGGCACAGGAAAAAGAGGAGGGGGCACATAATGGTAGCTGCAATAGACATAATGCAAATTAGATGTCAAGGTTTGCACTAAGAAAATAATGTTTTTCATCGATGAGAACAATAAAAAATGTTCTAAAATTTTAAGAATATTATCAGAATCCAGGTGCTGTAAACAGAAAAATGTGCCATTCAATCATGTAGGAATTAATATAGAAATAGAAAGATAAAAGATATCAGCAGGTCAGTTCAGTAGACTTTCAAGACTACAGAAAAGCATATACCAGCATATTAATTTATTGATACGAGACTACTGGCTCATGATATGACTTGATGATTAACAATATAATATAACTTGATAATTAACAATCTAACATATACGTATAACATAAAAACAACGCAAAAATCATGCCACGAATGTTGCCAAGTTTTGCAAAATAGACTACATGACTGAGAGAGCCTTAGAACCTTCATTTGCTGTGTGTCCTCTCTGCTTCTCTTTCTATGGTGATGCATATCAGGTGAGTGGGCTCGTCTTATGGCATGTGATTTATGAGAAATTTTTTCCTCTGCATTTGAAACAGTAGCTACAACACTTCGAAGGGGAACTGCCTCTGATTGTTCTCGAAAAATTCCTCCCCACTCCCTCTTCTGTACAATTCTCGTTGTCTTCTGAGTTTCAGCTTCAGGTTCACTATTAGTCTGTATACTGCTAGTCAAATTATGTACAGGCAAGCCTCTAGCAATACTGCGAGTGCTTTTAGCTTCATCATTAGTAGAGACATCTTTGGGTTGCACATAAAGGTGCAAATTTGAGGAGAGGTGATCCCATAACCTGCATGATCATAGATTCTCAGTGTTGTCAGAACAAATGGTACATAGAAAAAGAAATTGAAGTTACAAATGTTCGGATGATGAGATAATAACCATGATACAAATGCATCATTTTCATCGCCCAAAAAAACCTGCAGCTCCTTTGCAGCCTCATCCTTCCGTCTTCCATTTCTGAGCAATACCACCACATACTCCTGACTCACAAGATGAAACAGTTAGATCAACGACCTCAATGGTTTGTGGATCTGTACATCGAAAACACGCTTAATATCAATCCTTTTGTATTGTTCATCACATAGTGCTTAGCAAGAAAATTTCGAGACCTCAACAAACCAACGTAATCTCCAGACCTACCGCAAAAGGATAAAACACGCAAAATAATCAAAAATACACTAAGCCTCAAAGACAATTCGGCCAGTGGAGCACAAAGCATTGCCGCTCCAATTAAACACCGCAAGTATCGAAACTAGACCAACGCTTCAACTCAGCACTAATAATCAACAAATAAACTGCCCCCACAAAACTATAATGTTGGTTAGCTAATTCCCAAGCTCCCATAAAAAATGCATAATCCGATCCCATATACTGCCAAACACTCACGTGGGACTAAATTCGGTACACAATCATTTGAATCCCAGTCCTTAAAAAACAGTAACCGCACTACACCCCAATGCAGATAGCACGGCACTGTGCACAAACCCAAACGAAAGCAATTCCACCATCTCACACGATCACGCGAAATCCAAACGATCGGTTATCCACCCCGACGCAACGGATTTATACCGATAGCATCGCTCGGGATTTAGCAATGGATCGGAGATCACATCGCAGCGCGGGGTGACAGGGGGATAGGAGTTGGATGGGGCGGGGGAATCGACGAATCGTGGGGGGCGCTCACCGCGAGGGTGTCGTCCGTGTAGTCGCCCATGAGCTCCCTAAGCTTCTCCTTCACGCGCTCCCGCAGCACTGCCACCCCCTCGCCGCTGAAGTTGGCCTTGAACGTCCTCTCTCCGCCGTCCATCGGGAACCCTAGATTCCCGCACTCCCCGCTCCAACCGCCGCTCCGACAATTCAGGCGGCAGCGGCAGCGGCAGTCGCCGTGTTTACGGTCGCTCGCGAGGCGCTAGACGGCGGGGAGGGGTGGGGGCGGGGGGCGTCGCCCGAGCGGCGTCCGATCGGGCCTGGAGTCTGGACTGTCTGTCGCGGAGGGACGGCCTGCGTGTGGGGGTGGGGTGGAGGGCGTGGTTTTGCAGGGAGGGGTCCTTTACGTTTTGTGGGGCCCTCCCTGGACGGCGTGGCGTTGTGGCTTGCGAGGGTGAGGCGGAGATGCGTTTCGCTGCGGTGCGATGCGATGGAGGCGTGGCGTGTACGATCGGTGCGGTCGTGTGATCGTATCGCGTGGGCGCAGCGGCGGGCGCGCCGGTTTGGTGGTACGCCTGTCTGTTCGGCTGGAGGCTTGGAGCGAACGAGATTTTTGCCGGGCCGGGTTGGCGGTTTGGCACGGGGAAAACTTGGGCCTTTGCGGGCCGCACAGTGGAAAGCCGGCCGTGTGTTTCGACGGAGAGGCGGGCAGCGTTCGGTTTTGCCTGGGTGCGTCGACGGTGCAAGTCCAAGTGCCAACCGACGGTACGGGCCAACGGGTAGGCCGAAAGCCGACGCTGATCAGTTTTTGCGGTGCCTAATTCCGACGAATCGCAGCGTGTCCGTATGCAATACAACGCCCCGTGTAGGAATCATTTGGATATGGCTCTGCTAGTGGAACTATAGAAACCGGTTTACGGATGGGACCTATCGAACCGGTTAACTCTGTGCCTGTCGTAAGTGATACGTTTGGATGACAATGGTACAATCATGTGGCGTGTCTTTCAAAAGTATATGTTCACATTCCAATACTCATTGCTCTCAAGAAAACTTCATTGCATATCCATAAGTTTCACGTTATTGACGTTTCTAGATAATGTTCCAAGGTTGTAGTTGGTGGCAGCGGTCCGTTCTTTCTAGCCACTCGTCATATCTCCAATAATAGCAGGTCATTATAGTTAATTATTTTTTCCTGATTTACAGCCAGTCATATCTCTCTAAATATGGCTGATTATTATAGCAAAATCCCTGATTATTACTGGTAATTAATAGCCGGCCAATCATTCCTTTTGTACTCTATATATGCTGTACAATTTTCACAGAATCAATCAAGAGAATTCATTCAAGATCTCCCATGTCGTGCCGCCGCGGCGAATGAACTCGATGAACTGATCAATAAGTGACGGACCGACGTACATGGCCGCAAGCGTGCAGGAGGCCGAGCACTGTTGTCAGTAGTAACTGCGGCTAGAAGGATAGCTAGAGTGCGACGCCTACCGGATACCGTGACCCAAGCGCCAGCCAATTAGACGTGAACAAAGCATACGACGCTTCGTGCGCGGTTGCCCGACGACACGGGTGGGACGTCGTCGGTGGTGAGAGAGTCATTGGCATACCCCTTGGAGATAAACGGGTTAATCCAGCTGAACGTCACGAGAGAGAGGAACGATGTGGCGGCGCACGGCGTGGCGGGCGCCTCGGCGCTGGTGTTTTCTGGTTCACCTTCATGGGCTCCTGCGTCATGGTCGGTGAAACCAGTGATGGCTAGGTACGCCAGAGGCATGGAGACGAGTAGGCCGGCAAAGGCGAGAGGGTAATCTGGGAAAAGTAGCAAATTGTCGGCGTAGCGGACTGCCGTCGAAGCGGAGAAGAGCGTGGCGCCGAGGGCGGTGGCGATCCAGAAGACGCGGAGGTGCAAAGGCTAGATGGCGGCAGTGGCCCCTTTCTCCGAGGCACTGACCACGCTGCTATGGTGTGCGCGACTAAGTGGGCGGCGAGGAAGGTGGACTCCACAGCGCGCCATGGCGTGCTCGGCAGGAGGAAGAACGCGAGCGCGAGGAGGACGGCGGATGCCCCGAGCGCGACCGCGTAGCAGCCAGTAGTCCGGAATGGTGGTGGCTTCGGCAGCAGCGCCTCGTGCTCGGGGGAAACCTCCGTGTTGCCCCTGCGAAGGCGGTGGATGATGAGGACGAGCGAGGCGACGAGAAAGACGAGGTCAACGGCGCCGAGGAGCGCGGGCTGCGGGTATAGCGAGAGGAAGAGGAACACGAGATGCTAATATAAATTGCAAAAAGGGATAAAAATGATTGATTAATTTTTTAGATTAATAATATACATTGCTACGTACAATATATTTGGTTTTAATTCATACCGGAGAAAAAACCATAAAAACTTTTGTAATCGGGAGAAATAGATGTTTGATCTTGTAGCACATTTTTTTTATTGTTTGATCTTTATGTTTCGTTACCAATTTTATTTTTCGTAGCAACGCACGGACATTGATCTAGCGTGTGTGTGTATATGGGGGCATATTTGGTGCAAACCATCCTTACGGTGAAAACTCCGTGAAAACCACCTGTAAAAGTTTTAAAAAATTCTCAAAAAACTACCATATGTATGGGAGGTGAGCCTCTACAATCCTGCAAATTTTGAAGTTTAAACTCAATCGCATTTGAAAGATATGAAAAAGACAAATTCAGCATAAATAGTAATTTTTCACTGTTTAGCACTATTTATTTTGCTATTTGTCTTTTTCATATCTTTCAAATGCGACTGAGTTTCATTTTCAAATTTTGCAGGATTGTAGAGGCTGATCACCTCCCCTATATGTGGTAATTTTTTGAGAATTTTTCAAAACTTTCACGGGTGATTTTCACGGTAAAAGTGGTTTGCACCACATATGCAGTATATATATATATATATTATATATATATATGTGTGTGTATGGTGTATGTGTATGTGTATGTGTGTATGTGTATGTGTGTGTATATATATATATATATGTATGTGTATGTATGTATGTCCATGTATGCATGATTTACTTGTTCAAAAGGAGCAAAGCTCGGCTTAATTAATCCAGGCAATTCGCCCCAAGTCCCTCTATCATGGACTCATGGTTGTGCATACATGCATAACTTTAATCGAAAAAAACACCACACTCTCAGACGATGTACTGAAAAAGTGGAAATCATGCTCTGGAGACGGCTTGGATTCAGGGCAGGCTTCATCAATACTAGACATGGTAGCGTGCTATTGCACGCCGTGCTGTGTGGATATAAAAATAGAGACGGGATGTAGGTAAGGTAGTAAAGATGTATATAAGTGTTAAGGCAAATATACGCACAGGTGAAGCATTGGCTGTGTGGAGAAGGTGATTACGGTGTCCATAGGGTGACAGGTGTGGTTAGCTCGGTGATAACGTGTGGTTGGTTATGTTACGTAAGGTCAGCGTATTGGCGTGAGTTTTGTGCGCGTATCCACCATGTTAACAAAAGAGGTGTGTGTGCGGATGTGCGTTATAGCAACTAAGCTGAGTTGCGCGCGATGCCGCGCTGGTGAGAAAATCTGACCCAAATTTTTCTGCAAAAAACACGCAATTCCAGTCTATTGTGTCGAAAGAACCGGCGCCCGTGTCGAATTTGCGGAATTACGAGGTATTTTTTGCAAAATAACTGGCGAAAGGACTTGTTCGTGATCTGTAGAAATATCTCTTTCAACGAATTACCTGGAAAATATTAGAGACCGAGCTGGAAAACCGAGGTGGAAAAATAGTCCAGAGGAAAAACAGCGAAAAATTATCAGAGACGACAACCTTCTTTTATCGAGCCTAATACTCTACGCGTTCACCGAGTAATAATACATGTTTAAAAAAATATCAGAGATCGAGATGGAAAAGCGAGCCGGGGAAAGAGTCTAGAGATAGATCTGCACACATATTTCTAGTGACGAAAACATTTTTCCCGGGTAAAACGGAGAAAGGACCTAGAAGTAAGGAGTAAGGGTCTATTTGTTATGTTTTGGACCTGTCCGCTATCCTGAAAAATTAGAAAAGGGCTTGCTCGCGATTTGAATATAACGGGACCCATTTTCTGTAAAACAGCGCACGAGTGACCAAACGTGATTCGCAAAAAATATCTTCCCCTCACAAAAAATCGCGAAGGACCTATTCGTAATCTCGAGGGATCTATCCGTAATTCAAAAAAACTGAGAGGCTTTTTCGCAAATATGCCTAGGGGGACATGTGGCTTCAGTCTTCATCCGGCTATCCCAGGTGACATCATATGTGTTATATTAGCCCACGTCGATCGCCTCAACCCGATTGGAGCTGTCTCCAAATAGTAGCACCATGCTTCATTTTTCTAAAAAAAAAAATCTTGGACGAGCATCGTGCTATCCTTCGTGCATGTCTACACTCCTTCTATCTGTGCCATAATTCGTAACACACGCATATCCCTATTTCTAACCTAACCCATGTGGCCATGTCCTGAAAGTCGTACATACCGGCAAGTGAAGCCTAGCTAGCTGGCTATGTGGCAAGTATACGGAGAATCCAAGGCGTGCAACTTACCAGCGTCTACTTGCCAGGCGCGCACTTCATGCAGTACACACGCCAAACTTCTCTTTACGATCGAACCAGAATTCACGCAAAAAAAGCAGGAGCTCGCTATCGGCGATGGTTCGGTATACCGTCTTCAAACGCCAAAAGGCTACCTTTGTAGCCTTAACATCACAACTTGCAAGCACTGCACCTATCTTGGGACTGTGCACTGTTCACTATAGCTAGCACTCCGGCAACTTTGCCAGAGGGATTGTGACAAGTACTGGTCCAACCATCTGAATTCTTAAACTTCCAACCATCTGAATTCTTAAACCTGTCTGCCTACCACCAGTGATGACCAGGCCTGAAGGTTGCATACAGGCTGATACAAGCATTCATGCACGACTCTAATATTCTAAAGCAGCGGCGAAACATGAAATTTTTCGCTAGGGTACGTATTTTACATGTACAACTCTACATTCTTTTACAATTATTTCATAACATTGTAAATCCAATACATATATTTGAAATTTGTTAAAAGCATAATATAAATAGTTTCAAGGTTTTAAAAATCTTAAATTACCAAAATCAAAACCAATTCAATAAACAAATGTAGCATATTAAAAAGATAATTTTATACGACTTTCAAAATTTTGGAGGTGTCGGGAGCCTAGTACCGCCCCTGTTCCAAAGCATCTCAAACCCTTGGCTTTTCATGAGGCTGCACATGTAGGATTAGATACCTAGCCTGGTAAAATGATTATTACATACATACTCAGTTTATGGTGCGTTTGGTAGGGCTCCAGCTCCACCAGATCTGTGGAGTTAGGTATTTCTAGCTCCACCAGATCTGTGAAGTTGGAGCTGTGAGTACATTAAAAGTGTTTAGATGGATTATCTTGTTTACATTTTATATCAAAAATATAAATTTAATTCACTTTATTTTAGCCTACAAGTTTCAGATCTCAGGTGAACCTGAAATCTGGAGCTCTATAAAACAGACCCTTAGTTCCTCATCTAAGCTTAGATCTACTACAATTCTTAGGCAATTGCTTCGTTCGTTGCCCATTTTGTGCCATATGTCTCACGTGTCATGGGCTCAATTTTTTGCTAAATTTTACTATACTTATGACACTAAATTTTATTGTTACAAAAATGCAGTAAACCATGCATACTTTGATGAAGATTAGTTATGACAAAATTGACTTCAAACCAAATAGGCCGTAAAACCTGGGTTAATTCCTGGCCAATGCATCGATTGGGAGATTAGATGTGCGCTAGCAGCATATATAGGTGCTGTTCTTTTCGGCCGTAACCATCGACGATTGATCCCCCACTAACCTCGCGGCCTTTTCAGCTTTTGCGAGTGCTCCTCCCTCCCCCGTCACCACATATCACCACCACCCTCCAGCTGTGCTTTTCACCTTTTAAGAGCTAAGACCCTGTCCAAATTCTTATACTCGTGTTTGTTTTGTTACGACCTACGAGTGAGATCGATCCCGTGTGTATACAATATGATGCTTGCGATCTAGCACTCCGAGATGTTGTCGAGGCAGTGAACCAGACCACAAAATCGAGAGAGAGAGAGAGAGAGAGAGAGAGAGAGAGACAGATGCATATATAAACTTGTGGCTGAATAGCCTAAGGGCAGGAGGCAGGAGCAGAAGGCTTCTTGCCATGTGAGCGCGCGATCTTGGAGCAGAGAGGCCAAAAGGCAACCTGATTTCTTGGCACTCCCCCGTGCGCTCGTGTGTTAGCGATCTCTCTCCTAGCGATGTGGGGTGTTCTGTCTCTTGTCCGGCAAGGCCTGTGGCGGCGGCGGCGGCCGCGGACCACGCGGGTGGTTGACGAGAGCGCGCTCGGGCATGACGCTGCGGGAGACGCCGGCGCGAACGCGACGACCATCGGCGAGACGCGCGCCGCGGGGCCCAGCAGCGGGCTGGCCAGGGCGCTCCGGGCGATGGCGTGCACCGTCCGTCTCGACGGCGAGGACCTCTGCGGCGCGGAGGAGGCGTGGGCGGCGAGCGGGTGGCGGCCGCGCGCCGACGAGGTCAACCACCTCATGGTGCACGAGAGCATGCGCTATGCCATCTTCGCCTAGGCCTACGTACGTACGTACGCCTCGTGTACGTGTTGATGATACATGTAATCATGCATGTATCCATTGTTACGGTTATGCATGACTGTATACCGAGTCTTGATCGAGATAGTATGGTATATCCGCATATGGTAGCTAGATTAATGTATAGAGTGGTAGTAATCTGTGCACACGTAGGATATATACTACTTTTACCGTTGCAATGGATGTGTGTTCTTGCTTTACTTGCACTCTCGAGTCTTGACATAGGTCGGCTAGATAAATTCTGCATTTATGCTTGCTGCTTTGGCCCTTTTTTCACTTTCTGTTTCTTCGAAAATTTGAGGGTAATGGAGTTTTGGTGTGGTTAATTTTGTGCATATATATGTTGACACTGTCAGATCACTTGATTTGTACTTGGAAAAACTCGAATAGCCTGTATGCAAAAGTAGAAAGCAAATATTTGTTGGATTATCGGCTGGGTCGATGTACTTCAGTTCTTCTGGAAGAAACAGGATAGGACATGAATGTGAAACATGCACCCTAAAGCATGTGTACCGATGATATCTTTGTAAATTCAGACGACTAACTGATAACCGTTGCTTGGATTTGCGTGCGTGGTTCCTGAATGGAAGGGAGCTGGGTTTTCAACCATCAGATCAGAAAAAGAAAAATGATAGTCCAAAGTTCTGTTCGGATGAATTGGTAATTTTTTTAGAAGGTTTTGGAATTTAGTATAAATTTAAACTAGATCTTAAAACATTTCAATGAAACACCCCTAATCCAAACACCTCCAAAGGATCTAAAGGGGAGAAATCTCCTCTCTGTTTATTCAACATGATCAGTCTAGCTAGATCAAGTGTCTATCTTTCATTGAGCAAGCCGTCCTCCCGGCGATCGCCGTGTGTGCATGCAGCAACGGAGCGCGGCCGAGTTGGAAACGGCTCTGCCTGCGCAGCACGCACGCTTCACCAAATCCACATGTACAAGGCATGACTACACCGATCGATCGAGTGTGTGGTCGGCATACCAACTCAACTCGTCCCTGTTCAACACAGTTGCTCTGCGATGACGATCATCTCGCAGTCCTGGTCATGGCAGACTTCGCCGAGGATCACACATGGTGGAGTTCACGGCCCTACGGATCTTGACTGATCAAGAGATGACCAAAAATTAATCTCGGTGCCTGGAAAGAAAGAAATAAAGGGGGCCGGCAATGCGTGTACGAGATAAGCGATGGCCAAATGGCCAAGTTGCCGAGCTTTACAGAGGAAAAGATGACGATGGAGTTCACAGGTGAGACGGATCAGGTTCAGAGTAATCGGGATTGTTGACGATGATGGCAGCAAGTACTGTATTTGTGCGGATCGATTAGGCCGTCAGACACACGACGAATTAGGTTGTCTTTGCTGACGGTTGTGATGTCAACTGAGCACTTGCGACAGTGTCTCCTGATTTCACATGATATTAACGGGAACTTTTATTACACTTGGCTGATCTTATTCCAATTTTTTTTTTCTAGGGACTGATCTTATTCCAATTGCAACATATATTTTTTGTAATACCGGCATTTAACTCGATAAAATTGTTTTTATGTGGCTACCATTGGTAAGTCTTAATCGGCATACAGCACTCTTTTTTACAGGTCTACGCCTGCATGTGACCGGCGGGTAATCACTGTGCTTATCGCGAATAGGGCAAGCGATGAGATAGGAACCAAATTTACAGGTCGTGATCGATATCAGGCATCACAAATAGTGCGTACATACCATCCGTGATGCAGTGCCATCCCTGGGCCTTGGCCTTTGGATCGGGAACAAGGATTTGCATTCGATCAGTTCCTGACTTCCTGTCGAGTTGGTGATAGCCCCTTGATCGAGTGAGGTCACGAGCCCGTGAGCTGAGAGCTGACCTCCCAAGGATTACGCAAGTGGAATAAGCAAGTTTGATCTAACATGCAGTATTTAGTTATGTTTTCTCAAATGATGTTTCTACTTCTGCTCAAAGCAACACACCACATTTCTATAGCTATATGTGCCAACTACCATGCACAAGAATCAACTTGACATAGTGAGGGCCTGTATGACATAGCTTCAAATCATGATTCTCTAGCTTCAGCTCCTGATTTTCTATGGAATCGATTCTCTGGTGGAAGTGAATCCTGTCTGAGAAATAGTTATGAACTTGGTGGAGAGATTCATAACTGGGAGGTTGTAAATCAGGTGGGCAGCAGGTTTTTTTAGCTCCCAGGCTACAAGTCAAAAAACATGAATCACTTTCTCGGATCCCTATGTGAAGCTGGTTGATTTTTTCTTGTTTGGTAAAGCTCCTCAGCTTCTTATGAGGAAGCTAAAGCTAAGAGCTCTGCTAAACGCACCCTCACTACTACAAAACAGCACATAGGTGATGCCCTATTTGTGGTGGTTCTTTTGGAACCGTCACAAATACATGTATCAGCGGCGGTTCTATATGAAAATTGGCGGGAGGACCATTTGTGGCGGTTGCATCAAAAAACCGCCACAGATAATACTTAATCTGTGACGGTTTTAAATAAAAACCGCCACTGATAACGGCTGGACTATTTGTGGCGGTTGGTAGATGGAATCACAGATAATACATTTTCAGAGCGGGTTGGTTTTAGAACCGCCATTAATAATGCTTTCTATAAATATCCTGTTGCCCTGTCTGTCATTGGTCATCTTCCTCCCGAGAACAAAACTCAGCTTTTTGATTTCAGATTTTGTTTGGCCAAGATCTTGTGCTTCCACTTCCTAGAATTGTTCCAAAGTGTGTAAAATATGTCTCCTCTCTTCATTTCTAGTGTAAAATTGCCATTAAAAGGTTTATTCCTAACTTAATTAAGGTTTAGGTGCAAGGTCTACATTTAGTTTGTTTTTATTTAGCTAGCAATTTGTAGATGATGAATTTATTACCTTGTTTGTATTAGATTAAGTTCTCTACCTTATTTAGATGATGAATTTTTGGTCAAGCATATGTCAAATATATATATTTACGATTATTGGATATTAATGATAAATAAATTATAGTTAATATGATAGATGGGTGATCATGAAGTTAATTGACTTGCATTTTGAGATGAGAAATTTATTACGTTGCTCTTAGAAGGATATGTATAAAAATTACGTAGTTAATATTTTTTTCTTAGTTACCATTATTTTTTTCGTTAGCGCGTGCATATACATCTTGCTCCATTAGTGCGTATTGTTAGTGAATTTTTATGAAGCATATAAACGCAATTTATGTAATTAAGATTGTTGGATGTGAATGATAAATAAATTTTAGTTAATATGGTAGTTGGGTGATCATGAAATTTGGAGATGAGGAATTTATTATGTTGATCTTAGGAGGATATATATAATTTTTGGTTACGTATGAGTATATATTAAAATTAATTAATTAAGTTTGCAACATTTACTTAGTATTAATGTTGTCCCGTTAGTGGATATTGTTGAATATTCGAATAACAATTTATTTAATTAAGATTTTTGGATATTAATAAATTGCTTAAATTAATGAACTGTAGATGGACCGGAGATGGATGTACGATGGGAACCGTTGCAGCCAAGAATATATCGACGGTGTATCTGTTTTTCTAAGGGCAGCCGAGGAGAACAGCTTGCAAAAGAAGACGGAGTACATACACTGTCCATGCATTGATTGCAAGAATGAGAAGATGTTTTCGAACAAAAACCATATCCATTTGCACTTGATCCGGAGGGGTTTTGTACCTGGCTATACAAGTTGGACAAGGCACGGTGAAGAGGAGATCATACTTCAACGTGGTAACGTCGACGACGACGGAGCCGGCAATGTGGCAGCTGACATCAGTTATGGATCCGATGAGGATAGGTTGGTCGTCGATGACGACAATAGTCTGGCTCAAATGTTGCGCGATGCAGAAGACAACTACACTAGTAAGAGAGAGTTTAATCAATTCAAGGGTTTGATGGAGGATTCGGAGAAACCTTTGTTCCCGGGTTGTAAGGAGGAATACACAAAGTTGCACACGGTGCTCTCGCTGCTGAAATTGAAGGCAACCAATGGTTGGTCCGACAAGAGTTTCACGGCGTTGTTACATCTCTTAGCGGACATACTGCCTAAGGGAAACGTGTTGCCTAAAACCACGTATCTAGCTAAGAAGGTTGTATGTCCCTTGGGATTGGAAGTAGAAAGAATACATGCTTGTCCAAACGACTGTATACTCTATCGCAAAGACTATGCAGACATTCTTGTATGTCCGGTGTGCAAAGCGTCGCGATACAAGCGTAAGGGCGATGACAGCGAAGCTATCGAGGTGAAGAAAGGAGCTCCCGCAAAAGTGGTGTGGTATTTGCTAGTAATACCTCGTTTGAAGCGTTTATTTGGAAACAAAAAGCATGCCAAATTGATGCGATGGCACTCAGAAGACCGTAAGAGGGATGGAAAATCGAGACACCGTCGATTACGCCAATGGAGAACCATCGATAGACTCTTCAGGAGAACTTCGAAATGGGCGAGGAATGTAAGGTTTGGCTTGAGTACGGATGGAATGAATCCTTTCGGTAACATAAGCAGCATTCATAGCACTTGGCCCGTGACTCTGTGTATATACAACCTTCCACTCTGGTTGTGTATGAAGCGAAAGTACATTATGATGTCCTTACTTATCCAAGGGCCGAGACAACCTGGCAACGATATTGATGTATACCTAGAACCATTGGTGGAAGATCTTGTGATATTGTGGAGCGAAGGTGTACGGTATGGGACGAGTACAAGCGAGTACTTCACTCTCGCGCATTGTTGTTCGCACCATCAATGATTTTTCTGCGCTTGGTAACTTTGTCCGGCCGTACTATAAAAGGAGCGAAAGCATGCCCCATGCATGGATGAAACCGCTAGTGTGTGGCTCAACAACTCGAGGAAAAGCAGTGTACATGCGTCACGGAGGTTCCTTCACAGAATCATCCGTACCGCAATATGAAGAAACAATTGACGGGATAAAGGAGGACGGTTTAGCTCAAAGGCGTCTTCGTGGGGAAGAGGTGTTTGATATGGTTAGGGATCTTAATGTTGTACTTGGAAAGGAGTCTTGGTAATACATCGCGGTCCCATCGAGAAGACCACGTGGAAGAAGAGATCCATCTTTTGGGACTTACCCTCTTGGAAGGACTTGGAAGTTCGACCTTTGCATCGACGTCATGCATGTAGAGAAGAATGTATGTGACGGCGTGGTTGGTCTTTTTCTTGAATATTCCTAGCAAAATAAAGGATGGATGAAGGCACGAAGGGATCTGGAAGACATGAAAATCGAGCCGAGCTACATCCTCAAGACTTTGGGAAAGGCCGGCTTTACCTTCCCCCTGACTTGCTACACTTTGAGTAAGAAAGAGAAAATGAACTCGCAAGTGCACGCATGGTGTGAAAGTTCCGTCCGGTTACTCGCAAACATCAAGAAACTGGTATCGATGAAAGATTTGAAGTTAGGCGGCATGAAGTCTCATGATTGTCATGTGATGATGACACAAATGCTCCTGTTGCAATTAGAGGTGTTTTGCGACAAGGTCCGAGAGGCAATCACGAGGTTGTGTTCCTTCTTCAACACGATTTCACGAAGGTCATCGATCCCGTTGGACTTTATGAACTTGGTGATGTGGTAAAGACTCGTGCGGTGGAGATGTATTTTCCCCATCATTTTTGATATCATGGTTCATCTCATTGTTCACCTTGTCAATGAGATAAATATTTCTTGACCCGTATTCTGCATCGGATGTACCCATTTGAAAGGTATATGGGTGTTCTAAAGAAATATGTACGTAATCGATCTCGTAGGAAGGCTCAATTGTAGAAGGTTATGCAACCGAGGAGGTTATTGAGTTACGTGGTCGATTACATGGAGGAGGTCGAACCGGTAGGAGTGCCTATATCTCGCCATGAGGGTAGGCTAGGTGGGAAAGGTGTAATAGGAAAGAAATCTACAAATTCTTACGATAATATTTTGTTCGAACAAGCCTATTTCACGAGATTACAACAAATACTTGAGGTGTGCCCGTATATGGACATACACAAGGGTAAGCTAAGGAGGAAAACCGAGGAAAGTCGAGATTTGGATAACAAAAGAGCACAATCGTTTGTTCGGTCATTGGTTCGAGGAGCACATGTCCGGTGAAGAAGCGAGTGTTACATTGAGTGGTTGGCAAAAGGGCCTTGGTACAATCACGACATGGCAAGGATATGACATCAATGGATATCTGATTTACACGAGAGCTCGGGATAGCAAGAGCACTTACCAAAAGCATGGTGTCGTATAGATGCCTCACGACAACACAAGCGATCTGAAGAGCATCTACTACGGGTTCATAGAGGAGATTTGGGAGCCGGACTCTGCATTTTCAAGATCCGGTGTTTCGATGTCATTGGGTGCGACTCGAATGGTGTCAAGGTGGACAAGTACGGCTTTACTCTGTGGACATCGAACATGTCGGATCTGAGATGAACCATTCGTACTTGCGAATCAAGTAGCACAAGTATTCTACATAATCGACCCGGCAGATAAGAAGCGCCATGTAGTTCTGCAAGGAAAAAGAAGGATCGTTGGAGTTGAGAATGTCGTGGATGAGGAAGAGTACAACAAGTTTGATGAGTTGCCTCCTTTCGCATGCGACAGCATCAAGCCCGAGGAAGAAACCACTCAAGAAGTTACCTATCATCGCGATGATCACAACGAAGGCCAAATTGTGAAAGAAAATAATTAGCTAGGAGTAATGGCAACATGTAAGCCATTTGTATGGAGTAATGGAAATGTGATGTAAGAAATGTACATTTACGTGGAATTAATAGGAAATAAATATGCATGATTTTGATGAGAAAACTTCGAAACTTCGAAATCTCGACGAGGCGATGGTGGAGTCTTGTTCAATTGAATTCAGGTTTCTATGGCTTCTTAGGAAATGTAGTAGCTTGAATAATTCTATTTACTCATTTTTATGTGCTCTAGGATATAAACATTTAAATGCTTGTAGGACTTATGTTATACATTCTTCATATGTATTAATGTATGGAAGAAAAAAATCATGTATTGTCATATGCAACATGGTTTATTATGATTTCTGCAGTTTGTAGAGTTATGCATGCTTCCTGGAGTTTAATATGATTGTCATCTGTATCTATGGTGTGGGAGGGAGTATCTGTGGCGGTTAAGAACAATAACCGTCACAGGGGAGAGCTAGATTGCGAAGAGGTTCGGCTTACGTTTAGCTCGTCCGCTGGGGGTGAACGCAAAACCCCGCGTCACTTAGACTTAGAGCGAATGCGCCGCGCACGAAGGTCGTGTTCGAAAAGAGAAGGAGCCGCCGAAAAAGAAAAGTAGCAACACAAGTGGAAGCAGATATAAAAGGGCAAAAATGAAAGACCAGCTTTTATTGAAATGTGAGGCATAGAGGTTACACATAGAACTTTCGAAACTGATCTATGTTCCACGAGCTAGAGAGCTCTCTGCCATCGGGCATCGCTAGCCGGTAAGCCCCCGTGCGATCTGTTGAAACAACTCTATAGGGGCCCTCCCACCGCGGGGATAACTTGTTGGTGCTGGACGAGCTCTGAATCCGCCTCAGGGCTAGGTCCCCAACAAGGAGCTTCCTAGGTCGTACCGACCGAGACGCATGTCTGCGAAGAGCTTGCAGGCGGTCGTTGATCGTGTGAAGGCACGGCATCTTACTTCTTCTGCGAGGGTGAGGTCGAGGACCGTTCGTGCTCAAGTCGACTTGGTCGACCAAAGCGACCTGGCAGAGCCAGCGTGACCTCGGGAGGCGGGGCGGCCCGTGATCAACACGAGTGGAAGGGCGTGGACCTGTGGCTCGGCTTGTCGTGGTGCGAATAGACCATAGGGCGGTGGGAAGTTCGTCGCCCGAGCCTTGCCGTGTCGGTCGAGCTCATCGCAACTCGTTTTTTACATACTGGACAATTTGCCGTTAGCGCTCTGCTGCTCCGTTGCTTTGGGGTGAGCCACCGGCGAAGCATATTTGATGCCGAGTTCTCGCAAAACTCCCGTGACCACGAACAAGCGGAAGAAACGAATCGCCGCCGCGGCGATTATGGTCGAGACCGGTTGACCTCTATCCACTTGGTGAAGGTGTCGACAACGACGAACAGAACTTCTTCCCCGATTGCACGAGGACAAGGGCGAGGATGTCGGCCCCATGTCGAGAAGGGCCAGCGGCGGAATGGTGCGGAGCGCGTGGCGCGGTGATGCGACTTTCGGGCGTGGAATCGCATGCTCGGCGGTGCGGACGATATCCCGAGCATCTGAAGCGCCAAGGCCAATAGTACCCATGTGGAAGGCCTTGCCGACCATTGTCTGTCTGAAGAGTCGCCTACGAGGCTGAGTGAATGTCATGTAGGAGGTACTTACCCTCCTCCGTGGAGATGCACCGCGTCGGGATCTGGAAACATTTAAATCGTAGAGCTTTCCCTCGACGAGCGTGTATAGACTCGCCCGGCGCTTGATCCGGCTCCTCTCGGCAGGGTCGGGTGGCATGTCGCCCCGGGCAAGGAAACTGTGGATGGCCTCGGCCCAGGAGGGGATACCCCCGACCACAGCGAGCACGACCTCTTGGTCGGAGATCGATGGGGCCGCCAGTGTCTCCAGGATGACATCGGGTGGGATATCGTCGTCGGAGGAGCCGAGCTTGGAGAGGAAGTCCGCGCTGGAGTTGTCTCTCCTGGGGATGTGCTTGATCTCCAAGTTCTGGAACCACTTCTCCATCTTGCGCACCTCGGCGAGGTACTTTGCCATCGAGTCCCCCGAGCACTGGTAGTCCTTGTTGAACTGGTTGATGACGAGCTGGGAGTCGCCCTTCACGACCAGGCGGCGCACACCCAAAGCCTTGCAAGCTCGTAAGCCGGCCAGGAGGGCTTCGTACTCCGCCACATTGTTGGTCGCTGGAAAGCCAAAACGAATTACGTACCTCAACTTATCGCTTGGAGGTAAGGATAAGGATCGGCCCGGCGCTTGAAGGACCTCAAGCCGTCGAAGAACATGACCCAGGCTTCTCCTCTTCGTCTTGAAGCTCGGGAGCGGGCTGCGGCGTCTGCCGACCACTGGTCACGCGAGCACTTGCGACTTTATGGTCGTCGTGCCACGACACGACGTCGAACGCCGCCAGCTCCATGGCCCACTTGGCGATTCGCCCGCCACCCTCCGGGTTCCTCAGGATGTCCCCGGGCGGGAAGTTGCTTGGGACGACCACGGAGTGCGCCTGAAAATAGTGCCGGAGCTTCCGCGAAGCCATGAGGAGAGCATACAGCAACCAGTAGCGTGGGTAGCGCTCCTTGGCCGTGCAAGACTCGCCGACGTAATAGATTGGGTCTTCTTTGAGACCCCGTTCCGCCACCAGGGCGGCAGCGAGCAGCGTGGGCGGTGGCGCAGGTAAGCGACAACTTCTCACCAAAGTTGCGGCGTTTAAGGAGAGGCGGGGACGATAGATATACCTTCAGGTCGTCGAAGGATCGCTGCGCCTCTGGAGTCCACTCAAAGCCCCCGTGCTTGCGTAGGGTCCAAAAGAATGGGAGCCCACGCTCGCCAAGCCTCGAAATGAACCTGCTGAGGGCGGCCATGCGGTCGGTGAGGCTTTGCACCTGCTTGATCGAGGTCGGGGGCGCCATCTTCTCGATCGCCTCGATCTTATCCGGGTTTGGACCAACCCCCGAGCCCCCGATCATGTAGCCGAGCACCTTACCGGACGCCGCGCCGAACACGCACTTCTCAGGGTTGAGTTTGATATTGTGCCTGTTCAGGTTAGCAAAGGTTTCCTCGAGGTCACGAACGTGGTTGCCTTCAGAGAGGCTTTTGACTATAATATCGTCCACGTAGACCTCGAGGTTACGCCCGTCTGCGGCTCGAGCGCCCCGATCATCGACATCGAAAAGTGGCCCCGCATTTTGTGAACCGAATGACATGGTCGTAGCAATAGGTGCCAAATGGCGTGATGAAGGCATCTTGCTCTCGTCGTCGACCGCCCGGCTTGATCTGGTGGTATCACGAGTAAGCGTAAAGCTCAACATCCGGCATTTGCGGTGGAGTCGGCGATCTGGTCGATCTTGTGAAGCGGAAGTTGTCGCTTCGCAAGCCGAGTTCAACCCGTATGGTCGGCGCACATTCTCCACTTTCGCCTTTCTTACGAGCGATGACCGGGTTGGCCAGCCACTCAGAGTAATCAATCTCCCGGATGAACCCAGCCTTCAAAAGCTTGTCAAGGTTCTCCTTGATGACTGCGACCTTCTCCGGGGAGAAGCGACGCAGCTTCTGACGTACAGGTCGGGAGCCGGATCCTACCTGCAATTTGTGCTCGATCACCTCCCTCGGGACGCCAGGCATGTCCGCGGGCTCCCAAGCGAATATACCTTTGTTAGCGCGAAGGAAGGTGACGAGCTCGAGTTCCTATTTGGGACTCAGCCCGGTCGAGACGTGGACGCACCTGGTCGGATCACACTCATCGAGCGGCACGGCCTTCGTTGCCCCACTGGGCTGGATTGCCGCCTTCTGGCGGGCGTTCTTTGTCGTCGCCTCCGGACCGCGCTGGGGCAGCATACCTGCAAGAGCCAAGGCCTTGGTCTCGCATCCATGTGCCGCCTGCAGATCGCCCCGCACGGTAATGATGCCGTTGGGGCCAGGCAGCTTCATGCATCGGTGGCCATAGTGGTTGGCGGCCATGAACTTGACCAAGGCGGGCCGTCCGAGGATGGCGTTGTACGGGAGGTCACCCTCGACCACCTCGAAGGTGACCAGTTCGGTGCGGAAGTTGTCCGAGCCGCCGAAGGTGACGGGCAAGACCACCTGCCCCAGGGGAATGGTCGAGCTCCCGAGCACGATCCCGAAGAAGGGAATGGCGACATTCTTGACCTTCGACCGGGGAATCTGCATCCGGTCAAGCGCCCCTGCCTGCAGCAAGTTAAGAGAGATGCCACCGTCGACCATGACGCGACCGACCGCGGTGTTGCTGATGGTCGGGGTCACGACCAAGGCGGTCTTCAGGTCTCGGGCCATACCTGGGAGAGCGTCCTCTGGAGAGAAGGTGATGGTGGCCCGACCCACTTGCGTGGTTGCTCGATGGGCTTCAATGGCGACACAGTAGATGGTCCGCACGGCGGCCTTGACTGTAACATTCCAATTTTTGAATTCATTGTGCTCGAATTTCAAAATCCGAACTCGTGAAATCTATTCGAATTAATACCAGCTTAAATTGAATTTCTTAAAGTCAACAAGGATTTAATTTGAATAGTTTATACCTCAAATTAATTATTTCTTATTTTATTTGGGTTCCTGGTATTTCATTTTATTTTTCTGAATTTTTGGAGATTTTTTCGAATTTATTTGCTATTTATTGGAATTATTTGGAGTTTATTCGGAATTCTGATATTTATTCGGAAATTTTATTTAAATTCTTTTTCCCCGGGTGGGCCGACTTCACTGTTCATCCGGCGGCCCATCACTGTGCTCCGCACCCTCAGCCCACCAAACCAAAACCCTAAACCTTGCGAATCCTCAGCCGTCGATCGTCCATCCCACGGCCATGAATCGCGCCGCCACATCAGAACAAAAACCCTAACCCTAATACCCTTTCGCTCCACCGTCCGATTCCGATCCTACGGCTCTCGTTCGTCCACGTCGCCCGAGCTGCGCCGCCGCCCGTGCAAGCCTCAGCCGCCCGACCAACTTTGATTTCCGTGTTGATTCTCGCCTCCCGAGGGTATTTAAGCACTATAGCCGCCGTCTCTAGGGTTTGTCACACCGCGCCGCTCAGTTTTCCCTAGACCTCATCTGTTGGGGTACCTTCAGCACGGAGAACTTGCTCACCGAAGTGTCTCCGCCGCCTCCATCTTCCTCTCCGGTGAGCCGTAGTTGTATTTCTTGGTACCAATGAGTTCGCCTCATCAACATCTACAAGATTCGCTAACTCTTTCACTCGTTCCGTTATTCGACCGTCGGTTGCGACGTTTCTTCCCCAAGTCCGGTGGGTTTCACTGCATCTCGCCGTCGAACTCCCTCTGGCTGTCTTCGTCCCTCCGATCTCTTTTCAACGGTCCGGATCTACGCTGAGTTCTCACCGGTAAGCCAACCCTTCGGTTCATTTCCTTGCCGTCGACTTTTCTTGCGCCATCACCCTCCACGATGACGCCATGTGTGGTACACGTACGCGCCACCTCATTGCCATCTCGGATCTAGTCTCCGAGTGGCCATCGTCGTTAGCACCGAGTGGCGCCGCGTGCCAGCCACGTGGGCGCCATGTCCGCACCAGCACACCGCGTGGCGCCATGTGTTGCCACGTGCCGCCACGTCGCCGTCACCGTTCACCCTAGGTCTGTGTGGCGCGCGTCGGACTGCGCAGCGCGCCACCTCCTCGCCAGAGATCGTGGTGTCGACCACGTCGCCGCGTGTATGCCACGTGTGCCCTAGCATCCCGCGTGTCCGCCACGTATCGGCCATATCAACGCCACCTCACCACGGCAGCGCCGTCATGGGTGTCACTGACACGGGGGTCCCACCGGTCAGCCACAGTGGGATTTCCCATTTTCCCGATTTTTGACGAATTTCCGAATTTCCAGCCAATCACGTAGCAACACGTGTCAGCCTTTTTTATTTTTCCGATTTTCTCTCCCGAGAAACTTCGGAAGCCCCGTTCTCCTCCGTTCGAACTCCGATTCGAACGATTCAAATTTCTAAATTCATCTAAAATCAAGATCTATCTGTTGGTGTCATTTTTATGAATTTTTGAATTTTATTTATTTCTGGCTTTATTTATTGTTGTCTCGATTTGCGTGTTTCGCGTGTAGACGACGCACCGGTGGAGCGAGAAGAGTATCCAGCGGAGGTAACAGTAGCGGAAGAGGGTGAAGGCAAGTCTCCCTTGACCATGTTGAACCCAAATTTATGAAATGCTATTTTGTTTTAAATTATTGCATGCTATTTGAATTATGAATTGTATTTTAATGTCATTTTTAAATGCTTAGATAAATGCCAAATTGTTATAACCACATTGATATTCATGTTGACAACCATTGACACCCTAGAAAAACTAATTACTGTAGTTAATGGTAATTAATCTTGCTATGGGAACGGTAGAAAATGCTTAGCCATGCTTAATCACATCGGTACCTTACCATTATGGAAATGATTTCATTCTTGATTCAAAAGGAATTGTGAAACTAATGGCAATTGGTGTTGCCGGTATTAATTTGAAATTAAAAGTGAAAAATGATTTAGGCAAGGCGGATTGGTTGGATGGTCAGTGCGGGATGCACAAAATTTTTGGAATGTGATTATGCGCCCTAGTCAATTAAGGACCGATCGTGTGTCACCATGGGCCATGCTATCTGATACAACCACATGTCTATATGGGTACGACCGCTAAGTAATTTGCATGTATCGTTATTTGACTTCGCCAGTGGGCTGTGCGGGTTTGTCAGGATGACACTTGCAAGGCGCAAGAAGGGGCTTCTGGACTGGGCGGGTAGCCCTACCAGCGGTGAAACCTTAGCGGGTGAAGTCGGTAGCGGTATATGCATTGTAAAGGCCTTGTCATGATCTCCCTGCCGGCACACCAAAGGAAGTGTGTCAATAGCTTGGCGCAAAGGATTGATCATGTCGTGTGGGTAAAGTGTACCACTCTGCAGAGTCTTAAAACTACTTAAGTAGCCGTGCCTACGGACAAGAACAAGCGTGGGCAGCTTTCACATAGTAGATTTTACGGTTTTGGTTTTAAATGGAAAAATGATGATTTGGTTTGAAATGAAAATGTGGTTGGGAATCATGAATGCTAGAGCTCCGGAATTTTAGTTTGGCGGCTAGAGCCAACCAGTAGTTGGAACACGAAAATTGTTATATTTCAAGTTTAATTAATTATGCTATTTACATTTTATTAAATTACGCTTTATGAAATTATTACTTGTATTCAAATTTCAATTTAAGCTTTATGCAAATGAACCATATTATGCCTTCCTTTGTTTAAGCCATGCATTTAGTTACTTGCATTAAGTTTAGAGACTTGCAGTATGTTGCATACTCACCCTCGCTTTTTTATTGCGGGTGCTTATTCCATAAGCGAGATGATGGGAGAAGGGTGAACAAAGAGCACTGTGATCCACCGATTCGACATTTGTCTTTGGAGACTTTGAGGAGGAGGACGACTCGATCTTCTAGGGAGCGTGCCCTTTCGGTTGCTGTGGGCTAAGCGATTGGCTCTTTTGTTCTACATTTCATTGCTACTTTTACACTTGGTAGTAAGGCTTCATACTTGTAATAATGTGATGATGTTGTTACACTCTTTTGCTTATCTTGTTATGAACTTTATGATATGTCGTGCTATCATCATTGTATCTTTGTGTCGCTTAGTTGTTCTGGACTAAGCGGTTGAAACAGAGAGGGTTGGATTTGTAATCCGGTCCCCACATTGACCTCACGCTGATGCAGTAGGCCGGCGAGCCACCGAAGATGACATCGATCCGGGCTCGCCTTCTTGGAACTCCAAATCGTGGTCGCCGTGTTCGCGTCTGCGGCATTTACCTGTCGGTGGCCGGGTCGCCGCCCTTCGGAGCACAGCATCTCACCCCGCCCATCGTAGAAAGCATCCAGCTTATTTTGCCAAGCTCTGCAGGCCCGCAGGTCGTGGCAGCCGCCCTGTGGAATAGGCAAAACTTGGCTTCGTCATACCTGTCGCCCTCGGCCCCCTGCGGCCGAGCATCGTCATGGGACCAGTCGTTAGCCCTCCTGCTGAAATTTGGTTCTTCGCCTGGTGAGGTCGAGGCCGACCTTGGCGAGGCTTAGAGTCCTCTCGAGGTTGACCTCGGACCTCGAGGACCTCGCGCTGGCCATCCGCCGAAACGATCACCCGCGGTAGGCCTCCGCCGCCCCTGCGATCGCACTTCCGCTTCTTGGAGGAGGTGCCGTGGTCGGCGCCCCTGGAGCTGGACGGGCCGGCTTCTGTTTGGTTTAGACCAAGCTTACCTTGGTCGTAGTCGCGTTTCCAGCGGACGGCGTTATCCGCGTCCGCGTACCGTTCCGCCATGCGGAAAAGCTTGTTGATGCTGAGCCTCGATGTGATCTCCAGGTCCTCGGTGAGGCGTCGATCACGGACCCCGAACTTGAAGGCCTTGATAACGGCCTCGTCAGAGATGCTCGGGATCAGGTTCCTCGTGCGGATAAATCGCCGCACAAAATCGCGTAGCGGCTCGTTCTTGCCCTGGATGACACGGTCTAGGTCCTTCTCCCTACCCGGCCGCTCGTAACAACTCTGAAAGTTGGAGCGAAGGGCGCTCTGGATTTGGCGCCACGACCTGAAGGAGCCGGGCTTCTGGTTAAAAAGCCAGGTCCTCGCGGCCCCGTCCAGCACGGTCGGGAGGTAGTTTGCCATCACGAGCTCGTCCCCCCCGGCCGCCAAGATAGCGGTCGAGTAGATGGACAAGAACTCGTCAGGGTTCTTGGTCCGTCGAGCGCTTCGATCGTAGCTGGCTTGAACCGAGCCGCCACCGCGACACGCACGAAGGCCGTCGAGTCGCCATGCGACCATAGGTCGGCGGTGCACGCCGGTCGTGGTCGTCGCCGACAAGATCTTTCGCTGCCGGATTCGAATCGAGGCTTGTTCGGCGCCCGACCTGCGGTGGAACGCCCGTGGTGCCGCACGGAATCACTGGTTGGTAATGCGTGGCGGTCTGGACCCTCTGGCGCTGGCGGAATGTCGAGAAAGGTCCGCAGACTTGCCGCCGATTGACTTCGGTGTGGTGCAGCTCGGGCCTATCTCACTGGCGCGGTGCCGTGAGGCGCCCGTCGTCTGCGTCAAAGCCTCATCGAGCCCGTTGCTCGGGGGCTAGCTCCTGTGCAGGAGGCGTCCGGTGCGGGTGACGGCGTGACGTGTTATCAATACTTCTCTAGGAGCGGGTCCCGAGTCTCGGCCGGTCTTGCGGAGGTACAACCTCGATCGCGGCCGTCGAGTTCTTCGGCGAGGCTCGGCCAAAGACTCGACCGCTTCTATCGGGTCGGCCATGACCCGAGCGATAAGCGCGAGGCGCTCCGGTGGGAGGAGCACAGGCGACCGAAGAGCGTCTAGCCTTCTCTCGGGCCTCTGGAGAGCGGTTATAAGCAGTTGATGGCAACTGGACCATCCGGCGGCGTCTTTAGAGTCTGCGGGTCACGGTCATCCGCTCCTCCTCGGCGCCTTGGCGTCGCCATCAAAACGTCTTTGAGCGGCGCGGCGGCGGAAACAGGACACGGAGTCGGTCGTGTCGAGGAAAATCCGTCGATGAAGTGCGCCATGCTCCTAGGATTCTGGTGTAGTTCCTGCGAAAGAGCAAAACAATCGGGCCCCACGGTGGGCGCCAGCTTTCGACGATCGGGATCGCCAACCGCAAAAAGTGAGGTGGGGGTCAGTGTATTATGGGACCCTTGATGCGTTTCGCTCAAACGAAGGAAGAAAGCGATCGTGGTGATGGTCGGAGCAAGACGACAACGAGCACGAGACAAGGGTTTATACTGATTCGAGCCCCTGTGAAGGTAATAGCTCTACTCCAGTCGCCTTGCGACGGTGATTCTTGTTATATTTGTGTACAGAGAGGTGCTTACAACTCAAAGCAGTAGTGATGACTCTAACTCGAGGTGTAGTGTGAGTGTGTGTTGTCTTCGTTGTCCTTGAACTGCGCGTCTTGGCCTTTATACCTCCTTTACATGCAACTACCGGGCGAGATCCTCGGAAGTGGCCTTTATGCACGTTGAGGGCGACGAATGCTTGCCGGACTTCTGCGCACTCTGTGTCATCCCTCGACCAGCGCCTTGGTAATCACGGTCAAATGCCGATCCGAAATCAAGGCGGACTAGGACTTGAGCGTGACCCCCGAGCTCAAAGTCGCTGAGTCGAGCTCGAGCCCATCTGCGCTCTAGGTCGGCGCCTCGGTATGCACCAGTTCGTGGTCGGGGCCTCACGAGCTTGGGGGATCCGTTGACCGCGCGCCGGCCGGTCAAGGAGCATCCAGCCCTCGTCAGTACGTTTGTCTTCTTGAGGAACACATGTACACACATGCGAGTGGCACTTCTAAATATTTCATGTGTTTGCCTTACATGGTTATTTTTTCATATGAAGTTATTTCATGTGTTTGTAATAGTTTGATAAACTAACCAAGTGAAAAAATTACTTGGTTACTTTGATAAACTAACCAAGTGAAAAATGTTGAATCTTGCCATATAGCTTCGCAAGTTCAATGTCGATTCGTGTTTTGCGAGAACATTTCATGAAATAGATAATTATCGGCAATGACCGCGGGGAGGAACCAACCGCTTCTGGCTGTAAGCACGTGTTTCATGTTTAGATGTCTATCATCATTTTTTACGTAAATGATTTTGATCTTCTTGTTCAACACTTGAAATGGTTAGTCTTGATAGTTCTACAACCTTTTCATTGTATTGAAGGTTCCATGAGCACCTAGGGAAGAAAGGTATCGATGGGTTCATCAATGTAGATTATAAGAATAAAACTCGTCTATTGAGGTGAGTCCTTTCACAGGATTTTCTTTTTAATTTTTAACCTCAATGTGCATATATAACTTCGAAGTGATGGCCGTTATCCGGGCATCATCACTACTTACTGCTCGTGTTTGATTCGCATCTCTCTCCCTCTTGTGTGTTCATTTCATTTCTTTCTTGTGTTCATTTTAACACGACCCACTAGCGAAAGCATCAAGAGTATAGCTACTTTCTTTGCACAATTTTATGCTTAACTAACAAGAACACTTGATCTTCACATGCATTTACGACTTTGAACTCTCGACACTATAGTCATGTGAATTTTGTACTCAACTCTCCTTTTTGTTGCTATGCTCTTTTGTCTAGTTATGAACACTTAGCTCCACTTATTTGATCGAAAAAAGCTACACCGATCGATCTGCCTTGCTTTTAGGAAATATCCTCTCCTTTATCTATGAAAGTTTATGTGTGGTCTTCATTACTGTGTTCTCGTGGTTAAGACTCCTCAAGTTGTCCTATATGCTCTTGCAAAGTATTGTCTCGAAAGGTGTTGCTCAAAAGATCTGAGTCCACTTCTCACTCTTTCTAATTAATCTACTAAGTGCTATGCAAGACCATGCATTCTTTGGAATTCTCCTTCTTTTGTTGAACTAATCATACTCATAATAAGAACTTCTAATTAGAGAATGAAACTATTTTTCTCGATGAAGCAAAAGAAACAGTTGTTATCAAATTGAAGCATGTGGGATAAGTAGTTACTTTAGAAGGGACCAAAAGCAGTTAGCAGTACATGTTATTTCGAATTATATTCTTTAGTCTACAACAACTGCACATACTAATATGTATGCTCTAATTTCAATATATCACTTATTTACCTACTTTTGTCTTTTCCCTTTACTCATATACTTATGTGGTGTATGGTCTTTGATGCAATGACGTAACCGGCTAAGTCTGTGTTCCTTCGTCTGTTAGCGCCGATCATTGAGAGGGTCTGCGCCTTCCGCTTTTTTAGTTCTAGGTGAGTTGGTTTGTTGTTGCTTCCATTATTTTTCCCTAGCATTTGTTTGTATTGATCTTATGTGCTTTCCCATTTTATCGCCGTAGCCTTCGAATTATCTTGTCTTTCTGCTTGGTAATGTAGGCCACTTTTACGAGAGCTATTTATTCTGTGCTTGTGCCATTCGTGTGCTTATCATCGTACTGTTTAAGCCTTTGTGTGTGTCTTGTGCGCTTATGTTTGGATTAGTACGACTTTGTGATGCTTTAGTTGGTTCAGTTAATTTCTCGCCATCTAGCTGTATTGATCTTTTGTGTTTCTTCCGTTTGGTGGTGTGCTTTGGTTGCTTCAGATTATTTCCTCTACCATCTAGTAGGCGAAATCACCCCTACCGCAACCTATTCCCCCATTCCGGCGCATCATGGTTGAAGCCCTCCACGCCTTGGTCGGTGAGGCCTTTGAGCCCTATCTATATCTATGCTTGCTTTTTTGTTAATCCGAGACGGGCTAATCATTGAGATTTTGTGAGAACGTTTCAATTGGTCTTTGCCGCTATATGTAGTTGTAATCATGTAATTATCGATTCTGTCTTTCTTTGTTGAGAGTGATTCTGTTTGGTTTAGTTGGTATTTATGCCAAGTGGTGTTGTGGTCGACATATATATTTGGTAATTCATCTTATGGCATTTCCAATAACAGAGGGCATGGCTAGCACTGCCTGTGGCTAGCCACAAATACCAGTTTTTTATTTTCCTGTCTCGGACTATCAGTGACGGTTCTAGCCAAAAACCGTCACTGCTAGTGCTAGTTCAGTGACGGTTTTTGGCTAGAACCGTCACTGATATCAGGGTTATCAATGACGGTTCTAGCCAAGAACCGTCACTGATAGTGCTAGTTGATGGCGGTTTTGGCTAGAACCATCGATCTCGAGGTTATCGATGGCGGTTCTATCCAAAAACCGTCACTGATAATGTTATCTGTGGCGGTTCTAGAACCGTCACTGATAATCCTCGATTATCAGTGGCACTAAATCCGTGGCGGTTCGAAAACCGTCACTGATGGCAGTTTCGAACCACCACTGATGACCTTTTTCAAGGTAGTGCCTGAACCGTATCGCCGACTCCAATATATACTCCACACACTCCTTCCATTTTACAGTACCATTGTCCAAACTTCAATGAAAAATACAAGGCATAAACCACCTAGGCATCAGAGGTTCATAGCACTACACATTAGTCCACTCAACATTATATCCTCATAATCTAGTAAAAGAAGCTAACCACCACGCGTGAATAAGAAAACTACAACAACGCATATCAATCGCGATCTAAACTCATCTGAACATAACAACAGGAAGCCTATGACCTGCACTACAAATATCTGAGCGCCAAGAACGAGCATTTTGGAGAAGCTGTCACCTTAAGGCACTTGTAGCGATCGCTTTGGGGCCTCTTGAACTGCTTGACCCGCTTCTTCACGTTGCTCTTCATTACCAGTGGTAGGTCCATCTCTTCTGATCTGCCACCAAAAACAACACGCATTAGCTAGAATCAAATCAGAAAGATCAAATCAGGCGAGAAAATGAGGTGGAAAATATGTTACAAGATGCTTGATACCTTTGAAAGCTCACAACCCTAACCCTAACACAGAGCGAGAAGGAGAAAGAATGGTGTGATGGCGGTGGTGTTGGATTGCAAGGGGACGCGCGCATTATATCCTCTCCAAACCCTAGATAAGTAGGCCCTATGGGCTAATAAACTAAAGGCATTGGTCTTCTTCATCATTGAGCCCGCCTCCACCTTAAAGTCATGAGAAATCGCGGTGTGGACGTAGCCTAGGCGAGCCATGCCGGCGTTCGCCACCGTTGTCGTCCTGTGACCTCCAAGGATGCCTACTTTGCGGCGGTCCACCACCTCTCCACGATCGTGCGGCACGACTTCTATCTGGAGGCTGGAGCACACCCTGAACCTCCTCCACCTCCTGTCTCCCTTCCCACCGAACCTCGTGCTCTGGGTCATTCGCTCTGCCGTGCCCACAGAGCCCCTCCACGTCACACGCTTCCTCTCCTGGCTCCATGGAAAGCCATCCTTCTTCCTCACTGACGCAGCCCTATGAGTGGAAGCGCACGCATGAGGTGGAGGAGCGGCTCGGGCGCGAGGAGGGGGAGGAGTGGTGCAGGCGCAAGGAGGCAAAGGGACAGCTCAGGGAAGCAGAGGGGCGGCGCGGTGCGAGGAGGTGGAGGGAGAGAGGAGTTCGGTAGTTGGAAGGAGGGGAACGCATGACGTGTCCATGGGACAGCAAGTGATACCTCTTTTAGTCGATCGATCGATCTTGAATTATAGCTGTCGACGATCGGGATCGCTAGATCACAAAAGTGTCTGAGGGTTGATCGTGAATCGGGACCGGGTGACCGCTCGCCACGAAGAAATGGATTCGTTGTTACGTGGCGGAGGAAAAAAGAAAAGAGGAGACACCAAGAATTATACTGGTTCGAGCCCCTATGACAGGTAATAGCTCTACTCCAGTCTTGCCTAGAGGCAGAGGAATTCACTATGTTTGAGTACAAAGGGCGCTCTCTAGCTCAAGCTTCTGTAGTTTGAGTGTCTATATGTGTTCTGTGTTGCCATGCCCGAGTATGCTTGTCCCAAGGGGGTTTTATGCCCCTCTCAGCCGTTACCGGAAACGGCTGGGAGAGATTCCTGGGAGAGTGGCTTCGTGTGCATTGAAGATGGATCATAACTGTCCCGAATTTGCCGCCCACGTCTGGCTTAACTCCACTATTTAAGGATCTTGGTAACTGCCAGTTGAATGCACGACTTGGATCCCGAGCTTGACCCCTTTGAGCGGAAGCTGATCCTTACCCCCTAGCTCAAGGTCGTAAGGGAGCCGCGCGGTCCACGTCGTGGTCAAAGGCCTCACGGCTCGAGCTCGAGCTAGTGACTTGTTGACTTTTCGTTGACCAGGCAGGGATTTTCCAGTCCCCGACAATGGCGTTACAAATTTACAATCCCAAGTGTTGTGATATTATTATTTAAGTTTGTGAAATTAAAGATAATTTTAAGCTCGAGTTTGTAAACATGTGCTTGAAATGTGTATACTTCGATGAATTAATTTAAACATTTAACCATTGCAAATTCAGAGTGAACATTATTATTTAGATAAGGTTAGTGCTCTTTGCAAATAATTTTTTATCGCAAATTGAGTTTCTGTTGTATCTCACGGACATATGGCTAGTATTCCTCAAATTTGTATTCCACCATCCATAATTTTTTTAACTATCTCATATATGTATTTTTTGGTGCAAGCAACCAAACACACCCCTATTGCTAGCAGCACTCACAGTATACTAAGAGCATCTTCAGCAAGGGCCCCTAAAACAGGGCCCCTATTTTGGATTTAGAGACTCCCCCTATTTTTTGGGGTCCTGTTTTCAGAGCACAAGTCCAGCAACATCCTCTAAATCTCAGCCCCTATTTTACTTTTTCTCCTATTTTGACATATCCGCTATGTATAATCTTCATTTGACACCACTAAAATTCAATCAAAAATATTTGTAATACATAAAACATAAGCATATTAACATTTACAATTTAAAAACATGATATTTAAAATTTAAATTTAAAATTTTCAAAACATGCTAAATAGAAAAATAGAAACTCCAAACAATGAATCAAACTACGAAGCGCTGTGAATTGCCCACAAATGCTCAATAAGATCATCTCGAAGCCTCTCATGTATTTCCCTGTCTTCAATCTCCTAGTGTATCTTTAAGAACTCCCTAGTTTAAGGTTTAGGAAATTTGGTTTAGGGGCTCCACGAGAATTGAAATGAGAAGGCAAATTTAGGGCCTCCTAATTTTAGGAAATTTGGATTAGGGCCCTGTTGGATCTGTATTTTTTACTAAATTCCCTATTTTAAGGTTTAGGGGCTGGTTTAGGGGCTCTGCTGGAGATGCTCTAAGGGTCTGTTTGGCAGAGCTTTAGATCTGATTCTCCAGCTCTAGCTCCTAATTCTCTATGAAATCGATTATCTGGTGGAAGTGATTCCTATCTGAGAAATAGTTGTGAACTTAGTGGAGAGGTTCATAACTGGGAGGTTGTGAATCAGGTGGGGAGCAAGTTTTTTTTTTGCTCCCAGACTGCAAATCAAAAAACAAGAATCACTTCATCAGATTTCTATGTGAAGCTGATTGATTTTTTTCTTGTTTGGTAGAGCTCCTCAGCTTCTCATGGGGAAACTGAAGCTGGGAGCTCTGCCAAACGCACCCTAACTAAACTTGGAAAGTGTTCCCATGATGTGCAATTCTTATCGCCTAATCCTGTGGTGACAGGATAGTATTTTTGAGAAAAATGTAAACCGGTGTATACTTTTGAAGGACGAATGTTTGTGTAGTGTTTATGATAGCATAATCTTCCGTCCACAAATACGTCGCTTTTACTCTTCATGGTCTCCAATGCAATAGATTGATTTTAGTTTCTCGTTGTAATATACTAGCAAAGATAATAAATTTTATATGCTATAAAACTGCATGAACCTAGAGGATTAATAAGGCCTTAATGAGTTGGAATAATAAAACTTATATACTATAAATTTATATGTATAAATCTACATGATTACACACGTAATGAGTTGAATAACAAGTCCTTGTTTGGGAGGCCCGAAATCGTGACATGGCTTTACACACAAGGCCTAAGGGTTTGTTTCGGATAAAGGTCCATTTTAGTTAAAGAGCGCAGACTGGATTTGTCTATAATTTAGATTCCAATAAGATCCGTTTATATCATGTATCGAATGGGGATTCAATTGATTGCTCTAAAAGAGGAGGCGTGGTGGACGAAATGTAATGCAACACACGTCTCTACCTAAGAAACCCTAGCTGTTGCCTCTACCTGAGAAACACTAGCTATATGTGCCTGTGCTAGCACACCTACGTGCAGCGTTTCACCTCAAGAAGTGTGGATGCCAGTAGAAGCGTTGTTGCTGTGTCAGGATCAGCGCAAGGAGGAAGAAACCCTGTGTAAGCCAGCATCGATTAAAGAACGTTTCGCGACTACCAGTAAGTGGAGATCAGTGGATGGGATTTACCGGTATCAACACAGATCAAATCCAACGGTCAAATGACGTGCTACAGTAATTACAACCCAGTTAATGTAATCTTTTTGTCGTTTTCTCTGTTTACCGAGTGAATTGAATTTACTTTTACCCTTTCTGTTGTGAGAGAATCTTCTGGTTGTTAGACTGAATATAAAAGCTGGAATGAGAAGAGAGAAGGCAGGACTCTGCATATTTCTCTAGTTGAATACTTATATCTAGTTTAGTTATTAGTTTCTTGATGGTGTTCTTGGTTCTCATGTGTGTTGCGATCTGGCTTTGATCTTCTGTATTCCGAGTGTTATTCCGTTTTCTTGTTGGGGTTCTGACAAATTGGTATCAGAGCAATAGTTCATCGGCTGTGATCTGGATCGGGGTTGGTGTGATCCGTAAAATCCCCCATTCTATTGTTCACGATTTGGGAGTTCATTCAGGTATTTTGAAGAACTGGGCAGAAGAATAGAAATGAGTAATAGGGTGGAGATTGAGAAGATCAAAGGAATACGGGCCGATCTGGAGGCACTCAAAACAAATGTGGCAGCAATTAAGGCTATTCTGTTGAAATCACCAAACCAGTTGGGGAACACGAGAGGAGCTGGTAGCACATTCCTAGCTCGGGAAGAGATGGGGTATGTAATGCAGAACAATCAAAATCCTCAGGTGATTATTTCTACAGTCTCTCAAATACCTTTGAGTACACTTCATCCTTTGGAACCACAGATTATTAGCAGCAATCAATCACCTATATATTCTCCAGCCATTAGAACATCATCTCAAACAAAACACAGAATTTATGATGGGCAAGGAACATCTGGAAATTTTCCTCGCATACAGCAGAAGATGTTGCCGATGCAAAATAGCCCATCTCTGGGGTATGCACCTAACATATACCAGCAACTGAGAGCAGGTACATTTGGGTATCCTCCTTAGGCACCCATGTGTCATCATCCAGTTCTATCTCAAATTTTGGGTACTGGAGTAGCATTTCAGAATGAGTTTCCACCACATATGAGCCATTATCCTGGGATGAATATGTCCACTCAAATGCCTCAACAAGTGTATTCTGGTTTGCCCAGTGGAAATGGAGGACAGCAGAACCAGAGCTATTACCATCCAGCCATTCCACCTTCTTGTCAACCTAGAGTTATGCATAACAGTGGTGGTATGTCACAAACTTGGCATTATCCTGGAGTCCAAATTTCTGATGCACAAAGAAGCATATATTGTGGAGAAAACAACAACAATCATCAATATGCAGAAGTTGTCATAAAAGGACCAAAACTGGAGTTATCGGTATTTTCAGGAGACAATCCAATCGGATGGATTGATCAATGTGAGAAGTTCTTTGAGAAGGCAGCTGGGGCAAGAAAAGGCAGTCAACACAGTGGAGGAGCCAAAACCCAACCATATAATCCACTAAAACCTGGAAGTTTATTGCAAACCAAGAGGGAGAAGGAAGTGGTCCAAAAGGAAAATCAAGTGTGACAATCTGGTAAGATAGATTGCCACTGTAATGAACCTTGGGATCCAGGCCATAACCTTAATTTCAAGGTAAAGAAAGCATTGCATGCTATTCTGAGGCATGCGGAGGATGAAGACCTTAGGGAAGAAGAGACTGATGGATTAGCCGAATCAGGCTACTTAACTACTTCCGGCAGCCCAGCTCGATCAGAGTCTGCTAGAAATGAAGAACAGCTCAGGCAACTGTCCATCCACGCAGTTTGGGGAACAACTGGTACTGCTACTTTCTCACTGATGAATGATGATCAGAGTAGGCAATCAGCAAGCAATAGCTTTGGTGGATAGTGGGAGTACCCATTCTTTTATGGATTATGAACATGCAATCAGCAATGGCTTTGGATTCAATGTTGTCCCTGTTAAGAAAGTATCAGTAGCTGGTAGAGGGGAGTTAATCTCACAAGCTCAAGTATTTGGACTCTCTTACAAAATTCAGAACAAAGAATTTGTTAACACTTTCCAATTACTGAAGCTGGGGAAGTATGACATTATGTTGGGTGTAGATTGGATTTATAAACATGGTCCAATCACATTGAATCTTAAGCAGAAATTTCTCACCATTAGAAAGGAAGGTAGTTCATTTCAGATTCTAGATTACACACACTCTACTTTCATTGTAACATACATGCCGAGAGTTTGCGAAGATGATTCGAGAAAGGAGCCAAGGATTCTTTATACAAGTTAATCGATAGCAGTTGACACAAAGCGATCTGAACGGATGTATGCCCAAAAGTTGAGGAGATTCTTTCACACTTGGCAGATACCATTGCTAGAAAGTCAAATCAGTCTGATGGTAATCTAGAAACTAAAACACAAACTAGTATCCATGAACCAGTGATAACAAAGGAACCTGAAACTTTAGTGATGGAGAGGCAAAAGGATAATGCTCAAGATAAGAAAGTGAGAACCTGTTCGCACTGTAAAGAGACATGGTCACCTGGCCATCAATTGACATGTAAAGTGAGGAAAGCCATCTATGCTATATTATTGCAATGCGAAGAAGAAGAAACTGAGGTTGAGAAAAATGAGGTACAAATTGATTCAGGGTTGGTAACGGGCCTAGGTAACCCTAACCGGAATGGTAACACTGATACTGATGATCATTTAATGTATCTATCAGCGGACTTCACAAAGGATAAGTCTGGACTTGTCATTCTTTCGTTGCTAATCAAGATTGGAGAACATCAGGTGGTAGCGCTTGTGGATAATGGCAACACAAATTCTTTTATCGATGCAAGAATAGTCATGAAAATGGGGGTGTTCACTGAACTATGGGCCTCATCAAACTATCAATGTGGCAGGAGGGGAAAAATTAACTTCACAAGCAATAGTGGAAGACTTGCACTATACCATAGTGGATATTCCATTCACAACTACATTCAAAGTGTTGCAGTTTGGAGGTTATGATCTGATTTTGGGTGCCAACTGGATACAGGATCACAGTCCGGTGGTATTGGATCTTAAAGAAAAAAAATTATGATTAAGAAAAGTGATCAATACCATGAATTCAGAGACTATACACTGCCAAAACTTGATTCTAGTATTGAGGCAAAGCAATTCAGTAAAGTAATGCATAAGAAAAGGGAAGGAATCCGGATTCAAGTCAACACCTTGGCATTGGAACATGAAGTAAGTAGAGACCCCATTCCTCATAAGATTGAAGAATTGATCTAGGAGTACTCGGTGGTCTTTGTTGAACCAATTGGTTTACCCCGAGGAAAACCAGGTGACCATGCCATACGTTTGAAGGTTGGAATTGAACATCCCAAACATCCAAGATTCAATCTTCTGGCCAAAAGGAGTAACGAAACAAAAGTCCGTTCAACATCTCTGTCACTGGATGGCTTCCCAGATTATACCGCCAATGATATAAAGGACTTCAGAAAGAAATTGTTGGAGGTTTTCCACCAGTCTTCTTTTGGTGGACACTTCAGAGTGTTAGGCAAGGTGGATCCTCGAGCAGTGCCAATACCCGAATTACTTTTGGTGGATGCTAAAGGAAAAGTTGAAACAAAACCCATTACAGTGTTAGACCGGAGAATCATCCCAAGGAAAGGAGTTGCTGTGTCACAAAGGCTAGTTGACTGGCTAATCGTATCCCGGGAGGAGTTCACAGGAGAGAACGCATCATTCATTCAGAGTACTTCTCTGGAGTCTGTGCTTGAGGACAAGCACTGGCTTTAGAAGGGGGCATTGTCAGGATCAGCGCAAGGAGGAAGAAGCCCAGTGTAAGCCAGCATCGATTAAAGAACGTTTCGCGACTACCAGTAAGTGGAGATTAGTGGCTGGGATTTACCGGTATCAACACAGATCAAATCCAACGGTCAAATGACATGCTACAGTAATTACAACCCAGTTAATGTAATCTTTTTATCGTTTTCTCTGTTTACCGAGTGAATTGAATTTACTTTTACCCTTTCTATTGTGAGAGAATCTTCTGGTTGTTAGACAGAATATAAAAGCTGGAATGAGAAGAGAGAAGGCAGGACTCTGCATATTTCTCTAGTTGAATACTTATCTCTAGTTTAGTTATTAGTTTCTTGATGGTGTTCTTGGTTCTCATGTGTGTTACGATCTGGCTTTGATCTTCTGTATTCCGAGTGTTATTCGGTTTTCTTGTTGGGGTCCTGACATGCTGTTGCTGCGTGCTGATCATCGGGAGAGCGGACACCATCGTTTGGCTGTGGACAGCTTCGTCGCAAGTTCACTCAGCAGTCAGAAAGGTCAGTGCACACGCATTGTTTCATGGAGCCTACCTTAAAGCCTTGCGGCAAACAAACATGGAATCAAAAGCGTCCGTGAAGCGCAAATTTTTCGCTTGGCTCGTCATCCGGTGGACCTAGGGCTGTAAACGAGCCGAGCTCGAGCGAGCCTAACCCTCCAGGCTCGAGCTCGGCTCGAGCTCGAGTTTGGGTTCGAGCCTGGACTCAGGCTCGAGCTCGGCTTGGTCCAGGCTCGAGCTCGGCTCGACTAAGCTCGATAAGCTCAGGAAGCTCGGTAAGCTCGGTAGGCTCGGTAACAAGCTCGAGTAAGCTCGGCTCGAGAAAGCTCGGTAACAAGCTCGAGAAAGTTCGATTTAAGCAAGCTCGATCCAGGCTCGAGTAGGCTCGCGAACTATTCGAGCTCGGCTTGGTTAGGCTCGCGAGCTCGAGTTCGGCTCGTTCGGAGCTCGAGCCGAGCTCGAATCGAGCCTCTCACGAGCTGAACTCGAGTAGCTCGCGAGCCTCGAGCTTTTTTTACAGCCCTAGGTGGACCCTGTTGGACACCTGACAGATTGCAGTGCAGGGGGCTCTAGAACCTGCGCAACGTGCATGTGCACAAGATTAGAAAACAGCGGGGCGCCTGTTCGTTAATTGAGCTGCGACGAGGACTCGATTCCTTGATCATTTTGGTACTTCGTCTACTGTGGATAGAGAGAAACGAGAGACGGAGAGAGTACTCAACGACGCATTAAAAACCGGTCCAAGGGTACGGGAAAAAGAAAACAGTTCAAGGCATGCTCGAGGGCAAGGATCAAAATTTCGACGAAATTCAGCGAAATTTTGGATTTTGGGATTGAGCGAATTCTAGAGTACCGGTCGAATTTGAAATTTTGGGAATTTTTTTTGAATTTGCTACAGTACTTTCATAAATTTTGGCGAAATTTCGGGTTTTGAAACCGGATTTTGATGTTTTAGGGCCAGATTTGACCGGAATTAGTCCAATAACCCCTAAAAAAGTCATCTTACATGAAAATTGTTGAAAAACTAATTTTTCGAGACATTTTAAAATTTGGGTAGAAACACTGTTAAATTTTTATAAAATTGTACAAGCTTGATAATGATATGAAAAATTTTCGGTATCATTCTTAGTAGTTTAGGATTATATATAAAAATTTTCAAAATAATTGAACTTCATTTGTTATCTTTAAAAAATCAAAAACAGAATGGACATAATTGGGACAGTAAACTTGTTTGATTTTTCTAAATTTTCTCGGTGTGATCATGATCTAAAATTTTTATGACAGATTAAGAATTTCGTCAGTACTATTATATAAAATTTAAAAAAAATTAACTTTTTTTGTTTGGTCAATAAAATCTATAAAACCGTTGAACTTCATTTGTTATACTCTATTGCAAAAACCAAAAGAGAAAGAACATAAATGCTACTATGCCTTGTAGGAATTTTATAAATTCACTGGAGTATGATCATGATTCAAAATTTTTATAAGATTTTAAACACTTCCTTATCACTCTTATATAAAATTTTCACAAATTTTAAACCTTTTTTTATTGCTAAAGCAAATCTATGTATTAATTATTAGGCTTTTATCAGCACGTAGCACTGTCAGAATTTTTGGAACTTCTTCAAGCATGATAATCATATGAAACTTTTATAAAAACATTAGTGATACATCAGGACCTTCCACAAAAAGTTTCAAAATTTTCCGATGTAGTTTGAACTATTTTTCATTCTGTTCAAATTTGCCAATAAGGCTTTTATCAGGATAGTAGCACTGTCCGAATTTTTAAAAATTCTTGAATCTTGATCACCATCCAAAAATTTTATTGAAACATTAGTGATCAGCATCATCCACAAAAAATTTCAAAAATTTCTAACGTTGTTTTTACCATTTTTCATCCGGTTCAAAATTGTCAGTCAACGTTTCATCTGGATAGTACCAATGTTTGAATTTTTAAAAATTCCACAGACCTGATAATCATCTGAAAATTTTCTAAGAACATATTTAATGTGTCAGGAACCTTGAAAAAAAAATTCAAAATTTTTTGACATCATTTGAACCATTTTTTTATCAGTGCAATTTCGGCAAAATTTCAGGAATTTCGGAAATTTCGGTGACAAACAAACCGGATTTGAATTTTTCTTTTTGAATTTTGAACGGATTTCGGTCATGGACGAAATTTTGTTCAAAATGAAATTTTGTTCCTTGCTCGAGGGCACTCGGCAAACGGCAGGCCCGCATTAGGGTGTATCAGACTACCGGAGTCTGGGCTGAACCCGCGTATTACACCCTTCCACTTCTACAAAGCATATTTTTAAAATAATTTTATTTATAAATATATAATGTATTTTATATTTCAATGTGAAATTAGTATGGCATCCTCTTTATAGCCCTAAGAGTACATTTTAGAAAATAAAGTTTTTTGTATAGATTATCAGAAAAATATAGGCTTTAGCTACTATTTCACAAAATTATAGATTTTAGGAGAATTTATGTTACAAAACTACCGGTTTTAAAATTGATCGTTTTTTGCAACAGGTCTGACAGTGTAGGCCTATCTGGCAATCTCACACGTCCTTATTTCCTGTTACACACGTGAGGCTGCCATATAGGTCTAAACTGTCAGACCTATTACAAGAAATGGTTAATTTTAAAACTTATAGTTTTGTGATACAAATTCTCCTAAAATCCGTAGTTTTATGAAATTGAAGCTAAAATTTATAGTTTTCTTATAATTAGTACAAGAAACATGTGGTTTTATGAAATTTACTCTAGATAAAATTAACATTCAAGTATACTGAAATTCTCTACACACATATATTAAATATAGTGCTTAAAGATAATAATTAGAAGTAATTTATTTATTTTCTATATTTATTGGTCTATATACTAAGACAAATACGTTTTACAAATTTAGACGGAGGTTACAGTTGCTAAACTAGTTGATCGCAGTGGTCAGGTTGCTTAGTTTTTTTTCCTGGTGCGAGATGCAAGTATTTGCGTGTCAATTTGACAAACGCTGGGCTGTAAAACCTTGTTAAACTCTTTCCTCGGGAGAGCGTAATGCGCGACCACCGGCGTTGTCCGGCGGTTTAGACTTAGCGACTATCGTCACATCTTTCTCATGATTCAGAATTCAGAACAAATAATCATGCCTCAGAGGCTCCGATTGTTAAGAACTGTACATATATTCCCATACATATGTACTGAAATCACTGGGGGCAACCCACAGAGAAGTGTCATAGGCAGTCCGAACAACCCCACGATGCAAAAAATTACAGAAGAACAGATGAGTCGCTAAGGGAGAAAAAGGAACAAAATATCAGATTAGTCGATTGGCATGACGGCCAAGCTATAGCGTGCCATGTTGCATTGCAAGCTCAGACCAGGGAATGACAGATGCAAAGCATTGTCAGCGTGACGAGGATCGGGATATGCGTCTGCATCCTGCTTGCAAGAGAAGGTGCTGGAGCTGTACCGTTTTTTCTGGCAGGAGGTAGGGGTGGCTCTGCCACATCTGTGTCTGTCAGAAGAGGCATCGGAGCCAATGCCGGTGGCTGGGCAGCTTTACTGATGATCTGCAGCAGATCACCGGGTTTGGCAGGGGCCATAAAGCTTGGCGTGTTGTTCCCCATGTTCATACAAGTGTTCACTGCAAAACAGAATGCACCATGTGAATAGACTGAAAACTGCAGATGTTTTGGGTGCTTAGTGAACTGAGGCATGCCTACATGAAAAGGCTAACCAGACATACATTTGTATCTTCGACCTGTCGCGGGGAAATCAGTAATTAGCCCATCCACTCCAGCACCCTGAACATATGCATTGATCTGTGCAGTCGCATCTGCGAAGAAGTCGATTGGTTGAGAAGCAAACTCATTCATAAGAGTATAAACATAGACTGAGAGACCAGCAGTCTGCAGGGACTGCACAAGATCGGTCTGGTAGGTCGTGAAATGGTGGTTTTCAGGGAAAACAGAGCTGGTATCAACAGAAACAGCACTGGCGAACTTTTTGATGTCAGCGAGGGAGGAAGGTGCAGCGTCCCTGACATTTTCATTGATCATGTACACAAGGTCATACTTTGTTTGCTGCTTGAACTTCACCAGAACTGAGCTGTTTGTTGACTGAATCATAACTTTCTTGGCAGTTTGCTTGCTGTAACCAGCATCGTCGAGGGCTTTGATAACTGCATCTACCATGTCAAACCCAAGTTCCCCTGCCACAAAAGCAGCATGCTGCAAAATACAAATGGCAAGTTAATTGAGAGCATGAAGCTATTACTGGAACTCAGTAAGTATACATTTTCACATATTGGTAGTTGGTTAGAATGCTTAGGCACTGAAATATGGAACAAATATTAAATGTTTGACAGAAAAAACTAACGATTCTACAGAAGTAAATATCATCACAGAAAAGCAATGAAAGAAGTGGCAAAACGTAGTCCTGTTCATGCACTGAGAATGATCCGTAACATAAAATTCTCACCTCTACACTGATCATAATTCCAGATAAATCCTTATCTTTCGTGAAGTTCAAAAAGTCCGATAATCTCATGAAATTTCCTGCGTTCCTGTATCTTGGATTTCTGTCCATTCGGAAGGTGCTACTATATGGGGCAGATATTTTAGCTGTAAGGATGGAGTGAAAAAATCAGTCCTACAGTAAATGCTCCATGGCGAAGAAGCAAACAATAGCAGAGCAATAAATTGTCTATCTGATTAACAAAATATACAAGTAGACAATAAAGATCAGATTGCTGACTTAAGATCTAACAAATTAGTTTTTCTATATTTGTTCAAGATACCAAATAGATTTTGCTGCAGTTCCTTTAATATGCAGAAACATTTCAATTCAACTCACGTTTCAGATTCTTTACAATGTCATCCCAAGTGAGGTTGAAAGTAAAGACTCCTAGAACACTCTGAATATCTTTGATTACTGCTGTTTGAGAGGCAAATTGTGATCTTGCGACAGTAGTATCATCCATTAAGTTAATGGAACTCATGCATATTGGTATGCCATCCTTGGTCACTTGAACAGGGCAATCAATAACATCTGCACCATCGTCAACTGCTTTTTGATAAGCAAGATCAGTGCAGCCTGGGTAATCCCCACTAGCACCATTGTGTGAAATAATAAGAGGCTTTCCTGCATTCCAAGTGTGAAAAGTGTAGTCAGTAACAAAACTAAACGTTAAGCATGAAAGAAGATGAGCAGAGGAACTGCACATACCATGATCTGTATTGCTTTTGTTTAAATTGGTGAAACAGCCTGCACAGACAAAATATAGAACAGGGTGGGATGAGAAGGTATCATCATATTGCATCCGTCAGATAAATTGTATGAGCACAGACTAAAGTAACACAAAATGCAGTTTGGGATATGCGATTCTCCAAAAAAAAAAGTTTGGAATATGCATGATAAAAGTGGAAAAGTGCACTAAATGTTTGTGGCAAATGCACCTTTTTTCAACAAACAAGACAACTCCAATACCAAAGGAGTTTTAGCTCTTCAAGTTATTAGGAGTAGGTACTAGATAGGTTGATACTTTGCTATGCATGCACAAAATACCTCACAGGTTTGAGTTTTAGTCAAATACCAGTTCATATCCTATTAGGATTAGGAGTCCTAGCACTAAGTTGAGGAGTCCTCTTGATGGTAATTTGATTGGTGGGCTATTACTGGACTTATTTTGTCATAGCATACTTTCTTGGCCTGTGCAAAAATGAATAATCGATTAGGGTGGAGCTCGAATTCAAAACCCAGCAGGACCAGAGGCTCAGAATAACCAGTTATAAACTATCCACCCAATAGAACTTGGCGCTTAAACTTGATTATACACATTGCTACCAGAGAAAAAGAGGGCTAATTCATATATTTGAAGTTGTTATCAACCAATATGTTATGAATGTGCTCAAATAAAGATAAAGATGATCCAGTCTGAAAGTACACACCAAAAAAGGAGAAAACCATGGAATCTTCCAAAAGCACTCCATTATATCAAATTTTCTGAACTGTGATTCGTGAATTTCAAGTAGTATTTCATGTAGAGTATAAGGAAAATGGTAAAACCAATGCACTTAGGGACTTTGGCTACAGCTAATAAGTTAGCAGGCTCTATTCTCAAGACAAACTTTACTTTATGAAGTGATGTTACTTCATCATTAACAAGAGGAACTATACCATCAGTAGCTATGATGCTTATTAGGTAAAACCAGCAATATCCTCAATGCTTTTGTGGTTTAATCCAAATTCATTGACTTCAGAAAATGAAAGATAGATGACACCACACCATGAGTGCATGAAAAATTGAAGAATAAAAATGTATTGTTGCAAGAATATTGCAGAAAGAATAAGGACTCACCAATTGCCTCTGAAGATGTAACAGGGAAATCAGTCAATACACCATCAACCGAGAAGGCACCATTATCAATGAACGAGAGATATTCTGCTAATGGATCATAGCTATGGTTGTAACTGAGTGTAAAGTCATTCGCAAAATCGGCAGCATAAATTTCCAACCCTGCTTTATGAGCATCATCAACGACTGAAGTGTATGGTTGCAAATAATTATCTGGTGAAACAGGCCAGATATATTGCTTCGGAACAAGTATCCCAGATGCAAATGTCTTGACAAATGTAAGATTTTTCAACATGGAACCATATGTCTGTTTTGTAGATGGTTCCACAGTGGTCTCGTCAAGAAAGCGGAACACCAGCTTTGTTTTGTTGCTAATCCTTCCGAGTATGCTGGTGAGGAAGCTCACTTCGGGTGATGAGATATAATTAGCAACAACACGTTTCGATACGGAAAGGATGTAGTTCCTCATGCTCAGATTGAATTGACTGTAGAAACTGTCATGCTGCAAATAGCACAAAGCAGAGGTTTCCAGTGACAGCAGAACTACTGCAACATAATATACCGCATGCGACCAAGATTTCTTAATTGTACCTGGACATTGAGCCAAATTCCAGGAGGCTTAAACATGGATGCCACTTCTTCAACAGCAAGAATTGGAAAGAGGCTTGGATCAAACCTCTCAGTGCGAGAAAAGATTGACTGCTTCACTGCTCAGAATATATACCACAGTGATCAAGGAGTTAGACAAGTAATTAAACCAACCACATTTTTCAAATCATAGAAAGGTCAAAACAAGAGGCATTTCCTTTTTCCTCGTTCAATATTGACAAGACCACAGACAGTAAAAAAACTGCAATGTTGGGTAACTTAATAGAACAAAATGATAGCACTTACAAGACACTTGTCCGAGCTCGGTACCGTTGTAGTCCACCGAGAACCACCCCGTCGTAGACACACCGTTAACAAGGTAGCTCTTCTTGCCATTAGGATAGTGATCTGGAATGTTGGTACAGTTGTCCATCTTTATGTCCGGTAGGCATTTGCCAAGGCCATCATTGGTCAGCCGAACGTCACAATATAGGACCGTATCAGGCGAGCTAGCAATCAGCGCGAACCGATAGGCGAATTCGCTTGAATCAGGGAATAAGCCCGAAAATCCACCCTTGGCTATGATTGCCGGAGCATTGCCTGAAACATTAAGCTCATTGTTAGCCTTTTGGGTGCCTGAAATGACCAGATCCTAAGTCCTAACTCCTAAATGCATCACACGAACAAGAACTCTATGAAAGAAAAAGGGAAAGGACATGTAGCTAGAGTAAATTCGCAAGCACACCATTCTCAACAAATACGAAAGACATAGGTATGTGTAGAGCTATTAGCACATAACAGTCAAGTACTCCTTAATCTCCAGAAGAAGCTGCCATGTGATGTCCTAACAACATGTCTCACAGCTAAAAAGGTCTATCAGCTACCCAAAAAAAAGACATTTTGGTCGTTTCCAATCTTCTAAGCAAAATCTAAAACTCGTTGATAAGTTGCTCAAACAATGCTAAAATCGGTGGGAAATGAACTAGGCCATCGTGCGAAGAACCCCACGGTCCCACCAATGTGTCGCAAAAGAGGAGGGGAAAAAAATAAACTTGAGCAAAAATGGGCACGCATCCAAAGATCCAGCCCAAAATGGTGGTAAAATTTCTAAAATCGCAAGCAAAACTTTCGTCTACGGAACAAGAACTGCAATAAATGAACTCAGATCAGAGCGCACACACAAGCAACCAAGGAAACAAGGGGAGCCCGAAGAATGTACCGCTCAGTGTCTTCCAAGAAGAGGCCGTCTGCGCAGCGGCCATGCCCTGCCACAGCAACACGAGGAACGCAAGCACGGAGCAGACATGGCCACTCCTCATTGCCGCCAGAGACCACCACCCTCACCAGCTCCGAAGCAGCACGCCAAGACCACACCACCCCGGTAACGCAGTAAGAACGAAGGGATCCTTGGAGGTCAGGTAGCACCGTAGCAGGGGCAATGGCTGTGTTGGATTTAAGCCCCGAGAGAGACAAGGGAATGGAGATGGGGGGTGGTGGTGCCGTGGTGCTGAGCTGTGTAGGGAACGGAGGAGAGGAGACCAGGCAGGAGGTGGCAGCGGTGGTGGCCTGGTGGGAGTAGAGTAGTGGTGGTCAAATAATGAATATATTTGTTCTTTATCTGCCTCCGGACGCCGGAGGCCAGGCCCCCATTGATGCTCCCAGGACTGTTTGTTCTTTACCATTTTTTTCTTGTCATTTATGAGAGCAAGTACGATCCCAGTAAGGACTAATTGGATAGGTATATACTCTAATCCTAAATGGTTATCGTTTTAAATTAAACACATATGTTGTTAAATTTCTAAAATTGACTGTTAATATCGTCTAAATATTTAAATTATATACATAAAAATCATATCGTAGATTTGTCTAAAAAGTAGTTTCTAATATTATAATTTTATTAGATTTTATAAATATATTATAAATAAAAATTAGTATCAAAACTGTTTGTAAAAACCATGTCCATATCTAAGAACTATTGGTGACCGAGCTGTGTATTTTAGCTCCGGGAAGTTTAGCAGGGTTGCACTTCTAAAACAAAACGAGCGTGCTACTATGACACTGTCTGTACGGATGCAGAAGAAAAAAGAAAAAGAAAAATGCTACGGGGTATCACCGCTCACCAGTTACTGTTAGGCGGTAGTTTTATATAGAACTACTGTAGATTAATTTTTAGAAAGAGGCAGGCACATGACGCGCTTGGTATACAGTAACATTTTGCACTGTAACAATCTTTCACCGACCTGGAGCTCTCTGACAGACACCCTGGGAGTCCCCGTAGAATAATGACGACGCGCACCGCGACTGGAGGCAGCGGCGTATCACACTGGCAGGTGGGGTCGACGCCACTGCCGCCCCCACCTGTCATCGGGCGATCGCTCGCCCGGCCTAGGGGCGAAAAAGGCGGGGAGGCACGCACGTCTTCAGATTCCGGCCGCGGCGGGAAGCGGCGAGCGGCTGTCGAGCCGGGCGGGCGAAAGTGCGAAACGGCTGGTCCGCCTGACGACGTTTTTGGCTGGAAATCACCCGTTCCGCACGAGGAAATTAAGGTGCGTTTGGTTGTCTGGATGAGGTTGGATGAGATATGGCCATCTAGTCTGGATGGGATGAAGTCATCCGAATAGTTGTTTGGTTGGGTGGATAGGGATAAGCTAATTTTTTGTTTGGTTGAATGTATGAGGATGGATGGGATGAGCCAATTTTTTATTTGGTTGGAGAAATGGTGAGGATAGACACTTTGTTAATTTTAATAGAGAGAAAAATCTTTTTTAAAATTTTGGAGTGAAAGAAAAATAAACCGACTGTTGCTTTAAAATTTTGAAATTTTTTTTTAAAAAAAAATACTGCAGCACAAAACAAAAAGTGCTGCTACAGTATTTCGCGCATTACTGTAGATGCTACCGCACCTCGCAAGTTCAGGACTGAACGAATGACCTTCAGACCGCGCTTCCACCTTTACCTTTGAACTAAACACTACCTAACTGGCCGAGCGGCTGGGTCTCTGCGGCCCGGCACGACCGGCATTCAGAGCCGTGTGTCATGGTACGATTTTCTGATCAATTCTGTCAATTCTGATTATTATTATTATTATTATTTATTTCCTGGAGAATTGTTCTCGAGGAATAATCGGAGAGGAGAAACCGAGACTTTGATGAACGAGGCCAGGGTGGCCACAAAGAATTCGTCGTCGCGGGCACGTCGACGAGGCACTAGTCAAACCACGATGCTCTCCTCGGTCTCGTCCTCTGCACCAATCGGGCGCGTTAAACAACCCAGTGATGCAATGAGAGCGCCTGCCATTTTTTTGTTCGCCGACGCAGCTGGCCATCACGATCAGCACAAACTCCCACCCAAGCTCATCGAAATTCAGGTAGAATTAAGTGGAGTAACTACGTAACTCCATTGGATGGATTCAGTTCTTTTCTTCCGTTTTGTCTCTCTTCTCCATGAAAGATAGTAATCCAGCGTTGGAGTAAACTGTAAACATCAAGCGACCGTGTCATGTTTAGACCATTGCTACCACTGACCGCGTGAGTTAATTGCAGCCAGCTAAGGCGCGATAAAGCGACAACCACTGCTACTAAAACTGAGTTCATTTTTAGGCCGGGGTCGTAATTTGTGACTAGTCGCGTTTACGTACGTTTCTAGTCTAACACATCGGCGGCCTGTACCGTAGGATCACAACTACCGCTCATCAACACCCGCAGCGAGGGCACAGCTCCGAGTCATTCATGGCCAAAGTACTCGCTCGATCGATCGTCTCCAATTGCCAAGCCTTCGAAACGGCAATCGTGAACTGATGCTGATGGTGATCGTCACTACTGAATTAGTACTAGTTTGGTACTGTACTGCTCATTTTCCTCAGTAGCCCCCACATGGATTTGAAGTTTTGCATGTTCGGATGATGAGTACTAGGTCTACGGGAGCAGGGTAAAAAATTTCGGCGAATTTTTAGCGAAATTTCGGATTTCGGGACAGGGTGAAATTTGAAGTACCGGCCGAATTGAAATTTTTGAAAAAAAAATCGAATTTACTACAGTAATTTCGAAAATTTCGGTGAAATTTCGGGTTTGATGTTTTAGGGCCGGATTTGACCGAAATTAGTACAATAACCCTTAAGAAAGTCATCTTACATGAAAATTTGTTGAAAAACTAAATTTTTGAGACATTTTAAAATTTAGGCAAAAACACTGTCAGATTTTTATAAAAGTATACAAGCTTGATAATGATCTAAAAAATTTATGGTACAATATTTAGTATTGTAGGATCATACATAAAAATTTTAAAAAATTTAACTTCATTTTTTATCTTTAAAAAATCAAAAACCGAATGGACATAATTGGGACAGTAAACTTGTTAGATTTTTCTAAATTTTTTCGAGTGTGATCATGATCTAAAATATTTATGACAGATTAATAATTGCCTCAGAACCATTCTATAAAATTTTCAAAAAAGTTGACAAATTTTTTGTTTGATCAATCAAATCTATAAAACCATTGAAATTCATTTGTTATACTATATTAAAAAACCAAAAAAGAAAGAACATAAATGTTACTGTGCCTTGTAAGAATTTTATAAATACATTGGAGTGTGATCATGATTCAAAAATTTTATGAGATCTTAAACACTTCCTTATCACTCTTCTGTAAAATTGTTACAAATTTTAAACCTTCTTTTATCGCTAAAACAAATCTATGTATTGATTATCAGGCTTTTATCAGGACGTAGCACTGTCAGAATTTTTGGAATATCTTCAAGTATGATAATTATATGAAACTTTTATAAAAACATTAGTGATACATCAAGACCTTCCACAAAAATTTCCAAAATTTTCCAATGTGGTTTGAACTATTTTTCATTTCGTTTAAATTTACCGGTAAGGCTTTTATCAAGATAGTAGCACTATCCAAAATTTTAAAAAAATTTGAATCTTGATCAAAATCATCCGAAAAATTTATGGAAATATTAGTGATTCATCAAAATCATGCAAAAAAAATTCAAAATTTTCTAATGTCGTTTGTACCATTTTTCATCAGGTTCAAACTTGTCGGTCAACGTTTCATCTGCGTAGTACTAATGTTTTAATTTTCAAAAATTACAAAGACCTGATAATCACCTAAAAATTTTATGAGAACATCTCTAATGTGTCAGGAACCTTAAAAAAAATTAAATTTTTTTGATATTGTTTGAACCATTTTTTGGTCAGTGCAATTTCGCCGAAATTTCGGGAATTTCGGCCGAAATTTAGGTAGTAAAAAAACCGGATTTGAATTTTTCTTTTTGAATTTTGAACGAATTTCACCCGAAATGACTCGGCCGTGGGTGAAATTTTGTTCAAAACGAAATTTGAATCCTTGTACGGAAGAGTGGTTTCTTCGATATCTAGCTTGCTGATCTGACTTGTGCGAAGGCGAGTTCAGGCTTCGATGCCAGCACGCAATGCCCCATCATGGAACAGACTGCATAACACAGCTGTTCTTTTGTTTGGAGAACTCGTCTTACTGTGTGAGGTTAGCTGTGATAGAATTGTATTCCATCTGAAAAAGACAGAACGCGCTAATGAAATCATTGGGTTCCAGTGCGCGAGAACGGCGAGAGATTAGCGTTCTAACGTGCTAACGGCGAGGTTTCTGATCGATTTGATCTGATCAAGGGGCGGCGTCCTTTTCCATTTGAGTGGATGGCACGTGACATGTTGGGCCTTGTCTCCTGGCATTTGTGCAATCTTTAATGGTGGTAGGAGCAACTAGCAAGTAACTAACCGTAAACTACCTTCACATGGAGCAGTAATTTCTGGCATCGGAACTGGAGTGCTCAAGGATCTTCAAACTGTCCAATGCAGCCTGCCAATCTCGGAGCTGAGACGGCTACATGCTACGCTGCTACACTAGAAACCAATGCGATCTCATCTCATAGCGTGCATAAACCTGAACTCTTTTAGATGGATTTTCAGGTCAAATGTAAAAACAGTTTGGAGAAAGATATCTATCTCACTGAGAGATTAGCATCCTTTGTACAAGGAGGAAATGATGATCAAGATGGAGCAGTTTTGTATAAATCTAGAAAGAAGATCCAAGCTCCTTTGCCCCTGGAGTTAGGAGTAACATGACTGGGTAGGAGGATATGACAGTTGAAGTTCAAAAGGATGGTGGCATTCTAGTCGAGCTGAAGTCTCTCTCAGTTTACTTCAATGCCTTAGTTAATGGCGAGAAGCAGTTTGTTGTTTTCCTGTAGAGGGGTTTTATCTGTGATGTTGGTTGTCTGTCTCCATGTTTGATGTGTGCTAAGGATGCACCTAATATGTAAAGGGCCTAACAAAAGCAGAAGGTTAACACATTATCCTACTTGCATGGGAGAAAAAGATTCGCCGGCATGTGCAGCTGTGGACCGGCCGCCCATTTCGCCTCTCGAAGATTTTTGTTGTGAAAAGGCCGGCTATTGTAGTCCAGGAATCTTTTCATCACAAAAGGAGGGGGATGGAAAGGCTTCCCATTTGCCAACCCCCCAGCTAAAGAAATCCACGTTTCTTCCCTCCCTTTTTCATCGCTCCTCATGTCAACCACCAACAACGCAATGATAGTAGCTTTGCATCATCTTGTCCCCTCTTTCCGATGTATCGCGATGAAGCACTGCAGCTGCTACATTATACGCACGGGAAGCGAGATGAAGTACACTCTATGGGCACCACCGATCACCGGCGCGCAAAGTTGCCTTGAACATTTCGGTACGATCGACACGTTACTTTAGGAAATGGTGGAAGGCGATAAGGGAAAAGGGTTGGAGAGAAACTTAACTAACTACAGCTCATGCCATTTGTGCCCGGCTCGGCGGTGCGAAAATATTCCTCGCATCACATGACGCTCATGCCGCGGTGCAGAGATGCGTGGCCCGGCTGGCTCCTGAAGCTGAAAGGCACCTCTTACCCTCTCTGTCCTGTGGGACGCAGGTTTTCGTCTCCTTTCCGGAGATCGGGCTGGGCTAGCGAATGGGCTTGGATGGACGCACTGTTTACTGAACATAGAAGTAGCGGCAGACGACGCATGCCGTATACTGTTTTTTCGTATCATACCAGGACGATGGCATCATAGCACCCTTATTCGCTGCAGCAATGCCAAACAAACATGGCAGGTGGCGAGACCCACATGCACATCGTGGTATGGGACCCAGCGTTGCCGTGATGGACAAGGTTGTAGTGGCGCCAGGAAGCACAATAGATGACGCGCGTCATCTGCCGCTGGTTTTGAGGTTGAAGAAGAGTTGTTTTACAATTTCGTGCAAACAAGGGCTAAACATACAAAAGAAATATGTAAGAGCAGTGCTTTAACGCTTTTCCTCTCAATACAAGTTGTACAAATTTTATAACAAACGAAGAGGTAAATAATCACTATCTATCATTCATTCATACTTTAATATTTATACAACTGTTAAAAAAAAAAATGAAAACACCCCTCAATAAGCCCAAATAGGCCAAGTTTTCTTTCTTATGCACGTTTGTTAAGTCGTGCCTCCTCGCGCGCGTTCATTGCGGTGTACTTGCTGATTTGACTATCCGCCGTGACATGGACACATGACATTAGATATTGCCCAGCCCATATATATGTCCTTTCGAGACAGAAAACAAAACATGTCGATCTAGTCGTCCACATGCATGTATGTCGTCGGCGAGACGCGGAAAGTAGCAGGCCAGAAACGCCGAGAAATACTTGCGTCGCGCACGTCTGCAGCGGTAGTCGCCGGGGAGGAAGCACTAGTCGACCACGGTCGATCGCATGCGCTGCCCGACGTTCTATCGAAAGAGAAACCACGCGATGAATTGGGATATTCAGAGTGAAGTCGCAACTCAAAGGGGCTATTTGGGGAGAAATTTTATGGTGGATAACATAAGTAGTAAGTAGTGGTAGATTGGTAGTAGAAATGAAATCTAACCATCCATTTCTAAGGGTGTTTTAGATTTTTTCTATTCATTCATGGGGTATTTTAGGGTTTTCCGGCTACCCTACTTTTTTTCCCTCCGCTGCCGACGCCCTTGTACGCGGCCTCCGTTTTCGTCTCATGGACATGCTGAAGCAGGCCAGGCTCTGCGTTGCGCCGTGATTGTACCTATGGTGCGCGCACCTCAAGGCCAAGGACTTCCCGGCCGTCGAGCGGTCGGACGACTGGCGCTTCACCCGGCGCCACGACCCCGAGCTCAAGCTCCTCTAGCTCCTCGAGGAAGCCGACCAGCGGCGGGAGCGGTGGGCGTGGGAGAGGGCGTCCCAGGAGGTGTACCGGCAGGCGAGGCCATGGCTTCCCTCGAGCACATATTCTCCAGCGACGGTTGCACAGACGCACCATCGCCGCCGACGAACGGGCAGCGCGCGGCGCCATGTGTGAGGGCTTGCACGTGTCGTGGTCTGCAGCTGCTGATGTGGCACTTCGCCATGTGTGCGAGGAAGATTGCGTCGGGCGGCTGCAAGTGCCTGCTGCAGCTCTTCCGCCTTCACGCCTCCATCTGCGACCAGCCAAACCAGGAGGAGAGGCGATTTTTCCTCAGAATCTGATAGTGACTCCGATAGTGATTGTGATAGGAAACATCGGAAGAGGAAAGACCGGAAAAGGCACAGGAAACGTGGTCACTCTGATGCTGATGATACCAGGAGGTGCAAGCGCCAGTCCAAGAGGAGGAGCTTAGACTCAAGCGGTGAGAGTGACACTGATAAATTTGAGAGTGGGTCTGAAGAAGAACGTCGAAGAAGCACTTACACAGGAGAAAGCATTACCGTCATTCTTGAAGATCAAACTCTGAATTTTTTTACCCTTTTACCCCTCTCCAAATTTTACTACCAATACTACAGGTGGTAGTATAAGTACATCTAAATTGATCTCAATCATTAGATTCAAAACAATAGACGGCTTATATTGATTTTAATCCACTGTAAAAGAGCTCTATTTGGGGCTATGCTTCAGTTTTACTTCAGCTTTGAGCTAAAAGCTTTCTCAAACAGTATAGCTATAAAGCAGCTCAAAAGTTAAGGCACAGCAGAAGCACCTCTAAAAGCTGCAGCTGCTAGAGAGGAGTTTTTCAGCTGTGGCTTCGCTTGATTACCTCCCACCTCGGTCGTTCTGCCTTCTCGACCTTCGCCACCCAGTCTCACCGCCTTCACGTCACCTCCCCACTCGAACACCGCTGTACTTCGCTATGTTGCTACCTTCCCACTCGGTTGGCCCCCAAAAGCTACAGCTGCAGCAACCAGTTTGCCAAACAGCATAACAAGAAAAGTTATAACCGTCAGCTACAGCTGTTTTACATCCCAGCAAATCAAAATTAGCTTTTTAGCCCAATCACAACTCCCAAACAGGCCCAAAAGTTGATCACTGTTCACCAATTTGGAGAGAGTCAAAATGCTGCAGGTGCACCTCTGGTGCATGCTAAACATAGGGAAGATTTTCTGTGATCGGCAACTGATTAATATCCCTCCGCAGTTTCTTGTTTTGCCGTTGTTTTTTTAGAAAAAAAAAAGGTTATTGGTTCGTTGGCCCGTTCCTCACATGCACGGATGCAGTTAACAACTTATTTTGAATCAAAGCGTAGTCCGATACTTCATTCTCTGGTATAATCTTTTTCTTCTTCTTTTTGGCTCGTCAACGACACTTTGTTTAATCAATACCAGATCGCGTGTCTAGTCCGTGCTTCCTATCGGTCCATACTAGTTTTATTTTTATCTACCTTACTGTACCCTTCAAGTAATTAATCTCGATTAGTGCCATGTTTGAAACGATCTGAGGTTATAGCATTGTACCATACGTTCCTTTTGGGAAAAAAATTTCATGGACCCAGGGTGCAAACCAGCAGCGCTGGACCCCTGGTCTCGATCAATGCCACATGGACGCCAGACTAATCCAACGGTATATATCTCAACTCACGCCAGCTGACAAAAAAACCGAGCTCGGCTCAAACCAGCAGCGCTCTCGGCTGAGTCGGCTCGATTCGCACACGGCGGGACTTGGGAACGAGGCGCTCGGAGGGACTCGATGAAAACGCGGCGGGACTCCGCATTTGGGCGAACGCAGGGCGGCGGCGGGGAGCGCGTGCGGGACGGCGGCGGAGTGGTCAAAGCAAAACCAAAATTATCGTGAAGTCGCCCGATCGTCGATCGCCTCAAAGCGAGTGCCGTCTTGCAAACGGTTGATTGCGAAGGCAATTGATCATCGGCTATGGATGCAAACGAAGGCTGCTTTGGGAGTATCATCGGTGAGGCCGTCCATGGCGAGTCAATCGCCGCGGTGGTCATCATCATTGGCGAAGGCGATCGGCGACGAGGCATCCGGTCGCCGCTGTTTCTTCGATCATGCCCGGGCCATCGCCGTCGATCAATACCAGTCCACTGCCGTCGATCACGGTCGGGCTGTCACCGTCAATGTCATCGTCTATTTTGGCTGCACCGGTTCCTGAAACGACTGAAGGCATGGAACTCGAGGAATCACCTGTTGACGTAAGGAGATTAACAATATCGAGTCTAACGTTTTTTCTTATCGCAAGGAGATTAACAATATCGAGTCTAACGTTTTTTCTTATCGCAGTTCCGTGTTCTAATATTTATCACATTGTACAACAGGTGAATGATAAAGTTGGGCAAACTATGGTTGTTCCTGAAGTTGGAATGGCGTTTGAGTCAGAGGACAAAGCTTATGAGATGTACAACACCTATGCCAGGAAGATGGGGTTCAGTGTTAGAAAGAGCAAAACAAAACGCCGAGCAGATGATACTATATATCAGAAATTTTTAGTTTGTAGTAATGAAGGATATGGAGAAACTAAGTCATCACGTGGCACTACAAGGACGGGTTGCAATGGTCGTGTTCAGTTTAGTGTAAGCAGAGAGGGGATTTGGACAGTGCAAAAGGTTGTACTTGATCACAATCATTATCTTGTTACTCCAAATAAGTCGCATAAGCTGAGGTCCCAACGACGTGTTATTGAAGCGGACAGGAAGCTAATTGGCCACATGCGGGAAGCTGGGATGAAGCCAACCCAGGTGTACGAGTTCATGAAGGAGTTTTATGGAGGTGCTGACAAAGTGCCATTCTCTAAGATGGATTGCAATAATGAAATTGGTCAGGAGCGCAGGAAGTACTTAGAATCCAATGACGCGCAAACACTTGTGGAATACTTGAGAAATAAGCAGTTAGAGGATCCTACATTTTTTTATGCCGTTCAGATAGATAAGGAAGATGGTCAGATAGCAAATTTCTTTTGGGCAGATGGTCAATCTATCATGGATTACAAATGCTTTGGTGATGCCGTGTCATTTGACACCACGTTTGAGACTAATAAGTTTGAAATGCCTTTTGCTCGATCCTTGGAACCAACCATCACAAGCGGATAATAATTTTTGGGTCTGCACTCTTATTTAATGAAACTATTGAATCATTTGTTTGGCTTTTCGAAACCTTTCTAACTGCAATGTCAGGCAAGCATCCAAGCACAATTTTCACTGATCAAGACGCGGCCATGGCAGGAGCAATTGCCTATGTATTCCCAAACACTAGCCATCGTCTTTGTTTGTGGCACATTTACCTAAATGTTGCTAAACATCTCGGCGTGTAATTCATGCGTCGGGTAATAGGTTTCTACATGATTTTAAGAGATGTGTGTATGAAGACAGATCGGAGTCCGACTTCAACAGGTTGTGGGATGAATTATTGACTGAATACAACCTTAAGGAGAACACATGGATGAAAAACCTATATAGTTTGAGAGGAAAGTGGGCTGCTGTCTACCGTGACTCTTTTACAGCGGATATGACCACGACTCAAAGGAGCGAAGGTATGAATAATGTCTTTAAGAAAAGATTTCGTAGGAAACTTGGTCTTTCAGAACTCCTTGTAGAATGTGAGAAGGTTACAGCTAGTCTTCGTGAAAATGAGTTGGATGAAGATTTTAAGTCACGTCGAAAAAACCCGATTACATACGCCCAAATTTACCTATGTCAAGATCGATTCGAGTCATATACACGGAGGATGTATTTGAGTTTGAGAAAGAATTTAAAGAACAGTTTACATTATCTTGTAAATTGTTACTGCATCGAGGGGACAATCTTGACATTCATGGTTACGTATATGCAATCTGATCATGGAGCAACAGTAGTACTCAACACTGCAGATTCAACCATTACATGTTCTTGTAGAAAGTACGAATCGATAGGTATGTGCATACATTTTAATTTGCAATATAGTTTTTAATACAATTTGATGAAAATGGCATCCATATCTTATAGGTTTATTGTGCAAGCATGCCCTGAGAGTCTTCAATATGAATGGAGTTTTCAATTTGCCATCGCAATATATACTAAATAGATGGACAAAATATGCAAAAAGGGGATTTTATATTGACAAACAAGGAAGTGAGAAGGAAAATTTAAAAACACGTGCGGCACGTATCTCTCGAAAGGCGACATCTGTTGCATTGAAGTGTTCAATATCAAAAGAACTTCTTGATAATTTGGAGAAAGCTATAGATAAGGTGGACAAGGAAGCAGATACTACTCTAAGCAATATGCAAGAAAAATCAGTTGAGGTTCCTCTACTTTGAATGAATGTGCACGAGAGACATTAAATGATAGAATATCATTTAGAGTTCCTCCGGTGTTAAAAGGCCCAAAGAGCAAACGGTTTAGAAACATGGTTGAAAAGAATCTAGGGAAGAAGAAGAAGAAAAGTGCTCGAGAAAAGTGGTACAGATTCTACCCATTCTAGCTGGTTTTGTTACTATTATGGTGCTTCTATAGTGTTCTTTAAGTTTTGTTTTGTTTTGTTTTATATGTCGATTACGGAGAAGATCCAAGTATTCTTCGCTGAAAATAGAGATGAAGTTGTTGCAAATGATATGTATGAGCAATCTTCGTCCATGTCCGCTCCTTTCATCCAAGGCGGATTTACAAGTCTTTTACTTGGAGTTGAGCAAGATGCCACGTTGTCTTCATCTGCTAGAAAGTTACAATTCGATTAATAGCATTTAGTAATTCAAATTTTGTAAGTAGTGAGTATGTCGAATTTCATAAATAGTGGCTGCTGCAGATTTCATATTTGAGATTTCACAAATATTGAGTATGTAAATTTCAGATTTGAGAATTCAGTTCTATTATTTCAGATTTTCTTAACACATCTGTGGCATTGCAAATATCAGTACATATGTATTTCAGATAACATAACACATTTTACATCGTACATATGTTCTTCCTGACCTACTGTCAAAGTCATATCGGACTGCCTAACACACATGATCATTTCGGACTCCACTGCCTAATACACATGATCATTTCAGACTCCACTGTCTAATACACATGACCATTTCAGACTCTACTCTGTTCTTCCTGACCTACTCTGTCTAATACACATGATTATTTCAGACTGTACAAAGTCAAAGTCATATGCTGCCTGATCATTTCTTCCAGATATTTGTTGTGAACTGCATCCAAATAGAGGGCATCCAAATATCCTTTCTCCTTTGCTCGTGATCAAGTGGGCCAACATTTTCCCCGGATTTTTCTCACTCTGTCTCTTCTTCACCGGAAGGACATGACTATCTTGGGCATGGATGTTTTCTGCAGAAGCTTGATTACCCACTTCATCTACTGTAATCTCTTTGGTGACATCTGGGATTTCTGTTTCAGCAATTGTAGGAAATCGATTCCCTCGTTTCCTCCAGTATATCAACAAGAAGCATATGCAACCTAGGAAAAACAGAATTACAGCCCAAATGCTTATGCCAAGCACAATCCACAGTCTCAAACCAAAAGGCGGCATCCTGGACGATAACTCTGTGCGCAGTTTTTCACTGGTTGACATTTTCCCTGCGACCGAGAGACACTTTAGCATTAGCTCATCCTTGCTGAACATCCTAAGCAATACTAGAACTGCAGTGACGTTTTCAAAATAGGAATAAGGAAATCCACAGGAAAAAAGAAGAAATTGGTAAAAGTACACAACGCACTCATCAAGGTTACCAAAAAAGAGGAGAAAATGGCTAGTTGAAATAACCCATGCAAAAAAAAATCCAATAAAGAACACAAAGAATGCACTCGGCGTTACTACATAATCAAGAAAGTGTTGATGGCAATATTCACAAAACTTAATGCGTTAGTAAAACAAGCCTAACATGTCAATAAAATGGCACACAAGAACAAGTACAAATTCCTATCTTCATAGCTTATAGAAACATAAGAGAATTAAACATTGAGATACAAACTCATTTACCTGACTGACAACCAAAAAGTCAGTTGCAGCTAATTGACTAGACTGGCATCAGGCAGGCAGAACCTATTTGAAATATATAAGAACAAAGCAAAACCAAAATTATCGACAGAATTCAACAAATCCAAGTGATCAATTCATCCATAATGTTATAAAAGGCAACCATTAGAAAGCAATTGCTTGGTCTTTGAGTACAGTCTACTACTCCACGTCAACTCCAAGCCTCCAGCATAGCAACTCATATGAGGCATAACCTCGTGGTGATATTCCCCACAAATGTGGACGATAGATCATGGTTAAACAGGAGAAAGACCAACAATAATGCACATAATTTCTATAGATCACGATCAAGATATAACAGGCTACTACTGACTTAGTGTCAACTATACTAGCTAGTGCCAGATTTGGAAGCAGAGGAGGAGACAAATCTTGCTTCCAGTTTATACAGAATTTGAAGACCAGCCGGGTTTGCTTTTCGATTGTGAGCTAGAGCACGATTCATCCAAGAGAATCAAGAAATCCAATCACGATTCACCTACCCCAAGCATACACTGACCATATTAACACTTGTTCCTCTCGGGGCACTACCGCAACGCCTGCAGTGCCTTCCATGGGAGTACCCAATGCGATGGTGCATCCGATCGATTTTATCTTTGACACACAAACAACCAAAGAGCACTCTCATCAAGACCGTATACGATATTTCCCACTGACCTCAAAATTATAGACCTCTGAGCTCTCTATCCTATCTACCATGCTCACCTGGCCACAATTAGGCCGGCCATGAACGAGCAGCAGAGCAGGCGAGACCCTTATCGCCAGCCGGAGAGGCCAACGCCAAACCACTCCGCCTCCTTGCCGCTGCTTTGCTCGCCGCCCCGCACGCGCCGCTCGCCGCCTCAACACGTGGTTGGGCTGCAGCCGCGCAGACGCACTTTCCCCGCCGCCGCCATCCGTTTGATCGCCCTGCGTTCGCCCGAATGCGGAGTCCCGCCGCGTTTTCATCGAGTCCCTCCGGGCGCCTCGTTCCCAAGTCCCGCCGTGTGCGAATCGAGCCGACTCAGCCGAGAGCGCTGCTGGTTTGAGCCGAGCTCGGTTTTTTTGTCAGCTGGCGTGAGTTGAGATATATACCGTTGGATTAGTCTGGCGTCCATGTGGCATTGATCGAGACCAGGGGTCCAGCGCTGCTGGTTTGCACCCTGGGTCCATGAAATTTTTTTCCTCGTTTTGGATGAACCACGTAACACTATAACCACAATATGTGCACACTTTTCTTTCGATGGTTTTTATGATTACCGTGAAGTAAGTAAGACGATTAGTTGATAATGTTCCTCGCAAAACAAAGATTAGCTGGCAATGCCACGCATGCTAAATCAAACCCCGACAAGTTTATAAAAAATGGAATTTACCCGCGCTTCTGCAGATCAGAATAACCATTAGGCATTAGTCATCGCACGCACGATCATGTCCACATCTTCGGTTGACCACTTAACAGCGACAACATAGCTAACGCCAACCGAGTGCCACCCCTGTGCTTTCGCCATTTCTTACAGGATCAATCACACCACCCATCTGCCATAAATACCTCGCGTGCTGCCATGGTAGCTTCATCGCCGCCTCGATCAGGTGCAGTTGCTTCAAGTGCATTTTACCAAGCGTTCATCTTGCTTGTACTTGTTGCTAGAACAGTACGCAAGGTTTGCAGAGATGGAGCTTAAAGCGGCTCTTCTAGTCAGTACATTGATATGCCTGGCGCTCTCCCGCGGGGCATTGTCTCAGAGGGCACCGGTCGAGACGCCGGCGCCGGCGCCGGCACCACGCCACGTCAACCTCGCCGACCTGCTCGCCCTCGCCGGCCCCTACGGCGCGTTCCTGGAATACCTCACCAAGACGGACGTGATCAGGACCTTCCAGAGCCAGGCCAACGACACGAACCAGCTGGGCGTCACCATCTTCGCGCCCGAGGACTCGGCGTTCGCGGCCGTCGACAAGGCCGCGCTGGCCAACCTCACCGCCGACCAGCTCCGGTCGCTCATGCTGTACCACGCGATGCCCAAGTACTACCCGCTGTCGGCCTTCTCTGCGCTGGCCAAGTCGAGCCCGGTGTCCACGTTCGCGGGCGGGCAGTCCACGGTGAACATCACCGACGCCGCCGGTACCATCCGCGTCGTGTCGAGCTGGGCCACGGCGAGTCTCATCAGCAGCGTGTACTCGACGCCGCCGGTCGCAGTGTACGCGCTGGACAGGTTGCTGCTACCGGCGCAGATCTTCCCGACCGCTCCGGACGTGGCACCCGTGCCAGCGCCCGCGCCCGCGCCGGGGCACGGGGCCAAGGCGATGGACGGCGCGCCGGGCGCGGCCGAGCATGGCGCCACGGACGCCGCCGGTGCCAAGAGCGTGTCGTGCCGGGTTGATGCTGGGCGCCTTCTCGTTGGCTACTTGGGTTTGATGGTTTGGTTTGTGATGATGTAGTTGTATTGCGTTGATATGGTACGCACGGTGAATGACTGAATGCTTCTTTTTGTGGAGAGAGTTCGTTAACTCGTTTGTTGCCGAATTGATACACGTCACTGTGTGTGTATTTCTTGTATTCTGGACCTATCTTAAACATAAATGCACGTACAATAATATTTCTTGCAGGTTAACCAACATGATAATTCTCCTATCCTATAGTTGCCGAGAACGACTTGGATCTCTAATGCTGTTTTTTTTTCCTTTCGAGAGAGAGTAGTGTTGAATGCATGCACCCATGGTTGAAGACCATCGTTTGACACAGTCCTGCATCCTCTGAACCACTGGAAAAATAGGAAGCCAAAGCTCTCAGCTTCGCACAAAAATAGGACAAAAGTCGCACCTCCATTAATTTATTTCTCCACGCAGTTACAGGTTAAAGTAGATCTCTGTTCAAGCCAAATTAATAATTCACCTTGGTACGTCTTGCAAGCAAGATCTTGCCTACACTGCGGCACTTGCACAATGAAGTTCGCCGTTGCGTTCCTCACCACCGCGCTGTCCCTATCCCCCATGCTCGCCGGCGCACACCGCCCGCTCGCCAAGTCGCCCCCGGCGCCTCCACAGACACAGAGCAGCGCTGGCGAGGGGGCGGCGCCTCTTCCACAGGGCAAGCGCGCCAGCCTCACCGAGATGCTGACCCTAGACGGCCCCTTCCACACCTTCCTCAGGTACCTCCAGCAGACCAACCTCGTGGAGGTGTTCGAGAACCAGGCCTACCGGACAGACCAGGGCATCACCATCTTCGTCCCCGTCGACAGGGCCTTCGCCGCCGTCAAGCCGTCGGTAATCTCAAGAACCATCATTCTTACACTGTACAGCACGTACGATTACACAATACATATGGAGCGAGTCTCTCTGATATCAGCGCGCTTTGTTTGATGTGCGCGAAGGTGCTGTCGGGACTTTCGAAGGACCAGCTCAAGAACCTGATGATGTACCACTCGCTGGCCAAGCACTATGCGCTGGCGGAGTTCGACGTCCTGAGCCAGAGCAACCCGGTGACGACGCTCGCCGGCGGGCAGTACACGGTGAACGTGACGAACGACGCGGGGATCGTCCACGTGCGGTCCAGGTGGGCCATCGCCAAGATCTTCCGGAGCGTGTCCGCGACCGCACCCATGATGGTGTACGAGCTCGACAGGGTGCTGCTCCCGGACGCGCTCTTCCGCGCCCAGCCGCCCGTCGCGGCCACCCCGCCCGTGCCCACGCCCGCGCCGAGCGAGGGATACGGGGCCAACTTGCCCGACGCCGGCATCGCGCCGGCGGCGGACCGTAAGGCGGGAGAGGCGGCCGCAGAGAGCTCGGCGTGCAGGGCGGGGGCTCGATTCGCGAGCTACGTGGCCGCCGCGGCTTTCGGCGCAATGACTTCGGTGGCATTGTGAGGTGGTGGTACATCGTACATGCTGCCGTGGGCTGCTGTACTGTCTCTCTGACTACGAGAAAGAATCGAATAGCTTTACCGTGTAGAGTTTTACGTGTGGCACTTGCGTAGCACGATGATATAACGTTGCTTGGGCTCCTAAGTCGGAAAGTCCTAACATCTGTTGTATCAGAGATGCACCGTGTGATGCATAGGATTGGATTGTGCTGACATGCAAAATTTAGACGAGTAGTATAGCAGAATAGACTAGCATGTGTTCAAGTCATCTTGGACGTGAAAGAATTAAGAGAATTGCTAAGTGACACTCGAGTGTTTTTCTTATTGGGTTTTGATAATTTTCACCCGGATGTTTTCTCCATAAAAATCATCCAAATTCCTGAGCATCAGATTTGCTTTGAGATCGATTGCTTCAACCCTGATTTGGATGTTCCGGGACATCACTAGACACACCCTCGATGGAAACCTGATTGATCAAGTTGATCAAGTTCAGAGGAATTCAGTTTTCCCTCATAGGTCAGAGCTGAAATATCCACTGATGGAGCTCTGGCAAAATTCGTGGCCACTGATGCACAACGACAGAGCAGAGGAGTGTTAGCAATAATCTTGACTAAGTTTAATTGGTATGTGTGCGTGTTTCAGCTAGTGCGTGTGTCTGCATGTTAGTGCGTGCGTCTGCATGTAGTCAGGCTAGTTAGTGTTGGCATGTGTGTGTGGGTCATGGCTAGTTAGCAGCCACGGGCGCTGGCCAAGTCTCCAGAAGATGAGAACGTTGCCGCGTATGGTCGTGGCTGGAGAAATGGCAGCGAGAGACTCGGATCAAGGCGCTGCATGCGTGGAGGGCGATGCATGGCCAGGAAGACCGCTTCTTGAAGGCTCACGCCAGTCCCAGGCTCACGTTCGTGCGAAGAGGCAGGGAAGTCCGAGTCTTGTGGATCGTGGGCTGCGTGTGTGGTGCATGCAGCAAGTTGTTGATTAGCTAGGCTATTTAAGTTGTACTGCTTTGTTTATTCAATGAGCAATAGAGACAAGAAAAGCAGGCGTTCGTCGCCGGAAAGCTCCTGTGTGTTAACTTCTTGTTTGCTTCTGAGTTCCATCCAGAGATTAGCTTGCGTGAGTTTGGCTCGTCGGCAAGGTGAGTTCCTGGGTGGTTCCAACATGAGGATGGGTGATTTTTAGTTACAAAACATCCGGTAGATGTGTAGACACACCCTTTTTTATTTGTGAGTACTCAATTTTTTTGCCTATAGAGGACTCAAATATAAAGAGATTAGACAAATTGATTTTATCAATTAAAGTGCTCAAAATTTGAATGCTATTTTAACAAGAAAACACTCAGGTGTTCCCTACACCCTCAAGAATTAATAGATGGACGGATCACGGATGTTATGGATCGCATATCATTTTTTTTAAAAGGACAAACAGAAATTCCATTAATTGAGCAAGCTAGACAAATCGTTAGCTACCAACTCAGTTACAAACTCTAGAAATTCTTCTAACCAAGCAGAGGGGCGAGAAGAATCCAAAAATGACCCCAAATTTTACAAGTTCATGTGCTAAATATATTACAATCCCTCGGACAAAATGACACAATACTGTCGAAAGCATCTACTATCAGACACTCTGTATATTGATGCCATAACCTTCGTCATGTCTAGATAGCAACTATGGTGAAGCTATGATAAAAATAGAGGGTGAACTCAAATGATTAGCTAAATTAACACAAATATAGTTTGACACGCTCGTGCAATTAAAATTTATACTTAAATAAATGAGAAACAAAAAAAAATACAATGAAGCTACCAATTATCCATACAATACAAAAGTCAATAACAGAAGTAAACGGTAAATATTTACCAAGACAGTTAGAAAAAATACTAAATACTAAGGGTATGTATAATGGTACATATCAGCTGTCTGTAAGACTGCATCACGTAGGATCTTAGGTGATGTGGAGAAGAGAAAAAGCTACTATCTACTATTTAAAAGACAGTCTTATAGACAACTTTTTATTTTGTATACCATTGTATAGACATTCTGTTAATTGGACGAGGGACCATTACAGACAATTGTATAGATAATTTACTGTATGAGTTATTTTTAGTGCTGTATATAGATGATATGGAGATATATTACAGACGGTTATCGTCTGTATTACTGTACATGCCCTAATAAAGGGTGGTAGATTGTATCAGAGTCCATCACGGTGCTGAGCGTTCCCCTCAAAGCCTCCTCTCCCACCTGAGCACCTCGTTGCGCTACACATTGATGGCCTACTGCCATGGGGTTTTCCTTCTCTATCCCTCTCACTCTCAGGCTCAGGTGTGTGTGGGGCCTCACCCTCCGATTATGGCTTGCTAGTTGGGCCTTGTGTTTGTGGGCCGAAATGGGACCCATACCGTATTCTCTTCCTCCCTCATCTATTTATCTCGCACAACACAGCTTGCTCCATCTTCCATGTCTATGGCCGGCTAGGGTCGGAGAAGGGGGGGTGTTGTTTCGATGTCAGTGAAAAATAGGCTCAAGCCTAATGAAGCATCACGGTGGATTCACCCCTAACTGCAAACTTGTCATGGTTTTTAGTCTTGACCGCAACATGCTTGTATTCATTTAGGATTTCTTGTACATCCTGTGCATTGACATCATCTGCTTTAATCATCGTGTACAAGACGAGATCAAATCCACAATGATAATATATATGATAGAGTTGGGGTAGCACAATTGAATAAAATGCTTGTCCAAAATCATTTGAGTAGTTTGGACATCTCCAATGGAGACACTTTGCGTAATGGAATTTTAAGTCATATCGAAAACATAAGAAGTATAGGCAGTGGCAGAGCCAAAAAATTTTAGAAGGCTGGGCAAGCGTGACTACGGTCATAAACGCAAACAAGTCCATATATATATATATATATATATATATATATATATATATATATATATATATATATATATATATATATATATATATATATAGGAAAATGATTACATTCTCTGGGTGTACATACTCCCACCTTCAGTATACCATTTAAATGATGTTGATATACCCATTTATCCTTTTGAGTATACTCTAATACTAATTATAAGATACTCTAAAGTGAGTTCCACGAAAAATTTCATTAAAGTCCACCCTTTATAGCAATATTTGTTTATATATTCCTTTTACATATGGAAAAAGGTATGTAGTAAAAAAATAAAAGGTTCTGATGAATTTTTTTCAACCATGTTGCATTGGAGTATCTTAGAATTATTATTGGAATATACCGAAAGTGATAAAGGAGTATAAAGCGTTCATTTAAGTGGGAGTATGTACTCCTAGGAGTACTGAAAAGGTATATATATGTATATATATATATATATATATATATATATATATATATATATATATATATATATATATATGGAAAATGAATGTGTACTACTGGTGTATGTACTTGACTTAATACCCAGAGATAGGTATCCCTAAATGCCCAGAGAAGCTGCACGAGCCGCCACCGCTACCGGCCTCAAACGAGAAGCCCAAAGATAGAGACCCACGACCGACCGAGCCGACCCAGAGAGCGGTCCGACCAGCGATATAGGACCGGCATACCGCGACCTAAATGACGAGGACCTGTGGTTGACCCAACCAATGGGTCCGACCGATTGGCGCCCGAACGAGCTTGCTTCGCCTCCACCACAAAGCGATGTCGGATCATCGAACCGCCTCTATCGGGTCGCTTAGATCGATCGACCGATTTAATCGTCACAATCGAAAGGGCAGACGCCGCTGTCTTCCCGAGACACTTCGGCGGTCGACACCTCGACGCCACCGACGCAACGCAGAGAGCAGTGCGCCATTTCCGAGGAACGGACCGAGCCGCCCTCTACGCTCTTCACCAACCCAACACGGAACGCATAACCACCCGCCAAGGCCGCCTAGCGATCGACACCGAGGCAAAAGACCAGACTCCAAGGCGTGGGAGCCCCATCCATTTTTCCTTTTACGCACTCCTGTAACCTCCACGCCACCGCCCTCCCCAGCTATATAAGGAGGTGTGGCCTTCAGAGCGGGGACGATCTGGCACCAAACGCAGACTCCCGAGTCACCTCGTAGTCGCTCCGAGTAGCCTCAGACACGAGGCGCCCGAGCCCGAGCTCACCTCGCTTGTAACACGACGGATACACCAGAATGAATAACATCCGATCACCCCGCGAACTCGGAGTAGGGACGTTTACCCCAACCAAGATAACTCAGGACCCTCGCTTTTGGTCTAACCATTCAAGGAGCGGAGCGCCGAGTCTCTAAACCTACAAATTTACTCGCGGCTCTCGAAACATCGATAGCTGGCGCGTGTAGGGGCACGCGCGCCATCAAGATCTCCGGATTCCCATTTGTCTCCTTGATGGTTCCCACTACCGACGGCGACGCGCGGCCGAGTTTAATCTGCTGTTCTTCGACTTCGCCGCCACCACTAGGAGAACCTGCTCGCTTCCCGCCGCCTCGTGGTTGTGCCCCACGGACGCTCGACTCGCCGCCCACGCCGACCACCTTTGACTCGAGGACTTCGCGTCGCTGGCGGGCTACCACCGCCATTGCACACCGCCGCCGTCATAGGGTGCACGATGTCCGCGCAAAGCGACGCTACCACCTTTCCTCGCGATCGTTGCGGGCGATGGCCGGCCACGCGCCGACCTCCCTCCACGAATATCGGAGAGTTCTTTCGACACCGACTTAGCTTCGACACGCGAGCGACCATCGACGGACCATACTCCCACGAATGCAACGTGGTCGGCGAGTTAACCGGGCCTACCGCCATTTTCGAGCAGAAGCCCGCCACGGCCCTGTTGCCGGAGGCGGGCTCAGCACGCCGCATGGGTCTCTCAGATCCACCATGACGAAGCTTCTCCAAATAGCTGAACTGGAGTTGCGCGCTGCCAGCTTGGCAAGGCGTAGGGTCGACCCGTCAGGTGCTGTTAACTCACGCCGCCATCGGCGCCGGCCGTAACAAGGCGCAAGACACCAGTACAGCTGAACGCTAAGAACCGGTTGTCAGACCGTGTTTTCCTTCCTAGCTAAAACTTCGCCATGGCACGCAATGTTGTTCCGCATGCCCCCGAGCCGAAGCGAGCCCGAGGTTGTACACCTACCAAGACCGGAGCCGATAGAGCACGCCGCAGACAATATGTACCGACTCGGGCGCTAGTCACTCGAGGTCCCCTGGGCCGCCAAAGCGTGCTCGCCATTAAGCCGGTGAAAGCCGCACCGCTGTTGAGCGCCCCAGCCTCCTACACCCCGGCGACAGCCGTTTCAGCAACGCCACGACTATCGCGACACCTCGACGCCGCAAGAGGTCGGCGGCCGGGGCCTGTTGCAGGGTCATGGACAATGGCCGGCGTCATGGCGATCGAGCCCGAGCCCGAAGGCCCGGACTCAGATTTCCGGAAATCCGTCATGATTTCCGCCCGATTCGGCGCTCGTTAACATAGCTAAATACACGGGGCCACGAACCCGGTGTTTGGCTCGAAGACTACGGCCATTGCCGAGCCGCTGGTTACTAATGATCTCTTTATCATTCAAGATTTCCCCATTTACTCGGGCGGATCAAAGCGAGCTCGCTCGAGTACCGCTCACGACTATTAGGAATCGGGCCGATTTGAAGAACGCCGGGAATTTCTGGCACGCATAAGCGCCTCGAACTCCTCGACTCAAAGCCGCAGCAAAGAGCCAGAGAAACGCCCGACTACATCCGCCGCTTCCCAACAAGGTAATGAACTCCCCGACATCGCCGACGCCGACGCTAGGGGGCATTCATCTACGCGATAACGTGCAGAGCCTTGGTCCACAAGCCAGGTTGCGCTAAACCCAGACCACCAAGGAGCCGCCGACGCGTTACTCAACCACGCTCGCGAGGAGGCCGTGGGGGCCATTTTCGACAAAGGGAAGGCCAAACGAGAATCCGGCCCCGAGCCCGCCGCCCCTTCCGATCGCTCCGACAAACGGAGGCGAAAGGGAAAGCAGGTCCGCGAGGACCAAACGGTCGCCGCCGCCGACCGCCTCGACAAGCATGCAGGCATGGGCGCTCACCACTTCGAAAAATTGATGGAGAGCCCGTGTCCGCATCACGAGTACCCCGTCAAGCACAAATATCGGGTCTGCGAAGTCCTGAGGCGTTTTCTCTCCGGAAACCCCCCGCAGTCACGGGGTAAAGGAAAGAAGCGCGACCCGATGCCGGAGGTCGGGGAAGAAAAGGCAGATGGAGGGTTCCCGGAACCCGACGGATGCCTCATGATCTTTGGTGGCCCGGAGAGCTACGCCGACTGCGGCAAAGAAAATGCATACGGTGACCCCGGCGTCCTCGAGTACCTTCGGTGGTTCGAGTCTCCGATCACCTTGATCGCGGCACCACCCCACCACATCCCGCACCAGAAGATACCCGCCGTCTGTCGATCCCATCGGGGTCGGTTACCACGGCGGTGTTTCATGGACGGCGGCAGCTGCCTCAACATCATGTATGCCGAGACGCCGACGCCTTGGGAGTGCCGCGCCGACCCTCACGACATGAGCAAGGCACCTTCCACGGTGTCATCCTGTGCCGCAGTTTACCCCTGGGCAGTCGACCGCCTGGCCACCTTTGGGGGCCCGAGAACTTCCGCGACCAAACCCTCACTTTCGAGGTTGTGGGATTCAGGATCCTACCACACACCATCTTGGGAGGCCATGTTGACGGATATCCAAGGCACGGGTATCCCCATGCCCAGAAAACTATATGGGCCGCCTCCACACCACGACGGGCCACCTCGCACCAAGGCCTCGAAGGTGCCTCGACCGGGCCCATAATTCCCACTGTGCCACCTGGCGACATTCCGACTACCACGGTCGGCTTCCCGAGAAAGACTCAGAGCAACGGGGCCGACCGCCTGTCCTCCCTAAGGGCGCCTGATTCGGCGCCAGCAACCTCAAGACAAAGCACTCCATCAAGGCCGAGCCTCTCGAACTACTACGGCGACGCAAGCAGACGCCAATCGCTAAAAGGGCCCCGCCACGGTCACTCCACGCCACGACGTGAGCGCCTCAACATGACCAAGCGGAATGGGAGCCACGCGCTTTCCCCAGCGATTCGATGGACGGCGCCCATTACGCCAAGACTTGACAAGCAAAGACAGGAGCAGCGCCGCTTTCGGAGGGGCGGCAGCGCCCACCGCTCGCTTCTACCAACCCATCGAAGTCACATCCCATGAACTGACACCAAGGCGTATATGGACTCAGCGTGGGGAAACCTTTCATTTTTTCCACGCATGCTCTCATGTAATCCGCCCCGGCTATATAAAGGAGTTCGCCCGAGCAGGGCGATCGAACCGAAAGCACACTAGCACAACGCGACAAGCCGATAGTCGCAAGTAGCCCCCTTCAAGAACTCGCCTCGCTTGTAACCCGGCGACCCGCCCGATCTCGTATTAACACCCGATCACCCCACAGACCGGAGTAGGGACGTTTCAAACCAACCAAGATACATCCCGGACCCCCTTTCTTTCGGCCTAACCATTCAAGGAGCGGAGCGCCACGCCTCTAAACCTACAAATTTTACTTGTCGGTTTTCGAACACCGACAGCTGGCGCCGCTGTAGGGGCCTCACACATCAAGATCTCCGGATTCGCTTAGTCTCCTTGATGGCCTCTTTCACCAACGACGACGCCTACCGGGACCGAATCCGCTTTTCCTTCGATTCGTTGCCAACGCGACAGGAACTCAACTCGCCCCCGCCATGCCAGACCCGTCCCATTGGACGCCAGATTCCACCACCGCCGCCGACAACATTCGACCGAGGTCCCCTCGCCACCTCGGTTCGGCGCCCACGAACGGCGCCACCACCGTCGGGAGCACGCCACAGCACCAGACGGCAGACCACCGCCTCCCGCAGACTTGCTGGTTCGTGGCAGAGGCAGCTACGCGCCACCTCCATTCACGAGATATTGAGGCTCCTCCGATAGCGACTCGCACCGACGCTGAACGAAGCCGAGGAACCCTACTCTCATTTAATGCAACGTGGTCGACGTGGCAACCACCGCCACCACCTCGAGCCAAGAAGCCCGCCACCGGCGCCTCGGCGCAGAGGCGGAGCGCCACCACCACCAACTCGGGTCTTCCCAGTCCGCCACGACGAGCTTCACCAAAGAACGGAGCCGGAGTTATGCGGCGCTAGACTCGGAAGGCGAGGGCCGATCCGCCGGCGCTTAAGCCACTGTCTCCCCCCGCTGCCAGCGGGCGGCGCCAACAAGGCCAGTATTATAGGGAACAAGCGGAAGAGCTAGTCATACCGCCTCTTCCCAGCCTTAAAACTTTGTCATGGGCCGCATGTTGCCTGCAGCATCCGAGCCGGACGAGCTCGAGGCTCAAGCTATTACCAAAGACCTCCGGAGCTGGTAGAGCACGCCTGCAGGCACCAGGCCGCCTCTAGTACTGGCCACCGAGACTCACTCAAGCCATGGCAAGCGATTGCCGCAATCCCAGAAGAACCGCTTCCCTCACCGGAGCTGCCCTGTGCTCTACGCTCAAGGCCGGGCGTTTCGGCAAGATTACGATCGCCGCGACACCTCGACGCTGGAGAAGGCTGGCCGGGCGCGGGCTCGTTTAGTGGCATGTGATGCGGCCGGCGCCATGACCGCAGCCTAAGTTTTAAGGCCCGGACCTTGGCGCTTCTCCCGAGATTCGCCGAGCGGATTTTCCCGCCCGCTTCCCGGCACCTGTCAACATAACCAAATACACGGGGGCGACAAACCCCGCGGTTTGGTTGGAAGACTACCGGCTCGCCTGTCGAGCCGGCGGAGCGACCAACGACCTTTTCATCATACAATACCTCCCCATCTATCTAGCGGATTCGGCTCGAGCCTGGCTCGAGTACCTGCCCGCCGGAACCATCGGCAGCTGGTCCGACTTGAAGAATGTCTTCGCCGAAATTTCGTGGCACTTACAAGCGCCCCGGAACTCTTGGGACCTCAAAGGTCGCAGAAGATCGGGAGAACGCCCGACTACGTCCCCGCTCTCCCAAAGAAGGTAACGAAGCTTCCCGACATCGCTGACGCCGACGTCGGGAGCATTCATCTACGGCACTACGCAGGCCTTGGTCCACAAGTTGGGCTGCATCAAACCCAAGACTACCAAGGAGCTGCTCGATATCGCCACCAACCACGCCTCCGGCGAGGAGGCAGTGGGGGCCATCTTCGATAAGGGGAAGGCCAAAAGAGAACCGATCCGAGCTCGCCGCTTCTCGATCCCTCCGACAAACGCCGACGGAAAGGGAAGCAGTTCGCGAGGACCACATGGTCGCAGCTCACGGACGCTCGACAAGCAAAGAAGCGCACAGCGCCCACCACTTCGAGAAGTTGATGGAAAGCCCGAACCAACCACGGGTACCCCAAACACAAGTACGGATCGGAGTCCTGAAGCGCTTTCTTCCGGAACCCCACGCAACCACGGGTAAAGGGAGGAGCGCGACCCACACCTAAGTCGGGGAGGAAAGGACGCCAGAGGCGGATTCCTGAGTCCGACGGATGCCTCATGATCTTCGGAGGGTCGGAGAGCTACGCCGACAAGCGGCGCTAAAAGCTCGCCATCATGAGGTGCATACGGCGACCCGCGCGTCCCGGCACTCCGGGTCCGAATCCTCGGTCACCTTTGATCGGGCCGACCATCCCGACCACATCCCGCATCGGGAAGGTATCCTCTCGCCGTCGATTCCATCAGAGGAACGGTTACCACGAAGGTGCTCATGGACGGCGGCGCCTCAACATCATGTACGTTGAGACGCCGACGCCTGGGGTCCTCGCCGACCGCGACCGAGCAAGGCACCTTTCCACTTGCGCTATCCCGGCCAACAGTTTACCCCTCGGCAGATCGATCGCCGCCACCTTCGGGGCCTAAAACTTCAGACCAAAGCCTCGCCGAGGTTGTGGGGTTCGCGGGTTCTACCATGCTATCTTGGGAGGCCATGCTACGCTAAGTTCATGGCGGTCCCCAACTACACTTACCCGAAACCGAAGATCCCGGCCACGGGCATCATTACCGCGGGCTCGTCCTTTCATTTCGCTTTCAATTGCGAAAGCGGCATAAGCGATAGCTGGGCTAAGCCGGTGGTGATCGCCTCCGCCGAGCTCGATCATTACCGAAGGGAGGCCTCCGGGTCCGTCCCGTAGGGGAACGGCGCTTTGTGCTGAAGCGGCGCGACCCTTCGATCGCCACGCAAGGACGCTCTGCGGCGGTATCCGATCGGCGATCACTGGCATGGGCTCGCTTTGAGCGCTAGCGCCGATCTCTCTCGCTGCCGGTTCTGGCGACCCACCGCTAACATTGTCCAGGTTGATGCCGTTGTAGAAGGACATGGTGTTAACAAGCGCGGAAACGGCTCCCAGGGCAGCGCTCATCTTCATCGACTTCTCGACATGATCCGCACGGGCGGCACCGGCCGCGAAGCAAGCTTGTACCCCGTGACGCCCTCGAAAGCAACGGTGGCGACATTACCGCCTACCTTCCCAAGGACGCCAACTCGCAAGCGCTGGGTTCGTTTCGCTTCAACTCTTTCGCGCCACTGGCCACCGCTTCGCCACAACCGCCGCCGCGTTTCACCGCCGCCGGTCACGCTTCCTCCACCGCCAACCGCCTCGCCAGAACTTCATCAATCTCTTCGCAGCTCGAGACCAAAGAAGAAGAAGCGCTGGCGACGACACCCCCTAAGTCAACGCGAGTAACTCTGGTTTCACCGCCGACGATGCGGTCATGGCGTGAGCTTGGCCACCATCTTCCTCGAAGCTTTTTCGCGCTTCGCTTCGCTTCGGGCGGGCGACTTTGGCGCCATCGCCTCGCTAGGAGGGACTCCAGCGGATACCTTCCTCGTGGACCGACCCGATCGGCGGCCTCCTCCAAGATGTAGGCTATCTCGTTCATCGCCTCGACGGCCTCCTCCTCACGACTGCCAGCACATGGCTTCCCACTGCTTTGTAACTCGGAGCCCACTGGTCGCGACTCTCCTCCGCGGCCGCCCTCCGTCAGGCAGACGATTGGAGAAGGCCAGATTACCTCCGACCGCTTCCCGCAGACAGAACAACCAACAGATCATTACAAGACCCAACGAATTCAAAAGATGGGGTAGTCTTGGGCACGGCTTACCACACCGCTGGTCAACCCCTCCGGGTGACGGCGCCGGCCGCATTTCTACCGGAGACTCGAGGAGCCGACCAAGCTCGCCGAATCCGCCCATCTCGGCTTTGGCTCGCCGAACCTCCCGCAGGATTTCCACCCCAAGCTCCGCCTCGGCCATCCAACATGAAGCGTCGCTCGTCAGCGGGTCGCCGCCCGACGGTGGCGGCTGAGGGGGTTCCTCAATGGCCGCCCCAGCAGCCCGCTCCGGCGGCGTGACCTCCGATTCCACCGGCGGCAAATCAACGACCGCCGCCACTCGGGCGTCTTTCCTAGCTGCGCTTCAAGGGCAATGGCGGCGGCTTCGTTGCCATGATCGGCAACGCCAAGAATCGCCGGTGCGAGGTCCGCTCATTACATCGACCTTGCCCCGATAGATAACAGCCGATACGCCGAGTTTATGACATACTGCTCGGTCGACTCCGCCACAACCATCGGCGCAACTACCATTGCGTTGCCGCTGGCGGCGCGATTAACGCCGCCGCCCGCCATTCGCTCTCTTCCCGGTGGCGATCTCGATCATTGTCCAACGGAAGCGACGACGCTGTTCCGGCGGCCACTCCGCCACCTCCGCTGCTTCCACAAAATCCTCAAGGCACGGGCCAATGAGAAGTAGAAGTATGGATCGGCGCTGTTTCACCTAAAACAAAAACTAACCGCTACGAGCTGACGACGAACAACGCGCCTTTTCACGGCCTCGGCGAGGAAGAGCCATCTCCTCCTTCCGAGGGCACCTCCATTGAAGTGTTCCCACTTGGTGCGCCGCGACGATGACCTCCGTTAACGCCTCCATCGTCGCCGCCGACGACAACCCAAGTCGCACTTCATATGGGTCATAAGGGTCCATGCCTTCACCGAAGACGAATTCGCTACGATTATGAAAGAGCGGTCGACTCCGACATCCTCGGCTACTGCCATCGCCAGACGCTGTTTCTTCTTTCTCCTCCTCCCGCCCCTCCTGCGCTCTTTTCGAGCGGACTCGACTTCTCTTTTTTTTGCCTCCGCTTCATCTCTTTCTCCCCAGTAGCTATGCCCGGAGATTGCTCCACGCAGCCTCAAAAAGACGGAGCACTTGCTCAGTCAAGGCATGAGGAATCGAGATAAGGGACGCAGGAGAGGACAAGGAGCTTGCGATTACTACAAGTTCGGGGTCTTCCGCCGAGAAGGGCCCGGAACGCCACCTACCGCCATCGGGCCTTTCACGACCAAGACGGTCGACACCGAGCTTCCACCTCCGACGCGGGGATCCGAGCGCCCAAATTTCATGGGGCTCGGATGTCCTCATACTCAACATCCGTGAGGCTCGGTCCATCAGGTTGCACGCGCTTTGCCATAAACGCTACGGGACGATCAGATCACCCCGCCGACTCGCCTTCAAAGCCGCGAGCCGCTCAAAGATCACTTCCATCTTCCGCTTCTCCTTCGCGCTCACGGACGGTTCCACTCAAGCATCGCCTCGTCGTTTTCCGAAAAGCTGGCGCTGCCGTCATTCCAATGTAGAACCATTCGGAGTGCCACCCGCGGTTTGACGAAGGCAGCTTCATGTCGAGGTACTCCGACGCCCGGTTGGACCGAAGCTGAATGGCGGCGCCTCCGATCAGCGCCGGCAGTGCACCCCCCGCCGTTTTTCCCCTTCAACGGCCGCATATGGAAGAAGTACCTCCACAGAGCCCAATGGGGTTCGATCCCCAGAAAGGCCTCAGACAACAGCCATGAAGATCGCGATGTGCAAAGACGCCGCGGATTCAGATGGTGCGCCCACCTTGTAAAGTGAAGAAGCCCGCGCACGAACGAATGGAGGGGGAGGCCAAACCCACGCCAAGAAGGACGCGCTACAACGATCTCGCCGCCGCCGGCCCGAACCACGGCCCCGTGGGCACCCTCCACCGATATATCTCGCGGGGAAGGAATCGCTTCGACAAGCCAAGCACGCGAGCATCGAGGATGGAACACTCCGCCACGACATCTCCAAGGAAGCAGATCGACGAGTTTAAAGAAGGGCCGAGGCGAGGAACCCTCTCCTGTGTTTGCTTTTGCTTTCCTCACAACCGCTTTCGTCTTCTTCTCTTCGCAAGCGGAGAACAGACAGCGCAGGGGATCCGCCCGCGCCCCTACCTTCTTGGCTTATAAAGAGCGAACGGCCGCCGACGACAAAGGCCAACACCAACGGACGACAAAGCAGATCGAAACGGCAGCGGCGCTTCGCTCCCCGACCGCTAGACGATTCAATGTAAGATCGCCGCCTCGATTCTTGGTCGCCTCGCGCTAACTCCCGACAGATGCGGCCAGCGCGAGGAGTTCGATCGAGCGAGTGGCGAAGCGGCTTCTGCCTCGCCTCCCGACTCAAGGGGCCGCTTTGCGGAAGAAAGAAAACACGCCGAGAATATCGCGCCCGTGAGCCACGCGAAAGCTCATCGACTTCCGCCAAGGCCCGACCGGTATCGCGGCCCCGAACGCCGACCACCAAGTGAGGCGCACACCGCCCGAAAGCGAAAAACGAAGCGAGGGACGAAAGCATAGGGTGAGCCCCCTGGGCCACTAGTTGGGCCGTGGACGCCCGATCACCCTTAATCGTGTTCGAGACCATACTTCACACACACCGCGGAGCCTGCCGACGGTGGCAGCCACCGCGCTGCCGGCGGACGACCCGGGTCCGACACGGACGAGTAAAGAAAGGTTTTATGGGTCGCCTCTAGAGGTCGGACGCCCGCCGGGACAACGCCCGCCGAAACGGTTCTCTTTCGAAGCCGCCAGGTCCACTCAACAAACCCGCTTATCACCACATGAGCACGCGTTCAAGCCAACGCATGGCAAACGCGTCGGCACCACCCTCCAGTCCCACGCCGCGGATGGGGCGATCCGCGGAAACGTTCGCGCCATCCCCGCTTAACGAGAAGCGCGACGACGCTTTGATCTGCTTTTTGGCGCAAGCCCTACGTACATCGACATCACGACGCGAGAGGGCGCCCACGCGACAAACCCCGACCGGATCTCCGATCCGCTCGGGTTTCATCCACCGATGATCTTCGCCACACTTCGCCTTGACGACCAACCCGTTTGGTCGGGCATTAGTGATCGAGAAGGCCACCTCCGATCAACAAGCAGCAGTGTGCCCGTCTCGACTAAAAAGACCAAGCCCATCGGCCGGCCGCTCAAGACGACGGAGTAAACCCCCGGACGGATCTCCGATCCACCCGGAGGCTCGGGGGCTCCATCCACCGGATGCGCTCTCGCGCACCCGGGCAAAATCGACGATCAATCCCAAAACGCAGAACGGCGGCGATTCTCGCCAAAGCCCATCAACTAAGATCGAACCCCGATCGGCTCTCCGACCCGCCGGGGCTCTGGGCTATTGACGGATATCCAAGGCACGGTATCCCCGCCGCCCAGAAAACTACATGGGTCGCCTCCAGACCACGCACGGGCCACCCCGCACCAAGGCCTCTGAAGGTGCCTCGACCCGGGGCCATAATTCCCCACCAGCCGCCATTGAAGGACATTCCGACCGGCGCCACGGTCGGCTTCAGCAAAGACTTCGAGCAAGCGGGGCCGACCGCCGGTCCTCCTAAGGGCGCCCGATTCGGCCAGGCACCCTGAAGACACTGCACCTCCATCAAGGTCGAGCCTCAAGAACTACGACGACGGCAAAGAGACGTCCAATCGCTAAAAGGGCCCTGCCACGGCCACCTATGCGGCCGACGTGAGCGGCTCAACATGACCAAGCGGAATGGGAGCCACGCCTTTCCCCAGCGATTCGGCGGCGGCGCCCATTACGCCAAGACTGACAAAGAAGACAGGAGCAAAAGCGCGTTTGAGGGGCGGGCCGCTCCACCGCTCGCGCTCTACCAACCCATCAAGTCACATCCGCGACTGACACCAAGGCGTATATGACTCCTAGGCGTGGGGAACCCTTTCATTTTTTCCACGATGCTCTCGTGTAATCCGCTCCGGCTATATAAAGGGAGTTCGCCCTCCGAGCAGGGCGATCGAACCGAGCACACTAGCACAACGCGACCAAGCGATAGTCGCAAGTAGCCCCCTTCAAGAACTCGCCCCCGCTTGTAACCCGGCGAATTCGCCCGATCTCGTAATAACACCCGATCACCCCACTGATCGGAGTAGGGACGCTCACCAACCAAGATACATCCCGACCCCTTTCTCTTTCGGTCTAACCATTCAAGGAGCGGGAGCGCGTCGCCCCTCTAAACCTACAAATTTTACTTGCCGGTTTCCGAAACACCGACACATGTTACACTAAGTTTATGGCGATCCCCAACTACATCTACCTGAAGCTGAAGATTCCAGGGCCACGGGGCATTATTACCGTGGCCTCGTCCTTCCAGCTTGCCTTCAACTGCGAGCGAAGCAGTTGCGAGTTGGCTTCGGCGGTCATCGCGTCCGCCGAGCTCGACGACTACCGAAGGGAGGCCTCCGGGTCCGTCCCTGGCCCCAGTAAGTCGGGGCCCGGATTCTTCGAGTCCGCGGAGGACACGAAGAGGGTCGCGGTCGACCCCGAGGACCCGACCAAGACCGTACGGGTAGGGTCCGCCCTCCCCGCCAAATAGGAAAGCGCGCTCGTCGACTTCCTCCGGGCGAACCGGGACGTCTTCGCCTGGAAGACCTCCGACATGCCGCATCCTGGGGAGGTCGCCGAGCACACCTCAATATCCGACCCGGCCATGAGGTCGGCCGCCTAACGCCGCGCCATTTCGACGAAGAAAAGCGGCGCTTATAGGCGAGGAAGTAGCCAAACTTTTGGAGGCAGGGTTCATAAAGGAGGACGCCACCCCGAGTGGCTTGCCAACCCCGTCCTTGTAAAAAGAAGTCCGCAATGGAGGATGTGTGTTGATTACATCGCCCGAATAAGACGCGGTCCCAGGACCATTTTCCTCCGCCCGAATTCCACCAGTCGTTGATTCCACCGCCGTGTGAATTGCTCTCTTCTCGACGCCTACTCCTGCTATCACCAGATCCCGGCGAAGGAGTCCGACCACTCATGATTTCTTTTTATCACTCCCTTCCGCCGCTTTTGTTACGTGACGATGCCCTTTGGTCTCAAGAACGCAGTGTTACATATCAATCTGCATGTACACCTGTTCGATGACCGATCGCCAGAACATCGAGAAATTCATGGACGACATCGTCGCTAAAACCGAAGGTCGGGCGACCTCGTCGCCGACCTCGAAGAAACTTTTACGAACCTCCGACGCTTTCGCATAAAACTTAACCCCGAAAAATGCGTTTTCGGGGTCCCCAAGGGGAAGCTTCTCGGCTTCATGATATCCGAACGCGGCATCGAAGCCAACTCGGTGAAGATCTCGGCAATCATGAGGATGGGCCCGATCGCCGACCTAAAGGGCGTCCAAAAGCTGACGGGTTGCCTCGCAGCTTTGAGCCGTTTCGTGTCTCGCCTCGGCGAGCGTGGAATGCCGCTCTATAAACTGCTTAGGAGATCCGACCGCTTCAGTTGGACCCTGGAAGCTCAGGAAGCCCTTGATCGACTAAAGGCCTTCCTGACGTCACCCCCGGTCCTGACTGCGCCAACGCCATGTGAGCCTCTACTCCTCTACATTGCCGCCATGACCCAAGTCGTGAGTGCGGCACTCGTCGTCGAGCGGACGGAAGAAGGCCGCGCCCTCAAAGTGCAGCGACCGGTCTACTTCGTCAGTGAAGTACTCTCGGAGTCCAAAGCCCGTTACCCGCAGGTGCAGAAACTACTCTACGCGGTGCTAATCGCGAAGAGAAAACTGATCCACTACTTTGGCCAACACCCGTCATTGTCAGTAACCTCTTCGCCATTGGCGAGATCCTCCACAACCGCGACGCTTCGGGGAGGATAGCCAAGTGGGCACTCGAGCTCAACGGCCACGACATTTCGTTCGTCCCCAAGACGGCGATCAAGTCCCAAGCCCTTGCTGACTTCGTGGCAGAGTGGACCGAAGCCCAGGCCCCTCCGGTGCTTGAAGATCCCGAGTACTGGACGATGTACTTCGACGGATCCTACACCAAGAATGGGGCCGGCGCTGGGGTCGTTCTCGTTTCCCCGCTCGGCAACAAAGTCCAATATGCCGTCCGACTGCTCTTCGACGCTACGAACAACGTCGCCGAGTACGAAGCCCTCGTCAACGGTCTCCGGATCGCCGCCGACCTGGGCGTGCGACGGCTCTACGTATACGGTGACTCCAAGCTGGTGGTCGACCAGGTCATGAAGGCCTCGGAACCCCGAGATCCGCGCATGGCGGCATACTGCCGTGAAGTGCGAAAACTGGAAGAGAAGTTCAAAGGGTTCGAGCTCCACCACAGCTACCGGCGCAACAATGGCGAGGCCGACTACCTCGCCAACCTCGCTTCTGGCAAGGGGCCCGTCCCGACCGGGATCTTCGCCCACGACCTCCACCAATCGTCCATCCGACTGGACCCATCGGCCAGGCCACCCAGCCCGGCCGAGCCGACCACCAATTTACCGAATGCGCCGCTATCCGACTCAAGTCGGACGCTTTCGCGCCGAACCAGATTGAGGAAGCCCCACGCCGATCGCTGACGAATGGGACCCTCCCTCGAGACCCGATCGAGGCCGGCGCCAGCGCAAGCAGCGAAGTCTTTGTCTGGTCGATGAAGACCTTACAAGAAGAGTCCCTCGGGGTCCTCGTGGTGCATCCTGACTGACCAAGGCAAGGAGCTGCTGCTCGACATCCACGACGGGGTGTGTGGTCACCACGCGGCACCACGGTCCCTCGTGGGGAAGGCCTTCCGTCAAGGTTTCTATTGGACAACCGCCGTTGCCGACGCCGAGCAAATTGTTCGCACTGCGAGGATGCGATTCTTTGCTCGACAAACGCACTGCCAAATTTCAAGCCCTTCGTGACAATCCCCATCACATGGCGTTCATGATGCGGGGACTCGACCGCTCGGACCTTTCAAAAGGCGCCGGGCGTCACGCGACCTCTTCGTCGCGGTGGACAAGTTCACCAAGTGGATAGAGGCGGCGTCGCCACTATTACGTCACAAGCAGCGCCAACTTCTTCCGCGACATCATCTACGGTTTGGGGTCCCGAACTCCATCATCACCGGCAATGGCACGCGGTTTACGGGAAGGAGTTTCTCGAGTTCTGCGACGACTTCAACATCCGCCGTCAGGCGTCCCGCCGCCACCCAGCACTCAACGGCCAGCCGAGAGGGCGAACGGCATGATCCTGAGGGGCTCAAGCCGCGAATCTTCAACCGATCAAGAAGTCGTGAGGCGATGGGCGGCGCCGAGCGCCTCCGCCCTGGAGCTCGCGAACCACTCCGACCGGCCGACCGGTTCACGCCGTTCTTCCCGGTGTTGGCGCCGAGGTCGTCTTGCCGACCGACTGAGTACGGCGCTCCAAGGTTGCAGACTTCACCGAGTGCTCGGGGACTCGACTCACAACAAGACGCCGTCGACCAGCCCGACGAGGCACGCGACATCGTCGTCCTCCGGTCAGCCAGGTATCAGCAGACGCTGCGACGATATCAGAGTCGCCAAGTCCGCGGCCGAGCCTTCAACGTTGGCGATTTGGTCCTGCGCCAAGTCCAGCCCAACGTTGGCATGCACAAGCTTTCACCCCCATGGGAAGGCCCATTCACCGCTGGAGGTAATTGCCCAAGACCTATCGACTAAGAGACGCCGATGGCAACATTGTTTCAAACGCTTGGAACATCGAAAAGCTTAGGCGTTTCTTTCCCTGAAACTAATTTTCTTGGCCGGACGCCCCTATAAGCCTGACAAACCCAAGCGGCGCGAACCTGCTCGGGGGCTTCTATCCTACGTAACCTCGTTGCGTGGCGCCCAAGTCGACCCAAGGTCCTCCCAGCGAAGGACCCGCTTCGCCAGACCACTACGGTCTACGTCTTGTGAAAACTCCGGTAGTTTTCCTTAACTACGACTACTAAAGTAGCGGTCCGCATATGGAGTGGCCTCGCGCCGCGACCCACCTGGACGATTGTTAAAGGAGTTCTCAGGTTACTAATGACCAAAGCGACGGCAGAGGGGCTGAACGATAGGATTCGAGTCAGCAAAAGCACGAAGTGTCCATTACAAGAAAGGGAACGTAAAACAGCATACAACTTGTGCAAGTCCTGAAGCAGAAAAGAGCGCAAAAATCTGCAAAACAGCAGGCCGGACAACGAAGACGGAAGGAGCCGCCCCAGTGCCCAAGATGCCTCGCCTGCACGACGAGTTTAGGGGCGAGCGCGGCGGCCCCCTAAGGGTCGGGGCCAAAGAAGGCGTCGTCCCCGTCGCCTTCCCCGGAGACCTCGCTCGCATCGGTCTCGTCGTCCGAGACCTCCAGATCTGCCAGCTCGCCACAGACTCCGCCGCCTCAAGACTCTCGACCAGCGCTTGGCCGCGTCGCCTCGGATGTGGGAGACGGTGGCCGCTGCGTCAAAGGAGTCAAGACCGGCCGGGCGCAAAGACGCCAAGACGCATCTCGGGCCAGGTGGCAAACCTCCGCCCTTCTCGGGCGGAAGGCCCCGAGGGCCCGGGCAGCCTCCAACGCCTCAGCCGCCCGAGTAAGCCAGCGTCTTGCGCGCGGTGGGCTGAACTGATTCGTTCAGCTCCACCGCGTGACATCGAGCTCCTCCCATGCTCTCGTGGCGAGGCGGAGCATGGAGAGGAGAACTGCTGCGTGGAGTCAAAATCCTCGCTCAAGGCGGGCTATCTCTCGCCTCGGCTTAAAGACGCCGCCGCCGTGAAGCCGCCTCGTCTTCCGCGGCCCTACACCTTGCGCGCTATGTTGCCGTCACCTGCGTCTCGAGGGCAGCGGAGGCCCCCACCTGGGACACCAGGTCGGCATGCGACCGCACCAGCGCGTCCACCATGCTCGCCGCCCGATCCTCGAAAGAGCCACTCCTCGCTGCAGGGGTGCCGAGCCACCCACTGCAGCGGCGCTTGGTCGGCGCACGTCTTGGGCCGATCGGACCTGCAAGAGGCAAGTATCAAAGATGAACCTCAAATTGGCGACCCCAACGTCTCACTAAAACCACTAGAAGGACATATACCCGTTGGCGGGGCTCCAGATAAAGAACCTAGGCGAGGGCAGCCCGACGCCACCCCTCGCCGCCGCACCTGAGGAACCTCCTCCGTCTCGGGTTTCTTGGAAGGAGAACCCCCGGGGTCTGCTTCCACAATCCGCTTCCCCGACCTCCTGTCATCACCGCCACCGCTCGCCATAGTCCTCGAGGAGGTGCTTCGAAGATGAAGAAGGCGAAGGCACGCAAACGTCTGGACCAGATGTGAGTTCCGCTACCCTGCACCCGTATTTATAGGGGTGATTTCACGCAGCCGTAAACCGCCAGACAGGCGCCCGCGAACTCCTCGACACGCCCACCGTCCGATGCGCCGACGCGACGGGCATTAAAATCCCACTCCACATTAAATGCGCCGAAGCGACACGGGCGCAGGAGGACGCCGCTTCGTGCTGAAGCGGCGCGACCCTTCGATCTTCGCGCAGAGCCAATTATACGGACAACCTCGAAGTCTGCGCCAGGCGCCAGCGAGCCGCTCGACTACCGACCAAAAGAGATAAGTCTCTCGAATCTTGGTCTCCTTTACGACTACCTCGAAGGACCAGCAATACGCGCCGACCACGGCCTGGTCGCCGCGAATTGCTCGGGGGCACAGGAGCAACGTTATTCACACTCATACGGGCCGGTGGACCGACCGACCACTCGGCTCCCCGCGCAGGTAATTCGTCCGACCCAAACGCTACGACCTACGCCCCAGCGGCTACGGTTTCGAAGTAGCGCTTTGTGGTAGGGGCTACCCGCACGGCGCGAGCCACAAGTCAGTCGGAGCCGCTCCTCCGCCGCATGAAACGTGAATTTTGTTCTCTAACGTCGTTCATACTCATACGGGCAGGTGGGCCGACCGACCACTCGGCTCCCCGTGCGGATAATCCGTCCGACCCAAGCCCTACGACCTACGCCCCAGCGGCTACGGTTTCGAAGTAGCGCTTTGCGGTAAGGGCTACCCGCACGGCGCGAGCCATAAGTCAGTCAGAGCCACTCATCCCCCGCATGAAGCACGAATAAACGCCTTTTTGGCCTCAGGGTTCGTTAGCACTTCCTTCGCGTCTCCCTCGGGAAATCGAACACGCCTACGCCCGAAAAACCCCGGCGGTTTCCAGGGCTATGGTTTCGACGCGAAGAACAGCTCAAACTTCATGAATCGAACACAAAGGCGAACCCCGATTCATTACATGTTAAAGTTTTTTACATCTTTAAAAGGTAATGTCTAACATTATTCATAATCCCCGTGGAGGACGCTCTGCGGCGATATCCGATCAGCGATCACTCGGGCATGGGGCTCGGCCTGAAGCGCGAAGCGATGGACCTCCTCGTCGGTCCGGTTCCTGGCAATCCCGCTACTAACATTGTCCAGGTTAATACCGTTGTAGAAGGACATGGCGTTAACCAGCGCAGAAGTGGCCCCCAGGGCAGCACTCGTCTTCACCGACTTCTCGACGTGCTCTGGCACACGAGCCAACTCGGTCGCGAGCAGACTTGTGCCCCTGACGGCCCGAAAAGCAGATGGTTGCAGACAACCCGGCCGACCTTCCCCAGGGTCGCCAACTCGTCGACCAGTTCATCCCGGTCGCCCTCCATCTCTTTCCACGCCGACCGAGCCACCGCGCCTTCCATTGCGACAACGCGCCGTCAATCGCTCTTCCGCTCGCGCGCCTCCGCTCTGCGATTTCGCCAAGATTCTTCGCACTCAAGATCGGGCAAAGGTCGAAGCAGAAGTTACCACACCCGGCACGCTTCGACGCCGCCGCCTTCCAAATCAGCCGAATAACAACGTCTTACGGCCTTCATCGGATGTACTCCGACCTTGCCTTCGGTTAGACCGGCCGGATGGCGGCGCGCCGATCGGCGCTAATCGCGCAAGACCGCCGCCGACTTTCCTTCAAGAACGCCAGATATGGAAGAAGTACCTCCAGAGGGCCCAATGGGGCTCGACCCCCAGGAAGGCCTCGCACAGCGTGATGAAGATTGCAATGTGCAAAGACGCCGCGGGGATTCGGTGGTGCGCCCACCTTGTAAAATGAAGAAGTCCGCGACAAGCGAGTGGAGGGGAGGCCGAATCCGCGCTCGAAGAAGGACGCGGACACGACGATCTCGCCGTCGCCAGGCTCCGGAGCCGCGGCTCCTGTCGGCACCCTCCATCGAGATACGTCGCGCGGGGGAAGGAATCGCTTCTTCGCCGAGTACGCGATCTGGCGTCAAGCACGAGCACTCCGCCACGACATCCCCAAAGCGCAGGACCGATGAGCGGAGAAGGGGCCGAGGCGAGATTTCTCCCTAGGTTTTTCGCTTCCCTCGCAACGCGTCGACTTTCTCTTTCTTTCGCGGCGGAGAACAGACAACACGGAGGAATCCGACCGGTGGCTCTCCCCTTTTAAAAGGAACGCCCGTCGGCCGACAAAGGCCACGGAACAGACAGTATCACGAAGAGAAGCGGCGGCGCTTCCCTCCCGGCCGATTGCGACGGTCCAAGCCAGACGACGCCTCGATCCTTGGTCGCTTTTGCGTTAATTCTCGACAGACGGCAGCCAGCGAAGGGCCACGATCGGGCGAGTGGCGACCGCTCCTCGGGCCTCGTTCTGAACCAAAGGGCGCTGTAACAGCAGAAGGCACGACAAGGCCATTATCGTCCGGAAGCCGCGAGAGGCTCACCAACTTATGTCCGGGCTCGACAAAGTCTTTGTCAGGCCCGAGCGCCCGAGCATCAAGTGGGTGCACGCATCACCCCGAACGAAAAATCGAGCGAGGGACGAGGATAAGGTGAGCTCCCAGTGGGCCTCCAGTTGGGCCGGTGGACGGCCCAATCACCTTTAATCGTGTTCGAGACCACACTTCACACTCTCCGCTGAACCGTCGCCGACGGTGGCGGCGGCCACCGCGCTCTGGGTCGGCGGACGACCTAGAGTCCGACACGGGATCGAGTAAAGAAAGGTTCTCATGGGTCGCCTCGAAGTCCGACGCCGCGACGGATAACGTCCGCTCGGAAACGGTTCTCCTTTCGGGAGGCCGCCAGGGCCCACTCGGACAAACCCGCTATCAGCTCGCGCGAGCACGGCGTTCACGCCAACGCATGGCAAACGCGCGTTAGCTCACCCCCTCCAGGTCCCACACCTGCGGATGGGGCGTATTCGTGGGAAGCGCCGCCACCCCCACTCGGCGAAAGCGTGGGGCGGGCGCCTTTATCCATTTTTGGCGCAACGCCGACCTTACAGGTACATCGGGGCCACGACGCAGAATGGCCGCCTCCGCACGAAAGGCAAACCCCCGACCGGCTCTCCGATCCGCTCGGGGGCTCCATCCACCGGATGCGCTCGCGCGCACCCGGGCGTTGGCGACCAACCAGCAACCAAGGAGGCCGCCTCCGTTCAACCGATGCACTTGCGGTGTCCACGACCTCGACCAGAGCACGAGGTCCCCTAATCGGGCCGCCTCGCGACGAAAGCAAACCCCGACCGGCTCTCCGATCCGCCGGGGCTCGAAAACTCCATCCGGACCGGATCGCGCATACAAGACCGGTGAAATCGACCAGACCGACCGCGGACGCCGAAATTGCGTAAACCGATCGATCGGTCCTAAGGCACGAGGTCCGGCCAGTCGAGCAACATGTCGACCAAATACCGTCGAGCAGAGCAAACCCGACCGCTCTCCGATCCGTTCGGGGCTCGGGGCTATTGATGAATACCGGAGATAGGTATCCCCAGCCCAGAGAAGCGTGACGGCCGCCACTGCGCTGGGCCTCAAACGAAGCCCAAAGATAGAGACCCATGACCTCCCGATCGAGCCGACCCGAGAGAGCGGTCCGACCAGCGATATAGGATGGCGCCCCGCGACCTACAGCGACGAGGACCCAGGGTTGACCCAACCAATGGGTCCGACCGATTGGCAGCTCCGAACGAGCTCGGTTCGTCTCCACCACAAAGCAGATGTCGGATCGCCGGGGCGCCCTCTCGGTCGCTTAGATTGACCGACCCGACGAATCGTCACAATCGAGCAAGGGTAGGACGCTGCGCGTCTTCCCGAGACACCTTCAAGGTCGACACCCTCGACGCCACCGACGCAGCCTTGAGAGCGAGTCTTGCAGTGTCCCGGAGGAACGGACCGAGCCGTCCCTCTACGTCTTCACCAACCCAACACGGGACGTACAACCACCCGTCAGAAGGCCAGTCTAGCGATCAGACACCGAGGCAAAAGACCAGACTCCAAGGCGTGGGGAGCCCCATCCATTTTTCCTTTTACGCACTCCCGTGTAACCTCCGCGCCACCGTCCTCCCCAGGCTATATAAGGGGAGGTGTGGCCCTTCAGAGCGGGGGGGCGATCTGGGCAGCCAAACGCAGCACCCCCGAGTCACCCTCGTAGTCGTTCCGAGTAGCCCCTGTACACGAGGCGCCCCGAGTCCGAGCTCAGCCCTCGCTTGTAACACGACGGATACACCAGGAATGAATAACATCCGATCACCCCGCGAACTGGAGTAGGGACGTTCTGCCCGAACCAGTATAACTCGTGGACCCCCTGTCTTTTGGTCTAACCATTCAAGGAGCGGGAGCGCGTAGCCCCTCTAAACCTACAAATTTACTCGCCGGTTCTCGAAACACCGACAGTACTCTTACCAACCAATGCGTGATTTATCAAAACAGTTAGAGCATGCAGCTTGGTTCAAGGAAGTTGTTATGCATGTATGCATGTAATCTTGACAAAATCAACGGACATGAGTTATAGGAGTACGTACTTCTAGGAGTACAAAACGGGCTTTATATATATATATATATCACAAGCAAAATTAAGAACTGCAACAAGTTTTTTTTACTAAAAACATAGTCCAATACACATGTGAACATTTATAAATAAAAACAAAGAAAGATGTAACAAGTACCTCATTGCGACACTATGAATGATTCGATGATTCATTAACAAAGATCCAACCACATACCAAAAGAGACTCTGCAAGATAAAAAATATTGATTAGTGCATCAAGTAATATACAAATATATTCATATTAAAGTATTGAATTAGTGCAGCACGTGTCACTAATGTGCTAATCACATCTAGTACAAGGCAAATTCATTTTCCGAGTCTTCATGCTTTAGAACCGTCGTATAATGGTAACATCATCAAGTGATTTAAATATGTCCCGCTCGATATAGCAAACCATCAAGTTATTGAACCAATCATCATTAATCTTGCTGCGCAATTTAGACTTGATAATTTTCATTGCTAAAAAGGTTCTTTCGATGGATGCCGTTGACATAGGCAATAACAATGCCAACTCAATGAGTTTGTAAACCAACAGGGAAAACCATATGCTTTCCAGTTTCAACCATCTTTGTAGCCGACCTTGCAAGATCTTTACAAGTAGCAAAAGCACTATGCCTTCTCACATGAAGAATATAAGTTTTAAGTTGGTCTCTTATTATTACACGATCACCATCAGAGAAATCTAAATTATAAATTTCAGCAAGTCAGGCAAGTTTGTCAGTGTCAAACTTAGAGAAAGAGTTCTTTGGATCAAAACATCAGAAGCATACTTAGTATCTCTGCTCCAAACCGATGATTCATCTCAGCACATATTTGATCAATAACCACATAGAAGGTAAGTGATAGTATACCCTTCACGTCTTAAACGACCTCTAACTTGTATTTCATCATGCATATTTGGCACTGGAATAGCTTTAGCAACACAAAATTGTTGGACCACATCAAAGAATTCCTTCTGACCACTATCTCTCGTGATAGCCAACCGAGCTTTGATATCATGAATTAATTCCATGGCATAAACAATATTTATATCTTTTCTTTACAATACATCTGAAAGCTCATTTGTGATAGTAAACAATCTTAACATAAGCTTTAAAACAAAAGCGAATTTAAAGCACACCATTTTTTCTATAAAAACCACCACATTTGACCATCTTCATAGATCATACCGAGCACCTTTATCACCAAATCCCACATTTGATCCAATCCAATCAAAGTTGTATGATGTGAACCTCATCTAGTATCCCCGACCTAGCAAGATTGATTTCTTATGCAAGCCTTTCCCCATAAATATCTCACCACCCTTAAGCCTATCCAAAATACTTTTATGACAGCTTTCTTTCAATGCATCCCTTCTCTTATAAGATGCACTTGTTGTGGCCACAATTAAGGAGACATACTCAAAAAAATCATGAATAGGTGAACAACAACTAGCGATGGAAACAACCACTAATTACAATTAGTTGGCAAAGTAGTGGACATAGAAAGCATATAGGTTTTTATCTAAAATCTATTTCTACAAGCTATTAAATTCACCCCTCATATTTAAAACTCCATTATATCCTTACCCTCTTAGCCTAGAAATGAATAGCTTATACTTATCAAGAAGACCAATCGAAGCTCCCTTTAATGCATTGGATGTAATATCAGTGACATGTTTTAAAGCAAGAAATTATTCCACAACCTTCCCTTCATCATTCACATACCTATATAAAAATTGTTATAAGGTTAAATGGGGCATCAATAGAGTAATAGAAAATAAAATAATGAATCAATCGCTAGTCTACTAACCTCAACATTACCATCATTTTCTCTTTCACTGATATATCGCGCGACTCATTGAAGCACGGAGAACTGCCTATCACCAAATTCTCCCATAATCACCTCAGTGATTTCTTGTGACAACATCTTGCAAGATCCTTTTGAATTTCAGAGGAAGTCATCTTGCAATTTAAACTGCCACGGTCAAAAGCAATTCTCACATTTTTATTCTTATCTTTGTACCAATCTATCATCTCTAAAAAGCTTCCCTTATTTAAGAAAGTAGAAGATTCGTCATGGTCATGAAAAACCATGCCTTGAGCTATGAGTAATCTTGAACATTGTAGAGAAGAATTTAATCGAATTTTATATAACTCTTCGGCTTTCTGAGTTGCACACTTTGTCTTTGATTTTTGAAATCATTACAATGTTTGACACACTTGTTATGAGTACTATTTACACCACCAGCATGCTCAGGCAATGATTTATATGCATGTTTCCGATCACTATACCCTATTTTATTGAACACATCAAAACCAAATTGTTCTGCCCTTCCTTATTGCTTAAAGAGGAAGCAATAGAAGCAATATGCCGCATCCCGAGACTCACTATATTCTATCCAATCATGCTTATGATACCATGCTTGTGAAAAGGCTCTTGTACAATTTCCAAATTGTTTGCGAGGAAAATTTACAATAGGTTGTGTTGGTCCTTTCTGTATGTATGCCCTCCTAACTTGGTCCTGAATTTTAGGGACATACTTATCTATTTGTTTCCTAAGAGCAGGATCGCTTACGATTTCATCTAAATTAAACACATGGATATCGTTAGTATTACTTGGTCATGGTGGTGTATCTTGATCTTGTGCTTGTTGTTGCGGTTGAGCTAAACTTGTATTTCCATGACCATCACTTGCAAGGCTTCTCTTATCAATTAAAAACCTTCTCATTTTTGCAATTTCACAAATCAAATAACAAATGTTTAGCTCTTATCATTTATCAACATTGCATAATGGATAATACACTAAAATATTCTATTTCAAACCATTTGTACAAGAGATGATAGCATAATTGTTCTACTTCAACATGGCATAACTGACAATATACTAAATATCGATATGTGGTGGACTTGGTGCAACAACCTAGTTTGTCTTTTAACCAATGGTACTAATTTAACTAAAAATTCTCTTACTTTCATGGGTTAAAAAATAACCAACATGGACAAACGCGCATGGTGAATACCATTATACTAACTACTCCATGAATTAATTGTTCACTGTTGAGCCCGTGATCTACACATTGAAGTGTGGTATCATTCGTAAATATGTGTAATAGTGTAAGTGACTAAGTTCTAAGTTATTCTATGCAGTTATGCTCTTAAATTTATAACTCCTTATGGACCTCACTCTTGTCGCTTGTTGGCTGCTCGACTTGTCTCCCAATCCTAGTCGCAGAGGCTAGAGTTCAGAGACTTCCCTTCCCAGGCGCTCCTTCCTTACTTCTCAACACAGCAGCTCGGTGCTACTTCCTCAACACAATAGCTCGGCTCCTCGGTCGAATAGCCGCCTGGTGGCTGGTGCCAACAGCCAACTGCCTTCACGAGGCCAAGCCGGCGACGCCTAGGCTCCCAGTCCCAAGCGCCACTTGCTCCTGCGGCCGCGAGGCACGCCTACATCTTGCTTCGCTTCCTGAATGATCCTGTCGAGCTACCTCCACTATGAGCCACCACAGCCACAGGTATGGGATTGCTGCCTGAGTTGGTGATTTGGAAGAGAGACTGACGAGATCGCGGGAGTAAGACCGGGGATTTTAGGGATTTGGGGGATTTGGGGATGGGGATTTCAAATATAGTATTAGCTAGTTTGTGGGCTTTGGCATTTTGGCCTGCTCTAGTTGGTCTTGGTCCATTGGCATGCAATAGTGGCCCACTCGTGAGTTGTGATGCTGGTTTGCCCGGGAGAAGTCCAGGACCGACGGCTTCTTCGGCATGCGGGCGATGACCTAAGGTTCACTATGCGATGCTGGTGAGCCCAGGCAGGCGCTCACCCTATCCAGGAGCTGCCTCTGCCACTGAGTATAGGTCGACTGAGACTGATGTGGGAAGAAACAGTTAAAAACAACTTGAGGGATTAGACCGTTTCCAAAGATGTAGCATTGAATAGAAGTGCATGGAAGTTAGCGATCCACATAGTGGAATCATGAGCAAAGATCGAAGGTTTAGGTGTTTTGTTGGCTTTGATTAGGTTTCTTTCCTAGTTTATCCCAATTTTGTTGGGACAAAAGATTTGGTTGTTATTATTGTTGAAAATTTTTTATTTGAATTTTTTTGAGTTGAAATTTTTCTAGTTGGAAGTTCTCGATTTGATTTTTCCCAGTTGAAAGTTTCTCGAATTGAATGCTCCTGAGTTGAATTTCCTAACTTGAAAATTTCGTGATTCAAACTTTTTCGAGCTATTAAAAAAATTTTGAATTGAAATTCTGATTTGAAATTTCCATAGTTGAAGTTTTTCTTAGTTAAAATATTTTGATTTGAATTTTTTGTGTTACAGAGGAAGAAAGGGGTAGGGGAAGCGAGTAGGAAACGGAAAAAGGTGAAGGTAGATGAAGAACATAACACATATATAACATCCTAGAAATATATATTTTGATATTTTAGTTATAAGGTAACCCTCATACTTCGTTCCTTTTTTCCCTTATTAATGGCTAGATGGCATAAATACTGTTAGTCTATCAAATGCATGCATGTGCATGTAAGGTTGGCTATTGAGCCGGCTTGGCTTGTGCAAGCTGTAGTTCATCTCGGTTAATTAAGCTAATGAGCTAAAAACTCAGATAAAAGCTCGAGCTGCTCGTGAGCAGCTTACGAGCTACGTTAGTTAAGATGAACTGAGTTAAGCTAAACCATATAACCTACGGTAATTAGTCAAAAGCTAAGCTAAGTCACATCATGAGCAACTGCCACACATGAATATATACATAAAACATGAGCACTACATAAATAAAATCGAAGCTAATTATCTTACAAAGAAGTAAAACATAGATAATTAGTTAGAGCCGATCAACAATCCTAGCAATTATAGTTTAACCTAACATGGTTATATGGACATCATTAATTTAAATATTCAACTAATTAAAAGTATTTACATAAAAAATCATCATGGTGAATATTTAAATACCAAGGCTTAATGAGCTAATGAGCAGATCATGAGTTAGTTTAGGCTCGACTCATTAAGATTACAAGCTATTAGTTGACTTCGCTCGGCTTGTTTATTTTATGAGCCAATTATAGATCGGCTTGTTTATTTTTACGAGTCAAGCTCGACTGCTCGAGCAGCTCAAGAGCTTTGAGCTTTTCTTTCGTTCATACGTGCATGTTTCCAACATAATTTAACACGTTGATGAGTCTAGGTTGGTAGACTAGTTGGAGAAGAAATATCTGGCTCATTGAGTTGGATGTTGTCATTGGGACTCGATGCTGTGGGGTAATTTTAGGTGACATTAATCCGCAAAGCAAAGCATTAAAGAGGACATTCTTCTGTGTGCAACCAGGGTTCAAAATTTCGGTAAGCCAAAAAATTCGGACCTCCCCGAAATCCGAAATTTCGGTGAAATTTTGTTTTTTTGGCCGAAATCCATTCCAAATTCAAATCAGTTTTGATTGGCACCGAAATTCGCCGAAATTTCGGGATTTCGGCCGAAATTACCGAAATTTTAGCAAAAATGCACTTGACAAAATATGGTTCAAACGATGTCAAAAAATTTTGAATTTTTTTTGAAGGTTCCTGATATATTAGATATGTTCTCATAAAATTTTCAGATGATTATAAGGTCTGTAGAAGTTTTAAAAATTCAAACATTGATACTATCCAGATGAAACGTTGATCGGCAAGTTTGAACCGGATGAAAAATGATACAAACGATGTTAGAAAATTTTGAATTTTTGTGCATGATGCTGATGATCACTAATGTTTAAATAAAATTTTCAGATGGTGATCAAGATTCTAATTTTTTAAAAATTCAGAGAGTACTATTATCCTGATAAAAGCCTTTGAACGGAATGAAAAATGGTTCAAACCATGTCGAAAAATTTTGGAAAATTTTGTGGAAGGTTCTGATGTATCACTAATATTTTTATAAAAGTTTCATATGATTATCATGCTTGAAGAAGTTCCAAAAATTCTGACAGTGCTACGTGCTGATAAAAGCCTGATAATTAATACATAGATTTGCTTTAGTGATAAAAGAAGGTCTAAAATTTTTGAAAATTTTACATAAGAGTTATAAGGAAGTGTTTAAGATCTCGTAAAAATTTTGAATCATGAACACACGCCAGTGAATTTATAAAATTCTTACAAGGCATAATAGCATTTATGTTCTCTCTTTTGGTTTTTGCAATATAGTATAACAAATGAAGTTCAATGGTTTTATACATTTTATTGACCAAACAAAAAAATTTAAATTTTTTTAAAAATTTTATATAATAGTAATAAGGAAATTCTTAATCTGTCGTAAAAAATTTAGATCATGATCACACTCGAGAAAATTTATAAAAATCTAACAAGTTTACTATCCCAATTATGTCCATTCTGTTTTTGATTTTTTAAAGATAACAAATGAATTTAAATTATTTTAAAAACATTTCTATATTATCCTACACTAATAAGGATGATAAAATAAATTTTTAAGATCATTATCAAGCTTGTACAATTTTATAAAAATCTGACAGTGTTTCTGCCCAAATTTTAAAATGTCCCAAAAAATTAGTTTTTCAATAAATTTTCATGTAAGATAACTTTCTTAAGGGTTGTTGGACTAATTCAGGTCAAATCCGGCCCTAAAACATCAAAATCCGGATTAAAACCGAAATTTCAAAATTCCCGAAATTACTGTAGCAAATCAAATTTTTAAAAATTTAAATTCGACCGGTATATCATAATTCGGCCTGTCCCGAAATGCGAAATTTCGCCGAAACTTGATGAATTTTTGAACCCTGTGTGCAACAGGGTAAAACGACGAGTAATTCCAAACGGGGTACTTCACTGTGCACACCAAGGTTTAAAATTCTAGGCAAACTTCGGCAATTTCGGCTGCGGACGAAATTTTGATGTGATTTAAAATTTTTTGTGCTGGATTTGGGATAATACCTTTTAAGAATGTCATCTTCTTTGAAAATGTTTTAAAAAAACTGAATTTTCGGAGACATTTTATAAAAATAAAAAAACACTATCATATTTTTAAAAAATATATATAAGCTTGATCACACTCTGAAAAATTTATGGTGCTATATTTAGCAATCTAGGATCACACAAAAAAAATTCCAAAATAATTTATTTCATTTATTATCTTTGAAAATCAAAAACAGAAGGAACATAAATGAGACAATAATAGTGTTAGAATTTTATAAATTCTCACGAGTGTGATCATGATCCACAAATTTTAGGAGAGTTTAAGCATTACCTCAGAACTCATCTAAAAAAATTATAATCTTGTTTGGTTGCTCAATCAAATTTATGAAAGTAATACATGTACTTAGTTTTTTATTAGGATAGAAGCATTTTCATAATTTTTTAAAATTTCTCAGACTTGATAATCATCTAAAAATTTTATAAGAATATTAGTGATGCGTTAAGACCATTCAAAAAATTTCAAAATTTTCTAACGTAGTTTGATTTTTTTTTTCATTCAATTGGAATTTACCTAGATTTCAGCAATTTTAGTCAAATTTTTTAGAAGATTTTTGTGAAATTTAGAGTATTTTGACCATATTTAAAGTTTTTAGGACCGGATTTGGGATAATGTCTCTTAAGGATGTCGTCTTTCATGAAAATGTTTTGAAAATCCAAAATTTTGAAAAATTTTATATAAATAATAGAATTTCCTTAGATTTTTTTAAAAATGTACAAGCTTGATCATTCTTTAAAAATTTACGATACATATATAATAATCTATGATCATACAAAAAATTCAAAAGAATTTTACTTTATTTGTTATATTTGAAAAATCAAATCAGAAGGAACATAAATGAGTTAGTAACCTTTTTAGAATTTTATAAATTCGTTCGTGTGTCATCATGATCCAAAATTTTAAGGAGAATGTAAGCATTGCCTCAAAACCCTTCTCTAAAAGTTTCAAAAATTCTAAACTTGTTTTGTTTGCTCAATCAAAAATTCTTCCACCGTAAAGCTTTTATCAGGAGTTCAGGTCAGTTGTACTCACAGAATTTTTAAAAATTCTTCATGCTTGATAGTCATCTGAAAATTTTATAAAAATATTAGCAATACATCAGGACCATACAATTTTTTTAAAAAATTTTCTAACATGGTTTAAACAATTTTCCTTCTATTGAAATTTATCAAGATTTTATCTATTTTTGGCAGAAATATCGGAAATCCCCGTTCAAAAAATTCCGGATTTGGATTCTTTTTATATTTCGTCCAGATTTTATCCAAAATTTCGGATTTTAGTCATCCATGAGATATAATCTTAAACCGAAATTTAACCTTGGTGCACACACATTTCATCGTGATTAATTCCACCCGTCGCTCATGCGATGTCAAAAGCCCAGCAGCCGGAAGGCCATTCCAGGCTATCCCACGTCTTACTCGTATCCAGTTTAACGGAGTACCTGCAAAATCTGCTTGGCCCCTTTCTTATTTCGAAGACAGCGTGTGGCCTCGTACGCTGCAACCGCATTGCCTGTAAACAATTCTACCCGGCACAAAAGCGCCCGACACGGTGCGACGGGCGCGCGGGCATACGTGAGCCCGTGGGCGGCGCCCAGCGCGCCAACAGATTGGGTTGGGCTGTTTGTTCCCTTTGACGTTGCCTCCTTTCCGCCTCAGGCCAGGCCAGGCCGGCCCCCCTAAAAAACGGCCCTTTCGCGGCGCACAGGCTGCAACGGACTTTGATGCGCGACCCACCCGACCCGGCTTCAGCCGACCAAAACCGCGCCCGCGCGGAGTGGGGAGTGCGCCGGCTGGCCGCTACGTCTCCCTCGTCCGTCCGGCCGGCTCACTATATTAGATCATCTCCAACCGATTCCCAGGGTTTCATTCCTTCCCAAAGATTCCTGTGATTCCTTCCTTCCCAAAGAATGCACTCCAACCGATTCCCTTCTCCATTCCCTTCCTTCCCGTAAATACCTAACTTTTCCTCCTCCCTCTCATCCAACCCACCATTCTATATATTGAGGTTGCATTCATCGTGTTAGTTACCCACAACCTGTTGCCAACTTCAAAATGAGTCACCCAATTCTTCCTCAAGTGATGAACTAGGCTTTTCGATGATGAGGACACCCTTCTCTTCGCAATCGCAGAGGAGGAGGAGATGCAGCGCGAGGAACGAACCGTCGACGGGGATCGGTTCGGGACATGCGGTGATCAACCGAGGTCACGCTGAAGGGCGGCTCGGCTTTATGGTGATTACTTCGCTTCTTCCGTGGTACGGCCACGTATTTTTCAAAGGAGGTAACAAACCGAGAGTTGCAAACAAAGATGAATGATGTACTTGTAAGGTTTCATTTTGTCTAAGTCGCTCCACATACGCAGTTTTGGATGAGCGGTCCCTATTTTTGCGAATAACTAATGTTGTTGAAGGACACGACGTTTGGTTCAAACAAAAGAGGGATCAAAGGGAAGCTTGGTTTGCATCCTCTTCGAAAGTAACCGCACTCTCCGTCACTAAGCGTCTGGCGTTCTCGCTGACTGTGGACGAGTACCTCCAGATATGGAAAGCACGGCCCTTGTAGCTCTCAAGAAGTTCGTGAATGCGGTGGTGGAGGTTTTCGGGGAGGAGTACCTCCGATCTCCTAACGCGGAAGACATTGCTAGACTCCTTGCTGTTGGTGAGCACAGGGGTTTCCCTGGTATGCTTGGTAGCATCGACTGCATGCATTGGACCTGGAAGAACTGTCCGAAAGCATGGCAAGGGGCATTCACCGGGCATACTCACAAGCCTTCCATAGTCCTCGAGGCGGTTGCTTCGTACGACTTGTGGATTTGGCATGCTTTTTTCGGTATGCCAGGAAGCATGAACGATATTAATGTGTTACACCGTTCTAACATATTTTCTAGGGAAAATGATGGTACAGCCCCGGCGGTTAACTACATCGTGAACGGCACTGCATGCGACATGGGGTACTACCTCGCAGATGGCATTTACCCCGAGCGGGTACCTTTGTTAAGGCGATTTCAGTACCGATGGGAAACAAGAGGATCCACTTCGCAGATGCGATCGCCGAAGGAAGGATGTCGAGAGCATTTGGAGTGCTCGGTAGGTTTGCCATTGTCGGGGCCCGGCGATGTTGGCACCAGAGTGCGTTAAGGCATATAATGATTGCATGTATCATTTTGCATAACATGATCGTGGAGGATGAGAGGAATGGGCCACCACAGAAATAAACTTCGACTTTATGGGAACTCCGTCGTTATCGGACGCCACCAATGGGTCGGTCTTGCCTCGCATACAAGCAACTCAAAGGCGGAGGGATCGCCAACTTCACCATCAGTTGCAGGCGGATCTGGTCGAACACCTTTGGTCACGGCACGGGGGATAATGCAAGTGTAAGCTATGTTTCCTTGTGAGAGTGTTATGTATCAATGTAAGGTTCAATAAATAAGTGAACTTGGTTATACGTGAAATGAAATGGAAAGCTCAAAACAGGATAACCGACAATGCAAACATTACAAATCCAGTAAGTCTGCAATACAACTAGATAGTTCAAACATTAACACAACATTACACAATAGTAGAGTCCACACATGAACTAGATAGTTCGCACATGAACACAACAAACCAACACAAGAAAGCAACAAACTAGATAGTTCACACAATACAACTACGTAGTCCACACAATAAATAAAGGTAGTTCAAACATTAACACAACATTACACAATAGTAGAGGGACGCCAACTCGATCTAGATAGTTCAAACAGGATGACCGAAGGCAACAATTACTTGTTCATTGCACGACGACTCGTCATAATCTCATTCTCATCGACTCTCGTAGTACTCATGAAGCAATCCATTACACGAGTTCAAGTCAATATTCATAATCCTTTCATTCTCCGCTTCTCGACATGGCCGCTTTTTTTTTCTTCAGATTTCTAGCATAGTAGCCGCCTTTTCCTTCTGTATTTCCACCATAGCAGCTCTCGACTCATTCATCTTGTTGAATTGCTCGGAGTACGCACCCACAGATGACATGCTAGACGTACCACCACGCTTCCTCGCAGCCTTCGCAGCGTCCCGGCCTTGTGGCCTTCCACTCATCGAGGATGCTTGCGAGGACTGCTCGATAGGAATGTCATTGGACCCTTCATGTCGTCCCGTCTTTTGCTTCTTGTGGGACAAGTGCGAAGACCACTTCGGATGATCCGCAAGTAGTACCCAACAATGGTGGAACGCGAATGGCTTGCCCTCAATGTCCTGGAACATCGTACCAGCATGGGCCATCTGCAAAAAGAGAAGACAATTACAACATGACTACAAGTGCTGACTACATACGGGGACAATTACTTACCCTATCACGCTCGGTGCTCCCACTCTGATGTAGACCGTCGGTCTGATTGAGATACCCAGCATATTTGCTAACACACTCATTTATCAATGACCAATGTTAACCAATGCTTTCTTCGATCTTGCCTTCATGTGTTCCTTGCTATAGGTTGTGTAGTAATCAGCAATTCGGTCCAATACGTGTCCGATGATTGGTCCTTCCCAACAATGGGGTCTAGGCTCACATTCAACCAAGCCGAGACTAGAACTTCATCCTCCTCTTGCTTGATCCATTTGGTCTTCTCGCTCGAGCTGTTTTGGTCCCCTTCTTCACGTCGTGGACCGACTCGGGCAGCATGAGTCGTGCCCATGGTGGCGGCATGGTCACGGAGGAGATAACCCGTGCACCACAGCATCCAAGTCCTCCTGAAGGAAGTTCGAGTAGAAAGGGTCCATGTCGTCCTCCCTGATCATTGAAAGCACACACACAGTTTGTTATTACGGAATCATGGCAAAGCACTATGGGAACATTACGATTAAGCATGAAACAGACATCACATTGATTGAAATTACGGTAAGGATTACAAGTTCATAGCTAGATTCACCAAAATACAATAAAGCTCACTTAGCAGTTGAAAGCCACATGGTCGAAATTAAAGCATACAACACACACGAAGATCTAAACATAGTGGCCCGAACGATCGGACTCGAATCCACATTCGCTAAGTAGAGAACCCGTGGAGGAGTCGCTAAGCGGGGAGTCGTTCGGGCTGGTGTAGTCCGCTGGCACGACGTCGTCCGGATCAACTGCCTCGGCAGATGCAAGGTGAGCGAGCACAGTCGGAGAAGGTGGAGTGGTAAAGTCAACCGTGTCCAACGACATCTTCTCCAAGCTGTCGGCTATGAACTCGACCTGAAGAAGTCTTGCGCCGCATGTCATTGGCCCAAGGCTCATCACTTGGGAGGAAGTTGTCCCGAGCGATGGTCCCGACCCGCCGGGCTCTCCTCCAAAGAAGTCTCGATCTCGACGGGGCGCCTCGAAGGGTCTCCGAGTCCATCTAAAACAAAGACGTCAGACAACAGATTGGACAGACATTTCAGACACAAACAAGTTAAGCATTTATCAGGAAATACTTGGCTCATGCAATTCTGTAGATAACAAGTAAAGCATTTATTTGAGTGTTCTCAGATGTCGGGTTGCCTTAATAGGCCCTCCTCGCCACAATAGACGAGGAACAGACAGATTTGTGACAATCTTAGGACAATTGCAGTTTTATACATGACCAGTTAATTTCTCCAATTGTCTAGCAACTATGCATGGCAAATTACTAGTAAGGTGAAGTACCAAATAAGCAATGGAGAACAATGTAGCAGGCAAATTAGCGAAGAAGAGGAGGTACCAAATGACATAAGCAAATGCACGAATGAGCATATCGAGTGATTGACAATTGAACTAACCAATTACATCACAATGTATATATATCACGATTGTCAAGTTTATTGTCACAAATCGTCTGTTCCATTTTCAGAGATCCTCATGAACACTTATGCCAACATGCAAGGTCCCCAAGCCAAAATGTTGATCGCCCCTTTGCATGCAATCGAATAGAATTTTACATGAACAACAAATAACAAAGATCGAGGCCTCCGCAATCACCAAGGCGAGCAAGCACTAATGCAGAGCCTCCACAGCGGTGCAATTCGGCGCGCAGACAAAGGTAATTCGGCGCAGACAAAGGTAATTCAAGCACAGCAAGAGTTTGGACCACAGCGGTGCAATTACGCACAAAGCGGTGCAATTCGGCGCGAGCGAGAGTTTCGACCACGAGCGGTGCAATTCGTCACAACCAAGACGGGTCAGTAGTTTCAACCGCAGCAAAGATAGTTTCAACCATAAGCACTACTTTCAACCTTGGCGAATAAACCGATTCAACCACACTCAAGATACTACAATTTCGAAGCATTGTCCACTTCTTTTATCGAATAAAGCATTTAGTTCAACGAGCAATGTGGGTATGTGGTCTGCGTAATGGAAAATTTACCCAACTGGCTTGTACAAATGTAGCATAATAACAATGTCAAGGCAATGCGTAGGAAACATAATCAAGAAAGCATTTTACCACCGAAACAAGTAACATAATGTCTGCAGAAAATAATGAGAACGGATTTGTCTAGCCATTTATACCAACAAGTAACATGAAGGTTTGTCTAGCCATTTATATCAGAAACTAGTTTAAACCGCACGAACTAGCTTAAACTAGCTTAACCACAGGAACTAGCTTAAACCACAGGAACTAGCTTCAATCAGACATGAGACAATAACCACAGAACTAGCTTAAACCAAAGAAATTATCGATAACCACGGGAACTAGCTTAAACCACGTGAACTAGCTTCAATCGGACATGACACAATAACCACAGAACTAGCTTAAACCAAAGAAATTATCGATAACCATGTACGTGAACTAGCTTAAACCACGTGAACTAGCTTCAATCGGACATGACACAATAACCGATTATCGCAAATATGACAGATATCAATATAAGCCATGGACCAATATAAGATATACACATCGCGTCAACACCAACCTGGGGAATTTTAGATGAAAGACGGAAAAATGACATTGATTTGTCAAGCATCACAGTGGCTCCATTGGGTGGCAATCCATCCATCGAGCTCTAAATAAACATTTCAAATGACATTGATTTGTCAATTGAAATGGATCGCATCACAAAGAAGCTCGACATAGGACACATGCTTGTCATGTTATGAGGCCATTTGTAGCACATTTGGCGGGGCTACCAGCAAATGTAAGGGCTTTGCTTGGATAATTATTAAAACAAAATTCTTATCGAACATATCTTGCGGCCTGAGAGGATGCCCGATTACTACTTGTCATCAATTATGCCAAAGTAAAGAAGAAATTTCTTGGTCAACCGACCGGGCATCATCTGTTCATGCCGTGATTATGCTAAAGATTTGACTAGTACCCATATAATGCAACCGATCCAAAGACGTACAAAATACCCTAATGGACACATTGAAATCAACAAATCTGCTTCGATTGGTAAGAATCGATCGTGACTGGCCGGAAACAATGAGAAGAGCACCCATGAACTAAATTCTCTACACCCAATGGAGATCACATATGAAATGTCGGTGCACTAATTCGAACTAGTGCTCATTCAATCAATCTTCTACACCATCCGGTCATCATCACCGACGCAAGTATCCCCAATTTTCTCAATCTATGTCTCCGGATCGCCATTTTGGTGAGGAACAAATTACTTGTCGCCGATTTCACCCCATCGAGGTTTTTCCCCCAATTTGAGACTCACGGGACTCGGTTCAATCGAAGATCCCACAACCTAATCCATTTCAAATCGCCAAATGTAGTGGTCGTCCATGCGTACCTCAAGGAGTCGCTTTCCGGCTGCCCGTCCTCGTCTCCGGCCGGTGAGGCGGACCACCTTCGCTCCTTGCTCGCGACGCCGCCCTTCGCCGCCTGTCTGTGCCGCCCTTGGCCTCGGCGATTGGCGTCACAAGAACGGGCCACCGTGAGGGGAATGGGGAGCGCAACCCTGGGGCGAGGGATCCTCTCTCCTCTCCCAGCTTGCGTCCGAGGCGGAAGGGACTCGGTTGGAGGAGCTGGGAATGCTAGCTCGGCGGCGCTTTCCCATGCGGACGGGAACGGGAGGACTGGAGGGACTCGGTTGGAGATGGTCTTATGTCGTGCACGTCACGTCCCGAAGACCGCGCGCTCCTCCTCCCTGCCGGCCGTGCACTCGTGCTGATGCTCCGCGCAATCAGCCAACCCTAGGAAAGGGTGGTGCTCCGGTGCCATTGTCGCGCTCACGCGGGGGGCCGGGTATCATTTTGCTCTAGCTGACCATTTCAATTTGCCTTTGATTCCACCGTCACGGGGAAGAATAAAAAGGTTAGTACCGGTATTGACATGGAAGTAAACAATCATGCTAAGGAGATGTGTTCTCCCTTGAACTAGGCGCAAGTTCCTTCCCAGCAGTTGACTAGAGAAGATAGGATGCTTGAAAAGTTGGCTACTTGTTAAGGGGCTGAATGGCTGATTGGAGGGCTGGCCTTCAGCTGCCGGTGGAAGCCAAGCAAAAAGCCACACAGCTGGGTCCGAAATGCTTTAAGGCCTTCGATGGCCGCTAGATCCAGCCCCCGATGGCCGCCGCGCAGACCTCTGCCTTGACAAAGCTAGTTGCTAACATGCCGAGCTACACCCCGACCTCGCCTCCGCCCAGACCGAGCTCGACCCAGCCTCGCCATCTGCGCCCCACCTCGCTTCGCCTCCACCCCGACCGAGCTCCGACCTCACCGTCTCCGCACCGACCTCCGTCGCCCCGCCTCGCCGCGTCCGTGTCACCTCCCTGCTCGGCCGTCATTGTTCTTCGCTCAGTTGTTGCCTCCTCGCTTGGTTGTCCCCCAAAACATACTGATATAGCAACCAGTTTGCCAAACGGCGTATCAAAAAAGCTAATTAAATTACCAGCTACAACTGGTTTACAGCTCAACGATCCAAAAGCAACTTTCAGTCTAGCAGCAGCCTCCCCCCTCCCAAATAGGCCCTAAAGCATTGGCTATATGCATTGGGCTACACAACAATTTTTTGTGTTCCCGTGAAAGTGTGCTGATTGTTGGTGATTCTTATGCCTTACAAATAATTATATGTAATCATACAAAATTTATCATAGCTTTTTCACTGTAGAGTATTACAGGATATCTTATTTTTCTTAGAGAAACTATTGTTTAGAAATATCAATCTAACAATTTATCCCAAATATCACCGATCTTTCTAGGACAGAGATAAAAAAAGTTCATGAGAGTAGGGGGTATAAAATCTAGATAAGTTCCACCAGTAGATAGTCAGCCGGCGTCTATAGCTGATAGGAGTAGGAGCTAGTATATGGTTTCTTGAATGGTGGTCTATGTCTTTTTTGTACCAAGTAAATTGCTGTCTAACCGTGGAAGCAAAACACGACACACTAATAACCATCTTCATGGAAGCCAGACTAACTATTATCACCAACTTACTCTAACTCTCAAGGATATAGCTGGACTTACCCTAAAGAATCTCTCGATGGCACCTATATAGTTCTGCACTATGATAAGTGTATAAGCTCCGTATACATATGATTAAAAGCGGTGAATCGGGATTAAGCGCTAGTAGCAAAGTCTGCTGGTCTGCATACCCTTAGGTATTGTTTGGGGGCAATCATGCAACGAGGTCACTTGTCCCGAGCCTAAGTCTACTAACCCTCAGACAACAGGAATGTACTAAATATTAGCGAGGCTGGTTCTATGTTAATTCACAAATAGGGTAGCAAAGTATTAATTAAAGGCCACTTTATTTATATGATATTTGCTCTTATAAGGTAAAGTAGATACATGGAGCTCAGCACATATTGAATTACCGAAGAAGATGACTCTGAAACTATTGGTGCGCAGACCGACTCTTCTCCTACATCCCTATCGGGCTACTAGCGACTCCGGCATCACTATGCTACCTTAGGGTTTATACTAGAAGTGATGGAGATGAAAAATGTATGTTGTAGAGTGTTTTGTTAATGGTGGTATTGCTCTCTATCTATAATGTGTTGGCCAGTTGGTGTAGGTCGATTGATCGGCCTATCAGGTGGCACCCATGCACAACTTAAGCCAAAATTCAGTGAAGCAAGGATGTTTGGTTGGGTTGGGCACTATGGCTTAATGGGCACTCGGCCAAGGTGTGGATGGCTGAGATTGCCTGAAGGTGACGTGAAGTCGATCCATGAGTGCACACCACCCGAAGAGAGCCAACTTGACTAAGAAGCCAAATCTCTAGACTTGGCTTAGGTTGATGGTTACTCGGGTCGAGATGGCTAGATATGGGTCATCTCGACTGGAATAACCAACCATCCTAGTGGACCTAGCCTTGACTGGGGCATTGCCCTAGCCGAGATGCAATGGAGTTGGGTTGGCTGGCTTGGTGGGCTCCCTGGCCCAGCCAGTTGGGTGGTGACCCACTGGTGGTCCGTACTATTTTTTCCTTCATTTTATTTAGTTTTTTCTATTTTTGTTGATTTTACTGCAAAATATGTTGATATGAAATATATATGAAAATATTGCATAAATGAGTTGAATATAGCTTAAATCATCATTTTACCGTGCATTTTGTGTGATTTCTGGTGGTGAAATATGGGTAAATACCATGTCAACACAGACATCATATTTGAAAATGCAGTCGTATTTTTTATGCAACTCTGGTTTCTGGAATTAAAGTATAGTTGTATTCATTATGTGACAATAATAGCTCTGATATATACGATAAATTAAGCGGTGTAAAATTTTTGATCTTTTTCTCTGATTAATGGTGGGCTTCTAGCCCCTTGAAGCGAACACAGAAACTTCTTTTTGATTCTCCTTTTTTTCTGTGTGATATTTTACGCACGTGGTAGATGGTACTGCTGGTTCTATATTTTCTCTGACAAATACTCGACCAGAGCTTGCATAGTACTCAAACTAGTTGGTATTTTCCATGCACTCTAATCTAGCAGTACTTTACGCGATTATTATGTTGCGCAAAACTATGGAAAATGGTGAGCACAACAATAGCACATCAACAGCATCGCAAAACCAGCTGGTCAGTAATTTGATAAGACCGTTTTAATTAGGTGAGAATCTAGTCACGGTTTGAGGGAAGCACACAACTATCGGGCGATGACCGATGTGAATAGTGGATGCCATGAATCCAGTGGCAACACGATCGTCTCTCATCGTCAGCTCGCCGAATGACCAAACTAACCAAATTCCAAGCTGAAACTTTAATCATTGCCAGATGGGCTAGCTAACCAATCAATCAAAGTATAAGTGTTCGCTTTCGGTCTTTCCCAGTTCACAAAGCAAGCCCGGTTTGTCTTTACCCGACACTGCGTCATTGTTTAATCTGCCAGAGTTGAGCACAGTAGCACACTCCTCAAACCTCGGAAGCAAAGCGCAAAGCGAAGGTGAACCGTGAGACTTTCGTATGTGATACTCCAATAATTAATCCACAGTTGTGGTTTGAAGCAACTGATCGAGGTTAGCAAAATGTATCGCTGATAGCCACTCACCTGTTCATTCGATGTCCGTTTGTGAGACAGGTCTGGCGAGGGGTTTGAAATTCCATGAGCTTCCATCCGCCTGACTCACAATTACACCAAGCTACAGACACTGTTTTCTGATGGTGCCAGCAAGTTAGAGACTATTTCACGCACCACAGGAGAAAGGACGTAGATGGTCTACTCATATAGGGGTTCTGGAACATTTGAAAAAAAAAAGAAACAACAGGTTCTTCAATTAATCGTATCGAACAAAGCAAAACGTCAATATAGGAATTACGCAGGACTTTCACAACCGGAAGTCAGCAATCGTGCTGTATAGCTGACGGCGTGCAACCTGCACCTTCCCACCAGCTCATAGCTCCTTCGTTGCCTCGGATAGCTCTCCATCCTCTGGGATAGTTACTCTATTACAACAACTAGCGTCCCCTGATGTTGTGACCTTCTAGGTCGTTTTTTTTAATCATTGGTCGTTCAAACTGTTTTTATATTGCCACTATTTTTTTTTAATGTAAAGTAGAGTTTCTGTCGGTTCTTAAAAAAAACAAATGTAATGTACCGTAAGTAGAGGTCTATTTCAAATCTACACAACACACACAAGAAGAACAGATCCAATTCACCTTTCTAACGTGAGGTAAGACACCCCAGAGTTCTTTTTCTTGTGTGGATATCGTGGGTTCAAATTACACCAAGACAGTACTCTTGTTACTCGGAAAATAATCGTACGAGACCTTGATCGTATGCATGTTATGATTGGCAATAGACAGACAACTTGAGAGCCTTACGGTTGGAGCATTTCCTCATGGGACTAGTCCCCGTTTGGAGCCAACTATCAACGGAAACGTTTCTAACCGGCTGTTTTCCTGGACGACAAGAACCGGCCGCGCGCCTGCAAACCTCAAATTAAGTCGGATAGCCTCCACGTTTGGATGTCAGGTTCAGGAAGCAGTTGATGTTTGAGAAACACGCCGACGGATGCTACAAAAATGCGGCACGCATGAGCAGGAAGAAGGGGGAGGCTGCAGCTCTGCTCCTTTCGTGGCCGGCTAGGGTAGCGCAGTGCGATATCCTCGTGGGTCCAGCAGGGATTATACGCAGGGGTTGGCTGGTCAGTGGTCAGGGATAGGGTTCACTGCAGAATGCAACTTAAACAACTCAAGTAGTCCCTAGTTCTTAACGCCGTTTGATCAAGTCAACAACTAATTCGAATCATCACATAGTATGTTGAACAGTATTATTAAAACATACGGATCGTTGTTTTTTTAAAGTGTAAGTGCTTAAGTTTCTGGCTGGTCAGGGTCCTCAAGGAAGGAAAGCACACCAGTCAAGCAGCGGATGGTACAGGCATTCAGAGATATGCTGCTGCAGCAGCATGTGATGTACTGCGTGGATGCCTAGTTGGATGCTGCAAAAAGGCGAGCTCTTCTAATCCAATATGACAGCCACAGGGATGGAGCGTGATGGACTAGATAGGCACAGCTGGGGCTTTCTTGCGCCAGTCGGAGTGCAACTACAAGCAAGCCGGCCACTTTTTACTGCTAGCATTAGTACTGCTCCAGTAACTCCACTAGTCCAATGGCAATGTTTTAAATCTTGTTTTTGTTCACACCTCGAAGATGATGGGAATGCAAAATTTCATCGAGATCAAATCTTGTTTTTGATTCACATCTTGAAAGTGGTCGGAATACAAAATTTCATCGAGATCTCAAAATTTTAGATAAATTCTGGATGAAACACAAGAACAAAAATTCAAATTCAGTTTTTTAACTAAGAAATCCGAGATTTCGGTCAGAATCGCCGAGATCTCAATTATATTGCACAGAGCGAAAAATGATTCAAACAATGTCGAAAAATTCTAAATTTTTTTGTGGATGGTCTTGACACATTAGTAATGTTTTCATAGAAATTTCAGATGGTTATCAAGCCTAATGAATTTTTAAAAATTCAAAAACTGTTACTATCCTGATAAAAACACTAACCGACAAATTTGAACCCAATGAAAAATAGAACAAGTGATGTTAGAAAATTTGGAATTTTTTTTGTATATGGTACTCACATATCACTAATATTCTCATAAAATTTTTAGATGATAGTGAAGCTCGAGGAATTTTTCCAAATTCTAATAGTGGTAATGTCCAAATAAAAAATGCTTCAAACCATACTAGAAAATTTTGAAATTTTGTTTGGATGGTCTTGATATATCATTAATGTTGCCAAAAAAAAGTTTAGATGATTATCAATCCATAAAGTTAGAAATTTTGGCAGCATTTCGACTAATATTAGGATTTTGAAGGTTAAAATTAGAAACAATCAATACATATTGGCATCACAAATAATAGGTATGAAATAAATTGATACATATGATAATTCATTACATGTACATCACAAATATGACCATGCAGAAATATATGAAAACTACTTGTGAAAGCATGGATGACATCAAAATTCAACGCTCAGCCCGACCACTTGCAAGAGTCATAATTGAAGAATGAGTATGCAGTATGAACATTTATTACAAGAAGATGCATAATTAAAGGAGTAAGAACATGTAAAGCACGAACAACAAATGCGTTTACGTAACTACGAGTAGTAGTACGCCTGTGGCGCAAACTCCACCTCCTCGTTATCAATAATAACTTCATGATATCTCCTCTCATATTATTGCTTGTATTCTTCTCATATCATGTCCCGCACTAGCTAAACAGACTTTTAATGCTTATAATAAGCAATCCAGTTGCTATGATTCTCTGACTGGCAAAGGTGCCTGACAGATATGTCTCGTGCGTACGAATCGGCGTAGGGATCAATGTAGTCAAACAGCCAAAACATGCTCGATCCGTCATAACTGTCTTGCACAATACCCACCCTGATCCAATCCGTAGAGCATCAAACTGTACGCAGGATGCTCATTTGGGAAGCTCAAATGACTGAAAGACTAACTGCTACACTATGAACCTACGTCATCATCGGGTTGTGTTGCCTGTAGTCCACCCCACCACTCGTCGTGCCCTTCCTCCTACTACAAGTCTGCTTCTCTGAGCTCCTCCTCGGGGCACTTCCCCCTGTTGCGATCCTCCCAGCCTGGCTGTGAATGCGGCCAGAGGGAGTAGCCAGTCGTGTCTCACCGAAATTATTGTGATTACTATAGCATTTCAAAATTTTGAATTCTTTAATCCAACCGGCATTTTGAAACCATCTAGGTCTAGAATCCGAGATCTCGTAAAATTCCAATGAAATTTTTATCCTTATGCACTGGGCAGGTTTTGCATTTCTTGGCCATGTTAATGGAGTAGTGGTAACAGCGTAGTACTTGGCACGAGCAAGGTAATAACTGCTTGTACTTATTAGTTCCCTTAGCATTTTTTGAATAATGTTGTCCATAAATATACGGTGTATTTAATGTTTTTATACAAATTAATATGATGTTTCCTTTATAACTCTAACAAATATTCATATTTATTTGATAGATTCTCTACATACATACATCGAAGGTAGTGCTTACAGATAATAATCAGGATAGTCTAGTCATTTTCAATTTGCATAGAGTATTGAATGATACTTCATCCGTATAAGTTTATAAGATATATTTTTTAATGATCTTATCTATAAATATAGAACACATTTTATATTCAAATATACAAAATTAGTGTGATATTCTCTCTATACTACTAATCAATAAATATCCACCCTTACTTAATATTCCCTACATGTATAAATTGAATATAGTACTTAGTGATAATAACTATAAGTAATTTAATCGTTTCTAATACCTTCTTAATATATTAATATATAGAGAGCAACTACCCAACGGTATACCGTTGCAATGGTATAGCATGTTTCATTAGTTTCACGGGTAAGTTTCATTGCTAGGTTTCGGGTAAGTTTCATGATGTTTCACGGTAAGTTTCATCAGTTTTCGAGTTTCACAGATAAGTTTCAACCAAAATTTCATGTTTCACGGGTAAATTTCATCCTATACCGTTGCAACGGTATACCGTTGGTTAGTTTTTCTCTAATATATATGTCTAATAGAAATACGTCTTATAAACTTAGCCCGACGAAGTACTACTCTAAAGCGATGATAATCTGTCGTGACAGTAGTAGTACAGCTCTAATACGGATATGTGTAGTTGAGAAGAGTAGTTGGTTCGGTTTTAATACGGGTTACGTACTGCTGTAGGTCGGGAGCGTGCAAACATGCAATGCAACTCGGGGATCTTGCATTCAATGGCGCGCGCCGGTGAATGCGGGCGCGTTATTGCCGCCAACGATCGTGTTTCCGGCTGCTACGCAAACACCAAATTTGAGAGGCACATCGATCTAGGATTTTGAAGGGAGCCCGCCATAGAATCCGCAAAAAGTTTCATAGCAATCCTGCAGAAAAAAAAGGAGTGTTCCTTCACGAACTATCGTATACTCCGTTTGTTTCCCTGCATTTATCCACAACCTGTTATGCAGATAGATCAAATAACACTAAATCTAAGAAATACTTAATCATTTCTAGACATACTTAATAAAAAATATCATATGTATCTCTATTAAATAGCATACCACAACTAAGGCAAGAAAATTTGTAACAAATGCATAGTAGATTCTAGATAAATATATTAAAAATATATATTTTCGAAGCCATAAACAAATATAACAAATAAAAAAAGTACTCACTCCGTCTAAGTTTATAAGGCGTATTTCTTCTTGACACATAGATTAAGAAGACATTGAAAATGACTATTACTCTAATTATTATCGCTCCGCATAATACTTAATGCATATATATAGAGAATATAAAATAAAGATCAATATTTATTAAATGTATAGAGGAAACATTACACTAATTTTATATTAAAATATAAAATACGTCCTATATTTAAGAAGAGAGTAATTATTTGTGATTTGCAAACAGGGCCTAGCATTATTGCGTGTGTATTCGACAGGAATCTCTCGAAATTGACAATCGCAAGTGGTTTTGACACATGAATGATATAAGTTCATCACTTTTCTAACTTTATGTATAATATTTTTTTTTACAAATTTAACCTTTTTTTGAATGTAATTGTATAAATAGCCCATCTTTGAGAGCGGAAGCATCGGAAGGTGACACATCCATAATCAAGAATAGAGATATTTTTACAATTACGTTCAGAAGAAAACTAGATTTATATTAAAAAAAAGGTTTATCATAAAACTAGAAAAGTGATGATTTCGCATAACACTCCCTCCGTTTGGAATTACCTGATGTTCTAGGCTCTATCGTCCTCTTAAAGTCTCTCATCTATAGTTAATACCCTACTGCTCTCATCCGCAAAATCATCGCTTATACAACTCCTTCCTTATCTATACTAATATATAAATTAGCAGTTGGTGGCAGCGGTCCGTCGTTCTTCCTAACCCCCCTCTCGGTCATATCCCCAATAATGGCAGGTCATTATAGCTAATTATTCTTTCCTGATTTACAGCCAGTCATATCTCTCTAAATATGGCTGATTATTATAGCAAAATCCCTGATTATTGATGGCAATTAATAGCCGGCCAATCATTTCTTTTGTATTCATTCAAGATCTCCCATGTCGTGCCGCCGCGGCGAATGAACTCGACGAACTGATTAATAAGTGACGGACCGGCGTACATGGCCGTGAGGTGCAGGAGGTCGAGGTCAGTAGTAACTGCGGCCAGAAGGACAGCCAGAGCGCGACGCCCACGGGTGCCGTGACCCTAGCGCGGGCCAGTTGGACGTGAACAAAGCATACGACGCTTCGGTGCGGTTGCCCGGCGACACCGGTGGGATGTCGTCGGCGATGAGAGAATCATTGGCATACCCCTTGGAGATAAACGGGTTGATCCAGCTGAACGTCACGAGAGAATCATTGGCATACCCCTTCATGAGCTCTGGCATCATGGCTGGTGAAGCCAGTGATGGCTAAGTACGCTAGAGACATAGAGACGAGTAGGCCGGCAAAGGTAAGAGGGTCATCTGGGAAGAGTAGCGAACCGTCGGCGCAGCGGACCACCGCCGAAGCGGAGAAGAGCACGCACCGAGGGCGGTGACGATCCAGAAGACGCGAAGGTGCAAAGGCTGGGTGGCGGCGGTGGTTTATTTCTCCGAGACGATTGACCATACGGCCATAGCATGCGCGACGAAGTGGGCGGCGAGGAAGGCGGACTCCACAGCGTGCGCTGCGAGCATGGCGAGAGGAAGAGGAACGCGATCTGGTAATATAAATTGCAAAAAGAGATAAAAATGATTGATTGATTTTTAAGATTGGTAATATATATTGCTACGTGTAATATATTTGGTTTTAATTTGTACCGAAGAAAAAACCATAAAAACTTTTGTAATTGGGAGAAATAGATATTTAATCTTGTAGCACAATTTTCTTTTATTGCTTGATCTTTATGTTTCGTTACCAATTTTATTTTTCGTAGCAACGCACGGGCGTTGATCTAGTTTTTTTACAAATATAGCTCTCGCGCAGGCATTTGCAAATTTGGCTCTCCGTCATAGAAGGCATGGCAAGCAACACCTGTCCTGTACCGATCCCAGGAGCGCAAAAGGTCACCGACACCTCGAGAGCTTGGTAGACCATGGGAGCAGTGCATGACCTACTGCAGCAGGATCCCTTCTGCGCTATGCACTCCTCAAGCACGACACCTTCTCTTCTCGTGGTCTATCGCCCTACCGCGACGCCGACAACCTTTCGTGCCCCCTGGGTGCAACAGGAGACAAGAGTCACCTGCCACACCGTGCCTTCTTTGGTGGGGAAAGGGAATAAATTTACAAATGTATGCGTAGAAGAGGGGGATAGAATTGCGAAAAATGAGATACAAAAGGCTAGATAAGCAATAACGTCTGCAAGTCGCAAAGCCCAACAGTAGCTTAGCAGGGGTTTTGAGTAATTGCATTTATGTCAATTATTTTTTAATAAAAAGCTCTTTGGAAACATAATACCTAGAAAACCCAAAACGTCTCCAATTTGAGAATAAAACCATTTACCCTCTATGTTAGTTTATAAAGTGTATTTTCTTTTGACACATTAACCAAAAAAATATTGAAAATGACTAAACTACTCATGATTATTATCTTCAAACACTATATTCAATAGTTAATACATACATATAGAGAATATCAAGTAAATCTAGTTATATATTAGGTAATAAAAAGAACATCGTACTAATTTGTATTGAAATGTAAAATATACTCTATATCTACAAATAAAACTATTAAAAATATATAACTTGTAAACTGACCATAGAGAGCACTAAAACGTCATTTGAAAAGGACGACCAGGGGGAGCAATGCGCTAGCCGTAGTACTGAAGATTTCCAGCAAAAAGATACAGCAGGAAATCTACGCTCGTTGCACGTGAACATTGATGGGCGCACTTACTCGAGAAGCATTATTTTTTTCTTTTACAAACTTTTTTCTTCAAATCTAATCCATACAAATAAAATTTAAAAATAGTCTTATTTTAGATTAGAGAAGCAACACCTATGACATTGCACTCATATGCCGTTATAGGTGACCAGCCCTACGGCACCTTAGCTAGTCACTGCAGTAGCTTTGGATCTACTGTGGCAGGAATCAGGATAAGTGCTGCGCTAAAACACCATGGTAACATCCCCATTGAACATATGAACAATGGTAGGTTGCTATCGAGCTGCGGAGCGTGGCACCTCTCCTGCCACGATGGATCTAGAGCTGTTGCCGCAGTGGATCGGAGTGTCGCGGTATACAAACACAGACACATGTTACCTTACAATGATATCACGATTAAGAAAAAGACTACTTTTTATAATTATATTTGTGCGGATACCAGATTGTTTTCTTAAAAAAATGTGCAACTAGACCGGTTAAACCAAGGCTTCCGTACTTGAGGTTTAATCTATGAGATCTCTCCGTGAGCCACGCAGTACATCCACTGCTTGCCTTTACTCATCGGCGACAAGCCTATCAATTCATGTCTGAATCATCGAATAAGAAAGCGATGAAAAAGGCTCAGCTCAAGTATGTACTAGTACATCTTTTTACCGTCGTGCGAGTGTAACTTTTTTCCTATTTTGGTTTTTTCTATTTTAGTTCCAAAAGTAATTTATCGTAAAAATTAATTGCAAAAATAACTCTTTTTTCTCATGACCAAAATGAATAGCGTTGAGGTTTGACCTCTCAAGTTCTCAACGTTAGACAAAGTGAGGCTGACGTGCTATGCCATGTTAGGATACCGTACGACGTGTGAACCGAGCATTGCCATGTTAGCAGCAGTCCAGCGCCAAACACCTTACCTAAGTTGCACCTGTTTGGCCCCTTTGCACGTTTTTGTTGCATTTTTTTCTCTGGTCTAAACGAAATTACAAATTTAATTCCTTTTTGACTGTGAAGAAACGGTATGTGACGCGTGTCCCTTTCGACTGCGAAAAAGAACGGCAATGACATGTATCTCTTTCGACTGCAAAAATTACATGTTTTTTTTGTACAAACTAAAAAATATATAATTTTTGGCTTCTATTTCTTAAAACTACATATTTTAGGAGAACTCGTGTCACAAGATTATAGATTTTAGAAATGACCGTTCCTTGTAGGGGATAACGCCCATTGTCATGACGAGAGCCTTTGAGGGGAAGGGAAATGCAAGATGGTGCCATTTTTTATAATGAGAGGGCATCTTTGACGAGATTGCCCTTAAATTAGCAATTTTCTAAATAAAACCTAGCGATATAGCAGCCAACGTGGACAAATCACCTTCCACGTTGCCAAAATCACTTAGCAAAAACCATGGGTGGTAAGGGTGTGTTTGGCTACTTATGGTACATGTATGGTATGGTTTAAAAAAATATCTATGGTTTGGTTATTTGAATAGAGTCATTTCATCATGAATGATGGAATACAAATTTGAAAAATAATCCTTATAAGTAATGAATCATTCTATTTACATAAAACAATTGAATCAAATGGTACAGTACCATCCCGTCTTATTAAACTACATCCCATCGACAAAACACAAAATGAACCGGTGTTGAAACATCAGGGGGATTAAATGGATCAAATAAAAGTCCAGGGTTAAGTTGACAAATGTAAAAACTTTGGATAGTAACTTAAACTCTCTCTTATATAAATAGAGGTTCATTCAACACAGAGGATTTTAACAAAGATGAGCAATGAATCCGTGTTTCGAACTGACAAACAACCTTCATTAGTCATTTTCGTAGGATTGAGAGTACAGCCGTACCTCAATTAAAGCCCATAAATTGGAAAACACCAAAAGCTCCAAAACAAACAAACAAACCAAAAGAACCCCAGAAAGAAAATTCCGGGCTAAAACAGAAGAACGAAACAGGACAGGAGAGACAAGAGATTAAGAGAAAGGCAGTTCGCGCGCGCCAGAGAGAGATGAACGGCGAGCATGCCATCAATGCCCCTGTTTCTCTCCCTTCTCTCTCTCATCCCTCTCGAGTTCCAACGAACCCCTCCGCACATCTCCCACCCTCCCGGTCAAACAGCTCCTCCTCTCTCTCCTCTGTTCTGTTTCCTCTCTCTCCCCCCTTTTTCCGTTCTCTCTCTAGCGTACTGTGTGAGACGGAGGAGAGAGAGGGGGAGCTCAGTAATAATGGCAGGAGGAACCTTCTTTTCCTGACTCCCTGCTGCTGCAGCTCATCATTTGTCTCTGATCGTTGTGCTTTGTTCCCGTTGTGCTGCTGGTCTTGGGTATTGGTGGACTGAGCCATCCGGAGGGAGGGAGAGAAGAGCCAGCCTCGACATTGGTCTCCTGCGATCTTGTTCCATTGGCATTGCTCCTGAATCACGCACAGGTCCGTGCTCCGTTCTCTCGAATGTTTCTGTATGAATAAACTCTCCTACGTACATCCTGCCATTTCCGAGGGCATGCAGGCCTGTTCTTGTGAGGACATTTGGTTAATTTCTCTCTGCATTTTTGTATGTGTTCTCTGTCGTCTGAATTTCTTTTGTTATGATAAGATCCTGCTATTCTGTATCGTGAATCGATTCCCTTCCTGAAATATATATCATAGTTTGGGGTTGTGGAAATGGGCTCGGCGCTTCTGTCTCAGAATGTGGAGTCGCTTGATTTTTGATTTTTCCTCTACGAAATGCGCGTGTTGTTTCTGATCCAGTTTTGTCTTATTTTTTTGAACAAGACTGCCTTCTCTCTCTTGTTGTTCTATGAAAGGCAGAAACTTTACGCCGATTGATTTGTCGAAATGAGCTCTATTTGAATGCCTCTGATTCCTCCTGCTCCGTGTTTCTCGTGTAATCCCTGATGCATTCATCTCTTCCAACTTTCGAAATGAAATGTTCTAATGTTCCTTCCTTTCCATCATCTTGGAGAAGATTCATCGATTTTACATCAAAACATTGATCTTTTCTTTAAGCTATGTTGTTTGGCTCATCAAGATGTTCTTGACAGTTTCCCCTCTGTTTTTGATACCTGTTACATTGAGAAGGGGTGCTCTTACCATTCTCCATTCATGCCTACGTTCTATTAAATAAAATATGCACCCGTTTTCACCAAAATCTTATCTTTTTAGATGAAATTTCATCATTTATAGAATGTTTTGAAGAGCTTATCAGAAAAGTTATTACCTGTTGTTATGCGCCTTGAGCTCCGAGCCTTAGGGGAGTCCCCAAACTAGGACGCTGTTGGGGGTCCATGGCCGCCTGCTCTCTCTCTTTTCTTGAAGTGAATAAGATGGAACGTCCACTCCCCTTTTATTTTTGGGTCCTTTTTCGTTTTCTATTCCTTTGTGGAGGACTGTGCCGGTCGCATAGATCTAACCCTTTGATGTTTGGAATAATTGATATTATGAGTTGTCGATTACCGATATGGACACGGTTTCAGTTTTGGAATCAGCTTCAGACTAAAGAGGACAAAAATTGGAGTTATGGAATCAAGCCTCCTCGTGTTGGGAGAAGATATGTTCTGCTTTGTACAATCGAAAGTTTGTGATGATGTGAAGAAGATCAATTTGAGCTTCAGATATAAAATTTTAGGGGTTTCTTGTTTTATTTTTCCCTTTTGGAGAAGACTGCCATCTTGCATTGGCTCTCCTGCTGAAATTAAGTTTCTATTGGAAATAACGTCGTTGTGGAATGTTTGGTAATGCATCTTCTGCAACTTTAGCACAATTTTTTGTCCTTATGATGCATGTTCTACGACTTGTGTGAGACTAACAGATTCCATTATTTGGTTTTCTTTCTTCTTGTTTTCTTCTGATTTCATATCCTGTATGGCTCCATTGACAACGTATCTGCATATTTATTCAACAAGACAGATCATTCCTGAATGTTCTCACTGAATGTTGCCTTGCCTAGCTCTCTGAATATCTCACCACTATCGTTTAGGCTAAATTGTAGTGACGTGCAATTATTTTCAAACACTAGGTTGAGCATTTTCAGGCTGAGATGGACGGACACATAGCGATGGAGGAGTGGAAGGAACCCAATCCAGGCCCAGAATGCTTGATGCCGTGCTTCCTGACCGAACCATTTCCACCGGATGCCGGAGGAGAGGGTGGCAGTCATGGTTATAAGTCTGGATTTGAGAAGCATGGCTTGTCAGTGGCTGTGAGCTCACCTCAGGAGGAAGGGCAGCCACTGCCGATGACGCCGCACTTTGGCCAGAAGTCCAGCTCCAGCAGCAGCCTCGCCGAGAGAATGCAGGCACGATCTGGATTCAGCGTCGCGAAGCTCAGCATGCCGTGCATCCCACCAGCTGCACCTGATAGCACACCATCCGGAGCTCCGCCACCGTACCTAACAATCCCGCCTGGTCTGAGCCCGGCAACGCTGTTGGAATCGCCAGTGTTCCTTTCCAATGCCATGGTATGCATTATATGTTTTCTCATGGTTATGATGTCAGTATGGAACGTAGGAATTGTGATTGCTTCTGTCTATGGGATGCTAAATTGGCAGGTCAAGGATCTTTGCTTTACTGAACTTTTGACCTCTTCGGAAGTTCGTGAAAGTTCAACTTTGGTTCCATGATCTGTGCTGCTTTGTTTTCCTACTTCCACAATCTCTTCTTTTCAAAATAAACATACTGCGTTAGTTTCCTCGAAAGCCAAAATAATATGATAAGGCTCCAACCATTCCTTCTGAATATATGCTGTATGTCTGCTTTAATCTAGCATCTCAGGCCCCAAATTATCTCCCCTTACTTCTCTACTTAAATATAAAGGAGGTTGTTATTGTCGTCAAAAGAGCGAGATGAAATTATGCATTAGTTCTGCTCTTATTCATATATGAATGAACTCTAAGTGTGCAATGTCTTAGAGAGATCAATTAAACCAATTTTTTTCCTTGGTGTATGCGTCATATATGGTGATTTACTGATTTTCGAGATATCAATTTAAAAAAATAACAGACAATTGATACTGAAGCTATTATACCTGTCAACAATGGGGTTTTTCATGCAATGCTTCAGGGCCAGGCCTCTCCGACCACAGGGAAGTTACTCGTACTTGGTGGCACGAACGACAATGATCCTATAAGATTTGAAGGTCGCCCAATTGAAGATGGTCCTGGTGCATATTCTTTCAAGCATTTGGAGCTAAAATCCTCACAGTACACAGCTGAAGAAAAGAAGGTGAACAGCTATTTGAAATTGTTTATACTGAAAAAATCATGTTATGACATTATGCTTCTTTGCTACGATGGAAGTTGCTTTGTACTGAGCCATATCAACTTGATAGCACTGACTATTTTTCAAAATGTAACAACACTTTCCATAAATGACATATTCGATCAATCCCCAACCCCCCCCCCAAAAAAAAGAATTCTATCAGTTTACGTGCAGCTGATTTGTACACAGATTTTTTTTCCCAGATGGTTGAGGCACTAAGTATTTGCCTTTTCTAACCATGGAGTTGGCATCGATTACTATTTTCTTCATGTAACAGAAGTTTACATGAATGATCAACTGGATGTTGTTCCTTAAGTATTTTGTGGGTTGCATACTTGCAACCCATTCATACACAGAATGTGATTTTTTTTTCCACATGGTTGGGGCACTATAATTTTACCTATTCTAAACAGCCTAGGGACCTACCACGTTTCTGGTGAAACTAGCTAAATTGGCTAGTTTCATGTCAATTTTTCAGATTTTTGCACTAAATGGTCTTTTTTTGTTTTGTTTTTGACAACCTACGGAATGATCAATTTTAAGTCTATTGAGTGGATGCTTTTGTTGCTCACTGTTTAATTGCTTTTCTCCATTCTTTTGTTCTATCAGTACTAGAAAACCTGGTTGATGATATTGCCATGTTTTCAAAATGTGAACAAACATTTTTGTTTTCCTCATTCCTTATGTGATACACCTTCGTTTGCCTTCAGGAATCTTTACGCAACAATCAGCATCCATCGCTACCAAGCACAGAGGTTTCTGTCAAGACTGAAACTAACATTCAGACGGCAAAAGAGGCTGACTTGCTGGGCCATCTGAACCAACAGCAGTTCAACGGGGTGAAGAATAGTTTTCATGACTCCAAGCTCAACCGTGTTGCACCTGACACCGTTGCAGGCAGCGACAACGCATCACCTCCGGATCATATCCAACCAGCAGCGGAAGACGACACGAAGGGAGACTACCCTGCAATGGCCACTACCGCGCCAGCTGAGGATGGGTACAGTTGGCGGAAGTACGGGCAGAAACAAGTGAAGCACAGCGAGTACCCGCGAAGCTACTACAAGTGTACACACCCCAATTGCCAAGTCAAGAAGAAGGTGGAGCGCTCGCACGAGGGGCACGTCACGGAGATCATCTACAAGGGCACGCACAACCACCCGAAGCCCGCCCAGGGCCGTCGGCCTGGCGTTCCGTCCAGCGATGCGCAGATGGACGCGCCCGACAACAACCCCCCTGGCTCGCAGCCGAACGTGGAAGCGAGGTCGTTGTGGCATAACAGTGTGACCGTGCAAGATTGGCGTGGCGACGGCCTGGAGGGTACGTCGCCCCCCCTGGTTCCCGGTGAGCTTTGCGACTCGTCAGCTTCGATGCAGGTGCATGATGGCGGCACCCGGTTTGAGTCCCCGGAGGGTGTAGATGTTACACCTGCAGTGTCTGACGAGGTGGACGGGGATGACAGGGTGACTCATGGCAGCATGTCCCGTAACGCTGCCGACGCCGAGGGCGACGAGCTGGAGTCCAAAAGGAGGTCACTATCTCTGCGGCCTGTTTCTTTCAGGACAATGTACATTGTAGCTTCCAGAAATGTCTCCTAAGTAGTTAGTACTTGTAGCGCTCACACAAGACTTGTCTGAATGTTTCAGAAAGCTGGAGTTCTGCGCCATTGAAATGAGCACTGCGTCAAGAGCTGTCCGCGAGCCTCGAGTCGTGATCCAGACGACGAGCGAGGTCGACATCCTCGACGACGGCTACCGCTGGCGCAAGTACGGGCAGAAGGTCGTCAAAGGCAACCCGAATCCAAGGTTTTGTCCGAAACATCAACATCTTTCACAGCTGCAACAATCCCGCACTCCCGTTTTACTAGTCGTTCTTGCGTGTGCTTGCGTCGTGCTCAGGAGCTACTACAAGTGCACGCACCCGAGCTGCTCGGTGCGGAAGCACGTGGAGCGCGCGTCGCACGACCTCAAGTCCGTGATCACCACGTACGAGGGCAAGCACAACCACGAGGTCCCGGCGGCGAGGAACAGCGGCCACCCGAACTCGGCGTCCGGCGCCGCGGGCGCGGGAGCGTCGCCGCTCCACACCGGCGGCGCCCTCAGGCTGGAGCCGCCGTCGGTGCAGGACGGCCTGATGAGGCTGGGCAGCTGCGGCGCGCCGCTCGCGGCGTTCGGCTTGCCGCCGAGGGACCCGCTGGCGCCGATGAGCAACTTCCCGTACTCGGTCGGCCACACGGCGGCTGCACTGCCGAGCCTGCCGATGCCGGCGGGGCTCGGCGCCGTCGAGGGGTTGAAGCTCTCGATGCTCCCGTCGCTGCACCCGCTCTGGAGGCACCGGCAGGCGATGGGGACGGCGGGGTTCATGGTGCCCAAGGGCGAGGTGAAGGACGAGGCCACGCCGAGCAACGCGACCGCCGGCGCCGGTGCAGGCGCGTCTGCGTATCAGCAGCTGATGGGCAGGCTGCCTCTGGGGCATCAGATGTAGATAATAAAAAGAGGATTAGAGGATGGACACATGCGTTAAGTTAAATCAATCTTATGATGATAAGTATACCGTGGAAGCAAACACCATTACCTGTTGCTCGCGATTTTTCTGCCAACTTCTTCTTCTTCCAATTTCATTTCTTTTTTTCAGGAATCATCACTTTTCTTCCTTTCTGCTCCAGCTTGTTTCGGCTTTTGTTCAACTAGAGCATTCGGTGCTTCAATAGTGTTTATGGAATGTTCAACCATCAGTGGCTGGCTGCTTTCAGAGATGTTTTCGTGTCCATCGTGAGTTCGTGACACTCTGAACCCTGCACATAGTTATACGTACGTACTAGTGCAGTACTAGGAGTCGAGTATTATGCCAATCGATATGTCGTGGCTAGATTGTCGGCAAAAACAGAGAGCTGAGCTACACGACATGTCAAACCTGCGCGCTGGTAACAAGTGACCTACTGACTCGTGTTGATCCGACGTCTGTTTTTTTTACACCTACAATATTCTTTTTCCTGTACGTAATTTTTTTTCTTACGCACGCAACATTTTCCTTCTATAACGATAGAAACATCGATCCGGATTGCTACAACATTTTCTTCCCATACGCGAAACATTTTTTTTCTACGTGTACAACATTTTCTTTCGATAACAGTAGAAATGTCCACGTAATAAAAGGTTGCATAGATGGGGAAAAAAATATTGCAAGAATAGAAAAAAAATATTGCGCCGAAAAATAAGCAGAGATCAGATCGCCAATAAATAATGTGTATGGCTACTAGCAATCGCCAATAAATAATGTACACATACGCATGCACAATTAACGGGGAGTTGCTTTCCTAGCGTGTATAGAGGACGATATATGCGTATGTGCTATGTGAGTGTGTACGACTGCTTTATAACCCCTAAAAAAAACTTGTCGGCAAACAGGTGCAAAGAGTCCGTTAAGCCATTTTACCAGTACCTTCTAAGCTGGCAATATGGCAGGGTGGCTCTACCGACCTTACCAGATTGTCGTCTCGCGTGTGCTAAACACCAGGCACCCTGATGATGCGATGCAGCGATTGTTGATGGCTACGTCTTCTTGCCCCAGAAGAGGCCCGAGCATGGTTGGGTAACTTGGGTTGGGCCGGAAAAGGCTTCCTGCCCATTAATCGCTTGGGTTGAGGCCCGATTAGCTCTCTGTTCGGGCGTAGGCCGCAGTGGCATTTTGGGCTGGATTCTCGAGTCATCAAAACTCAGACGCTGGTCAGCTGTTTCTCTGGGACACAAGATGATAAAAAAAGGGTGGAGTATCGACTGTCACGTGTACGGTGCAGCGGTACATGCACACGGCATCTGCGTCTCGTCCCTACCCGATTGATTAGTCAAACCGAAGCAGGGCACATCTCGTGTGCTCCTCTGGCTTTGTCTGCTCCGGAATTTTTTCGAAGAAAACCCATTTCTAAAATTATTTGAAAATTTATTTGTAGGAATATTTTTAAAAATTGTTATTTTAAAAAAATCGTCTGCCCCCTCGGAAACGGAGTTTTTGGTTGTCTTCCTCCGTTAAAGCGATAAACGGTGGACAGAAACGTTTAGGAAAGAAAGGAGGGGGAAAGGTTTTGCAGCCGCACAAGTTACACAGGAGAGACGGGTAAATGGCGTATCAACCCCCTCAACCCTTCCGCTTCCACCGCTAAAAAGAAAAAAAAAGGAGAAGAAATTGTAGTTTGTTTTTCTTAAGCTATCTCTCGCCTTGGGTCACCCTCCTATTCGATCCTCTCCCTGGTTTTGTTTTTTTTTCCCCTTTCAACATAAGTCTCCTTTTCTTGCTGAACCCTTTCCCTGCAATTTTCGCGTTTGGTCTCGTAAATTCAGATGGTGTTCACGTCGAAGTTCACTCGGTGATGGTGGAGAGAAAAAAACACCGATGTCCCACCTTTTCCTGACCGTGCTCAGGCTCCAACGCCACTGTCGCCAACGTGCAGGAGCAAATCCGTCTTGCCAGACCCTCCGTCGCCACCGTTGGATCAAATGTCAGCATGTCATCGTTGGCCTAACCATCGAATGTCCGTCGACCGTCCTGCCCAGCAATCGAGCAACGGCGGCCAACTCAAAACCTCATCGTTACAATTGAAAGTTTGACACACATACATTAGTGGATCATACAGAGAATCCCTAGCTCAGGCGGGGCCTGTCCTACGTAGAAAGAGAAAGGAAGCGACAGCAATGGACCATCTGGTTGCGATCGTACCCCCAAAATCGTGTACAACATGCCACGAATCTACGTGTATTTACACGCACAATCGCACATGAAAAGTTGGTGAGAAATTGCAATATGGAGAAGCTGATGATGGGGGCGGAGTCGCCAAGTGCCAAACTACTGGTCCGGTGGCCTCTGTCCTTGTCTGTCCGTTTCTCCCCCTTTCGAAATAGGAGGAAAAGTCACTTGGATATATATGTCTGCTTACCAAACAAAAAAATAAAGGGCACCATCTCAGTTTCAAACCCTATGACGTAGGGACGAACAAGATACAAGCTATGGCAAGCGTCACCAGATGGTAGTTCTTAAATTTTTTTGGGGGACGCAAAATTTGCACAAAAATTCGGGGTGATTTGGATTGTTTTCCGAAAAAATATATGCACCATTTCTGATTTCAATCAAGAAGGTGATCACTATTCTAGCCTTCTTTTTTTTTTTTGGCAAAAATGTCTTCCTCCAGAAAAAATTGTATCCTTACCTTTTCTTTCTTTCTTTTTTGAAAAAATGACTCCCTCCAGAAAAAATTGTAAATCTAGCCCCCTCCTCCACAACGAAAGGGGCGACAAATGACACTTGTCACCACTCTTTTGAGAAGTGCAGGAGGCCAAGGTGGGAAAATTGATATAATGCCACTCAAAAGTGCGAGTAAAATGCCTCTCGGCGTTGCGCTGTTAAAATGCCACTCTCTCGTGCCCTCCTGCCAAAATACCATTTTCGATTTTCTAAAATGAATTTCGCTGCAGATTCTAGCCATCGAAATGACCATCTTGCCCCGAGCTAAATGCCTTTACTCCTTCGCCATCTTTTAAAATTAATTAAAATAAACAAACATTATTCTAAATCTTGTTGTAAAATAACTATTCTCCGCCATCTTTTAGTATATTATTTTTTACTTCTTTGCAATGTATGGCAATATTACTACATATTCAAACCTTAAAACCATTCCTTAAAGAAATTTTTGTTTCGTAGTAGATGACTTTAGACAATGACAATAATTTTCTATGTGATCCGGAGTAGTAAATTGTTAATTTTTCTTTTGTCTTTATGCTCTACTTGATTTTATAAATCACGCCATTATTTGGTTGGATATACTGTAACATACCCGATTTAATCAATGTAAAGGCATTTAGCTGAGGCACAACGGTCATTTCGTGGCTAGAATCGCATGTAAAAGCGAAATTCATTTCAGAAAATCGAAAATGGCATTTTGCGAGGAGGCACGAGAAGAGTGGCATTTAACAAAGGCAACGCCGAGAGTGGCATTTTGGCTCGCACCACTCTTGGGAGTGGCATTATATCAATTTTCCTAGGCCAAGGTGCCACGGAGGCATGGCACACGAGGCGAGCGGCGTGGAAACTCGTGGCGAGCGTGGTAGCAGGCGGCTTTCATGATCTAGAGGCGCGAAAGGAGGCAAAATTGCGGAAGGGAGCACGGGAGCACAGTGCCGCGAAGGGAAGCGTGAGAGGCTCTTCCGTGGTAAGGGACCCGAAAGGTATATTCCGCGATGGATAAAGGACTAGATTTACAATTCTACTCTAGAGACAACTATTTTTATAAAAAGAAAGAAAGAGAGGAGAGGGCCATGAGGGCCACAATAGTGATCACTTCTCAAGCAACTCAAACAAGGCCTTACATGTGTACTGTGAACAAGCTCTATCCATGTGGTGGTGCTCTGAGGGCCCGTTTTGGGGAGCTGTAGCTTTTCTGAAAATCTGTTTTTGTTTTTTCTGAGCTAAAAACTGACTGTAGTTTTTTATAAGAAACCGTTTGATAAATAGCTAATTTTTCTCAGTAATAAGCTGCAAAAACAGATCCATCCTAACTTTTATCTTTTGAATTTTGCTAGATATATTGGCTTTTAGCTTATATTAAAAGTCGCTTAAAAGCTAAACTGTTTGGAGGAGCTTACTGATTTTTCAGAAGCTGAAGCTGACTTAAAGCCTCCAAACATACCTTGTATCTTCTCAACTCCCTGTAGATGTCAGACCGGGGTTTATTTTGCATTTTTCCATGGCTAGTGGGAAAGTCTATCATAGAAGAAACAATCCAAGAGGGAGTGGGTTGATTGAGTTTTTCGTTTTTTTCCTTAGTGTTTTTTTTTTCAAATCTAGTTCTCGTGCGAATGAATTTTTTCAAAAAAACTAGTCATATTCTCAGTCACTGAAGTAGTAGCAGACAACACGTGTCTTACCACGGTTCAGAGGTGCGGCATGTGACAACTGCCCCTTACGTATTTAAGGAGGAAGCTATTTTTATAAATTTATTTAGAAGTGGTCTTTTTTTTTTTAAAAAAAAAAGGTATGCTGAGATCTTAAAAAAAATGAAGGCTTCGGGTTGATCCGCCTCCCTCCACCCAATCCCCTCCCACCGTGGATTTAATCCCTTGATTTGTTTGGGGAATGGTTGGATCGACATGGATTGAATATATTAAAAAATCTAAATGCAAAAAAAGAAGACAGAAAATTCAAAAATAACATAAAAATTATGGAAAAAACATAAAAATCTGTAATCAAACTACATAATTCGAAACAATATCAAATTATTTTTCACAAAATATCTAGATTTTTAAAAAAATATATAAAACGTGTAGAAAATTTGTAAAATCGTAAAAATTCAAAAACAATCTAAAAAATTCGAAAGGTCAAAAAAAATTCCAAAAACGCATAGGAAAATTGGAAAAAAATCGTGAAATTCTAACAACAATCTCCAAAAAACTGTATAACAAGTGATGCTATTGCATCAATATCTGAAATCAAGTTTGGATCAAACGTAACATAAGCATATGAACCACACAAGCGCAAATCAACTAGAAGAGTCCACTTGACATTTCACCTTACTCTACGCAAGTAATGATCACGTCAATTTGACTAACGTGTATACAAATCACTGAAATTGGACAACAAATTCTTACAGTTCGACTTCACATTTACGTAGAGGGTCAATTTCCACATGGACCACTTCATAGGCCACATCATATAAAATCAGTAGCGGAAGTCTGAACAATTTTACGGCCAAGAGTTTTCTCGGGAAGATGTGATTTTTCTAGTGCTTGATAGCAATTGACTATACTGGAATCCCATTGTTCGTCACCGGTGAGCCTAGGTAGTCACCCCCCTTGCCTGGGAGTTGGCATCACCCCTGTATAAAATCGAAGGACTTGAACCACATTAGACATTTGAGTATCTTAGAAAACTAGCTAGGAAACAGCTTAGATACCTTATAGAACAATATCCCATCAGTTGAGGACCAAGCTCAGCTCGGTTAGTGAAGGCGCAAGCTGCACGCCTTGCCCGCCATGTTCGAGCCTTGCTCGATGTGTGCGCTCACGGAGCCAGTGCAAGCGCGTGGGTGCGTGTGTGCATGTGTAGGGGTGTGTTGGGTGTGCATTTGTTGCTTGGTTATTGTTCTTCTTTAGTAAATGTCAGAGCTTCTCACCAATTTTAAAAATATATCCCATTAGTCAAACAATTTTTTACCACTCACTGATGCAAAAGGTTATTCTCACATTTTTGTCATGTTAAAACAATAAGATGTAAAGTAGGCAAAATAAAAGGCATCATGTGGTCATCCTCTTCCCTTCTTTTAATTTGAAGCACCCTTCTCGTACTCATTTTGCCACTAAACACAAATATTAAATTTAAATGTTGTTGGTGATAAGCTCAAATCGAGCATAACAAGTGAATTTAATGGACCAGATACTGGTACTTAGGCATGTAATCTGAACATGAAAAGCGTCAAGATGTAAGAAGGTCGAACAAGTACATATTTGTATAGATCAACCGCATCATCGGAACACAATCTAGGAGAGCCGAGAGGGGTTAGCGAAGCTTTATTACCTCGGGATGGAGCTCCAAGGAGAGGGTGAGGAGCAAAAGTCAAAGATCCCTAGCCGATGGATGGCAATAACACAAGTTGTAATCAGAGCCTAGGTCGGCGGTGGCCGGTGGGTGGCCTTGATGAAAGGTGTCTGGCTTTCTTCTCCTCTCACTCTATCCTCGGACGACACGGATCTACTAGGAAAAGTTGAGGTTTCCAAACTCAACAAATAGGAGGAGCTACGGGAGGAGAAGGAAGAAGAGGAGACTAACTTGAGAGCAGTGGTGAATTCAGGATAAAAATAAAGATGGAGTATCTATATCGAAGTTTTGACTTAATATAAACATACTAATGATACATCTATCGACCTATTGCCAACTAAATTCTAAATTTATACATATTAAATCAGAGAAACAAAAATATCAATCAATCAATAGAATAGACTTGGACAACAGAATACAAAAATCAGACATCAGTTATCACAACAAAAGGCATTCCGGCATGAGGCATTGCATTGGGACTTGGGGCAATTTTTTTTATACCTGGGCTTGGTTCCTATCTGGACTTTGGCGATGTGCGTTCGGCTACCGGCTGGACGGGGGAGCCTCGGTTCCTCTCTGGGCTCTGAAGATGCGTGTTCGACCGTCGGCTAGATGGCGCTCCGAGCGGCCGATTCCTCTCTTCTAGTGATGCGCGTTCCGTTCAGCTCCCGACAATGCGTGTTCCGCCCGGCGCTCCTCTGACGATGCGCATTCTGCCCCACGCTCTAAGCGGCCGATAACTCTTCTCGGGTCTCTGCCGCCTATCGGCTACCTGTCTGCCCTATCTCTGGTGCACGCCTGACGCCCTCGACTCCGGGTCTTCGGCACCCATCGGTGTCGGCGTACCACGGCGAGTTCTCGCAAATCAGCCACCCGCCACGTGGGCACGCTCACCCGTGTGTCTGCCGCTCGCAATTGCTCGTGCGTCAGTCTACCGCATGAGAGACAACACCGACACTGTTTGTCTCTCGGACTCCTAGTACTGCGCTACAGTAAAGGATTCTGAGTATTGTACCAGGTGAAAGTCTATGACTAATTTTGATGGTCCACTCGCGTGGCAGTATTGTTTTATACTTTTCTTCTTACATCTTACTCCCAGTTGCCAGTTGCTAAATCTATCGATTTGCCGCCATGGCGCTATGTCTCTACTTCTTTCTGACGTTAGGGATACTAAAAGGAGAGAGGATTCGACCGATCGAAGGTAGGGCTGACGCCCCGACGATGGATACGCCCCTGCTTGAGAGAGTGTCACTACCGTCGCCGTTGTTACTGCACTGGCAGGAGTAGGTGTCACCGGAGTCAGGTGAGAGAAAGGAAGGTGGCGTTGTCGCTCGCTCGTGAGGAGTAAAGTAACAAGAGACGTGACACGATGTGAGTGGAAAAAAACTCGTCTCTACGAGGAGTAAGTTCGACTAGAAATATGTTTTTTGCGGCGTGATACATTGCGTGCGTTATTTTTTTCGTAGAAATAATTTTGTTTTTTTCAGCGGTACTTTTTTTAAAATCGTCGAGAAAACGCGCGATATGATTGAAAGGATAGAAACACAATCACGTTTTTTCGCATCTATCTGGGGTCCTCTCAGAAGGATCCGCGATTGCGCTAAATCAAAATATCATTTTCATGAAAAATAGCTGGAATGACCAAAACGTAACTACGCTATTTTTTTGGTATTTATTCAGGGTCCTTTCACGAAAGATTCGTGATTTTTATGAACCAGAAAGTCTTTTTCGTAAAAACCCGTAGAAAGAATCTACACGTAATTACACAATTTTTAAGAAACCTAAACACAAAAAACCCAAAACGAGCCGAGCTAGCCAACTAGCCGAGCCGGCGAGCCGCCGGCTCGACTCAAAGTGAAAAGCTTGCGCGAAGTTTGCCAACATTAATAAAGGTATTATATTAGAGCGGGATTTCCCCAACCCGGACTCATCCAAATGCACAAACGGGCTAGGATAGAAATTTAATTCGCCCCTACTAGGATACCCCACGTGGACCAGGCTGAAATCCCGGTCGTTCCCTGCGTTCCCAAACAAGGCCTAATAAAAATGGCTGTGGAGAGCTCAATATACCCAAGCGAATACTGAGTACCATCAGTGGAGTACGTTAAATCATCCAATCGATCTACTTACGACGTTCTACCAACAAATCGAGTGACACTGACACATACGGGAGGATTTGGCGTATGTATCACATCGAGTCTATGCGGTAAGCCTGGTCGAACCAAGTTACTGTTACGTGAGGATATACGCGACAACGATTTAGCGAAATTTTCAAGACTAAAACTAGCTTAATTAGGCATTGCTAGAAGGATCATCGATCCCAAGGTGGCCATGGGCCTACTAGCAACCACAGTTGACGAGACACGGCACAACACAGGCTTTGGCAGCATCTGATAGCTTGATAAGGGAGACATTTGTGCCCATGCTCCAGGCCACCCGCAGCCACGTTCAAGGGGAAGGGGGTGGTGGATGCAGTTACCCATCCACATCCGAGGCCGTAATGGCGTGGTTTTAAAAACCGGATGGGGGTTTTTATTCCGAGGCCAGTATCGCTTTAAATGGGAGCACTGAATTTTGGCAACACAAGGAGAAGAGATCAGAAGGGAGCGGGGACAAAAGAAAAGGGAAAACTGATAATTTGCCTTTTTTCTATTGATTATTTGCTCTATAATATTTAACTAACATATAGCTTTAGAAAAATAGGGTAAATCATCAAATCTCAAAAAATAAAAAAAAAGGAGAGAAGAAAAGAAAACCTCTATTGCAATCCAAGTCAAGGAGGACGAGACAAGCTTTGGGTTGGGTGAGGAGGACACCTTCCAAAGTTCCAATTCATTATAACTAACCTTTTTGCATTTATAATCTTTTTTCTGTCCACCTATGCCCTATGATTAGTTATTTTTGTGAAAAAATTATTCCAACATTTGGGGTGCTTATCAAAAAAAAAAAAATTCACATTAGTTTGAGTTTTTTTAAGAGATGACTAAAGAACGATATACTGTTGCAACGATGTAGTAACACGTTTTGTCAAGTTTTAGGAAGTTACATTAAAATTTTTAAAAATTTTAAGTTTTAATAAGTTTTACATGTTTTTAGAAGATTTTGAGAAAGCTTCAATACTGAGTTGTAACGAGTTACAGATTTTTTTAACTCAAGTTTTAAAAGGTTTCACCAAAAAATTTTAAGAAGTTTCACCAAGTTTTAACTTAAAAGTTTCAAAAAGTTTAAGTATGTTTCATCAAGTTTTAACCTAAAAGTTTCAAAAAGTTTAAGCAGGTTTCAATATATTTCATCAAGTTTAATTTAAAGATTCAACAAGATCCATCTAAAAAGCAAACAGAGCAAAAAATCCTCAGCATGCTCATATGTGGCCAAATCCTCAACCTTGCTGACCAACACCACCACCTCCTCACCCTGCTTGCGAAAGGGGTGAAGCCAGAGCTTGAAGTTGTCAGTGACGCTAGCGGTGGCGAAGTGGAGCCACGAGATGATGTGGATAGAGTCGACATTGGACCGCTATGTGACCTAGATGAAGAGGCAGGCGTGGGTCGCGGGATCTAGCGGATCCCATCGTTGATGACAAAGAAGACTGGCCAGATTCGATGACTCCTGTCGTGGGCACCTCCTCCTGACATGTGCCTTTGCCATGGCGGTAGCCTCCCTCCTCTGCCCACCACGCCGCCTCCGTACTACCGGCCAGTGCTCCATCCTGCCATATTTGGTCACGCCCCTTGCACACCCCGCCCTTCCCGATAAGGATGTGATTCGGCTACGCCGTTGTGTTTCTGCTCACAGCACGCCCCTCTCGGAAGGCATCCCTCCGCAGTCGCCACTTCACCATCCCTCTCTGGTCACGTCGCCGGATCCAATGTGATCCAATTGTGTCACCGAGTTCCTCCTTGTCGCTCCCCCTCTCCATCGTGCTCGGAGCTTCTATGGTCCATCGCACTAGACCACTGCATCTCGCGTGCTTGTGGCCACTCGTTATGAGGAGGACCTGCCACCGTCATTCGCTAGTCGTCACTCAAGGGCTGATCCACAGCCACTGCTCACTTTTCATGATTTTGCCGACAATGGAGAGCGAGAGGATGGTTGCGGGGAATGCATGAAGAAAACACATGTGTGCTGAGTAAAGAGAAAGAGATGGGATAAGAAAGGAGAGGTAGGCGTGCCTGATGCTATCTATTTGATCGAACAGCTCGGACATATCCCATCGTTTTTTGTTTTGGTGGGACAATGCCCTTTAGTTTATCTCTTTTTTTATGTAGATTTAGCACCAAAAAAATTAAGTCCTAAGAGAAAATATTGAGATCTCTATTGCTTTAGGTCTGAATGAATGCTTGTGTCTATAAAGATATTCTAGCTGGCTTGGGCAGTCTTAAAATCCAAAATGCCAAAATAAGAATAAGTCATGCTATTATGAGAAATGTCAAAAAATATCATCTTCATGAAGCATAAACATAAATATACTTTTATTAATATGGAATAGGTATAACTGAATTAGTCAATTCAAATCAACACTGTAATTTATCGAAAACTTCTCTCTTTCCTCATTGTAATAAGAATCCATTTGTTGAAATCAAAGTGCTTAGTTTAGCGTTTGTTTCCCCCAAGCAAGTTAGGATAGGGAAGTAGGAAATTAAAATCAAAGTATTGTAGAACTATGTTAAGGATAATACTACTACACAGAAGGCTATTACAGACGGTTAGAAAACGTCATCATAGACAGTTTTCTAGTCTATCTGTAATCATATAGGGATGGCAACGGGTCAGGTCGAGTGCGGGTTTTACAAAACCCAACCCAACAGAAAACCCGAATTAAAAAACCTGACCCAAACCCGAATACCTTATCGGGTAAAAAACTATACCCAAACCTGAACTCGACGGGTACCCGAAATTCGACGGGTTTGTGCAGTACTGCAATTCTAAGGGTGGCAATAGGTCAGGTCGGGTGTAGGTTTTACAGAACTCGACCTAACAAGAAACCCGAACCAAAAAAATCTGAGTTGAACCCGGCGGGTGCCCGATGGGTATGTATGGTATTTTAGATACCCAATGGGTACCTATGGATGGTTTTATAAACCCGACTCCGACCTGAACCCATCTCGGGTACCCGACCCGAAGAACCTGCAGGTGAAAATTAAAACTCGAACTCGACCCAATCAGGTGCAGAACCCGCAGGTCTAATTGCCATCCCTAAAATCATGTGTCGGTGATAACACGACACATATGACATACGATTTGAAAACCAACTATGAAAACATATATCACAGACGATTTTCAACTAAAACCATCTGTAATATGAATTATCATGGATGGTTTTTAAATAGAACCATCGGTAATATGTTTTTTCTCCTAACTCTCTTGGCAAAACTACCATGATTAGTATCTGTTGTTTGAAATTTTATTCTCCTTAGATATTTCCACAATGACACTTAGAAGGCACAGCTAATTATAGATTTTACAATTAAATATCAAAATATTCTAGATGCATGGAGGCAACAGCTTATTTGTTGAGGGTGGTCTTAAAATATGAACATTTATAGTACTTTCACCACCTTTCTCATTCTAAAGTTGATGTATTCCAAGGCAAAATCTAATTCTATCAACAGTTCATCCTGAAAGTTGTCATGTTCTGATTTATCTTTCACTTCATACTCATCCCAAATGAGAATACCATATACGACCTATTTTCACTGCTCCTATATAAGACCAGAGTGAAAATGCTGCCACAAATATTTCATAGTTCAAGATAAGAAAACCTTACCACAAATATGATACCACAAATATGAAAACAAAATATTTCATAGTTCAGGTGACAGTACATTAACAAAATATGATATATACCATAAATATCAATAAGCGTACATTGAGAAACCACATTATTTCATAGTTCAAGACAAGAAGACCTTAGGGTTTTTTTCATGTCTGCTATCATATGTGCCATAGCTCCTGCAACAGAGGTTTCTCGGTTCTCTTTGAAGTTCCACAACTCCAATACAGTGTTTATTTGTTTGATACCAATAATCATTGATCCTCAGTCATATCTCTTAATCCTTACAAAAGTGATCATGTTGTTGTGAAAAGGGCGTCCTAGGATATTATCAGTAACCAAATCGAATTCAGTATTAGAAACTTTTATATTACCTCTATAAGCTCAGTTTTGGTTTCTTCCAACTCTACATTCGCCCTACGGTTCTTAGTGATGAGTGCCGTGTTAAGGGATTTGATATCTTACAAGCGATCATCTATGTCTTTCAGTTCTTGTTTCATCTTATAAATCTTTTCTGTGATCTCAGACTTGCCCTTTAGTTGTTTGATTTCCACCTCAAATTTTTATTTAGCTTCAAACAACTTTTCTATGTCGTCGATCTATTTTTAATACATGGGGCATTCACACACAAAACACAATATTTAATATTCAACGTCTCACTAGTGATCCTAAAAGCATACACACAAGGATGAATACATATTTATGAGGGTGATCATGCAAAAACTATATGACATGCCTTGACAAGACCCAAGCCATACCCTGCAAACCTACGCCTTGCAATTGCCATGCCCTGCAACTGGTCTTGACCGCCGCAATACTGGCCACAAATAGTATATTGCTTGCTCAAAGATAAGACACGGGACTCTATCTCAACAGAACATGCACAACTTGCGTGCAACTAACAAACTACATATATGCATCTACATACATTACGTGCACTCGCGTACCAGCTCTAACTAACTAATAAATCTATGTATACATGCGCAACCCATATTGACAACCAAATAAAGTTAAGATTAATATCTAACATCCCACAACACCCCACACCACTTTCAGCCTCCTTAGCCCAAGCACAAGCCCAACCTATATCACTTCCTCTACTGCCGCCAGTATCGAATCCATCCCACAAGAACAGTAGACATCACAGGTTTGAATCCACAAATAGTAGACAACTCACCGAATCAAACAGAGGATGGGCGCCACTTGCGGGGAGGAGGAGGATGCCGACGGAGAACGTGCTTGCGAGAAGGTTGCCGTCACCCCCAAGGTTGCCGGTGAGGAGGATGCTGATCGAGGAGGAGGTCACCGGGGAGGAGGATGCCGGGGATGAGTTCACCTAGGAGGAGGATTATTGGGGGGCTAAGGTTTGCGGGAGACGAAACGCATAGGACCTAAGATCTGCGCTACAAACATCTATCAGTATATTTATATAGTGGTCTCATTCATATCATAGATGGTTCGTAGTTAGAACCGTTTGTGATGGAAAGTTATCACAAACTGTTCATATTTAGAACAGTCTGTGATATTATCACAGATGGTTTTAAACTAAAATTGTTTGTGATATTAATATATATCACTGATGGTTTATGAAGAGTACTATATATGATTATTTCACTAACGATTTCACTATAGAACTGTCAGTGACGTTCCTTATCACAGACGGTTTTTCTTAATCGTCTGTGTTGAGGCGTCTAATATAAGTCTTTCTGTAGTAGCATAATTTTTTTTCTTTTTGAGCAAGGAACTAAATTACCATGACAACTTTTTTCCTTGTCATTTTGTATGGTTTTTATCAATATGACACAATATGTTGGTAGGCAGCTTTGTTCGGCTATGGTTCGGTTCTGGTTTCCCTGGATAAAACTTCATTCATGAGTGAATTCTACGCTCACTGCATAAAGGTACGTACGTAGTGATAAAATGTTAAGTCTATACGTATGTATCGACTCTGTAACTTGTTCACCGCGCCTGCATGCATAGGTGACCGCATCTCCAGGGAATGCTCGGCTTATGCCATATCCTGCGGATCATCGATCTGATTCTTCTATAAATCGTTGTGAGCCAGTGTATAAATACATCACCATCCATTTTGGATCAGTGCATTTTCGGCAAACTTTTTTATAATATCAGAGCATACGATTCAACACAACGCTTCCGCCATGGCCTCCTCTCCTCAATCGGTCAACTCCCGCGCTTCCTCCAGCCAATCTCAACCAGGCCTGCTACCCACGTCCACGCCATCATTCAATCACATGATCAATGTGAAGCTCACGCAGGATAATTACCTGCTGTGGACGACTCAACTCCTTCCATACTTCAAGAGCCAGGGGCTACTAGGGTATATCGATGGATCCATTCCGCGCCCAAATCAAACCGTCACCATCGACCCCAAAGAAACCGATGGCTCATGGAGGATCACCATTAACCCGGAGTTCACCACCTGGTACCACCAGGACCAACTCGTTCTGAGCGTGATCCTTTTCTCTCTCTCTGAGGAAGCGCTTGGGAACGTGGTTGGTATCACAACTTCTCGCGATGCATGGCGTCAGCTGGAGAAGATGTATGCGTCAACCTCGAAGGCGCGAGTGATGCAGATCAGGATGCAACTCGCCATGATCCAGAAGAAGGACCTCTCCATCACTGACTATTTTCGCAAGGTGAAAAGATTATCTGACATTCTTGCTTCTATTGGTAAACCGCTTGAAGATGAGGAGATGGTTGCATATATGCTGCGCGGTCTTGGGTCTGAATATGATGCTCTTGTAACAAGTATCACCACACGTACTGATACTTATTTGATTAGTGATGTTTATGCACACATGCTTGCCTTTGAGAATTGACTGGAACTCAATAACACGATCGTGCAAGTCTCTTCGGCTAATAATGTCAGTAGGAACACACATTGCGGAGGTGCAAATGGAGGCAGGAGCCGTGGTTGTGGTCGTGGCCGCGGTGGAGGAGGTCGCTCTGCCGTGAACACTAATCAAGGTGGTGGTTCTGCTTGCCAGAATCAAGGAAGTCAAGGAAAACACGGTGATCAAGTCCGTCATATCTGCTTCAACCCAGGGCACGATGCCCTCCGTTGCTGGTATAGATTCGACCAAAGTTATCAAGCAAACGACTCGACTAAGATTGCAGTGGTAGTGACAAACAGCTACTCAGTTGACTCGAACTGGTACGCTAATACCGGTGCCACGGACCACGTCACCAATGATCTGGAGCGTCTGTCGGTGAAGGAATGCTACAACAGCAGTGATCATGTTCAAGTCGCCAACGGTACATGTCTGTCCATTGCTCACATAGGGAAATCATTTATTCCGGTTGTTTCTCGTCCCTTGCTGTTAAACAATGTCTTGCATGTTCCTAGAATCAACAGACATCTTTTATCCATCCATAAACTTGCTTGTGATAACAATGCATTTGTTGATTTTCACCCTCATCACTTTCTTGTTAAGGATCGGGGAACAATGAACGTTCTCCTCAGAGGTAAGTGTGAAGATGGGTTCTACTATCTGCCAAATAATCGTCCCAGTCAAGCTTTCCTTGCTGCGAAAGTTTTGAGAGAACTGTGGCATCGCCGGCTGGGACATCCTGCTCCTTCAGTAGTTCACAAAATTTTAGATTCAAATAATCTTGCTGTAGTAGGAAATAAAGATCTTCCTTTTTGTGATGCGTGTCAACAAGCTAAAGTTCATCGGCTTCCTTTTCCTAAATCTGTTCATGTCACCACAAAAACTTTAGAGCTTGTCCACACAGATGTGTAGGGACCTACTCGACTTTCAGTTAATGGATTCAGATATTACTTGAGCATTGTTGATGACTACATCCAATTCACTTGGATTTATTTCCTTAAACACAAATCTGAAGTTGAGCCTATCTTCCTACAGTTTCAAAACCATGTTGAGCAGTTGATAGGGAAAAATATCCTTGCTGTCCAGTCCGATTGGGGTGGTGAATTCCAACATTTGCATCGCTATTTCAATAATGTAGGCATTGCTCATCATGTATCTTGTCCACACACACACCAGCAAAATGGGCTTGTAGAAAGGAAGCATCGGCACATTGTAGAAACCGGTATTGCTCTATTAGCTCAGTCTCAGATGCCTCTTAGGTTATGGGATGAAGCATTTCACTCTGCTAGCTATCTGATAAATAGAATGCCTAGCAAAGTTCTCAATTTTGACACACCTATATATCGTCTACTAGGAACAAAGCCCGATTATAATCTTCTCAAAACCTTTGGATGTGCTTGCTGGCCTAATTTGAGAGCCTACAATTCAAGAAAGCTTGATTTCAGGTCTAGATAGTGTGTATTCATTGCCTATAGTGCAAATCACAAAGGATATAAGTGTCTAGACAAACAAAAAAGTAGAGTCTACATTTCACGGGATGTAGTTTTCGATGAGCAAGTTTTCCCCTTTGCTTTACAAACTGAAAGCTCTCTTCAGTCCTTGCAAAATTCTCACCATCCCACTATTCTTCCCTCAGCAACTCCAGCTTGTCAATACATTGAACAATTCTCACTTTAACAACAGATTTGCCACAAAACTCTTCACCAAACAGCCATGTAATTAATGATTTTTCTACTGACATTGGTCCACCTGACTCTGTTGTTGCTGAACAAAATACTAGTAGTGTTCCAGAAACTGCAGGTTCTCCAGATTTGGCTGCTATTGAACAGAAATAGTCCGAACATGTTGAAGTAACTCAAGTCCATCACCCAATGCGTACAAGGCTTAAGAATAATATTATCAAACACAAAGAGTTCACAGATGGAACTATTAGATATGCAACTGAAGTCACTGTTCACAATTCCACAACAACACCAACTGAACCTGTTTCTCACATTCAAGCCATACAACACAAGGAGTGGAAACAAGCAATGGATGAAGAGTATTCTGCACTGCTGAGAAACAACACCTGGACATTGGTTCCACCAAAGTCTGGAGTTAATTTGATTGACAGCAGATGGGTCGGTGGACAGATACAAAGCCAGGCTGGTTGCAAAGGGATACAAACAACAGTTTGGTGTTGATTATTGGGATACATATAGCCCAGTGGTTAAACCTGCAACAGTGCGAATCATTTTATCTCTAGCAGTGTTAACGGGTTGGTCAATGAGACAAATATATATTCAAAATGCATTCTTGCATGGTGTGTTAAAGGAAGAAGTGTTCATACGTCAACCACCGGGTTATGAAAGCACACAGGCTCCTCAAAATTACATAAGCAAACTGAACAAAGCATTGTATGGGTTAAAACAGGCCCCTCGAGCATGGCATTCAAGGTTGACATCCAAGCTGCAAGAAATTGGTTTTGTGCCTTCCAGAGCAGATGCATCTCTGTTTATTTTGAGCCGGCAAGGTCTCACTATGTACATGCTCATTTATGTTGACAACATTATCATAGTGAGCTTGAGTTCAGTCGCCACAGACAGACTTATCAAGGAACTGACAAAGGAATTTGCAGTGAAGGACTTGGGGACACTTGAGTACTTTCTAGGAATTGAAGTGAAACCATATCAGCAAGGCATCCTACTATCTCAGAGCAGGTATGCACTAGATTTGCTGAAGAAATCTAATATGGAGAAGTGCAGACCTATCTCTACTCCGATGGCATCAGGAGAAAAGATATCCAAGAATCAAGGTGTACTGCTATCTGAAAATGAGCGTTTTCAGTACAAAAGTATAGTTGGTGGACTACAATATTTGACAGTTACTAGGCCTGATGTTTCTTTTGCAGTAACCAGGGTTTGTCAGTATATTCAGAACCCAACCAATTTGCATTGGTCTGCAGTAAAGAGAATACTTCGTTACATAAAAGGAACACTTGATCGTGGCTTAAAGATTCGAAAGTCGTATACTTAGTTCAATGCCTATTCTGATGCCGATTGGGCAGGATGTCCCGATAATCGTAAGTCAACAAGTGGCTTTGCAGTGATGCTAGGGAGCAATCTGATCTCATGGAGTTCACGAAAACAGCCGACTGTCTCCAAGTCTAGTACTGAGGCCGAATACAAAGCGATCGCTAATGTGACTGTAGAACTTATCTGGGTTCAGTCTTTGCTTCGGGAGTTAAAGGTTTATCAGTTTCACACACCGGTACTGTGGTGTGATAATCTTGGTGCTACATTCCTCACTACAAACCCAATGTTTCATGCTCAGACTAAGCACATTGAAGTTGATTATCACTTCGTTCATGAGCAAGTGGCGCGCAAGGCATTGGACGTCAGGTTTATTTCATCAAAGGATAATTTGTAGACATATTCACTAAAGCGTTATAACGGTCGCCATTTACTTTGAATTGTAGCAATCTTAACCTAACGTAGGTAAGTTAAGATTGAGGAGAACTGATAAAATGTTAAGTCTGTACGTATGTATCGACTCTGTAACTTGTTCACCGTGCCTGCGTGCATAGGTGATCGCGTCTTCAGGGAATGCTTGGCTTATGCCGTATCCAGTGGATCGCCGATCCGATTCTTCTGTAAATCATTGTGAGCTAGCGTATAAATACGTCACCATCCATCTTGGATCGGTGCGTTTTCGGCAAACTTTTTTATGTAGCTCCACTCCTATATATCCACGTGGACAGTGCGGATGCAGGATTTTTCAAATGATTGTTCAGAGTTAGCAAAATACTGTTCAATAGAAGAGGTAGATCCACAATTACAAAAAATTATTCATCCTAGGACAACATCTCAAAATAATTTAGAAAAACTAGTAGTTGCCCCTGCGTTGCTTTAGATCTAATGGTTGATTCTATATATAAAAAATTCTCTCACCAAATTCTTTGCTGTTGAAGGAACACATCTTTTTGAACACATGCTACAACGAATTAAAGTGTTGAATAAGTCTTCCCATGGACTATAATACTAAGGAAATCTACATACCCTTTGTAACCAAGAAATAATCCACCAACTTTCGGTTCCAGCTCCCCTAAACTCCTCCACTCATAAACTTTATCAAGACAGTTTCCTTTAGATACATACAATAATTACTCAACTACTTAATGTGGTTCAAAACAGTGAGCATACACCATGAATGTTATGCTAAAATCTCTACTATATAAAGTAAGAGTTTCTTCCCACGTCACTTCATTAAAATTATCCACCTTTACCACTACTCTTTAATTACCCACCTTTGTCACTGTTAGTGCTCTTTACAAATAAGCTTTTTATCGCAAATTGAGTTTCAACCATTGTACATTCAGACTGAACAATATTATTCAGACAAAGTTAGTACTTTTTGTAAATAAATTTTTGTTATAAATTGAGTTTTCGTTGCAACGCACGGGCACATGACTAGTCAAAATAATTACTAAGTTTTAACATGCAGCAAACACAGTCAACATGCAAGCATAAATAGAATCATTCGCTACTTACCATCTTCCACCTTACACTTGATAACAAAACTACTCGTGTAATCATAAAAAACTCACCCACGCAATCCACACTCCACAGCCGGCTGATCGGTTTACCACGAGACACGCCCCGGTCTCCAGCCCCCACCGCGACGCACTCCTTTCTTGCCGCGGCCACACCACGTCGTTGCGTGTGCTCCTTCTAGCGATGGCCAATTGGCCAAGCTCCGTTAGCTGCCGCCACACATTCCCTACCCGCCGCCATGCGCCCCTGAACATCTTAACATGACTGAGAGAGAGAGAGAGATTAGGTTAGGGTTTGCCATCATGGACACATCGAGTTAGGCCAATAGGTCTGATTTGCTGATGGGTTATATATTTAGCTACACACTTGGAGTGAATTGTGAAAGGGAAGGTATGGGGTGAGCTGAAATCCATTGGCACTGATATACAGAGTTTTTGGCCTAATTATCGGTATATATGGCTAATATACCTACTATATATATACTAGTTTTTTTTGCAAAAACATTTGGGTGTACAGATATGTGCACCTATATCCCTACACTAGATTTGCCCCTATACATGGACACGATTAATAATGATAAAGTAAATACACATATATATTTAGTATTTTCTAGGTCCAAGTTTATAAGGTGTATTCTATCTGGCACATAGACCAAAAAAAAGATATTAAAAATAACTAGATTAACTCTAATTATTATCATTAAGCACTATATTCAATGAATGCAATAGAGAATATAAAGTAACACTACAGGAAAAGAACTTATTGTCCACGGCCAAATATATGGTAGACGGCCAAAATAACCCATCGACCAAAATTAGATTAAGGTCGACGGCCGAAAGAATAGCCCTCTACCCTAAACGCGAAAAAAGTGCGCCATACATCCCGCCCTGGAATTGGTGTATTGTTTGGGAATTAGGATCGATAGCCTACATATAAGCCATCCACCATACTTTAGGGTCGACCACCAAATCTGGCCGTCCACCCAATGGGCTTCGTTAGGGTCGATGGCCTACATGGCTGTCGAACTTAACTGCCACCCGGGCCCAATTGGCAGTGGCAAACGAAATTAGGGTGGACGGGATTTCGTTGGCCGTAGACCTTAAGTAATTAGGGTGGACGGCTACGTGGCCATCGACCATAACTAGCATTACCTCGCCCAGCGCTCGACTCAATCCCCATTCTGGCTTGGCCGAGACTCAATCGATTGACCCAGCCGCCGCGTGCCTCCCCGATTTCTCGCCGCCGTCGCTCCGGCTGGTGGCCCAACCGCCCTCCTCCGCGTGGTGGTCCGCCACCACCGCCCGAGGGTCTGCCGCCCAGCCAGCCATCTCCCGAGGGCCGCCGCCTCGATCTGCCGCCGCCACCCCGAGGGCCGCTGCCGCCTGAGGGCCATCGCCGCCAGTGGCCGCCTGATTGCCCACCTCCCCCACGGCCCATGGTTGCCAGACGCCCCTCCTTGGTTGGTGGCTGGGCCGACCCCTCCAGTCTCCTTTGTAGCCTTGCTGACATCCCAATCCGGCTAGGGTTGACGGTTTTGGAAACCTAAAGGTATAAGTTCCATGTAGTATGTCTATACACTTCCACTGTTTACATATTTGATTAGTCCCACCAGTTAGTTAACTTTAATTACCCATTGATTTATAGATGAGTCATTTAAACCAGTCTCAAATCTACCCATTTATTATTGTGAAATACGGGTATCCTTTTGGTTGCGAGTTGAAGACCTAGCCGTACTTTTGTATTCAATATGTATATCTTGAAGGTACTAAATGTAATCTTGAATTTGTTAGTGTACTCTTTTGTCTTAGTACGAGATGGGTTTAATAGCTGTAACTCAAACCATTCAGGAGTTACTAGGTTTTTACCTACTCCCTTATATTTGATTACATGATCATGATCTTTAGTGGTTATATAATATGATTTAGGTGCCAAAAGTATCCTTTTGATATATGGTGTTCGGCTTAAATAGTCCTAAGATCAAGAAGAAATAACTTTATCTCGGTAGTGGTTGACCAAGGACAACCGAGTCGATGTCCGTCAAGAGAGATCATCCCTGGAGATATACTCATACATATAGATTCTAGCATAAGCCGTAATAGCAGCTGCAATTTGTATTGAAGAATTACTTGGTGGTTGCCAAGTATCAGAGTATTTTCCATCGATATTAATCTTGTACCTGGTGATGTTTATGTCATCATCAAGTTGATTACTATCTATAAATCCTTCTAGAGAAGGGTCTCGATATCAGCCACAATGAGTGCTCGCAGCTTAGTTATAGATGGTGGCTTAAGTGCCTTTATATACATAGGATACTCACGTTTCCTATTCTGGATCTTTCTAGTAGCTCTTTGCTTTATATCAGTTTCATTAGTTAATACTTCAGGTGAAGTCATGATTCTTGAAAGCATGATAGCTCTATCCTCAATAGATAGAGATACGAGTGGTCCACTCATCTTTTTTGTCTCTGTAAAGATACGAAGAGTAAGTCGAACAATTTTGGATCCATCATACATATCAGAATGTTTTCTCACTTGATTTAATACATTATGATAGACCACATTAATCGGAATTAAAACATTATTCTCATCTGTCAAAGGTATAGCTGTACCTATAGTTAAGGTGATCACCTCAACGTGATGTGGTAATTGAATTGTATATTGAATAGTAAACTTACTGTAAGTATCTTGTGCATATGGATATCCAAACTGGTTTAAAAGATCGATTATAGCTAAACTGAGCAGATTGGTCTCATTGACTAAAGGATAAGGCTCCATAAATAAATGTGATGCTATGATTAAACATGGATGTGGTTCTAAGCGTATAGTACGTTCTATTCTTGAATAAACATTATTCAAGAACATATCTTTGCGAGCAGACGCCTTCATGGTTATTTTATTCATAGTCATATTTATTAATGATGCAAACAGTAGTTAGGGGTGTACCCCATTGTGTTCCTTTGGATAGCGCACTCAAAACTTTCCCACTTACAACGACCAGTATGATTATTACTTGTAGAGTAAACTGTATCTACATACTTTAAGTACCCTTGTACAATTATACATTTCCTTGCGTTCAATTTATCTTGGTAGGCTTTACTACCTTTATTGGGTAAATGAATCCGAAAATACAGTGATTATGTTTATTGCTTCAATTTGTAAAATCATATCTGACTATCTGAGTGAGCATTATTATGTTGTCGTCTAGTTCATGTATGATATAGAAGCAACATTTCTCAAACCGGTTGAGATTAACTCCCGCTCCTCTTCTTTAATAAAACAAAGATATGTATTTCTCCTATGTATTATATTTTTGTTATATCTTGGATCGAGTAGTTATTCACTGCTTCGTGGAAGGACATTTTACAATCAAGAAGACAATCCTATTAGGCTATCATCTCCTTGTTTCCTCGAAGAATAAGCAATGTAGTTGATATACATATATGATTTCCACACTGAAACCTACATGCTTGTGCATATTTAATCATTTTTCTCACATCTTCCAATCGAAATCCAAGCATGGATAGTGCATGGTTCAAACAAATCTGAATTGATGGTTCATGTCACATTCATAACCCCTTTGCATACGTTCATGGTTCTTGTTACATTCTTTTAGCCCATTATGGAAAATTCTTGGAGGTGGATGTATGATGGTTGGAATAAGAATGGACGGCACTCTGTCGAGTGGAAGGAGGGCACGAAAGATTTTATCCGTCAGCTTTTGGGTCGACCTTTGTGTCGGACATGGCAGAAGTGAGATGCCCGTGCGCTCTCGTGGTAATAGACCAAGAGATGTCGAGGCGAAATGGAGATGCATCTTTGTAAGAATGGCTTCAAAGCAAATTATTATAGATGGGTTGATCACGGCGAGCGTGCGAGGTGGACCATCTAGTTCTGTTATAGTACAACCCTCCAATATTGTCGAAGGTTACGATGAAATTGACAGAATGGAAGAGATGGTGGACAACATTGGTCAGGGGTTAGATCTCCCACAAGAGGAAGTGCCTACCCCACTTCAGAGCCATTACATGAGAAAACAAACGTGACGCTCCTTGCTGTTGTCGCACGTCTTATCGCAATTAAGTCAAAGCATAATTTCTCGACCATATGCTATAATGACTTAGTGAAGCTTATTTGCAGCCTTCTCCCCGAAGACCACAAAATGCTACGAAACTTGTATGATTCGAAGAAAATTCTAAGTGGTCTAGGAATGCCGTACGAGAAAATAAATTATTGTCCTCAATATTGCCTAATATTCTGGAAGGAGCACGCAAAAAAGACCCACTACGATCACTGTGGAGAGTCTATGTATGTTGAAGTTACCGACAAAGATGGTAACACAAAATAGACGAAGGTGGCCAAGAAAACGTTGCATTACTTTCCAATTACTCAACGTTTGCAGCGGTTGTTTATGTCGGAAGAGACAGCGAAGTATATGAGGTGGCACAAAGAAGGAAAACGTGTGAAAGAAGTTTCTGTGGCTTATCGTGGATATGTAGATGAGGACATATGGAAGCATTGGCTGAGCTTAGCTTCTTCTATAGACAACTTTGTGCTAAAGAGATCAGCGAGTCCAGAATGGCAGAGTTGGAGAAGGAAATAGTGTTGCTAATTACCAAGCTTGAGAAGATATATGTTCCTGGGTTCTTTAACGCGGTGCAACATCTTTTGGTACATCTACCTTATGAAGCAAAGGTTGGAGGCCCTGTGCAGTACAGATAGATGTATCCCGTGGAACGTATGTTAAAGAGTATCAGAGCAAAGGTTAAAAATAAGGCACGTGTCGAAGGATCCATTGCGGCAGCATATGCCTACTTCAGGAGGTTTCATACTTCACGAGTAAGTACTTCGCACCAACCAACAATGTCAATGCTTACGAGCCCAGGTATAAGAAAGTGTATAAAAGAAAAGTGTCAAGCATAAAGGTGTTTCGGATACAAGGCAAATCTATAGAGAGAAGTACATTACGTGAATTAGAACCGAATGAGAGGGTTTGTGTACAATTATATATCTACACCAATATGGAGGAAATGGATGGGTACATCGAGTAAGTTTATTTGTCAAACACGTTATGCGTTGTATAGCATTGTATACTATATATGTCAAACTTAAATCATTCTCTTTGTAGGCAATTTATCCAACAGGAATGGAAAAGGCAAGGCAGGCAAACCTACTCAAAAACAAATCGATAACCTGAAAGAAAGGGGTCGTGGACCAGACCATCCGAATTTCTTAACTTGGTTCTTCTATCACGTAAATATCTAAACCTATCATAATTTTTATTGATTAACGACATGCGTATAATATGTTATTCTTAACTTGGGTTAAACCAATTTGTAGTGTCACAAGCATGCTAGTGTGCACAATGATCTTCGACAGATGTCAAAAGCATGCAACCGTACGGTCAAAGTGCACGGGTGTTATAATGTGCATGGGTATCATTTTCGCTCTAGAGCGGCGGAGTTGGCACGTCCAAATTTGACAACAGTAAATAGTGGGGTCGTGAGTTATGTTCAAGACAGCAATGGCAACGATATAGAATATTATGGGATTATTGAAGAGATAATAGAGGTTGTCTTTGATGGAAGTAACGATCTCTCAGTGGTTCTTTTTCGTTGCAAATGGTTTCATCCTACCTATGGGGTGCGACGGACTCCAGAACTTGGCCTAGTTGAAATTAACCATATGAAACTGTATACAGGGAGTGAAGAGTTTATTCTCCCTAACCAGGTCGAGCAAGTATACTACTTATCTTATGCGTGCCCTAAGTACAAGTCTTGGTGGGTTATTTACAAAGTAAGACCTCCCGGTACATTACCATTCTCCTCAGATGATGATAACGAGGATGTACTTGAACAAACCATTGATGTGCCATTTCAAGAAGAAGGTTTGCCAAGACAACTTTCCATAGATATCGGGATAGGACTTGACAATCTTTTTGTCCAAGTCGACAACGATGCGACAAATGATATGAACCAGGGTGATTAGTTGAAAAATGTATGTAACAAATAGTAAGCAAGTTTTGTTATCAGTTTTTGTTATGTAAATTGTAATTATATTTTACTACTGTCAAACTAACTTTTGGTACAATGTCAATGTAGGATGGCTGCAAGGAGGTCTGGGACACGACGGTTCGTTGTTGATAACAGGAGCGATGAGGACGAGCCGGAGACAGAGGCGGAGGGCATGCTAGAGGGCACGGATCCCGTAGCCGTGCAGCAGCCCGAGACAGGGACGGAGGGCACATCTTCCTCTCAGGAGGCAGGAACAGGCCAGGGAGCACGAGCTCGAAAGAAGAGGGGCACTAATAAGCTTCACAGGGCTCCCACAAATCCAAATGAGAAGATTGTATTTACATACTTTTGGGATTGGTACGTATGTTCTAAAAGTTGAATTTGTGTAGCACCGAATTGTTGTTCTAACTCAGATGCATTGTTGTTATGTAGTAACTTGGTGGCAATCCAGAACAATGTGAAGGAGCCAGGTCCAGCCCTAGAGACCATTTTGAGGATGAACTACCCAGGAATGGTGGACATTGGTGATGTGCATAGGGTAGCACTCTCCTGGGATGACTACAAGGCTATTCAGGATGGTGACGGATCGGTTGCCGATCGTTGCCTCGAAGAGTTTTGGGTAAGAAAAACGTTATTAGAAGAGTAAGATGAGGTGACGTTTTCAAAATGCTATGTATATGCAATTAACTGAATGCTTTCTGTAGCTGAACATATTATATATGATTAGTTCTAGGATTTGATTAGTGAATAAAAACATATCGTATATGAAACCGAGATCGATTCAAGATTGTTTAATGGATGTAACTCGTATAACTTTGATGTTTAAGCGATGTCCTCTAGTGTGTTCAAAATTAGAATATATGGTTATAGGTTATCATTTCACAGAGGTCTACTTATTTGCTCCATGGCAGAAGTTGCACAATTGCGCCTTTGATCCGATGTGAGCTATTGGTGTTCAAAGCGTGAAGCAATTTGTTTCATTTGTTCAATGGAAGCTTAATGCATTCGATGTTCAATTGATGATTCATATTAATTGTGGATTACTTGTATTATGATGCATGTGTGGATTAGTTGTAATAACCGTAAGTTTTATTTGCATTTATTTTTACAAGTATCATTTTTCCTAATAGTATGCTTGAACCGACAACAAATTGACACGTACCATAACGCAACTAACCGTCAGAGTTATTATTCGTGATGAATCTATATATATAAAAATAATCGGTAATATTCAAGATACCTCATTCATTTTAAAGGGAAGAAAATCTCACAATTATTTTTCATTTCTGCTCATATTTTTGTTTGTGGTCCATTTTAGGCTAGGTATGCTCTGCCTTCTGATTTTGAAGAGTGACAGCGTCTTGTGGCCTACGAGGTTATTGATAGAAAAGCAAGACACATTGTGAACGAGATGATCTCACTTTCTCGTGTCAAGGCTGTTGAGGAGTATTATCGAAGGCGAGGGCAGAATCTCAGAAGGGACGGAGGTGCTCGAGACATATACCTTACCCCTGATGAGTACAATTTATGTCGACCGTCATGGTGTGACAAGTGCCCCGATGCTTGGAGATGGATGTGTGACATGTATGACACAGAAGAATGGAGGCAGAGATCAAAAAGAAACAAGAACAATCGCAATGCATCTACTGATTCGTGCGTCACACACCTTGGCAGCCATTCGAGGCACAGCGGAAAAAGTTTATGGTAAGGTTCGTTTAAAGTAATTCTCTCATTTGTTGCAACTACATTTTCATTTCGTAATGAATTGCAGGAGGCTTAGACAGGGGGGAAGTCGACTGGATTGATGTGTATACAAATGCACATTCAGGGCGGAACCCAGATGGTACTCAGCTCGCTTTGGATCCAGCTGCCCAAGAAAAATTAGTAAGCAATATCGTTTAGATACATTGTTTTGTGCGGTGTTAACTTATTTGTAATGCAGAATGAATACGTGGATGCAATGACTACGGTGCACGGGCCCGAGTGTGTTCCTACAGAACAACCTTTGGATCCTGTAGTCATCCATGGCCAGATGGGTGGGAGGAGGCATGGGAGATTGGCGTTCGGGAACGCCTACTTGTGTTCTTCTGAGTACATGCCTGAGGTGAGGGCAGCTCGACGCTCGAGGGCTTCCTCTACGTCCAGTAGGCACGTGATGGAAGAGAACCGCGCTTTGAGAGAACAGGTTGCAGAGCTTCACAAACGGCAAGAAGAGGGAGAAAAAGAGCGTGAGGCTATTCTTAGAAGACTGGAGTCCATGGAGCAAAATATGCACCAAGTAAGTTCAATTTTGTATCACTTTCAATTAATTCAATCTACTAATGCTATGTGAGCTATATGTAGACTCATATTCCACCACAAGGATTTCCAGGCTTTTTCGATCCTTCACGGCCACCGATGATGCACTTCCAAGGAGTATTGTCTATTACTAGTAATTTCTAATTTCTTATTAATGTCTATCCATCGATGATATGCTATGTGAATTTGTAGGCTTTCGGTTCGGTTGGTCCAACTCCGGATGAGGTAATGCTCCAATCCATATATTGATACTAATGGTCTTTTTTTTCTACAAGTCACAAATGTAATGCTCCAATCCATATGTTTGAATTGGTAGGCTTCTGGATCGGGTGCTCTAGCTCACCACCCCTTTGCGCTTTCGTTCTCAGATATGTTCCAGCTTCCTCCTCGTAACGCTTCCGGACGGGTGCTCCGGCTCACCAAAGACCTTTGCGGTTTTGCTCCAATTCCTGCCATTTCCACATAGTGTGCTAGACAGGGTAATATATGTTAATTCGTGAAGAATTGTTGTTTTCAACTCACAAGATAAATGTTCTAATTCATTTTCTTTAATTGGTAGGCTTCTGGATCAGGGATTCCAGCTCAACCAGCGTAGGTCCAACATCCATTCTAGTACCCGATCCGGTTTCCAACTGAAAACACTCCGGACACGGTACTTCTATAGCCAAAAATTATAATATGGGAAGTCATTGAAATAATGTTCTAAGTTATACATTATTTTCTTGCTTTGTAGAAGGCTTCAAGATCAGCTGGTGCAACTCAACATGTGGGAAATGACGCCGAACTCACTACCAATGCTTCGGCGGACTTTGTCGATGAGATGCTTTGTATGCCTTCGATTTTTCCTCCACCTAGCTAGAATCTCTGTATCATACTTTTGTTGAACTTTGTCGATTTGTGGACATGTGATATACGTTGAACTTTTGTTGGAATTAAACCTCTATATCAAACTTTTGTTGAATGTAAACCTTTGATGATATGCACTGCTAAATTATGTCTATTTGCTGAAACATATGCTAGCCATTAAAATATCATTTTTGACCGAATCAAGGAGAGAAAATTTTTAGATGTCCTGATGCCCTGGACCCCTTTCCAGTTTGGTTCAACCAAGTTGCTTGACCTAGGTCCAATAAGATAACCTTGTACCTCGAAAACCTTAGCTCCCATCACCTCGCCGGCTCCCAATCCACCACTCGTGTCACCATCAAAGGGCAAGATAGACTTTTCACCAACCTTCTCTCTTCTTTTAGCTAGAAATGATATTTTCATAACCGGAGTATGTTACAATAAATAGCCACGTTTAGTGGTGTGTTTCAACGAATGCACAAAAAATCAATTTCCTGGAGCAAATGCAACAAAATATCAGTGTCATGTAGCTAATGTTGCCAATTCAGAAAGGGACGGTGTAGATGTGTAGGGTGAGAGCCATGCTAGCATGAGAAGTGCTAATTGTTATTAGATCGATCTCATCTTGAATTGCAGTATGTGAACCTAACCCATGGAAGGATTTTCATATTATTTGGATCACCTGGCTTCTTATCTTTCTTACTTTATTTAATAATCTCCTTGTTCATCACTTTAGTTAGTAATATTTTTTATTCTAAGGAATGAATCTATCATTCGCTTCCTCGTGGATTTCGATACCTTGAAATACTTCTAGGTGAAATTCTACATATGGCATGTGCGCTTGTGGATTTTAATTTGTACGCATATCTAACGTTAACACTTGTGATTACGATCTGTAAGTGAAGCATGTTGGAGTGTTATGTGATAAAACCAATGGGTTTTTTTTTGCTCGGTAAAGGAGGCAGGAGCTTTCAGCCAATTCAGTTTCACTGTTATACTGAAGTAGAGAGACTTTCTTTTGACAATATTCAGAATAGTTCCTTTAGTAGTACTTTCAGTTAGCAGCAAGCTTGGATGTAGAAGCTTGCCGTGGGCGATAGCTGGCTTCTGTCCAAGAGGATTGCAGGAGAGGTCAAGGGATGGGCCGGAATTGGCGATTAATATCCAAAAATTTTCAGCAAAGTGAAATACACGCCTTTAATTTGTGGATGTCTGAGAGTGTGATTTATGAATGTGTATGGATATGAATTGTGATGAGTTTGTAAGTTGTGAATGTGTATGGATATGAATTTGTGAATGTATGGATATATGAATGTATGAATGTGTATGAATTTGTGATATGAATCTGTTAAAATGTGATTTTGAATGCTGCCACTGCCAATCGGGCAACGGTATTTTTTAATGCTAATTAATTAGGGTCGACAGCCTTTTTGGTCGTCCACCCTGATAACTTAGGGTTGACGGCCTTTTCTACGTGGCCGTCCACCCTAATCTTATTATGGTCGACAGCCCTGAAAGGCTGTCCACCCTAGTCTAGAGTGGACAACGGCTTTTGTCCGTCGACCTTAGCTTTATTATGGTGGACGGACTATATTTGGCTGTCAACCGTAATAGGGTGGACGGCTCGCCCGTCGAATTTAATATTATGGTCGACCACTTACTTTCGGCGGTTTAAAGTGGACGGCCAGCTATCGACCCTACTTATGGTGGATGGCTTTGTCTCTAGGGTAGACGGTTTTGGCTGTCGAAATTACTGTTTTTCCCTGTAGTGTAAATAAATATTTATTAGGGATATAGATGAAACATCACACTATTTTTACATTAATATATAAATTACATCATATATTTATGGATAAGATCATTCAAAAATCCGCCTTACAAATTTAGAGTGGGAGTACTCTTTATAATTAAGCCTATTATTAGAACCAGTGTCTTGCTCATCTAAAAAAGCACTAGTGTAGTGTATTGGGAACGTACACATTTTGCGACAATCCATAAAGATAAACACCATAGTAGTTTATCACTCGTCGTATCATTTTTTTAGATCAACTTTTATCTCACACTTAGTATTGTATAGTACACGAGGACAGGCTATTTTTTTCAGCATGTGATGTGTTTAGGATATGACAATGAACGATCGAACACTCGAGTAGTCCGTTCGCATGCAACCAATAATTTTAGTACAAGCGCAATAGTTCGTCTAGTACCGTGGTACGTAGTACTACGTACGCATATTTTTGCTATGATTCTAAGAAAACTTTTTTTTTTTTGCCATGCGTCTATTTTGTTGGGCTCGTGCTCTAAGAATTTACTCAACTCGTACGAAAATATGACACAGCATGCCATCCCCAATTAATCGGTCTTTTAAGGTAGGTGAAGGGCTCTTAACTACAAATTAACCACTCACTCGGTTCCCAAATATTTCTAGCTTTTAAATTTTATTTAAAAATTAATACTCCCTCTATTTATTTTTATAAAGCGTATTTTGACTTTGCACAAAGATTAGAGTTGCGTTGAAATTGATAAAGATATGAGAAAAAATGACTTAGATGCCCCCCACTTAATTGTCTTGGAAGATGAAAGATATATTTTGTGTGGGTAGTAATGAATAAATACATATGGATGAGAGAAAATAAATAGAGGTATAGAAGAAAATGTCTCATTAAATCTACATACAAATATTACATTTGTAAACAAGACAATTCAAACAATAGGCCTTATAAAAATAAACGAAGGGAGTACATGTCATTCTGCGCATTTATATCCTGTGGACTAAAGTAAGATACACCACCCAAAATATAATGAAGAGAAGTAATGCATTTTTTTAATGTGCTTTGGTGGTAGTAAAAGACATAGAATAACATTTATTTATGAACAGAATGAGTCCGTTTCAATTTTACACGTATATATATGTATATGTTGCATAACTTCGTTCTCCTTTAGACTTCGCAGATAACAAATATACACTTGCACAGATCGATTGATGCCAGCATAAGTTACACTCATATAGGGCCCGTTTATTTTTGCTTTTGATTCTAGATTCTAGCTCCAAAAGCAGAATAAAAAATAAACAATCTGATTCTAGAAATTGATTTTCACAATCCAACTGACTTATATATACTAAAATCCACAATCCGCTTCATATGTGCTTTTGGATTCTAACTTTAGAGAATCAACTTCTCTACAACTATAATTTAGAATCAGTTTTTAGAGAATTCAAAGCAGAAACAAACACGCCCCATAATACATGCCTAGCATACCCACGTGGCTAGATGTGTAGGTGTGCACCAAATTCTAGACTTGACATTGGCGTCCCAACTATCTTAGGAGTACATACATGCATGCTCATTTGGTGAAAAAAAATACTAGCTTGCCCGTGCATTATGAGGCCTTGGATGCCTCTAATAAACCCCTAGCTTGTGTATATATAAGACGAGCACATGGGTGTATACGTGAGTTACGTAAATAAAGTACTCTTTCTGTTTATTTTTATAAGGCTTATTTAATTTTTAAATAATTTTGTTCACAAATATAAGATTTGTATGTAGGTTTAATAAGGTCTTTTTTTCTATATCCCTATTCTCTCTTAACTATATACATTTATTCATTATCACCCACACAAAGTATATATTTCATTTTTCAAGATAATTAAGTGGAGGCATCTAAGTCATTTTTCTTATACTTTTCTTAATTTCAATGTAACCTTAATTTTTGTACAAAGTCAAAATATGTCTTATAAAAATAAAAGGGAACGTATGTGTGTTTGTCTTATATTATAAATATATATACATACACGTACGCCCGATGCATATGGCACCGTAGAATAAGCGGGTGAAATTCAGGGTTTCACCTGCATTTATCGTGAGCGTTAATCCTGGGTTGGACGGGTGAGCATCTGTGCCGTTCGGAAGTGAACAAGTGAATGGCGGACAGAGGATGATGACGACAAGGACAGAGGCTTATGTTTTCCACACACGCACACACGCTACTACTCTCTCTCTCTCTCTCTCTCTCTCTCCAACCTCTCGCCTCGACCCAGCTGCATATAATGCATGCCAAGCATCGATCAATCACGTTGGGGGACAGGAGATCGACGGACACTTGCGTCGACGAAAGACGGAGTCGAAGCGAGCGCGATGGATCAGCCAGTGCCCAGTGGCGTCAACTCAGCGGCAGCCGGCCTGTGCTGCGGCGCGCGAGTTCGACGACTATTTCTCGGCGTACATTTCCGCTGTAAAGATCTGACACGAAAGTCTGTGCGTCACCCAATCGTATCACCCCACGCCGCTGCCGCTGCACGGAAATCAGGCTAACACGAAGCGTCAATTATTGCCAGCTACGCCAAGAGATGAACGAGCCATCTTTCTAGGAAAAATTACGTCCAGGGAAGAAATGGAATCTCGTAATCAGGGACGGAGTCAATGATTGGCATGTTGCTCAGTCCGCTGAGTATTGTTTAGCTTTCTACTCTGTAGTTCACGATTAGAAATACGCGAAAGATACAACTCACAGTTGCGGAAATTACATGGATAAGAGGCGCGTAGGTTGTGCAGCGACGCTGCATTGATTTGAAGATGCAGCTTTTGATATATTTTATATTATATGTTGTCTTGCTATTTTTTTTAATTGAACTAAAATTTTACCTAAAATTCTAGCTACGCGACTACTAATTAGATTAGATTCGGGGGGCTTCGATCGATTGGCTCGCAGTGAGCTCGTTGACGATAACTGTATGCAGTTTGCAATGGAGCTCGTTGAGTCGAAGCTAATCTGATTTAATGGCCTACTTGGAACATAGAAGTTTTGGTTCGCGTCCTGGGGCCGAGCTGTCGGGAGCTGGCCGGGACCTGTTTAGGCTCAGTTTGTTTAGGCTTGAGCTTGAGCTTATTTGGCTTCTACACCTCTATAAGCCACAAACCAAAACAAGCAGTATTTTTCCAGCCAGACGGAGAGAAGAAGCTTCTAGCCCAATTTGCACTACGCGAGAGAAGCAAGGAAAACGATGCTTCTCGGGGTGGCTGGAGCTTCTAAAAATCCCACTTCCCTGGTACCCTTACAACTTAACTATTATTTACGAAAAATTACCATCCTCATCCAGCTCCAGCAGTTTCTTCTAACTCCAGCCAAATAAGCTCAAGCTCTAGCCTAAACAAACTCAGCATTAGTTGCCAGCTTGATGAGCTCCCAAGCCCAGGCGACCAAAATCGAGCATACGATGCCAGGCGTCGTTTTCGTCCTCTAATCACAAGCCTAATCACACGAGCCTGAGGTCCTGGCTGCCACCGCCTCCTCCTCTTCGATCCTCGCCTGACTACCGCCAACGCCTCCTCGATCCTCGCCGGTCTACTGCAAACGCCGTCGCTCGCCTCCCGTCGCCGCCGCCTCCTCGCTCGCCTCCAGTCGCCGCGATCACTCACCTGGATCCCACTGTGCTCGCCTCCCGCAGCCGCGATCGCTCGCCTCCCACCGTCGCGGTCGCTCGCCACGGGGCCAAGCCAGCCTACCGTTGGCGAGGTCATAGGAGGAAGGAAGGATTCGAGGATGGTTAACATGGTGTTACTACATGCATGCTTGATAGAAGCGTATTTCGTGGCTTTACGCCTTCTCATTTTGACAAGGAGATGTTTACTACTTTACGTTTTCATCGGCCCAGACCAACAACCAAACAACACACTCCACCAGGTTTGTTGGCCAGGCAAAAACCATCGAAATTTCAGGTACAAACCATCGAAATTTCAGGTACCTACCGCAGGCACAACTTTTTGCCACGCATGGAGCTCAGGGTGACAACCAAACAAGCCATTTATCAATATATAGGAGGAATTACGCAAGCGCATTGACCTGTGAGGAAGATGACATGCTTAAACTTGTAGCATGGGCACTAAACTACCGACACGTTGCTACCCGATTCAAGCCTATGTCTCTCAGTGTGGTTTGCCTCGGAGAGCCTCATTGTTGCTTTGTGCCTAAGGATGCTAGTGGGTCGAAGCCTAACATAGATATGACCTAAGTCTAATATTATTTTTATAGATCTGTATTCAGTCTAACCCAAAAAAGATGAGATCCAAGATTATCCTGGGTCCAAACGAAAGATTGTGCTTTAATTTGGACTTTTATCTAGACAAACTATTTGTTTGATGAGTTGATAGTTTACAGTACAATATTCAAGTGATAAAACTAGATCTATAATTACTTATAATTACATATCTTACTTAATAGAAACAGAGATTGAAAGTTAGAATTTAAAGTATGCTGCTGAAGAATGTAAACTAAAAAAGAAAGCATTAGTGCCAAAGACAACATCAATTAGTTTATTTGGCTGGTGGTGAGAGATTTAAAAGAAAATCATAAGATCCATGCCTAGCCTAATCTGGTCTAAATTTGATCCAAATAGCTATAGATCCAAAATGAGTCCAATCTATTTACAGCTTGAGACCAGCCTAATCCAAAAGCCTAGACCGACTCAAACCAGGCCATTAACACCCCTATTTGTACCTGTCCATAAAAAGCACTAGTAAGGAAAATGTTTTTGGAAAGGAATGTTTTAAATAGGATGTGGGGGCCAAACTGTTGAAAACATGAAACTTGTTATCGAGCTAGAATTTGGGAAAACACGACCATTTTATGATCATATGCATTGGAATTATCTGGAGTCGTTCTCGTCAGGTGCATGTTAGGGTTGTTTTATTCATCAATTTGATCTTGTCATGCATAGATCGACGAGTAAAGAAGTCAAGATTGAATTATGTTAAAGAGGTAGAATGTAATAATCCAAAGAAGTAGATAGGGCCAGGCGACATAGAGGTGGCATCAGTATGCACACCGTGCTCAAGATTGATTCAGGAAAACATTTTAGTATCCGTTTGGATCTAGGACCAATTTCGGATATGTCAATTCAGATTCAAGATTGAATTCAGAGAACATGACATCTATTGGATCCGTATCAGGACCCAGATATCAAGCCAAATTCTATATGGATATCCATTTTGGGTTGGGTTGATAAAGGCCATTCTGGGCTAGGCTGCTATCTAAAGGTAATTAATTTAGAACGTATGCGCGCACGCCATGTGTACGAACTATGAATTCAAGGTAGTATGGAGCATATGCACCAAATTTGAATTAACCATTTATTTCATTCTAATATTCTGGAAATAATTAGGAAAATTAATGCTAATCCTTCACACCTTAAGTTTTCTAGGTTTTATGTACATTGTTCTTGTTTCAGCTCATGAAAATTTAACTTGTGTAGGACTTATATGATGTACTCGTGTTGAAGTGATAATCGTATGTGTTTTAACATAATTTTTCCCATATGTACGCACTATCCCCATATTTTATCCATTTCTAATTCGAACCTGTCATGTATTCGTCCTGTATCTACATCGCAATTGCTCCAAATTTGCATCCATATCTGGCTCTTGCCTATATCTAACTCCAACTTCGGTGAAAAAATATGGGTTACGATATAGGATGAGTAATATCCACCCGTATTCGACACGTTTTTATCCCTACCAGAGCTGGAGTTCTGGGAAGAGGTGCATTACAAGCAACAGGGGAGGGACATACCTCAAAACTCTAGTTTCACCTTGCGATGCCGTCGCATATTGACCCAACCCTGTTGGTGCATGCTGCAGCCATTCATCCCCGAGCCATGCCTTCAGCCATCGCGCGTTGTGCCATTGCCTGTCACGTTGTGCCACCATTGCACTATTGCATCGCACTGCTGATGTCCTTGTGCTACGCACCGCCGCACCTCAGGAGGAGAGGTTCTAGGCAAAGAGGAAAGACGAGAAGGAGGAGGCAAAGGGTCGAACAAGAGAGAAATAAGAAGAGGAAGGTGGAAGAAGAAAAAGAAAGAGGAAAGAAAGAAAGAAAACGGAAATAAAAAAAGGAAAGAAGAAAAAAAGAAAAAGGAAAAGGAAAAGGAAAAAAAGAAGAAGAGGGGAAGACTCTGCTGTTGCGTTGTTCTTATCCAAGGAATAGGCTGAGAGAGAAACGTGAGGAATCATCTATTCTGATAGTTCCCACAAATCTTCAGGATACAGGTATATACCCTAGGTTTAAGCTCGTTGTATTGGTACTTTAGTGGAGAGATGTTATGGTCATATTAGTGATAGACAGGGAAGTCAGAGAGAGTACCATGATGGTGATTGGGAGTGACTGAAATTCAATTAATAGTGGTATATATCTTTGGGGCTTGTTTTTATGTATCTATGGTTAGTTTCATAGCATGTGTAAGTTATAAAATTAAGTGTATATAATTGTCTAAAGTTTCATTAGAATATAAGAATGTTAAATTTAGTTAATTGTTTGAAATGTTATGGCTTGTAGAAGATTGTTGTCCAGAAATCGGTCGCTATTGAGTACAGTTGTGTTGATTTGCTTATTAGAGCTAGATAATAGCATAAATAAAATATGTTCATAACTGCAAAAAGCTAAGTAATTTTTCATAGGTTCTAGAGATGCTATGGTTTGCTATATTTGGAGTTGTATAAAAATAGATGTGAAATTGTTAAGTCTGATGTCTGGTAAAATAACAGATTGGTCTTCGGTGCTATAAAGGGGGGTTAAATGAATTAATTTGAACATGTGACCAACTAGGAAGATGTAGGTAATATTGTGTAGTTTTTAGAACATATATCATTTGCTATATTTGGATTCTTGAGCTAGGAATTATGGTCCTTTGACCGTCGAGACAACAAAGAGGAAACTGTTTGGCGTAAGAGAAGTTAGGTCCGGGACTGTGCGTAGGAGAAGTATTTTTGTATTTGATGTTATGTATTATTATGGCATGAGGTTGAGTTGGTATTACTTGCTGTAAGAGGTGTGACTTCAGGTTTGGTCTCAACCATGCATCACATGGTTAAAAGGTAAGTGCATGGTAAAATGATCGATGATTGGTTAGTTTTTTAATGATTATGAATGATTTATCATGTCAATTTATGAGTACTTTCATATTGATGTTTATTATTCATTATTCATCTGACAACTAAATGGTATAACATGAGATTGATGATTATTACTTTGAAAGATAAATATGGCATCGTGCGCATCATGAGATAGAGATAGATGGTCGGATGGGGAAAGACCTACTAAAGTAGTCGCTCCATGGGAGCGGAAATGATGCCCCCATGTGAAAGAGAACGGGTTTGAGATCCCCACATGAAAGGGGGTGGGCTTATGTGAACACCGATGGGTGTTGCATTCCGCTATACCGGTATACGCTAAAGAGACATATGCATGAGCATTTCAATAAAAAAAAGTTGCAAATAGCATTGAGTAATGTGAATAATAACATGAACGAGCTAATGATAATGAAATTATTAATGTACACTATTTTAGTATGTACTTACTGAGTCATAGACTTACTCTTACTTCTTTAATGTTTTAGGTGATCAATGAGGATGAAATGTAGCGGATGAGAGTAGATTCATCACTTCACTTGCCATGTCATCCACCTCATTTATTTAGAATTAGTGATTGGATTAATAAAGTGTCTAGTTGGTTTAGTTGGCGAATTTGTATCTCATAATAGTAGTCATGTAAACTTAGTTGAATTTATATAATATTTAATAAGTTTAGTTGATTATTTATTGTTCATGGATCTTTATTTTTCGTCATCGCCAAAGATAAAGATTGCTTCCAGATGCATGATCCGGCCTTCTTGAGCTTGTTGACTTGAGCGTTTCTAAGAGCGAGGATTTGGGCATTTTTGAGTGAGTGGTCTCCAGAGTTTTTGGGTACATGGTTTCAAGTTTATTATTATTATTTAATTATTCCTATTTATATCATTATGCTACTCATGTTTTTCTTGTTTAATATCGGTAGTAATTGTTTAGGGTAGTTTGCTGAAATTATTGATAAAAATTGTGTTAAAAAAAGATGAAATATATAGGTTACGGTAACATTTCAAGCACTTGGAATGACAAGCTAAAGTCGGAGTTCAGGCAAAGACGGCTGTAAATCAAAGTTTCACTGCATACAATGAAATTCTTGTTATAAAGATTGCATCTAGGTACTGAATAGGCTGTTTTATAAGGTGGTTAACATAGGCTCATTAATTTATCCAAACTTCCACACCTACATACACACATCAATTGTTAATTCGGGGTTGTAGCCGTCTAGTTTCTAGGGAGCGTGCATGATTCATCCAGTTTTTAATCGAGTCCAATCCATCTTTCACTTTCGCCGAGCTCCATAAAACCGGATTAAACAATCAGAGTTAGTGGGTTGGCGTGATGCGGCTAGCTGATTAATTTTCTATTTTCCGATCTGCCTTGACACGACCAATCTAATATTATCGATACATTATATACGATCAGGGAAGAAAAGTTTAATCGCACCGTCTCAAGTCTTGAGTTTAATTAATCAACAAGGCTCGCATTGCACGCTCCTACTTTACATCGATCGCTTAATTTGGATCATTTCCGGTGTGCGTTGTTTCTATGCGCTTTCTCGGCCGTCCATTTAATCATACCCAACCCGTCCCAACAAAATATGGAATCACCAAAGGATTAGATCTCAAGTACACGTCAAACATGCATGCATGCCACTTTCTAGTCCTACATGTGTACGCGTAGCTTATTTCGATTTCTGCTACCTTGTGCCGACTGCCAAGGGCAGATCCACGTGGGGTCTTGCTCGTACGTGCGTACGTCGCCCACCGTCTATTCGCGTACAAATACACGGAGGCAGGCTTGTGCGTCTAGGCAATCTTGTCGGCGGAAACACTACGCGTACCAGGAAAGGTTACACAGGCGTTCAGCTAGCCGGCTGTAGGTGCATGCATGGGCTCCGATGATCTGCAGACAGTGTCAAGTCAAGTTTCCCGGAGAGATGCATGCATGAAATAAAGGAAGAACAGTTGAATGCAAGCCAGTGGTCAGTGCTGCTGACTGCTGTACGTGCTGAGCGTACGCACGTCGGTACTCAGTCTCTTGCCGGCCGTTCGCTGAACCCAACCCAGGAAGTAGGAATCGAACGTGCAGGTCTGCAGGAGCGAGCTAGCCGCGTTAAGATGGACGCGTACGTGCGGGAGATTCACCGTGGAGTTGATCGGAACGCTTGGCAGATCAGATGTATGGATCGCGCGTACCTACTTACTCGATCATGCGTGCATGCATGCCGGCGACCGATGATTCTGGTTGCCAGGCTGGTTTGGGACCGGCACGGCACGGCACGGCCGGCCGTCGGCGGCGCGGTTCGGTGGGGAGCACCAGCGAGCTGACCAGGTTTTCGGGAGGTAAACCAGCCGCCTATGTGATGGTTTTCGGTTAAGGACGTCCTATCAAGGCCTTCTCCGTTTTAGCTCCTGGATTATGGATTTTAGATTATAAGAGAAACCGTTTTGATTGTGGGAGAATTAGGCTAGGCCAACTGCGACTTCTAAGTTTTAGGCCAGATCAGCGAGAATCAGGTTTCAGCCAGATTCCGATTCTATGTAGAGAGCAACTTTTGATTGTGGGATAAGTTATCCAGAATCCTTCCGTTCGGCAGGCAATCTGTTTTTTTTTAAACAAAAGCTGAAACAAAGGGGATCTTATCTGAGTTTTGATGACTTTCTATCGAACGGTAAATTCGTGATGTAGGGTTATCGTATTTATATGCTTATACTCGAGTTACTCTTATCAGCCTTTTGAGAAGATAAGTGCCAAAAACATTTGTCTTCTAATCTGAAAGGCTCGGATCAACCTATAAAAGTCGCACACATCTTTTATAGGTCTTATGAGTTGTTACGTGTCAAAACTATTCTGTTTCCGATCATACTGTAGTCACAATATGTAGCATCATCTGAAACAATATGTAGCGTCATCTGAAATCCTGAATTTCAAACCTATTCGGCCAGTCGTAAGCATGTACCCACAAAGTATATATGTACACTTGCATTACAAGCTATAGAAAAAAAAACCTACAAGACCTCACTACACTATACCATATTTAAGCCCAGCTTGAAAGAGTGATTTTTTTTATTTCTACATAAATTAAACCTTTTTTTTTTTACAAAATTTTATAAAATTCATGTGTTCGAAATGGGACATAACACATAAGGCTCTACTTTCTTGGAACCTGCAGGTTTCTCGGAGGATCATTGTGAAACTGAAATTTGGTAAAAAATTCAACGCTGCAGCCAATACTTTCCAAATGTACTCACTGTGCCCACTTGCGACTTAAATAGGTGACATGACATCCTACAATATCTTCGACAAGAGCGTGTTGCTTCACTTACAATGACTTTTTACCTTTCACAACCATTGGCAATTCTCACAGGGACTATTATTATAATTTACGGTATCCTATTTGTAAGTAGTAGTTGTGAGAATAACGTGATTATCTAGTCCTTGTGGCTTGTTTTTATATTATAAAACTAGTCATCATCGTAGAAAACGTCGTAGGCGACATATGTCCCTTATTGTACCCGGGAGCACGGGAGGAGGTTGGCCCTGCGACGAGCGTGGCAACATGGATGCGCAAGTGAGCGCGCACGTGGATTGGTGGGTGAGAACGTATTGGCAGGTGGCCAAGCCAAGGAGCACGTCCTCCCTTGGTCCCAGCGTGGCAGTGCGTCGATCTCCTCACGCGTTCCCCTAGCATGAAAGAGGACAGGTGTCGCTCGCCGCACTTTCCACGGTAGAGGAGGGGGTTATTTTTTGCAAATTCATTCGTAGAGCCTAATTTTTGTTAAAAAAAAGAGAGATAAAAGTGGACTAGATAAATACAGTGGTCTGGTTGTGATTCCAATCTTAGAGTTTCTGTACAGGATACTTCCTCCCTAACATGTTTTTCAAATCAGTGTTAAAGGCAAAAGAAAAACTTCACCACATATGAAGTTTGTCAAACCGAAATCGATTAACCACCACAAATGAGAAAAGGCATGGTAACATTCAAGGGGACCACGGAGTGTGATTCCCCATCATCTTCTTGCCAGTGCGGCTCAGGGGAGGGGACCCCACTATCTGGGGATGAATTATTTTCTCTCCATGGGGAGTATCTAGCAGAATAAATCCAGAATTATTCAGCATTTACTTGATGCATTAGCGCTCTAATCAAAGGCATAAAACAACAACAGATCTGCTGCCATCCCAAAAGAACTCATTATTCTGGCGAAATATTATGTTTACCAATACCATAATGTCTGTGGGGACTGTGTAGCAGCTTTTTTTGTTGGGGAGTGAGAGAGACTGTGGTTTGCTACGGGTACCTGAACGTTTGTCCTCAAATATTCTGTGTGTTAACACTTTTCCAAGTGAGGACAGACGCTAGTGAGCTTAATAGTAAAATCTGGTGTTAACCCTAGCTTACGTGGTTGAACCGCCATGATTTATCTGGTGTCCCTTGTGCTCTGAATATATATGCTGCTAAAAAACCTCATCTAATTTGTTTGTACTATTCTTTTGGAAGGAACTATATAGTTTGTACTAATTTTATTGAAATAAACTGTTAACACGCAAGTCTTTTTTTTTTCCTGGCATGTTGAGTTTGTCTCGGGAGGAACAATGGGCCTTGGTCATCCCCTTGTTTGTTTGAAGTAACATGGGAATCTTCCTTGTAGCATGTTTGGAGCACATGAATTTTATAAAAATGTCTTTATAAGAAGCAAAGTATTTCCCTGTAATAATTCATAAAAAAAAGACAGAGCTCTAAAAGGCTAATTTGTACATATATTGTTGGGTAAATGTGGGTATGCACCCATAATTCAATGTAAACTTTGTGTATAAGCTATCAAAACTTGAGTAATTGATGTTGTCTGATATCGAACGTACATGTACATTTTACTCTATTGCTGTGCAAATGTGCCGCAACACATCTGTTTATATGTTGTGCAAATTGTACTCTACTATTGTGCAAATGTGCAGGTGACACACGGGCGGATCTACAATGTATAGACCAAGATCACATGACATCAACGCTCTTCCATTCAACATACACGATTAATTTAGTATATAAACATGTAATCATCTTATTAGTTATGAGTTCGTAATGACCTCGTGCAGCCCTGGTGACTTTTTATCGCATATCCGCCCCTGAGGCGATGACATATTGTTCTGTGCCAACCATAGTCACTTGAGACGCAATATATTCGGATCGAGAATCGGGTCGCGAGTGGCAACAATTGTAGGTCAAAGACGGACAACGTTCTTTGGGATGCCAGTTCGGGGTGCAGACTGTAATGTCAGTGAATTACAAGATATATTGTTATGGCCACATGATATCATAAAAAAAATTTGTATATATGGATCAAGATGACAAATGAAAAGAAAGGGAAAAAGAGAGGAGGGAATGGGTCGACCTAGCCCACAGCATGGAAGTGTGCGTCTAACAACACAGCACTGTGTGCCAGCTGTAGAATGATGCAATAGGATACAGGATACCTGGTTGACAAGAAAATTGATGCGTGGTTGTGCGCAGAAGACAGCGTAACACTACATGCTAGCTGTAAAATGACACATTACGATACATGGCTGATCGTAATAATCAACTAATACGTGCTAGTGACCGCACAACACTACATGCCATCTGTTAAAAGATGCATTACGATTCATAGAGCTGACTAGATTGTCGATTAGAAGGGAAATATTTTGCATAAAAAATCAAAATTAATAACATAATTTATTTATTTAATGAAAATGCATACCGAAGTCAGAAAATGATTAAACTTAACTTAAAGAGGCACTAAGAAGCTATTTGTGTTCTGTCAAGGGCGAAACTGAAAATCTGAAGGTGAAGGGGCAAGGCACAATCTTTCTTTATATGATAGTGAAAAAAAAGTGAGGGGCTTATTCGAAAGAAAGCATAGTGGCATTTCTAGATTTTTCTGGCACTACTAAGGGCAGATGCTATCCGTCCCTGCCTCCAATGCGATCAACAAGAAGACAAAGAAACAGACCGGATAGAGTTGAGAGAAAAAAAAGGAAAAATAGTACATAACACTCTGGATTTTATTTAAAAGTTGTCTACTATTCTAAAATATAATAAAGATATTTGATCCCTAAACTTTATAATCCGGTTTAAGTAATATTGTAACCCAGTTTCGCGATGTAGTATTGCCTATGTGGCATGATTAGTAAACGATTTTACCACACAAGATGACACGTTGGTCAAGTTTTAGGTAAAAGATAGGTGAAGCCTACTAGGCTTCTCCCTTAAATCAGAACAAAGAAGGAGTATGCTACAAGGGATGATAGCCCCGAAAGTTAGTTGAGAGCTCGATGGGAGAGAAGCCCATATAAGCTCCAACTGTTATCACTCAATTTGATCAACGTGTCATCTTTTATGACAAAACTATTCAATCATTAGCCACGTTGGACAGTTCTACCCTGCAAAATCGGGTTAGGGTGTTTTTTAAACAAGATTGCAAAGTTTATAAAGTCAAACATTATCTTGTTTCGTCGTTCGGGTGCTGAATGGTTTTTTAGCAAATTTCAATATGTTATATGATTCTTTTCTTTAAAAAATAAATAATATTAGGTAGAATATGACAGGTCGAAAAAAAAAACTTCTTTACTTTGCCTCGGCTTTCCTATCCCTTCTCTCTCTGAAAGCAAATGCATTGTACACTCTCCTAGTTTCTCTCTTGAGTTGCAGTTAATGGTACAGCCCTGCCTTTGTCATGGGAAGTGTTTCCTTTTTTAGCTCCTATGTGAATGTTTTATTTTAAATATAGTTTCTCTAAAATTATTTGAAGATTTGGCCCCAAAACAGGTCACCTCCCAAACTCGGGGAGCTCAGCAGGTCGTCTATAGCACCAAGATCTCTGTCGAGCTCTCCTTCCTCGGTAGAAATCAAATCCACCTATTAATTACTAATTTGACCATACCACTTAATCAATCACTTAATTAAATCGCTGATTAATAAATTTCACCCGGTAATCTTTGTCCTTTCGAGCCAACTGGGCTCGGTAGGTTGCTCTCGATTCTTACCGAGCTCTAGGAGCTCGACAGGAATCTCTATAGGCAAGTTTTGAGTCCCGTTGGATCGACAGGAATCAACACACAGGTTCTTAGCCTCGTTGGCACGGAATGACATAGATTAGTAGTGAATTTGATTAATTAGTGATTTAATTAAGTAATTAATTAAGTAGTATGATTAAATTATTAATTAATTAGTAGGATTAATTCCTACTGAGGAAGAAGAGCTCGGTAGGAGGTGACTAAGTGAAGCCAAATTTGCTGTTGATTTTAATAGAGGACTATATTTGAAAAAGACGTTCTTAGGAGGGCTAAAAAAGCAAAAAATTCCTTACCTTGGTGGAGAACCAGATGCCTTTGCTGTGTGAGTGGTTGGTGTTTCCTTCTCTGTCCTTTTTTTTTTATTTCTTCACCCCTGTCTCTTATTGCTGCGTGGAGCTAGAGAGAGAAAGTGGGACAGATGGTAGTAGTAAGCCAACAAAAGCAGCAGCCTCTCCCCAATTTTCTTCCCCTTTTCCTCGTCTCTCCTCTCCTCATCTCCATCCGCTCTCAGTCCCCCAAAAATCAAGCTCCCATCACCACAGAGCCCCTCACTCCTCTCTTCCCCATCGCCTCACTGGGTGGATCCACCAGGATGCACCTTCTTGTGTGAGCGCGCGGCTTGAGGATTAGATGCGAAGAAAGGTGAGGACTTTGGTGTTCTTCTGTGTTCTTGTTGTGATTTCTTAGCCTGCCTGCATCCGTGAGATTTTTTCCTGGTTCGTTTTCCCTGTATTTCTCCCACTTCTTCTCTTCCGGCAAGGAGATGGGACAGCCATAGCGTGGATCTTTCTTGGGATTTATCACTCGCTGCTCGTACTGGATCTTGGCTGTTTTTCTTCTTCATGCGTATGTTGTTCTGAGCTAGACAGAGAAGATTCTTGATTCCTTGGATTTCTCCAGATTTGGTGCAGATTATGCCCTGTCCTCCACTCGCTCCTTGGTTCCTTGAGTACTCCTTTTCCAAGCTGAAATCCCCATTAGGCCAGAGATTAAGGAGCAAAATCCTTTCTTTTCTTGTTTTTTCATGGTATTTCTGGTTAATCTACCCCTCTTTCCCTTCTCTTTTGCTATTTATTTCCCCATCAAGAAAGCATGCCATACAAGCTAGCCTCCAGTGCTTAGCGACTCTTCGATGTCTTTCTCCCTGCTGTTGCCTTTTGCAAATCCTTGCAGGAGCTGTGTGATCTGTGTAAGCTCCCCCATAATCTGCCTCTTGATTTGCCCTCCCTCCCCCTTGCTTGTCATGGTCATGATATTTCATGTGCTTTGGACTAATCTGAGAGCAGCTACTCCTCCTCCTCCGTTCTTCTCTTGCCCCCTCTATTCCAACCTCTCTTGCAGCTTCCATTCACATAAAATGACACCATGAGATTTTCCACGAAGAGCTCTTCCGATGCATGGACATGAAATAACATGGGTCTTGGTTTTGTCTTTGCAGGTGCCTGATGAGGTAGTGGTGCGGCCAAGGAAGCAAAGTTTCATGCTTTCCACCTGGTGAACTTACCATCTTGTTATGCTGGAGGCCAAGGATAAGAGCAGACCCAATTGCTTCCGAGCTCTTGGGTTCTCGGTGCCGACTGTAGCAGCAGCAGTAGATCTGGGGGTGTTAGCGAAGGCGTTCATCAGATGTTATCCAGTGAGCACCCTTCAGGCTCCTCATGCTCCTCCAAGTCTGCCGCCCCGGGTGTGAGCGCTGATCCGGCGACGTCCCCCGCCGAGGCGCCGGCGTGCCAGGATCTCACAGATCTGGTCCAACCGTGCCCCAAGTTCTCCATAAGGTGAAAAGGAGGAACCTTTGGTTGATTTAGTACCTTGGGACATGGATTAGCCTCGGTGTAGCCTGGGTGTTTTTAGTTCTTGATGGTGGATTTGTGTCTTTCTGATGCGTGGATTAATTATTGGCTGCAACTTTGAGGGGTCGGATTGGGTATGAATTGTTGCTCTCAGGGGTTAATCTGTGTTATTTTGGGGGTGTTTAAATCTTAATTAGTTTAATTTTCTGTTGATTAATAAAAAGGTGGCCTTTTTCACCTCAAGAATCTGAAAACAAAAGGATGCCTCGTTTGATGAATCTTTGTCCACTGTGTACTAATGATTTTTTTTTCTTTTTCCATATTTAGTGGTGTTCTGCAATAAGCAGATAGGCCACACAGTTTGGAGATTTCAGTTTTGATATGACAGCATCTTCAGTAGGTCCATGAAGATGTTGTTTTTCTCTCCTTTTCTTTTCAAACTACTATGGATAGGGTTTGAATCTAGTACAGTTTGGCAATACTATACGACATATGGTGTTCGTCATCTATGTACATATGAGCATATGCTAATGGATCAGTGTTTCTCTATTTCCAGAGATTATGTTTTCGCTTCGAGGAGCAAAGGCATCAAGAGAAGCTGGCCTTTCCATCCGCAGTCGCTGCAGCTTTGCCTGAAGCGTGGTGTCAAGGATCTACTGCCTCCATTTGAGCCTCCTGATTTGATTCGATCACGGTCTTTCTATACTTGCATAGACATTGAGCAATCTGCTGCGTGTTCAGAAGCCGACGCTTCTGTTGGTCTGTTGAAGACTAGAGATGTTGGTTCGTCTAATGTGAACACAAGCGATATCAACTTCCAGTCATGTCCACCGGTAGATCAGTCACTTGGTCAGGCCCAATACACACCACCAGAGGATGGGAAATCTGCTATTGACCAAGGGGGAGAAACAAATGCATCAAACCATACTGATGAGGTTGTACCAGTAGATCTGCAAAATAATAGTTGCAACAAAGCAAGTGGACGAACTGAGGTTGCTGTACCCTTTTGGCGGTCGAAAATTTTTGACTCATTGCGTGAACCTTCAGAAAAGAAGTGTAAGTTGGTAGTCAAGTTAGGTTCTGTGACAGATATTCGGCGGACAGAAGACGTAGCATCAAACTCTAGCTCAGTTTCAGACCCAATGGCTTCAAAAACCTGTCCTGTTTGCAAAGTGTTTGCTTCCACTTCAAACACCACCTTGAATGCCCACATAGATCAGTGCCTTTCTGTTGAATCTAATACTGAGCAAGTAGAGACAGTTTTCTTGAAGCCTAAAGTAAAGCTAAGGAAGAAGCGATTGATGGTGGATATTTACAAGACAGCCCTTCCATACACTCTTGACGACCTTGATAGGAGGAATGGGACTAATTGGGCTATCGAATTGGCTATGTCCACCGTGAACAAGGAAGTTTGCACTGAGAACCGAAGCCCAGAAGTGGTACCATTTGATTCAAGAGATGATGAAAAAGAAGGAGATGTCTATGTTGATTCTAATGGCATAAAAATTAGAATCTTGTCCAAGTCTAGTGATGCACCTTCAGTGTTGAGGAATGAACTTAGTTCAAGGAAAGTTGCAAAGCATGAAACCGGAAAGAGTATATCAATGGGCAAGGCGTTCTTGAAATCTAAATTTTTTAAGAATAAGAAGCTCAAAGTACATGGAAAGAAGTACAGCAAACTAAACCGTCTGAATTCCCAGGTATGCATTGTCATTAGCTTGTTGCGCAGGTTGTTTTTTACTGGAACTTTAGTACTGTGTTTATTGCCTGACATAGCCTGATATGTGGACCATTATTACATGGAGCTCACACTCATGAGTCATGAACCATGATTTGTCGGACCTCTTAGATTATGGTTCAGATTGTTTGGATTGATGTGGATGCAGTTTTAACCGAGCTCTCTGCTTTTCTGTCATGTTTTAATAGTCTCCACATTATTGTAGAAGATATGAAAGAACAAACAAATGTTTGACATGGACATGATACTGTTTGCTCACACATGTAGATGTGAGGGTATGCAACCAATTAACTTAATTGCTGAGCCTATTGTTGACTTGTTAATATTCTGTTTTTGCATATGACATTACAATGTTCATGACTTGATGGAAAAGCTTAGCAGCAGTGACAGATCCTTGTGTATAACTTTTAAGTCCTGGAAGCAATGTTGAACATTCACTACATTTTGGCATCTGAGTTTTATGAACTTGTAGTGTTCTCAATGAGTTAATTTTATGCTCGATATTAGTTTTCCAGATGCCATATTGTTTGGTGGCTGTTATGATATTTCTGAATTTTTTTGCCCAAATCATTCGTCAATTGCATATGATAATAGTTTGCTCTCCAGTCAATTTCATTTTATTGCATTTGTATTTTGCACTTTCAATTTTATTCATGTGTGACATGTCCAGGTTCAAGCATACCCAGATGGAGATATCCATGATGACACCTCTGAGGAGGAGTCTGCTGCCATGCATATGCGGAAACCTACTGAAAGCACTAGTCGTGGTGGTTCGGAAACTATAAGGCAATGGGTGTACTCCAAACATTTAGATGTTGCTAAGAATTTTAGCAGAAAGCTTGCTGATAAAGCATCCGATAGTATGACACGCGGAACACGGAAATTGGCTAGGAGCCGCATCCTTGGCTTTGATGATTCTCAAATTCAAGAAAGCCATACTGAGGCATTTTCTTTGCAGTCACCAGAAGAGATGGCTACCACTTCAGAAGCTAATGATGATGATCAGAGGAAAGGTTCTGCGAGATTGCCCAGATCAACTCCTAGATGGTCATCAAAAACTCCTTCATCCAGCCATGTCATGCCAAAAGTGCCTAGATCAGCCGCTGCTCTTGCAAAGCGAAAAATTAAGGAGATTGGAAGGAGAGAAGCTTATAAGTCTGATAATTATGATACAATAAGGAATTCCACCTCGGCAAAAAGCTCTGAAGCTCGGAGTCTTTCCTTCTCTATTGCAGGACTGAGTAATGACCCAAATAGGGTAGCATCTACTTCTAAGCAGTTCCGGAAGCACAGATCTCTGTTGAGGACTGGCAGACGTGAATTTTCACCTTCCAATAGTGGACTAGTTCATGGTTTTGGTCATGAACCTGATCCCAGACATGTAAACAAGAAGTTCAGGGTTAGTAATAACAGCACCTCCAAGAAGTTTGTGAAGCATACTCAAGAAGATACTGCAGATAATGACTTCTCTTATGGAAGTGACATGCCAGCATTGGGGCAAGGGGATGATGAACATGATGTGGCACAACAAGCAACAGGTACACAGATGGATTATGAAGGTGAAAAACATGAAACTGAAATCCAATATGCCTCAGTCTCCACAAGTAGTCCTGCAGGCTGCTGCAATGAAATAAGCAGTGGCTCTTTGAGTCCTGAAAATAACATAGCAGCCGATGATGTCTTGGCTGAAGACTATAGTGTAGCGATGGAGGATCCATGCTCTACTGAGCAATTAGCACATCATGCTCATGTATCCAACATTGTTGCCAATAATGAGATGGAGGAATGGCAAATAGATCCAGCTTCAACTAAGGAGTATAGCACATATTTGACTAATAACAGGGACATGGGTCTTGGAGCTCCGCAGGATAACTCGTCAATAACGTCGAACAGAGAAGACTCTAACCAAGATCATGGTTTAGCATTTGAGCGGGATTCTTCTGACTCTCCTATTTCAACTGCTTCGACTATGTCTCCTCCAATTACTTTGAAGGACTCGAGAATTAAAGAGTCAGAACCAGGTCCATCTGCTGTAAATGTTAGCACTGTTGAACAAGGGATGTCTGGGAGCTCAAATCAAGAAACCAAGTTGATGCCTCTGGCAAGGGAAGGTGAACAGTTGCCTAATGAGAAGCCCTTTTGTTGCTCTTGTCGGGAGAGCATCTCCAGGGAGTCTCAGTTACATCATCAAAGTGCAGCAGCCAGATCAATACCTACATTTACAGGAAAGCAGGTTCCACAGTTGCACATTGGTTTGCGGGCATCATCGTCTTTCAGCACATACCAAAGAACCAACACAAAGGCAAACCCTTGCTTAGATTCACATGATCAGCCGTTAACTGATAAGGTTTCGGCTGAATCTACCATGAGCCTCCCATCTTATACAACACATTGTATGAGCCCATCGCTACAAACTCAACTCCCTTCACCATCAAATCCTATTTTGAGACTGATGGGCAAGAACTTGATGGTGATGAACAGCGAGGAGAGTGGGCATCCTCAAGCACCAAGTTCAGACTACATACTGAGAGGGAATTACATGGCACCTGTTGGTTTCGTGCCTCCAAACTACCATCTCAATGATTCTGCATTTATCAACGCGGCTCCGTCAACCAGTCACCAAATTCCTCTACCAAGTGTTCAGGCCAGCAACTTTGTTGGGCCTCCCTTGCACAGTGGTTCCATGGTGCAACCTGATCATCATTCCCAGCCGAAACCCTACAGAAACCTTGTTCCAGTCATGCATCACCCTGCTTACATGATGAAAGAAGTAATCATGATTAATGACTCTCCTGAACGCAGAAGTGAGCCACAAGTCAGTGTGCTTCTTCCCAATGCACCCTCTCCAACAACAATCTCTGTTCCAAACACTATGGCACCAAGGTCATTTTACTGCCTTCCATCCCCAAGCCAGATTTTGCCAAGGGAGAGTGCTGTTGGACCCCTGCCTGTATTCACAAACATTGGCCCAATGGTTGGTGTCAGCTCGTCGAGTCAAGGAAGCAAATCAGAACTGGCCAATCCTTACATGTCAAACCCGTTCTACATCCCGTCTCCAACAGGTTACATAAACCCGCCAGTCTACTATTCGCAGAATTTACGGTGACTACTTCTCAGTAACTCAAATGACCAAGAGAACTCCATTTAACTTGTTGGTCATCACTGCCAAAGTGGGAAAAATGAGAGCTTTGTGATGGGTCTAAAATACTGAGATTAGTGAACCTGCGTAATATGTCTGACTTTCATGAGGATTTTTCACATAGGTTGCTTCTTTAGTTTTTCCTTTCAGGTAAACATGTTTGCCTTCAAAGTATTTTAATTACATTCTGCAAAGTTGCAGTAAATTATAGTATGGCATTGTCCAATACTGCTCAAGGGTATATCTCACTATTTATCGACAAAACTAATAGTTTACATTCTAGCAAGTTTTTTCTTTTCATTACTGTTCTTCTACTCTGTCCTGTGAATAGTTCCTTATCAAATTGTGATAGTTGATGCAACTGCAGCAAAAGATGTTGCCAAGATAAAAGTGAACTTTGCATTGGATTGACAGAAAAATAAGCAAAGGAATTTGCATAGTTGTATTTTTTTTTTATGAACTAGCATCTGTATAATTCCTCGGTTTATGAGCTAATTTAGAGTAGCTTCAGATTTCCTCTGGTAGACCAAATCAAGTTGGATGGAAAAACTGACCTGGAAATAGCATTTGGTTCGGCTCCAAAACCAAAAGGGCATAACCCTATTTGGTTGGATCCGTGTTACTAACATAAACCACATGGTTTGATGTTCTTAAGTAGAATTGAAATAAAGATGCACTTACAGATGGATTATAAATGACTTCAGTTTTGTATGGTGAAAGAACGTTCAGATGGATTTGTAGATGGTTGACGAATGCTAGCATAAATTTCAGAGTAATCGGAGGTTCGCAAATCCAGGAATGACTGGGTCCACTGGTATTCCTCGTAGAATGCTAGCTTGTAACAATTGATTAAGGTCGCTTGAAGAACAACTAATAACATGTGATACTAAGTACATTACCCTCAAGTCCCCAACTGAGTGGTTGCATAAATTTCTGTTCAAGATACTTCCCAAAAAGAAATTGCTTTTTCTAGTGCCATGTTGAGTCCTAGGACTGATGTATCTTATCTATATCATTTGCTATGATAAGCTGCAATTGATGTGCCGTGACCCTCATATTAGGAACCTTTATCAGACCCATCTCTTGCCAGTGATTATTTTTTGGGCTTGCATTGACAATTCAGGGCAGTTTTGATCACATATTATCACTACACTAAACTTGAGTTTCTGTTCTGGAGTGCTGTGAGTTGTCCTGTAACTTAAACATGGTGGTGGTTTGCCGATTTCATGGCTTTACGCATGTGTTGGTTTGCTCTTGTTTGTCATACAGAATAGACAATTAACTGTGCAAATAAATGTTAGTCCTTTACCTGCTTTGTGCCATGTCTGTATGTATACCGGATCGCAGAAACTTGCACAAACAAGCTCGTAGTTGTTTGTCTGATGAAATTCCAACCTTTCCATTCTGTTATTTCAGAGGGTGTCCATTCAAGGATTTTATGATAATTCATTCGGTTGTTAGGGAGGCCTAACGCCGAATCATCTGAAAACATTTGGTCTGTTTGTTTTAGCTTTGGATTCTCTAAAAGTTGATTCTGGATTGTGTTTGTAGAGAAGCTGATTCTCTAAAAGCTGAAATCTAAAAGCACATATGATCTCTTTCAAAAAAAAAAGCACATATGAAGTGGATTGTGGATTTAGTGTATATGGGTGGGTTGGATTGTGAGAATCGAATTCTAGTATTGGGCTGTTTGTTTTTTGTTCTGCTTTTGGGGTGAGAATTTAAAATCAAAAGTAAAAACAAACATGCCCTTAGAACCTGTTTGGAACCGAGGAATTTAGGGTCTGTTTGGTAGAGCTCCAGATTCTGGCTTCATCTGAAATCTGAAACTTATAAGCTAAAATAAAGTGAATTAAGTTTATATTTTTAGTTTAAAATATAAAAAAGATGATCCATCTAAACACTCTTAATGTACTCACAGCTCCAGTTTCATGAATCTGGTGAAGCTAAAATTTTCAGCTTCACCAGATTCTCAAAATCTGAAGAAGCTAAATCCCTGCTAAACAGGCCCTTAGTGTTGTCGAATCTCCGAACAGCTTCTATAGTTGGTTTAGTTGTACCATAATTGGAGTTAGAAGATACAAGTATTATCTCTCCCTATCCGGGTGAAAGGGAGCTAGCGACTCACAAGTCACGGTAGCCCCGTGAACGTTGTTAAAAGAAGAGAGCTCACCGGTAGTAAGCAGCAGCAGCAACTTTGTCGAGCAACAGGGAGCGGTCGCCACCGGAAAGGGTAAAAGACACTGGCACCTCCTGCTCGCGTTGCAGCCTTCTTCGCTCCAGCCTTGCCTCACATTGGGCAACACCAGCGGATCACACCATTGAAATTCCACCGTAAAAATCGCCTCTTTCTTGTCTCCCCAGCTCGTAAATCTTCGTCCCGGCGAGCCATAGGCGTTCCGACCCGGCCTCCGCCGGGAAAGCACGATATGCCTTACCAGTTGGACTTCGGCTAGAACCGGAGGCCGTGCCGGCAGACAGCTCGCGAACTCGCGAGGGGGATAAACACAGCATTCAATCAGTGGAAAACAGACGATCCCTAGTTTTCTGCCAGCCGTATCAGGAGAGGCGCCGAGACGGGGACAGCGAAAAAGCAGCCAGCCCCATGACCATTAACCAACCGCAGCAACAAACAGCTTGGTGCCCAATTAAGTACTTTTTCTCCGCTACTCCGTCCAGAGTAGCCTTCAGCGTATTTCACGTTCTAATACGAAATTAGGGTGATGTTTTCATATATACCGTTAATAAATATCCCGTTGTACTCTGTATATGCGTTAAATGAATACAGTGTTTGGAGGTGTTAATTTAGAGCAATTTAATCATATTTAATATCGCGTAGGTCTACACGCTAAGAGGAGAGAGAGAGGGAGGGCGTGTGTACTGGCATGCTACTATCAGCGATTTCGTTTTCAGCGGATGGTCCTGCACAGCCTACCACCACCACCGAAAAAACAGGATCCCAGGCACAGGAAGAGAGATGCTATTGCTATTTGCTAGTGTCGCTACGCTGTGCTGTTACTGGTGAGGTAGCCTCTCTTTCTCTCGATGGTGCCGTGCACGTAAGAGCGGTCCGTAACGAAGCAATAATTCAGGCATGGCACCGTCACATGAGCCGGAGCCGCTGCTGCCGCCGTACGCTTGCCCCGATTCGAGTGGGGCAGAGAAGAGAGCGAGGTGTCTCTCACTCCTTTGGCCTTTTTGGGGGCTACCTATCGACAGTGGCTAAGTCCTGCAAAAAAGAAGGGAAAGGGAGTATGAAAGACAGCTGTGGACCAACAGTAGAGAGAGAGAGAGAGAAAGGGAGTCAGATCTGCTGCTTTAGTCCTGTGATTCGATTGGCGATCTTTTATCAGCTTGATAGTTTTTACTCTAGACTAAACCGGTTTACAGAGCACCAACCATCGGAAACATGTACATCGATCGTCGCTGTTTTCCTTGCGGTTGCGCTTTACTTTACGAAGCTCGTTTGCACTGGGCAGTGCAGCTCGATCGTGTTTCTTTTGGTTGGGATGGTGAGTACAGAGTACTTCGCCTTGTATAAAAAGCATTGATGTGCTTTGCATCCTAAAAGCGTGGCAAATATCTTGATGGCACAATGTCCCGGAAAGACCTTAACGCCATCGAATGCCATTGCATTGCTAGTACAGACACCGGCAGTCCGTGTAAAATAGTTGGACGGTTTTTTTTAAAAAAAAAGGCAAAATAGCTGCAAATCATGTACATCAAGACGATGATACTGTGTTTTTTTTTAAAAAAAAAAACTTTGAGAGGACACAGCATTAGTGCTGCTAGCTTCGTCACGCGTGTAAAACGAGAGGGGGAAAAGAGATGACGCATTTTGGTTGCCACGTATTAAAGTTTGGGATATTTCTCTGTCAGGAGGTGCATGCACTACAAGTTCCACTAAGGCCCACGGATCGGATACACGTCACTACTCTACTATTATACGATGGCCCTTGCAAGTGATGCTATACTTATACGTAGCAAGTTTTCTATTTTAGCACTATACCCCTCTGAATCAAACTCTTGCTAGAGCTAGCGTACATTAGCTCTAAAATTTGGTCGATTTTTAATCTTAAATTTTCATTGGAAAGGAAACATCTGACAAGTTAGTGGATCCATATAGCTCAACCTTTACGAACAAGCTCTCAAAGATTGTAAGCTCTACCTTAGGAACACGCGCGAATGAGTCTTTTAACATGAAATCACACATGTATGCGCTTAGCGAGGTCACAAATTTATTCTCGACCTTCACGTCTATGGACGTATCCTAAGGGCACACCCTCCTGTTGTGTGGTGGGCATGTATGTGCATGTGTACATGCACATGCACATGACTATGGTGATAAAAAGAAAAAAAAAGCCTAACGCTCTTATCGCATATCTACATATCGTACTTAATTTCAGAAGTGGCCAACTCGTGTGGCACCCGACCGACCACTCCTGTCACAATTCGAGTTGCACTGATGTGTTACGGGCTTGCTTATAACTTTTTTCTCTACTGCTTCTAATTAGGAGTTGGTGGTAATACGTCCGTTCTCCATCACTAATCTACGTCTAAACCGTAAAAAAACCGCCGACGAAAAAAAACCGAAACGACCGATGGAAAAAAACCTAAGTCGTTTTTTACTCTGTTCCTCACGATATACTTACCTCCCGACTTCTCCATAAACACGACAGCCGCCCCATCTGCAAGTCCAGATTCCTTCCCCGGTACGTCTCCGCTCTTCTGTAATCGAGAGAAATAGATATTTGATCTTGTAGTGTAATTTTCTTTTATTGCTTGACCTTTATATTCTGTTATTAATTTTATTTTTCGTAGCAACGCACGGATATTGAACTAGTAAAAGATAATGCGTGGCCTCTCAACCGTTGTACATGGAAGATAAATAGATAACTATATCCTGTTAACTAACTGCGCCACACAAAAAGTCGAATGTGCCCAAACGCCTAATATATCTCCACATAAGCACACTATGGCCGAAGTAAGACCTAAAAGACGGACGGCTCAATAACCATACAATGGGCCAACATGCGTGGGCCAGAAAACACGGGCTCTTCCGGCTTTTCACGGCGGAAACAAACGGGCCGGAAGCTATGCAAGATTCAATTGCAAACCATAAAATGTCGGGTACGACGTGCGAAATTGCAGAACTACCAATGGTTGAGGTTACTCCCGTACGATTTTTTTTAAAATAATATCTTTTTATTAATTTTACAGAAAAATGACAAAAAATAAGCCTCTGTAGCCAATTAAAAGAGCGGCGTACTTGCTGTCGCTATCAACATTTCAAATAGCGACAGAGATTATCACTAAACGAATGGACGATAATATGCCACGTAGGCAGCTGTCACCATTCGATTTGGCGACAGAACTTGGCACTAAATAAAAGAGCGATATTTTGAACCCACGCCCTCTATCGCTATTTTAAATGATGATAGAGACCAAGATTTAAATCGGTCATGCCGGCCAGCCTCTGTCGCCATTCTACCAAAAGCAATAGATGAAAAAAGAGAGAGGAGAGGAGACAAAAAGAAGAGAAGAGAAAGTGGAGTAGAAGACGAAATGGGCTCCATTGTAGATGTGAGTTGCTTATGTTTAAAAGTGTTTTTTTAAGATATGGTAGGTTAGTACATGGAGAAATTAAAAATGTAGTTTAAATATTTTGTTAGATATGTATTTATTTCTAGTAGTTTTTTGCAGGGTCAGTTGTAATGTATCAACTAATTTTAGATAATTTATCGTCATTTACGTAGTAGCAAAATATGATTAATTTTAAGTAACATATTTATGGGTACGTAGTTGTGTAAAATTAATTATTATTTGTAGTACGAAAAAATAGTAGCAAAAGTTTTTGTATGATCTATTATTAGTAGTTAGTTGTAGTGCATGTATTAATTTTAGAAAAACAGATATTATAGTTAGATGTGCTAGTAGTGATTTTTAGTCATGTATTGCGTAATAGCATCGTATGGTGTATTTATGTAATTGAATGAGCAATTATTCTTGTTAATATCAAATTGTTTGACAAAGTTGCCGATAGGTATGGATGGTCGAGTGGATTTTATTATACATTATGGGAAAGGAGTTCCACAGATGGATACGGAAGGGTTTGAATTAGACCAATCTATTACGTGCGGAGGAGCGTCCATGGAACACCGTCAAGAGATAGTTGTACCAATTGTTCTCGCTAGACCATGCATTGCACGATCTAAAGTTGCATGGTATTGTTATTCATGAACGATAATGCACCTATTACAAGTTAATGGAATTGAAGGGGCCATAGTCGTGGAGCTCATATGTGAGACCGATGACAGCGAGAATGGGCGCTAGTCTTACTGAGCCAAGCTTTTATGAAAGTCTGTTCGGCAGATGTAATACACGAAGAAACCATTGCTGATGATGTCTACGAAGTTGGGAAATCGAGCCACAATGAACTATGCTTTGTTAGCTAAGAAGGGCAGGCGGTCACAAATCAGCTAAAGCTAAGATTGTAGATCTTCTCATGCAGGAGATGTGGGAGCCTATGGGCGCTGCAGATGAATGTGAACATGTCAAAGTCTTGATAGAACGAATAGATGCCGAAGACCATAACTATAAGGCATTGTCTAATGATGACCAAGGTGAGTATTTATTAAAAAACTGTGCCATAAGAAAAAATTGAGTGTGCCCAAATGCCTAATCCTCCTTCCAATCATAAATAGTTATCGTTTTGGATATAGATGCACTCAAATTTTTGAAACTTTGACTGTCAATATCTTTTTAAATGTTTAAATTGGGCACATAAAAATCATTTGTGTAGATTTGTTTCAAAAAGCACTTTCATAACATTATAATTTGATTTGATTCTCTAAATATATGATAATAGAATTAGTGTTTAAAGATATATTTTGAAGATCGTGTTAATGTCCAAAAACGATAACTATTTATGACCGGAAGGAATAGAACTCCTAGTAAGCAGAGCACTATAGTCAAACTAAGACCTAGAAGAAGAACATCCCAATAACCGTCTAACGGGCCAACCTACATCGGGTAGAAAACATAGGCTCTTCCTGCTTTTCTCAACGGCAACAAACAGGCCTGAAGCTATGCAAGATTGAATGCAAACCCTAAAATGTTGGGTACAAAGTGCAAAATCGCACAACTGTCGATGGTTGAGGTGACTTCCCATACATTATTGGCCTTTACGCGTTCTGTGCTTTCCTCTCTCTCCCCCTAGCGCGCAGGCACAGCTTGCCTGCCACTTCATGTAAATTCCCCAGAGAATATATATATGGCACCCCGTTCTTTGTAGTTTCCACTCATCTGCCACCCCTCCTGAATCCTCGATGGCAAGAACCATACTTGTGCCAGGTACGTATATTCTCCTCTCGCTTCGTCCAATCCATGCGAATATCCACAGAAATTTCACATCATCCCCAACAAGAATTCGTTTTCTTGATGATGATGATGACAGCCTCTAGGGGTAGTTTCTTGGATTTGGTGGGGCCGCCTGCTTGGAAATGTTCTTATGGGTTGAATTAGTTGCAACTGGTGTCGGGGGTATAAATCTGGGGTGTTTGTGTGTTAGGAGAATCATAGCCAAACCCTAGAAATCTTATTGCCTATGACTGAAGGGCTATTTGGGACAAAAGAGAGGCTTCTACTCATATAGTTACTAGAAACACAGCTCGTTCGAGTTACGATACAGGATTTGAGTTTGTAGTTTGCCACTTTTCTTCAAATTTTTACTGCGAACATGAACATGTACCCTAAAAAAAGTTTAGGTTCGATGAATTCGGTTTGTGATTCACAGAATGAATCCGGTAACTATGCTTCTACTAATGAATATTATTTGATAGCATCTTATTCAGGTGATGCTTTTGGCAAAACACAAGCATCAAATAATGTCGATGAGCCACGATGGGGATCATAGTGAGGATCGACAAAGTGATGTTCAGTCAGCATATAAAAAAGGATAGTGGAGGTGATGAGATGGTAAGGGGTATTTTAATTTTTGGATATTTGATGATTTATCTCGTTTTAGTTGGTGCAATTGATTATTTGCCCTATATGTCTAACTTACATGTAGTCACAAGACCCGCATGTTAGTGAGACATCACGGGGCAAATTGTCAATGGTATAAGTAAATAAGGGCAAATCATCAATTTTTCCTTTTAATTTGGATTAGATCGAAGAGCAAAATGAAGAAAATGATTGGAGTTGGGTGCCCCAAGATGGTGATTCTCTTGCTGAATCAATTTCTTCACTTCAGACTATAAGTTCAAGCTCCATTAGTTTTGGTGATTAGTTTAATATTAATGTTTAATCATTGTTTAATGATAAATCTAATCATTATAAGACTAACATGTTTAATTGAGCTTAATTTTAGTAGTCTCATATTTGGATGGAAAATAGAAAACCTGTAAGATCGAGGATGCCGATTAGAGGAGGGTGAATAGGCAGCTTTAAAATTTTCTTCTATGATTAGTTAAGGGAACATATCCAGTGCTAATGGGCTACTCGGTGTTAAAATGCTAACTCCTGTCATTAGCCATCGGATGGAGAATCAGCGGATCTAATTGAGCAAGGTAGGAATCCCCTTTACCACTTAATGCATTTTACACAAAACCCCCTAAAACTATTCGAATCTCGCGTCCTGCCTGTTCGTCAACCGATCGCATGCTCCTGCTCCCCAACCGATCGCACGACGCGGCGGCTCCTCCGGTCTTCCTCCCCACGCCCGCCTCCTCCGGTCCTCCTCCCCACGCGCCGGCTCCTCCGGTCCTCCTCCCCACGCCCGGCTAATGACCCAACCGATCGCCCAGGCCTGGCTCTTCGGCTCCTCCCCAACCGATCGCGCGCGCCCGCCTCCTCCCCACGCCCGGCGACTCCCCACCGCCACCATGGCGCCCACGTCGTCCCCACAGCCGGCGCGACGCCCGCCTCCTCCCCACGTCCAGCTCCTCTCCACCGCCGGCGCTGCGCCCCGCCTCCTCCCCACTGCCGCCGCGCCGACTGCTTGTATCGTCTTTTGCCCACATGGCGCCGCCGCCTGCTTGTGATGGTTCAAGTCTGCGACCTGTATGCGCAATACATTCTCCTGTATACGCCTGGTAGATTCGTATTGACATAAATTGCTTTATCTCTTTGCAGGGACCTGTATGAACATTCAAGATATGATGAACAGGCAAGTTACATGAGTCTGTATTTATGCTTTCTTTTTTGCATTAGCCTATATTAGGCATCTTTTCCGACCGATGTATTAATCCGAAATTCTATGTGGAAATTTGTCTCCAAGACGTTGTGGTTTGGTTCATGTACTCCTCTTTACAGTTCTTACTGGAACAAACAAATAATATGGTAATCTGTGTTTTTGGTATTTGGTTGTTCTTGCCTGATGTCTACACAATAGCTGATTGAAAATCTTCTATCTGTTGAGCAACAATGTAATCATGTACTAACTGCGAGGATCACCTTGATGTACAATAAGCCAAAGAATTGGTTGCGGACTTGCGTTGACATCTCCACTCTGATGCCGGTCTGAGGACCATCTGATGACTGCCATTAATTTTTTTGAAAAATAGTGGACTGCCGTTCATATGTGAGAGTGGAATTGAGCAATCCACAAAACGCCTGCAGTCTATTTAGCAGGTTGGGTTCTCTCCAGGTTGTGTGCATTTTTGAAGTTGTTATTTGATTATTGCTTCTCAGGTTGTGTGCAGGTTGGGTTCTCTCCAGGCGTTTGGGTAGAAGTTTTGATGGACTTATGTATGTTCCAGCGTTTGTTGCTAAAAGCAATGGTGTGGTGGGCAAACCTTCCGATGTAGGTAAAGGCCAATTTAGCATCAAAGATCCACATTCAGGGAAAACTGGAGCAACCTGACAAGGTGAACCAAATGAAAGGAGTGGCCACTCAAGTACCCAAAAGGGATGGAGCAACCTGACAAGGTGAAAGCAGATTGAAAACTGTTCTGGTTCTGAGCCACCAGAAAATGGAGGAAGGAAACCTGCTGGCTTGAGCGGACTAGTTTATTTTTATTTCTGGGTTTTGTGAGTTTTTAGTTTAACATCTCTGTGTTCTGTTCAATGTAATAGTGACAATCAGTGTGTATCATCCAGACTTTTGCAACATCTATGTAAGGTTCCTGTGTACATATCAAGAGCAGAATAGCAAATGAGAATCAATTCATATCAAAAGCACCTTCCATACATTCAAATTTTTATCAAAAGCAGATGAGAATCAATTCATATCAACATCTATGTAAGGTTCCTGTGTACATATCAAGAGCAGAATAAATTATAAAACTACAAAATTGCCATGTCATGGTCTGGAGTACTGTTGACATGTCATGGTCTGGACTACAAAATTGCCATGCCATGGTCTGGACTACAAAATTGCCATGCCACATAGACACCTTATACGCATTGGTTTTGTGGAGAGTTGAACCTGCGGGGGACAAGCAATCAGAGGATTGAATTACTGAAGACAAAGATGCACAAGATTGGAGCTCAGGATTGAATTACTGAAGACAAACCTGCAGTAAAGCTCACGAATGAAGTACTCCAACAGTCAACAACAGAACATCTCTCTGCCATTAAAAAACAGTGTTATTGTCTAAACAAAGCTAGTATACAAATTAAAATAGAAAATTAAGATTTTTATTAACCTTAATCATTTTGTTATATTCACTCTCAAAGGGCAATTGCGGCTATCATGGTAGGTGATCTCTTTGCATGACCTGCACATACGCGCTCCTCTTTTTTTATTATCCATGTTATCATCTTTCTTCCCATCCTTCTTTACCTTCTGTCCTGGCCTTATTCTCTTGCACCTTCCCACAGATTTTACCTCATTAGGTGGTTGAATGTTCACTTCATTTGGGATGGAACAACCTACAAACGCTTCAATCTCTTCGGTTCGACTTAGCACATTCTTACAAAGTAATGGAGTTATCTCATCCCCAAATGCTTCTCATTATGATAGTTTTACAACTCTTTATGATAGTTTTGCAAATCCCTTCGTGTGCATCCTACATTCTCAAATCCTCCCTCACTGATACGAAGATATCTATATGCCCCACTTGTGCCTATGCCTCCCTTGTGACATGTCATTAATGCACGCTTGGCCTTCTCATTAAATTTTCTATTGGACCTTATGAGGTGTTGTTTGCAAGGTGACACAAATTCATGTGTATGGGATTCCACAAATGTCTCTACCCTAAACTTATTATCTTCATTGCGTTTCACAATGAGAATTGCCTCGCAACCACATCTAGTCAACTTTCTAATACATTTCCTTTTCTTAGAATCCACCTTGTCATTACCTTTTTCCGACCGAAAGCCTTGTTTTGAACACATCCATCGCTTCCATCGCGTGACACCATTGACGTCCGTATGTGGACCAACACAAACTCCAAACCCGGCTAAATGCGCATATGCCTTATAGAATTCCTCTGCTTCCTCCAAGTCATCAAAAATTTTTCCTACAAATGGCTTTATAGATTCGTCAACATTAGGTGTATAAGAAGCACCCTGCAATACAAAATAAAAATTTGTCAATGACATGTTCGAAGATTAAATGAAACAATTCTATGCAACAATGATACTTACTATAAACGGTAGTCCCGGATTACTAGTTTGAGTAGTAGTGCCGGTGGAAGGGCAGGGCGGCTCCATGGCAATGGACGGGACAACATCATCCATCCTATTCAGAGTCAGACTAGCAACAAATGATTACATAAGCTCTTTGGACAAATGATAATGAACAACATAAAATTAATAGCTGAAGAACAAAATTGTAATGTTTGCCATGGAGGGTGAAGGCAAAAACAAAATCCTCAAGTTTGCAGATGGCGCACCTAAGCACTAGAAGCATTATCACAAAGTCAAGGCGAATTTAATTATGTCCGAACGTCCTGTGATATAGTGATAAAGACACACAAAGTAGACAATAATAGGAGAACCTACTAGGCAAGCAACCGAGGCTGCTATTCACTAGCTCAGAATCTTCAGATACGATGAACTAGATAATGAGAGAACTGCCCCATGCAGACACTAACCTGAGTAATGAGCACTACAAACTAGTAAAGGGCCTACCTTGATAACGCACAATTAGGAGTACGATGTCCTGTAGCAACAACCAAACAGAATGGATTTCCTACTGCCCGCAGACGAACATGATACATTGATACCCAATCTAGCACAATTGAATGGGCAGTACGAGCTCACCTGGACCTCGGCGAGGCCTGTGCTCTGTGCGATGACAACCTCGAGGGAGCCGTCGGGGCGGGGCCGCCAGTACCCACTCTCGGCGGTGGGGAGGAGGCGGCACGTCGCGGCGGGCTTGGGGAGAAGCCGGGCGTGGGGAGGACGACCGGAGGAGCCGGGTGCGCCGCCGCGATCGGTTGGGGACGCTGCACGCGATCGGTTGGGGACGAAGACGTTGGGGAGGCAAGGTGCGATCGGTTAACAGACAAGATCGGGGAGGATCCTCGCGAGAGAAGGAAAGGATTTTAGGGGGTTTTGTGTAAAATGCATTAAGTGGTAAAGGGGATTCCCACCTTGCTTAATTAGATCCGCTGATTCTCCATCCGATAACTAATGACAGGAGTTAGCATTTTAACACCGAGTAGCCCATTAGCACTGGATATGTTCCCATTAGTTAAAATCTCATCTATTTATCCCTATGTCAAAACCTAAACAAAAATCAATGCGGAAGTGATAAACTAAGGTTTTCATTATTAAGCCTAAGTCAACTAGACTCACTAAGTGCAATAACTATTTATGTCTCTAACAATAATTTGCTATCCTAAATACAAACAATTAAACCATCAATTCTATGAATATAAATTGGTTGAGAATAAATAAAGAATAAAATGCAAATCACAAGAAACACACCGATATTTTACTGTGGTGTTCGGAGACTTGCCGGTCTCCTCTAATCCACATTGAGGCTAGCCCAAATAACTTTGGACCGGCTTCACGAATTGAGCACCCGCCTCGATTCTACTAGTGGTTGCTCTTTCCCATTCGGGGTAGGTGAGCACTAACCTTCACAACTTTCCAGGGCTTCTCACAATCTTCGTCGAGAAGCTCACCGCGCACGACGCCTCTATGCCGTCTAGGTGTCGGCAAATACTAAGAGTAACAAGTCAAACCTTCCCCATTTGAACTTCACCTAGTGCAACACATGCACTCCGATGATCACCAAGTGCAACACATGCACAAGAGGCTCTCAATCCACTCCTGATTCTCAACACATACAATTAGGGCTCACTCTTAGCTCAAGAATCAAATGCGAGTATGCAACACATGTAACACCTCACCCAAAAACTCAACAAAGCCAACAATAACTAAATGCCAGCCCTCAAGACTCCTTTTATAGCCTCCATAAGAAAAACTAGCCGTTGGGGGCAAAATGGGCAACGATGCCTAGGAGACTCGATCATACCGCCCTAGGGCCGGTATGACCGCTCCTCAGAGGCCAACGGCTAAAAAACTAGCCGTTACTCAGAAAATCCGGTCATACCAGACCATTTTTTAATTTTTTAGACTCTCTGAAAAAAACACACCGGAAGAGCTCCGGTCATACGGTCATATCGGAATCTGGTATGACTACAGGTGGTCCAGTCATACCACTGGATCAGCCACTAAAATGCTCATAACATTTTACTCCAAACTCCGATTTGGGTGATCTTGAACTCTATGCGAAGCTTATCAAGAGGGCTACAATCTTCATATATTTTTAAGATTTAAGCAACCATAGATATTTTTAAATATCATCAAAACAAAAAACTCTAATGTAACCATTCAAGTCTAAAATATGATTTTTCGAAATCTCTCACATAGACTTTGATGAAGGGCATGAGTACAAGCTAGAAAGAGTCAATAAGATCAAATATTGAGCCATGTGATAATCAACTCATGAGCAAAATAATTTTGTAAAATACATTTGCAAATTCTAATCACATGCTCCAATATCAAATGCAAGAACACTAATATTTTGCAAAACACATTTGTAAATATAAATCTTGCAAACATGAGCAATCAAGATCATATCTTTGAGACATGTAATGATCAACACATGATCAACCAATTTGCCTGCGACAATGTCGGGTGTCGGCGTACTTCGCGCTGGGGTACCCTCTCCGACGCACAAAGCCCTTCCACGTGGCGGCCTGGTGGACGGGCGGGCGAAAGCACGCCCGCGGCCAGTGCCGATCCACGTGGCGGTCGGCGAGTAGGTGGGCGAGCACGCCGCTCGTCGGCGCCGACCACGTGGCGGCTTTGGCGGACGGGCGGCGAAAGCACGCCGCCGCCAGTGCCGGCCCACGTGGCGCCCGGCGAGCAGTGGCGAAGCACGCCGCCACCCGGCGCCCGATCCACGTGGCGCCGGCGAGTGGCGGCGACGCGCCGCCGCCCGGCGCGCCGTCCACGTGGCGGCTTTGGCGGACGTGGCGGCGAACACGCCCGCCGCCAAATCTTCGCCCACGTGGCACCGGCGAAAGGTGGGCGAAGCATGCCTGCCGCCCGGCGCCCCATCCACGTGGCGGCCGGGCGGGCGGGTGGCGAGCACGCCTCGCCCGGCAAATCTTACCACGTGGTGCTTTCGGCAGCAGTGGGCTAGCATGCCTGTTCGCCGGTGCCCGCCCACGTGGCACGCTGGCGGACGGGCGGAGAGCACGCCACGGCAAAGTGCCGGCCCACGTGGTGCTGGCGGCGGTGGGCGAGCATGCCTGCCGCCGCCAGCGCCCACGCCTTGGCGTTTGGTGGCGGTGGCGAGGACGCCTGCCGCCCCGCCGCAAGGCAAAAGGTGGTGCAGGTAGCTTCACCTCAAGTCTCCTTCCCTATCGCATTGCGTTCAGCGGCAGTCTGCATGTGTCGACACATCAAGCTGCGAGATTTGCTCTGAGTCATTCCTCTGACGCCTCTCACCTACCTGTCAAAAAGGGGTCACTTATCGGGCGGACCGGGCGAAGCCATGCATCGGCATTTAATGAGGCTGGATGAACGGGACAGCACAGGAAGAGGTAATAAATGTATGAAGATCAGCATGATGACCCCCCTTGTACCTACTCCCGCTAGCCTGGCCTATATAAGGGCCTTCTAGTGCATGTGAAAGGGGGAGAGGAGTCAAACAAGCAAAAGTTCTGCAGTAGAGCCTAAGAAAGAACTTGTAACTCCCAAGCTCTGTACTTGCTTTGAACACTCTTAAAACAATCTAGCAGGAAGTAAGGCTATTACCCAAGGCGAAGGGGGCCTGAACCTGGGTAAAATCACCGTGTCATCCCTAGTTCATAGATGCCGAAATTCGCCGTGCGGGAGTCTCTAGGGTTTCCACCCTCTAGGGTTAGCCAGCCACGAAGACGCCCTCCTACCGAACCAAACCCGGTCTCAGAGACTCCGGACTGTCTGTGGAATCGCCGACAAGGCGCCCTGTGGGGACTAGTGGTTGGTTTTTCTGGCTAACTCCCCAGCGGACTTCGGGGTCCGTGATTTGGAAGTAGGCCCGTGCATCTGGAGATGGCGGGTTCTCGGCATCAAGGAGTGGCGGGGGTGAGCGGCGCTCAGGTCGTGTCCCGGCAGTCTCGTCGGTCGAAGGACCGTCTCACCCCGCCCCCGCAGGGTGGCAGCGTGACTCCGTTGGAAGCGGCGGAGCACCCTGTGCGACGTCGGCTGGCCATGGAGGCCACCACTCCTGCCCAGAATCTGCACGCGGTTCGTGCCCTTCTGGACCACCCTCCGGTGGAGTTCGCAGGGGATTCTCCGGCCACCCCGTGGCTGCGAGATATCACCGGTCTCGTGGATGCGCCCGGCCGGGTAGGGCTCCCGACCGCCGGAACAACGTCGGTGCCCGTTGCACGGGCGCGTCTTTGGACGCTCTCAGGCCTCTAGCCGCCCTAACGAGCGGCTCGGCCAGCGGGCCGAGCCGGCGAAAAATGTCTTGCGCGGTCCCGATTCCAAGACGGACCGTGGGGACTCGATGTCGCACTTGGATGAAAGCTGCCGCCGGCGCGACGATGATCTCCGTGGCCGTCTGCCGTGCTACTCGGTCCGGGAGCGCTGCCACGGGAAGCAGGTAGTCTCAGACGGTGGGAGCCCCTCCCGTGGCTCTCAGTCTCTGACTAAGGAGGAGGTTCACTCCTCCGACTCTCTAGGGAGCCAGGACCCGCACTCCCGGGAACAGTCTCCGGACCGGGCCCCCGATGAACGGCTAGGCTCCCTCTATGGCGTCGGGTGCCAAGCCTTCTCCCGGCGGCTACGCCGCGTGACGTGGCCGGACAGGTTTCGCCCGGCGTCCGTGGAAAAATATGACGGCACCACCAACCCGGAGGAGTTCCTCCAGATATATACCATGGTGGTGCGAGCGGCTGACGGGTCTGAAAAGATCATGGCCAACTATCTTACCACAGCCTTGACGGGTTCTGCCCGCTCGTGGCTGTTAAATCTTCCGCGAGGATCGGTGCACTCGTGGGGGAGTTGTGCGACCTCTTTGTCGCCAACTTTCAGGGCTCCTTTGCGCAGCCGGGCGTGAAGGACGACTTCCACGCTCTGGAGCAGGAAAAGGGGGAGTCGCTCCGCGACTTCATTCGGCGGTTTTGTCACTGTCGCAACACGATCCCCCACATCTCGGAGCAATCGGTCGTCATCGCCTTCCGAAGAGGCGTACGCGACCGCAAGATGAAGGAGAAGATGGCCACCCATACCATCAGCACCACCTCCGAGCTCTTCTCCCTCGCACATAAGTGTGCGCGGCCCAGAGTGAGGGGGCAAAGACCGCCCCAAGGGTGGCTAAGGCAAAGACGGCCAGACCTCGAAGGGTTCCGGCCATGCAAGCAAGAAGGCGCGGAAGCGCGAGGCAGGAGAGACCAGGCGGGTCTTGGCCGCCGAGCGCGACGACGAGGACCCCGCGCCACGGAAGCGCAACCGCCGCGACCGGCGCGACGACCGCCGTGAGCGGCATGATGACCGTCGTGACCGGCGTAATGATCGTCGTGATCGGCGCGATGACCGCCGCGGTCGTGGGAACGACCGCCGCGAGCAGAAAGAGGGCGAGCTCTATTGCCCGATCCATCGGACCAACACCCATAACCTGGACAGCTGTCGGGTCGTGGGCAAAATGGTGGAGAAGCGGCTCAAGGAACGCCGCCCCGACAATGATCAAGATGAAGATCCTGCCCCGCTGGCTTTCCAGCAGGCGGATCACGCTGTGGCCTACATCCATGGTGGTTCGTCCACCTTCTCCTCCAACGCCGCCTATAAGCGGCTGAAGAGGGAAGTGTGCGCCACAGCGTCGAGCTTAGGGACGGGTCGGATGCTGAAATGGTCGGAGCAGACCCTCACTTTTAGTCAGGCCGACCACCCTGAGGGCGCCACCGGCCTGGGGCATCTCCCGATCGTGGTGTCGCCCACCATTTGGAACGTGCGGCTAGGGCGCGTGCTCGTGGACGGAGGGAGTTCCATCAACCTCCTGTCCTCTTCGGCTTTCCTGGCGCTCCAGATCCCACGGCAGGATCTGCGCCCGGCTCTGCCCTTCTTCGGGGTAGCCCCAGAGGCTGGCTTGATGCCCCTGGGTCAGGTGTGCCTCCCCGTCACCTTCAGGGAGGAAGACAATTACCGCACCGAGATGGTGGACTTTGAGGTCGCCGACTTCGACCTCCCCTACAATGCCTTACTCGGCCGACCGGCGTTGGCCAAGTTCATGGCGGCGACCCACTATGCTTACATGGTGGTGAAGATGCTGGGGCCCGGCGGCCCCATTGCGATCCGGGTGGATAAATCCGAGGCCTTTGCGCCACAAGTATCTGTTGGACTGACCGGTGCCACTGCGTCGGGCGTGCAGACGCCACTTCCTCGGGAGCCCCTCAGGCCCGGACCCGCGCCTCACCTGGCTCTGCCGGTGAGGTCAAGGTGGTCGCCCTGAGTGGGGGCGAACCCCGAAAGACCGTCAACATTGGCGTCAACCTCAGCGCCAAATAGGAAGACGCGCTCGTCACCTTCCTCCAGTCTAACTCCGACGTGTTTGCCTGGTAACGGTCCGACATGACTGGGGTCCCCAAGGAGGTGATCGAGCACCGATTGGCAACGCTCCCCGAGGCGCGTCCGGTCCGGCAGAAGGTCCGGAGGCAGGCGCCTGAGCGCTAAGATGCCATTCGAGAGGAGGTTGAGAAGCTGACCCTGTGCTTGTCAAGAAGTCCAACGGGAGATGGCGCATGTGTATCGACTTCGCCGACCTCAACAAGGCCTGCCCGAAGGATCCTTACCCCCTGCCGCGAGTCGATCTCATTGTTGACTCCACGGCCAGGTGTGAGATGCTATGCTTTCTGGATGCGTACTCCGGATACCACCAGATTAGCATGGCGCTGGAAGATGAAGAGAAGACCACTTTTGTAACCCCTACGGGTGTTTACTGTTATGTAAGAATGGCTTTTGGTTTAAAGAATGCTGGTTCTACTTACCAACGTGCCATGCATATTACTTTCCGCCCCCAGATAGGGCGAAATCTTGAGGTCTATGTTGATGACTTAGTTGTAAAGATCAAGAAAAGCGAAGAGCTGATCCAAGACCTGGAGGAAACCTTTGCTAACCTCCGGAGAAATTGCTTGAAGCTCAACCCTGAAAAATGCGTGTTCGGTGTGCCCTCCGGCAAGCTGCTGGGTTTCCTGGTGTCTAGCCGAGGTATTGAAGCCAATCCTGACAAGATAGTGGCCATCGAACACATGAAGCCGCCAGTGCGACTCAAGCAAGTCCAGTGCCTGGCCGGTCGCCTGGCCTCCCTGGGGCGGTTCATTACCCGGTTGGAAGAAAGAAGCTTGCCTCTGTTCAAGCTACTGAAGAAGACTAACCACTTCGAGTGGAATGAAGAAGCCCAGAAGGCGTTCGAAGAATTGAAGCAGTACCTCACCTCTCCCCCGGTGCTGGTCTCTCCCGTGCCGAGTGAGCCGTTGCTCCTGTACATAGCTGCCACCCCTGAGGTGGTGAGCGCCGTGCTGGTTGCGGAGAGGGAAGGTGTCCAGAAGCCAGTCTACTACATCAACAAGGTGTTGCACGAAGCAGAAACCCGATACCTGCAAGCTCAGAAGATGTTGTATGCAGTCCTGGTGGCGTCCAGGAAGCTGCGGCATTATTTCCAAGGGCGGGAAATTACCGTGGTCACGGCCTACCCTCTGCGAGAGATCCTCCACAACCGTGAAGCAGAAGGCCGTATCGCTAAATGGTCGGTGAAGCTGGGGGAATTCAACCTCAAATTTGTACTCTGCACCGCCATCAAGAGTCAGAAGCTGGCGGAGTTCGTCGCTGAGTGGACTCCCGCCGCTCCTGAAGCCGAAGAAGTACCCGCGCCTTCTCCCTGGACCTTATTCTTTGATGGCTCGTTCAGGCTGGAAGACGCGGGGGCTGGGGTTGTCCTGGTCTCCCCGACCGGTGACATCCTCCAGTATGTGGTCGCCCTCGACTTCAAGGCCACGAACAACATAGTTGAGTACGAAGGCCTGCTGGCAGGGCTGCGCATCGCTTCGGCGTTGGGCATTCGACATCTCCAAGTCAAGGGTGACTCCCTGGTAGTCATCAATCAAGCGCGGAAGGAGTTTCAGTGCTCCGACCCCACCATGGCGGCGTACTTGGTGGAGGTCCGAAGAATGGAGAGTCGCTTCGAAGGGTTGGGGTATATTCATATCCCCCGGCGCGACAACCACCTTGCAGACGGGCTTTCACAGCTCGCATCCTCAAGGGCTTCTGTTCCGGTCGGGGTCTTCGAAGAAAGGCTATCGCAACCGTCCATCCTGACCCACAGTCCGGTGGGGATGATGGTGTCATTGTCGCGACCCCGTTCGGCGGGGACGACGGCAAAGGCTATTCTTGACCTCCGGCTCAAAGTGGGAAAGCGGTGCCTTTGCCGCGGCCTCGATTCGAGGAGGAAGGTAGCGTGCCGCTTCACCCCTGTGTCCGGGAGGAAGGCGGCGGTCTTGCCGATCAAAGACCGGGGAAAAGCTTGGTCGGTGAGTGCCGGCGAGCACCGAGTGGTCGCCACACTTGGCCAGGAAGATCGGTGGATAGATCATATCCTAGCCTTCCTGCGCGACCAAGTGATCCCCGACGATGATGCCTCAGCTGAGAAGATTGCACGTAAGGCCAAGTGCTATACTCTGGTAGGTGGGGACTGTATCGCGAGCGTAAAGCGGAGTTCTATGAAGGAATCACTCGGGAAGAGGGGAGCAGCTTGCTCTCTGATATCCATGAAGGCGTATGCGGGAGCCATATGTCCGGCCGAACGCTGGTTGGCAAAGCGTTTTACCAAGGATTTTCTTGCCCATCGCCTCCGGGATGCTTACGGTGGTGAGGACATGCGAAGCTTGTCAGTTCTTCGCCAGGCAAATCCACCGACCGGCCCAAGCTCGCAAATAATCCCGCTCTCTGGCGTTTGCGATGCAGAAATTTGATATCTGGTCCGTTCGCTGGTTACGCGGGGCTTCACCCACCTCTTTGTCGCCGTTGACAAGTTCACAAAGTGGGTTGAAGCCGAGGCGGTGCGCGCCATCACGGCTGCTGCCGCCGTCAAGTTTATGCGCGGGATCTTTATCCGTTTTGGAGTCGCCGACCGCATCATCACCGACAACGGGACTCAGTTCACCAGCGCGGCTTTCCTGGAATTCTGCGACGAGATGGGCACCAAAGTATGTTTTGCTTCGGTGGCCCATCCCATGAGTAATGGGCAGGCAGAACGTGCCAACGCGCTGGTGCTGAAAGGCCTCAAGACAAGGGCGTTTGATCGGCTCCACAAGCGGGGCCCGCGATGGACGGAGGAGCTCCGGTGTGCTCTGGTAACCGCACCACACTCGGTAAGACCATTGGTGAGACGCCTTTCTTCACGGTATCTGGCGGAGGTCGTTCTCCCCTCCATTGTCCTCGGATCTCCGCGCGTCTCGGCGTTCAACGAAGAAGGCCAAGAAGACCTCCGGTGGGAAGAGGTCAACCTCCTGGAGGAAGTGCGTGATCGGGCCGCCCTTCGCGCTGCCTGATATCAGCAAAGCCTCAGGCGGTACCACGCCACCCGGGTCTCCGAGCGAACACTGGCGGTGGGCGACCTGGTCTTGCGCAGGATTCAGACGCATGCCGAGTTGCATAAGCTGTCTCCCCGGTGGGAGGGCCCCTTCAAGGTGGTCTCAGTATCTCGACCCAGGGCGGTCCGGTTGGCCACTGAGGACGGTGAAGAACTGGCGAATTCCTACAACATAGAGTTGTTGCGGAAATTCTATCCTTGAAAGAATTGTAAGTACCAATGACTCGCCCGGTCGACCATGAGGTAAGTCTCTCCCTGGTGGTCGGTAATTGGCCGGCGATCGATAAAGTTGTTGCCTAGGAGGCTTTTGCTTTACCATGATTGTCCCTTTTTTATGCCCTGAGTGGCGAGTTTTTGCGTGAATGTCACTGGCCCCATACGTTTGCTAATTCCTTGGTGATCCATGATGGCACTCGGCGTCTGTGTCTAGCAAGCACGGGCAACTGGGTGGCGAGTTGGGCGCGGTGCTCAAACGCGGCTCGCACGCTCTCGGTTGGCTCCCTAAAACACCGCTGGTCGTCACCGCGAGCACCGTCGGTCTAACACCACTCCTGGAAGCCCGCTGCTTTGACGCACAGCACCGTAAAAACCTGATGCTAGGACCAAGCTGCGTCTTGCATCTCTTGTTAGACTCAATGTCATTTCTGCCTAAGTCCTGTATGACTTGCATGATCTATACTTGTGTTCGCGAAGAACGCGTATGATGATTGGCGGGACCGGAACACGCCCTACTCGGGCGTTTCTCGAGCATTCGGCTAAGTTGAAAGATTGGCCGCCTAACGATTTAATCCAGCAAATTTGATCATACAAAACAGACAAGCACACAGGTAATATTAACCAAGAAATGTCCATATTCACTTAAATCTGCCCAAGTGTTCGTGCACACAGAACAGGTCACCAAAAGGAAATAAGACAAAAAGAACAAAAAGGCTGCCCGGCCTTTCACTTGTCGTCGCCGAAGTCGAGGTCGCTGCCGTCGTCGCCTTCCAGGGCCAGCGGAGTGGAGACGTCCATGACCGGCTGCTCCACTTGCAGCAGCCCGGCCACATGTTCGGCGGCTGCGTGCACCCGCGCCTCCGCCTGCGCCGCGTCTCCCTCGATGCCGGTCGTCACCACCGCCATGGGATCGAAGGCGGCGTCGGTGGCGTATGAGCAGCGTGTAGGTCGCGGTCATGATCGGGACCTCCGCCCCTCTCTGGAGGAAGCGGCGGCGAAGCGCGGCGATCCGGAGTGCCTCCGTGCTGGTTGGTCGCGTGGCAAACCAAGGGCGGAGTCCTCGGGCTGCGTTCAGCGCCACCCCAAGGGCTCGAGCACCTCTTCGTGCGTTGAAGGCCTTCTTGAGCATGATGGCCAGATTGTGCCGCAGGCGGAAGGACTCGAGTTCCGAATTCTTCAGCGCCGCCTCGGTCCTCTCCGCCCGCTCTTCGGCCCTCTCCGCCCGCTGCTGCATGGCGGCCGTGTTGGCCCTCTCCTGCGCCAACTCTGCTGCCGCCCTCTCCCTTTCCCGCTCCAGCTCGCTGCTCACTGAGGCCAATTGTTGGGCCGTTTGAGCGCCATGCCTGGCGGTTGTCGCGAGGAAGGTGCCCAGCGAGGCGTGCATGTCGTCAAGCTCGGCAAGCGCTGCGGCGAAGCGATGGCGGCCTTGGGGAAGGCGTCCGAAGCTTGGTCGGTGGGGTCGCCCTCCTCGGTCCTCTCTGCGGCAGCGGCCAGAGGCACTTGGGCAGCAGCATCCGCTGCCTCGGCGGGCGCTGGGGGCGTCTTGAGGGCCCACCCTTGGCGGCACCTCAAGCTAAGGGCGGCCATCGGGAGCGTGAGGCCACCCTGGTGGGCGGTGGCCTGGGCTCCCGTGGCCGACGATGTTGGCGCCGCGGTCGTTGGGGCTGGCGCCGGAGGAGGAAGCGTTGGTGAAGGCATCGGAGCTGGCGCCGTGGGAGGCGGCGGCGCCGGAGGTGAAGTCATGGCTGGGGCGGTCTACGTCGCCGCCTTTGCGAGATGCCGCCAGTCGGGCGGCGGCAGAGTTCGTCCGTGGCCCGGGCCCTCTTGGGGTCTGAGCCCGTGGCGTCTGGGGCAATTGGTCGTTTGCCCGTGGCCCGATCGCTGGCGGTGGTCGTATCCCTGATCACCAGTGGGCCGTGGGCTGGCACCACGGCAAGCCCTGTGGAGTCCATCGGCGGGAGCAGCCTGACGACCCGCAGGCGCTCCGCGTGCTCCAAATCGGCGAGCGGCCGAGCCGCCACCGGAAAAACTGAGCCACTTGGAATCGCCTGCAATAGCGCGGCGAGCCACCTGCTAAGCACTGGCTCCTCCAAATTTCCCGCGCCTGGCAGAAGACAAAGAAAGGCTGCCGGTTGGTAGGGAGCCGCAGAAAGAAGCATGTGCATGAGAAAAAGCTAAAGGAAAACAAAGACTTACGTCCTGGCCACGTGCGCGTCATGTTGTCGTCGCCTGTATATTGCCATGCAGGGCGGACGCGTCGACGAAGAGATGATCCTCCGGGACATGAAGTCCCGGGCCACCAGCCCCCCAGTTAATCCAGCGTCTCGCAGTCTGTTGACGCGGGCCGCCATCGCGAGGAGCTCCGCCGTCTCCTCGACCGGCGAGTTCCAGTTCCCGGAGGCCTCTGCTGCTCCGGTGGGCACCTCCAAGGCGTCGACTCATTGCTATCGTTGATGTCTGACCGATCGCCGCGCCATGCCTTCCGATTGGATCTGGGCTGGAAGGCGATGTAGCGGGAGGCCATCCCGTCCCGAAGGCGGAAATAGCAGCTCCCCAATACTTCGTTGTCGTGGGAGGGGCGGCAGATGAAGAAATGGCGAAAGAGAGGGAGATTCGGCTTCACCCCCATGAACATTTCACATAGGTGTGCAAAAATGGAAAGGAAGACAATGGAGTTGGGGGTGAGGTGAAGATGGTGGATCCCATAGAAATGGAGGACGGTAAGAAAGAAGTCCGAGAATGGCGGGAGCAGGCCCGCCATCATCGCCCAAGTGTGGAGGAGGATCTCGTCAGAAAGGCACCGTGGCGTGGAGGTCCCCGCTCGAAAGCGAAAGGTGCCCTCCGGCGCAATGATGGCCATCCTCTTTACCGTGGCGGCGTCCGCGGTGGAAGCAGGGATGGAAGGTGCCATGGAGGCGAAGAAGGCAAAAAGCTTTGAGCAAAAAAGATGAAGAAGTGAAAGTTGAAGTGCGCAGGAAAGCAGAAGGCGTAAACCACTTGATACAGATGTATCTATATAAGCATCACCCGCACCGACGGTTCGCGAAGGGACAAGATCGTGCGCCATTTCGGGTCCCAAGAAAAATCTGCGGATACGGGATAGAACCGAGGCGGTCGTATCCTCATGAGTGGTGGCCCCGCCCAAGAGCGCACCAAGCATTCAATGAAGGTTCCAAAAGGCTTTAACACGCGCTCCAGGGCGGGCCCGGGGGCTACTGTCGGCGTACTTCGCGCTGGGGTACCCTCTCCGATGCACAAAGCCCCTCCACGTGGCGGCCTGGTGGACGGGCGGGCAAGCACGCCCCGCCGGCCAAGTGCCGGTCCACGTGGCGGCCGGCGAGCGGTGGCGAAGCACGCCCGCCGCCGGCGCCCGATCCGTGGCGGCTTTGGCGACGGGCGGCGAAGCACGCCCGCCGGCCAAAGCCGGTCCACGTGGCGCCCGGCGAGCAGTGGGCAAGCACGCCGCTCGTCCGGCGCCCGACCCACGTGGCGCTGGTGGCGAGTGGCGAAGCACGCCGCCGCCGGCGCCCGCCCACGGACGGCTTTGGCGGACGGGTGGCGAAGCACGCCCGCCGGCAGTCTTGCCGCCACGTGGCGCCCGGCGGCGGTGGCGAAAGCACGCCTGCCGCCCGTGCCCGTCCACGTGGCGGCTTTGGCGAACGGGCGAAAGCACGCCCGCCGGCCAGTGCCGATCCACGTGGTGCGGCGAGCAGTGGCGAAACACGCACGCCGCCGGCGCCATCCACGTGGCGATGCAGCGAGCAGGCGAAAGCAAGCACGCCCGCCGCCGTGTCGGTCCACATGGTGCCCGGCGGCGGTGGCGAGCACGCCGCCGCCTAACGCCCAATCCACGCGGCGTTTGGTGGCGGTGGCGAGACGCCTGCCGCTCCGCCGCAAGGCAAAAGGTGGTGCAGGTAGCTTCACCTCAAGTCTCCTTCCCTATCGCATCGTTCGAGCGGCAGCTTGCGATGTCGACACATCAAGCTGCGAAATTTCTGCTACATAAGCCCATTCCTCCGACGCCTCACCTACCCGTCAAAAAGGGGTTACATATCGGGCGGACCGGGCGAAGCCATGCGTCGGCATTTAATGAGGCTGGAGGAACGGGACAGCACAGGAAGGGGTAATAAATGTATGAAGATCAGCATGATGACCCCCCTTGTACCTACTCCCGCTAGCCTGGCCTATATAAGGGCCTTCTAGTGCATGGGAAAGGGGGAGAGGAGTCAAACAAGCAAGAGTTCTACAGTAGAGCCTAAGAAAGAACTTGTAACTCCCAAGCTCTGTACTTGCTTTGAACACTCTTAAAACAATCTAGCAGGAAGTAAGGCTATTACCCAAGGCGAATGGGGCCTGAACCTGGGTAAAATCACCGTGTCATCCCTAGTTCATAGACGCCGGAATTCACCGTGCGGGAGTCTCTAGGGTTAGCCAGCCACGAAGACGCCCTCCTACCAAACCAAACCCGGTTTGTAGACTCCGGACCTGTCAGGTGGAATACGCCGACATCGGGAATATAGCCATTAGCCGACCGTTGAGATCAAGGCCGGCACTACCAGCCCTTAAAGGGCGGTAGCACCGGATTTGCTGAGTTTTTTAGAATTTTACCCCCAACTGCTAGTTTTCTTGTGTAGGATATATAAGGAGGCCTTGGGGGGCATTTTCTAGTGGTTGAAACTCTCATTTGTGTATTAGCTCTTGTGTGAGTATTTGGGAGGTGGTTTGCATGTGTTGCATTCCCTCAAATTGATTTTTGAGCTAAGAGTGAGACTAATGGCATGTGTTGCAATTAGGAATGGATTGAGAGTCTCTTGTGCATGTGTTGCACTTGAGGAGGACCCTAGGTGCATGTGTTGCACTAGGTGATCACCGGAAGCACATGTGTTGCGTTAGGTGATGCTCGAGTGGAGACTCGGCTTATTACTCTTAGAGGTTGCCGCCTCCTAGATAGCGTAGAGTGTCATGTGCGGGATCTCTTGAAGGAATTGTGAGAAGCCCTGGCGAGTTTGTGAAGGTTCGAGTTGAGTCTACCCAAAGGGGTGAAAAATTCCCACTAGTGGAATCGAGGCGGGTGCTCATTGCGGAGCCAGTCCAAGAGTTGGGCTTGCCTCAACGTGGACTAGGGGAGATCGACAAGTCTCTGAACACCACGGTAAAAAGTATTGTGTCTCCTTGTGTATGCTGGCAATTCTTTGTTTACTTGTTGCAATTTACATTCTTAGAATTAAATTGCTTACTTATCTTGAGGATTGCAAATTGTTGTAAGAGACACAATTAGTTAGTGCGCATAATGAGCCTAGTTTATTTAGACATTAATTGTCAAAACCTTAATTTATTGCTTCTGCATTGATTTTTATTTAGGTTTTGTCATAAGGGTACTAGAAAAGATTTTAATTAATCATAAAGAATTTTTTTAAAGCTGCCTATTCACCCCTCTTTAGTTAGCATCCTCGATCTTACTCAGACAACCCAACAAGTTCTTGAAAGTGGTAAATTCCTATATATCCTCATTGACGTTTCTTGCACTCACTGTTTTTAATTTGATTGTGTAGTAATCAGTGGGTACCTTTTGTCCCTTTGAACTTTTAAACCATCTTAGACAAACTATAATAGCTGTGGATAAGTGCCTGAAAGCTTGAATTCTATCGGAGCTCAAGCTTTTTTGACCGCTGTCAATTGCCCCCGGTGAAGGTTTCTGACCGTACAAAGTATCCTTGCACAGCAGTACAGCTCTGGTAGGGTTTTTTGAAGGATTCTTTTTACAGTAGAAACATCTCCCTTCTCCCATTTGTACTCCCATTTCTCTTGTTAATAACAGAAACTGTGCCATCACAATTTTTAGTGCATTATTCTATAGTATCCCATAATTGCAACCAATGTTTTAAATTTTGTTTTAGGTTATGGGCAAAATCTCAGAACTTTGGATGAAATCCAGTCAAAATTCAAAAAGGAAATTTGAAATTTTTTAACCGAAATTCGGCCAAGATTACAAAAATTTCACCAAGAAATACCGAAATCGCGGTGAAATTCAACCGAGCGAAAATGATCAAACCGATGATAAACATTTTTGAAATTTTTGTGAATGGTCCTGACAAATCACTTATGTTCTCATAAAAATTTTAGATGATGATTAAGCCTGAGGAATTTTTTTAAAATTCTAACAATGCTACTGTCCTGATAAAAGGCTAACTAACAAAATTTCAACCGAATGAAAAATTATGTAAAACATGTTATATCATTTAAAAAATTTCGGATGGTTTTGACGCAACAATAATGTTATCATAAAATTTTCATATGCTGATCAAACCTAAGGAATTTTAAAAAATTAGGATAGTGCTACTGAAAGCTGACTAGCAAATTTCAACCGAACGAAAAACGATTCAAACCACATTAGAATTTTTTTTAAAAAAATTTGCTGGTACTGACGAATCAGTTATATTTCCATAAAATTTTTATGTTATGATCAACCATGAGGAATTCTAAAAAATTGTAACAGTGCTACTGTCATGATAAGAGCCTGATAATCAATAAATAAATTTGATTGAGAAATAAAAAAGGTTAGAATTTTTTAAACTTTTAGAGAAGAGTAATGATGCAATTTTTAAGCTCTAATAAAAATTTTAGATCATGATCACGTTCTAGTGAATTTACAAAATTCTTACAATGGTATTGCACCATTTGTATTTCTTGTGTTTTTTATTTTTGAAAGATAACACATAAAGTTCAATGCATCCATAGATTTGATTGAGCAAACAAAAAATTTAAATTTTTGAAAATTTTAGAAAAGGGTTCTTATGTTATTATTAAGCTCATATAAAATTTTTTGGATCTTAATCATACTCGAACATATTTATAAAATTCTAACAGGGTTATTATCAAATTAAGTTCAATTCTTTTGAAAAATTTTCTGTATGATCCTACACTATTAAAGATAGTACTATAAATTGTTTAGAGTATAATCAAACTTATAAAATTTTACAAAAATCTGACGATATTTTTGCCAAAATTATAAAACATCTCAAAAATTCGGTTTTTCAATCAATTTTCATGGAAGATGACTTTCTTAAGGGTTATTGGGCCAAATCAGCTCAAAAAAAGTCAAAATCTGATAAAAAAAACCTTAGATTTCGACGAGATTTGGTGAAATCTTGCTAAAATTTTTTGAAATTACAATAGTAATTTTTATTTTTTTAATTTTTTATCTGATCGGAATTTTGTATCCCTCCCCAGTTGAAATCCGAGATCCCGCAAAATTTCATCGAGATTTCATTCTATGAATGCAATGAAGTTCTTATATTTTGTCGGGACTCGAATATGTAAATCGGGACGTTCTGTGTATACCGTATTAGTCCATGTTCACATAGTGCACATAGGTTCAACATAGATGAATATCACAATTATACACAGCGGAAACATATTAAAAGACTTCATTTATTAAATATAAACCTGTTGACTGATTTTATGGTGGACTTTATATGACTATGCTACGCATGGCTAAACTACAAATATTAAAAATACAGTGGAACATGAAACATAAATAAATCTCTCAGTATACCACTGGCATATATATAGACATACACAATTAACAGGAGTTGCTTTCCTACCGTGTATAGACGACGTGTAATTCCTAGCGTGTATAGAGCATGTGTATTAGTGTATACGTATAGTGTGAGACTACTTTGTACCCTAAAAAAACTTGTCAGAAAACAGATGCAAAAAATTAGTTGAGCCATTTTACCATCTAAGGGTCTATTTGAAGGAGCTGTGCTTCAGTTTTAGATCAAAAGCTCCTGCAAATAACATGGCTACAAAGCAGCTGGGAAGCTAAGTCACAGCAGAAGCACCCCCAAAAACTGCAGCTAATAGGGAGGAGCTTTTTAGCTGTGACTTCGCTTGACCACCTCGGTCGCTCTGCCTTCTCGACCTCCGCCACCCCGCCTCGCCGTCTCTATGTCATCTCCTTACTCAGACGCCATTGTACTTTACTATGTTGCTACTTTCCCGCTCGGTTGGCTCCTAAAAGCTACAAGTGTAACAGTCAGTTTGCCAAACAGCATAACAAGAAATGCCACAGCCACCAGCTACAGCTGCTTTACAGTCCTGTAAACCAAAAATAGCTTTTTATCTCAGTTGTAGCTCTCCAAACAGACCGGACAATATAGCAAGGTGGCTCTGCCGACCTTACCAGATTGTTGCCTCGCGTGTGGTGAACACCAGGCTCCTGAGTCCTGATCAGGGTTCACAAAACCGAGGAAAATCGCTCGAAAACCGCGGTTTTCGACCTTACAGCTCCAGTTCGAAACTCAAAACCGCTTGGTAAACCGTTCTAATTAAAAAAGAAAATTTAAAAATTTAAATTTTTTGGAAAAATTTATGTGAGCGGTTTTTCGTCAAAAACCGCTCAAAACCGTTTTCGAAGAACATTCAAATGGGCGGGTCGGTTTTCGTCAAAAACCGAGCGGTTTTTCGTGGAAAACCGCGGTTTTCGTTGAAAACCAAACGGTTTTCGATTTTTTCAAAAAAAAATTAATTTTTTTTATTTTTAAACCTTTCGGTTTGAGTGGTTTTTCATACGGTTTTTATGAAAATTGTACCGTAAATTTCGACGCAAATTTTTGAAAAACGGTTTTGTAATCCGTGATCCTGATGATGCGATGCAGCGGATGGTTGATGGCCCGATGATGAACGTCTTCTTGTCCGAGAAGAGGCCGGAGCATGGTTGGGTACTTGGGTTGGGCCGGCAAAGACTTCCTGCCCGTTAATGGCTTGGGTTGGGGCCTGACTAGCTCTCCGTTCGGGCGTAGGCCGCAGTGGCATTTTGGGCTGGATTCTCGAGTCATCGAAACTCAGAAGTTGGTCAGCTGTTTCTCTTGGACAAAAAAGGATCAAAAAGGTGCAGTCTCGACTGTCACGTGTACGGTGCAGCGGTACATGCACACGGCATCTGCATCTCGTCCCAACCTGATTGATTAGTCAAACCGAAGCAGGGCACATCTCGTGTGCTCCTCTGTCTGCTCCGGAAATTTTAAAAGAAAACGCATTTCTAAAATTATTTCAAAATTTATTTGTAGAGATATTTTTAAAAGTTTTTATTTAAAAAAAATCGCCTGCACCCTCGAAAACGGAGTTCTTGGTTGTCTTTCTCTATTAGACCGGTCACAGTAAGAGTTTCATTATCATTTGATGAGGTGACACATCAGCAACAAAACATCCGAGTGATGTTTATTAATTAAACCCAAAAAGAGTTTGAGCACAAATGAAATTCCTAGATCAAGCATAGATGGTGGCATGATGCAAGGGTTCATTTAATTTGCACACATTCTGGTTCGCCATAAGAGGCCGGGCAACAAACGGTTCAAGAGTTCAGCTGCGCAACAAAAAACAGTCTCCGTTGGCCATTGCCACAGCGTCCTGTCCAAAACGCACGCTGGAAATCCGAAACTACACGCGTGCCCGACACTAGCTCCGACCGTTTCGTCAAGTTTTGCCACTGCCGCCGCTGCAGAAACTCTAGTTAGCCATTACCACTAGTTAAGCCAGGAGAAAAGTCATGAAAAGTACAGCAGCATGCAGCTAAGAATTTTGAAAGAACAACACAACGAGAAGTACCACGTACGCATAGCCAGCGGTATAGGAAAACTAGAACATCCTTCCACTCAAACAGAAAAGAGAGCATCATTGTAATCAAGGAATTGTATCTTGATCTGAGAATTCATTCCTCACACCATGTTTTGGGCATATCCCAGTTAATATGAAACCAGAACTTACATTGTTACTAGCTTGTACATAAGAATATTCAGAACATTTTACCTGCAGCTGGCTATATCTCCAGAATCCAGACACGATTGGGAGCTCATATATTTTGAAGAAAGATCACAAGCACTGACGGAGTAAACACCGTAAATCATTTGAGACACTAGCTAGGACGACCATGCAATGATGCTTCTTGTAGTAGCACGAACTTCAAAGCAGCCCAACAGTACAAGGCTGGCTAGGGCCTAGGGCTAGTTCTCTCCTTCACTCCCTGGGCAGCTCGTTGAGGTCGAAGTCCCGTTGCACCCCAATCGGCGCCGGCGCCGCCTCCGCGGCGGCATTGGCAAGCATCTTATCCGCGAGCCAGTGCTTCCGCATGTGGCCGCCGAGCGCCTGCCCGCTGGGGAAGGTCAGGTCGCACCGGGAGCACGGGTGCTGCGCGGGGCTCTGCGCCATCTGCGCCGGCGGGTTGTACCAGCGCTCCTCGCCGAGCCCAGCGACGGCTGCGGTGACGCCGTGGCGATGGTGGTGCGCCATGATGTTGTGCACGGCGTGGGCCACGGCGAGCCCGTCGGCGTGCTGCGCGCCGCCGTACTTGACCTTATTGTGGCTGGCCATGTGGCCGCCTAGGGCTTGGTGGGTGGGGAACGTCTTGTGGCACGTCGGGCACCCGTACCTCCGGTCCGACGCCGGCGATGGTATGCGCCTCGCCAGCGGCTTGACGTCCGCGGCTTCCGGTGGCGGGGATGATGACGTCTGCTCGATATCCAAGAGTCGTCGCTTCTTAGGCTTCTTGGCACCAGGGGATACGTGCTTGTCGGCAGGACCGCTGTTCTTGGTACGGACCACGACGAGGACAGCATCTGTTACAGGCTCCAGCTTCATAGGCTTCTTCACCTCCGGCGTCTGGGACTCCGCGGTGCCCTTGGCGACATGTTCCGGTCGAAGAGCCTGCTCTGCCTTCGCCGCCTGGGGCTCCATGATGACCTTGATGGCATGCTCCAAGTGCGCAGTCTTCTCAGCTTCCCGCATGTGCTGCCCAGCGACGGCGATGGCAACATGATCTGGTATCACAGGCTGTTCGACTTCCGGCACGTGGTGCATCGCAACGGCGTCGGCAACATGATCTGGTAACATAGGCTGCTCGACTTCTGGCATCTGGTGCCCCGCGACGGCGTCGGCGACATGCACCGATTGCATAGGCAGCTTTGGTTCCGGCGTCTGGCCCCACGAGGACATGTCCAAGAGAATCATCGCAGCCTCCTCCTCGCTGCAGGTCGACTGCAGAACAGCCACGGGCGACGCGCTCCCGGCATTGGCTGTGGGTGGCACGCACCCGCGCTTCGCCGTCACCGACCGCCTCGTTGAGAGCTCGGCCTCCTTCCATGGCACTTTCTTCGGCTTCTTGTCTCCGGCCACGGCGGCAGAGGCACTCGGGTTCATCGTCGAGAACTCAGCCCCCTTCCGTGGCACCTTCCACGGCTTCTTGCCTCCGATCACAGAAGCACTGGCGGCGTCCGCCGGGCGGGTCGCCCCCTTGTAGCCCTTGTCCGGGTGGCACCTCAGGTGCCCGTACATCGCCTTGTCCGACAGAAAGACCTTGCCGCACTCGGGACACGTCAGATCGCGTGCGCAGCCCCCCTCGGTAGCCATGTCATTGTCCGTCCCCGTTGGCACAGCGCCATTGCCTTGGCCGCTCAGGCTCTTCCCATAACGCGGCAACGCCGGCGCATCATCGGCATCACCACCCAAGCCGATGCCTTGCACCTCGAGCTTCGGCGACGGCACATCGTCTTCTGTGGTATGAACTGCGGCCTCCGCCGCCTGGATGTAGTAGGCTCGCAAGTCCATGAGGTGGTGGTGGTGGTGGTGGTGGTGATGTTACTGCTGCTCAGGGAGGAGTACTTAACTGAGGTTAATGGCGGTGTTGTGGTGGTTGTATCCGTTTCAAGGGAGCCAAGCCAATTAAACCTCCATCTTCCTTTATGCCGCAGACAAGAAACTGAAACGAAGCCGGGCTGAATCTTAAAAGTCTCCCAGCTCAGAACAATTCCTTTTCTTCACCTGGAAAACAAGATAGGAAAGTGACCAATCAGATAAGAGACTCAAGCTGTCGTACGAAAAAAAGACTCGGAATATTTAAATAAGCACCAAAGATTTTGATTTAACTAGCTAGCTAGATAGAAGCAAACTTTAGTTGGTGAAAAAAAAGCATAGAACAATGGGCTATGGTGTAACAAACAAATTGCAATTCAACCAAAGAAAAAAGAACCAAATCTCAGTGCATAGCTGAACCATCGAGGTAACAATATCTGGTGTGAGAATCAGTAGTAAAGGAAGCTAGCTGCTGCAAAGGTTCACCTACTTCCAGTGAAGTAACGAGAGCATGCAGAAGTTCCATGTACCGAATTGACAGGTGTTCTCCGGCAGCCTTTTCTGTCAAAAGAGTACTAGAAGCCCAAAGATAAGAACACCCAGTACTGCCTGAAGTGCACTGCTACGAGCCTACTACTTGCATTGGGAAAGGGAAAGCTAACGATTTCCAGCACAGGAGCTAACCAAGGCTTGCACAACACACCCTAATGAGGCAAAGGGAATATCACTAAATTAACTCTGACGGGAAAATATGTTTTCTCGGGAGAAAGATGGTAAGGCTTGGATCCGCACCTATCCCATGCATGCATGGATCAATCGGAAAGAAATCGGTAAAACAAGGAAAGATTTGATCGATGCGCTTATTAGCAAGAAATAATGCTAAACATGTAATCCAGTCACAGATAACCAGCTGCAATTCCACCGCAAATAAGGAATGAAATCATGGTGACAAAGAAAACGAATCCAGGAAAGAAAAAAATAATCCATATTCAAACAGTGGCAAGAAAACAGCAATCAGGTCGGGTTAAAAAGAAGTAAACAAATGGGCATAAAGTCCACCAAAAAAGAAAAGAAAAGAGCAGCGGAAAAGAACCAAAGAAGTCCAACTGAACAACGAAAGGTTGACCGAAAAGAAAGACGAAAATCTCCAAGGACTCAAACCCCATGGGAAATCACATTCATCTAACCAAAAGCGTAAGAGAGAAATTAAAGAAGACTAAAATAAGATCACCGGCAAAACGAAAACAATCCGAGCTCGCCCAAATCCCAATAAATTAAAGCTGCCTTTCGGATCAGAAGACCCAAGAAGTACCATAGAATTCAGCGGGAGCAACGAAAGAGTAGCTGAACAAGCGGATAAGATAACTTCCACCGGAATCCCAACAAAACCAGAGAAGAGCTGGGGGGAAAAGGAACAGGATCATGACAAAATAGGGCGCTGCTAAAACGATCAGCATTCCACCGAAACCACCAGCAAAGAAGCTGAAAAAAAGAGGCCAAATCAATCCACACGCACCGAACGAGAGAAGACCTGAAGAACCCCCCACCTGCCCGCAAATCCTGCGGATCGAAACGATCAAACGTGCCATGAGAAATCGATCAGACGCTGGGCGAAAGAGGAGGGGGGAAACCAATCTCACCTCAAGGACAGCTGCTAGCTAAAACCCACGAGGCAGATCGAGAGACGACGTCAGAGCTGGACCGGAGTAACCACCAGAATCCGCACGCCGCAAGAAACCCAGAGGAGGCGAGGCGAGGCGAGGCTGGTAACTCTCACGCACCCACGCGCCCCCTCTCCCCAGTATCTCAGAGAGAGAGGAGAGAACGCGGCGCGCTAGTTATAGTAGGAACGCTAAATAAGTGGGGTGGGAATACGAGATGAGATATGGGGGTGGGCGTGGGATCGCGCGTCGTGATTGGGCTCCGCGATCGCAGGGTGGAGAGGGCGCACGGACGTCGGGCGGGGGCGGCACGGACGGACGATGCGCGCGCACGCAGTAGCAATCGGTCGCCTGCTGCTCCTAGCTCAGTAGCTGGTTACTGTTACTGCCAGCAGTAATCTCTTCTTCGAAATTTCCTTTTTTTACTTTTCTTTCTTTATTTCTGTTTCGTAGCTCCCTTTTTTTACACCTCCGGTTGGTTAGTAAATCCAACCTTGTTAATTCGGGCTAGCTACTTGCGTCGAGCAACAGCACTGCGCTAGCTGTCAGTTTTTATTCTGTCTGCGTGTCAGTAGTTTGTTGCGGGACTTGCGGCGAAAATGTGACCGACGCCGGTAAGATATTTTTCACGTATTTCCAATGTCGCAAAAACACACAGAGAGAGAGAGAGAGATTTGTAAAAAAGAAAGAACACATATATAGAGAGAGGGATTCCTCTTCCTTTCTCTTTTGGAAAGCACACACGCCGCACCGGAAGCTAGCGTACATGCGTGATAAGCAGTACGTGTGTAAATTAACGACGTCCTTCAAGGTAGTGGTGACTGGTGAGTAAACGAAAAGTCGATTTATTAATTAGAGCAGCAGGCGTTTCTACACATTAAAATGCTTTCACATGCATTGTATTTCTTCTCAATTGTGTCTTGAGTACTCTTGAGTAGAGATGCTGAAGTGAGAACAGGCACAAGGAGCTGCACCAATTACTCTCCTTTGCATTAGTAGGAGTACGATACAGTACGTACCGTACTAATTTTTTTGTAATGTCGTAGTGAAACGCGACAGGAAGTATTTTGTTTGTTGTTCACAGTGGGACCTGCCTTGTTGTTACGCTTGTTGAGGAACCCCCCTCTCTCTCTCAAGTAGCACTACATCTTCAACTTCGTCTTCTTCTATGTGAAGTACGATGTAGTCGTATGAGATTTTTTTCTCTAGTTTTTTGTCATTCAGATTGTCTCTCTTTTAATTCACTGCCGGATGTCAACAAGTACATTTGCACGGATTGATTGGATAATAGTAACAGCTAGCACATCTAACTCCCTGAGAATGAGATCAGCGTGCTCATTAATAAAAGAATTTACTGCATGTTGAATTGACCCAACAATGTCCATAGTGCAATTTCGTAGTTGTTTCAAGGTTACATCCATTTCAAAACAAAAATAAAGTGTGTGTTAGAATTAGAGCTCCCGAGTCACGGCTACTGCTCTACATATTGTGCAAACTTCGTGCAGCTTGGGCTGTGTGTGTGTGTGTCTGGAAAAGTAAAAACAAAACGACGTAAGGTGTGTTGGACAAACTGAGCTGGGCCTTGGGCTCATAGCCTATTGCGTTCTCTTGATTGTCTTGCCTGTGATATCTACCTGTTTGGGAGAGTCCTTCCTTTCCTGAAAGTAGAGACGTGTTTGCTAAACAGCTAATTTCTCTCTATAATAAGTTATAAAAACATTGCTAGTTAATACTATGACCTTTAGCTTATACCAAAGTCCCTTAAAAACTGACCTGCTTGAAAGGATTAATGCCTTTTTTTAGAAACTGAAGCTGGTTTTAAGCTCTCAAACATAACCTGAATGTGATTTCTAGCTAGCACTAGACACTCGTAGTGCTATTTTTGTCGTGTAAAGAAGAGTGGCACCATGCATGCTAGCGTCAGTCTAGATGGACCTGGACAAAGAGACAATTCAGATGAGTGATTTAAGACACACTAGGAGGCCTGTCCAGAAAATTTCTCCACGAAAAGAGGAGAACGTTCCACAGCAAACGATTCTTCGCCGGCCTTTCTCTTTTGCATGTCGGGTCGATCTTCTCTCCAGGAGTGATCCAGGATACTCGTCTTGTACTCACATTGTTTGTGGAGGCCGTAAAAAAACTATGGCAAATATGACTCATAAATCTGTGCTCGTGGAATATATGCGGCAACCGGCAATTATGGTGCACTGTGCATCTTGGTAAATTGACCCCAGTTCAATCAGACGGCGCCAAGTACAACTCACCAATTTGGAGACTTCCACGGCACAGATGAGAGGAACCAATTACAACGAAGAGTCAGACCTCAACCAAGTACCAACCAACACATTACACATCCCTTTCAAAGAAACAAAAAAGAAATGCACTTTCGTGTCCTCTCGATCCACAGCTCCACTTTCGTGTCCTCTCGATCCACAGCTCCACGACTTCCTAACATAATAGCTGATCAACCCCCAATGGCCAAGTAGTTCAACGGGTCTCCAAGATACATGAAGGGATAGCTTTCAGCCGGACTTGAATCCGATCCAGAGGAGGTTTGCTCAGAGCCGCATTGCTCGCCACATGTTTGATGAAATGTCAGGCCACCAGGAGGCAAACACTGGTCATATTCTCCATGTCACGGTGAGCCAGGTGCTCTATCCGATGACCGAGGAGGTGTTTCACCAGGTATTTGACACATTTGGAGCTGAAAAGGTGTATGTGCTTAGAAGGACAAATAGCGTGGAGGTGCTCATCCTATTCCGGTCATGCCATGATGCGACGCGAGCTCGAGAGGCCCTTCATGGCCGTTGCATCTATGACAATTGCTGCTGGCTGGATATCAGATGCGTCGCCCCTGGCCAGATGCAAGGAGCAGAGCAGGAAGGGAATGCCCAGGTTGATACTCGTATACTGAAGGTCGTCGCCATTGAGCACCAGAAGGATGTTGATCCCGCGGTGGTGGCTGTCCTGGACGATGTCATGCCGTCTATGGCAGGTTCGGTCGGGGCTTCTTGCGCTCTTCACAAAGGCCTGGCATCTGTTACCGATTCTGTTGGAACTTCATCTTCTAGTCATGTTATGCATGGAACAGGAACTCCATCATCTGCTGGGCATGATATGCGTATTGATGAAGTTAATGGAAGTGTTGATTCTGCACAATGCACATCTTCCAGAGAGGTCATAACTGACACGCAAGAAAATGCTGTCGGTGAACCAGATGTGGGAAGGCCTCAGTCATACCAAGGGACGAGTGAACAACTAAGTTTCCCTTCCCATCCTGTCCCTGAACTTAATGATAATCAATGTGCTTTGACTTCCAAACTTATTGATAGAAATTTCAATCCCTGTTCTGAGAGAAACTTGGCTCATTCAGAAAATGAAGTTGTACATGGTGGATATTTACCAGGTGAGTATTTTGCTGAATCACTCATTGGAGAAAATGGGAATGACAACATAGATCTTAATGTTGCACAAGTCCAAGAGCAACACAGTCACCGGCCAGAACAGGAACAGCCACATTCTGAAAATCAACTGCAACATGTAGAAACAAATAGCTTCAAGTTGGCTGAAAAAGATACAGGGTGTCTTGATCAACAGAGTTTTGCAAGCTCCATATTGCTTACCAAGTGTTCGAGAAAATGTCCTGCTATACGATCCCTTTGCCTGAAGTTCCCGCTGAAGTATCGCTTAATGATTAATTTCTTGAGTAACAGTTTGAGAGAAGAAGGGGGCTTTGAGTATAAAAAGGCCATAGTGGATTCCATAGTTACTGTGATCAGTGAGATACCAGACGCCAAAGAAGTTGGCCTTTTGCATCTTTGTGAGTTCATCGAAGATTGTGAATTCACATATTTTTCTAGTCAGATATTGCACTTTTTGGGAAATGAAGGGCCAAGGACATCAGATCCAAGCAGATACATACGCTACATCTACAACCGTGTGATATTGGAAAATGCCACTGTTCGTGCTAGTGCTGTCAGTACATTGGCAAAGTTTGGTGCCTTAGTCGATACATTGAAGCCCCGGATCTTTGTTCTTTTGCGACGGTGCCTGTTGGACTCAGATGATGAGGTTCGTGATCGTGCTACACTTTATCTGCAAACTCTTGATGGTGAAGTTGCTGTGGGTAACACTGTGAAGGATGTGAAGGAATTTCTATTTGGATCCTGTGATGTGCCACTTGCCAATTTGGATGCAAGTCTTAGCACCTATGAACCATCTGAGGAGCCTTTTGATATTTCTTTGGTGTCAAGAGAAGTCAAATCACTACCACTTCAAGAGAAAAAGGGCCCTAGAAGGAAGCCACCTGCTGGTGCCCCTGCCCCTGCACCTGTTTCAGCTGTTGATGCTTATCCTGAGTTCTCTGGATTTGGAAAGCTTTTCAAGTCCTCAGAACCTGTTGAGCTGACAGAGGCAGAGACCGAATATGCAGTTAATGTGGTTAAGCCCATATATGAAAGCCATGTCAAGGATATTGTGCGTGAGCTATGTTCAGGGTGAAAATCAAGTGGGAACGTGACAGAGTGCCTTCACCAAGGCACCTTCCCTGTGATCTGTCGTCTCCACGCGCGAGGAGCAAAGCGGACTTCCTCCGCCGAGATGGCGTTCGGCGAAGGAGGAGACGAGACCGCCACCGCTCCTCTCATCCCGGATCACCCGAAGCATCTCAACGTCGTGAGGAGTGGTGAGCACGCCGAACTCATGTCCATGGATGATCGTATATTGTTTGTTCTTTGAATTTTTTTTCTCTCTCCCTCGTCTCCTCTGCTTGATCGATGTTCAACTCACTAATTGCGCTCGCGGTGGCGAGCGTTACGTTTGTTGCCGCGATGAATGTTTGAAGGGAATGAGTGGACGGCGGCGGCTCACGTGATCACGGCGGTGATCGGATCCGGGGTGCTGTCGCTGGCGTGGAGTATGGCGCAGCTGGGGTGGGTGGCCGGGCCTGGCATGATGCTCGTCTTCGCGTCCGTGACGGCGCTGCAGTCGACGATCTTCGCCGACTGCTACCGCTCGCCGGACCCCGAGCTTGGCCCGCACCGCAACCGCACCTACGCCCACGCCGTCGAACGAAACTTAGGTACGTTACGTACAAATCAACATCTCACCCCTCTCTCCTTCACATTTCATCCTTCTTTTCTCAAATCGGGTGATCTGTAGTGTGAAATGCGTGCGAAACCGAAAGAGAGAAGCACACACGCACACGAGCTAGCACCACCGAAACAAGAGAAGGCTCGTGAATCCCGCGGCAGGTACGGGACGACCCGACCAAGCTTTTGTGGTGGGCTGCTCACGGAGGGCTGCTCACGGAGAACACGTCAAGGGAAGGACGAGCCCGTATTCAAGACCTGCAGCACACTATATCTAGTTATCTAAGTATCACACACATATATATAGAAAAATAAAAGTGTACTACCAAGAGTATGTACAAAATATATTTGAAATGGGGCACTGTGATTTCAAATACACGAATTCGAGTCATATTCGAGTATATTTTTCAAAAAAATTCATGTTTAGGGTATATACCCATCAATAACAATTCAAATAAAACGCATATCTTTGAATAGATACTCGAATTCAAAGATTTTAAACAAATTTGGATCATATGCTTTACTGATTTATTTATAAAATTAGCATATATCTACAATCAGACTATCATAAAAAAGGGAACCTCTAGTTTGAATTTTAGTTTAAACTTATTTGAACTAGTTAGTAAACTGGTTAAACTCAGCATTCTAAAAATTTCAAAAAAAAATCACATGAAAATATATTGAGAAAATCTTTTTTAGATCATGATGCCCACTCTATGGTTATAAAAGGTTAATTACAACCTTTGAAATGTAAGAACACGTCGTCTCATTAAACACGTACATATATGTATACTATTTTAATATTTTTGGTGAACATATATATTGACGGAGTCAAACATGGGTGCACAGGGCTCACGCCGGTACCCCATGTCAACCGAGCTACACTGGGTCCTCGTGTGCCGCACGATTCGAACTCCACCATCGATCAGAGATCGGTACGTGGTTCTCGTAGACGAGTTCGTGTTTGGCACGGGAAAAGCGTGGTTGCCTATATGGCTGACGAGAATGACATGTAATCTGGGCTATGAAAAGGAGTGACAACTGACAAGTAAGGTGGTTTGTTCGAGTTCGATACGGCACGAGCCGGGCTCGGCGTGCCGTCCAGCTGGCGCATGGCGTGTACCATTCGAACGACGACGTAAACCTAGCTGAAGTGTACCATTCGAGTGACTTTGAAACCGGAAAATCGTATTTATTGTTGCAGTGTATAAACTGGTACATCATAATCGAATTTAAAATTTTTAAATTCAAATATAACTGTTCGAATTTACCCGTTCAAAGATAAACGTTACAATGTGGCCAGCACAATAAATTTCAATTTTTAAATTTCCGCATTCAAATATAGCTATTTGAATTTACTGGTAAAAAAACAGTTGTTATTATGATTGTTATGAGGAATATGATTAGAATATAAGAGAGAGAAAATAGAGAGTGTGATATGAAGAGTGTTGTTGGAGAGGGAGGAGGTATAGAGAGACATTTTTTTGGAGAGTTCTGTAAATCTGACTTTTGAAGAGTGAGATTTAGAGAGTATTGTTGGAGATACTCTTAGATGATTGGATTTGGATCCAAATCGTGTGTAAATTAAGCAGAGCATGTCATTTTTTAGATGAGCGTAGGCGTAAGTAGTACTGTAGTAGCATGGTTTTAATTTCCCTGTACTTTCTTTCGGTTACGTGTACCGATCATTTTTATAGAGTTAACACAAAAACGATGGGGAATTTTATGCACAGCAGGACTTCTGAATTTTTTATCTCCCAATAGTATGCAGCAGTATATGAAGCACCTATCAGATTGGTGTGAATTTCTAAAAAAATAATAAAATCAGGTTGGTGTGACAAAACATGCATGTGCCAACATTGTTGCTAGCTCTCGTTTCTTCTTCTTTTTTTTTATGTTCATTTTCATAAGTATCTAGGATACATTAATCATCAAACGTAAACAGAACTCATACGTTGGGTTAGATCCTACCCTACTAATGGATGATTATCATCTCTGAAAATCAAATGTTCTTAACAGGTAGCACGAGCGCGTGGGTCTGCATGCTGCTGCAGCAAACAGCCTTGTTCGGCTACGGCATTGCCTGCACCATCACCGCTTCCATCAGCTTCAGGTACGTTACATCAGTACACGTACATTGCAAAACTAGGCTTTTTTTGTATGCACAAAAAACATGCAAGTAGTTAGGCGTGAAAACGGATTAGATACTAACGATATTACTTTATTTATATACCAATCCATATTTTTATCTTTGATTCGGAGTTGGATACGGATTTTTGAGATATGGACACAGGGTGGATGAAGATTGGATTTGAATTGGTCATGGATATTTTGATAGATACTAAGCAAAAAAGTAACTTTAGCAACAAAAGTGTCAAGGCTCCCTTCGTTTCAGCTTCTGTATAGTTTCTGCTTAAAAAAAGGTAAATTGTCTGCCGAACGAGAGAATTTTAGACAGTTTCTCTCACAATCAGAATCTGCCCTCTATATAGAATCAGAATCTAGCTGAAACTTAATTCTCGCTGGCCTGGTTCAGAACTTAGAAGTCACAGTTGGCCCGGCCCAATTCTCCCACAATCAAAAGCAGTTTCTCCTATAATTCAGAATCTATAATCTAGAAGCTGAAACGAAGGAGGCCAAATTATAGTTCTTATTATAGAATTATTTATCCTACTTAACAACATAAACATAGTTAAATAAAAAATTATATTATAAATTAGTCAATGACTAGAAAACCATAGATGATATTAAAGGACATTGATATTTTATCATATAGACGTTTTATTCCTTTGGTAGATAACTTTCAGATATCCTAATAAATGCGCATAGGAAATGGATATTGCTCTTCCTATATGTAACCCGTATTCTCGTATTCGGATCAGAACTCAAAAGAAATGTATTATGTGTGTGTTCTTTATATCAACCACTACATACCGCCAGGAATTGGAGGCAAACCGGCAAGCCACCTGTCACCTTGCGATTTTGCAAAAAAGCCCTTCCATTTCTCCGAAATTACGGATAGGTCCCTATGCGATTTTTTGTGAGACAAGAATATTTTTTTTCTTCGCGTTTAGGTCCCGGCCGGTATTTTTACTTTAAAAGCCTCCGTTAGTTTCAAATCGCGAACAAGCCCTTTTCTAATTTTTCGGGATAGCTAACAGGTCCAAAAAATAACATCCGGGTCCTCGCTTTACGTTCAGTCCTTTCTCCGCTTTTCCGAAAAAATGTTTTCGCCACCGAAAAACCAGAAAATTTTTTGCCACCCAAAAACCGGAAAAAATGTTTTCGTCACCAAAAAACGCAGATTCATCAAGTTTTATAGCAACTTATGTATTTGCCAGCGGTTATGTAGCGGGTTTTTAAAAAATGTAGATTCATCGACAACTTATGTATTTGCCAACGGATCGTGACCGCGGGTTTTTTAAAAATGTAGATTCGTCCAGATTTATAGCGACAGATTGATTCGCGGTGGGTCCTAACGACCCATTTTTTTTAACATAACGCAACCAAAAAACGGAAAAAATATTTTCGACACTAAAAAACGAAAACAATGTTTTCGTCCATGATTCGCCGGTGGGTCCTAACGACCCATTTTTTTAACAAACGCAACAAAAACCCGAAAAAATGTTTTCGGCAAAAAACGAAAACAATGTTTTCGTCACCAAAAACACGGATTCATCGAAGGTTTATATCGACTTATGGATTTGCCAACGGTCATAATCGCGCATGCTATCGAATTCAACCGTGTGCACAGAAGCGCTTCCCACCTAGTACCACGTACGTTGGACCTATCTACCGCGTTTACACTGCTGGTAGTGGTACCACACCAAGTGGCGAGGGCTGCTTAACTAAGCTTTGGCTTTTTCAAGCCATATTGCCTTTTTTTTTTAACAAATTTAGCTTTAATCCAAACATGTTTGCTAAAATAACCCTCTTCTTGACCGTAGAAGAAGTGATAAGCGATACGTATCATCTGTCACACTTATGTATCGTAGAAGATGTCTAACGTAAATAAAAAAAATTGTACTGCCATGCACACCCACTCAACCGGAGCTTCCGCGGCCGAATAGCTTGGCAAGCTTCTCCCAAGCTGAGTTGCTGTGGAAGGTAGTTGATGCTAATGTTTAGGGCAGTCCCAACCCATGGTTTCTATGAGCAGTGTCTAGAGGAAAGAGAGAGTAATAAACTAATGCATAGTTTTCCAACCTATGGTTTCTATGAGCAGTGTCTAGAGGAGAGAGAGAGCAATAAATCAATGCATGCACCACAAACACAACTTCATAAGCGCGCAGAAACGTCCAACCCCGATTTTGCTCGTTTCTTGCGTCTTGGTATCCGCGCCGATCCAGTTTCTTGCATGAGACAGGTTTCTTTGTTTTTCATTCTCTCTCTTCCTTAATTCCTATGCCACATCAGATTTTTGCTTAGTTGGCAGCGTAATTAATTCTATAGACACCAACTGAGGTGGAGGGTTGGGACCGCCCTTAGTCACTAATTACCCATTGATTAGTCACTAACTAAATAACTGATTATCACTATTTAGTCGCTTAATCAATCACTAATTAATTAGTCAATTGTGTCACCTTCGACGCTAGTTTAGCTAGATAGGAGCTTACGGAGCGCTTGGTCGCGGGAGCTCCTATTGATCTAGGCATGTGCGGCAGATATTTTTCGTCGTACATTAGTGTGAGGTGACTTTTTTGTGATCGGGAAGAGAGCTATCTTTATTAAAACGTTCAGGCAAAGACTAGATTTAAGAAAAAAAAATCACTCAATAACCGGAAAAGTCAAAACTTCTGTGCAAGCCACTAAAACCACGTCCCTTCCCGCAAAGCGCCGGCGGCCTACTTTCCTCAGCGACGCCTGCCACGTTCGTTTCGGCCCACCGCCGACACCTCCCTCGCCGAGGCACCAACAGCCTGCGCGCGTGCGGCGGAGGCCGCCGTCGATGTCCAGGCCGGCGCGCCGCGGCGGTGGTTAGTTGGATCGCTGCCCAGGCGCAGCAGTGGCTTCGTTAAGTATTGCCCATTACTCGGGCCGCGAGTAACCTGGACCGTTCCATGTACCTTCGCTGCCCATAATTATAGTCTTGGCCTTTTTTTTAGCCGTGGCCCACTAGTCTTGAGTTATATCAAGTCCATGTATATTATCATCACCCTTTCCTGCCTAAACACGGATCCTTGTGTTTTCTCTGGTAATCGCTGCCAGAATTTTTTTTATTTAATATTTATTTTAAATCCTTTTTTCAAAACTAATCGGCCACGGTAAAAAATTTCAAAAATACCCTACCGTCGCCCGAGGTAGGGGCGATCGCCCCAGGAGTGGGCGATCGGTGGGCTTCGTAACGGGCGTCTAACGGCCGTCTCGTTCGGGCCGTTCGGCAGTGGACACGCGGCGGGCTGTGGGCGGTGGTCGCCCGAGGCAGGGGCGATCGCCCCAGGAGTTGGCGACCGGCTCATTTTAAATAGCCTCTCATGAAACCTTTGTTGCTCATTTGGTCTCAGGCCACGAAGCGAGTCCGAGAAGGCCATGAGAAAAGGAAGAGAGGAAGGAGAGGAAAAAAAGAGAGAGGAAAAAAAGAGGAGGAAAAAAATATTCGTCGTTTTTGTGAAGGTAAGTTCGAAAATTTCATGTGTAATATTTTTTTGAAATTTAGTATTGTGTAATATTTAGAAATGTAGAAATGTAGTAGAAATATTAGGTAATATTTAGAAATTTAATGTAATAGGATTGGATAGTACAAATATTAGGCAATGTTTAAATATTAGAGATTTAATGTAGTATTTAGAAATATTAGGATTGTAGTATTTAGAAAATTTGAGAATTAATGTAGTATTTAGAAATTTTATACGTAATATTTAGAAATTTAATGTAGTATTTTTGATTGTGAAGTATTTAGAAATTGTAGAATTATGTAGTATTTAGTTTATATTTTATGTGGTGGTTTTTTAAGTAATATCCAGATCGATGAATGTAGTATTTAGTGTTTAGAAATATTGAGATTCCATGTAATAGAAATATTATAAAATAATTAGAAATGCAATGTGGTAGAAATTTAATATTATTAATTTAACATGGTAGGTTAGCCATATGTTACGTGGGCAATGTTTCGAAAATTGCGACGTAGAAATTAAAGGAAGAACGATATATATGATGTATATATACAGTTTTTAAGATTAGGATAAATGAATAGTATATAGTAGTAATTCCGTAATGAAAAAATAGGTAGTCGAATTACTTATTTATAGTTGGATTTCTTAGTATGATCACCATTCTTTTTATACATTGTATTTTAGAGTATATTTAAAAACATGGTAGGCTAGCAACATATCGTCAGGCACCGTGCTACGCTAGAGTAAAAAAATTTAGAAATGTTAGGCACCGTTAGAAATCAGTAGAGTAAAAAATTTGGACAATATAATGTAACATTTATATAGTAATGCATGATGCGGTTAGATGGAGAAATGATGATTTTTTCGGTTCGACGTTGTAGGCAGCGCAGCATGTCGGAGAAATTGTATTTTCAAATATTCTATGGAGATGGGGATATAGCACAGGGGCCGGATGGAGTCGATTTGTCGGCATTTTCAACATTCATACGGGGCATATCTAGGCCGAGAGATAGGACATCTGAGGGTTTGTTGGAGTGGATGTTTGGATGTTGGTTTGGATACCCGAGTGTTAATTTGCGGGTTAGAGCAAGAGTAAGTCGTCTTGCAGGACTTTTTTATGGAGAGTGGTTCCTATTAACGCGACATCGGCATGGAGGAGCTATGTTGGTCTGTCAGAGAGCGGGTGGCGCTCATGTTCTTTGGTAGATTGGTACTGTGTACCTCCATCGGTGTCGGAGGTTCGTGATGTCGGGGTAGATATTACGGAGGAGGAGGAGACACGCAACAATGCGATGATGAAGGTGGCGAGGACCTCGGAGACGGGGACACGAGGTTGGCGGTGGCGACAGGATCGGGGCGAGGAGGCACTGTGGAGGCGCGGGGTGGCCGACGAGGGGAGGTGGAGCACATAGTTGACTTGATGGAGGAGGAGGACCATGCGGATGAGAAGTCCCCGATGGCGAACGCTTCGGACGAGGAGGACAATACTCTGAGGTGCTGCCCCCGTGAGTGGACTAATTATAATTTGAAGACCTAACAATGCATGAAGGAACAGAGATGCATGGGAGTATCATGAGAACGAGGTCGCGCGAGGGGCCGATATAAAGACAAGGAGGTGTGATGGATGTGGTGAAATCTTGGTCAATGTCTCTTGGCGGCAATTCGGGTAGTGAAGTCGAGAAAAAGACTACGACGTGAGTGCGTAGTTGACTCGTGCCCATGGCGGGTGCATGCATAAAAGGGGAAGTGGAGGGACTACAGGAAATGTTCTATAGTGATGAGCATAAGCGCTAACCGGAGGAAGCGGAGCAGAACACCGCATCTGTCGTCCACTTGGGTGGTAAATGTGTTTATGGTCGATCGTGGACAATCGCACCTGACCTCGAGCCATTATCGAGCCGTGGAGGAGAGGTTTGAAGACAAGATTAGCTACGGAAAGGCATGAAGAGCAAAAGAACAGCTTTGCAAATACGGTTCGGGACATACGAGGCTTCTTACGAGAATATTCCACACTTGCTCAGGGCAATATCAAGTAGGAATTCCGGTACGGTCATCGACCTTGCGGAGTTTCCCGCGGATGGTGCGTGCGAGGGCAAGTGGGTCTTCTAATGGGCCTTCTTCGCCCTCGGCGATGCATAAATGCCTTCCGACACCGCCGCCTTGGTCATTTGCATGGACGGCACATTCTCACAGGAAATACAAGGGCGATTCGATGCGATCGCGGTGGACGCCAACAACCAGGTTCTACCGGTCGCATTGGCCTTCGTGGAGGGGGAAAACACGGAGAGCTGGTACTGGTTTCATGAAAGAGTCAAGATGGCAGTTGTCCAGGACCGCCCTGATGTTAAACTCACAAATCCGTAGTTCTAAACAGTTCATCGCACACAGGAGTTCAAAAGGAAACTTGCGAATGTGCTCAAGTCAAAGGAGAAACCTCCTCCAGGGCCACCCGAAAGCCCCGACGTTTGCGTACATGGCCTGGAGACAGTGGTTGATACCTGCCACGGTGATCTAGCGGACCGGAGATTCTCACGGTGCCCTTGGCCGAGGATAAGCGGTCTTGGTACTTCAACTGGTGGACCGGAGACGTACCACCCACATCTCATGCTTCTGTATGGGATAACGGGGAGCAACCTCTCCGTGGTGCCACTACCGCCCGTAAAAGCTAAACCCGAGTACACCTACGGTGTTATTCAACGACCAAAGCGGGCATATCAGATTGATTGCAGGCACGCTCCGGTTGTTCAAGGATAAGCCCAACACAAAGCTCTGCACCATATAGTGGAGTGCGAGCCGAAACAGAGCAGGCGTCTCCGCATGTCTCCGCCAACGGCCAACACAGCAGAGGTGCAGGAGGGTTCCTTCTCTCGAAGAAGAAGGGACAAGGGGAAGCAGCCGGCCAAGGTCCGCAACACGCAACAAATCCTTGACTCGTTGCGCAGACCATCCGGGAACCCGGGTGGTATTAACATAGGGAACGCCGGGAATCGAGATGACATGCCCATATAGGAGGCGAAATCCACATAAAGAAGACCAAAAATTATGTCTTATACACCGAGACGCATCTTGCATAGGCCACCCAATCGGCATTTGGGAGCACCGGATCCCCATGGAGTTCTTTCATAGTAGGGATTGAGCGGTGTCCGAGGACAGTCGCAATATTAGAACGGGCCGTAATATGCGAAAATGTCTTGCATCATTTCGTCAGACTCGATAGGCGGAACGATCATTTGTTCCACCATGACGCAATGCTTTCGTTAGTTAGTTAAATCGAGTAATTTCGCCATCGTTGTAATGCCCTTGTAATATAATCTAATCTATTGCTTATTTTATCATCTGAACTTTCGGTGTATGTGCCCTTATATATGTACTGTTTGAATTTTAAAAAATTACTAATATCTTAAAATCATTTCAAATTTTTATGGTAATATCACTGATTTATCAGGAACCACCATAAAAAGTTTCAAAATTTTTCGACGTTGTAAAAGTTTCCATGGTTTCGTGGCCGCGATAGCCTTTTCCGATTTTCGTAACAAAATGCCGGGGCAACGTCTGCCCATCTCGCCCATACGTAAGTGGTAGCCTGCATTGCGTAGGCCGCCCTTGATTTTTTCCGTATTTTTTGGACCGTGTCCGGTTTATCCCACGGGGCTACGAAAACCCCTAAGTGGCCACGATTTCCATGGTTTCGTGGCCGCGATAGCCTTTTCCGATTTTCGTAACAAAATGCCGGGGCAACGTCTGCCCATCTCGCCCATACGTAAGTGCTAGCCCGCATTGCATAGGCCGCCCTTGATTTTTTCCGTGTTTTTTGGACCGTGTCCGGTTTATCCCACGGGGCTACGAAAACCCCTAAGTGGCCACGATTTCTGTGGTTTCGTGGCCGCGAGCGCCTTTTCCGATTTTCGTAACAAAATACCGGCGCAACGTCTGCCCATCTTGTCCATACGTAAGTGGTAGCCCGCATTGCGTAGGCCGTCCTTGATTTTTTCCGTATTTTTTCGACCGTGTCCGGCCTGTCCCACGGGGCTACGAAAACCCCTACGTGGCCACGTTTTCTGTATTTGGTAACAAAATGCCGGGCCAACGTCCGGCCATCTCGCCCGCACTGAAGTGGTATCCCACGTTGCGTAATTTTTCCATAATTTTCCAGACATATTCGGCGGACCATACGAGGCTACGAAAATACCAAAGTGATCACTAACGAACTAAAATAATTTTTCCAGTTCATTACATGACAATAAGTTTTTTTTCCTAATTCTTCCCGGTTCAATACAACAAGTACTGTACAAACAAATTACAAAAAAAAATTTTGTGCAATCTGCAGTGCCTTGAGGGCTTAAGCAGACATTTTTTTTTTTTACTTCTGCCGTTATGTTTCGGATTTTTGCCGTTAGGGCACCTGGCTGTCGCCCGTACAGAGGGCGATCGCCCGGGCAGGGGGCGACGGGAGGGTATTTTTGAAATTTTTTAGCGCGGCCGATTAGTTTTGAAAAAAGGATTTAAAATAAATATTAAATAAAAAAATTCATCGCTGCCAACTTAAGGAAAAGCAGAGCCCAACTTGTTGCCTTTGGGCTGTCCTCATTTGTTCGCTGCTTAGCAAGCGAGAGAATGCCACGGAACGGAGGTGGGACCGTGGGAGTTAGGCCGTGCCCGACCTAAGGGGTTTTGGGCCATGCGTGTCGAGTGTCTATTTGACTCGTCTCCGACAAGAACCAAGTGTGGAGATGTACATACCGTCGTCATCTGTTCGACTCTGTAGACTGCATCAAGCACGAGGAGAGAGCGTTAATAAGGATTCGGTACACATAACTATTTTTTAAAAAATAAGTAAATCTTATTTATTCATTGATACAGATACAAAGTTAAAAACCTTAGCCCCAGAGGGGTTCCCTGGTAATAAAAAAATATAGTAACAATTAATCATACATACTAGTTACTCTCCAATATCGAGATTATTTATGTGTTCTAGATCAGCATATAACCGATATAGTGGTGTTAATGGCCGTGTGAGGCAGATGGGAAGATGGCCATACACGACGTCTTGGGCATGCTTAGCAAGCGGCCCGGTAGAGAGTCGGCTCAGTACGCGCGTTCGGTGTCGATGAGCATGTACTCTCCTGTCTTCATTCTGCACATTTTGGCATTTTCGTTATCCCTTTTTCCTTTGCATATGAGGACCACAAGGGCACCGGCCGCAAGGCAAACCACACCATACCATAGTGCCGCAATAGAGTGTCCTGCCTCACGCCATACCTGCTTCGAGCCCATCAGATCTATTTCGTGCCATGTTAGAGTCGGTATTATACAGACGTACCATATCATCTATCATATCCGATCACAAGACCCAATACGATCCTATCATTTATACCGTATATATCTAATCCTACGTATACATATCATACCATGCCATATGACCGCAAAAAAAAAAGTCCGGCCTAGTTGCCAGGTCTACCACGGAGAAGTGAGCCCGGAGGGTAGTTTCCTCGAGCTATCCGAAAGGACTGTCAAGTCAGCAAAGCAGCACAAAGAAAGTTACGTGAATATACTTTTTTTTAAAAAAAAAAGTTACGACAGTTCTATCGTTAAGTCACTGAACACGCATTACTACGCTTGCTGAATTGGTGGTGAACTGATGTCGAATAAAGTTGCGTTCAGTCTAGAGCGTTGCTTGTTGATCCATTGTACAGTGAGTGCGGATCAACGGACCAGTATGGATTACAGTCGATGCTACTTTTTGACATGCCAGGGAATCTAAACGGTCCAAACTGTCCAAAGGGTGATAAAAACCTCCACGATAACAACTGCGCAATGCCAATGGCCAATTGCAACTATACAAGTCAAAAAAATAAAAGTAGAGATGCTCGGTTGCTTGGGCTGGGACTACAAATATTTTGGAGAATTGTCTATACACCATCGATAAAGCCTCATCTTGTGAAAATGTCATCGACGATAAACTAGATGGAATTGTGCCACCTCTTCTGTGCATACTTTGTGAAGATGCTTTTTTTTTTTTTGAAATTTGGCCAGGAGCTCTGATATTCACTAAAGAAGAAGAACAACCATCGAACTACAAGCACAAACGCATACCTCACACACACACACCTCCACACGCTTGCATTCGGCGTCACACGAGCCAGCATTGAGCTGCGCTCGAACGCTGGCTGGCGAGGCGAGACTCGCTCGCACTCACCAACCGTGCCATTTTCAATATTTCAAAGATGACTAAATAGCCATGCCTTACTTCCTCCCCCCAACCCCAACAAAGACTCGAGCTTGTCCACCTTATCACAGCTAGTCGGCGGCGGCCACCGTCACATTGCATGTTACCGTCAATGAGAACATTGATGCTTCACCCGCAAACTTAACCATGAGAACCTTGCTCACCGGGCGATAGATAGTCACCTGAGCCAAGAAAGTAGATGAAATTGAGAATAGAATGAGAATGGGCTTTCAGCTTTCATAGATCTTTCCTCTCAAAAGAGGTGTTACCTAATCCACTATGTCCTTTGTTTAATACCGCGGGAACCTGGAATTTCAAACCTTTTTTCTACCCTCGCCACTTCTTTCGCTGACCCTATCCACCTCCTTTGCGGAATACCAGATCAAGAGATGAATTAGCGGATCACAGGGCTAAGTCGAAGCATGCCAGAACCTTCTTTAGTAGTGAGCCGTACCGACTAGCTCGCTTCAACTTTGTGGTCGTGAAGTTCCTTAACAGTTGTCGCCACTAAGCAACTCTTCTATTTATCTCTGATTGAGAAGCGACGCAAATCGGTTATTGTTAGCTAGCTTGCTAGTTGCGCCGCGTTGTTGCAGTGCAGAGTGACATTTGTTCATATTCACACTATTCAAAGGGTAAATACGTCATTTTGCTCCAGTAAAAAATCTTTGACCTTGTTAGGGTGGCATGTTTAGCTAATGTTACACACTGTTAGTGTCGTTTTCATAAAGCTCATTCGCAGCTGGTGGTTAGGGCTGGCTATGGAGCTTAACGAGCTATTATCGATTATTTTTTAAAATTGACATGATTAACTTAGGCCTTGTTTGGCGAGCTCGCTCTCACTACCTGTGAGTGAATCGTGGAGCTCGCTAAACAGCAATTTTCGAGAATCGCTCTGGTGATTCCGTGAAGTGATTCTCGAAATGAACTAGGGCCGAGTTGAAAAAACGCTTCTCTTGATTCACTCCCAACAAAGAGTCGGCTCCATAGAGTTTATCCTATGGATTCGTTAGAGAATCACTTTCATACGTAATCACTTCTCGAAAATCGCTTCTAACAGAGAATCGAATCGAGGAGCTCTACCAAAAGCTCTTAATATTATTTTATTTATTATTTAACTAGTTATTTCAAATTCGAGCTAATGAGCCATCGTCGAACCAAGTTTCATTAACAATTTTTCGCTCAAAATAGACTCATTTTAATTTTAAACCTATTAACTACTATAATCGAAGCAATCTAGATTCAAGCTCTCACGAGCTTTTTTGCCATATCTAAGTAGACCTAGGCATCATGCCATGCTAGGTCAGCATAGCATGGGCACAATGAGTTATGGGCCTAAACCGTGTTGTTCCGCCATGGCCCAACAAACCTGTCATGTCGGCCCAACTAGCCTCCGGCGAGCCTAAGCATAGCCCATCGGCACGTTATGTCATCTTTATGTCGTGCTGGTCCAGACTTGGTCCATTTGCTCTATTCTGAGGAGCGGAAAAAAGCCGAAGACGCATGGGGCAAAGACAGTGGCCGCAAAATTTGGGAAAAAAGAATTAAATTTTATTAATTTTTCGTAAAAGACGTGTTGAGATAGTGATTGATCTCTACTCGTGAATTCCATTGTGATATGTTCAACGCTTCGGAAGACAAACTAAACGCCTTGCCTTTTGGCTTCTTCCACATGCCTTGTACTTGTTACATTGGTGAGACAGTTTTTCTTGCTTCACTTCTGCTATGAAATTTTTCATAATATTTGTCAAAAATTATAAAAAAAACTCATGCCGAAATCGTGCCATGTCTCCATCGTGTTCGTCGGTTCTATAACGTGTCGTGCTTGTCAAAGCATGACCCTTCAAGACATGTCATGCCATGCAACGTACCCAGCTGTGAGGCTCGGCATGGCCCTAACAATTGTGCCATGCTGGCAAAGCCCGTGCGCATAAGTACCTTGTCGTGCTGTGCCTTGGGCTGTATCATGCCTGTCGTACCATGGAATGGCCCAAAAAACCCTCATCCAATGCCAAGTCTAGCCCTAAGTGGTGCCACGTTTCCACTTAAGCAATGTTCGATGATTTTTTTTAGGAACTAAAGTTGACAAGTGGCAGAGACAATTTTTTTGAGCAACGATGGAGACAAGAGAAATGATTGGGAATGGGCAGCCAATCGCTGCCAAATTGGCAATAAGCTTGTGCAAGTAGCATCTCGTGACAAATAAATGTAGAAACATACCCTTTGTTCATGGCCATCGGGACCTATTGACATAGTCAGCCCACATGCTTTTTTGACACACCACATAAACTTGCTTCGTTGAGAAATATAACTCTTATACTTTGAATGATCTTATGGTGAGATATAAAGCTTCTATGTATATTTAGTAAGGTGTTTTTTTACTGTACCTCAATTTATTCTCTCTCATCTTTTTCAAGACAATTATAAAAGGGTATTTAAGTCATTTTTCATATACTTCTCTTAATTTCATAGTCAACTTAGCCTTTGTGTAAAGTCAACATACATTTTATATTACTCAAGGGAGAGAGTACTACTGATCTCTGCCCCCCCCCCCTCCTTTCTCTGTAGTCTGTCCCTTAATCAAAGTATAAATCTTGGATTTAACCCCTAATCTTTAGCTAACCATACCTTTATAGGGCAATTTCTTATATACTACTAAAAATTTGTCTTATCCCTTATATGTTGTTGAATAAAATACGATAATAAGAGTAAGAATATATTACTAATTCCAAATAACAATTTGATGAAAATTACATAATCCAAAGATAGCAATAAGGACATAATCAACAAGATAAAGCATATTATAAAATCTATGTCATTCATGCAATGAATCATGTCATCTACAACAAATTGATGAAAATTTATTTTATATTGCTCTCAGAAATAGGGTTAAATTGAATATTTAAATTTTCAACCTCAATCACAAATGGACTAAGCAATTAAATCAAGTGAACAAGGCCTCAAACCCTTACCTACCTTAACATGCACAATAAAGTATTGAAAATTAGGTTCATTGTTTAAATGTCCTAGAAACAAATTATGTTCAGATCAACAGATTGATGCCATTCCAGTTGAATCATCAAATAATGGTTAGATCAGTAACTATTACACTAACTGAACCAGGCAGGGATGATTAGATTAGCAACTAGCAATATTACCAATCGAATCTAACTGTGATGATCAGAGCATTTGCAATCAACCTTAACAGCTGAACAGTACAGTAATTAGACAAATAAGTAATATTGATAGAAGCTGATCATCAGGTCATCCATCATCTAAATAAGGAAAAAAATGGTGATTTAGATCTGGAGCTTTATCGCTAGATCTAGAGAGTAGCTGAAGGCATCGACAGAGCTTGGGATGTCAGATATGGACCGAGGAGAGGACATTGGCATCGTCGACGGGAGAATGTCGGTCACTAGGGTAACCATTTGTGTAACGGACCGCCCTTTTCAGGGGGTGCATATAAATACCGTACAGCTACCCAGGAGTTTAGTTGTTGGTAACCAAGAGTACATTGCCAGGTAGAAAGCGAAATTCAACAGTTGATATTAAGATATTAAGCCTGACGACTAAGATTTTTACAAAATGGCGCGACATACGCTTAAGTACAATACCAAAAACAAGCCCACAGGAAATGGCTTGAGCAGCAGATCAACACCTTCAGAACCAAACACTGTTGTCATCTACGGAGTCTTGGAATTCTTCGGCTTCAAGAAAGTCTATTGGAGGGGGTAGGAAGCAAGGGTGAGTACTAGACAGTACTCAACAAACCACACAGGAATATTCTGAATATTACATGCATGGATTCACAAAAAGGTTGGTACAGGTTCATAGTTGTTGTGGATGCAGTTTTAAAGATCAATTTTGGTTACATTTGAAACACAAATCATAAGATAGCTAGTACAAGGGGGTTTTCTGCAATAATCCAGCGTTTCGTCCAGTTTTATTATTAAGACTAATTTGAGCACAGGTTTGGGTATCACCCCATATTAACTCAGCTTCATTAACCGGAAACACGGCGTAATCGATTACAATTTAAATTGACTCTGTAGAGCTGTTCAGCTTTACCCACAAGATATCTACGGTCGTTAGTACCACGCGATTAACATGCAACTCATATGCATGCGGCCGGACCGAGATGATCGTAACTGTTTGTTGAACTTCCCCTTTTTAGCTCCTACCCAGTAGGCTATCCAAGATCCGCAATATTCAGAACCCACTGGCCGCCGTGGGAGATGCGACCCGAATATTGTGGATGCCCACTGTTGCGTGAACCGGTGAATGGCCTCTTCATTCCCATTCCGCCCCGATCGCTCTGTGAGCCATTGCATTACAAGCACATGGCAGCTACTTCCTATAGGTATTAAAAGGGGAAGTACAATGTACTAGGCTACGTTGGAATGGGTCAACAGGGTTGACCGTCCAAACCTGCGGTTGAGTGATTACTGAAGTTATTTACTTTACCCAAAGTGGTTAGTCCTTAATGCCAAAGACCAAGTCTACACCCACATCATGTTCATGGTACCCACTGTACCACCACCATCTCATCCATAGACTTGTCATCGGTTGGGGGTCGGACCCGTAGCCACCTCTCGTGGGGAGTCCAACACTGTCCCCCTAACTGTAGCAGTTTTTAAAGATCATCCAAACCAATCTTCGAAGATTAAGCATTTGTCTAAAAGTAATAATTGTATGAATTGCTATATTTACGAGGATTCAATATATTATATCCTAGGGTTAAAAAGGATTTAAGGCATAACAATGAGTCTAGCATTGGGATGTATCTAATCATGTCATTCAAAACTACCATATTTCTTAGTTTCTAAAATACCAGTAAATAATGCAGTACAGAAGATATATATATATATGGTAATGGAACTGGGTTCAACATGTTCAAGGGGTGTGGCTTGCCTTGCGGAGTTGAAGGTTCTCCTACAGGATAGTAGCCGACGTCCTGCAGTGTCTCGAACGGTTCCTGCTCCTCGTACGGCTCAGCGTAATGTTCCGGCTCCAAGTACTGCTCCGAGTATGGTGCCGACGTCGAATCTAGCGTGAAAAAGCAAATACAGTAAATAAACGAATAAAACAAATAAAAGAGAAGAAAATCGAAAAGAAAACGGATCGGGGAGTCGAAAGTAGTGAGATGGGGTATTTTTGGAATTTCTGGAATTTATTTTGGCAGAACGGAGACCGTATTTGGACTCAGTGGCTCGAAATGGACAAGAAAATGTATTTTCGGGTATTTGTGGGTTTTTGGCAATTTTTGGGATTTTTTGAATTAATTTTGAATTTTCGGAATTTAAACAAATATTAAACCCGAAATTCAAATTAGAAAGTAAAAATAAAAGAAAATCGGATTTTCTCCCGTGGGCCGCATAGTATTTGGCGGTCCGCCCACCAAGTGTGGGAAGGCCTAGCTACTGGTCACCCACGCATTGCCAAGCGGTCGATCGTGGGTGGGCACGAGACGCCGACCGAGGGTCCCACCGGTCACGATGCCGAGGGGAAAAGGTGTGAGGCGGTGGTTTTAGCGGAGGGTGCCGCCGTGGAGAAGAAGACAACGGCGAGGAGCAGGAAGAAGTCATGCTGCAGAGGAAGAAATGGGGGAAAAGGAAGAGGAGAGCGCGGGGAAGGAGAAGAGCTACTCACCGGCTCGGGGCGGGGAGAAATGAGAGCTGGAGCGGTTTTATAGTGTTGCTGGAGGGAGAGAGAGGGAGGGCACGGCGGCACGGAGGCATGGGGAGGCGAATCTGGCAGGCGGCGTCTGCAGAGCTGGCGTCTGGCAAGCATGTGTGGCGAGGGGAAGGAGTAGGATCTGGCGTAGGGCGACGAGGTAGTCAAGGGCGCAAGACAGCGAGCGACCGAGGCGAGGGCGACGGCGCGACGGGCAGGCGGGTCGCATGATGGGGGAGCTGGCTGGCGTGAGGCCAGGGAGCGGCAAGCAGCGTTGAGCGAGCGAGTAGCAAGGGAGGCGGATTCGGGAGAATGCGCCAGCACAAAAGAGAAGCGGGTTTTCCGAAAAGGGAAAGCGGAGAGAGAGAGGGGATTTCCCGAAAGGAAAGATTCAAAATAAATTCAAATAAACGTGAAATAAATTCGGATAAAATCAAATAAAATCCAACTAAAATCAAGAAGGGCAAAAGAAATCCATTTTTGAAATTTTGAGGGTTATTTCATTTTGGCTTCTAAGTCTGGACTGAGGAGGAGCAGATTCGCTAGTTTGTGATTGTGTTGGCCAAGGAGTGAGGACACTATTATAGAATAGAAAGGCCTATATTAGACACCTCATCATATATGGTTTTTAAAAATCGTATGTGTTAAAGTTAATCACAAATGATTTTACTAGTATGATAGTTAAAATTACAAAATATGCTAAGGACCGTTTTTGATAAGCTGATATCACAGATGGTTCGTCCCGCGAACTATCTGTAAAGTATCATAGATGGTTTATACCACAAACCGTCTGTGATATGTAATCATTTTGATGGTTCTGTATTTCATCACATATAACCATCAAAATAATCCTGTTTTGGCATAAGATCAGAGTGAAAATGTACTGCTTATGATGTTCTCATTCGAGGATGAGAATGAAGTGAAAGATAAATCAGAGCATGACTACTTTCAGGATGAACTGTGGATATAATTGGATTTTACCTTGGAATCCATCAACATTAGAATAAGAAAGGAGAAGAAAGTACTATAGAGGTTCATATTTTAAAATGATGATCTTGATCAGACAAGCTGTACCTCAAAGCATCTCTGATGTTTTGATAATCTATTACTGGTTGTGCCTTATAAATGTCGTTGTAGAAAGATGTGAGAAGAAAATTTTCAACAACAAATACTAATTATGGAAGTTCTTCCAAAAGAGGAAAGAAAAAAGTGGATCACAGATGGTTCTAGATACAATCGTCTGTGATAGGTATTTCACAGACTGTACAGAAATTGTCTATGATACGTCGTATTATCACTGACACATGCTTATAGACGATTCAGAAAACTGTGTGTAATGGCCTTTTTTCTGTGCTAGTGGAAGCAAAAGGAGGATAAAACTCGTAGACGGCCTTGGTTATTCGGCGGCGACAGTAGAATGACGGTCACACCGAGTAGCTTAAGGCAATGGAGGTAAGTCGTAGACGATGGAGGTGGAGGAAGGAGAAATAAGGAGGGGTTTGGAAATTTCGTAGTTTATATACATGGTATTAGTGAGTAATTTCGTATCAATTTTAGTAGAAAACACCTAAATCCAACATACAAAAGCCAAAAAAGCACATGTATTTTGGTTTTTGGCTTTTAACTGTACAGAAGGCTTAGTCTTTTCCAAAAGCCCCATAACAAAACATCTCTTTATTTAAGATTAGACTTTTTAGCTTTTAAGTGAGAAAAAATCCAAACAAAACATATCCAAATCCATCCAGAACGTTAACAGATTCTGATGTACTTGAGAGCGATGCAACTGGACTTTTTCTCTCTCCCAAAAAGTGTTACACGAAAGATTCGATGTGCGTCCAAGAGAAGTGGACAAAAATGCGATAACAACGGCCTAACTGTCTCATAATTGGAATTTTATGGCACCAGGTAGGGTTAAAAACGGATCAGATATGGACGGATAATGGCTCTACTATATTTGTTTTCATATTCTTTCTCAGATGCGGATACGGATACGGATAGTCCGGATACGAATACGAATAATGTCTAATACAAATACGGATCGAATGCGAATCGAATCGGATATGGTTTTAAATATTTATCAAAACATGATAATCCTTTAGATTGTACATAAAAAGTCAACAAAAACATATAACTAATTGATTTGATCAAAACATTATTAAAAATTGAACGAATATAAGTATTTTCATTCACTTAGACAATAGTTAGATACCATATGGCAAATAAAATTATATAAGACTTAGTTTATCACACACATATGATTAGTTCATCATACACGTAGATTAAAATACAAAATGAAGGCAATCCTTGATTAGAGATACAAATAGAAGCAAACACATAACACACTAAAAGTTTGATAATACTTAGATATCATGTCTCTAGAAAAAGTATATAACACTTACATGTAATGGTCCAAGATTTATATTCTTTGTTGAATTATGTTTAAAATAATAAATTATGTATTTATGAGTTTTTATGCATTTTAGCTACTTATTTAAAATATTTTCCTATTTAAAATAGGAGTTTTTGAATTTTTGAGAAAATTTAAAATTTGATAAAATCTTGAAAATAATTTTTAAATGTTAGATTGTTTCTAGAACTTTCTCAAAAAAAAATCGTAATTTTTTAGTTGGTTTGCTAATTTTAATAATTAAAACTTGCTTTATGGATTAATTAAATTTGAAAACAATTATGAAATAAGAAACCTTTTTGAGCCAAAAGAGTAGTCGTGGCCCAGTCTATATGTATATACGGATATCCTACCCATCAATATCCAGATTATCTGAATCCGTATCCGTATCCGATAGATAGTGAGTTGCCGAATCCGTATCCGTATCCGAAAAAAATACGTATCCATATCTGATCCGATACTATTCGACAAATATCCGATCCAACAAAATCCGTATCCGAAAATATCCGGATCGGTCGGAAAATATCCGATCCGTTTTCATCCCTAGCACCAGATGTCTTATAGCATCTTTTATAAGAGCTAGACACACGATAAATACAGATCTCAAAGTGAATAAATCTTATTATCTCTTCCTCGGTATATATCATGTGTCTTTACTCTAAAACTGATGCTACACGTTATACAAAGCACGTGGTGCCATAAAATTTTTCCCCGTGATGATCCCAGCAGCGGCAGCAAGCAGAGAGAGGATCGCTAGCTCACCTACCACACGAACCCAACAGTCAAAACCGAGAGGAGGGAGTTAGCTAGGTCGCCGTGAACCCTTAACCGCCAACTGCTATTCTCTGGTCCGGTCATTTGCCGTGGTTGTTAATTAGTTGTTACCAGTAGAGCAGTAGTTCAATCTGCACCGGTCGATAGCATATAGCTCCGCACTTTGGGCTGAGCTTGCCTTCTCCCCTCCCGTCAAGCGGCGCGAATCTTGGAGCCCCCGCGCCGGTGCAATGGCGGTGCACCACTCCCTCGAGGTCATCGACGGCCGGTGCGACGACGACGGCCACCCGCGCCGGACCGGTACGGTAACACCACCTACCACACGCACGCGTGCGCGTGTATCTGTTCTCGCGCGCGCGCGCCAACTCGATTCGTCGTTGCTTATTCCTTTCCTTACGGTGCTGTTGCGGTGTTGCCCACGCGCGCGCCGGCCCGGCGGGGGCGGCGTCTTTGTTTTTGTTTTGGTCTCGGCCCTGTTGCCCTGCAGGGACCACGTGGACGTGCGCGGCGCACATCATCACGGCGGTGATCGGGTCGGGGGTCCTGTCGCTGGCGTGGAGCGTGGCGCAGCTGGGGTGGGTGGCCGGGCCGGCGTGCATGCTGTGCTTCGCGCTCGTCACCTACGTCTCCGCCGCGCTGCTCTCCGACTGCTACCGGTGCGACGACGCCGAGAAGGGGCCCCGGAACAAGTCTTACATGGACGCCGTCCGTGTCTACCTCGGTACATCACACTGGACCGTACTTATAGCACTAGCAGTACACCACGAACTTGACGAGAAATTAAACTAGATAATATTGTGATATACTATATGGTTTTATGGCTTAATCCGTACTGCACTGTACTGTACTGTGGAAACATACTCAGGCAAGAAGCAGACCTGGGCTTGCGGCTCGCTGCAGTACCTGAGCCTGTACGGTTGCGGCGTCGCCTATACCATCACCACCGCCACTAGCATGAGGTAGTTGCCGGTCACAACTTACAGAATTCACTACAGCTGAACGTGTAATCGTACCGTCTGTCAAGAAGGAACCATGTGATACGGATTGATACATTATATTCGTTTTTGTGCTAATACTGCTACTGTTAGTACTTAGTACTCTATGATACCGCTCAATTCATTTCGCTGATTAATTTGATTGTAACTGTGTGTGTTTGTGTTGTGCATGTACCGTTGTTTGACGCTGCAGGGCAATCCTGAGGGCCAACTGCTACCACGCGCACGGGCACGGCGCGCCCTGCAGCTACGGGGGAAGCTACTACGTGCTCATGTTCGGGGCGACGCAGCTGTTCCTCTCCTTCATACCGAACTTCCACGACATGGCGTGGCTCTCGGTCCTCGCCGCGGTCATGTCCTTCTCCTACTCCTTCATCGGACTCGGACTCGGCCTTGCGAACACCATTGGTATGTATGCCTGTTTATTTCGAGAATACAAACCTGTACTGCTGCACATCGTTTTGAGTTTACTACTACCTATTCAGATAACTGAATTACTGATACTGGTTGGTCAGAACTCAGAACAATGCGCTATTGCTATTGTTGTAAAAAAAAAAAAATTCCACACAATGTACTGAAATTAAACATTGAGATGGCACTATGGACGTTAAGGTCAAATAAGCTAACGAAATTGCTACCGGTCTTCAGCAAATGGAACAATCAAAGGAAGCCTAACAGGTGTTCCAATGAGAACCCCCATGCAGAAGATATGGCGCGTCTCCCAAGCCATCGGCGACATCGCATTCGCTTACCCATACTCCTTAATCCTCCTGGAAATTCAGGTACACGCAGTAGCACGCGATCCATTCAGCACTACCACTCAATTGAAATTGGCTACTCATTTAGTACCAGTTACAGTATTCAGTTTTTTTTCCACCAGTAACCACTAAGCACAATGACTATCTCTTCCGTTTCATCTCTGTCAACGTAGGACACCCTGAAGTCGCCACCAGCCGAGAATAAGACGATGAAGAAGGCATCGATCGTCTCGATCCTTGTTACCACCTTCTTCTACCTCTGCTGCGGCTGCTTCGGCTACTCCGCCTTTGGGAGCGACGCGCCGGGCAACCTCCTCACCGGCTTCGGCTTCTACGAGCCATACTGGCTCATCGATTTCGCCAACGCCTGCATCATTCTCCACCTACTGGGTGGCTATCAGGTACTGAAAGCCTGATATACATTCTCCACCTAGTTACATAATGAAACCACGGCCAGTAACATCGCTACATGTCTGAAACTTGCAGGTGTACAGCCAGCCGATATACCAATTCGCGGACAGGTTCTTCGCGGAGAGGTTCCCGGGCAGCGGATTCGTGAACGACTCCCACACCGTCAGGCTGCCGCTCCTGCCGTCGTGCAGGGTGAACCTCCTGCGGGTGTGCTTCCGGACGCTGTACGTGGTGAGCACGACGGGCGTGGCCCTCCTCTTCCCTTACTTCAACGAGGTGCTGGCCCTGCTCGGCGCCCTCAACTTCTGGCCGCTCGCCATCTACTTCCCCGTGGAGATGTACTTCATCCAGAGGAAGGTCCCCAGGTGGTCGGCCAGGTGGGTCGTCCTGCGGGCGTTCAGCGTCGTCTGCCTGCTCGTCAGCGCGTTCGCGCTCGTCGGAGCGATCCAGGGGGTAGTCAGCCAAAAGTTAGGCTAGGCTAGCCAGAATCTTTGCTTTTGGATTGCTTTCTCGTGTAATGGCTAATGGGTATTATGGGGAATGAACTAGTGTGTTATAGCAGTTGGGGAGCATGTGTTCTTCTCCCTGGTTATGAAATGCACTGTAGTAGACTGTCTTCAGGATCAGAAAGATGAGTGGCACACTGTTTTCCAGTGCCTTCGTTCTGAATTGCCAAATTGGAGACTAGTATGTACCCTCGTTAGATTGCCAACCTACTCCTTGTCTGCTTGAGAAGGATGTGAGGAATCCTGTCCTGAGCTGCATACTGCTCAGTACTGTTTTCCTTTCGATTTCCTAACCCTCGATTCCTAAATCTGTCCTTCCGCACCAAAATTCAAGGCCGTCACCTTCACCTGCTCCCCATCGCATCGCTCACCCGCCCCACACCGCGAATCCCACTCCGCCCGTGACGCCATGCCCATTCCCGCCGGTTTCCTGCTCTCTCTCTCCTTCACACGGTGGATATAAAAACCCCGCCCCGAGCTCCATTTCTTCTCGCCCCGAGCCGGTGAGTGCCATTTTCTTCCTCCCCGTGCTCTTCCCTCACTACCTCGCCACTTCATTTCCCCTCCGGTGGCCTCTCCTCGCCGATCAATCTCCTTCTTCCTCTCGGTTCGGCCTCGTTCCCATCACCACATTCTCTCTCACCATTTCCCACCATCGTTGAATTTGCCATGGGCCTTTCTTGCCACCAATTCATTTCTCCCTCGTGCTTTGAATCGCCAAAATGTTTGGCTGTCTTCTTTGACTCGTGGCTTGTAATGCCGCCGCCTTCTCTCTCTCGTGACTTGGGTTCCATATGTAAGCCACCATTGGTTTCGTCTCATTGTGTGCGGGTCCTTCGCCACCACCACCTCGCCTGATCCACCGCTAAGCCTCGCCGTGTCACTTCCTTTGCTTTCTGCATACTGGGCAACTTTCACGATCGTGGCATGCTTCTTGATGCCCTCGCCCGTGGGCCAAATTCTTGAGCACTGTGCAGCCCACAAGCACAGTGTCTCTTTTCAATTTATTTTTTCAGATTTTAAATTATTTAAAAATCCGAAAATTCCTTTTAAAATTCCAGAAAATTTCCAAAAATCCCAAAAATTCCCAAAAATGCCAAAAATACATATTCTTGATCCATTCGAGCCGCCGAGTCCAAAAATGACCTCCGTTTCGCCAAACCAAGTCCAAAAAATTCCAAAAATGCCCTCGAGCTCCATTCCGACCACTTTCTCTCCTGTTCTTTTTCGACTTTTCTTTCTTTGGTTATTTTTGTTCGTTTATTTATCGGTTTCACTTGTTCGCGCTAGATCCGACGTTGGAGCAACTCTCGGAGCGAAACCAGAGCTGGAGCAGCAGCTTGGAGCCGTGCAGGAGCAGAGGCCGTCGACTGCACACTACATCGACCTGCTCCCTTGTTAAGCTTAACCTCTAACCCCGCAAGGCAAGCCACACTCCTTGATCATGTTGATCCCATGATTCCATATAATTACCAGATATATTTAGTTATTGTATTTGCTTGTAAATAGAGTAGAAATTTAAAAAGAGCTAATTTAGAATGACTTGATTAGCTAAAACCCACCCCCTTGTTAAAACCCTATTGATTACGCCATAATCATTTGTCAACCCTAGATTATCATGAAATGAACCCCGTAGGATAGTTAAAACTATAATCTTTACTTTTATTTAATTACTCAAAAACCCCGAATGTCGATTTGGGGCTTATTTTAAAAACACCGCTATTGGGGTCGCCTGGGGCCACGGAAGGTGGTTGCGGCCTAGCCCCCAATCGATGACCAGGCCCTGTGTGATGTGTGATGGGTACAGTGGTACCAGTGTTGTTTTGTGTGTTGGGATGGTCTTCGGCATTTAAGGATCAACCCTTTGAGTAAAGTAAATAACTTAGTCTCCTCAACCACAAGTTGGGCTTGTTAGCTCTGTTGACTGATCCAACATGGTCTTAAGATATTGTTTTTCCTTGGAATACCCATGTGGTATCGCGTTGGGTTGGGGTGGAACAGAATGGTGCGCTATTGTCGGTTCTCATAACGCGGTATTCCTCGCTTGGCGGTCGCGATGTTCGTGATTGGTTCGCGTGGGCCTCGGGGCTGGGGAATAAAAGTTAACTTACGGGTAGGAGCTAAAGAGGGAAATTCAATGAAACGTTATGTTAATCTCGATCCGACCGCATGCATTAAAGTTGCATGTTAATTGCGCAGGCACCAACTACCAGAGATTATCTTGTGGGTAAAGTTGAGTAGCTCGCAAAGTGAACCAAATGGTATTCGAATCGCCGTGCTCCCGCTAATGAAGCTGGGTTAATTTTGTGATTCCATGTAATCGAGCTTGAGTAGTTTTAATAATAAATTGACCAGTAACGTGATTTTGTTAATAACTTCTCGTGGAATGGATATTGTGGATGATGTGGATATTGCTTTATTGGTTTGTGTTTCAAATGTAATATGTTTAAGGACTAATTATCTGTACATGCATTCACCAAGTACTAAACTAGTGTCAATACCTTAAAATTCCTTGCATGTAATATCTGCACTTCCGTGTGGTTTGTTGAGTACTGTTGTGTACTCACCCTTACTCCTAATCCCTCTTTTAGATTTCAAAGAATCTGATGATTCTAAGAAGAGCATAGATGGCGTTGATAATTGGTTTTGAAGGCCTTGGTCTATCTACTCAAGCTTTTCCTGTGGTTGTTTTGGTAATGTATCTCGTGCCCTGTCGCACCTTTGTAAACTCCGTCGTTAGGCTCTTAATTTATCTATCAAATATTCGCATTTGTGTTTATGCTCCTGCAACGCGAGACTTGCATTTACCCATGCCTAAACTCCCCGGGTAGTTGTAAAGGTATTTATACGACTCTCCGAAAAGGCGGTCCGTTACACCTCGATTTACATCTCATAATGGATTGATATGGTCTTGATCATGTGTGTGTGCCATGTGCCTGCGCGATTGATTTTACATGATTCGTGGGTACTTGAAGAGTGCAATCAAAGTGCAGCACATCGAAATATCGGTTTTAACCCTGGGGGTGTAAAGGTCCTATTAAGATATCTGCGTTCAGAATAGTTTTTCTGGAACAGCCCTCTTGGGTCGGAGATTTACGATGCATTTTTTAGCCACAAAAGATCATGCCCTCGTTTATTGAAAGCGAATTCAGAAGATTTCTAATACTGATAGTAGCAAAGAAAATTAACGCTAAAATTAATCTTCAAAATCTTAGTTAACGTCATTGAGCTCGACCGAATTATAGTACTACTACGGCAGTGATTTTTTTTTCCTTCTGACTTGACTCAAAAAGCTAGGTGGGCATTCAGTTTTTTTTTTATATATATATTGAAAACTGCAAACCGAACGAACAAATTCAAAAACTGAACCAATTAACCGAATAAATTTGATTCGGTTTTTGGGTAAACGGAATTTCAAGATGCAGTATGCAATAAGCAATCAGGCATTACATAAATTAGAACTAAAAATTGGTGCTCATCACTGTGAGTTATATTATCACAACTAAAATTTTTTTATACATGTTCAGTTAGCACTCAGAATATGTAGCTTCAAGAATCAAGCATGACTACTGCACACTATATAGAGGACTAGCAAATACAACTCACAACACAATTGGGTACTTAGGTATAACATAGAGTGCTAAAGTGAACTAGCAAATACAACTTACAACAACGGCCAACGGGGGACTGGGGAGCACCTGAGCAGATCTGACATTGGCGCCAAGGGTCAAGGGACGGAGGAGGGGATGCCACGTTGATGGCTCACCGGCTTGAAGCGGGGCCAAGGGGGGGCGTCAACACCGAGGGTCGAGGGGTAGAGGAGGAGCCGCAATGCCAAGAGCTCATCGTCCTCAGAGTTGCCCCGCCAGCGTGAGGACGAGCGCCGTGGAGATGGCCAGGCCCAAGTATCCAGCTACCGCAGCCGCCATGGAGAGGAAGGAGGCCACGGGCGAGATTGGCCTCCAGATCTGGACGCGGGAGAGAGAAGTAGCAGTGGCCGAATCTGGACATAGAGAGAGACCAGCAGTAGGAGGATTGCCGCAATGCCTGCAGGAGGAGGAGGTGGCGGCGACCGAGGAGAAGGAGGTTACCATGGCATAATGGTGTAGGGAATGGTCGAATACGCTAATGGATTTGGGGAATGGGGATTATTGGCCTACTGGGTATATACGGTAAATTTCGATTATACAGCAAATCAGTTTCCGGAAGAGGGAAACTGTCAGGGATTGAATAATTTTCTATAAAACCATTATACCGCCACCACATTCTCTCACCATTTCAAGCCATCGTTGAATTTGCCATGGGCCTTTCTTACTCGCCACCAATTCATTTCCTCCCTGTGCTTTGAATCGCCAAAATGTTTGGTGTCTTCTTTGACTCGTGGCTTGCAATCTGCTTCTTCTCTCTCTGCACTTGGGTTCCATATGTAAGCCACAGTTAGCTCGTCTCATTGCAGTGAGTCCCGCCTTCGCCACCACCTCGCCTGATCACCGCTAAGTCGGCAGCGTGTCGTAGCTTCCTTTGCTACTGCGCTGGGCGACCACGATCGTGAAATGCTTGGCGCCTTCGAAGATGCCCTGGCCAGTGGGCCAAATTCTTGAACAACTTGTGCGACCCACAAGCCATGTGTCTCTTTTCAATTTATTTTTCAGATTTTAAATTATTTAAAAATCCAAAATTCCTTTTAAAATTCGAGAAAATTTCCAAAATCCCAAAATTCCCAAAAATGCCAAAATACATATTCTTGATCCATTCGAGCCACGAGTCCAAAAATGACCTCCGTTTACTAAACCAAGTCCAAAAATTCCAAAAATGCCCTCGAGCTCCATTCCACCACTTTCTCTCTGTTCTTTTCGACTTTTCTTTCTTTGGTTATTTTTGTTCGTTTATTTATCGGTTTCACTTGTTCGCTAGATCAAGCGTTGGAGCAACTCTCGGAGCGAAACCGAGGCGAGTTCTTGAGCCGTGCAGGAGGCGAGGCCGTTCGGGACCGAGACACGACATCGACTGTCTCTTGTTAAGCGAACCTCTAACCCATAAGGCAAGCCACTCCTTGATCATGTTGATCCCATGATTCCATATAATTCTTGTATATATTTAGTTATTGTATTTGCTTGTAAATAGAGTAGAAATTTAAAAAGAGCTAATTTAGAATGACTTGATTAGCTAAAACCCACCCCCTTGTTAAAACCCTATTGATTACGCCATAATCATTTGTCAACCCTAGATTATCATGAAATGAACCCCGTAGGATAGTTAAAACTATAATCTTTACTTTTATTTAATTACTCAAAAACCCGAATGTCGATTTGGGGCTTATTTTAAAACACTTTACGGTTGGGGTCGCATACAGGGGCCACGGAAGGTGGTTCTTGCCTAGCCCCCAATCGATGACCGTGCCCTGTGTGATGTGTGATGGAGTGCAGTGGTACGGTGTTGTTTTGTGTGTTGGGATGGTCTTCGGCATTTAAGGATCAACCCTTTGAGTAAAGTAAATAACTTAGTCCTCTCTCAACCACAAGTTGGTAGGTTAGCTCATTGACTGATCCAACATGGCAGATATTGTTTTTTCCCTTGGAATACCTACAGGTGGTATCGCGTGGGTTGGGGGTGGAACGGAATGGTGCGGCCATTGTCGGTTCTCATAACGGTGGGTATTCCTCAGTTGGCCAGTCGCGATGCCCGCATTGGCCCGTGGGCCCTGGGGGCTGGGGAATAAAAGTTAACTTACTGGGTAGGAGCTAAAGAGGGGAAATTCAATGAAACGTTATGTTAATCTCGATCCGACCGCATGCATTAAAGTTGCATGTTAATTGCGCAGGGCACCAACGGCCGTAGATTATCTTGTGGGTAAAGTTGAGTAGCTCTGCAAAGTGAACCAAATGGTATTCGAATACGCCGTGCTTCCGGCTAATGAAGCTGGGTTAATTTCGGGTGATTCCGGTAACTGAGCTTGAGTAGTTTTAATAATAAATTGACCGTAACCAGGATTTTGTTAATAACTCTGTGGAATGGATATTGTGGATGATGTGGATATTGCTTTATTGGTTTGTGTTTCAAATGTAATATGTTTAAGGACTAATTATCTGTACATGCATTCACCAAGTACTAAACTAGTGTCAATACCTTAAAATTCCTTGCATGTAATATTCAGAATTTCCGTGTGGTTTGTTGAGTACGGTTGTGTACTCACCCTTACTCCTAATCCCTCTTTTAGATTTCAAAGAATCTGATGATTCTAAGAAGAGCATAGATGGCGTTGATAATTGGTTTTGAAGGCCTTGGTCTATCTACTCAAGCTTTTCCTGTGGTTGTTTTGGTAATGTATCTGGTGCCTGTCGCACCTTTTGTAAACTCTGGTCGTTAGGCTCTTAATTTATCTATCAAATATTCGCATTTGTGTTTATGTCTGGCAATGTGCACTTGGTTACCCACAGCTAAACTCCTGGGTAGTTGTAAGGGTATTTATACGCACTCTCTGAAAAGGGCGGTCCGTTACACCCTCGATTTACATCTCATAATGGATTGGATATGGTCTTGATCATGTGTAAGCCATGTGCCTGCGCGATTGATTTTACATGATTCGTGGGTACTTGAAGAGTGCAATCAAAGTGCAGCACATCGAAATATCGGTTTTAACCCCGGGGGGTGTAAAGGTCCTATTAAGATATCTGCGTTCAGAATAGTTTTTCTGGAACAGCCCTCTTGGGTCGGAGATTTACGATGCATTTTTTTAGCCACAAAAGATCATGCCCCTCGTTTATTGAAAGCGAATTCAGAAGATTTCTAATACTGATAGTAGCAAAGAAAATTAACGCTAAAATTAATCTTCAAAATCTTAGTTAACGTCATTGAGCTCGACCGAATTATAGTACTACTACGGCAGTGATTTTTTTTTTCCTTCTGACTTGACTCAAAAAGCTAGGTGGGCATTCAGTTTTTTTTTTTTATATATATATTGAAAACTGCAAACCGAACCGAACAAATTCAAAAACCGAACCGAATTAACCGAATAAATTTGATTCGGTTTTTGGGTAAACGGAATTTCAATATGCAGCATGCAATAAGCAATCAGGCATTACATAAATTAGAACTAAAAATTGGTGCTCATCACTGTGAGTTATATTATCACAACTAAAATTTTTTTATACATGTTCAGTTAGCACTCAGAATATGTAGCTTCAAGAATCAAGCATGACTACTGCACACTATATAGAGGACTAGCAAATACAACTCACAACACAATTGGGTACTTAGGTATAACATAGAGTGCTAAAGTGAACTAGCAAATACAACTTACAACAACGGCCAACGGGGGACTGGGGGAGCACCTGAGCAGATCTGACATTGGCGCCAAGGGTCAAGGGACGGAGGGAGGGGATGCCACGTTGATGGCTCACCGGCTTGAAGCGGGGCCAAGGTAGGGGGCGTCAACACCGAGGGTCGAGGGGTAGAGGGAGGAGCCGCAATGCCAAGAGCTCATCGTCCTCAGAGTTGCCCCCCGCCAGCGTGAGGACGAGCGCCGTGGAGATGGCCAGGCCCAAGTATCCAGCTACCGCAGCCGCCATGGAGAGGAAGGAGGCCACGGGCGAGATTGGCCTCCAGATCTGGACGCGGGAGAGAGAAGTAGCAGTGGCCGAATCTGGACATAGAGAGAGACCAGCAGTAGGAGGATTGCCGCAATGCCTGCAGGAGGAGGAGGTGGCGGCGACCGAGGAGAAGGAGGTTACCATGGCATAATGGTGTAGGGAATGGTCGAATACGCTAATGGATTTGGGGAATGGGGATTATTGGCCTACTGGGTATATACGGTAAATTTCGATTATACAGCAAATCAGTTTCCGGAAGAGGGAAACTGTCAGGGATTGAATAATTTTCATAAAAACCATTATACCCCGGCAGCCGGTTTTCAGCCGACCATGTATATCCTCGGATGGTGTCCTTGAGGAAGATCTTCGGCTGTGTTAGCTAGTGGGTCCGCCTCGACCATGCTTAAGCTCGTCCCCGAGCATGTTTACTCGGACGTGTGCAGCGGTCGGTCAGGGTCAAGGCAAAATCTCAAGCATGTCCAGCAGGTCGTGCTCGATCTATAAAGATGACATAGCGACAATTACGCTGCGATTTAAAAGACCATTATGTTACGATCTAAGTCCATAATGTCCACGACATAGCATGACGAAAATCAAGGGATGCAGTTACAGCCATGTTCAAGCACAGTAATGACATGTTATTTAACTGTAGTTGCTGCAGTCGCTTATAAATACCCCTTCGGTAGATCATAGTGGGGGAGAAGAAAAGAAGACATACACACACATTGCAGACAACCTTTCCTGTAAGAATTCAAGCAATAGCAAAATCACTGGACGTAGAGTTGTTATCTTGATCGTGAGAGGTCCGAACCAATATAAAAATTCCCTATCCACTGCCCTTTCGAGCATAGCATCCTAATAGCATTCTTCGGACGTAAACCCTTCGCGAAAGAGAAGCCCTGGTTGATCCCTCAATCAACAAGTAAGCTCGATAAGGAATCCGTTTTCCAAACGTCGACAGAAATCGAACTAAAAATCGAATAAAACCAAAATAAAAAACAAACAGAAACTAAAAACCAAAAAACAAAATATTTGATAAAATCGGTTTGATTTGGTTTTTTAGTTTTGCTTTAAAATACCAGTGGCGCTGAGCCAGCTCGAAAATACGCCTGCTCACTCAAGCGTCGATGTCGGTAGTCGATTTTGTTGCCATAGAAGTAATGCTTCCCATGGCTGCACTCCACGAAGGCCTCCTCGAGATCTTTGTAAGGCGGTGGACATTAACCATTGCTGCTGACTTTGTCTCCGCTCGGCTTCTAGCGTCGGCCACTCCCGCCTGGCGCGGCCACTTCGCCGCCTCGCTCAGCTCATCGGTTGCTAAGCAGAGCAGAGGCCCTCCTCATTTGCTAGAGCCCGAGCCCCTGACCTCCTTCGCAAGCATCATTGGAAGAGCTTCCGTGGTGAAGCACCAGTGAAACATTAAAGCCGTCTCCCAACCGAGACATAAGAAGCAAAGCAAACTAGCAAAGACACCCAAGCAAGCTGAGACAAGCACCAGATCCGATTGGAATTGAAAGAAATGCCAAAAGTGATTTTAATCCAATTTTGGGTTCCATCCTACTCGATCGGCCCGCTTATTATTGGCGGTATTTCATGCATATTTTATACTTATTATTGGCGATATTCATTCACATTTAGACGGTATTTATTCTTGTCATTAAGGAACCGACTAGTAGTAAATGTTAAAGTACTACAAGAACTACAAATGCATTTGACGATGTCTTGACTTAAAGTTTCCTTTCCTCGCCCTCTCTTTCAAGCGCCGTCCCCCACTGTGGCAGCGTTGTCATCGTCAGGCTTGGACAGCTATCGCTGCGTCCACGACAATGTGCCGTTGGAGGCCCCGGAGTAACGCACGGCGACGAACAAGTCCGGTAATTAAGGAGTTCGTTGACATCCTCTATGAGCTTGCCCAGACTCCTAAATTTTTCTGGCTCCGCCACTGAAAATACCCATCCCTACAAACAGCCAGAGGTAAAGCTCCATTACTCCATGCATGCATTCGGCATGGCAGCTCACACTGTCAGTAAGTACATCTCAACCCGTTGCTGCCACATACTGCATTGATCGTAGCGACATGAGCAAAGCAGATTAGACCTAGGCGCATTGGGCTGGGCCTTTTTTTACTATTCTGTGGCACAACAGGCATGGCATGGCACGTATGTGTGTGGGTCGGACTGACATTGTAAGAATGACAGGGTCGTACCAGGTCTCACATTCGGGCATAATGGGCGGCACGACACATGATGCATTGGCCGTGCTTAGATCGGCACGGCACAAAATAGGCTCAATGGGGCACGCGGCAGGCACCCTGTCGCGACACTACGGTATGCTGTGATTCGCCCTACGGCCAACAATATTGTGGTTTTCATATGCAGAGAAATGAGAGGCAATGGAGACGTCAAAAGGTGGAAAATGAGGACAGGAGAGTATATGCTCATTGACACCGAGCGCGCACACCGAGCCATGCTTTGTTGCGCCACTCGATGAGTTCGTCTGCAACGCCGTGCATAATCGTCTTCCCGCTTGCCTCAAACGGCCGTCAACGTCACCATATTATGCGTACGGTGACCTAGAAGACATAAACAATCTCGACATTGGGTAGTAGCTAGTATATATACATATTATTAGTGTATTTTTTACTTACTAGGGTACCCTATTCTATGGCGTAATGTTTTTAACAATACAGTAACTTGGTATCTGTACCAAATGAATAAATAAAATTTAATTCTTTTTTTAAAATAACTGTTGCATCGGATTCTCTCCGGTAGTCAACGCTCGCTCCTCATAGTTGGTGCCGTCCACGTAGACCGACCGACAAAGATAGTGTTCACAACTCTACACATCTATGAGGATAAGATCTGAACTGGCACAACAAGACACGGCGTGCATTAAGTCGTGCCTAGATCTCACTGAAGATGAATAACGCTGGCACGACATGCCCTGAAGCCCGTTAGGCCTACCACCACTATCATCAGATCGTCAATGAGATTGGCGAAAACGCGAGGGACGCCGCGAGCGCTTGGAGACCGAGTTGACTGACCCGGCGCTGTGTGGCTGAGCAACCTGCCCCGGCCCCGGGGCTCACGCGTTGGGCGGGCGTTGAATTCTTTATGCCGCCTTCGCCCGTGCGCGCCCCGTTCTGCCAGCAGCAGCACGCACGCGCGTGTGGCGGCTCCTATTTATGCGTCCAGCGGCGCCTGATGTAAGAGCCAAACATCAACGATCACTCTCGCAGAACGTAGCACTGCAGCCGGAGAGGGATCTCCGGGAATCGCGTGCTGCGGACGGGCTGAGACGTACGCTGACATGGGCCGGATCCCGTGCTGCGAGAAGGACAACGTGAAGCGCGGGCAGTGGACGCCGGAGGAGGACAACAAGCTGCTCTCCTACATCACGCAGTATGGCACGCCGCACGCGCAACTGGCGCCTCATTCCCAAGAATGCCGGTGCGTCCGAGGCGCGCTCAGACGACGGCCAATGCGTGCCCGCGCGCGCGCTCTCTCTGGTTAAGTGTAAATAGCAGCTGCTTGTTGGTGGCTCTGACCGGGGTGGGTTGCTGCACGGGACAGGATTGCAGCGGTGCGGGAAGAGCTGCCGGCTGCGGTGGACCAACTACCTGCGGCCCGACCTCAAGCACGGGGACTTCACCGACTCCGAGGAGCAGACCGTCATCAGGCTGCACTCCGTCGTCGGCAACAGGTAGCGATGGACTTCCCTCCATGGTGTTTCGGTGCTTCTTCTCGTCCTCTGTTAAACATGTCAGTCAGAGCTACGCGTTTAACAGTGCGCAATGTGTCGGCGTGCAGGTGGTCGGTGATAGCGGCGCAGCTGCCGGGGCGGACGGACAGCGACGTCAAGAACCACTGGAACACGAAGCTCAAGAAGAAGTTGTCCGGGATGGGCATCGACCCCGTCACGCACAAGTCCTTCTCGCACCTCATGGCCGAGATCGCCACCACGCTGGCGCCACCGCAGGTCGCGCACCACGCCGAGGCCGCCCTGGGGTGCTTCAAGGACGAGATGCTCCACCTCCTCACCAAGAAGCGCCCCTCCGACTTCCCATCGCCCGCCATGCCCGACATGGCGGCGGGCGCCAGAGTCGGCTTGGGCGCGGGTGCGGGCTCTGTCACCGCGTCCTGCTTCCCCGCGCTGCTCCAGGCCAACGACACCATCGAGCGCATAAAGCTGGGTCTGTTCCGCGCCATCATGAGCGAGCCCACCGCCGCCGCCACCGTCAAGCCGTGTCAGCCGGGCGACATGTCCGAGGGCCTGGCCGGGATGTGCGCCATGTACAACCCAGCGCACGCGCAGGAGTTCCGGTACGAGGGGGCGGCGTCGGGGTACGTCCTTGGCGGCGACGGCGACGAGGGCACGTCAATGTGGAGCCACCAGAGCATGTACAACAGGAGCTCCGGCACCGAGGGGGCCAGGCCGGCACTGCCGAAGAAAGGCAATGACAGCGTCTGCAGCAGCGGTGGCGACGACGAGGCGGACGACGGCAAGGACAGCGGGAAGGGTGCCTCTGACATGTCGGGACTGTTTGGCTCCGACTGTGTACTCTGGGACTTGCCGGATGAGATGACGAATCACATGGTGTAACTAAACGTGCAAAAGTTTACACGGCGAAACTTAATTACCATGATCAAAGGAGAGGAGTTGCATGAGAAAAGAAACGGTAGAGACGAACAAATGCTAGAAACAAGGTTAGAATAACGGGCAAATTGGAAAAAGGATGTACATTTTTGCATGGACAACAGAAAAACGTTAAATGTGCATAGCTTTTACCGAGAAGTGCTGATCGTGGAATTTTGTTTAAAATAATATATATTTCTTAAAAAATTACAGAAATAATATGCCTCGCTTGAAAATCAAAAATAATAGATCAAATCATAGGATCGATGTCCCGAATCTCAACAATAACATCAAATTTTGGAATTAGATACCTCACCGAGAATCACCGTCTCGTTGGATCAAATCATACGATCGGATGCAATTCGAAACGCGATTGTATCTTAACAATCAACGAATGGTTCTAGATCTGGGTCAATTTCAAACAAAAGAGATCCGATTGATTTCAAATCAAATCCCAGAAAGGATGTTTATTTTCGCATATTATTTCTGTAATTTTCCATTAAATATATATTATTTTAAACAAAAATTCACTGATCGAGTCCGAGGGCATGGTAATTTTCAGTCTCTGCTTCCGTGATAACGAGCAATGGACAGTTCTGTTCAGGCAGATTGTTTAGTCCTTTGATTCATTGAAATTATCTGACTGTAACATGTCATTATTTCAGTTAAATTTTGCTAGAATGAAGCAAGATCAACAGTATATATCGCACTTAACTGTACAGAGCCACGGGCGACAATGCCTTCCTTCCAGCGTATTCTAATCCCGTGGGATTTGATTTATACCGTCTCCTAAAATTCTTACAAAACACGTGTAAAATTAAAATGTTCCAAACAACAAAAGCATCGTGCGTATTTCTACTTAGCAGCGCCACACTGGATGGAAAAACTATATACATACACCCATAATAAAAAGAAAGTGAATCTTCAATCTAGTAGTACAATCTCAATCAACTATGAATTGTTGAGCGAGATCAAATTAGGTTAATATCTCCTGATAAAAATGAAAATCTTTGAAAGAAACCCTAAATCCCGTTTGGTTCTTAGAATTGGGTTTGGAAATGAAGAATTGAAATTGTTGTCCAATTCCACCAGATTTGGTCCGTAGCTAAAATAGGAGGTCAAGCATGGAGGCTTGACGTACGTCGAGGGACAGGAGGGGCTTGTCAGTGCCAGTTCCAATGGGATGACAGTGATGAAGAGGGACATGGTGTCTACACAAACCCGTCGGGTTTCGGATATTCACCGGTTCGGATATAGTTTTTACCGATAGGATATTCGGGTTCGGATTGGGTTTTCTGTCAGGTCGGGTTTTGTAAAACCCGCACTCAATCCGACCTGTTGCCATCTCTACATGGTGAGAGCGTCGACAACATGCCCACGGAGACAAGGTGCTCGTCGGCGTCAGCGCTAGCGGGTCAGCGATGCTCTGCTTCCACTCCGACGCTCGGCGGTGCTTGGCGAGCGGAGGCCCTAGTGCTTCCTGAGTGGATTCCAACTTGAAAACTTCCTTGGCAACCAAACAGATTTTGGAATTCTTATAAGATATCATTTCCATGTTACAGTTTCTTTCCACTAAAAAGAGTTGGGCATTTCAGAAAAAAAATTACATGCACCATGTGTCTTAGACTATCTTCAGCGGTATCCCTTCAGCCTCCAGATCCCTTCGCAGACAGATCCCAAACACTTCAACAAATTCCCTTCACAGTTTCCTTCGAAAAGGATTTAGAAAGAGAATCTTTTCAGAAAGAGATTCTCTCTCCAATCTCTATACAAAATCCTTCGAGGGAATGCTACTAGAGATGATAGGAATGAATATGAGAAAGAGAATGAAGAGAAATTGATGGAGATAGTCTTAGAGCATCCATAGCAACCCTATAGTAATAAAGATACATGGTACATATTAGAGAAAAAAGATTTAGTTACTTTAAGATTTTTATTTGACATGTGTCTACTTTTTGCAAATGATGCTATAAGGCACCACGTACTGTAGATTTTTTTTTTTTCTGAGATTGTCTATGAAAAATGTGAGTGTTTTCTTGCTATAGCACTCAAATTTTAAGCCTTTAGATCAAGATCCAATGGATGAAACCAATTAGGCACATTTTTTCCATCTTAGTACTATTTTATCAAGGCGAGCTCAATTTTTGTAGGTATTGGATAAGGAATATTATTTTTTTGCATGACCTTTTTACATTAATTATATACTAGCTTTACAAAAATTAAATTATGCAAAAATAATATGATAATTTGTAAAAAAAGAACATTATTCTTTTATGTATGGCCTTTTTATATATCAATTATATACTACTTTTTACACAAATTAAATTATGTAAAAAAAGCGATGATTTGTAAAAAAAAGGTAGCAACAAAAAAACTAGACCACAACAAACAAAAAAGATCAGGAAGTCAAATATTGACAAAGTCAAAATGATAAAGCACAAAGTTGATCATAAAGCAATATCTAATAGACAAAAAAATTAAGTGCTCACAAACAAAAAATATCAATATCTAATAGACAAAAACAATTGGCTCACAAATAAAAAAACACTTGAGTGCCATTTAGCCATTCCTAAAAAAATTACAATTTCTTTGTCAACCAAACACAAAAATTAAAATTGTAGTCCAATTCTAATTCCAAAAGAAACTGAATTGGGCTCCAATTCAACGAGCCAATTTCACTTCCGAGATCCAAACGGACCATGACATGGCATGATTTTGAGCCATTGAGAGCATCCGACGGCCACAAACTGTCTAGCCCAGGGCATCGGACATTTGGACTTCTTACCTTTTCACCTTTCGCCTTTGGAAATCTTCCGACGCATCCCGTTTCACCGTTTTGAAGTCCCATGGCGGTGGCGGCGCAGCTCCACGGATACGGATCGACCGTGGCCGCGGCAGCCTACCGGCGACTTCCAGTCTTCAGAGTTCCTCCGTCCTCTGACCGGTGGCCGCAGAACCCTCTTAGTGGTTCCCCGAAGGTATAATCCAGATCCAAAAGCTAAACCCTATCTATCAGTAACTTGGTTTTCTTGAAGTCTTTGCCTGCGATTGTGTTCTATCACGCTCGATTGATGTGAAGAAAACGGTGTTGCTCGTTTGAGATGTAGCGATCGTTGGGCACGAGATGATTTTGATGCGGAGAAGAAGGTGTTGCTGGGAAGTTTCTCTTTTTTGTGCTTATTTGATCATTGACGACGTCGGCGTGTCGTTGTCGAACGTTAAATTACGTCATGAAGAGCTGGCCAAAAAATGGTTCTCGTGTTGTTGGGATTGGTGAAGCTGCTCGTGGATTTTTGGCGAAATAAACATTGGAATTCGTGCTTCTGTAGCTTTGAAGTGCAACTGTTCTTGTACCAGTTCGTTTGGAGTTTAACTGCTTGAGCCGGTGTACTTATATGCTGTTGTCTACAAAATATACCAAGCAACCGCAGAATCAAGCTATTGCCTATTGTCCTCGAGGTGTAAAGTATTTTATCAGTAGTTCAACACTTCTATTTCTGCACTTGTTGGGAGGACCATGATAAGAAAGGAAAGAAAACTGGAGTTGTTTCGAATGTTCTGTTATCAGAGGAATAATAGATCACGGGTCACTATTGGAAATGAATGCATTTTTTGGTGGATGCATGGCTTGAGATGCATTTTAGTGTCTACGTTGCTATTTCTACTCTTCTGGAAAATGTACATGATAAAGTTTTGATGTTAAAGTTGCAGTATGAATCCCTGCTCTTGCTACAAGATTAGCTTGGGTATATTAAAAGAGGTTTTTTGGGAAAAAAGTAAAGCCAAAAAGTGTTTGACTTTATCTTTTAACATATTTTGTTGCCTCAGCTTTGCAGTCCTACCAGTGGGGTGGGTATGAAGCCATTTGGTTTTGGTGCTAAAGTTTCAACAAAATGTGCAAATGAGAACACTCGGCTTGAAGAGTTAAACTTGAGATCAAATCAGACTGAGGAATTGGTAGAAGCAGACGAACATGTTATTTCCCAGAAGAGGAGTGCTAAAATCCATGATTTTTGCTTTGGGATCCCTTTTGGTAAGTTCGAGTTTCATGAATGAAACTCAAGTAAGCAAGTTTCTAGATGGATATGAATTAGTACATATTTATTTTCTTATTTAAGTCTTTAGGAGAACTGCTATCTTGTAAAGTGTTGTTCCATAGTTACTAGAAACGTTGTTCGTCCGAATCGCGGTACGGGATTTGGGTTCGCAGTTTGCCACTTGTTTTTCCAATTTTCACTGTGAACACGAACCCCATATCCTAAACCGGTTTGGGTTTGACGAATCCGGTCACGATTTGCGGGGGTTTATAGCGAATCCGGTAGCTATGTTTTGTTCTTTTGCTTCTTCTTGTTTAAATAGAAGTGTACATGTAACTACTTGCAAGCAAAGACGAGTTTCTCATTGCATAATTACGTACAATTGTTGTAAAAGTGTGTTGATTGCTACTGCAAGTTTCAGAAATACTACAGTTTCCTTAAGCAAAGCTTCCGAAAGTTCATTAGATTAAGGTTTTCTCTGTTACATAGATATGATAAATCACATAAGAAATCTTAAATCGATGGAAAAAATCAGCAACATTACTGCTTTGTTTTGCATGCACACTAAAACACATGAAATGTTTCTTATTTCGTTGATGATGTCTTCAGGCATGAATGCTAACCCATATTTCCCAATGGGTTAATATTTCGACTTTTGGACTGTAAATCCTGTGGATAGTGGCACTGTTAATACTTAATACCAATTTTGTTACCTTGCTTGTATCTGCATAACAAATAGCAATACTTTTTTTTTTTTTGGCGAGGGGACTAACAGCACTTCATTTGGTAATGCAGGTGGTCTTTTATTCTGTATGGGCCTTCTAGGATACATTTTCTCAAAAAGTACCGTAAGTCTTGTCTTAGGTGTTGCACCAGGGATTGCTACTCTCTTTCTTGGTACTCTTAGTTTAAAGTTTTGGAGGAGTGGAAGATCCAGCTTCCTATTTATCTTGGGCCAAGCAGGTGATAAAGTATTGTTATACTAAGCTCACTGTTACTCAGTATACTGAGTTAGAGTGAAATCTATACTCAAGCACTGGTGTATATGTTGCGTATTGACCTGTTCTATTTGTGCTTTTGCAGCAATTTCTGCTCTCCTAGCATGGAAGTATTCTCATGCTTACCTCTTGGTAACTATGGTGAATTTTCTCAGTTCTTTTGGAGCATCACTGTGTTAATGTGGCGTTGATCTTTGTTTGTTTCTGCAGACGAATAGAATCCTTCCTTGGGGCTTCTACGCTTCACTGAGGTAGTACTTTGCTCTGTATTGTTCATCGTAAGCCCTTTTATGTTTGTGAGAGAAGACATCATATATCACTCACTCTCTTTTCCCCTCCAAATGTTACAGCACTGCGATGACTTGTTTCTACGCATATGTGCTGCTCGCCGGAGGAAATCCACCACCGAAGAAGTTGGCGGCGGCTCCATCATCTTCATAGAGCAGGAAACATGCATTCCGTTTAGCCATAGCGTGATTTGGCCTCTGCATCATGCCGCGACCGCTGAGCATCGAAGAATTATAACTTTTTGAGTATCGTCCCGTTGTATATTCCCCAAGCTTTGGTTCACTTTGGCTGGGCTTTTATGAATTGCTTTAGTTGTGATAGTGTGAATCTTTGGGCAAATAGCTTTGCAAACAATCCAGCCTTGTTGAGCATACTGTTTTCTTTTTCTCCATGAACATAATAAAGGATTTTTTTCCTGCGACGATAATAAAGGGAATGTGACGGTGCCCAGCTGCCACTTGGTACACTTGTTTTCCTGAGTTTACCTGACAACATCTAGCAACGGTTCAGAGTGCGAATGAACTTGTAGCTACAGTTCTCAAAAGGAATCAACAAATTTTCGAATCAATTGAATCGCGTGATGGTTTGTAGTTAAATCTGCCTCTTGTCATGCAATGATAAAGTAATATATATTGAATTAAAATCCTACGAGTACATGACTATAATAATAAATTATATATCAATCAAACTCAACAAATATCGTAGACAAAATATGCTACTTAAGGATCAATAGAACCAACTAATTGTTAATATAAATAGGCTGATATGGAAAAAAATATGATGAAAATAGGCTAGGCCTTACTGATATCCGAATAGGAAAGATCCGGATATCCGGATCCCGCCCATATTTACCAGATATTGAATGCTCTGGATCCGATTTCGAATCCGGATTCAAGTATCCGGATCCAGTCTCGGATCCGACCTGATAGTAAAATCCAGTCTCGGATCCGGTCTCGAATCAGGTGGGAGATAGCATCTCCAGCAAGGGCCCCTATTTTAGATTTAGAGACTCCACCTATTTTTTGGGGCCCCTGTTTTCAGAGTACAAGTTCAAAGAACATCCCTAAATCTCAAATTTTATTTTACTTTTTTCTCTTATTTTGACATATCCGCTATGTATAATCTTCATTTGACACCACTAAAATTCAATCAAAAATATTTGTAATACATAAAGCATAAGCATATTAACATTTACAATTTAAAAATATGATATTTAAAATTTAAATTTAAAATTTTCAAAACATGGTAAATAGATAAATAGAAACTCCGAACAATGAATCAAACTACGAAGCACTGTGAATTGCCCACAAATGCTCGATAAGATCATCTCGAAGCCTCTCATGTATTTCCTTATCTTCAATCTCCTGGTGTATCTTTAAAAACTCATTCAATACAAGTGAATCACGCCGTTGGTACTCCTCCTCCCTCAGGTAGATTGGAATCGCCGAATTGCTTAATCATTCACCATGTATCTATCATTTAATCTCACCCCATGAAAAATTTCTTCGAAATAGGCACAGCAAATAAAAGCAAGAGAGCATCAAGATCAGATGCAAGCAGAGACAGATGCAGTGAACTAATGCAAACCATCATTCACTTAACTCCCAGGTTTCTGGTTTAGGGCTAAGAAAGATGAGGCAAATTTAAGGGCCTCTAATTTTAATGGAAGCCATCCTTCATTTTTACTAACTCCTATTTTAAGGTTTAAGAAATTTGGTTTAGGGCTCACTGGAGATGCTCTACTGCAATCGGTCTAAGTCATGTCGAATAGCGTATGAGAAATGGATAAGTTTACGAAGATAAACTGGTTTTGAATTCAAAAAAAGAAGGAAAAAACATATTCCACACAAAAAGAAAGAAAGAAAGCAAGGGAGAAAAAAAAATAATGGATTTGAAGTATAGGGTCTCCCACCGACTGAGAGCCCAAGAGCGGCCCAAGTCATCTGACTCACCTCCCTCGGCCAGATCAGTTTTCGAACTAGGGTTTTACTCCTCCCGCTCCGAGGAAGCGAACAGCTCGACCTCCTCCGATTCCTCCTGTCGCCCAGCACCGCCTCCTCCTCCTCCTCCCGGCTGTCGCCAAGATGAAGCTCGTCAGGTAACTCTCTCCTTTTCGGCCTCCCCTTCGTTCCGATTGGTTCCGCTTTGCCGTACCCTCGCTGATTCGTTTGGTGCGAACTTCCGCCGAATTTGGTGCTGATTTGGGTGTGTTGATTTTGCCACAGGTTCTTGATGAAGCTGAACAACGAGACGGTCACCATGGAGCTCAAGAACGGCACCATTGTCCACGGCACCATCACCGGTACGCTTCGACCTCACCCCCAAGTGGGGAAAACTTCGAAATTTTAGGGGGTTTTACCGGTGCGTGCGTTCTTAGGATTTATTAGATTTATGATGGGGCTTGGTGCTCGGTATTTTTGGAGAGCAGTGGGATGTGCGCGCGCGTTCAGGTTGGTTGTCTGAGAGTGAGGCCGAGGCGTTGTTTTGTTAGGTTTTGGAGCTTGTAGAACTGAACAGGCCTATTGTGCTCAGTTATTCGTTCTTGTGATGCACATTAGTGTAGTTTTTTACAGTTGAAGCCATAGCTAGCTATTACACTGTGTCACTGAGATGATGCTGTCTAGGTTGAGCTACGCTTGGGTTTTCAGTCTTTTGCCTAGATTGGTTCGTAGACGATTTGGTTCGTGTGGATTGTATGGAGTTTGTTCACACACGGTCAATTTTCTCTTTCTGTGATCTATTGGGCTCATTCCTGACAACCAATTTGGTGCGATAGTTTGTGTGTTGAAACCTTCAGTCTTAGACCTATTAATGCAACGAAAATGGTCGGGTGCGTACCTTTATGAAATTGTAGTGGCGTACATGAGCTGGTGCTGAGAATTCAAAAATGCATTGGGATGTTCAACTAAGCCAGGCTGAATTTGCAATGTTTCTAGTCACCTGAACTTAAGTTTGCTGATTGCTTGATGAATTTTATACCTGTAGGAGTGTGGGGCCTAGAAGTGATAGCATGCTACTTCATATGCTGAAAGATAAAAAATACAAAAAATTTAAGAACATTCGATGACATTTAGTTGCAAGTGGAGAATACTGGTTTTGCCCTAAGAGGGATTTTATAGAAAATAGGAGGATAAAGATTGCAATGATAGCCTTCACGTTTCTAGCTTTCTTCATTCTACCTAAGTTACTTTGGTTTGATTAGGCTGTTGTCAAATTACATTTTGTTGGTAGATGGCACAAGACTGGATTGCTCATCAACAGAAAAAAATTCATCAGCCGTCATATAAGGTTTATTTTGCTCAACCATCATTACAATTTGGGCAATCATTGTTTAAACTTTGAACACACTTTTGACTCTTCAGTCATGTACTCTCATAATATTGCATTGTCACAACTTATTTTGTTAGCAATTGTAGGACTGAGATCATGATTATTGTGTACTTCAGATTCTCTGATTTGTGCACATTTTGTAGGCGTTGACATAAGCATGAACACACATCTTAAGACTGTAAAGCTTACATTGAAAGGGAAGAATCATGCAACCCTTGACCATCTCAGTGTGAGAGGAAACAACATCCGATATTACATCCTCCCTGATAGCTTAAATCTGGAAACTTTGCTGGTTGAGGATACCCCTAGGGTCAAGCCTAAGAAGCCAACTGCAGGTTTGATTTTACCCTAGCCTTATATTTTTTAGTTTAATTACCACAAGAATTATCAACTGACTGACCAATCTTTGCTTGAAATCAGGGAAGCCTTTGGGGCGTGGTCGTGGGCGTGGGCGTGGGCGCGGTCGAGGCCGGGGGCGCTGAGCTTTATTATTCCCTGCTTTGGAAGCTCTTGCACTGCAAGTCACCGTACACTGTAACCTGCTTTTTCTGTAAGCTGTGTGGAAGAATGCGTTCCTTCCGTTAGAAGATATCAATATATCAATCTCAGTACTTGTTGATGTGGAATCATCTTGACAGTTTGACCCAATGTTTATGTCTTTGTTAGGTTACATCATTCGTAATTAATGTTAATGCCTTTTCTCAGAACTTCTACTTGAGAGACTCCAAAGGCTTTTGAAATTCCAAGTGATATGCTCGTATTATTAGTTGTTACCCTGGAAATTTCTTGCGCATTGCTTATGACTAGCAGCCGTCTTATATGCAAGTTGCCCCTATTTACTCTGTAGCACTGCTTGAAGTCAAAAATTAGGGATGGGAACACTGGTATTGCAGATCACATATTGGCATATTTAGATGAATCATCTTCCATCTGCAATTTCGTATAGCATGTTATGATGTTGTGTTTTTTTGCTCTTTTCCGCTATACTGAATAAATGCTTGGATTATCTTAAGCTCTTGAGCATATCTGGTCTGGAATCCGAGTGATGTGTCGCGATTTGGTTGTGGCATTAGTTTGGTCTTGGTGGTCGCTTTTCTTGTAGGATGTTATTATTGTTTTTGACACCCAAAGGACTCACTTCTTGAGAGGTGCTTCTATACATTTTCGCTTAATACAAGCTGCACCGATTTTAAAGCAAGCAAATAGTTAAGTAATTATTTTCTATTCTTCATCTATGCTTTAAAACTTTTAACGATTGCGCCGCCAACAATTGGTTGGTCTAGAATATAGGTACATAGTGAAGTGGGCGGGTTAACATTCCGACATTACTCTTTCGCCTCGTGATCGTTCGGCCCCTCGACGCTTCCGTTGGTTCCGTGCAAGCTGCGGCGCTGCCGAGCCTTCCATTCCATTGAACATTGTTGATCCATCCATTGGCACGACAGGTCAGGTCCATGGTGTATTGGTGTTGTCACGCATGGAGAGAGACGCCTGTGTTTGGACTTGTTTGTTTACGAAGATGAATGGGATGGAATATTTGGATGGATGGGATTTTAAAATTAGATGGTATAAAGAAGGTGTTTGTTTGTCTAAATAGAATGATACAAGATTTTGTTTGGTTATTTAGATGAAATGATACAAGACGGCATGACATGATGTTTGGTTGAAGGGATGAGATTAGATTGAGGGATGAGGTTGATTTGAGGTGGATTGTGTGATTTTAACGATTCGGACTGGACCGATTGGTTCGCCAAATTAAAAGTTGAGATAGTGTAGCATTTTTAGAATATTCTAAAGCTGCTTCTATAATCTCCTTATGTCTTAAAAATGGTCCTAACTAAACGTAGAGACATAACAAGATTTTATACGGATCGGTTCGATTCACTTTCATATACCCGACCAAACACATCCTAAGAGGCACCATCTGCCATCGCCCCGCCCTCCTAACGACACAGCACGGCGGCCGCGACCTCCGTCGTGCTGCCTTGCTCCGACCCCCCGCCGCGCGCGCACGGGGCTCGCGCGGGGCCGTGTCTGCGCGCTGCGCTGCAACCACAAGCAACTCTGCAAGTCTTCCGCTTCAGAATTAGTCCGGTGATATCAACGGATGTGAGGGTATTGATTAAACACGGGATAGAACTTAGACGGCGATTTTTTTCCCCAGAGTTTTGATAATATTGTATCGAACACCTTGTTCCAAAAAGGAAAAAAAAGGGGGTTAAAACGGACATTCGTGATAATTCCTCACACGCACAAGAAAGAAACATTCGTAATAATTGGCTAATTGCCCCCATCAGAATAAGTACGCATCGCAATCGTATTCATTGCTGCAACCTTGTCTTCCATTCATCCATTCCTACTGTACTCGAATGCTATCTCCAATTTGGACAAACGGCACTATCCTGTCCCAACGGTAAAGACATAATTGGTCCTTAGCAAAAATGATGGACTCATCGAGAAGAGGACTCAATGCCTGTTGCTCTCTCCGACTTAATTTCTCTCGCGTGCCTTAGCCTAATGCTCGTTCTATCAAGCGTTTTTTTAATCCCAATCATAGTACTCCCTCCGTTCCTATTTGTATGCCATATTAGATAAAAAATGATGTTCCGTTTTGGATGAGAGAGGATGCATTCTAGAGATTAAGCAGATTAATTCTCTTAATCTAGAGTCGACTCTAGACGAGATGCATGCATGAGGCGTAGCTGGGAAGAATAGATACTCATAAATGTAATTACTATCTGCATGCATGCATGAGCATGACCTAACGTTGTCTATAAATGACATAATTAATCATGGTTAATAGAGGAAATTGAAAACAAAATGCATTGATGATTTATCTTGGTCTTTGCAAAAAACTTATCGCTCTATCATATGAGAATTTTTTAATATACTCTAACTATTCTCAAGCTCTATTTATTTAGACTTAGACTTTTTGACTTATAGCTTAAAGCCAGCATTTTAGCTTAAACGATTTAAAAGCTAATAGATTTTATACATGATAGAGGTGAGTAATTGTACCTAACATTAGTGTTATTACTCTAAAATCAACTATCAATAAGCCAAAAAGCATCACTCCAGTGACTTTTAACTTTTAGTTATATGGAGACTTATGACTTTTGAAAAGTCTAGATAAAAAGCTACTTATTTATTTAGTTGAAGCTTTTTAGCTTTTAAACCGTAAAAACCCCAAACAAATAAGGCCTCATTCATCCATATTTGTATAGGCAGAGGCATGTGTCGTAGATTTGGCCATACATTTCCCTGCAGACAGATTCCGAGCATGGCAAAAAGGAAAAGCCTCATCATCCAAACAGTTGCCTAGCTTCGCTAGCAAGCGATACCATATCATCGAAGAGAGGCAGAAGTAACGACACTTGTGTTGGTTGTGTAGCAGTTTGTCGCCGACAAAAAGCCGAGCGTGCAACAGCGGCTTGCCTGTGCAGAAACTTGCACGCCGTCACCTGGAGAAAGGGAGGTGGCGCCGGCGGCCGGCACGATGTGCAAGCTCAAGTTCAACAAGGAGAGGATTGGGTGCTCCCTCCTCGTGCTGCTGATCGTCGCCCTCCTCATCGGCGTCCTCTTCGGGCTCGGCGTGTTCCGGCACGGCTACGATAGATTCAGAGACCTCGGCCGCAACCACACCTGCTACGACTGCAACTCGCACTAGGCTCCGCGCCGTACCCCTACTTCGTTGGATCCAGCTACTGACTTACGTGTATGTTGTAAATTAAGCGAGCTGTGCAGATTCTTGTTGCTCTGGTGTAGCGTGCAGACAAATTCGTCGTACTCTTGAGTTTGGACTCGTAGTTCTTCTTCTTCTTCTTCTTCTTTGCTGGCTTGCTGCTGCTGCTACTGTGCTGTTGTCGTTATCTTTTTCGTTTAAGCAATAGAACTGCTGTTTTCCTCTGCTGTATTATCACAGCTAGTAGGAACGCTGGAATGGCTTTGGCTTATTTCAGACCCTGGGCCATCAATCCGAACGGCAAGCTCTTACTCCCAGCAAGTTTAGGCCTGATGAACATGCACCTACTAATATGATCAGGAACATGATCCGCTTGCCCTTCGCATCAATCCTAGAGGTTAGAAGTGCTTTAGAAACTCTCTCTTATACATCGGATTCTCCCTACAGCAGGCCAAGTCAAGCAAGATATCTCCACTAAGAAAGAAAAAGGGCCAGCAATATATCTTACTGGTAAACAACAAAAGCTTCTTTGGACAAACTCAACCAATTTGCAGACTTCATGTTCTGTAGCTAAGGCTCACTTTCTCAGGCTAAAGCACCTCGTCGCCGGTGGTTTCGAGGAGAGCAGAAGAAGAAGAAGAAGAAATCGATGACTACAAGGCGCTCCAAGTCCATGTACGGCCCTAAGAGATTAATTCGTCTAAAAAATTCGTTTTCATGAAACCTATTAGTCCATTCAACCTAATTAAGTAACCTGATTCCCTGTTCGCAAAAGAAAGAAAGAAAGCCGATTCCGTCCATGATGCAACTTGGTCGATCGATCGGTCAGCACACCATTGCCACCTTAAACTAACTGATACAGACACGTATCCAGTAAGTATTTACTAATAGCTCTTTTATGATTCTTTCCGATCCAATGGATCAGATTAACCGGTATTTATTCATACTTACTCCGATAGTAGAGTAATATGAATACCCTCGATAAATCAATGTGTAAAATTTACTCTAAAATTTCTCTTTTACTAAATGCTTTAGATAGGATTTTTTTAAAGGTACGCCAAAACTATTTGTAACCGTCTATCTTCTTTGATCTAAGGGCTTAAGTTGAACATAGTTAGGTCACCCATGACTATTAAATGTGTATTAATGCCCTTTTCATTTAGAAATTTAGCATAAAAGAATCGATGAAGATAACCTCAAATTAGCAATGCCCTTAGTGAATTCATGATTAAAGATTCTTTGAAAGCAGCAACACGCATTGATCATCTTTTTTTTTAATTAGTAGGGGATGCCACTTTGGTGTGTGTCTCTCTATATATACATATGTATGTGTATATAAAGAAAAAGGTTTATGTACAAAACATGTACTCCCTTGTTCATTTTTATAAGGCGTATTTTGACTTTACATAAGTATTAAGTTTGCGTTGATATTGAGAAAGGTATGAGAAAAAATGATTTAGATGCCCCCACTTAATTGTCTTGGAAGATGAAAAATATACTTTGTGTTAGTGGTAATGAATAAATGCATATGGTTGAGAGAGAATAAATAGAGGTATAGAAGGAAAGGACTCATTTAATCTATATGCAAATCTTATATTTGTGAACAAGATCATTCAAAAAATAAGTCTTATAAAAATGAACAGAGGGAGTATTGATCTTGCAAGGTGAAGACCCATATGGCCTTCAAAATGGTCACTTTTTATTGTTCATGAACGAAGGAAGACTTGGATACTAATAGCTGGATTAAAAAGGCATTGTGAATATGAAGAAAAATGGGGAGTGGATTGGCTATTTATATATCCAGAATAAATAACGACTTGATTGCTAAAATTGATGCATGGATATTTCAGCGAAATTAGATCTTATGATGGTTATTTTGACATGTCCTTATTTAAGGGACATTGCTTTGTAGCAAATATATGTTTTCAAATCATTAAGGGCATATTGTTTGTAAATCATATTTATAGCATTTTACATGCCATAAAGAAAATGAAGTTTGATCTTATAGCATTTTACATCTGTTGATCTAGTAAATGATCTTATAGCTTCGATCTATATATGCATGTGAATTATGAACTACTAACTAACTAAAAGGATAAACAAGAGAGCAAATTGCACAAAACTACAAATTTCTTATACAAACTATAAAAAAAACTACAAGTTTTATCTCTTATTTCACAAAACTATAGATGTGTTACAAAACTACAGGTCTTATGAATCCACGTGGTAACCTCACACGTCCTTATTCCCCGTTTCACTAGTACTGAGGCTATCATATAAGTCCCACCGTCTGATCTATTACAAGAAACGATCAATTCTAAAAACACATAGTTTCGTAATACAAGTTTACTTAAATCTATAGTTTTGTGAAATAGAATCTAAAATATGTAGTTTTCTGATACCTCGTATAAAAAACATATAGTTAGGTGAAATTTACTTAAAAATACATGCATGAGTCGTCAAATTAGAAACCATCTATCCACCTGTATATGGAGAAGCCGAAGTTGGCGCTGGCTCCCGGTGGCATGCAGCAGTGCAGCACCCTGAACGAATATGTGTCAGTTGTGGAGAGGGTTTGGCCCCCGAGGAACCATTCGTCTTGACACCGCATACATGGAGGAACCAATGCCGTCGCGGTTATCTGCATCACCTGCTCCGTTTTGTTGTTCTTGAGGAGATGTGGCCGGAGATAGCTTGCCGTCCCTCCAATTCTTCCTTTCTTCTTCAGGCCCCCTCATCGTCCTCAAGCCATGGCTCGAGCTTGGCAGGTGCAGCATGACAAGGTGGAGGAGGAAGAAAACGAGCAAGCGTTGTTGGGAGAACCTCATGGTCATGGCCAGAGAGAGGGGGAGAGTGGTTTGGACACAAGGCGTGAAGGAAGGGTATATGTTGACTGGAGCGGGGAAATTAAGTGTGCATATGAATTGCAGGAAATGGGGGCTCAAGATCCTATAGTTTTATTGAGTCCCCCAGGCAGTGCATAGAAGTAACACTAGCAGTATGTTGGCTCTGGCTTTGACTTACAAATGTTGCATGCCTCCATTTTTTTCTTTCTTTTATGGAGGCCACAAGCATCGGAGGAGGAGGATGAAACCCAGTTATTTGTTTTCCTTTCTGAAGACGGACAAGGATGAAAGCAATTTTGCGTAGGAAAAACAGAGGGTATTCAGAGTGTTGACACATTTAGCGCGTTGTGACCAAGGCAAAAACCATGGTAACTGGCGGCTACTGGCCATACCGGTCTAGACCTATAAAAAAAATAGCAGTCTGAAAAAATATTCTAAATTTAAAATGGATGAACAGTGATTGAAAGAAACTATACAGTACACGATCAAGCAGTCCTAACCCTCTATCTCAGCTGATGTCCATAGAATTAATTACGCTGCCAACTAAGCAAAAATTTGATGTGGCATAGGAATTAAGGAAGGGAGAGAAGGAAAAACGAAGAAATCGTGTCTCATGCAAGAAACTGGGTCGGCGCGGGTACCAAGACGCAAGAAACGAGCAAAATCGGGGTTGGACGTTTCTGCGCGCTTACTAAGCTGTGTTTATGGTGCATGCATTGGTTTATTGCTCTCTCTCTCCTCTAGACACTGCTCATAGAAACCATGGGTTGGGAAACTATGCATTGATTTATTACTTTCTCTCTTCTTTAGACACTGCTTATGAAAACTATGAGTTGGAACTGTCCTTAGCTAGCAGTAGTGTGTACTGTGTAGTGTCCCTAGACTGGATTACCGGTTTTGCTGGACGAGTGCTTCTTTGGAAATGGAGACAAGTAACTTCTGCGGCCTTCTCACTCAAACAGAGTACGAGTCCTCTTGACGGATTGCAACTTCACACGTGGTAGCTAGGGTTATAATCCATTTTTTTTAGAAACAAGGTTGTACTCCATATTCCAAGTAATAAAAGTTAGGCTAAACAAACGCCACGGCGCCACCAACCCCCGTGCATGACCCGACCACATCAGCCTCCCGTCTGCTCAAAAGAGAGAAAAAAACAGTCCTTTTCGTAAGGTTATTTGGTTAAATTAGTCTTGAACCGAGCCTCTTGTCTGTGGGTGAAGTTCCGAGGCCTGCCTCCTCTGCTCCCTGTCGTTTCTTTGTCATTATTTACTGCTCTGTTCCCCTGACACCACTGTAACCACATGCATAATGTGAAACACAATTAAACAAGAGGGGTCATTGAGAGCATTCATACATGCTATTTCCAGTGCATTGTATCTTATCACAATATTTAAAGCTGCTATGTTATATGATATTATAGAAGATACAACTATCCCAATGTATGATATCATGGATTATTTTTTAGTCCCTACAAAATAATTAAATGCTAGATGTGTATGAGAGTATGAATTGTGGGCCACTTAGATGATTCAAGTTTCAATGTCTATGATTTCGTACCCAAGTGGTATCTTCCTCAAGATACAACTTTCTTCTCTCCCCTCTTAACTCTCTTGCCATATCATCAAAAATGCTTATGTAGCATGTATTAAATGAGTATGTTACCATGCACTGAAAATAGCCTCATAGCTGGCTCGTTAATTACTCCTCCTGTCACAAAAAATTACGGAATTCCTATTTTACGGTCGCTCATACAAAACTTGTAATGCGCTCAGGCTACAAACGTAAACACGCATCACTTCTTGGGTGCTTTTTCGTGCGCTCATGCTTCGGAGGAATTCGCCCGCACGAAGCTTTTTTGATTTGAACTTTTTTTCGTGTCCGACGAAATACTGTCCTCATTGGAATTTTGTGTATGCCTTCCTTTTTCGTGCACTCACGCTCAGGCTACGAACTTTTCCCGATTTGAATTTTTTGTTGCAAGTTTTTTGACTTGAATTTTAAATCGAAACTTTCAAACCAAATTTTTTTGAATAAAAAATCTTCAAACCAAAAATTTTTGAATCGAAAGTTTTATTAGTCGAAACTTTTTTATTTGAAATTTTTTGAGTTCAAGCTTTCCAAGTTGAAACTTTTTTTATTTTGAAATTTTCTAATTTTAAATTTTTCATGTTGAAAAAATTTCAAGTTGAAACTTTTTTGAGTTCAAATTTTTCGAGTTGAAACTTTTTAATTTTAAATTTTTTGAGTTGAAAGTTTTTTATTTGAAACTTTCTAAATTAATTTTTTTCGATTTAAAACATTTTGAGCTAAAATTTTTAACTTAAAATTTTCTAATTTGAAATTTTCTGATTTAAAATTTTGTGATTGGAAACTTTTCGAGTTGAAATTTTCTGATTTGAATTTTTTTTGATTTATTTTTTTTAGTTGAAAATTTTGAGTCAATTTTTTTTAGTTGAAAATTTTGTGTCATTTTTTTTAGTTGAACTTGTCTGTACTTTTTTCAAATACAAGATGCAAAAATTGTTCACATCTGACCGGCAAGTGAATGAGAATTGAGATAGTAGCTCTACATGCTAGTGGCTGATAGAGCATGGGTCCGTGAGGCCGACCGTAAATTAGCTTTTCCCAAAAATTATCCTGAACACATGGAGCAAGCTTTCGAAACTTTTGACTATCAATATTTTTGAAAATATTTAGATTAGATATATGAAAATCATCTGCATAAATTTGCCTTAGAAAGTACTTTTATAATATTATAATTTTATTTAATTTCATAAATATATTTATAATAGAAATTAGTGGTCAAAGATGTTTTTTTGGAAACGTGTACATATCAAAAAGACATGTTTTTTAATGGACCTCAATCCCTAAGTTAGTCAATGTATGTCATAATATTATAATTGTCGCGACAAGTTTTTGGGTTTTATTTCAGGCTGGAACTCAATCCGAACGGCAAGATCTTAAAACATATAAGCAAAATTTAGGCCTGATAACATGCACCTACTAATATGATCCCGCTTGTTCTTAAAGTTCTTCTCATCAATCCGAAAGCAAGATACCTCCACCAAGAAAAGAAGACCAGCAAGACTTCCCATAGATAACAAAATCTTCTTTCGACAAACTCGACTAATTTGCATACTTCATGTTCCGCAGCTAAAGCGTACTTTGGAAGCAGAGTTTAGACCCAAAAACAAGTTGGTCAGATCATTCTGCTAATAGACCAAAGCTTGAGCTTAAGCAAAAACAATCACTAAACAATTTTCGCAAGTATGATATAAACTGATTTGGTGCTTAACTTCTTTACATGAAGGAACCCTAGGACAGAAATGTTCGGAGATGATTAAAACAACCACACCAAACATACATTCTTATTTTAATTACACATGCAAATGGATAGAATTCGTGGATACTAAATGACACGCAGCAGGAAACATCTGATAGATTACAGCGATTGTACAGTTTATGAGCAGCTGACATAAATGAACTGAATCTTTGACTTGTTCACTGGAACACATAATACATAGGGGTGCGAAATAACAAAGCACCCTGGAGCAACTATTTTCCACTCAGCAACATGAAGATAATGCAACCGAGTATGTGACACATGACAGACACCTTTGTACATCATTCCATTCCATTCCATTAGCCGCAACAGCCACCACCTTGAGAAGATGAGGCACCAGCACCTCCAGATTGGCCAGGGACTGCGTAGCCAACTTTGATTCCATAAGACTGAAAAATTTATGAAGCATCAGTGCATGCTCAGGATCGGTAACACAATACTGTAATGAAAGCAATCACGAGAGTTTTGGAGAGAAGAAAAAGGTTGCAGTTGGGGAGAATGACATTTGCTGCTATTCAAAATAAGCATCAGTGCATGCTCAGGATCGGTAACACAATACTGTAATGAAAGCAATCACGAGTGTTTTGGAGAGAAGAAAAAGGTTGAGGTTGGGGAGAATGACATTTGCTGCTATTCAAAATTGAAACATTGATGCCCTTCCATTTATTAACTTCCTCTGCTAATCTTGAAAGCAAACAAATCTCGCTCTTTCAGCATGAAAGAAAAGAAGTCATTGTTCCATTAAACTACAGAAAGAAAAAAAAACTATGCAATATTGTCCTTTTCATGTTTGCCTGTTCTTACTGCTCTTATGACTTCAGTATATAAAGGCAGTCAGCAAAAGAGACGCTTTCCACAAGATGGGGAAGCACAAAGGAAGGCATATGTGCACATTGTAAGGGAAGGATCCATATTTTGTAAAGTGGAACAAAAAAGTACATAAGCACTTGCACTGAATATTAAAAAATGCGACTTGAGGATCACACAACAGTCATGTATCAAAATAAAGGTGGTTCTGCTTCATCTCAGGTAAAGTTTTGGTGGTGCAATACGTAGATTAAGAATGTGCTTTAAGTTGTGTAAATAATGCTCAAAACAACATCATAGTGCTCACTAGTTTTTATTTTTCAGTAAGCAGACCAACATAAATGATTCGACATTTGAAATTTTACCTCATTAGATACGTCAAATACACCATCTTGGATTTTCTTGTATATTGCTCCAGCGGTCTTGACGAATGCCTGTATTTCAAATGGAATGAGAAATTTTGGAAATATTCTTAATTGCACAGAGATGCACTAGGAATCAATCACCTCCTCGACATTTTGTGCAGTTTTTGCAGATGCTTCCATAAAGATCAGACCATGCTCCTTGGCAAACTGCTCGCCTTCCTCATAGCTCACTGCACGCCTATGAGATAGATCACATTTGTTTCCAACTAGCATTATTGTCATGTTAGCATTGGCGTGTTGCCTTGCATCTTCCAGCCAGCTCGCAAGGTGATTAAAAGTCTCCCTCCTGAAACCGGTTAACAAAAATTAGCATGCCACCATAAGCACGAATTAGGATACATGAATTTAAAACTTAAACAAGCAGCTTGCGATTTATTTGGGCAAGTACCTGGTGATATCATAAACCAAAAGAGCACCAGCAGCCCCTCTGTAGTATGATCTAGTTATAGATCTGAATGACTCCTGGCCTGCCTGTAATGTTTACAGGTAACAGAACGAGATGAGTGTTTGCCTCGAGAACGAATGTGGGTATGCGATATTAAGGTTTACCACATGAGAGGAGACCAAGGATAACTTGCTAACAAATGGTCAAATAGTTTCCAGCGCAAAGCAAAGCTAAACAATTCACTCAGTTCAATGAGGGCATGTTCACATGGAACGGTGACTATAATGGAACTTCATCTAATTAATAACAAACTTCATTCTACTGATCCCAGCAATTGGCAACATGCCCACTTAAGTGATCTAGGTTTAATGAAGCAAATCTCAGCGTTATCCCCATTGATACAATATCCTACGAACACCAAGCGATCTAAGTAGAGTAGAAAATACAGAAAAAGTCGCAGGATACGATACCGTGTCCCAAATCTGGAGCTTGATGGGCTTGTTGTCGATGGTGATCATCCGGGCGCCGAACTCGACGCCGATGGTGAGGTCATGGACGGGCTGGAACCGCTTGTCGGTGAACTGCAGCAGCAGGCACGACTTGCCAACACCTGCACGTCATCAGCAACCGAAGCGCGCCACAGCGCAAGCCAAAGCAGCGAATCAGATTAGGCGGGTAGATCTAGCCTAACAGCAAGAACAGCCAAGAAGTGTACGGATCCAATCCAGTCCCGGAACAGCGAGGGAAGGGGCCGATCGATCGAGGGGAGGGGCGGGGCGGAGGACGGACGGACCTGTGTCGCCGATGATGATGTACTTGAAGAGGTAGGCGTACGACATCTCCCCGCTCCTTCCGGGAATCGCGAGGGGGCGGCTGGGGGGGATTCGCGAGGGGAGGCGTGCGCGCGCGCAAGGAGAGGAGGAGGTGGGGGATGGATGGATGGGTTGATTGATTGCTTAGGAGAGAGGGAGGAGACGTGATGACGTGAACGAAGCGGCGAGGTCCGGTCGCGTGCGGATTACCTCGGCCGACCAACGGTGGGAAGAAGAAAAGAAACGAACAGCGGCGAACGAAGGAAGGAAGAAACCGAGTTTAGATTCTCCGGAAGCATCCAAAGATGGGCACGCAGCGCAGGTGGGCTGGGCTACGATGGACGACGATTCGGTCAGCTTCGGGCTTGGGTTGGCCCGTCAAGCCCGATTCGGGAAGGGGCGAGTCCACCCAGCTTTCTAGGCCAGGCTCAACTATTGGCTTAATGCCGGGAATCGAGGGCGTGCTGACGGCTGAGAACGCTCTCAGCCTCGGTTCGTTTCAGATTGCGGATTATTTAGAAAACTGTTTCTCATTATAGAAAAATTAAGTCACACCGGTTATGACTTCTAGATTTCGGATTGGGATGGTGAGAATCAGCAAAAATAGCTAGAATCAGGTTCTAGCCGGATCCTGATTATATATAGAGGACAGCTTCTAATTATGAGAGAAATTGTCCAGAATCCTCCCGTTCGGCAAAAAATCCACTTTTTTTAAGTATAAGCATGTAGAAGCTGAAATGTACGGGATCCCATTCCTCACTTCTCTTCTCTTCAAAGTTATTTTTTCTGTGATGAGTGGCAGTGTCTTTTTCTTTTTCCTATGTCTCTTCTCTCTTTACGATAAGTAGCATCACTATTTTTATCCCCTTTCCTCCTTCGTTACCTTCTCCTCAAATTCAAAATAGCTTTTGCATTTTAAATTTTCCACCAAGTTTTGAAAACAAGTAAAATACTTTCGAAAGTTTTTAATTGAGACTTATTGAAACTTTTAGATTTGTTTTTTTCGAGTGGAACTTTTTTAATTTTAAATTTTTTGAGTTGAAAATTTTAGATTTTAAATTTTCTTGATTTGAAAATTTCTAATTGAATTTTAAATCAAAATTTTCCAAACCAAAAGTTTTTTAATTGAAAGTTTTCGGAGTTGAAACTTTCTAATTTAAAAATTTTCAATTTAAAATATTTTGAGATGGAAGTTTCTTATTTGAAACTTTATAATTTGAGAACTTTTATTTACACTTTTTCCGAGTCAAAACTTTTAAATTTGAAATTTTGTGATTTAAAATTGATTCAAGTTGAAACTTTCTAATTTAAAAAATTTTCATGTTGAAACTTTCTGATTTGAAATTTTTTATGTAATTTTTTTAAGTTGAAACTTACATTTTAAACTTTTTAAATTTAAATTTTTTGTGTTAGAGAGGAAGGAAAGGGGTGCGGGAAGTGAATATGGAATAGAGAAATAAGAAAGGTGAAGGTAAATAAAGAATATGATATATAACTATTATGAAACATAGTCATTCACTCGCTCTCGATCAATCAAGATGCCAATGAGGTCACAGCAACAATGGTAGGAGCACACACAATATAGGAAAAGTTTTCTCGCTTTATTAGATTGATTTTTTTGTACAAAAGGGGTCCCTAACATATAGTAAAGATTAGCGAGAGATATATTCGAATTCACCCACATAGAGATAGAGTCCAGACGAATATAGACTCAAATAGATCCATATCATAATACTCCCTTTTGGGCGAATACCGCGTAATGCACATGCCTCATCAAAAACTTCACTAAAAAAACCAATAGAAAAAAGGAGATAGAGAAAAGAGTACATTGCACTTGTACATTGTGTTACACTAGTTGCCTCATTAAAAACCTTCATGTGAGAAAACTTCAGAAAAAATCACTAAGAGAAAAGGAGTACAACTTATAATCTTCTAGATTTATATTACACTACTAGAAAAAAGCACATCAGTGACGGTTCGTAAATGCTATTAGTGGCGGTTTTCGAACCGTCACTAATATAGTGCCACTGATAATCGAAGATTATCATGATTTGCGAACAAATCATCGATAACATTATTAGTGACGGTTCTTGGCTAGAACCGTCACTGATAATATTATCAGTGGCGGTTCTAGCCAAGAACAGCCACTAATAATGTGATTAATAATGTTATCATTAGTGTTTTTTTGCTAATGGCGCTTTAAAACACTAATTTAGAGGGACTTCCTGGGTCACCCATCCTAATACCATCCTAATACTCCTCTTGCCTAAGAACACTCAATTTCGAATTCTAATTGTATTCGGATTTCATTTCCCAGGAGGTCACCCATCCTATTACTACTCTCCATCAAGCACGCTTAACTTCAGAGTTCTTATGAGATCTATTACTCTAGTGGTGGTATGATAACATCTGATATATAATGTGTCCTCCTCCTCTTAACCCCGTGAAGAACCCAAACACCGATTTTCAATTATTTCAAATTAGCAAACTATAGAGGTAATTAGCAAAATTTAAAACTTTCAAATTTATTTTTCATACTTTTGACTATTAATGATGCTTGTAATATAATGTGCTAGTACTATTCACAGAACTTGTAAAAACATCATAACTTTTGACTCGTACCTTCGATTTTGGTGTTCTTAAGCTTTCCGGAATCATCAGATGATGAGCTCTCTGATTATATTTTTTTGGGCTCCGATTCTAGTTTGCAAATAAGAAATCCAGGCATTTTTGTTAAAATGATCATAACTTTTGACTCGTAACTCCGATCGGGGTGTTTTTTAGCTCGTTTGAAAGATAACGAAAAGTAGTACCCGGATCCTGATAATTTGTGCGAGTGCATGCGCGGCAACGGAATTCCAAAAAAACATCGTTTAGAGCCACAAAACGGCCTCCGAAGTTTTGAATCTGTTTCGGTCGTTCTTTTCAATTATTGCAAATGGAATATTATTTAATTTCAATTCTTTCAAATTAGAAGGCAGGAGAGGTAATTAGCAATATTTAAATTTTTCTATTTTTTATTATTTGTGACGGTTTTAAATTAAAACCGCCATTGATTTATCTGCTTTACAGGCAGAGCGCAGAAAGAATCGAAGTTTAATGATGTGAATCTAATGAAGATAGTCGGCATTTCACTAGACTTCATTCATCATGTAAAGGCTTTTCAGTTGAGCATGCACGGCTTTCTCATAGCGCATGTGAAATGCCCGAGCTTGCTTGTACGAATAGGTTATGTGAAATTTTGAATGTTGCTTAAGAGCAACATGTCATTGCCGGATGTTTGCTTCAGATTTAAAATTATGTGGACCGCAATTGCAATCGTATGTGTGCAACTATTAAAATTATCCTCAAGAATTTCTGTCGAATGATACAAATTGATTATGTCATTCTATCTTGATTATTTGTGGTTGTTTCAAATTAAAACCACCATTGATTTATCTCGCTTTACAGCGGTGCAGAAAGAATCGAAGTTTAATGATGTGAATCTAATGAAGATAGTTGGCATTTCACTAAATTTTTCTATTTTTTATTATTTGTGGCGGTTTCAAATTAAAACCGCCATTGATTACATTATCAGTGGCGGTTCTTGGTTAGAACCATCACTGATACTCACATTATCAGTGGCGATTCTAGCCAAGAACCGCCACTAATAATGTGATTATTAGTGGCTGTTCTTAGCTAGAACCGTCACTGATAATGGATTATCTGTGGCGGTTCCAGCCAAAAACCGCCACAAATAGTCCCGACATTATTTGTGGCGGTTCCAAAGAAAAACCGCCACAAATAATCACTTATTTGTGACGGTTGAAAACAAAAACCGCCACAAATAGTCTTCCCACCATTTTAAACTTTAGAACCGCCACAGATAAGGGTATTTGTGATGGTTCCAAAAGAACCGTCACAAATAAGACGTCACCTATGTGCTATTTTGTGGAAGTGTTAGAATCTTGAGGATCATAATAACTGTCATAGTTCAACGATTTACTCCCCTAAACTTTGCATATCTCTAAATTGTCTCATTCCAATGCCATTAACACATCTTTGAAATATAGATTATAGCAAGGATTTAGTGAATAAATCCGCAAGATTTTTACATGACTTAGTTTGCAAAATCTTTACCTCACCGTTCTTCTAGAGTTCATGAGGATAGAAAAGTTTAGGAGCAATATGCTTCGTGATATTGCTTTTTCACATAGCCTATTTGCATTTGTGCAATACAAGCAGTATTATCTTCATAGATAATTGTGGGGATATCGACGGTGTTAAGATCACATGACTTCTGGATATAGTTAATCACATGTGATAGCCAAAAACATTCACGTAAGACTTCATACAAAGCTATAATCTCTGAGTGGTTCATAAAAGTAGCTATCAAGATTTGCTTACAAGACTACCAAGAAACAGTTCTGGATCCAGCTTTTAGCAATTTTAAAAGTAAAATATATGTCAACAATTGTAGTCTTTCTTTTATACAATTCTCTTGTATCACTTTAGGGATCTCTTCATTAATTTCTTTTAGCTCCTCTTGATTTGCTACAATGATGGAGTCTAGGTGTTGTAAGTTCAACCTTCATTAATTATGGTTTTGGTGTTAATGACAAATCTAATCTTGTGTTAATGACAAATCCAATATTAAGTTTATCCCCTAATGCGATATTGTTCTTAATGACATATCTTATATTGAGACTAACATGTTTGCTTAGAATATCTTTGTTTAGTCTCATCGCATTGAAAAATGGAAAACCCAAGGTATGTTTGCATATTCATCTTAATATTAGTTGCATACTTTGGAGTCAAGTTAAAGTATGAATATCCCCGTTATATTAACCACAAAATGTGCATTATGTTTCCCAATCCATATATTACATGGATGCACATATTTAGGGGGAGTTCACACTCTAACTCGAAGAATCAATTTAAATGATAATTTAAATTGAGTTCATTTGTCGTGTTAATCATTAGAGAACACTTCATCATGTGTTGATGGTGTTTCTTGATTAATCAAGGACAATGAATAGTTCTTAAGTATAATAAAGCATGAGTTGCATTATTGTACTTAAGACATACTTAAATCATTTCAATTGATTTAGGTTGTGCTCAATTGATCTAAAGGCATCCATTATGTGTTAATGGAGTGCAAGAGATAATTGAGACAACCATGCATCTTGGACTAACAAGTTTCATGAGTTATGTTTGAGTTAGGTCCAAAGATGGATGAGAACGGACTTGGACGGCATCATGAGTTGATGGACGTCAAGGATGGATCCGAAGAAAAGAAGAGTGATGATCCCGGGGAGTATCAAGTGATGATCATAAAGACCCCAAAGGGATTGCTTGTCTTGCGGCTGAAAGGTATAACTAGATAGGCTAAGGACTTTTGTAGTCTTTGTGTCTAACGTTTACCGCTGCACTATTAAGAGGGTTGTCTCTTTTGCTTGAGTTTCATCATGTGTTGGTGATCTCAATTCGCTCACTCAAAGCTCAAATCTTATTTGATTTGGTTTTTGCATGAGGGTTAACCATTTGGCATGTGTTGCGAATGGGTTAAACTTATGCTTGGTTGTATTTGGTTTTCGCATTATGCTTTGATTTGCATGTGTTGCAAATAGGATAAGTTAGTGCGTTGGCTTTTGCGTGAAGTTCACTTTTGCATGTGTTGCATTAGTTGACGCTTCATGCTTTGGTTCGAAAACAATCTTTCTAAAAACTTTGTGTTTGTATGGAGCTAGAGGCTTGCATGTGTTTGCAGTAGAGAGCTCATCTGTTAAATTGGTTTTAGTGTGAAGTTTGGTTTTGTGGTTGCATGAGACTAGAGAATTGCATGTGTTGCAATTAGAGAGTTCATGCACCATGATTTGATGTTGCTTGGAGCTAGACTTTTGCATGTGTTGCAAAGAGTAGTGCTCAAGCATGAAATTGTTTATTGCGTTATTTGCAAGTTCGTTGTGCGAATAAACTGAGGTTTATGAGTCCGAAATTCCGAGAGCATGTGAGTGGGGCTTGCAACGGGAGTTGGCAAGTTGACCGGGTCTTGTGTTGACCTTCACATGGCTAGGGGGATTAATCTCATAAACTCGAGTTTGATTTGCTTAATACGATTTGCGAATAGTTCTTGAGTCAATTGAGAAATGCGTTTTTGCAATTTGGGTTGAATTCTTTGAGCATGGGCTAAATTGGTGCAAATGTGTTTTGCACGGGTGTATGATCATGTGTTGATCATCTTGAGGCTCAAAGAATTGCATTTGGATCTTCGAAGAAAAAGTTTGTGAAAAATCCAGAATTGTGTGGTGTGACCAATCTTTGATTGGTGTGACCAACCTTAGGGCTTCGGTGTAAATGGGCGGTCCAACCAATTGTCATGCGGTCCAACCAATTGTTGTGTGGTGCAACCAATTGTCATGCGGTCCAACCAATTGTTGTGTGGTGTGACCAATTGTCATGCGGTCCAACCAATTGTCATGCGGTCCAACCAATCGTCCTGAGGTGCAACCGACTTTAGGGTTTCAGTGTGTATTCTCCAGAACGACTGGGTTTTCGGTTTTTGCCGGGCGGTGCAACCGGTTGAAGGGCGGTGTGACCAGGCGTGGGGCGGTCGGACCGGTCCTGGTCCGGTTGGACCGGCCAGGCGTGCGGTCGGACCGCCTTCACTCACGTGTGTGATTTTTCAGTTTTTGTGCTTTTGGCTGGAGGAGGTGGCGGCGACTGCCCGGCTGGTCGGCGACCAAGGCGTCTTGATCGGACCACGGCCGCTCGGCTTGAATTTTCCGAGGCGTTGCTGCGTGTTTTGGCTCGTTTGTGAAGCGGTCGGACCGCCGGAGGTCGGTTGGACCGGCCGTCCGGTTAGACCGAGTGCAGTGGTCGGATCGATGTAATCTGGTCGCTTTTCCGACCGCTGGTTCAGGAGGACGGTCGGACCGGCCGAGGTCTTGGCCGGACCGGAAAATCCGATTCTGCCGTTTCGACCCCAACGGCTAGTTTTCTTTTGTGGGCTATAAAGGGGACGTTGGGGGGCAAGGTGGTCTTCGTGTTATTGTGAAGGGTTTTGGCTCTTGTGTGAGTATTTGGGAGAGGTGTTGCATGTGTTGCACACTCTCAATTGGTTCTTGAGCTTAAGAGTGAGCTAATTGCATGTGTTGCAATTAGGAGTGGTTTGAGTGAGCTCTTGTGCATGTGTTGCACTTGAGTGAGGTCCTTGTGCATGTGTTGCACTTGGTGATCGCCGGAGCGCATGTGTTGTGCACGGTGAAGGTCAAGCGAAGGAGCGGCCTATTCTCTTGGAGGTTGCCGACTCCTAGGCAGCAGAGGCGTCGTGGGCGCGGGAGCTCTCAAGGTGTGAGAAGCCCCGGCAAGTTTGTGAAGGTTCGGGTTGAGCCTACGCGCAAGCGTGAAAAACCACGACTAGTGGAAAGAGGCGGGTGCTCGAGCGGGAGCCGGTCCGAGTGGTCGGGCTAGCCTCAACGTGGACTAGGGGAGACCGGCAAGTCTCCGAACACCACGGAAAAATATCGGTTGTCTTTTGTCTCATTTATATTCAAGCACTTTACATTATTGAATATTTATCAATTACTTGAATTAGAATTGCTAGTATTATTTAGTTGATCAATTTAGCAATTCTAGTGTAGAGACTTAATTTAGTTAGTGCACTAGTGAGCGTAGTTGATTTAGGCTTTAATTGTCAGAACCGCGTTATCGCTTCCGCATTACTCTTGATTAGGTTTTGACATAGGGGTTGAATTAGAGCGATTGTTTAGTGAGCGATCGATTTTTATAAACGCCTATTCACCCCCCTCTAGGCGCATCCTCGACCCTACAGGTGTTCCGACTTCCCAGCATTGGATTGTGCACGCAAATATACGCTGGGGTTATCATTTTTAGGATATTTCACTTCAGGGATGTTGCCATCTCTAGGATAGCTCACTTCAGGGATTTTATAAACATCAGGTTGAGCTTCTTCCACTGTTACGGGTAGTGTTCTCATTTGTCTGATTCTCTACTTCTGCGGATGTCTCTGTGGAATTAAGTCCCGAGCACCTGGAGGTCTCCCCCTCTTCTTATCATGAGGGTTAAGAGTGGGTTCAATATCCTTCTAGAGTATTTCCACTCTTTTAAGTGTATATACTACTGGTATATAAGTTCTTTTTACTTCCTTATAATTAGTGAAGGTATTTGACAGATTATTGCCTTATTTGTTGCATATTTATTATCCTCCGTACATCAAGTTCGATTTCTTTTAGTGCGTGGATCTAAGGACTCGGCATTTTTTAATGCAGTACTATTTTATCTCCCCTAATGTCAAAAAATATCTCTAGTATAATCGGCGTATCGAGCCATATAGCTCCCCTGCCATAGTATCTAGGTGTTTAATAATTGATGGAGATTCATAACCTACATAGATCCCCAACTTTCAATGAGGTTCCATAGTGGTACACTGTGATGGAGAGATTGACACACATACAATATAGCCAAATTTTCGTAGATTGAAAATACTTAATTCTTTTCCATGCACTATCTGCAACAAAAAAAATTATAATGTGTAGTTGGTCTGAGTTGAATTAATACCACAGTATGTAGCACTGTGTGGCCTTAACAACTAGTGGAAAGCCTATTATTCTCCAAGAGTCATCAAGCAATAAGTTTTATTTTTTTAATTTAATGACTCTGCAAGGCCATTAAGTGTGGACATAGGGTACAAGATGCTCTATATTAGTTCCCAGAGCCATACAATAATCATTAAATACTTTTGAGGTAAACTCGTTAGTACTGTCCATTCGAATAGACTTACATTCTTTTTTTTTGGAAAGGAGGCTCTTAATAATTTGGACAGTTAATTTTGGCAAAAGCATGATTTCTAGTAGATAAGAGGCATACATAGGACCATCTAGTAGAAGCACCTATTAGCACCATAAAGTATCTGAAGGGCCCGATAGGGTAGAATAAGTCCACATATATCATCGAATTTTTTTCCAGAAAATTCAGTGATTCTTCCCTAACCTTTAGGTAAGAAGATCTAAATACGAGCTTTCCTTTTAACACAACCAGGGCATAAGAAAACTTTAGGTATAGGAAAGTCTTTATGCTATGACCAGCAGAATTATTAATTATTCTTCTCATAATATTCAATTCAGGATAACCCAGTCGATCTGCCAAATCTTAAAATATTTCTGGGTTTTCATTGCAACATAAACTTAAGGTGGAGAATGAAAGAAGTTTTTCAACCGCACGTTTATTACACTCATTAAACTTAGTCATGAGTAGGCGTTCTGTACCATTCTCATTCTTTGTTTCTATATGGAAATGATTCAGACTAATGTCTTTAAAACTTAAGAGAGTAGAACTGGATTCAAGGTATAATATGGCATTTTTCGAGTGCCAATTATGAGAGCATTGCTTCTAGCAATAGTCATAATATTTTGAATTCACTTAGTGTGGTACAACTGTCTTCTAGACAGATTTTCTCCTCTGACATTAGATTATTCTTTGTTCTATATTAGAAGTATGATTTAATAATCAAACAATTATTGCATCAAGAACAGATTGTAGAATATAGAACAAACATGTCACAATTAATCATATATATGGGGAATGGCTATTTATTCAATATTAAATGATAATCACTCAACAGGAGCATCGTGCCATGTCAAGCCGGTACGGGTTTGTCAGGTTGTGTATTTAAATCGTGTCGTTTCACCACGGCTCGGTTTGTTCGGCTCACCTTCGGCAAGTCCATGTATAGCGCATTTGCGATTCGTGTAGGCTCAGGTTCGGTCCATTTGCACTATTATGATGAGAGGATGAGAGAAAAAGTGTCGGAGAGCACGAAGCTAAGATAGTGGACACAAACATTAGAGGAAAAAGAACTAAATTTTATTCATTTTTGAACGGGTACAAAGTTACTGCCTCATTAAAAACTTACAACCAGTGTAGGGTACCCCATTGCGGAGCGGCTCGGTGAGCGTGTTCGGTGTCAGCAAGCATGCACTCTTTAGTCTTCATTCTCCACCTTTTAACATCTCTGTGTTCTCCCTTTTCTCTGCATACGAGGACCATAAAGGGTTCCGGCCGTAGGGCGAGCCACAATATGACGCAATGTCGCGGTAGAGTGCCCTGTCGCGTGTCATGCAAAGATATTATGACCAATATTGATTCAAACACATGGGTTTTATCTTTGCAAAGGCCGATGTGGATTGTGGTCGACAAAGCATCGGAGAGGGATATGATCGGCTAATGTACTGTTAGACCTCGGAAAAACACTTCCGAAATCCTCTATGTATCCTATACTAGTCTAAAAAAAGCTAGTACATACAGCAGAATTGTTATCACAACATATCAAACATATTTTATTAATAATTAGAGTTTACAATAATTATAGCACGCAAGCCAAATAAAAGATTACAGCAGAAGCAGAATAAAACCAGTAGTAGATCCCAATAGATTCACCATAGGCAATCAACTGGGACAACGATCTAGTTATCTTGGTCCTCACCATCGTAGAGATACTTCTCTAAGAAGATAGAGTAAGTAAAGGTGAGTACAAAAGTTGAAAGTATCTAGGCCCCCATATGTTTAGGGTTTTGGTAATTAATGAAAATCAAGGCTAAAAGACTAATGTTGTTTGCATGAGTAAGTTGAAAACAGGAAAAACAATTCTTCAAGGGACGACGGATTGTCACAAGTACAAAAAGGAAGGTGTACGCATCGAAGAAGCAAAAGAAATGAAGGTATAAAATTTTAGAGATATTTTATAGTCATTTTTACCGATCTCGGAGTTGGAAGAAAAGATCAGATTGTTAAGATAGTCGCCGTACTATTAAGAGGGACTTGGTAAAGGTCTTGAAACTTTAAAAGTGCATTAATTATGGCTCAATAGTATAGATGTTCATCTATGCATTCGAGAGACGCTTCTTTCAGAAAATTATTGTTGAGGCCGGCACTACCGCAGGTGGTAGAGCGGTAGTACCGCAAATACGATACTATCGGCCGTATAACTGCGGTAGCAATATAACAGAGAGCAATTTTTGTGTCCTTTCTTCGCAAGACTACTGGGGTGGATGAAATGAGTATCATAAATGCTTGATACTACCGCACATAAGCCTGAGAGCTTTTTAATGTAAGCTTGTTTTTTGGTCGGTAGGTGCAGATTACCGCACCCATATAGCTAGTAATCGCCATATAGAAAACGCACAAGAACTGCCACGTGTCGAGCATTAAATGTGCCGAGAGTCGTTGGGCCCCATATGTACTACTGCCCCTAGAGGGCTAGAGTACCGCCATGGCGAGTTTTGGATTAAAATTAAATAACGGCTAGTTTGGGGTTTGGGGGTTATAAATACCCCCTCACCTGTGCTAGGAGCAGGTTGGTGACTACATTGAATACATTTAGAGCTCTAGCAACTCTCTCCACACTCTAGTGCATTCAATTCTTCATTCTTGAGTTTTGGAGAGGAAAATTGAGTGCATTTGCATTTGTTGAGTCATATTAAAGCACTCAAGAGTCTCAAGCCTTCGTCAAGTTTATTACTCTTGGAGGTTGCCGCCTCCTAGACGGCTTGGAGGCGTGAAGCTCCAGTGATCTTCACAAAGAAGCTTATGTGAAAGCCCGGACGGTTGTGAAGGCAAGGAGCTCGCCTACCCGGAGCGGGGAAGAGCTACCACGAGTGATCGAGGAAGGCTCAAGCGAGTGGAGCCGGCTTGAAGAAATTCAAGTCACCTCAACGTGGAGTAGGGGATACCAGCAAGTCTCCGAGACCACATGATAAAAATCCACGTGTTCATCATTTGTGGTTTGCATTATTTTCACTCTCGTATTAATTCTAGCAAATTGATCATCTTGGTACTATACTTGTTTAGTTATTGATATATTTGAGTAGAGACATTATTCGGTGATCACTATAATTGTTAGGTATTAAAATTGGCAAAATAGTCGTTTGTGCTTAGAAATCATTAAACTTGTTTTTAGTGGTAGAAAATTTAAAAACCTCCTATTCACCCCCCCTCTAGTCGGTATCCTTGATCCTACAAAAGTACTCCGCAAGTCACACAGTAAATGCAGTATCAATGAAGGGTCACAAAGGAAGGCATAATATGGTTCATCTGAGCATAAGGCAATATTTCAAATACAATAATTAATTTTCAATGCGTAATTGATATAGTAAACACTGAGTTTTAATCAAATTTTCAGCACGGGCTCCAACCCAGAGTTTCATCCCAAATTTCCCCATGTGGATTCTCTCCACATATAAACCACTTTTCTAAAAATATTTTGAAATTCAAAGTCTAGTCCGTGAAAGGCTTGCTCGGCATGCCCATAACCGTGAGCACAACTAATCGATTAGTTTTACATTTTACAGAGGTTGTACAATTTTACCTACAAGATATGATTATCTCCTTTTGTCCAAATACACACTTCCTTCGGTGTGTCGACAGAGAAAATCATGACAAGGCCTCTATAAAGCTCCATCCACGTAGTCATGCCCGCTAAGGTTCCACCGCTGGTAGGGTTAAAACCGTCCAGTCCAGAAGCCCCTCTTGCGTCGAGTGGAAGCCTTACACCCACTGTCACTTTCAACCTAATGGCATGATTGTCTATGGTATGCCGCAGTACGGATAGCCAGGTCCGTCCCATTCTAGACTTGTGGTAGTACGATAAAGCTTTACATTCAGCGTAACATAGACCGGTCTTTAATGGACCAGACGAGCTTTCACAACCCTTGTGCCTCACACACCCACTAGTCAACCATTCTCGTCCGATCTAATTCACATTTTTACTTTCTTTTTGAATAACATCATCTTTCATAACATCCCATGGTGCACCGACACCAAAGAATAACTTTATTTTCAACATAAATCTTGTTTTGGTGTAAATCCCCAAAATGTCATAGATTCATGTCTAAGCATGTCTAAGCCATTTAGTATTGTCGACGATCGGGATCGCCTGACCGCAAAAGTGAAGAGGGGGTTAGTGTGAATGAGGGACCCAAGAAGCGCCTCGCTCAACAATGGTGTGGACGTAGGTCGGTGCGTGGCGTCAGCGAGCAGGGGACAACGGATTATACTGGTTCGAGCCCCCACGAGGGTAACAGCTCTATGTCCAGTCTTCTCCGGAGGTGGAGGAATTCACTAATTGTGAGTACAAAAGAGTGGATTACAGCTCGAGCTTGAGTGCTCTGTTTGTGTTTACTGGTCTATGGCTAGTGCGTCGATGTCCTTGTGTGCATGCCTTGCGAGACCTTATATCCTCCTGGATACTGCCTGTAACTAGGGTTGCAATCGGATCGGATATTTTCCGTCCGACCGACCGACCGGATGTGTTCGGATCGGATTCGGATAATTTTTTCGGATATTTTTCGGATTCGGATTCGGTTTCGGATATTACATTTCGGATTCGGTAGATAACTATCCGTCGGATCGGAATATTTCGAACAATTTTTCGGATATATCCGATTTCTTTTTTTCGGATATCCGACCGATTATATTTCAGATTCTCAGTTAGCCCTAGCCTCCACTCCAGACTTCCAGAGTCAAGCAACTCCTCCCGTTCCCGTCTCTCGCACGCCACCACCCGAGCCTTCGCCCTACCACCACCGCCCTGCCACCGCCGCCCTTCCGCCGTCGTCTGGGCCTCCTGCCGCCGCCCTCCCACGGTCCCACCCGAGCCCATCTCCATTCCCTGGCGGCGCAAGGACGTTGCACGCCGAATCACCGAGACAGCAGCGGCCCAGCCTCCCGCCGCCGCCGCCCGAGCCCAGCCTCCCGCCTGCCGCCCTCCGCCCGATCCCGTCCTCAGCTCTTCTCGGCGCCATCGGCGCCATCGAGTATCGCCGCCTGCCCAGCCTCCCGCCGCCGCCCGCCGCTTGATCCCATCCTCGCTCTTCTCGACGCTGGCGCCGTCCGCCGAGTACCGCCGTCCTTCGCTGGTCCATCCTCAGTTGTGCCCGCAGATCCCGACGCCGGTTTTCCATGGCAGGTTGTGCTCGCGCCGGCAGTTGCAGGTTTTGAGTTCTTGTTGAATTTTATCTAGTTGTTTGATGGCACTCAGTTGTTTAGTTCCTTGTTTGTAGAACCTTTTAATTGAATCTGAACCGGCAAATTTGGGTCATGCTAGTTATTGATTGTGTTCCTATATGAGAATGGACTATATTTAGCTTTAGCATGGAAATGAAACATTTGGAATTCAGCACAACTGAATGCTGCTCGTGCCATTGTGTGTGGCATCTTCAGGATTTCAGTTCAGACCTAACTGGAACGCATTGCCGTATGTAGGACCTTGTACTGATACTGGTCACGCGCTAGTTGTTAAACAACTCTTCCCTCTGTACATGCAAAGATGATTTGCTGTTTTTCTTATTGTGATTTTGATTTTTCCCCTGGTATTTTTGTTCTCCATTCATGTTGATTTACTTGCAAGTTGCAAGTTAAGTTTTAACATCAGAAGCAAGTTGCAAGTTGACATTTTTGACTAGGTGGTAAATACATTTAGTGCAAACAATGATTAAGGCCAAAGTATGGCATAGGTTTACAACATTTAAGCCTTTCTTTGTGCCAATTAGCCCTGGAGAACATTAGTTTGCTGTTGCTGCTTCTTCTAAGGCTTGAACTGAATGAACTGAATGGATGGAAATATATTTCTTTGCATATGGTATGTGCCCCTTTTTATTGTTTGCCAGTTTCCCTAACTGAATCATTTGTCATCTTATACATTTTTATCACCAATGAAGCTTCCTAATTTGCTGTACATCTAGGTTATTGCTGAGCCTCTTTCAGAAGAGGAGATTGCTGGGTTAAGAGAAATGTTCAAGTCAATCGACACTAAAAACAGAGGTGTGATTACTCTTGGTGAGCTTAAAGGACTGAGAAGATATAAATCAGTGTTTAAGGATACTGATATTAGTGATTTAATGGAAGTGGTAAGTTAATACTGTTAATACAAAAAGAAGATAAATAAAATGTATCATAGAAGCAGTATTTATTGTGTTGTCAAATTGCCTATTAAATTGCTGGCTAATAAGTGATATATGTGTGCTTTATGCGGTATCTGTTTGGGCGCATTATCCGACAAAAATATTCGATACCGTATCGATTCCGCTCCGTATTCGATTCGAATCCGCAACCGATATTATCCGTGCCGTATCCGTATCCGGTACTATCCGAATCCGATTCCGAATCCGATAAAAAATATGGTTTAGGATATGGAAAGAGCAATATCCGACCGAATCCGAGCCGATTGCACCCTACTCAGAACGGACGGAGAGATTCCCGGTAATGGCTTGCGCGATTGAAGGTGGGTCAGAATCGCCCGGAATGCCGCCCACACCGCCTTGATGCCACCATCCGCGTCTCCGTAACCGCTGTAAACGACTCTCTGCCAAGGTCGAGGTCGCGGGTATCGGCGTTGTTCAGGTCTTGGTTGAGGCCCCTCGCCGCATCGCCCCGAGCTAGGGACCCCGTTGACCATGTGTTGACTTTGTCAGAGTTTACTCAGCCCCCGACAAGTATATAGCACTAGTTAATGCTACAATAATGTATCAACTAGTGATATTTTGCTCTAAGGTGACAAGGAATGAATATTTCAAAGTCAATCGAGATTATAACAACTAGGAGTAACTAATCATTTAAAACTAGGATTTAAATTACATTGATAAAACTATGCATGCAATAATTTAAATCAAAATATAATTTTAAATTCTAGGATCAACATGTTCAAGGGTGTGACTTACCTCGGTTGAAGGGTTGATGCTTGAGGTCGTCAACAGCGAACCGTTCCGACTCTCCGAAATCTATACGCAAAAAACAATCAATTTCAAATAAAATCTAAATAAATTCAATAAAATAATAAACTGGCATAAATAAATAATTTGAGATTTTAGATGAATTTAGAAAGAAAAACGGAGCCAATCGAAGCTCAAACGGGCGAGAGCATCTACTGTTCATCCGAGAACTTTTGCTTGTAAAATCCAATGAAACAAGAACGTAATAACTCAGGAAGATAGGCAAAATGAGTTGCTTATGATGAGAGGCATCCAGTGCTTTATTTTATATGGCGGGAGAATGACCAAGGAGGCGACAATCGTGTGAAATTCGTGGTGGATGAAAAAGGAAAGAACGAGATTTTTGCTCAGATTTTGAGGATTAAAGGCCATGAATGGCAAGAGGAGTTCATGAGGAATCCGAATATGATTTTTGCTGAAGTTTTTGTGCTCAATTCGTGGAGAAATTGAAGCTCTAATTCTTGGTTTAATGGAGGACAGAGAAACAACAGCTCTGGACTTCCTTTTGCTGGAGGTGGAAGAAGGACCTGGTGGGGTCCTAATTTTGGATTTTTTAAGCTGAGAGAAGCACGACGGTAAAAAACTCTAAAAATTCTGAAAAATTCTAAAAAAATACTTTGTAATATTTGGAACACAATAAAATTATTTTCTAAATTTTTCAACTTTTAAATTTTATGTAGAAATTCTTTTTGTTAAAAATGAAAATGCGAAAATGCTTTTACAAAATCCAAAAAAATCAGCAATATTACAAGAAAATTCTAATTAATAATCAAACCAAGAAAACACAAATTTCTAGAGTGTTACATGTACTATAAAAGATGACCAATGGTGAGCAAAGACAACAACACAATCAACCAAACTTCCATTTACTCTTTTATTTTCCTGTTAACTAAGAGTAGCTATGTAATTTAGAATCTTTCTTGTAATCCGATCTTGATCAATAAAGTTGAGTATCGCTGATTGTTGATCACCTTCGATTACGCCAATCAAGTTTGATTTTCTCCGATCGCCTTCTTCGAGAAAGTCTACCTTTATCTACCATCTATTCAGCTCTAATTGGCTGTTTAGACTTATCCTTATCCTAGATTTAATCAGCTTTCTGGCTGTTTAAGTCTTTGTCGATTATTACACTAGATTGGCTTTGATTTTATTTTTCTCACATCTTTTAGCGCAAAAAAAGAATACAGATCTTTATTTAGTGGAAATTTTGGTTGAATGACAAGCATTATGTCAGAGCATATAGAGTAGTAGCGACGAATATTGTCTATATACTACATCATTTAGAGATAAAACTAAGAGAACTCCTATGATGGATGATACCTTAAGATTGTATTTATTAGGTTCTATAATTTTTGAACTATAGCATAAAAGATATTATTGTAAACAATAACTCATATAATAATATTTTATATTACCATAAGGTCATCTGTTTACATAGAGTCGCTCTTTCCCTGCCTCTCGTCTTCTTTCGTATCAGTAAAGATCTTGTACGGTAAAACCTACAGACAGACAGCTAACGTGGTACCGAGCTTTCGTGCCAACGATGCGCTGGTTCGCCGCTTGGGCCGGAGTCTGAACAGAGTAAACAAAACGCGTCGCGCCCTACTTGGTGGAGGGAAACTTCACGGGCCGCCATGCCGAATTGCCGATCACCACGCCGGCCTCCATGCGTTGTGCCGCGCGCCCGTTCGGCTCCTCGCTGCGCGCCTATCGTTCGAGCAAACTAGGCGATTTCTCGAGAGAATTTTTTTTCCCAGGAAATTTACAGGAATACCGCCTGGCACGGAGGCCCACGTGGCCGGGGATCCAGTCCAAGATAGCAAGCCAGCAGCTGCACACGTGAACTTGTTTGCAAGCTTGCAAGCAGTAGTGCCGCGCTGTACATGGTACGCGTTCACCAGCGCCTACAATAACTTTCGACGCGAGAGGAGAATCAATCACTGTGCGGACAGGGCGGTGCATGAGTACGCAGTGACATGCGCACAGCGACGCGCGGCTGCAACAGTAAGACCGAATGCGCGCGTGCATCGATGCATCAACGCCGGCGTCGAGCTAGCGGCCTACCTGGCTACATCACCCAACGTCCGTCCCCAGCTAAGTAAAGCCGTCACCGTCGGCGACGCACGCAGTGCGTGCGCGGCTCGAGGTTTGGTGCGCGCGGCCGGCCGGTGGGTTCGACCACGAAGCGTGACGCATGATGCATCGTCGACGACCCAGCTAGCCCTGGTCAAAAGCGCCGCGCAGCTAACAAAGCAACTCCATGCATGGCCATCACTTAACAAACTAGCTACTTAGTAGTCATCATCACAAATAAATTAAGCTCAAAGCCAATGGATCGGTCGGCTGCGATTAAAGGTTTCCCGTGACGATAAGCATATATAGCCTAGCCCTATAGCCATTAGTCAATGCTCACATGACCGAAAGTACGCAGGTCGAAGGATCATGGCGTTTTGCGGCGCCGTCTAGTCACCGGCCTGCGCAGGTTGCCGCGCGCGCGCGCGGCGGGGCCAGGATTCAGTGCATGCACGTACGGGCATGCGCGCGCGCGATTCCTTTTCGGTTTCGTACCACATGGAATGGAATCGGACACCACCACCACTGCACCTGCATGAGTGTGGCGATAGTTTAATTTGACTTTGGCCGCGACCACGGTTTGAACTGACCCTGAAAATAACAACTGGCGATCGATCATATCATGAGCGTGCAACAAGCAGCTCGCTAGCTAGCCGCGATGGAAAAACTATTTATCTGCCTTTAGGAAATGATCGCATCGGGGGACACTCGTGAAGGACCATGCACGATGCAGGCCGACGCTAGCTAGCTTCCAAAGCTTTCTCATGCCACCACCACCCTATCGGTCGGCTAGGAGGGTGGTCACTGGTCAGTGGAGTACTCCAATTTGCCCTGCATCGGGCAGTCATTGCTGTCATGCAGGGTATTCCACGTGTTGCATGATGCTACGGGGATGAAGTTGAGAAAGGAATAACATGGAATACAAAGTTGGGAAAAAAAAATGCCCAATTGTATGCGGTATGCCTCTACTGCTTCACAGAGGAAACGAATGCGCGCCAACGTACGCATATAGAATACTATCGACGAGGATGTTATTATTTGTTAATATCCTAAATTATTTATTCTATAACTCAACCAGTTGGATATACCATATATGCGCCGCTTTACGACTGTATACTTTTTATTTTAATTTATAAGCACGCGACTAAATAAGCCATATCAATTCAGGGCCCATAAGACTACTATGTACCCACTTTCCAACCTGTTCATGGGTAATAACCGCTAATTGCATCTATATCTCTGACGGCAACTATCTGGACCCTATTTCTTCTACGTCACTAAGAGAGATGAATCACTGACAGGAGCCGCTATCGCCGTTCTTTGAAGCAAGAATACGCCTCCTCCGACTTCACCAATTGGCGCCTCTTCAGTGGTATAGAAGGACCGGTTGGATAGCAAGATACGACAGAGACAATTGTAAATAGATAAGCTCATTGTTGTGATAAAGGAGCACCATTAGTAATCTATTCTTAGTAATAAAGAGATCCTTTTTACTTATTTGTCCGCGAGTTAGAGAGTTCCTTGTATTCCACAAAATCATCGTCTATATCGTCGACAACCATATATGTAGGGTAGAAAAGAAGCTAGCTAGGTATAGTACTCCTCAAATGAGTAGTGTTAGCATGATGCATACATTAGAGAAATGAATACTGGTATTTTATAGAAAAAGTGCAGTAGCATGCGGCAAACCTCAATATATTAAGCACATGCATGCATGGTAATAATTAAGGAGCTAGCTATAACATGCAACACCAGCTAAAATTAGCTTAACTCCCTAACATCTTTTCTAAGAAAACATCTCAATTATGAGTAGTACAACCAGGATCCAAAGGAATATGTTTCCCACATGCACGCATTCAAAAAAAAAAACCCTACAAAAATGACAGGATGTAACAGTGATAAACAAATCCGCGGCAAATCATTAGCCATCGATTAATCAAGTGCGAACACAGCGAATGGAACGCCGCCACGTCGGGCTGCTTTCGCGCCAGAGGGAGGCTAGGGCCACCATGTCGCACGTGCACCATGAATTATTGGAGCCAAAATATGCGTGCATGATCTGTGTGGACTGACGCATCAGACCAACGAAAGCGAGACGATCATACATACACTCACGGCTCCCTCTGGTTGGCTTTGGCGATGTATACTTGTAGTAGCGAAAAGGGCAAATTACCGGTGGTTGCTAGCAGCCGATGACCAGGACATGCACGCATGATTTGGTAGCTCTTAACGCATCTTTGTGCCAAAATATTGGCATTCTTTTTGGGACGATTGAAAGGACAACATAGTCGCACGTACTACATATATTCCACGGCAAGTAGATGGCCAGGGAAATATAAGAACGATGGCATCTTGGATCGATCGATCCATACGTGCATTGTTTTTGGTGGTCCTTGGCCTGCCTGCGCTTGACCTTCTTTTGCAGCCTGAGAAAAGACCCCTTTCGAAAAAGCTAGATAAAGTTTACAAGTAGCGATAGCACACGGGGGAAAGCGTAGCAGAGAGACTCGGGTTTAATTAGTTTCTCGATCGAGCTCCAAATTGTTTTGTGTTGCAAATTTTGAATCAAGGAAGAACAAACCAACAAGATCGTATTTAAACAAGCCTGATGAATGCATGGGTTGGTGACACGTCTACCTATACGTGTAGGTGCAGTGGTGGCAGGCATTTGGACCTAGCTAGCTATGTATAGCATGTACTCCCTTCGTTCCTCTTTACTTATACTGCCTCCGATGCACATGTTTGATCATTAGTATTTTAATTATATGTTAGTGAAATTTGTCAAAACACATGTTCGATGACAAATCTATCGATGCTATTTTCATATGAAAAATCTAAAAACTTTTATGCACATTAGTGATAAAAAGTTTAACGGTGTAGGCTGCATGCAGCTGTATATATTCTACAACGTACGACAAATAAAAAAAGTTCCAAGGAAGTGAGTATATTTGTTTCTAGTTAGCCAGCGACGCGATGCAGCACAGGAACGTGGTGTAACAATCGTTTCTCCATTAACAATCGTTTCTCCATTATTGTTGGAGAGAAGTATTTAGAGAGGAAAAAACCAGCCGAAATGCCCCTGTCCGTTAACGCTGGGCGGGGGCCATATATGCATGCATCTTCACTTGATCATCGACTGCATCAACCGATCCTATCTGTGGAAATTAAAACTTGGAAGTTAGGTTTCTGATCTACTCAAACTAATCGACTGGTGTGGTCCTATTGCTAGCTAGCTGGATACGACTTGTTATAAGAAACGGTTAATTTTAAAATCTTAGTTTTTGATACAATTTCTTCCAAAATTTGTAATTTTGTGAAATTTAAGCTAAAATATGTAGTTTTCTGATAATTTATATAAATCCTATAGTTTTGTGAGATTTACTTTTTTTTAATAAATTTGGCATCCTTCCGAACGCAAAGGCAAAAATAGTTGCATCTCCGATCATGGAAGCGCATGAAGGTGATACGTGTCACCTTCTGATCCTTTCAGAAATAAAACTATTTTTGTAATTATATTTGGAATAAGACCTTATTTTTTTTAAAAAAAAAGATTGATATAAAACTAGAAAAATGATGATTTTCACCGTGTAGGGTAGTTAGCTAGCCATGTGGATGCCAAATGGAGGCCGAACAATTTAACGATCTTGGCCTTTTGCCATCGATCGATCGATCGACGACATATTTATTGGTTCGTGCTCCATCTCGCGCACATGGCCCCTCCACCAAATTATGTGCATGCACGCATGCATGATAATGTTGCTGATTGAACATATAGCAAGAATATTAATCGCACGTACACTTGACGTACGTACGGCGTTACAAAATAGAAGTCCGTGCAATATTGTACAAACAAGCTTACAGAACATGTCCGTTCATGTGTAGTTGTGTACCATCTCAGATCGCCATTTATATGTTTAGAAGTTACTCAATTAGAAAGTATTAGTATATATAAGGTGCTTTTTTGTCATTTAATCTAGTATGTATAACGAAGACCCGAGAAGATGCCGCAAACGAATATTAACAGCCCTACACCAGACACGAGAACACCAACGCATTTCTAGCCTGCTTAGACTTTTTTAAAAAATCTAGTCAAACAAAATTGTAAAAATAGCACAGGACAAGAGGTGACGATTGACCCCAAGAAATCATTAATTAAGTCGGCAAAGATTCCTGCCGAGGAATACATGCATAGTAAGGAGCTATTGCTCCTGCAGCAGGTTCTTGCCCTAGTGTCAAAACTCGATAGCTCCTACTGGTTTTATAGCGCGAGATGACATGGGTTATCTATTGTTATCTCTGCAATTAGGAAGAGAGTTATTTTTGTAATTGAATTAAGAGGCTAGATTTTTAAAAAAAACTGAAGAGGCTAGAAATGCCTTTGTTTCCCGATACGACCACTAGCATTTTGCGCGAATTTTGGATCCATGCATCCTGTCATACTAGCTCCCGGATTTAATTGCAAAAATCGTTTGATTTGTCTTGACGACAGATGTTGGGAGCGTCGTCTTGCAATACTCGCACATATGGCCATGATATATAACTAAATCATTTTTTAGTATTGCGTTTATAATTTGTCACATCATTGGATCGGTTAAGTTTGGATAAGGGTATGTATCTTTGTTCCGATTCCTGACGTTGATCGTTTGCACATCGTTTGTCACGTTTACGAGCTAGCTAGCCTGTCGGCAACGTACGTGTTCCTGCTAACATAAGCAGGATTTGGAATCCCGGAAAAATTTCTACTAAGGACTACTCATCACCCTCTTGCGGAATCGATAGATTTCTTGGGTTTTTTCTGTATGTGTTCGTTGCTTTTCAAATAAGCACATGCTGATTTTGGATCCATTAATTTCTCATTTGGCAATTATGGAGTGTTGCCTAATTCCGAGTCCTAAAAAATGCTAAAAATCCCTGGATATGTAAGACACCTAGTTCTAGTAGTAGCAGCAGCATCAGTAAAAGGTAGCCATTGATCACAACTAGGGAATACCGCCAATCTTAAAAAGTGAATTTGCTACACTAATTAAATTTCGCAAATTTCGGGTTTTAATCTGGATTTTGATGTTTTAGGGCTGGATTTGACCGAATTAGTCCAATAACCCTAAGAAAAAGTTTCAAAAATTTGAAAAACTAATTTTTGAGGCATTTTAAAATTTGGGCAGAAACACTATCAGATTTTTAAAAACTTTTACAAGCTTGATAATGATCTAAAAATTTATGGTATCATCCTTAGTAGTGTAAGATCATACAAAAAAATTTTCAAAATAATTTAATATCATTTGTTATCTTTAAAAATCAAAAAAGAATGGATATAATTGGGATAGTAAACTTGTTAGATTTTTTGAAATTTTGTCGTGTGTGATCACGATCTAAAATTTTTATTACAGATTAATAATTTCCTCAGTACTATTCTATAAAATTTTCAAAAAATTTCAAAAAAATCATGGATGTACATCTCATCTTACCCCATCTACATATAAAATTTCATGATCAAATTCAAAAGCCCTATGCTAGAAGTTATTTTTAAAAAAAAGACAACCGATATTTTTCCGTGGTGTTCGGAGAATTTTATGAGAATATATTTAATGTGGCAGGAACCTAAAAAAATCAAAATCTTTCGATTGCCGGTCTCCCTAGTCCACGTTGAGGCAAGCTAGCTAGCTTACACTTGGACCATAAGGTGATTTGGAATCCGGAAAAATTTCTACTAAGGGCTCCCGCTGTATGTGTTCGAGCACCGCCTCTTTCCACTAGTCGTAAGGCCCATTTGTTTCAATTGGGGATTACGCTTTAAAAGTCGGAAGGGCAACAAACAACAAACTTTTAATCTAGATTATAACAACTCGGAGAGGCAATCAACCTTTTCCAGTTTTTTTTGCAAAAGACCACAATACCCATCAACTTCAACCAAAATAACCAAACAACCATGAGCTTTTCAACCTCTAGCTTTTTAACAATCCAGCTTTTACAATATAGTTTTTAAAAGCTGCTTTCCACAATTTCCAGCTGAAACAAACAGGGCTTGAGGACACCTAGTTCTAGTAGAAGCAGCAGCATCAGTAAAAGGTAGCCATTGATCACAACAGGTACTTGCAAGTTGCAACAAAAGTACACGATCGGGAGAGTAAAATGGCATGCGGTAGGCATAGAAACAACGGCGTACACAAGTATGGTTTAGCTGATAGGCATACCAAAGTTAGGCTCCAAAAGGCAAACTAGGGATCTATTTGGCAAAGCTCCAGATCCTGATTCTTCAGTTTCAACTTCTGATTCTCTATGAAATCGATTCTCTGGTGGAAGTGATTCCCGTTTGAGAAATAATTATGAATTTGGTGAAGAGGTTCATAACTAGGAGGTTGTGAATCAGATGGAAAGTAGGCTTTTTAGCTCAAGAAAGTCAAAAACATGAATCACTTTCGGATTCATATGTGAAGTGGTTGATGTTTCGTGTGTTCAAGGGCGGAGGCTCAAGCTAGGAACCCTCACAAACTTAGGGCCTCTCACACCTCGAGAGCTCCTCGTACAGACGAACCCACGCAATTGATATATTGCACTCAGGAGTCGGCAACCTCCAAGAGCAACAAGCCGCCTCCGCTTGAACTTCACCGAGCACAACGAATGCGCTCGACCTGATGGGTGATCACCAATTTAGAATGTCTGGACAAACATTATCAGGAGAGATCTTCTAAAAAATATAGTACTTTGATTTTTGCTCCACATAAAACTAAGAGCCACAACTTCGTTTTTCATCATAACCAAGTGCTCTGCTCTACCAGTGTGGTACCTGGACATCTCCTTATCCCATGTGTCGGTGAATTAGCATGCACATTTTTATGACACACTTCACATCTTCTTACGCAAGGTTGTGCCACTAGTACTGGTACTGAGACCTCTGTAGGAATCAAATCAACTAATTAGCACTAATCTAATCATACTACTTACCCTCTCGATTGGCATGTTCTTTCAAGCCAAAGGACACGGCGGTGGCCATCGTTCCTACTGAGCTCTCTTTACTCGGCAGCTTCTTACCAAACTGCTTTAACATGATAGGTGACCAATATAGGTTGTCACTCTTTCAAGCTTACAAAGAGTCTAGTTTTATAAATTTAAAATAAATTCGAATAAAAACGCTAAATATATGAAAATGAATTTTAAGGACTGTGCAACACATGCACAAGGACTCTCTCAAGTGCAACACATGCACAAGAGACACTCAAACCACTCACTAATTGCAACACATGCAATTAGCCTCACTCTTAAGCTCAAGAGGAAAATGGAGAAGAGCAACACATGCACACAACTCCCACACATAGCCAACAACCTGCCCAAGCCCCCCAAGGGGTGTATTTATAGCCCCCACAAGAAAACTAGCCGTTTGGGGGCAAAATGGGCGAAATCTTTACTCCGAACTCCGATTTGGGTGATTTTTGATTCTATGCGAAGCTTATCACGAGGGCTACAATCTCCACCTATTTTCATGATTTAAGCACCCATAGATATTTTTAAATATCACCAAAACCAACTTGCAAAAACACATTTCGCAATCAACTCAAGATCTATTTGCAAAACGTAATAAGCAAATCAAACCCGAGTCTATGAGATTAATCCCCCTAGCCATGTGAAGGTCAACACGAGACCCAGTCAACTTGCCAACACCCGTTGCAAGCCCTACTCACATGCTCTCGGGATTCCAGACTCATAAACCTCAGTTTATTCGCACAACGAACTTGCAAATAACTCAATAAACACAATTTCATGCTTGAACACTACTCTTTGCAACACATGCAAAAGTCTAGCTCCAAGCAACATCAAATCAAGGTGCATGAACTCTCTAATTGCAACACATGCAATTCTCTAGTTCCATGCAACACCAAAACCAAACTTCAATTTCACACCAAAACCATTTCAACCATATGAGCTCTCTACTTGCAACACATGCAAGCCTCTAGCTCCATACAAACACACAAACATCGAATCATGCTTGAGCTCTCTCCTTTTGCAACACATGCAAAACTTAGCTCCAAGCAACCACAAGATTTTGAAAGATTATTTTGAACGAAACCAAAACATGAAGCTTCAACATTTGCAACACATGCAAAAGTGAACTTCACGCAAAAGCCAACGCATTAGCTTATCCTATTTGCAACACATGCAAATCAAAGCTTAATCCAATAACAACCAAGCATAAGCTTAACCCATTCACAACACATGCCAAATGGTTAACCCTTATGCAAAAACCAAATCCAAATGATTTGAGCTTGAGTGAACGCGGATTGAGATCACCAACACATGATGAAGCTCAAGCTAGGAAGCAACCCCTCTTAATAGCACGGCGATAAAAACCTTAGACTCAAAGACTATAAAGTCCTTAGCCTATCTAATTATACCTTCGCCGCCGCGCGCAAGCAATCCCCTTTGGGGTCTTTATGATCATCACTTTGATACTCCCCCGGGATTTCTACTCGACTCCTCTTCGGGATCCACTCTTGACGCCCATCAACTCATGATGCCGTCCTTGTCCCGTTCTCATCATCTCATCCATCTTTGGACCTAACTCAATTACAACTCATAAAATAGTTAGTCCAAGATGCATGGTTGTCTCAATTATCTTTTGCACTCCATTAACACATAATGGATGCCTCTAGATCAATTGAGCACAACCTAAATCAATTGAAATGATTTAATTGTGTCTTAAGTACAATAATGCAACTCATGCTTTATTATACTTAAGAACTATTCATTTGTCCTTAATTAATCACAAAACACCATCAACACATGATGAAGTGTTCTTTAACGATTAACAAGACAAATGAACTCAATTTAAATTATCATTTAAATTGACTCTTCAAGTTAGAGTGTGAACTCCCCCTAGATATGTGCAATGTAATATATGGATTGGGAAACATGATGCACATTTTGTGGTTAATATAACGGGGACATTCATACTTTAACTTGAATCCAAAGTATGTAATTAATACTATAATGAATATGCATACATACCTCGGGTTTTCCATTTTTCAATGCGATGAGACTAAACAAAGATATTCTAAACAAACATGTTAGTCTCGATATAAGATTGTCATTAATAACACTATCGCATTAGGGGATAAACTCAATATTGGATTTGTCATTAACACAAGATTAGATTTGTCATTAACACCAAAACCATAACTAATGAAGGTTGAACTTACAGCTCTGTCCCAAGGAAGAGCGTCGGGGTCCTCACAGAGCAGCGCTCGCTCCTCTAGGAATAATGCGAGATTTGCGGAGTACGAGGAGCAGGCTCGCCAACAGCGTGAGGAGGCTCGCCAACAGTGTGAGCTGATAGCGAAGTACAAAACGGAGATGACGCATTTAAGGCAAACGCAAGCATACTTCCAGGGAGCTCTTCAGGTAAAAGCTCGAAATCTCAACATATCAATTAATTTTTACTATTGCGGATCTAACACTTTGACTATATGATAGCATCTAGGCCCCCTTAAAAATTATCATGTTTTATTAAATAAGTTTTGGTGATGATGACTGAATTAATAATCCTTCTATTGACAAAGAGCATGAACTAAAATCATGGAAGGAACAAGTGGACAAACAAGATTAAGGTATTTTATTCCTAGTTTATGACTTGGGAGTTGATTCAAGTCAAATAGCTAGATTAGTTTCATTCGGCTGTACTATAAAGAGGGATTTTGCACAAGTGGGTAGCTTGGTTCACAAGGCTAAATACATGTCTATAATGCTTGGAGTTAAAAATCTTAGTTCTTCTGAATATCTGAATCAAAACCCTTACCTCCTTATGCTCAAACTTGCTGACGGACTAATATTCAGTTTTATTCTTCTGTGTCCGTCACATTCGAGCCTAAGTTTTGATCTCAACCTTTAATTCAATATGCCCAACATCCGAGGTCTTTATATTCTATTCATCATCAAAATCCATTGGGTTTTTCATAAGTTTAAAACTTAATTCATATTTTAGTCCGTAATGAAAACCTCTTTGAAAGCTTCAATGAATCTGGTTTGCAAGTCTATGACGGACAAAACTTTCTGTCCGCCATACACTCACATTCAGACTTCCTCTGTTGCCCATCTATGACGGACAAAACTTTCTGTCCGTCATACATGTGCATTCTCAAACCTGAAGTTTTGTCCGGTATTCACTCGGGCTTTTATGCGAAATCTGTCAGACCAAACTTAGGTATTCTTTTTCTTTGCAATCATGATCAAATAAATACTCCATTTTTGAGATTTTCCCTCTGCAATAAATCTAATGTGAGTATTTCAAAGTTCAGTAATGATTAAAACAAAAAAATCTTTTTATCTAAACTATTTTGTGTTTGAAAACTGATCTATAATCTCAAATTGATCAGCGACACATCTATGACGGACAAAATGTTTTGTCCGGCATACAAGTGGTTCGCATTTTTGCTCTGACGGACAAAAATGGCTGCGCTTCCCATGTATGACGGACTGAGCTTTTCTGTCCGCCATAAAACATCTGATTTCTTTGTCCGTCATACACATAATCAGTATCGCTAAACTAATAATTTTGTCCGCTGTAAACGTGTGATTAAGATCGAAATTGACATTCTGACACGTGCAACGGTCCTTTGGTAGGTACAACGGCTATTTTTCATCAGAACTACTATATAAGCATCGCCTGAGCTATCTATCATAGAATTTTTATGAACTCCTTGTCATTTTAGCATTCAAAGAGCTCTCATTCACAAAAGGAGTCTGTTCTTCATCCTTAAACACAAAATTCTCAATCCTTTTTGGTGTGTAAACTCCAAGCAAAGTGTCTAGCAGTGTGTTCTTAGCGAGTGAACTAAGGGACAGAACTTGTGCAAAGTTTATTACTCTTGGATCTCGGTGGTCCTAGACAGCTTGAAGGTGGTAAAGTGCGACCTGTCCAAAGGAGATTGTGGAAGGCCACTTTGTGATTGTGAAGGGTTTGTAGCTCACCTCACAGGGGTTGTGAAAGAGCTACCCGAGTGGATACCATAGCTACCGCGACTAGCTGTGGTGAAGCTATACTTCGTGAGAAGTGTTTCAACGTGGATTAGGAGTGGATCTCTGAACCACGGGATAAATATCTTGTCTCATTCTACTTTACGTTCTGTCGTATTGTTGCTACTGTTATTCTTACTTGCTGTAACTATTGCATTTGATTGCTTCTTCTTGTCTAGTCGTCCATTTGATAAAAATAGTTAATTGTAAGTTTCGCTTTAAAATTTAAGAGTTGCCTATTCACCCCCCCTCTAGGCCAACTCGGTCCTACACTATATGCAGCAACTCTACGTAACTATGGGAACTCAACATGGCTTGCCTACGCTTCAGCCTCCTCCGCCATTCTTTGGGTATCCACCTCCTCAGGTACACATGCTTTTGGTTAATTCAGTTTTGAAAATTATTTGCAATTCTAGACTAATATGAAATTTCATAACTCCTCTAGAGGGTTCTCAGCCTCCTCCGCCGTTCTACGGGTATCCGCCACCAGGGCAAGCACCACAGGTACATATGTTTTAGGTTAATTTGGTTTTGAAAGTTATTTGCATTTTTGTACTAATGTTAAATTTCATAACTCCTCTACAGGGTTCTCAGCCTCCTTCGGTAGTAACTGTTTCGCCCAAAGACTGGGCATACTCAGGATCGAGCTCAAGACGGTCCCAATGCGCAAGTCGAGGGCTTCTTCGCCTCTGGAGGTAGCGGCCAGAATTCAAACACCCCGTAAAGTTAGGATTGTAGATAGGACAATGTGATAGTTGGGGTAGTGTAGTTGGATGGAACTAATTGTGATATGATTTGGATGTTTATATATGTTAGTGCATTTGCAATATTAATGTGATGCATTTGCAAATTTAATCGTAATGTCATTTTAAATTGTGTGATGCCATTTGTGATTGTTCTGAGAAATATACGCTGGTATACGTGAATTTCTGCGAAAATTGCATGTTCGTGCAGCAAAACAAGCAAAACCAGCAATGTTTTCTGCTGGAAACTCCCAAGATTTTAAATGCGGCCATAGTATTTTAAATCGGCCACATGGTCGCATTTAAAATCTTGGAAGGTACCGGCAAGCAGAAATGTCATGGGGAAATAGTTCTGCATCTCGAACTCCCAGTATTTTCGTCGGCCACGAAAAAATGTCCCCAGTATTTTCGTCGGCCACGTGACCGACGAAAATAGTATGACGTGGCAAGATCGGCCAGCCATCGGCCATGTTTTTTCGTCGGCTAGACTGGATCGATGAAAAAAATGTATTTTCATCGGCAACCGACGAAAATAGTGCCTATTTTCATCTAATTAATTTCGTCGGTCTATTTTCGTCGGTAGGCCGACGAAAATGTTTATTTTCGTCGGTAATTTAGCTTTTTTCGTCAGTAGCTGGTCGACGAAAAAAATACCGTTTCCTGTAGTGCAAGGACATGCTCCACATGCTTGGTGGCATGGTGTATGGATAGGTTCGATCAGGACCATAGAGTGGGCGTGAACATGTACCGTGTACGTACCATGTGTAAGTACGTCCCGGGAGCAATGCTACGCGTACGAACAAGTTATAGGTAATCTTTTTTTCGATAAAGGAAGCTTTTATTAATCTTAGTAAATTACATCAAGGTGATACAATTATACTAAGAAGACTCTTGCCCTACACACCTAGGGTGTACACAAACACACACACACAAGAAAAAACAAAGGAACCGTCTCGCAAACTACATCACGCAATATTATCTTCAAGCCTATCCACCATCATAGCAACACTTGGACCGCGATAAAACTCTCCAATGACAACGCCCAAGAAGGACTCGACACGCACACGCGACCGCCATTGCCATGATCCAACCAAAGGAAGGCCGGACCAAAGGTTTTCACCCGAGAGTAAATCCTCAGACTACAAAACAATGCCTTCAACAAGGCCATTGCGAGCACAACCAACAAAGGTCGACCTAGGGATTTCTCCTCAAGTCAAGCACCGGAGATCCCAAGTGATGCAACCACCCTCATTCCGAGCTAGTGCCGCCATACCACTTAATCTTAGCTAATCATAACGGCCACCTTCTCAAGGCCGACAAACAATTTTAGATGTTCGGCTCTCACGATGACAGATTCGCGAGCTAGCCAATAGGCACACGATCATCAAGTCCATAGAGTGCATCTCAAAATGAGTTGTGTCGCCAAGAAAGCGAATCCGCATGAATCGATGCTAAGATGACATAGGTCAAAAGAAATGTATGAACAACGCTAGTAAGAGATGAAGACGCCGGGTTTAAGAGTAGACACCTAGAGAGTAGTCCTTGTCTCAAAGAACGGCGCAGCCACAAATACGGCGCCCGGCGCCCGATGCCGCGCCCTCTCTCCGCCGGTGGTGACGCAGCCCAAGGGCACGGCGATGGCGCAGCTTCCTCCCGGCACATCCACTCGGCCGGCGACGTGGCCACTCGACGCGCAAGCATCGCATCCTTCCGGTGTGGTTGCACGACCGAAGGCGCGGCCTCTCGGCGTGGAGACCAGCCCAACCGGCGAGGAGGCGCGGCTCCGATCCACGGCGGCGTGGCCTGAAGGTGTAGATCCGAGCGGCGACGATCCGGTCAGGAGGCGGCGGCGGCTGCGGATGGCTCCAACCCTAGCCTCGCCAAACGCCTGAGATGGCTCCATCAGGCGTGCGTGGGTGACACCTCGATGCGGTAGCACCAGCGGAGGCGGTCGCGGATGATCTTGGCGATCTCGATCTGGATCCACTTCTCCCGCCGCCCTCGATGCGGTACCACGAGTTGGAGGAGTAGCCCAGCACGCGGTGCGCCGCGAACACGAGCCACGGCTGGTGCTTCCTGTCCCTGTTATAGGTAATCTAGATGTTGCACAATATATTGACCTATATACGCATACCAATTTACATATAGTCGAGGATCAAAGATACGTGTGTTCAAGGCGGAGCTAAGGGGTGTCAGCTAGCTAGCTAGGGTCAAAGTCCACCCTATCGCTTGCTGAATAGCGGATACTTCTCTTGAACATCTGTATATTTTTTTAGAGAAAAACTAACCAACGGTATACCGTTGCAACGGTATAGGATGAAACTTACCCGTGAAACATGAAACTTTGGTTGAAACTTATCTGTGAAACTCGAAAACCTGATGAAACTTACCTGTGAAACATCATGAAACTTACCCGTAAAACCTAGCAATGAAACTTACCCGTGAAACTAATGAAACATGCTATACCGTTGCAACGGTATACCGTTGGGTAGTTGCTCTCATTTTTTTATCGGAGAAAATGAATCATCAATTCTAAAGGCAGAAAAAGATTAGTCCCATAAGTATCCCTTCGTGTCTTAGTCCTATGTCCGTTACTGTCACTGTGTTTGCCGCATTCTGTAGCTGCAAAAGTTTTCCAATCGGATATTCCACGTACATTCATGAACTGTCCACTTGACAATTGATATATTGATTTATATTTACCCACAAGTCAGTTGAATTTTGGGCCAATGGATCTCCCACTAACCTCCACTCCCCTCCCAATCGCACACCATTGAAACCCTAGTGGCAACCTCTAATGGCAGGGCACGTTCTCCCTTGTTCGCTGCTAGCTTCTGCTTGCCACCTAGTCCTGCGCCACCGTTGCCCCTCTCGACACTGATGGGTGATGACAAAGGTGACGTTGGAATTGCTAGCGTTGACGACAATTGATAATGCAAGAATCAATTACTAGTTTGTAGTGGCAGGAAAGTATCTGGTCTCATCGAAGGTGTCAATGTACAAATTCCGAAGGACATTCAAGAATCCGACATTGAGAAAATCATGTCAAACCCCCACACCCCCACCCAAGAAAAAGGTACTCGAGTGGGATATAGCAAATCCGATATGTATGTAGAGATCTACATGTAACTAAACCGCAAAGAAAAATGAAGGTAACTATATATATACTCCTCAATTTGACGAAAATAATCCAAAATACAATGCGTGAGAGGGGCACGTAGCTTTTGATCATATCTGCTGCTCCATGCGGACATATCATATATCATCGTTGGATAAACATAGAGGCATTAATTGGAAGCATGGGTGTGATGAGTAATGGAGATTGCGTTGTACGTCTTGGCTTCACTTGGTAAAATAAGGCCCTGTTTGGCAGAGCTCTGCTCCCAACTTCTGCGGAGTGAATCTGTGAAGCTCGCTAAGCAAAGCTTTTTCGATAATCGCCCTGGGTGATTCCCGTGAAGTGATTCTCGAAATGAACTAAGAGCCGAGCTGAAAAAGCCGCTTCTCCGATTCACTTCCAACAAAGAGTCGGTTCTCCATAGAGTTTATCCTATGAATTAGTTAGAGAATCACTTTCAGCGATAGAATCACTTCTCTCGAGAATCACTTCTAACAGAGAATCGAATCGAGGGAGCTCTACCAAATAGGCCCTAAGGGTGTATTTGGTAGGATTCACTTCTCCAGATTCGTGAATCGGTGAAGTGAAAATTCTAGCTTCACCAGATTCGTGAAGTCAAGTGTGAGTACATTAAGAGTGTTTAGATAGATCGCCTTGTTTACATTTTAGACCAAAAATATAAACTTAATTCACTCTATTTTAGCCTATAAGTTTTTGATTTGTAAAATTTGGAATCTGGAGCTCTACCAAACAGGCTCTAAATGACACAGTCGGCTTCTTGAGTGACCAACGGGAGGTTTTCTAACAATGTTTAATTCAAACTTTCGTCCCTCATCAATTCAGAAAGTCTGGACAAACATTATCAGGAGAGATCTTCTAAAAAATGTAGTACTTCGATTTTTGCTCCACATAAAACTAAGAGCCACAACTTCGTTTTTCATCATAATCAAGTGCTCTGCTCTACCAGTGTGGTACCTGGACATCTCCTTATCCCATGTGTCGGTGAATTAGCATGCACATTTTTATGACACACTTCGCATCTTCCTACGCAAGGTAGTGTCACTAGTACAGTAGTACTGGTACTGAGACCTCTGTAGGAATCAAATCAACTAATTAGCACTAATCTAACCATACTACTTACCCTCTCCATTGGCATGTCCATTCAAGCCAAAGGACACGGTGGTGGCTATCGTTCCTGCTGAGCTCTCTTTGCTCGGCAGCTTCTTGCCAAGCTCTTTTAATATAGTAGGTGACCTGTTTCGATTATCACTCCTTTCAAGCTTACAAGAGTCTAGTTTTATAAATTTAAAATAAATTCGAATAAAAATGCTAAATATATGAAAATGAATTTTAAGGACTTGAAAAGCTGACAGCGTCCGTCCTCTGGTCTCTTCCGCGCGTGGGAGGCGTAGGCCAGCTAGATGAAGGTGCGAATCCCAACCCAATCACGCTTCACAGTCGCACACGTACACATGCACACGCCCCCCCTCTCTCTCTCTCCCTGCCTCAGATTGCCAAGCGTGAGGTGAGAGGTGGTCAGAAGACAGGAGAGACAGAGAGAGAGCTGACACGTCCCCGTGCCATCTCGAGAGGCGCGAAAGGTGCGGGTTCCGAGGCGCCTCGTGCGAGCATGCAACTGTGCGAGGCAAGCGCGCAGCGATTCCCAGTCTCACTGAGCTGGTGCCTCCTCCTGCCTTGCGGTGCCCGTGACGTGAGGCGATAGGAAATTAGGTCGGGCACTCACTCGGGCGCGGGCCGTCTACTGGCATCGCACATCTGGTGGAGCTCGGCGAAGGTTGGTTGGCTTTGGCGCGTTTGGCGAAGCTCGAGATGCTCTCTACCTTCTGATTTTTTTTCTTTCAAATCTAGTGTCTACATAAAAGTTTATAGGGATTTGATTCTTTTTTTCATCGTGGAAAATGCTCCTGCGCCGACAGGCGTGAGACCAACCGCTTTCACGCCTAGACAGCATAGAAAGAGCGTGGAGGCTGTGATCGTATCGCCTTCTGCCGTTTCTGTGATTGGGGATAGATCCAATTTTATAAATACATTTATAGAAAGAGAGGACTAAATTTGTTAAACAAAAACTAAAGTAGAGGAGGCAAAAAAAAGGAATTATTTTCGTTTAGCCTCCTCGATCCTAAACCAAAAATACACAAAAAGATGGTACACAAGCTTGACGTGTGTTTTGTGTCAACATTTAACTGGAATTTCGGGGGCATTTTTTTACCAGCTAATCTCTTCTTTTGCTTTATTTGTTTGTGCTCTTGAGAGTATCTTTTTTATATATTTATTTACTTAGGAAATCTATTTATATTTATTGTGTTTTTTTTCACTCTTTACTCATGCTTAAATACTTTGAAAGATGTTAATTAGCTATGTTATACCATTTAATAGGGTATGGTCATTTCTCATTAACTATTTTTATGTATAATGTTTCCTCAATGGCTCAATCGGCAAACTATGAATAGATATAACGAAACAAAGACAATACAGTATACACAGTAGCCCGAATCGTTATTCTATGCCTTAGTGATAAGTATGGTAGAACGCTGTCAGTCTTACTTGGAGTATCTTCCGGACTACTAGCGAGCAATACGGTCGCGTCTGATCTACGAGGAAGCATGTATGGCTATAGGTGGTTTTGTGCATAAATAGATAAATAAATTGTGGTATATTGACTTAGCAGATGGGTGTTAAGAGTACATGTTTTGCGAATTATTTTGTAAATACTAGAATAGAATCGGCTAATATTTTTACGTTATACAAATCCTTCGGTCCTTCCATACATAGTAGATTGTCTCGTTGTCCGAGTATCTAACACCTTATTTATTTGCCATTCGGATCTTAGGCAATACATCCTCCCATTGATCTATCTTCATTTAGCTCAATATTTTTTTAGTTATCATATCTTTTGGTTTTATCTAAATAGGTTACTAGTCTAAGTCTTTTATAAATAAAACTCTTTTGGCTATATAAACTAACCCTCTGCGCTTGTAATTTTTGGAACATTATAGTGGATTGTTTTCTATGTGTTTTTTTTTCGTAAGAGTTCTTCTACGTTAAATCTTTATCTATGTTATTTTGTATTTTGCCAAGCTGCTAACCCTCTCACTCGTAAACAATATCCCATTATACTACACAGAAATCACTTGGGAACAACTACCGCATAGATCTAGCCGTCACTCTTGTACAGTGACGGCTACACTCTGTTTTAAATGTGGAGCATGTACCATGCATAGTGACTAACATTTGCAACAAGCCAAATAGCAGTACAGATTTGGCTTTCCATCAACGTTAGCACATACTTGGATACCCTTTCGATATTCCATCATCGTCGCTGCTAGCTTCTTAAATCGATCTTAAGGGGAGCTAGACGGGACAGGGCAGAGAGGACGAGCTAGCAGTGCAAGAGCTCGAGGAGGCAGCAGCTGCTGCGAAACAGAAAATTCAATCAATGGGGAACAGAACAACAACACAAACCATTTTAATCGCAGGATTAGCACCTCTACTGCTGACTAGTTAATGGTGAGAAAACAAGGGAAGCGGGACAAAACGCAATTAAGTACGAACAGCTCCAAATCTCGCTGGCCGCTGGATGAATCGAGCGCGTACGCGGGATGGTCCAAGAGAGCCCACCGCGGCAAATCCACAGGAAGATACGGGCGGAGCTGCCAGCAAAGGGACAAACGGGCGCACGGTTCAGAGACTGAAAGGCATCTCGGGGCGAAAGAGAAGAGAATAAACGACTACGGTGCCATGCGGGGAAGCCTCTGGTCCAATTTCACCCCCTTTTCTTTTTCAATTCTTGCTTTTTTTCCCCCTGAATAACATTGTAAATTTAATCTCCTTTTCGATTGCATAGGTACCATCGGTCCACGGACGACACATGTCACGTACCACACTGCTCTACCTCGGTGTGTACCTACTGAGCTCAGGTATCGCGGCAGGTGCTTGCTGAGCTCAGGCTCTGTGGTACTTCGTGCTGTCGAGGTCCTGTGATACCCCGCGCTATCGAGTTCGGGTACTCCGGTGGTGCGGTGGCGATGATCTGCCACGGTAGAAGAACATGAAAGGCGATTTGTGTCACATTCTAATGCTTTCGTGGCTAAGAGTTGGACTGGATTTACAATTTCATCGGATAGAAGATCAAAAGTGCAAAATTTTGGAAGGGGACGGATAGGGCGAAACTTCCCATGCGGGAGGTGTACAGGCCCCCTCGGTCTTTGGCTCATGCGGCTACAATTCGTCAAAAATCGCCGTAGCCCACACAATGCGATGCGAGCGTCCTGTTGTCGAGAAGACGAGAAACCACCTGTCTCGAATAGCTAGGGGATCAGATCGCTCAGTACACACTCGCTTTGAGTTGCTTCTCTTGGAACGGACGGCAAGAGCTCTGCCCGTTCGACTGAAAGAAGAGTAGAGTTTGCAAGTTAATCGTTTGATACTTCTACCATTTTTTTACCCTGTTTTCACGATGAATTTTTGGGCTGGTGTTGTACACGATAGCATGCCTAAGAATTTGTAGACGGCAGAGCGAGCTCCCGACCTTCGTCTCCACACGCACACTCCTTTGCAGCTGGACCAAAACAACGGCGAATACGTGCAGCTAACACGAGTTCCTTTTTTGGCTCATTGTTTGTAGGCGGCAAGTGGTGTGGCCGCCCAATCAGGCCTATGTTGGCTCTTGCTCTGGCTGAGCCAAAACGACCAAAACTCTTGCAAGACTGCCAAGAATGACTGTGGATGATGTTCTCCGTATAGCTCCTTGACTTCTTCCTCCTGTCCATCTCTATTCCAGCTTGTAGGCCCACTGTCTAGTCAATCTACACCCCCCCTTGATAATTCGGACATGCATAAAACTAGGTAATACTCCATAACTCTACATAAACAGAGTCCCACGTATTGAGACAGAATAGCATTTTGCAATGACCCTGAAAAGTTAAAAGAATATGCAGCACACCACTCATATGTCTGCGGAGTGAAGGATAATTCATTTTTTTTCCGGCAAATTAGGTCAGCCGCCATTTTCTTCGTAAAAGTGGAGAATAATATCACAAGCATTCTGCATATATTCATGAATGTTTCATCTTGTAGTAATAAAGCCATTAGTTCAGGCAACTCAGACGCTGAAGCATCAAGAGGTCCCTGTGTCTATTCTAGTGTTTATTCCTAGCTCAATCGTAATGCTCAAGCAAGTAGAGGCATCAAATAAAAGCCGCAACTGACTTGTTTAGGAGTAGGTGATCTATTTGCCAGATAACTACCCTAAGATTGTCTCCTGTTGGCATAAGTAGCCTATTTTCGCAGAACATGTTGTTCTGCGGCTATACTTACATAACATGACTTGCATATTCTGTTAAAATAGTCCCCGCAACGTCTAACAACAACACATGGAGACACGATAATTTCACATAAATTTTACAGAAACCAGTAGGAATATACGATCAATCCCACATTCCAAACTGAACCTAAATCGACATTTTTTCTCTGGCCAGGCAGCTGATCAAAACACATTGCGAGCGAGACCGTGCGATTGCTCAATTGGTCGTGCACCAGGTGAGCGTGCCACCCATCCGCGTTCGAGCCTATCTCGACACGCGTGCTCGTTAGAGACAAGTTTAGCTCAGCTGCTGTCTTCTTAAGTGAGTGCCAGAGATCCTGACTAAAATAAAAAAAAAATACACGGAGAGCGAAGAGTTTTCCTTCGAAGATCATTTCAAAATGCAAAGATTTTAAACAGAGCACGCTCTACATCATCGCCCATTGTTTTGGATAAAGCCTCATTTCTTTACTACACAGCCAGATCACGGTCGAGGCAAGCAAAGCAAAAACAAAGCAGCAAAGGAGGGTAATACAGAAGGGAGGGGAGAGAAAGGTAAGGTTAGATCTGACCAATTGGGAGAAAAGAGTAAATGAGGGATTAAATTTCGTGTTTGCTTGTGGGCACCCCCATCGATGAGGCTCTGGTGGACCCGTCTGTACTGAAACCGCTGCCACTCGTGCGGTTCCTTAAATATATTACCCACCACCTCAGCGAATATTTTTCCTCCAACAGTTGCTCATGTCTTTGTGTCCTTTGGAATTGGGTCAAGCAGACCCATCGCCACAAGTACGTCTAGACGTGCTCATGCACAGCACAGTAAAAATTTCGGAACCTTTCTTTTGACTTTGGTTATTTGCTGGTAAAGTAATAGTAGCGCCGTACCCATTTACCCGTGTACTTTACCATAGTCCAACTTTTACGTTTGACTATGTGTCACTGCATGGTGCTAGCTAGTAGTATTCTCTACCGCTACTCGATCTTGTTGGTGCGGTGCCGTGGCCTTTTACTCTATATATTTAACGACCCATACGATTCTGATTGGGTCACACACTATGGATTAAGTTTAATATATCACTGTTTTAGGCCCTAATTAGCTTTCCAAAGCAAAGATTCGCAGGGGTCCAGATTGTTGTTGGTGCTTTGCTGGGTACATAACATTTTGGTGGGCATTGTAGCAGTAGGTCTAATAATTGCCAGCACAGATAGGTTACTCAGGGTGGGGAGGGTAGCAGTGGCTGTCGGAGTTCCACTGGTACCGAAAGACAAGTCCCTACTTGGCGTTGAATTTATACTCGCCTAGTTCCAAAATATGTATAGAAATTGCAAGAAAAATGTACATGTATATATTAAAATAGAGAAATTCTATGGAACATTATACTGATAGTATATAGTGGATAATAAAAATTAAATCTAATCATTGATTTGTTAAGTGCATTCACACTATTCTACTAACGGAGAAAGTATAAATAAATACTAACTAATATTGTATTTTTAGTGTGTACCATAGCTCCAAAAGCAAAGTACATACACCTAACAGATAGATGCCTTGCAGTGACTAAGCTGTATCAGGTTGCCACGCTGAGATACGCAAGTTGAGAAATCATGTTGTGGCGGTGCTCGCATGCTGGACTTGGTTCATCTTTTGTTGCTTGTTGGTGAAAGCTGTCCGGTAGTAATTCGCTTTGTACGGTATTGTTGATAGTCTCAGGGGAGGAAAATATCAAAGTCAAATACAGTTAATTGATAGATGAAGTCGATAAATTACACTTGTTCCTAGTTGATGGAGTGTGACCAAGAAAGGCAGAGTTACTTGTTGACCTAGGACGATGAGATTGTGCATGGATGGGGAGTACTTTGACTTTTGAGCATAACATGGTAAGGGCTGGTCAGACCGATATGGAGAAACAGGGTAAGAAGAGGGATATAAGATAATGACAGATATATAAAAAGGTTATTAAAAGAACACTCTCGCCTCTCGGCGACTCGACGATCAGATCTCCGTGACTCATGACTCCGTCCCCGCCGTAGCCCATCAGATCTGAGCCCGTCCTGTCAGCTTCCGTGCGGCAAGGTCTTTCCCCACCTCGTGGCCGTGCAGGTGAGCCTTCCCGTCAGCGGCCTCCTCGCCCTCCCGTGGTTTGTCCCTGCGGTCGGTGCTGCTCCCCTGCGGCGACTCCGGCTCGGCGGCTCCACCTCCCCCAGTCTGCGCCTGCAGTCCCGGCGACTCGGCTCGGCTCCACCTCCCGTCTGCATCTGTGGTCCCCGTGACTCGGCTACCCCCCTCGGCCTGCGCTCCTCACAGTGGCGCTCCCAGCAACTCAAAGCGTGGTTCTACTCCCCCGGCGCTCTCCTAAAGGTGCGTGATCTCTTGATCTCGTGTCTGTGATCCGTTTAGAATGTTCTAAAAGAGGCACTAGCGATGGCATGTATTTAATCTGGTTTATACATGAGACACTGCATGTTCAAGGCATGAGACACCCTTGTTCAAGTTTTTCTTGCTTAATTCACTCCTTGGTGTTCTTGGCAATGTTGACCCCGTCATAGCCTTATCATGTATGATCTTGTTCTTTGGACCTTCCGACACTTCATTAGTGCAATCGTATCAATCGATCTTGTCTCATTGTGATATTTACACTTATACTCTTGATTGATATAATTTCAATGATTTTTTTCTATTCTAGTAAGAACATGGCAATCGAATCAAGTTACTCGCAAGTATAAGTGTAAGCGTATCATCGACAACACCAAGTCAAGTTGTTCAAGCATGGGTAGTGGGCCTAGTGGCACAGGAGATACAAACCCTCACTGCTATTGTGGAAGTGGAAGGGGAGGATGATGAGCCTCAAGTAAAGAGAGGAAAGAGTACATCACGTGTGGGATCACTACACTAAGTATTCTGTAACAACTACGCATGAAGGCAAAATGTTGTGCAAGAGTGGGCCAAATGCAACCATTGTGTTTACAAGGCTAGGCGAGAGTGCCAATGGTACAAAGGTCTTTTGGAACCATTTGAAGAACAAACATAACTTAAAGCCGGGCCATACAACAACTCCAACTAGAAAAGAATCATGAGGATGGTTCAAGTGTGGTTGAGCCTTATAGGTATGACCAAGAAATCACTTGAGAAAATTTTATTTGGCCATAATCATGCATGAGTATCCTTTCAATATTGTTGAGCATGAATATTTTGTTGAGTTCATCAAATCTTTGCGTCAGTTTTCCAATCAAGAGTCGTGTCCTTTATTAGGAAGGAACTAATTGACATTTTGTTGAAGAAAAGAATAAATTGCTTGAATGTTTCAAATCATTCGATTGTCGTTTTAGCACCACTATGGACATGTGGACATCAAATCGAACAAAGGATATATGTGTGTCCTTTGTTCATTGGATTGATGACAATTGGTGCATTCGAAAAAAATTATCAATTTCATGCATGTAGGAGGTCGACACCACGGGTGCTAAGTTGTGCAAGCATTCTTTGCTAGCATTATGAGATGGTACATTGAGAAGAAACTATTTTCTCTAACTCTGGACAATGCATCATCAAATGAAGTGTGTGTTAAAGATGTAATTGCTGAACTGAAAACACAAAGTCCCCTAATATGTGATGGGATGTTCTTCCATGCAAGATGTGGTAATCACATATTAAATCTTGTTGCTAGAGATGGTCTACAAGAAATTGCATCTTCAGTTCATCATATTCGATCATTTGTAGCAGCAGTAAGGGCTCTCCATTGCGGTGGGAGGAGTTCAATCGCATCTCAATGTCGATTGGATACAAAGAGGGTGTCTCATTAGATGTTGCAACGAGGTGGAATTCCACTTATCTTATGTTGTGGGATGCTCTATATTATAGGAAAGCTTTTGGCGGCTTGTGTGTATGGAGCGTCGTAGGTATGAGAATATAGCTCCATCGGATTCTTTGAATGGGAAAAAGGCATTGACACTTTGTAAGTGCTTAAAGAAATTTCATGGCGTCAGCGAGCTATTCTCCGGTACTTTATATCCAACAAACAAATATGTTTTATCCATGTTTTTGTGACATTAAGCTTTTGATTTCGAGTGGTGTGCTATGCTTGATACCACTATTAGTAAGATGGCATTTTCTATGCATGGTAAGTTTGAAAAATCTTGGAAGAAGTCAAACATTGCTCTTCTTTGTGGCTTGCTTTCTTGACCCTAGGAGAAAGAGGAAGTGTATAAATTCTATATGAAAAAGTTTTACGGTCGGTGTTGTATGAAATTGAACTTGAAGAATTTACTAAGGTTGTCAGCGGTTGTATAATGCCTATGCTTCTTCTTACTCAAAGAGTAGTAGTGCACCTAGTGTAACCCGAACCAAAAAGAGGACTTTTGGAAGAAGAAAATGATGAACTTGAGAACTTCTTGTATGATACACATGAGACGGATCGAGGTGATGAGAATGACTTGGATAAATACATGGCGAACCACCACTAAGACTTGCTAAATCCAATCACAAATTCGATATTTTATCATGGTGGAAAAATCAGCAAGATGTATATCCTATTCTATCACAAGTTGCTCGTGATGTATTGGCCATGCAAGTATCAAGCTGTTTTACGAATCGCATTCGATCTTTGGTGGTCGTGTCATTGATCCATTTCGCAAACTGCCTAGACCACGAGATTGTAGAGGCATTGATTTGTACTAAGGATTGGGTACAAGCATCTAGAAAAGGTGATAGATTTTATTGTATCTTACTATCTTAGTCCATAATATAATTGTGTAAGAAAGTCTATTATTTAATAATGCATATTTCTTTAAAATCTTGATTCGGTAACAAGGTTGCATCTATAATCAATGATCTTGAGGTTGTAGAAACCCTTATTGTGAATACTGATGACTATGGTATGTTACTCTTTACTTCTTTACTTAACATTTGCTTCTAACTTATAAAGTTATAAGTTTATTTACAATTTGCCATAACAAAATTGTATGATGAAGAAGAAATACACGATGATGAGGATTGAAGAGTCCGTAAGTGGTAAGATTTTATACGATGATGATGAGGATTAAACCTAATATATGATCAAGCTACTATACTGCATGCATGTGATGTGATGCTATCTTCTTGTTTTATATGCGTTTGAGTCTAGCCAAATTAAATTATAGTCAATGGATCAGGCAATGAATTGTAGTAGATCATTGGGTGGTAATGGTGTTGCTGTCTTCTATTTTTTTCAAGAAAATATGAGTGAACTCTTTCTTGTTAAACTAGCTAAGGTAGGTACCCTTGAGGCCTTTTTATTGAAATGTGTCTGATATTAGATTATTAGTGAAGTTTGACATCAATCCTTTTTATTGAAATGTGTCGATGTGCTAGCAATACATTAAAGTTTATACACGCTTTAGGCCATTTAGTCACCGGAATTCCATTTAGTCTTTGGATGATGTGATTGGATTTTGCATTTCCATTTAGTCCTTGCAATTTCATTATGAATGTAACCCATCGTGAAGGAAGCAAGCTGGAAGTGGTACTTCTTGTTTTATTCTTGCACATTTTTGTAGTCCTTTTAATGTCACTTATGACTTTCTTCTCACTTGCAGCTATGTGAGGTTGGAATCTGTTAGGCTACATGAAGATCACCTTCCTAGATGATGGTTCTTTGTCTTTCACTATATGTATTGTTCAATGTCCGAGTGGCATAAAGACATAATTATCTATTAATGTATAATGCTCATACAAATGCTTATGCGTTACTAGTTGATCGACCGGTTTGTATTGTGACCATGCTTTGTTCTTCATTCATTCTCGGTTGGTGGACAAATGATTATGTAGTTCATGTGGGTCAGATAACTTGCTATTATTGTCATATAAATTGCTATTATTGTCATATATTTATATGCTTTGATTCGCTTAAAATTACTCAATGTATGCGTGTGTTATCCGTATATTTCTATCCGTTCCCGATCCGAATCCGTCACATATCCGACCCATATCCGTATCCCGAATTATCCGAATTCGTATCCGGATCCGGCTAGCCCGTATCCGGTTCCGAATCCGGGAAAAACATATGGGTTAGGATACGGGAAGGGCAATATCCGCCCGTATCCGATCCGTTTTCACCCCTACTTGTTGGTGCGGTGCCGTGGCCTTTTACTCTATATATTTAACGACCCATACGATTCTGATTGGGTCACACACTATGGATTAAGTTTAATATATCACTGTTTTAGGCCCTAATTAGCTTTCCAAAGCAAAGATTCGCAGGGGTCCAGATTGTTGTTGGTGCTTTGCTGGGTACATAACATTTTGGTGGGCATTGTAGCAGTAGGTCTAATAATTGCCAGCACAGATAGGTTACTCAGGGTGGGGAGGGTAGCAGTGGCTGTCGGAGTTCCACTGGTACCGAAAGACAAGTCCCTACTTGGCGTTGAATTTATACTCGCCTAGTTCCAAAATATGTATAGAAATTGCAAGGAAAATGTACATGTATATATTAAAAATAGAGAAATTCTATGGAACATTATACTGATAGTATATAGTGGATAATAAAAATTAAATCTAATCATTGATTTGTTAAGTGCATTCACACTATTCTACTACCGGAGAAAGTATAAATAAATACTAACTAATATTGTATTTTTAGTGTGTACCATAGCTCCAAAAGCAAAGTACATACACCTAACAGATAGATGCCTTGCAGTGACTAAGCTGTATCAGGTTGCCACGCTGAGATACGCAAGTTGAGAAATCATGTTGTGGCGGTGCTCGCATGCTGGACTTGGTTCATCTTTTGTTGCTTGTTGGTGAAAGCTGTCCGGTAGTAATTCGCTTTGTACGGTATTGTTGATAGTCTCAGGGGAGGAAAATATCAAAGTCAAATACAGTTAATTGATAGATGAAGTCGATAAATTACACTTGTTCCTAGTTGATGGAGTGTGACCAAGAAAGGCAGAGTTACTTGTTGACCTAGGACGATGAGATTGTGCATGGATGGGGAGTACTTTGACTTTTGAGCATAACATGGTAAGGGCTGGTCAGACCGATATGGAGAAACAGGGTAAGAAGAGGGATATAAGATAATGACAGATATATAAAAAGGTTATTAAAAGAACACATAACCAAACTAACCAAGGTATATAAAAAAACATTATACCGACTGAAATTATTTTTTTCCAGATAAAAATGATGTTAGGGACGACTATCTGCATTGCTGCCAATGCGTCACAGTAGTAGTATTTGACTAGGATGCAGGATCAGATGACAACTCGTTGCTCGGTAGTCCTCTAGTCAAATGACAACTTGTTGCTCTGTAGTGGTACTTCATCGGCGGTTGGGATGAGACTACAGATGAAAATCTCCACAAACGCATGACCTTGGCAGCTTAGCACCAGTCTCCTATGCATCTGCACCTGGCTGCACTGCATGTACCCCAATACATTTCTCTCTCTACCTGCGTGTTTGACTGCCCCTTGAGCCGCAGCAGCCTAGATGCTCCTCTATATTGGACCATCCTCCTAGCTATAGGCCTCCTTGATAGACGCTACTCACACAGTCACAGTGCATATACATGCAGCCAATTCACTTCACTCACTGCAGTAAAAACAGAGATGAAACGAAGCAAGAAATAAACAACTTCAAAAGAAGTCCAAAGCAAGGAAGAAACAAAAGGCAACCTTAGTTTTCCTTTCCCTCCCTCTCGCTCTCTCCCCCTATGCCAAGATCCTTCCTGCCTTGCTTTCTACTACTATATAGCCTCCCACTCGCCTTCCATTCTATAGGGAGAGGGGGAAACATAGGGTGGTGAACAAGTGAAGGGTATATAGACAGAGGCAGAGACTCCATGTTTGTGAGATGAGACTAGGTGGTGGTGGGGGTGCCTGGTGTGCGGCATGATGGTGGGAGGAGAGCTTGTGCTGGCTGCTCTGGTGATCCTGCTTGCCTTGCTTCTGACCTTGGTCTTGAGCCACTTCCTGCCTTTGCTTCTGAATCCCAGGGCTCCCAAGGGCAGCTTTGGGTGGCCTCTCCTTGGTGAGACCCTGAGGTTCCTCAGCCCTCATGCTTCCAACACCCTGGGCAGCTTCTTGGAGGATCACTGCTCCAGGTAATCAGCAGCACTAACACTTCTATCACCACCAGAAATCTTCCTACCATGCAATTAAGTATTGTATCATTATTTCATGTGACAGCAAAGGGTAAAGTTGCTTTCATGTCTCAGCAGCTTTTATCTTCCTTTCTTTCTTTTCCTTCTGAGGCTGTGGTGTGAGTTGGACAGCGTAGTGTAGGTGTGTGTAATTAACTTGCTTCTGAAGAATTGGGAAAAAAAGGAAAGTTAGCACACTAACACTAGCACGGCAACATTGTTGTATGTGATGTTGATGCAGGTATGGGAGTGTGTTCAAGTCCCATCTGTTCTGCACCCCCACCATAGTGTCCTGTGACCAGGAACTGAACCACTTCATCCTGCAGAATGAGGAGAGGCTGTTCCAGTGCAGCTACCCCAGGCCAATTCATGGCATACTGGGCAAGTCCTCCATGCTGGTGGTCCTGGGGGAGGACCATAAGAGGCTCAGGAACCTTGCTCTAACCCTGGTCACCTCCACAAAGCTCAAGCCCGGCTACCTCAGTGACATTGAGAAGATTGCACTGCACATAGTTGGGTCATGGCATGGTAAGGTCGGCAAGGACAAGAGCTGCAGGGTCAAGATCATCACTTTCTGTGAGGAGGCAAGAAAGGTTAGGAAGTGTACTAACTAAACCAGAGCAATATCACTAGAGGGACGTGATCCCTTGAATCATGGAGGAAAAACTCTGCACATGTTGCCTACATCATCATGTTGTTACTTGCTGCTGCATGAATCTTTTCCCAAGGTGGCTTTAACTTACCAGGGTCTTTTTCTTTTTTTGACTTTTTTTTTGGTCTGTGCTCTTAATTTCCTTGAGAAGCACAGTTTGCATTCAGTGTGATAGTGAAGCAGGTGCTGGGGCTCTCACCAGAGGAGCCTGTCACTGCCATGATACTGGAGGACTTCCTCACCTTCATGAAGGGCCTTATCTCTTTCCCTCTATACATCCCAGGGACCCCCTATGCCAAAGCTGTCCGGGTAATTAATTAAGCATCTCTTTTCACAGCAGCTTGTTTAAGTTAAACTGTCAAAGTTTCAAGAATTTTTGTATACTTACCACCATAGCTCATGAAACTAGTACGCAAATTAATGTTTACACTAAAGATGTGTTGTAATAACACTGCTGCTCTTGTCTGGTGATCCTCACAGGCCAGAGAGAGGATATCAAGCACTGTGAAGGGTATTATTGAGGAGAGGAGGAGAGCTGGCTCCTCCAAGAAGGGTGATTTCCTTGACGTGCTCCTCTCCAGCAATGAGCTTACTGATGAGGAGAAAGTGAGCTTTGTGCTGGACTCCCTGCTAGGAGGATATGAGACCACCTCACTCTTGATCTCCATGGTTGTGTATTTCCTTGGGCAGTCAGCTCAGGATCTGCACCTAGTGAAGGTACATGCATGCTTCCCATGGTGAAGCTAATCCACAGGTGATTGATGGGTAGTTGGGTGCCTGCCACTAGCTAACTTTATATGGACATGTTACGCATATGCAGAGGGAGCATCAGGGCATAAGATCTAGCAAAGGTAAGGAGGAGTGCCTGAGCTCTGAGGACTACAAGAAGATGGAATATACCCAACATGTAAGATCATCATTCAATACATGCTTTGGAATTAATTAGTAAGCCAGGAGCCTTTTTCTATTACGAGCAATCTACAGAAATATGTGACCCTCAATTTGATGTTTGTTTTGCTTATTCAGACCATTTTGTCCATATGCTTGCCTATATCTAGAATTTTGAGTAGAGCAAAAAACTCTTTATAAAACAGTGCAAATGGGGAAGGGATCTGTGCTGTAATAATGGAAATGGTGTAGTCATGGGTAAGTGCATGTCCTTACAGGTTATCAATGAGGCGCTGAGATGTGGAAACATTGTCAAGTTTGTCCACAGGAGGGCTCTCAAAGATGTCAGATATAAAGGTAATTAACCCTACTTGAGGCTTTCGTCGCAGATTCCATTGTGCTCATCACATGATAATGGATCAGGCAAAGGGAATGGTTGCACCTTTATTGCTGATTTTTAAGCACTGTTATTGCTAAAATACCTAGCTTTTGATAGAAGGTGCTCAAAAGCAAGTGGCTCTTTTTTTTCTCTGTTGCAGAGTATCTGATTCCATCTGGTTGGAAGGTGCTACCTGTTTTCAGCGCTGTTCATTTGAACCCCTCACTTCATGGAAACGCCCAACAATTTCAGCCTTGTAGATGGGAGGTATGTCTGTTCTTCATGACCTGTGCATGGAGACACCTCAGTACTTAACATCCATATTGGTAATGAACTATTGAATAATGATTCATAACAGTTAGTTCATGAAGCTTAGCTTTGTCACAATATACCTTTTCTACTAATTTATGCAATGAAAAGGTTAGAGCACCTATCAGGAGAGCTTATCTGGAGCTTTGAAAGAATCTTGTTTAAAGGGTGTTCTCTAACTAATTGCTACCTTTAATTAGTGAGTGTCCAACTATGACATAATACTTGCAACTATGCTGGTATCTTCAGATGCCAAGCAAGCTCTGCCTGAGGCTGTAGTGCCTTTTGTACATGGTCCTAACCATGATTCATTCAAAGCCAGCATTCTTGGCTTTGCTTCCTTTTCGAAGCTTCCTTGATGAAGCTAATGGTCTGATTGATTCATGTGTGTGCCTTATATGATTGATTGATGCCCCAGGGCTCAAGCCAAGGGACAAGCAAGAAATTTACGCCGTTCGGCGGTGGCCCCCGTCTCTGCCCTGGATCAGAGCTTGCCAAAGTAGAGGCTGCTTTCTTCCTCCATCACCTTGTGCTCAATTTCAGGTAAAACAAAAGGGCAAATTTGTCCTACCAAGTAGGAGATACATAGGTATTAGGTATACCACTGTTTCAGTCGACAAATTGAGGAAGCAATCAATGAACATGAAGAATACTTTTAAGAAAAATCAACGTAAGCAACTAATGCTGTGGGGATGACGTTAAATAGGGGACACACGAACAGGAACACAGATTGATGCAGTTATCACTCTCATACTAATAATACATTGGCAACAAGGCTATAACAAACAACTAGTCTCTCATTTATGTTCTTTGTCTACAAGGACCGCAAGTCTGAAATAAGCTATACTATGAATTTTCGGAACCGGCACTGTAGAACGTAGCATCAGACGACAACACACAGTACAAACATGGCAGCATGGAATTTTCGATAAGTAGGCTATGCAAGTTGAGTGGTACCATGCTACCATACAGGATAAAAGAGTGTCGTAGTGTGATCAAGCTCCCAAATCAGGTTTATTAATATTTGCATCTATCTGAATGTGACAATGGCTGCCATTGCTGTTCTCAGACTACGAGACATGCTTAATGGATCTCTATGTTACTGTGTTGGCTGACCATCCTTCTTCGTTTCTTGGAAATTTGTTGTCCTTGCAGATGGAGGATCGATGGCGATGACATTCCGATGGCATACCCGTACGTGGAGTTCCAGAGAGGTCTGCCGATAGAAATCGAGCCAATTTGCTCTGAATCTTGACCGGGGTGCAGTTGCAGTCATGGTGGTGGGTTCATCAGTTAGGCCTCCAAGAGAGGGGACGCTGATTTGTCAGTAAAGAAACCGCAAGAAGTGAAGAAACACCGAGCACTAGCTAGTAGAGTAGTAGCTATCGTGAGGCGGCTGAGATTGTAACTTGCTGTACATGGTGTAGATATATTTTGTCCATGCGATTACCTGAGGCGGAGGTTGGTTCTTCACCCTGTAGCATTCTCCACTGTTTCAACTACTATTCTATAGAAAAATTGGGCTCTTGGGATTTCGAGGGGTTTGTCACTCATATTTTCTAGAACCTAATACGGCCGAAATATTTAAGATCGGAGTATCATTGAAACTTAAGAGCGCTCCTATCCTTATGATCATACTGTGTAAGAGAAGTTCACATTTGAATTTGGCATGGGCCTTAGTGATATGAACAAGGAACCAACCAGTTTGGAGGACCTGGATAATTTAAAACAAAATATCAGAGGTGATCGGAGGTTTTGGCAGCAATTTTATCTCTTCGATACAGATACAGCTCTTCACCATGTTTGGTAGAGAAAGAGAGAGAGAGAGCCAGCAAAAAAGAAAAACAAAATTTGGCCCATGCAGGTCTCGAACCTGCGACCTTCGCGTTATTAGCACGACGCTCTAACCAACTGAGCTAATAGGCCATGTTTACTGAAGGCGCCAGACTGCTCCATGTTTCCTCTACTAAATTAATTCGAATATATGCTTCCAAAGTGGGATCGGTAGTGATGTACACGCAAATGACAATGTGCCCATTACCATCCACATGCAATTCGAAATATCTTGGCATAATGCCAGTGGTATCTAATCTACCAAGACAATCAGCTGCTTAAGGAAAACAATCTTTTGTAGAAAACAGAGCATAGTATGGTGCCCTCAAGTCCTTCAAACATCATTTCATGCCACTACATTTATTTATTTATGAGAATCGTAATTACAACAAATTACATCATGAGCTCCTGCCGACATGATTTGAAGTGTTCCACAAGCTCACAAACCAGAGAAAACACAGCTGCTAACATCTTATTGAACAGTAAAATTACGAGGGAAGCAGTTAAGTCGAAAGGAATCAATTTTAACGTGTCCAGAGGGGCAAATCATCTTACCATTCAGCGATACCAGTACACCAATGAACTTTCGGTCTTACTCTTGAGGTTTCAGGAAATCCGGTTGGTTTGTGACTGATCTAACCCATGACCATTTGTGGTCATTCACATCCACTGGGTTCTTGGCCACAGCAACATCCTCTAGTGGTATGTAACTGTAGGTTCCATTTATCGGGCCAGGTACGAAGCCAGTGTACCCAGCCATGATCCCATGGATCGCTGAATGCGCCAACAAGGTACAATATAAATTATCAGTAGCATTTGCTGGAACTGCTCGAATCATGTATGTAGGATCGATATACTTCACAGTGAACAACTCACTGGGGTGTTCTCTCTTCCACCATCTACCCAGCTCAGATTTTAGCCAGGGGCCAACATCAAGAAACACAATATTGCCAGACTCGTCCTGCTCTCGCTTCTGATCATCATTCCGGGGGATCAATTCCTGACCGGCACCTTCAGCAACCACGACGACAGCATGTCCCTTCTGCTTTATCCTTTCATACAGGAACTCAAACAGGCCTCCCTTGCCTTCAAGATTGAAATAAACCTCAGGAATCAAACAGCAGTCAACATCACGGCTGCTCAGGGTGGCATGAAGAGCAATGTGGCCCGTGCTCCTGCCCATAAGTTTGACAAGACCGATGCCATTCACGGCACTCACAGCCTCCACATGTGCTGCGTCGATTGCCTGCTGAGCAATCTCCACTGCAGTTTGGAATCCAAATGACCTGTCTATGATGCCGATGTCATTGTCCACAGTTTTCGGGATCCCTACAATGGATATGTTCAAACCACGGCGTTTAAACTCTTCAAAGATTGCCACAGCTCCTCTCATGGTTCCATCCCCGCCAATTGCATATATCTGCAATAAATGACATATTTGGATATCATAGGTTTGTAACAAGGTCAGCACATGGAAGTACAGAACAATTGACATGTCAACCAGCACACCTTGATTACATTGTGGTTAAACAGTTCAACAATATGTAACCACACTTACGCCTTTACTCCTAACGAAGACGAATAGTTATAAGCCTTAACAGACTTTTTGGTGACACCTTTAACTAATACAAAGATGTGTTTTTACAGGAAACATCACGATCTTTCAAATTCTATGAGATCGCTAGTCTAATAAGACTTCACTTTAGGTAGATTAGATTAGGCCCAGCTCATTCCAGTCTTACAGCGGTTAATGGTTAAAGCATTCAACACGTAAATCCTATCATCATCAATTCAGCACAGAACATCGTGGTATTGCATCTAATTAAGCGTCACCGTCACTAGCCAAAATCTGAAAGCTGTGCGTTCGTTGGTCTCACCTGCGTATACCCGCGCGCGACGATGCCGTCGACGATCTTGTTAAGATCGAAGCCACCCCGCGTCGTCTTGAGCACGGTGCCGCCCTTCTTGTGCCAGTCGTCGACGGCGGCCGGGTCCAGCCGCACGTGGTCGACGTCGGCCCCGTAGAACCCGCGGTACCCCGCGGCGACGCCGAAGACGTCGTGGACGCCGTAGAGCTCCTGGAGGCCGACGACAAGCTCCCGCAGCACGGTGTTGAGGCCCGGGCAGAGCCCCCCGCAGGTGACGAGCGCGGCGCGGGCGCGAGCCGGGTCGACGGCGAGGTCCCCCCGTGGGCCCGCGCGGCGGTAGGCCACGAGCGGCGCCGGCGTGGCGGAGGCGAGGTCGAAGAAGGCGTGGCGGAGGGAGACGTCCCCCGGGGAGATGTAGAAGGTGGCGGGCGGGTGGAAGTAGGGGTGGCGGGAGATGGGGTTGGGGATCTGGGCCGAGGCGGCGGAGGGGAGGCGGGGCACGTCGCGGAGGGTGAGCGGCGGGAGGGTGACGGTGGTGTTAGTCGGGGCGGCGGCGGCGCGGTCGCCGGAGTTGGGCGCGGTGGGGTCCATCTGTCGGCGAGGGTGGTGGGAAGCCGAGAGCTGGGGAGTGGGTGGCGCAAGTGAGATCACACCGGAGGAAGTGGGTTTAAGAGCCGAGCGACGTGGGCTCAAGTGGCACCTTATCGGCCGTGGACTAAACAAACGTGCCACGTAAAAACAGTGCTTTCGAGAAAAATCGGTGGACTGGAGATCCGTGCAGTTATCACACGCCCTAATCACGCAGTTATCAGTAAACCCCGTTTTACGTAGCTACGACGTTTCTTTCACATGGCCTTCCTTGTCTCTCGAATGGAGCCATCCTGTGCGTACCTCTTCCTCCTCTCCTTCCGGCGTTTGCACCTTGCAAAGTTGGTGCACGGCAGAAAGAAGCCGTGAGGATCTTGTATAGCAACATGGATGTACGTGGCGTTGGTGGAGCGAGTGTTGCGATTCGCAAACAGAACGGATAACAGGTCGCTTATGCTTACTGTCCATGATCGGGCACAGGACTCTGTGAGGTTACTAGTATAGAATAGGTACTCAATTCTGTGTATTCATATGAGGAACCCTCAACCAGATTACAATTTCACTCCGCCACCAGTCTCCTTGCTCTCGCAGGAGCCAAGTTCTTCGGTATATCTCCGCCCCTTTTTCCTATTCAAGTCCTTTTTCTATTTATATGAACGTTCCGGTAAGCACTCAACTAATCACCACACAGGTATTGAGTCATTTACAGTAAACACTAATCATTGATCCATTCTGGACTGAAAACACGTGGGTTGGACTTGAGGTCTCGAGTCATCCTTCGAGTTGGGCCTTCCAGTATTGGTCCTGGCTGCGCCGTGTCCATCCTCTGCGTTGGCGCCTCCTTCGCTGAAGCTGCTTCCTCATCTGAAGTCCCAGTGCGAACGCTGACATCCGCCTCCCCTTGACCGCCAGCTTGACCCCAAGCTGGAGCGCCCGGAAATTGGTCCTTGATAGTTTGTTCATCCTCCCAGGTTGCCATGGAAGCCGGCCAAGTGGACCAATGCACAAGCAATTGTGGAGTCACTTTTCCGGCACGACGACACAACCGACGATCCAAAAAGTGTAAAGGAAATTGCAACTGTTGATCCAAGTCAGGGATGGAAGCACTGACCTGGTGACGCACTCCATTGGCGGGTTTAAGGAGTGACACATGAAAGACCGGATGTACTGAGCATGACTGTGGTAGTTGAAGTTCATAAGCCACCTCATTGATCTTGCGAATGATACGATAAGGCCCGAAGTAGCGAAATGCAAGTTTATAATTGGCTCGGGGTGTCACAGATGCTTGAGCATACGGTTGCAATTTGACGTAGACCATGTCGCCAACCTCATAAGTGCGTTCCGAGCGACGCTTGTCAGCTTGTTGTTTCATACGGTGCTGGGCACGTTGGAGATGAAGTTTGACTAATGCATTCATGTGGAGACGCTGATCAAGCCACTCCTGCAAATCTGGACTAGTGCAAACTTCATTTGAATCAATTCCGAAATGATTAGGAGGATGACCATACAAAACCTCAAAGGGAGAAGCTTTCAGAGCCGAATGATAACACGTATTGTACCAAAACTCTGCTAAATATAGCCATTTGATCCAGTGCTTGGGACATGCATGCACAAAACATCGAAGATATCCCTCTAAACACTGATTGACTCGCTCCGTTTGTCCGTCAGATTGTGGATGGTAGGCGCTGCTCATGTGCAACGAAGTGCTGGACAACTTAAATAGTTCTTGCCACAATAGACTAGTAAATATTTTGTTACGGTCAGAAACTATAGCTCTAGGCATACCATGTAATCTATAAACTTGAGTCATGTAGGCTTGAGCCACAGACAAGGCTGTGAATGGATGAGCTAACGGAATAAAATGAGCAAACTTGGAAAACTTATCCACTACCACAAGAATACAGCTATAGGAATTAACTCGAGGCAAACCTTCAATGAAATCTAAGGTTACTGTGTGCCAAGAGTGTTCAGGTATAGCAAGGGGTAAAAGGAGACCGGGATACTTAGCTCGATCCGGCTTCGATTGTTGACAGACTGCACATGTGGTAACAAAGGTATGAATCATCTTCTTCATGGATGGCCAGGCAAACAAGCGTTTGATACGGCGATATGTGACTGGAAAACCCGAATGACCACCAAGGGCACTATCATGCAGGGTTTGCATCAGCTTGGTCTGCATAACAGCATTGTTTCCAATCCAGATCCGGTCCTTGAACCTGAGAATACCCTACTGAAGGCGGAAATTTGGCACCTCCTGTCCAACTGCCAGTGATGTCAGAATTCTCTTTGTCTCAGGGTCATTTTGATATCCCTCCATCACTTGTTCGAGCCAAACCGGTTTACTAATTGACACAGCTGACACAGTCAAGCATGTATGTTGTGCGTCGGAATGGAAGTCTGGTCGCCTAGACAGAGCATCGGCGACTCTGTTATCCTGGCCTTTTTTGTACTGAATGCTGAACTGCAGACCCAACAATTTGGTGATTGCTTTTTGTTGCAGAGGGGAAGTGATACGCTGATCCAAAAGGTTAGTCAAACTTTGATGATCTGTCTTGATAACAAATGGGGCATGCTGCAAATAAGGTCTCCACTGCTCAATCGCAAACAAGATAGCTAAGAACTCCTTCTCATAAGTAGACAATCCTTGATTTTTGATGCCTAGCGCCTTACTGATAAATGCCACGGGATGATTGTTTTGTTGCAAAACAGCACCAATTCCCTTATCACTTGCATCCGATTCAATCACGAATGGCTTGGAAAAATCCGGTAGTGCAAGCACTGGAGCCGAGATCAGTGCATGCTTGAGAGCATCAAATGAATGTTGGGTCTCAATGGTCCAATTGAACTGCTGTCCCTTCCTAAGCAACTGTGTCAAAGGTCGACAGATAAGGCCAAAACCTTGAACGAAACGTCGATAGTACCCAGCCATGCCCAAGAAACTTCTTACATCCTTTACACACTTAGGAACCGGCCACCTTTGTAAGGCTTGAATCTTGGACGGGTCGGTTGCTACTCCACCAGCACAAATGATGTGTCCAAGAAATTCTAACTGTGTTTGAGCAAAACAGCATTTCGACATCTTTAAATGTAACTGATGGTTGCTAAGGAGAGTAAACACCTGCCTCAAATGGTTGATGTGAACTTCCAGAGTTGGACTATAAACCAGCACATCATCAATAAATACGACAACACACTTACGCAACAGTGGAGCTAGAACAAAATTCATGAAGCTCTGAAAAGTTGCCGGCGCTCCAGTGAGACCAAAGGACATCACCTTATACTCAAAATGTCCATTGTGAGTGTGAAAGGCTGTTTTGTACTCGTCACCTTCCTTAATGCGGATCTGATGATATCCGGATCGATGGTCTAATTTCGAGAACACCGTAGCTCCGGCTAGCTCATCCAACAACTCATCCAAGATAGGCATGGGATACTTGCTCTTCACCGTGTGTGCATTTAATCGACGATAGTCAACGCACAGGCGCCATTCCCCATCTTTTTTCTTCACCAACAGAACTGGAGATGCAAATGGGCTTGCACTATATTGAATAACTCCGGAAGCGAGCAGTTCCTACACTTGCTTCTATATTTCGTTCTTCTGTTGTGGAGTGTATCTATAAGGTCGCAATCGAAATGGTTGGACTCCCGGGAGCAAAGGTATGGCATGATCAAAGTCTCGACGAGGAGGTAAGCCCTGGGGTGTTTGGAAAATGTGACCAAATTCCTGAACCAGGTTGCTGATGCTCGGGTGAATGTCTGAACCAGTCGGGTTTTGCTTAACCACAGAAATCTCCAACACCTGTTCCACTGCTTCATGCTTAAGTAACGCCTGTAGTTGAATTCCAGCGATGATAGGACAGCTACCAGTGTTCGGCAGAATACCTTGAAGTTGAATCTTGTGTGTCTTATAGCAAAATGAAAAAGTTTTGTGCCCCCAATGAATTTCCATCGGACTATGCTCTTCAAGCCAATCCATGCCAAGAATTATGTCGTACCCACATAGAGGCAAAACCTTCAGGTCAGAAGTGAAAGTGTGTCCTTGACAAAGCCAACTACAACTCGGAATGACACACTGGCAATCCAAAACACCTCCATCGGCAACTCTCACTCGAATTGGTTGGGCCAGTTTCTGAACTCCAGACATAAGAGACAGCAAATGACTTCCAATGTAACTACCAGAACTTCCAGAATCCACCAACATTAACACATCCTGACTATGCACAAATCCCCTGAGGCGTATAGTCTTGCCACCTTCTGAGCCGGTCAGTGCTTCACATGAGATAGCCAGCACTTGATGATCTATCAACTCCTGAGTCTTGTTCATTGATGAAAATTCTGGAGCGTCCGACGTCACTTCGTCTTCAACCTCCTTAGACAATGCCCACATTTCTTCCACCACATGCAAAGGTACTGTCGCAGCACACCGGTGGCTATGTCCCCATCGTTCTCCACATTTGTAGCATAATCCCTTGGCCTTTCTGTATGCCATTAGAGCAGACATGCGATCGTCCGATGACCTTGACCGCAGTACTACTGAAGGTTTCTTATCTTCCGTTGTCACTGGTGGGACTGTTCTAGGTACCGGAGGCGGTGGAATTGGCATGGGTCGGCCATATAATTTCCCAGGTATGCCAACATCAATTCGTCGGCCTTCTCGTCGAGGTTGAATCGTTAACACGTCCTCCTGTAAAATAGCAAGAGCGCTAGCAGTATCTAGATCGTTGGGGCGTTGGATAACAACAACAGAACGTATGTCATCTTTTAACCCATCAATGAACCGAGCAGTCAGAAACTCAGGATGAAGAGTGTTGTCATAAGCTAATAGCTGGTGCACCAGCGTATCAAATTGCTCAATGTATTCAGTTACACTGTTAGTTTGGTGGATATGGAAGAATTTGCGCACTAAAGAACTATACTGGTCTCTGCCAAACCGATTTGATAATGCCAGCCCCAATTCCTCCCAACTCATATGGAAAACCTTACTATCCAAGGATTGTAACCAGAAAATGGCAGGACCCTCAAAGTTTAATGTGGCTAATCGGACCCATAATTCCTCAGGAACAGAGTAGAATTCAAAATAGGTTTCACAGCGCTTCTTCCAGAGTTTTGGGTTCGTTCCATCAAAAGCAGGCAGGCTAATTTGGGGTAGATTAGCGCCTAGATTCTGGGCCATAGAAGTAAACGCAGACCCCAACGACGGAGTAGAATGAAACTGACAATGAGTAGCAGGCGTATGAAATTGGATACCTGTGACCGGAGGAGGCACCAGGGCATCGCCAGCCCTGGCGCCCGCACTCCGGTGAAAATGACTCTCGCGGTGGCCGATTGGCCCGGACGTCGCAGCGGTCTTAGACCCTTCCTGATGGGCGGAAGAAGACGTCCCATGCTCCCCCTTTTCTTGAACTGGATCAAAGGGGAATTGCGCCAAGACCTTGCCGATTTGTTGCTTCAGGTCGACCACGGTAGAATGCAGTTCGCTCACCCGGTTCTCCACCGTAGGCTTCCACTCCTCCAACTGCACGTGGTCCTCCGCCAATTTCCTCAAAGAATCATCAACTCTCCGGATGTATTGTTGTACATCCGCAACCATCGAACGCGTCTCTTCATCCTTCTTGCTGTTCTCCTCCATCTTGGCCAGAATCGTCACGAGCGGATCGTCTGGCCGAGGCGGCGCCATGACTCCGGATCGGGCTTGAAGGCGAGTGAAATGATGGTGTTCCGCCGCCAGATTGCAGCACGAACTAGCTCTGATACCAGATGTGAGGTTACTAGTATAGAATAGGTACTCAATTCTGTGTATTCATATGAGGAACCCTCAACCAAATTACAATTTCACTCCGCCGCCAGTCTCCTTGCTCTCGCAGGAGCCAAGTTCTTCGGTATATCTCCGCCCCTTTTTCCTATTCAAGTCCTTTTTCTATTTATATGAACGTTCCGGTAAGCACTCAACTAATCACCACACAGGTATTGAGTCATTTACAGTAAACACTAATCACTGATCCATTCTGGACCGAAAACACGTGGGTTGGGCTTGAGGTCTCGAGTCATCCTTCGAGTTGGGCCTTCCAGTATTGGTCCTGGCTGCACCGTGTCCATCCTCTGCGTTGGCGCCTCCTTCGCTGAAGCTGCTTCCTCATCTGAAGTCCCAGTGCGAACGCTGACAGACTCGTTGTCTAACTTCCCGAAAAAAATAAAATAAGAGTAGCATACTTTTTCAAGCAAAAGAGAACCTGAAAGCAATAATAGACAATAATCTCAAAGAGGTCGTCACAAAACTGAACTTCTTCGAGAGCACAATCATAATCTTTCTTCAGACCTAAAGGAGTGTAGACCACATGTCATAAGCTTGTTCAGGAGCATGACACACCCCTGGGCAAATACAAGCAAGCAAGAGATGAAAGTTAAAAATATATCCTATTAACTTTATTTACAAAGTGTGTATAGTCTGTAATTATCTATTTTCTTAAATTTTTATATTTGCGTAAACGGCTTAAAAAGCAAAAAAGTTCTACTAAAAAACAAATGTTAAGGGGGAAAACAAAGAGATAAAGAGGTTATGGTATAAACTCCATGAGGATAATTTAAGGCTAGTAGAAGAAAAAAATCTCACATGGAAGTAAGTAAGACCAGCCAACAATTTAATCTATCTGCTCTAACTCGAATTTTGAATCAGCTTAAAACAATTGCTATGAATATAGGAGTGACCATGAGCCTCAAATGAATCATATTGTCTACCATATCGAAAGATGGCCAAATCCGTGCAGACCTCTCTCTAATCGGCTGTGACCACACATATTGGCACCTCGTTCATCAAATTGAAGCAATTTTACAACGATGCAGTAGACTTGAAGAGTTTTGTTCCTGATATGCACTTGAATTTTTCATATATTTTGCTAATAGAGTAGCTACTGCATCATTGTAGCTACTCTATTAGCAAAATATATGAAAAATATCAAATCCTAGTTCAAGTAAACTGATGATCATTGATCATTAAATGATGTAAATATTTTTGTCTTGTAATATTCTTATTTGCATATGTTATTCATGGTATATTACTAATCCCTGAGAGTGATGTGTTTGACTAGTGAAATGGTGTACTTATCAAAGGGACTTAGAAAATGTGAGATAAGTCAGGCTATATGATCAGTATAACCTTCATGATATACACAGTATTAACTAGCAACAAATTTAAGATAATATCAATATAATGAGTTTCTAAGTAGTAAGTACTGGTTCATAAGAAAAGATTCTATTAGAAATAATCATGTGGATCAGTCTTTATCACAAAGGATGAGCAATGTAGAATCACAAAACTTAAAGAAGAAAATGTATGTAACAAAGCATGAATCATAAAATTTATTAAGAAGATAAAATATTTCACACATAATATTTACGAAGATTTTTTATATTCCAAGTAGCAGATAGAACTCTTTTATCTTCTATAGCAAGTTGAATAGAATCAAGTCGGGTTATAGAAACTACAGTAAAAGGACCTTTCCATTTGAAAGATAATTAGTTAAAATTAGTCAGTTTTTTAATTTGTCTGAGAACCAAGTCACCCACATTAATTAAGTGTTTATGGCTGAATCCTTCTATTGTAGTAACAACGCAACCCTTTCTAGTTATCTTGTTGACCTGATAAGTGCTCAATCATTTTTTCTTCAAGAAGGTTGATGCCATATTCATATTGCCAGTCCTAATTGACTTCATCATAGAGGTTAACACATGTAGAATCCAAAGAAATTTTACTAGGTAATACAATTTTTGCTTTGTAGACCAGTTCAAATGGTGTTTCACCATAAGCCCTTCTGGTCACAATATGTAAAGCCCAAAGTGCCAAGTAGAGTTCATTTACCTAAGCCTTGAGCGTACTTTGAATTTATCGAAGACTTTTCTTTGTGTGTTGCATGATTTGACCATTAGTATATTGAATTGCTCATTGTTTTGTGGATAAACAACAAAAGCGAAATAAATATTTGTGCCATATTTCATCATAGTAATATTGAAACAAACTACTAACAAACGATGATTCATTATCAGTAATAAGTCGACTGGGTACACCAAATGAGTCCTAGATTTTTCATAAAGAACTTTATGTTGTTGCTAATGTATTAATTGTAGTTATTGCTTCAACTTCGATCTATTTAGTAAATAATCAATAGCCACAAATATGGCCATGACAATAGTATTATCTTCAATTGGTTGGCTGGTTGGTGTATCTAGTAGGCATGAAATTGATATCGCTCACAGGTCTTTAGGGTCTATTTGGAAGAGTTGTAGCTTTTCTGAAAAGCTATTTTTTAGTTTTCTGAGTTGAAAAATAGTTATAGCTTTTTATGAGAGGCCCATGTACTAGGTAGATTTTCAATTATTGAACCCAATCCGTGTCATGCTCGAGTTTGGTGACCTCTAAACTGGTCGATTGTGCTTTGGTAGAAGTTTAGAAAAATATTCAATGAAAACACCTGTTGGAATATGTGACCATGATGAGAATCCAATTTTGACAATTGAGTTGCTAAAGTATAACCTTTTTGTGGAATGTATTGGGCTTTGAAAATACTAAAAATGTTTTTCTAATCTTCGTAACTTTATCCAAATAGTGAGCCATTGTCTCATCGAAACATTGATATTCCTTACTAACCTAGTTTTTGACCAATTATGAATCACCTTTCACTAAAAGTCGACAGATACATAGGGATTTAGTTACTCAAAGCCTGGCTAGAAGACCTTCATACCCTGTTATATTATTTGTAACAGGAAATTGTATTTAGTTTATGTATTGTAGCCGATCGCTTTGTGGTGTGACCAGTGCTATACCAGCCACCAAGCCTTTAAGCTCTCGACAACCATCAAAATACACATCAAGTGATCATCTGAGTTGGATTCTTTCTATTCCTTTGGTTCAGAATAAGTCCATTTAGTGATAAAATTTGCCAAAATCTGATATTTAATTGTTGTCCGAGCAACGAAACAGATATCAAATGACCCAAGTTTCACTAGCTATTTAGCAATACAACTAGCTGCCTCTTGGTTGCAAAGAATGCTTCTTAAGGCAAAGGACGAGGGTGCTATAATCCTATGTGACAGAAAATAATGTCTTAGCTTACGAGAAGCCATTAATAGAGTGTAAAGTAATTTTTGGACTTAAGGGTCGCACTCTTTTGGTCCATGTAATACTTTGCTTATGTAATAAACAAATTATTGGATGTTATCGCATAATAAACAAATTGTTGGATGTTATCTCATTCTATGACCAGTACTGCACTAACCATATTAGGTATAGTAGCCAAATATACCAACAAAGGTTCTCCTCGGTAGGGTGATACTAAGGTTTTAAATCGCGATTTTCATAGCTTCACGGCAAGATCCCAAAAAAACTATAATAGCAATCGCTAGCTATCGTGGAAGCTATCATTCATCACTTTTTTAGTATTAATTTTTTAAAAAAATTAGATGGTATATACTATAAGTAAGCTCCAAACAAATCATAAAATCATGGCACTTTAGAATGTATTAATATTTTGGCAATAAGTATATTAGTCAAGTTTGGAATCAATAAACATGATTATACATTTCAAAGACTATAATTGATAACTATATCATAATATTCTTAACAACAAATACTTAATCACTATTAAATATGAATGTTTTATTATTGATAAAAGGAGAGATGAGGTCCATAACTAGGTTTTGTCATAGTTCAGGCTTATAAAAAAATGTATTTGAGCATTCTAATAATGTTGGATTTCAAAATAGGTCCAATGTTTTGGTCCGTGGGTATCTATGTAGGATAGCAGAGTTATCGCAGTGGAGCGATTGCTAGTTATAGTGCTTATGGCTAATATAGCGGAACAATGGCCTGCAACTTCATGTTTGAGGTCTAGAAAAGCTATTTAGCTAGCTACTTAGAACACTGGGTGATTCCAATATGGATGGGGTTGGTAAATAAGTTTTTATGTCTTCAAATGCTTTATATGCTTCGTCTAATCAGTGAAATTTGTCATGCTTGTGAATCACCTTAAATAAAGGTAACTCGCAATCTCCTGATTGAGAAATAAAATGACCAAGTGCCACCATTCGACCAGTTAATCCTTGGACTTCCTTCACAATAGAAGGTGGTCGTATTAACTCAATGGCTTGGATTTTTTAGGATTAACTCTGATTCTAAGAGAACAAATAAAAAACTAAATAACTTTCCAAAAGAAACATCAAAATTATACTTTTCTATATTCAACTTGATTTTGTGTTTATTCAAATTATTAAAGTTTTGTACCAAATTAGACAAATAATTAGAACATTTTGTGCTCTTTGCAATGAGAACGCCTACATAAGCTTCCAGATAATGCCATATCTGGGCTATGAAGGTCTTCTACATCAAGCGATAGTATATGGATCCAACATTTTTCAGACCAAATGGCATCTTGACATAGAAGTAGCAAGACACCGACTAGGGTGTGATGAAGGTAGAATTCTCTTCATCTTCTTTTGCCATACTTATTTGATCATAAGCATCCAGGAAACTCATCATTCACATCCCTTGGTTGAGTCGACTAGTTGTTCAATACCAAGTAAAGGGAAATCATTCTTAGGATAGTCGTTATTTCAAATGGTAAAATCAATGCACATGGGTCAGTTACTGTCGGCGTACTTTACGCCAGGGTACCCTCTCCGCCATCGCCGAAGGGGTCACGGTGCCGGCACGATAACTGGCGGCGAAAGGGCGATCGAGCCTTCGGGCGGCACGCGCCAGCGTGGTGGCCTGGCGAGCAAGAGGGCGTCGAGCCCTCTCAGGCGGCGCGCCGCGTGGTCAGTTGAAGGAGTCAGAAGGTACCCGGGGGTACACCGCCGGTCAGGCATGAAGACGTACATCGATGGAATGGGGGAGTTTCGCCTCGAAGTCTTCTTCCCCGACACCCCGTGTCAAAACCATTGAATGCGCGTGGCTTCGCTGACGGCATGATAGCATATCCCTCTGTCGTCCTGCACCTAACCCGTCTCATACAAGTCACTTCCCGAGCGAACCGGGCGGAGTTGGACGATGGTGCAAAGAATGAGGCCAGAGGATGGGGCTATAGCGACTGATGTAATAAATGAAATGTAATCATTGTGATGTCATCCTTCCCATACGCCCGAGCCAGCCTGGCCTATATAAGGGGGTTTGGTGCATGAAAGGGGGGAGACGAAGAACGACCAGAGTACTTAGAACCGAAGAAAGCTAAGAGAGAACAAAAGGAGAGCATAGAGCGAGCTCTAGAACAACCCGAAGTGTAGATGGAGCACTTGTAATCCCCCAAAACACATTAACAAGAGCAGAAATAGGACGTAGGGCTGTTACCCACATCGGGGGCCTGAACCTGGGTAAATTGACGTGTCCTTAAATCCTTGTTTGTATGGATCACTCGAGAGAGCCCGTAGGTGTCCATCCGTGAAGATCCCCTCTATCGAACCTCGGATCCCTTCGAGGCATCATAGCTGGCCGGCGAAAAACATCGATAGTTACCATTGGATTTATTAACCATGATCAGATTCACTATCCAATCTGGGTGGTTGACTTCTCAAATGAAACCAACATCTAAGAGTTTGTCTAATTCTTGTCGGATGGCTTCTTATTGATCAGGAGAAAAACATCATAGCTTGTACTTTATTGGTCATTTACCAGGTTGTATTACTAGCGTATACTCGATTACCTCCCTTGGTATGTTGGACATATCGGATGATTTCCACGCAAACCCATCTGTGTTTACTCATAATAAGGCAATGAGCTTGGTTTCCTATTTCTCTTCCATTCTCGACTCAATCAGACTTGCTTCACTTCTTTATTCGGCTGATGAGTTGTTTTCAACTATTCTACCTTTGCAGGCTTTTTGACTTTGCTTGGCTTTTCTGCATCATTAAGATATCTTAATGACAATTGATCGATAATCTCTAAAGATTTACAATCGCAATTCAATGCAGTAGAATGGTTACTTTCCATGGAGATGATGCCCATTGGACCAACAATTTTGATACTCTGGTAGGCGTGATGAGTAGCTGTCATGAATTTAGTCAGTGATGGTTTGCCTAGGATAGCATTATAAGCTGACACAAAAAATCTATGATTTCAAAAGTAATTAAGTCTATTAAAAATTACAAGAATCTCCAAATATTACTACTAACACTACATGACCGATAGGTGTTATCGACAGACCAAGTACTATCCCAAAGAAAGGATTTGTACTTGGCTTTATTTTTGAATGAGATATTCGCATCTTATCTAAAGTACTAATAAAAGCAAGTACTAAGAACTAATTCTCTTCCTACTTTACAATTACTTAATGTAGGAGAAATGGCTATTGGAAGTTTTCGAGGTGTGGACATACATTTTGGATAACCGGATCTTATTGAATGTCAAGACGACATCTAGGGATGGCAATGGGGAAGTTCCTTGATGGGGAGTGGTGGAACGTCCCCATTTTCGAGAGGAGGGAAATTCCCCATTCTTAACCCAGGCATCGAGGGCTACTTCACCTTGTTCCTTGACCCCGTCGGGTATCGAGTCCCCGTGGGGAGCCACACTCGATAACATGGTACATACAAAATAAAAAAAATAAAACAACAAGCTAGTTTATAAATCGAAGATACAGTCTTGAACCGATTAATTTGTACAAATAATGTCAAGAAAAATTAACTACAATGAGTCAACGATATGTATTATATATACCAAAGTATATACCCACCTATCATAGACATGCTGGGGCCCAATGTAGTTTACAGGGATGGGGAGTGGTGGAACGACCAACACTCGCTTCCCCCGATAGGGACAAATTTCTTGTTAGTAGCCCCATGGAGGGAAACTCCCCCATCCTCACCTCCTAATAGGGTAATTCCTCGATGGGAACAGGGAATTGGGCCCCATTGCTATCCATAACCACATCCGACCACTTTGGGTAGCTTGGCTTCTCTGGTTTGGTGTTAACATTGTTAACATCCCTCTATATAGATTTGAACTACCTTTTTGAGGAATATGCAGCAGACCCTTTGAAGATTACATCGACATGGTTGTTGGCCTTCTAATATGCCATCTCTTCATCTCTATCAGCATTTTGGTGTTGTTGGGACCAATACTTTCGGGTAGTGTAGGCATTGGCCCTTTACCCAAGTAGAAGGCTTCCATTTGATTTTGCCAAGTGTGACAGTTATGCAAATCGTGTCCGAACTCAATACGTAGTGGGCCCCAATAGCCATTCCCGCTGGTCAGGCTAAAGTCCATGGATCCTAACTGGTTCTTAGAATGACCAACCTGCTTCCTCCAGGGATTTTAGCTCTTGTTGTTAGTTGGGGGGGCTGCTGCACAGCGGTGACCTCCCTTGATGAAGGGTTTATCTTGTTCCTCCTTTTGTCTTTGCCTTTGCGATCTTCAGATGTAGCCTTCTTGACCAGGTTATGGTGTATAGACTTTGTCGACTGTGCGATTTCACTCTACTACTTCATGAGCGTTAGAGCATAAATCAACCATGTCAAATAATTTTGACACTGTTCTTGGTGGGTGAATGTTTAGATCTTCCGTGAACCTCATGTGGCATACCACATGCTTAAATGCTCGAAAAACAAGATATCAGTAATGTTAGGAATGGTAGCGCGCATTTCTATGAACCATTTAACAAATTAATGCAAATTTTCTTCGAATGTTTGGCGAAGACAATGTAAATCATCCTCTTTTCCCCGCTTAGTATAACAACTTTCCGATTGGTTAAATAACCATGTTTGAGCAGATCTTTTTAATATAGTGGTAAGTAATTAGCCATTACTTTCTCGTCATTGTCCTTACCTTTGACGACAATAGTGTAGATTTGGAAGAACTTTGGGTCCCATCAACTCTAAATGCCCTAGCTTGAATTTCTAAGGCAAGTAACTTCTATTAGCCTAGGTGAGAAAGCCTTACAACTTGTGAATGGCCCCAAATGTGATTAGACATTATGATCTTCATCACGCTTATCAAGAGAACAAGTTTTTATCTGACCACGGGTGTAGTGCTCAATAGTGTGCACCCTTTTGAACACTCACCGTCGGTGCATATTGTCTTATAGGCAATGGCCACTGTCGCGATGGTGATGTATAGAGGAAGAGTGGTATGTGATGGAACTGGTTTGAGTCCTTGAAGATTGTGAAAGGCTATGCACTTCTGCAGCAACCTACTGCAGATCAACAACTAATGAACGAATAATAAAGAGGTCCTTATTATTTTCCCCGTCTAGTGGTTGAGGATCACATTTGATAGCATCTGAACGTGATTCACCAGGGTTTTAACCTATGGGTGAGATGGTACGTTGTTAAGATCTCTTAATGTTGTCCTAGAGATGACTTGGAGCATGGTTGGCGAATGTTGTTGAGAGCGATCTCCACCTGTATTAGCGTTGGCTATTGGGCCTCCTAGACATCCCTAACACATTAGTATGGTACTGGCGATGGACCTCCTCCATTGCCTGCTGTTTGGCAATAAGTAACTGGTTGTTGCGTTATTCATGTGTTAAATGCTCGATCTTCTCTGGGTCTCACGTCGATCTCATTGGCATGGATGATTGGATATGCACGTAAGACCGAGTAGAGTGAGCGTGAGAATGTTTCGTCCTCGTAAGTGGAGGGGTAATAGTCAAGATCTCGAAGTGGATGTTCCAGAAATGGTTCAACCATAACCTCAGCATTGGCATCATTAGTGAGATCATCATTGTGTGCCATTGCATTGACATCGTGATTACCTGTCTCTCTAGTTAAGATAGAAGTGGAAATGAACTTGCCCTCGGAGTTGCTTAGGGGCGGCACCGTCTTCTCCACCCTCTTAGTCCCAATGCATTGGGTTGTGGACAACGCATGTTCTCCCTCAGAAATATACTCAAGATAGAAGTTTCACTTGCACGTCTCCTGAGGGATGTAGGCCTTGTCCATGAGGTCGATATAGTGGGTGAGATCAAAGGTGTTCTCCTTGTCCATCGGCAAGGATGCATGAACATCACGGGGGTGATCTAATGCAGTCCTCCTTCTAGCGCCAACTGTCGATGATCAGAACCTATGATCCTCTATCGAATTTATGGGAAAATAAAATAAGAGAGCACAATTAAGTAGAGACTTTATTGTCGTGGAGAGAAAGAATGTGAAAAGGTGTTGATGTCCAGCGTAATCATCGGCTCGTCGCTTGCATCATCCAAATGAGTCGATTCATCAAAGAACAATAAACTAGAACAGCTTGATCTAAAAAAAGAACAGAGAAAATACTAAAAAAAGAAAAAGAATACTCTTGGAAAATTGACGAATCCCTTCCTACCCAATGCACACGAGGATGCTGAAGTAGAGAAGATAGAGGCAATCAACAGTTTGACAGAGTTGTGGCTGGCGGTAGTGGAGTTCTTGGGTTTTTTGGCTGTGACATATTTTTTATGCAAATCTAGCACCGTATGGCCTATCCCCAAGTGCGGATGCAGCGGCAGGCGACATGTGCCTCTTGTTGCGCTCCTGGACTGCAGTTCCTCATTGGCACCACAACAATACATTCCATTGCGACATGTAGGACGGACCTACTATGGTAAAAGAGCTGCTGTATACCTTGAGCTCGATAGCAGGTGCCACGGACTAATGACTCGTTGGTCTACTGGTGGTACCCCCTCAGCAGGCTGGCACATGAGTAATTAAGTGATTAATTGGACTAATTAAGTGATTAATTAATTCATATCAGCGAATTCCTATCGAGGAAGAGTAGCTTGGCAGGTACATATTGCTGTCCCATGGCGTGGTGGACTAATGGTCTCCACTTTATCATGCTAGTCTCCAGACCTGCTGAGGTGTCGCGCTGCCAGCATCTTGCCAAGGGACTAGAGCATGACAGGTGACATGTGTTGCCTGTCGCTGCTTCCACGACTGAGAATAGGACTAGTTTTGTAAATTCGTTCGTATGGACTAGATTTGCACAAGAAAAAAAAATATGTCATGTGAAAAAAACATGAAGAACTAGCGAAAGCCATCCGTTCTCTATCGATTTTTTTAGTTAGTCATCATCAATTGAACACTAGATCAGGACAGATAAAATGAGCCAATTGCACTATAAGCTCAACTGGCTTGTTTTGTGCCAATTAGTTTTGTTTTTTTAGAGGATTGTGCCCATTAGTTAGTGTAACAGAGGCCTTTCCTGCGTTACAAGGAGGGGAGAAAATGCTAGGCCACTAACAGGCTTGTGGCCCATCCAGTACCACCAACATCACTGACAGTCTAACACTCGCTAGGGGAGCTATCCCATGGGCTTTTCTTAACGCATTCATTAATTTGGATTACGCAACCTAACAAGGGAACTTGCTAGCATTTTCATCTAAAAAAATTACCAGCCTTTCAGATCGATAATTCTAAATCTACCGAATCTACACACCATTCAAATTCTAAGAGACGGGTCCACTACATAAGGGTTCAAAATGCAGAGGATGCAACAGTGTTGTGCATAAGGAGTCGATCTCCACTGTCTGAAATCAAAGGTCCAGATCGAAGCTATTAGAGACTACAGCAAAAATCGCTACATCAGTTTCCGCTACATTACATGAATCTTTCTACAGTATGTTCACTGCAGTACCTACAGCAGAGAACTGTTCACCCAGACCAGATTACTTTCATTATTAAAAGCAGCCTCCTGTCTTAATTAGCCATTTTCTTTACAGCACCGAATTACTCCCTCCGGTCTTAAAAAGAACACGTTTTAGACACTAGTTAGGATAAGTACAATAGTAAAATTTACTACTAACTAATAGTAAGCTAAAAGCTAACTTGTACAAAACTGTCTCTAAAGATTGTTACTAGATGTTATGCAATAACTATCTTTTCTCTCTTGTACATAAATAATCTACCTATGTTTCCGTCGCTGAATATCCAGATTCGTATTTGTATTTGACGCATAGTGAGCTATCGATTCCGTTTTTATATCCGACAGAAAAATTCATATTCGTTTATAATCCGATAGTATATAATAAATATCCGAGCTGATAGAATTTATATTCGAAAATTATCTAGATCCAGCCAGATTAGTTAGAATTTATTTATACTTCCTCGTATAGTAAAGTAATAAAAATATCTTAACAAATTAACCACTACATCTAATTTGTAGTCGTGCCCTACCTGTACAATCCTTAAAATCTGTATTTGGAGTATATGCCTGCGTCACGCCGAAACGAAACCCCAAATACATAAAAGAAATGACCCTGTCCGATACATCAACACGTCACCTCAGCATGTCACTCAAGCAGCTGATACATCGACTTGCAAGTTGCAACCTCCTCAGATAAGAAAATATCTACACCTTATCCGGTCTCCAACTCACCCACAGGATCGGCGGCACATCGGTCTCCAACTCACCCATGGCAGCGCGGCGCAATCTCAGCCGCCCATCACACTAGTTAACTCGGTTACTTCGTCAGCAGTGTAACTGCCCGGACAAGGCCTGCACGGCCGTTTTTAACCGGAAGCCTTCCAAATCCTGGAGTAATAAATCAAGTCGCCCACCGGAGTACCGGATCGACACGACCAAATTCCCCAGTCCACGCTCTCTCCATTAATTTTCGTAAACTGATGCATCCAAACCCTTCAATCACGCGTCGACGCGAGCAAGTGGGATTAGCAAACGCAGATTAAGGGTGGCCGAGTCGGCAAGTCGCTACCTGCTCCTACTAAGATACTATCGAATTAGGAGCACGAGGTCTTCGCTTCTTCGTCAAGAATTCATGTCGCTTTCTGCAGGCCCTAGGGAGGGATATACTACTTCGGAGCAGTGACTTGATAGGCTAACTGCCATCTAGGAGCGGTTTGTGTGTGTGTATAAAGGGTTTTGGTGCTCGCTACTCTGTTAGACAGAAGTACAAACCTCCTGCTTAAGCTTGCAAAGGAACAGTACAGCTAGTTCCTGCTTAATTTGCTTTGCTCTCGGTCACCTCAAGAGTACTAAGGAAAAAAAATGAGGGTAAGATCTTAGTTCCGACTGATTAAGTTCTGCTCTCAATGAAATTTTTGCATTGTACATGTTTTGTGATCAATTAGTCCTTTTTTTGACAAAAAATTGCTAGTTTTGTTTCTTCCTGCGGTTAATTGTCAGAGTTTGTTTGAAACATAATTTGCAGAAGGAGATGCTCATCAGGATGCACACGGCCTCTGAGAAGGGCCATTCCAAAGCTATCAAGGTAGCTGCTGCAATCACCGGTAAACTACTTGTCAATATCCTCTCCCTTATCCTTTGCGTCGTTACCAATTTCAGAGAAGTTAATCAAGAACTAGCAGTTGGTTAATTAGCACAGCCTCGATCTCCACTCTTTACTTGGCTTAAAATCCATGTAGTCAATTTACACCGTGCATGATACATGTCTGTATGAATCGGGCTGCAGGGGTGGAGTCTGTCACGATCGCCGGCGAGGACAAGAACCTGCTGCTGGTGATCGGCGTCGGGATCGACTCCAACCAAATCACTGAGAAGCTGCGGCGGAAGGTGGGCCACGCGGAGGTGGTGGAGCTGCACACCGTCGCCGCGGAGGAGATGGCCGGGAGGGAGCTCGCCGGCCTAGCCGGCGAGCACGCTTACCGCTACCACCCGAGCCCGAGCCCGTACGGGCACGGCGTGGCAGCGCGCGACCTGTACTACACCGGCGGGTACCCGCAGGCCGTGCCGGGCGCACGGGACGTCCACTACTACACCGGCGACTCGTACGCGTCGACCACGATGGGCGCGCGGGACTACTACGGCAGCGGTGGCTACCCGGGGCAGTACCAGCAGCAGCACGGCTACTACCCGGCGGCGGCGAACACGCACACGGTGGTGCACCACGAGTACTCGAGCGACCCCAACAACTGCTCCATCATGTAGCAGTAGCACCGCATGCAGCAGCGAGTGTGCAGATTTAGGGATGGATTGCTGGCGTTGTGGTGCGTGGTGTTACAGCTGCTGCTCTCTGTCACACACTTGGCTATATCTGCAATCGGCACTGATGAAGAAGGAGAATGAGGCTCTGCTGTTGAGTGGGCGTGAAGCAAGAAGACTGAAAGAGTGGTGATGGAGGGTTCAGATTAACCTGTGGAGAGTGTTAAGTCGATCGGGTGGATTAGAGTGTAGCAGTAATTACTGTAGCGGTAAATATATTGTCAAGTGTGAGTTTTACTTCAGCATGAGTTTTTACTTCAGAATGTAAGCTCCGGGTATAAATAGCCTGGATTGCCAAAGAAGAAAGGTGTGTAAAGAAAAAAAGAAGAAAAGAATACAACAAACTTTCCCCCAATTCTCTCTGCTCTCGTGTTCTTCTTTTCTCCCTGGCTATATTGCGACAATCTCACGTTTCGGAAGGGGACCGAAGCCACGGGGTGTCACAATCTGGTACTTAAACTTCCGGATTTTCAGCAGCCCTTTGAATTGGAAACGGATGCTTGTGACAAAGGAGTAGGGCGGTTCTCATGCAACAAGGCCATCCCATTGCTTACTTGAGCAAGGCATTAAGTCAACAACATCAGAGTTTATCCATTTATGAAAAGGAGTTTCTTGCTCTCATGTTAGCAGTTGAACGTTGGCGTCCATACCTGCAGCGTCGGGAATTTTTGATTAAAACAGATCACAAGAGCTTGTGTCATTTGGACGAGCAACAATTGCACTCGGAGATGCAGCGCAAAGCTATGACACGTTTGATGGGGTTACAGATTCCGGGTAATCGATGTACAGCAAGCAGCCAAGCATGCAGAGCATGCATGGATGTGCAAGGTTTCATGCCTGCAGCCTGCTTGACATTGGAAGTGAGGAACAGAAGCTGTAAGACGAAGCACACGTAGTTTCTTAACATGATCTGGAGCAAAACTGATGCTAATAAATTTGTGTTCTTGACCTGCTAATGGGCACACGAATGCTTGTTAATAAAACGCGTATAACACAGAACTGACGGGAGTTAATTCGCACGTCAATCCGCGCTCGCGCAGTGCAAGAATTAGCTGCTTGCATGCGTATCGAGTCCGAGCTCCGAACCATCCTGATGTGTTATGTACGTATTGGGTCAGCACGAGGCACGCTCGATCCAGCTTGACCTATGGCTCAGCATAGTACTGTTCTAAACGGGCCGGACCGGCACGGCACAGTTGTCCGGACCGTGCCGGGCCTACCAACCGGGCACGATGGGCAGCCCGGCCCAGACGACGGCTCCGTGGCTTAAAACGTTCAAACAGTATACTAACTGTGTTGTATGTGTGGGTGAGCAAATCAAGGAGTAAAGAAAGAAAACTCTGGATGGATTGGAGAAAAGAAAGGGAATGCATCCATGCGTTATATGTGTGGGTGAGCAAATCAAGGAATAAATGTATGACTGCATGCATGTGACTGGAAGGAGCAACTGAATTAAGGAAATCGAGAAGAACAAACACAATAAGATTTTGTTTCAACTGAAGAAAAAGAAATTTCTAGACAGATAAAAAAAGAAATCAATCCGTGATTATTTTCTCTTGTAGTAATAGTATAAATGGGTCGGACCTAGGCCGACATGGCATGGCACCAGGGCATGAAGGCAAACCGAGCATACTGCCCAAGACGACGAAAGCACGATGGATCGAACGACCGACACGGTTTAGACCCGAAGCACGATGAATCCGTGCCGGACCGGCCTGACCCGGCACGACGCCTACCTCTACACGTATCCAAGCTGCTGATCAATTCAATTAGTTGGGGATGCTTTTGTGGCCATGTGGGGACAGGGATAGATCTGAGCATAAATCCCACGTTTTGTTTGCAGGACGATTTTGCAAGATGGTTTCAATTGTCAAACTGTACGGGCTTGTTTGGTAAAGTTTTAGATTTCAGTTTCATCTGAAATTTGAAACTTGTATGCTAAAATAAAGTGAATTAAGTTTATATTTTTAGTCTAAGATGTAAACAAGATGATCTATCTAAACACTCTTAATGTACTCACAGCTTTAGCTTCACGAATCTAGTGAAACTAGAATTTTTAGCTTTATCAGATTCACGAATCTGAAAAAGCTAAATCCCTACCAGACACACCCTACATGTAGTCCCCTCTTCTAGAATTATTTCCTCTTCGCTTGTATTCGAACTGTACAGAGTCGTCCTACACCAGTAGAACGACTTTATGCCATGCCCTAGCACTCTTATACAGTGGTGTTCAATAGTGCAGACTACTCGCTACTGGAGTTACTTCCGTCTCATTGTAATCTCAAAGGAAGAAGGTAGATATGCCCAGGGCGGATCTAATAGTATGACAGGTTGAGCTGCTGCTCCACTTATAATTTATAAAGCTTTTTATACTCAGGTGTGTGTATACTGTATAGCCCAACAAATTTGATCTATAGGTAGGGCATAGCCCAACAAATTTATATCCAGGTGTATATATAGTTTAAGTTTGCCTCACTTATAATTTCTTTCTGGATCCGCCACTGGATATGCCCAACATCAACGTATAGACAGCACAAAGGGACTTTATTCCAATTAGAAACTGAATGAGGCTAGCTAGGAGATAAAGATGACAGCTTAATACTAGTTGACCAATCTAAACAAATAAAAGGATTCACACTTTAAATGGTAAGAAACGAGCTAAGCATCCCGACAACTGGTGTGAGTTCTGACGCATCACCACCCAATGGCTGGTTATCTTAAACCCAGTGGTGGTGTAAACATGCATGGCTTCGACAAAATCAGTTTTCACGCTAGTTTCGGTAGTGACATGTCCTTAAGACAATATCATAGAGATGATTTCATCATGTTTATGTTTATAGAATAATATAATTATTTTATCTCTTAAATAAATATCATTAGTGTTCATCAACAAGTATGTGACTTGTTCGTGAAACTCCTTATTTATGTTTTGATGTTATTTTGAATTATTTCTAACCTTATATCATCATATGGGATAATTATGATTTATAAGTTAGTAATTGTATTGATTGATAATCATGTTTCACGGATTATGGATATAGGGATATCAACATATTGGAGAACATAATGTTGAAGTGATCCACCATAAGACACGGCAGGAATTGTTATATTTGTAATTGTCATCAGTTGGTTTCATCCATAGTTTATATAGGATCTTTAGATATGAGATCGTTATAGTTTTCTACATATGTAATAATATACTAAAGAGTTAATTATCAAGTGCTACTCCGTAACTAGGTAATTATAAAGGTAGGTTTTGGGTTTACTATGAAACATACGGAGGAACGTGAGCGATCATGATAGAATTTGCCCATTCTACATAATAGGAGAGATATCTCTGGGTTATCGATGTGGTTAGATTAAGAAAGTGCATGGTTATACCGAATATGATTGAGGAGTTAATTACAACTAAGTAATCTACTACAGAACGAGTGAATGATCGAACTATCATAGGAAAGCACGTTTCTCATCTTGAGTCCGATTTAGTATCATGAGGCAAAGTAATCAATTATATGAGTACTATATAAGTTCATTCGATATAATCTTTGTGTATATTTCAAAGTTACTATACCCTGCTAGGGGTCGCTGTTGACTTATGGGCTAATTAATGGAGTTTTTGGCATATGAACAAATATGCATGAGCCTACAGGGTTACACACTTAATAGGTCGGGACACATAAGTTCATATTGGATCCATCACTAATGGCCGCTTTGCATCTTGGTTGGGATGTAACCTAGGGTTACCCTGAAAGTGAGGGCTATTAGGGCCCTGTTTGGGAGAGCTCCAGATCCTAGCTCCAGCTCAGAGCTGAAACTTGTAGATGATCTACCTAAACACTCTTAATGTACCCACAGCTCCAGCTCCACAAATTTCTGGAGCTAGAAATACCCTGCTCCACTAACTCCACAGATTTTAGTGGAGCTGGAGCTATCCCAAACACCCCCTTAAGGGAGTACCTGTATGCAATCATTGTACGACGACAATCCACAGAAACCTGAAACCATAACCATCACTACTCAAGCCCCCCATGTGCGCTGGTGCTAGCACATCGACGTACGGTGTTCCTTCCTATACATGTGGACTTCGATAGAGGCATTGCTGCTACTGCGATGCTGATTAAGACGATTGACCATCGTATGAGAACGATTGACCACCACTCGAGAAAGATCGACCACCGTTTGAGGATGCGCGCTACATTGAATCGGACTGCTTCAACCCTCTTTCCATTGCACTACGTATCTAATGGTAACGATCCATAATTTTTTACTTGCTTTGCATAATGACTTCCATGGTAGAATTTTATTTTATACTAATATAGTCTATCCGTAACCCTTCAGTTTCTAACTACCAGTCCCTCATCATCTGCAAGCTGGCTATAGTCCTGCTGTGTTTGTGTAACGTGTAGGGGTGAAAATGGTACGGGTTAATCCCGACCGATCCGGTACCGTATCCGTTAAAAACCGTGATCCGAAAAATCCGTGATCCCACGGATTCGATACGTGATCGATACTTGTTTCCGGATTCTACATTGATACGGAGACGGATATCCGACCAATAGCAGCGTAGAACGGATTCGGATATTATCCGACCGGATATCCAATCACTCAGACTACCAAGCCAAGCATCAAGCGGTGAAGCATCAAGCCGCAACCCGCCCGCCGCCTTTCCGCCTCCCAATCCATTCGTTTCAACCAAACCCGAAGTTAGCAAACCCTAGTACGGGAGGAGGAGCTTCCGCCGCCGCCGCTTCCGTGTTCTGTGTTCCCGGACTCGATCCAGACTCCGCCTCCTCCTCCGCCCAGACCCACTGCGCGCCTCCTCCCTTGGTACTGCCGCCGCCGCCCCTTCCGGACACGCCGCCTCCTCCTTCGGGACACGCCCTCCTCCACCTCTGCACTTCGCCGCCTCCTCCTTCCGGACACGCCTCCTCCTCCGCGATCCGCCGCCTCCTCCTCCTGGCCCGGACTCTGCTGCCTTCCTTCCTTCCGGCTCGTCGCCGCCTTCCTCCCGGACCTTCCGCCTCCTTCCAGACATGCCGCCTCCTCTCATGGTGAATGTGTGAAGTGCATCTCCTCCGCTAATTTGTGGATTGTTCTTTCGAGACTCAACTTTGTCTATGGAGTTTATTTATATGTATGAATGTATCTTTATCTTTGATTCAGGATTGGATCCTTGAGAAAGCAAGGAGGTGAACTCGATTTGCCACGCCAAGAATCAAATGTTAATAGCAATATTGATTGTGCTTTATTTTATGTTGTTCTAGTATATGGTGAATGTTTGCTAATTTACTTGGTTTAATCATAATGACCGGCCGATAACACCGGTTAAAAATGGGCCTCAATGTTTGCTAATTTACTTGGTTGTTTTTCAAATGATCGATTAGTAAAGCTTTACATGATTTCATCAATTTGCTCGTTGTTCTCGACTCCTTTCTTTTGTGAAACTAAGTTTGTAATGTTGTGCAAGTAGGTAAGATAAATGGGAATACTAGAGCTTGGCATGACTCGTCAATTCCTTTACATTTAACGATTTGTTATGGAGTGAGACTAAGTCTCAGAATGTTCAAGTTATTAACATAAATCGATTAGTGTAGCTTTACACGACTTCATCGCCGCTTCATGCTAAGGCTTGTTCTGGGTTCCATTATCTTGGTAGACTAAGTTTGTAATATTCTGCAAGTTGTTGAGAATCTTGAGATAGATCACGGGTTTCTTGAACTGAATTTGTTGAAGATTGTCTTTGTACAAGACATATGTCAGACACATGGCGACTCCTATTTGAAGCTAGCTCTTGCCTTCTACTAAAGAGTTTTTCGCTCCAAGCAATCCTAGTTGCCTACTTGACCTTACCTTATTGCCTCTGAGGCTCTGATGCACTTGTCATTGGGTGTTGCCCATGTTTAACTTTCGTTCCTGTTGATGTATGGAGTAGTGTTCTTCAAACATGCTTTGCTGCTGTGGGTCACAATGCTTTTGTCATTGTGGGTCACAAAGCTAGTGGTAAACCGAACTTCTCATCAAGAATAACTAAAACTACAAGCTTAACAATCGTGATTCTTGTTTTTTATTTGCATATATTGTAGGAAGAAGAAATTGCTAGTGGTGATGATCGATGGTACCAAGATGTCCACTGTGAGCCATATGTAAGCAAGCTAAGCTAGTCTAAGCAATGAGCTTATCGATCGATCCTCCTGCTAATTGATTTATTTCGTTGTGTCTTCACTAATTGAATTTGGTCTCGCTGGATGCATGAATTCAGCATGTTGGGTGAGAGATCGGGCACTGGGTCCGCTTACCTCCGGCGCCGGTCATGGGTTACTCTCGGCTACCGGTCATGGCGACAGATCAAGGTATGCTTTCTTTAATGAATCACAGAAATGTATTTGGCCAAGAGAATTGGTAGTATTTGCCCTCTTTAATGAATCACAGAAATGTATTTGGCCAGTAGACTTGGTAGTATTTGGTATGAATTATTGAAGTTATGTATGAATTATTGAAGTATTTGCCCTCTCTTTAATGACTGAAGTTATGTATGAATTATTGAATTTGATACCTCGTTAAACTTGTGTTGTGTGAGTTGTCAAACTTATGTAATATATATGAATTTATTGCTAGTCGAATGTTCAACAAGTATGTATCCGCTTGTATTATCCGCTTCCAACCGAATCCGTATGTATCCGCCCGACAAGCATCAGATCCGAAACTCAAATATCCGAATTCAGATCCAGATTCGGTCTTACCGTGATCCGATTCCAATCCGGGAAAAAATATGGATTAGGATACGGGAATAGCAATATCCGACCGTATCCGATCCGTTTTCACCCCTAGTAACGTGCGAAAGATTTCCTAGCCTGCTTGTTGCTTCATTCTCACCATTAATCTAGAGGTTTCGGCACCATTAGTCATTCCTCGTTAACCACGCTCTTAATTAATCATCAGGTAGGTATATTCAGACAACCAACTATGCGCGCGCTAGCTTAGATAGATTGCTCCGATGTGGACGACGACCCACCACGAGTCCACGGCACAGCTGCTCCATCGATGCGAGTCACTTTCAGTAGAGTTTTTGCCATCCTTCAGCGGCAGCGGTACCACTAAAATACTTTTAAAGGGCGAGACGACTTGAGCTAACATAGATTTGATAGGCAGGACATTTGAAATTGAAAACTGAAACTACTACCATATACTTGATGGGTAGAACGTCTGAAATTGGAAAGAAATCCAATTTTCCAATTTCAGATGCCCTGCTCATTAAGTCTATGTTAGGTCAAGTCGTCTTGTCCATCACCAAACTCATTGCTCACATAGGTCATGTTTGTTTGGGTTTTTTTATCGGTTTAAAAGTTAAAAAGCTAAAGTTTAAACAAACAAGTAGCTTTTTATCTGAACTTTTAAAAGCCATAAGTCTCCACATAATTAAAAGTCAAAAGCCACTAGAGAAATACTTTTTTTGGTTTATTGATGGTCGGTTTTAGACTAATAACACTAAAATTAGATAAAATTACACACCTCTATCACATACAAAAATCATTAACTTTTAAATTATTTAAACAAAAAACTGATTTTAAACTATAAGCAAAGAAGGTTAAACCTAAACAAAACAGGACCATGTATATGTCTCTCTGAATTGGCTACGGATCAATGGTGACGAGCTGAGCTGAAGGCGACTGTGCCTGTGCCGATGAGTCGGATGACAGCTCTAGTTCTTGCTTCCTCAAGCCGGGAGACGTCAGTGGCATGCACCAACTGCTCCACATCCCGATCGGCTGCCCCAGCCGCAATTAAGGGCGTGCGACAACGGCGCGGCGTACGTACGGGACTTGATCAGTGACTGCGGTCGTCGCGCGTGCCAGAGCAGGCCGGTACAGTCGCGTATCTTTGTATCCAGGTATCCATCTATCCATCCATCTGTCTGTCTGTCTGCCTATTATATTATTATAATCAGAAAAAAACTACTACGTTCGCTCTTAAGGTCAGAAATTTTTACATTAATTAGAAAAAGAAAGATCTATACCGTTGATCGTAGTGAGTCCAAATTATAACAGTTTAGATTAAAAAAAGAGTTTGTATCATATATAATACAAAAATAAATAAAATTTGGAACAAAAAAAATTAATAATCTAATTTCCATAAGAAAACCAAAAGCCACGACATTCAATATACCACTTAAACAAACATGTTATACTCTTTTATCACTTTCAGATACTTTAATAATAATTCTAAGGTATCTAACGTAAACATGGTTGAAAAAATCATCGGAGCCTTTTTTTTTTTGCTATATATTGCTTTTCATATTAAAAGGAATATATACACAAATTATGCTATAAAAGGGGATTTTGATGAATTTTTACGGAACTCACCTTGAAATATCTTATAATTAGTATTAGAGTATACTCAAAAGGATAAAGAGGTATAACAACATCATTTAAGTGGTATACTAGAGGTGAGGAGTACGCACTCTGTGAGTATAGAACCATTTTCGTATATATATATATATATATATATATATATATATATATATATATATATATATATCCATTGGGTAGTTAGAAATGTGCTATCGTTGCTGAGGGACATATGCATATTGTTAGATAACGACTAAAGCAAACATGCTAGCATCATAAAAGATAGGAGGTTATTTATGTTAGTGAGGAAGTAATATCGTTGAGTTGGCAAACATCGAATAAGAGAAGCAACTGATATAGGACAAGCGTAAATTAAGTATATATAATATCTTACATGTGTATATGCATGCATGAATTCATTTAAATCAAAACAAGTTGCAAAAACCTCAAAGTAGCGATGACGCTACTCTATGGAATAACCTTGAGGCCACTAGTGAGAGTATAACGGATGTCCCCGGTAGGGATAAGCAATACTTGTACATGTATGTGTTGCATGTTGATGTCGTAATGTTCAGCATTAAGTAATAATTAAAGATAAATATATAGAATATAGTTATACGATAGAGTATTGCATTAAAAGGGTAACAGTTGAGAGGATCGATAAAAATAGGCTTGCTATTGGCGGTTGAAATGTAAAAGTTGTGGGACGATCAATAAGAAATATAAGACATACGGTTCTAGGAGACAACCAAATGTGAGGAAGATACGTTCAAAGTAAGTCGCCTATGATATATCAATGTATACGTGAGCAATGTACTCTAATATCATGTAAAATAATCATCATATTACTTGAGATTAAATAGAGATACATGTATTGCATATATTTTAAAAAAAGAGTTAATAACGAAGAAAGAATAAGATATATAGCTATATGATCTATGCAAAATGAAAAGTTGCTATGTTTATGAGAATCCCAACAACATAATATTTTTACCGATTTTCTTCCATCAAAACTTTTACTTCAATATATAGCTATATGATCTATGCAAGATAAAAAGTTGCTACATTTATGAGAATCCCAACAACTTATTATTCTTAATGATTTTCTTCCATCAAAACTTTTACTTCAGTAACATTCCTTAAATTAAATTTTTCTTAAAACTTCTATTGTCATTTCTAATATTTATGTCTTAAAAATCTAAATAGTCTACAAAATACGTTAATATATTCTCAAGCATATAAGTTATATTATTTGATACTATAAACTGTTAAAAAAATCTAGCCGCGCAAATACACGAATCACCCTGCTAGTTGGGTGTATAATACCAGTACTATACAACCAAAAGGTACCAAGAGTCTGAGAGTAATTTGGTGGCTATCCTGTAAGGATGAAAAAAGCTTTCATATAAGATTATGTACAGTAGTATAGACGATACTTATCTGTAATATATCTTCATATCATCTATAGACAACACTAAAAATAACTTATACAATGGATCGTTTATATAGTTATATGTAATAGTCTCTTATCCAATTAACAGACTGTCTATACAATAGCATACAAAATAGAAAGCTATGTATAAAAACATCTGTCAAATAATAGATAGCAGTTTTCTCTCTCTTTCTTCTCTCTCGTACGTGACGTTCGACAACGACGCGATTTGATTCTTGCTTCCAAATCGCGCTAGCATTTATGAGGCATGGCGGCACTTTCGGCGCAGTGGTGGAAACTGCCAGACTTCGGAGGCCCTAACACCTCGGCGCTGCGTGCCGGCGAGCCAGCCACCGCACAAAGTAGTGCAAGAAGTCCACGAGTCCACTCGGAGTCTCGGACCCGACGATGGTGAACGCGAAAGTTGCAAGTGCAAGCCATTTTCGATGTAACTTCGATCGATAACGTAAGTTTATGGACCAGCAAAGGCACTACCGCCCATACGTACGAGATTTCCATGTTGGGGCTACAATGTAATTAAGGTCGCGCGGGGAAATGGAGATCCAAAACGATTTGGAAGGACAGGGATTGTGTTTGGCGGTCTCCGGCCACGGAGCAGCAAATGTGGTTGATGGCAGGGGAATGGAGGCAGCGAGGATGATCCGATCATGTTCCTGCGACAAGCTCACTGCCGCCATCGGAAAAATCCGAGCTTCAAGCTCGAAATTCAAGCTTTTTACTGCAAAATTAAAATACTTTCGATCGTGGAAATAAAAACTTCCAACCGAACGTTCAAAGTTTCGACTAGGCAGCGATCGACGGCGAGGCTCCAGCGCAAGCGCCGGTGCGTTGCTCGGGAGGTGGTGGTCGGACTAGCAGAAAGGCTTATTAGCTATTCAAATTTGGCGCTGTAATAATTAAGCTTGTGGGCTTGAGTCGCAATTGCTTCTAAACTATACATAAGATGATTATTATGTCAAAAGGAGTCGATTTTGAACGAAGCTCGACTAGGCTTGAGCTCGATTCGATTGCCAGCCGTGTGGGTGGGACCCTTATTAGGCATCATACGGGTGCAAAAGCCATCCGACAAAAGGTGACGCCCAACCAAGCAGAAAGGAGCATTGCCGGAATCAATGATGAGGTTTAGGATTTGTTTGAATTCACCTGGTTTGGTGGAGGAGGGGAAACGGGGGGCAGAACGGCGATCGAATTACGGTGGAGGAAGGTGCTCGGAAAAAGGGGAAAAGTGGGTCACGGGATTGGGTGGCAAAGGAAGAAGAAAGGGAACTAGCATCCAGGCGTTCGATTCTAATATGTTGTATCGAACGTTTGATGTAATATTTTTTTCAACGTCTATAACATTTTTTCAACGTGTACAATATTTTTTTCACGCGCATATTTCTACTGTTATCGAAGGAAATTGCTTAACACGTAGGAAAAATATTTCATCAGTAGAAAAAAATGTTGTAGTGTTAAAAAAAATCGGACGTCCAGCTCCTAGCAATTCCGAAGAAAAAAAAGGGAGTGGAGAGCGACAAAATTGATCTCGACAAATACAAGAGGTGCCACGCTAAGAGCATCTCAAAGAAGGGCCCTAAAACAGGTCCCTATTTTGGATTTAGGACTCCCTTATTTTTTGGGGCCTCATTATCGAAAGCACAAGTCCAAAGAACATCCCCTAAATCTCATTCCTATTTTACTTTTTTCTCCTATTTTGACATATCCGCTATGTATAATCTTCATTTGACACCACTAAAATTCAATCAAAAATATTTGTAATACATAAAACATAAGCATATTAACATTTACAATTTAAAACATGATATTTAAAATTTAAATTTAAAATTTTCAAAACATGATATTTAAAATTTAAATTTAAAATTTTCAAAATTTTTTAGATGCAGATGCAACAATTGCAACTCATCCAAAGAAAGACACGCCACCGCAGTTAACTAATGCAAGCCATCCTTCACTTAACTCCCTATTTTAACGTTTAGGGTTGGTTTAGGGCTCCTTGGGAATTAAATGAGGAGGCAAATTTAGGCCTCCTAATTTTAGGGGCTGGATTAGAGGCCCTGCCGACCAGATTTTTACTAAGGTCCCTATTTTAAGGTTTAAGGATTGGTTTAGGGGCTCTGCTGAAGATGCTCTAAGGATAGCAATGAATATCCGCACAATAGCACTCCTGGCTAGCCAAATAGCCTGCACAATTGGGGCACGAGTGAACTATGATGTCCTGGTTAGAGGTAGGCGTCGTGTTGGGCCAGACTGGGCTGGCACGGGCCTATCATGCTTCACGTCTAAACCGTGTCGGGCCGTGACGGCTTATCGTGCTCGTCGTGTTGGACTGGGCTTGTCTGGCTTGCCTTTGACAAGCTCAGACACGACTTATTTGCGTTTCATGTCTACTTCGTGCTGTGTCGGTCCAGGCTCAACCCATTTATATACTATTGCTATGAGAGGAAATGACCACGAATTTCTTTCTTTCTTTATCTGTTTAGAACTTCCTTTTTCTCCTGGTCGAAACAAAATCCTATTATGTTTATTCTTCTCGATTTTCTTGATTCGGTTGCTCCTTCCAGTCACATGCATGCAGTCATGCATTTACTCTTTGATTTGCTTACCCACACATACAACATATACATGTATTCCCTTTCTTTTCTCTAGTCCATCTAGAATTTTCTTCCTTAATTTACTCCTTGATTTACTCATCTACACATACAACGCAGGCACACATGGGCTGATCCTGGCCTTAGCATAGCCCAGACTACTGTGACTGGCCGGGCCGCCCATCATGCCCGATTGATAGGCCCGGCATGGTCCGGACAATCGTGCCGTGTCGGTCCGGCCTGTTTAGAACAATTTCATGCCGAACCATGGATCGGGTTAGACCGAGCGTGCCTCATGCTAGCCCAAAATGATCTGACCGAGTGCCCACCTCTAGTCCTGGTCAAAGCTACCATAAAGAGCGCGAGAGAGAGAGATTGGTCAAAGCTACCATAAAGAGCGAGAGAGAGAGAGAGAGAGAGAGAGAGATTGCCAAGTACCGTGCCTATATATGGCATAGCTTCTTGCACAAAATCTAGTCTGGTTCGTCTCGACATTCTTCCCATTGCAGTATTTGCGTCACTATGAGGGTAGGCGCTCTTAAACAAACTCCCTATGCTCTGTTTATGTGTGTTCGCATCGAATATCTTAGGTACGGTACAGTGCAGTACATCCCGAAGTAATTATTAACTGATCAGCTGCTGTTGTCCTTGTAAGTTTGTCTTTCGTTGCGGGCACACCATGTACTGCCGCTACCAACGACTGTAAACTAGTTGGCTAGCTAGAGTGCGCATCGCTAGCTAGAGTTTGACGAAAAAGTAGTGTTTCAGACGGAGATTCTCATCTGGATTCAACTGGGCTCGGAGAAATGCCGCTCAAAGGCCTTGAAAGTGGCAGCTGCCGTCCGCGGTACGTGCCGGCTTTTTGCTTCCACTCCCTTTGGTACCACAACTAGTTGCATCATTGCTTGCATTGAGCAGGAGTCGAATCGGTCACGGTGGCCGGCGAGGAGAGGAACCTGCTGCTGGTGATCGGCGACGGCGTGGACTCGAGCAGGCTGACCAGGAAGCTGAGGAGCCAGGTCGGCTACGCGGAGATAGTGGAGCTGACGACGTCGACTACTCGAGGCACGGAAGCGGCCGTGCCAGGAGCCGGAGTCGTCACCACCACCACAACGCAACACATCGCGCGGCCGCGGTACCACGGCCGCGTCGGCTGGCTCGCGCACGCCATGTGCCCGGTCACCGTCCACTCGGCCGCCGACCCCGCCGCGCCCGTGCACATGGCTTCCACAATCACAGGGCACATGGCATACTCTGCTCCCAGCCCGTGCTACCATTGCTCGCCCTTAGTCGTGGGCGTGCCGGCCGTCCGCGGCGGCGGCACGAGCGGTTACGCGCTGGAGGCGGCGCGCAGCCACCCGGCAAATTACACCCCAATGATCGAGCGGCACGGCCGTCGCTACCCGGCGAATAGCTACTTCGGCACGGCGCGCCGTGGCGAGCCGAGGCTGCCCAGCTGCTGTTCGGTACAATAGTGCGGTCTATCATGGCGTACATCTTAGCTCCCACAAAGTCGCAGACAAATCGAAGCTCCGGAAGATGATCATACAATTCTCATGTTTATTGGACCCTCTTCGGAATATGGCATGCATGGTACCAGTGATCTTAAAGTCCAGGCATATTTCGAGTGTAGGATTTTTTTATAAAAAAGTTAGATTCTTGTAAAAAAATTTCTTGTTCTAGATGAGACCTTAATATATAAATGCTATGAATCATATTTTGAAGAGAATCTATCCTAACATGCATTTAAAACTCTTGCTTATAGAATTATATATTTTCTGTGTGATGGCATTTTGATTACTCCTAGCTACATAGTAGGATGGTTTTGGCATATATAGGATTATGTCTTATGACTGTAATCACTGCATGCTTGATCCCATCTGTTTAATGTAATTTAAAACTAAGGTGTTTATATTACTAATTCAAGTGCAAAATTGCACTCTAAGGTAGAGGTGTATATCGAGTCAACTTGGCTTGACTCGGTAAACTCGTTAAGATAACGAGCTAGCTCGATTCGACTCGTTATGTTAATGAACTCAAAACTTAACTCAACTCGACTCAGTTAAAAACTCGAGTTAGTTTGACTCAGCTTGTTAAGCTTGTTAGTAATGTGAGCACTATAGCATACGTTGGAAAAAAAAATATAGCATGAACTGGATTGAAATAAGAGGTTCACTGGAACACATAATCCATAGCAACATCTTTTCAGCAACTACTCACTAGCAGTACCAATTTGCAAAATAACAAAGCACTCTGGACAACACACACATGAAGATGATGCAAGATCACATGACACATGACAGACACTTTTGTGCATCATTCTATTCCATTCCGTTAGCTGCAACAGCCACCACCCCGAGAAGATGAGGCACAACACCAGCAGTCCAGTACCTCCAGATTGGCCAGGGACTGCGTAGCCAACTTTCTTCTGGTAGAAATTGAGCCATGAGCCTATGACACAAAAGCATAACAAAAATAACTTGTCACAATCCTTTTTTTCAAACAGATCCTGCTGGTTCTAGAACAGAAAGAACAAACTCCCAACTTGAACAGAAAGAACATGTCAGTAGTTCCTTTTGCATCTACAGTAGTTCACTATTTATTGAAAAAAAATTATCCATCTAGAAAGGCCATGGATGTGCTCTATCAAAGTCATACCAAATGAGCTTTGAAAGATTAAAAGAATGTCAAATTGTAAAGCAGAAAGCTATCCTTAGGTTTCTCATTCTAGTTGTCTCAATGAAGAATGCTAAACATCAAGCATTTAGCAATATCAGCAAGCACTGAGCCTTTGTGTATTCTACATCTCCAAACCAAGGGCACATTGAGATATTGTTACATAATTGCAAGGTAGACAGGTGAATATTTCTAAAGGTCGCACTACTTCTGCTGGATTGCATATTAAAAAAAAAAAGTCCACATAAGCATGTATTCAGGATGTTAGTTTACAATAAGAATACTTGAAGCAGAATCGGACCCACAAGACCGACTCAGCTTCACTTCTTTGTTCTTGACTCCATACTCCTCGGTTGATTTTCCATGCTCATAGTCAAAGAGGAGTCCGGCGTTGGAGGCTTGGAAGTGCCGACAGCCGAGGGGAACGGGACGGCTCAGATCTGGAGCTCGAAGCAGAGGCCGAGAGGGGAGGAGCTCGGTGGCTGGACGGCCGGAGGGGAGGGCAACGGCGGCACGAGCAATGGGAGGTGGAGACGCAGGCATAGCTGAGTTGAGACACATTGCTGAGCGGATTAGGGATTCCATTGGGGAATTGCGGAACAGTTGAACGGGTGAACTGGTGAAGCGAATGCCGAACAGAGTTATGGACTTACGGTGATTTTTTTGGCTCGTTAAACTCGTTAGCTCGCTAATTTAACTCATTATCTTAACGAGTTTAAAACCCAACTCGACTTGACTCGTTAAGGAACGAATTCGAGTCGAGTTTTTGAGTACTCATTAAACTCACGAGTTTCGAAGTTTTTTTCCAACCCTACTCTAAAGTGAGTACTGCACCGTATTTGTAGTTGCGCCACTATACTACTAATTTGTGAAACGTTCTACAGTGTTTGGGAGGGTACTTAGAAATATTATCAGCCGTTGATTAATAAAGGGCAATCTAGGGATGGGATCTTTTATAAATCTAGATAATTCAGTAATTGTTAACCTCTAACAAACACATTCCAATGAACCTCATCGCCATCATCCGTCTCTAGCTCCACCGACTCACTGTCTCCGGCCGGCAGCACCTATTGCTCTCATTTCCCTTCTTTAATCGATGATTTGGCATACACTGTGATTAGTAAATAGTAATAAAACAATCAACCTCCTGAATGAGATCAGAAGTCTTTTGCATGCGTTAGTACGTTGGATCATAAGCCTCCAGAGTCCAGAGTCATATATGAACAAAACCGATTTCATGATGCATTAGCTGGATCATAAGCCTGCAGAGTCTAGAGTAGCATCTAACTTCGTTGTCTCAATTTCAAAATATTTCGGCCATTCAGATAGCTCCGATTCGAGTGTTTAATTGTTCTTTCTTTCGAGCCTCACGCATGGAGCCTTTTCCGCCATTGACGACGACTACGGATTGACCGCAGGAGGAACGACGATCTATCTATCGTGTATTCGTGTGAACAAGAAACATGCAAATGATTCTATTTCTATGTATGCCTTGATCGAAGTCATTGATGTCGCTTTTAACCATCTAGCCTTTTGGTTTGTAACCGAAATGCTGGTTGCTGTACTTATGGAGAAGTGTTTCTACGTTTTTCTTTTTTTTTTACAATTGTATAAATATTAAAACATAAGTGAATGATAGATTATGATTAAGCACTTCTTCGTTTGCTTCAAGATTTGTATTGAAGCACACCTCTTACTTATCTAATCTTTCACTCTGTTTTTCTTATAATACCTGCCCCACACCTTAAGTACGGTGCCCACAGTTCCTTTAATTGTGGAGCGTTGGATTGCAATCAATGGACGGATACAATGACTCCAAACACCGGAGAAGACCTCTTAACTTGTTGATTTGAGCACTCGAATTATCCAATTTTGTGTAATCGTCATTCATCACTCAGAATAATGGTGTGCTGATGTGTCCCGTCAGCGCTTGCCATGTGGACTGCCAAAGTGCTCTCTTCTGTTCTGTGAACCGCTTGGCAAAATAATATCATTGGCAGTGCTAATTATTTTCTCTTCTAATACAAGCTGCACAAATCTTAAAGCAAATGAAAAGGTAAGTAAGAAAGATGCTTCCATGCTTTTCTTTCATTTATTGTGCAAGATTTGTGCAATAAAAATATGGAAGCACCGCTCAGTAAGCGATCATCATTTACCTTCTATTTATACTTTAATATTTATATAACTATAAAAAGAAAAAATATAAAAGCAGCTCTCTGATATCATCGGAAACAAGGTTATGGAAAAGAAAACATCGCCTACGCAAAATCTAGATTTGATTCAAATTTCAAACATCAGACCTTTATCGTGCATGTACGCGAGATCTCCTCTGCTTTCATGGAGATTCGTTCGTTGGCACTTGGCACCATGCGTCCAGCTGCTTCCGCGCCTGTTTTTCGTTCTGTCGATGTAGACGACGACCCGCGACAGTGGATGCAACACGCAAGTCGCGCCACGGTTAGCTTCTTCCAGAGCACACGTATCATTGGAGGACAAGCCCACGACCGTGCGCCTACTGCTTTTGATCCTAAGCCGACCGGCCGGGATCAGACGTCAACTCCGGCCCGGCCAGGTTGGTGACTTGTTGGCAGCTACGATTGCACTTCCCGACCAATCGACGTCTCGACCTGCATCTGTCAGGTCCCCACGGACGAGGCGCCGCGGAATTCAAAGTAGGTCCTACTACATTTGCACGGCAGTCAATCTGCAATCATGAATGCTACAAGATATACCGCTACTACTGCTCTTAGGTCAGGGAGCGATGGAGTACGGCAATGACGCCCCGCGATCAGCTGATGCACTGGCTGCTACTCGCGCACATGTTTACGATGCGATATATCGGATCCACTCGTCGACAAATGATCCTACAAAGTGTCAAGACGGTGGAGCGCCGGGGCTGTTCTGTTCTTTCATCTTGTCTATATCCTCCCGTACATTGTTTACAAAACCGTCGAAAACGGTTTTCGACCTTACCGCTTCGATTCAAGATTAAAAACCGTTCTAATTAAAAAAATAAAAATTTGAAAATTTGAAAAATTTATGTGAGGAAAAACCACGGTTTTTATTGAAAAACCGTTCAAATCCGTTTTCGAACAACATTCAAATGGCGGGCTCGGTTTTCGGTGAAAATCGAGTGGTTTCATGAAAACCGAGTGGTTTTTCGTGAAAAACCACGGTTTTCGTAGAAAACCAAATGGTTTTCAAAATTTTCAAAAAAAAAATTCAATTTTTTTTTTATTTTTAAACCCTTCGGTTTTTGGGCAGTTTTTCGTTCGGTTTTTGCGAAAACCGTACCGCGAATTTTAAAGCAAATTTCGGTTTTGTGATCCCTGTCCTGTATCCACTTGGTCTGGACACGTCCACGATGTCTAACCAGCATATAAAAGAGTTGTTTCCCGGTATACTAGATCCATCTGTACCGTATCCACTTGGTCTGGACACGTCCACGATGTCTAACCAGCATATAAAAGAGATGTTTCCTGGTATACTAGATCCATCTGTATTCTAAATGAGGCTCAAATTTCATATCTCTACCATTTGCATAAAAAAACCAAAGTAACAACGGCGAATCAACCACGACGAGAAAAAAGATTTATCGAAACTTTTAGCACCTTGAATCCTTGCCATATACAAGAATCTAGTGTTAAAGAATAATATTTAGCCTATAATCATGTTGTACGCTTATTGCTTTGAATGAGTTAGTTTAGGTTTTTGGTTGCTTGTATTCTCTATGATATGACCACCTCTAAGTTTATATAGCCTCGCTAGTTCTCCTTCAAAATATAAGGTAGCAATCTTACTCCTATTAGCATTAGGAATACTAATCTTATTAGGATTTCTTTAGCACACCTTTTTAAATACTAAAAAACTAGATATAAATCACCGTAATTAACAATCTCCATCTTGACTCTATTTGTCGAAGTCATCGTGCTTTTTCACGAACTCGCTCCAAGTTGAGCCCATATTTTGTTATTTTTCCTCCCACTTTGGGAATATTCCCACCATAGAGGCTTATGCACATCATCGCAATGTGTGTATTGGTATTCGGGCTTGGCTGCTCGAACCCTTAACCTAAGAGCATTTTTTTATGTAGTTTGGTTAACCACACCTCGTGTTCTTACAGTCCTCTATGGCATAGGTTTGTACCACCTCCGAGCTCCACCTGCTCATTGGTACCATGTAATTTGTCACGCCACGTTTTCCTTCTTTCAACAGCTTACACCTTCATCTTTGCACATGTTATATTTTACAATCGTCTTTACAGTTTCACACATAACTACAATTGAGATTTGATTAGCTACCATTGATGATATGGTTTCCCTCTCCTGATTAAGATTTTTATCAGACTTCTTATTGGTTGCCTTTTCTTTAGGTTTATATATCAACCGGCATCCCTATTTCTTAACATACTTATCATGATTATTTGCGTATTGCAAGTAACTCATATGACTCTAACTCGAATTGATATTTCACAATTTCCTAGTTCAAGCGATCTCACAGATATTATGTCCTTCTTTACTCCATGAACATACCAAACTCTTGTCAATGTGTATGTGCTCTATCATATATATTTAATGTATCTATTCCCACATCAGCAATTGCATACTCCTTGCAATCCGTCAAGTGAACAGTTCTATGCACTGAATGTAGACATCTTTCGTCAAACATCTCCTTCATCGAACACACACATCTAATATCCATCCATGAGAGGTACCTGATTGACTAACGATAAGTATGTCTAAATTATCTTTTTGCTGCCACCATTGAGCATGCACTCTTCATTTGCTTCAATTTTGGACAACCTTTTTTTTATATGACCTTCTTTGTTACATTGATAGTATACATGTACCCTTGCTCTTGCCCTTCTTCTCCTTGTAACTCTTGCTTTTACTTGCAACACTTATAACAGCCAATGGTTGATCACCCAAGAAAGAAGATTCCGACGGCTTTTTTGATAACTCCGCCTCCAATAGATTTGCAATCGCCTCATTAAAGTTGAGAGTGCTTTTATTGACAAGAATGCTCATCACAAATTGCCTCCAAGATTTGTGGTAGAGATGATACTAGTGTGACGATCTTGTCGTTCTTCTCAATTTTTTTATCCACACTAATTAGCTGTGTGATAAGCTTGTTGAAGATATTGAGAGTTAACCAACCGTATCTTCCTTCATGCGCAACCTGTATAGTTATCGCTCAGCACCCACTAGTTTATCAGTAACTTTATCGTATACAATTATATTCTTCTATAATTTCTTCAATAAATTCTCCTTGATCACCGAGTACTTTACCTCATCAGAGAGACATAGACTGATAGCATTTCGCTCCATCACCTTTCAGTCTTCAACGGACGTCTTTTCCGATTTGTCCCATTCAAGAGCAATGATTAACTCTTGCTAAACAAGGATATCTTTTATCAAATATTGTCAAATGCTGAAATTTTCTCCACTTGATTCCACATTATCGACATCGATCTTGATTTTATGCCACCTAACACTTACCAACCTTCTCACAAATCTAATTTATTTTGCTTTGGCTCTGATACTACTTATTACACTCTGATACTCCTTTTTATGTACAACGGTTCTCAGATCAAATCAGAGTTTTATGAGATATGTTATAGGTGTGCATGGTTTCAAGAATGAAGAAGATGAATCTGTAGAAAAACCAAAGTAGATGTTCAATCAACTACGACGAGAGAATAGATTTAGCGAAGCCGACTGCAAATTCTTTAAGCATAACCTCAAAAATAATATAAGTAATTGTTGCTCTCTAACAACCTCTGCAACCTTTTAAACCGTTGGATCCTTGCCATATACAAAAATTTAGTGCTAAAGAATAACCTAACCTCTAATATTCTCGTACACCTTTTGCTGTGGATAAGTTGGTTATGGCTTCTTGGTTGTTTAGGTTCGTCATGATTACCACCTAAGTTTATATAGGTTCTTTAGTTCTTCTCTAAAGTAACTAGGAATCCTATTTCTATTAGAATTGGAAATTTAACCCAATTATGATTTTTTAGCCCAAATTTCTAAATCCTAAAAAAATATATACCAGTCACCATTATTAACAGCCGTAGTTGTTACCACGTCCTCTTCCAATCATGCAAGATTACCGAACGAGGCTCAAAATCAGTTGCAGCGGATCAGACAGTATCCGTTATTGTTTTTTCTCCCTTTCAGGAGTAGTTTTCTAGCCAATTAACATCAGCCTTGCTCCATTAGGTTATGCAAGTGATCACCTCCATTAAGCAAGCCTACTTAGTTAGTTGAACCGACATTGATTATGCAAGTGACCACCTCCATCAATTAGTCTAACCCCTTAGCCTAACATTTTTTTTATAATTTTGCTGTCCGCGTATAACGATAACGTACAAATGACAGGGCGATGCTTTCGCAAGCCGGAGAAGTCGAATTTTTGTCAGAGAAGTGGCATCTACTTCTCAACTGCTCCAGGAATCTTTTCAGCCCAAGCTCATACGGCAGACTTGCTATGTATGATGTATTGTATGCTATACGAAGGAGCAACGACAATGACAAACGGTCCATGGCAAGCAGTATATATACGAGCTATTCTCGGTTGCAACTTAATTTGGTGAATGGTATGCAACGAATTTTGATCCTGGGTTGCACGCTGAAATTCTGAGTTATTAAACCATCCTCGATCATTTCAAATGAAGTAGTCCCATACTCCCATGTATACCTGAAACTTAAGGCACTTGTCGTTTTTGTGGTCTGTTGCTGCGAAGATTAGGCAACTAGAACTACTGAACAAGCGCACGTACCATCATGGTCCAGCTACGTGGACAGATGTCGACGAAGGACTAAAAAATCCGTAAGGACCATTTGCAACGTGATTTTTTTTATTTTAAGAAAATTAAGCTATATTTTTAAAATTCGGGCATACCATAATTTGGGCATTATTTTATTTTTCCCCATTAAAACAACGTTGTCATATTCGAGGTCGACATATCAACTCTAACCCTATGATTATTCTGCTTTGCAGTTACGTCAACACGGAACGGCGCCACTAGTTTACACTTATAGCTTGTGTGACATAATTCCTGCCACGACATTCTTCCAGAGCAGTTGTCAGTTTGCTTGTCTGACCAGAAAAAAAGAACAGAAAGAATAGTTCTCAATAATGGGGGATATATTTGACTGGTTACCAGTACACATCCTACCACCACCAATACTCTGTATGCACAGCACAGTGCAGGGATATCAAGGCATTCTTTTCTTCCCTCAGCACCTCACAGTTTGGTTTTTTACTTGGAGTCCCTTGAAACAGTTGTAGATTCGACAATGAGGGTGAGAATTCTCAGTTGATGTGGCTGCATTGCTGTATCTAATCTAACACCTTAACTTCCATAATTCTTCAGAAGGAGATTATCATTCGGATGCAACCGGGCTCCGACAAATTCCATCAGAAGGCGTTGAAGGTGGCAGCTACAGTCAGCGGTTATGCTACTTCTGAACCTGATTCCGCTCCTCTTTCCATCGTCTTCTGTGTTCTCAAGAAATGCTACTTAGTTAATATGACGCGAAGAATGGTTTCGTGGTTTGATCAGGAGTGGAGTCGGTTACGGTGACCGGCAGGGACAAGGACCTGCTGCTGGTGATCGGCGACGGCGTGGACACGAGCAAGCTGATCAAGAAGCTGAGGAAGGAAGTCGGAGAGGTCGAGATAGTGGAGCTGCGGACTCTGGACGCAGGCAGTACGCGAGCGTTGCTACCGGCTGGCACGTCCAAGGACATCGTCGCCGCACAGTCCCGGTCCCCGTACCACTGGCATCCCAGTACTCCCGGCTGGAGCTTGCCGGAAGGCGACCGCATCACGTACCCGGTCGCCACGCCATTGGCTGTGGCTGACCCCGGCGCCGCACGGTGGCCGGCCGAGAACAGGCAGGCGGGTTACTATCCCCGCACGCCCAGCCCGTCCTACTACTACCCGTCGCCCATGGCCGGGTACGGCGGGTACGGGAGCAGCTACGCGCGCACGGCGGCACTCAGCCACCCGGCGAACTACTCGCCGATGATCGAGCGGCACGACTACAGCGCCGTGGGCCGCTCGCGCAAGGCGGGGAGGCATAGGCACGACGGCGGAGAGCCCAAGTGCTGCTCGATATTGTAGCTCGTCTTTTCTCTCTCTTTCTTTGTCGTGGTGGCGATCGACGTTGTCAACTGTGGGTTGTGATCTGTGTTCGTTGGTTCAAATGACATTAATGCAGCTAAAGTTCAGGATTGATATCCCTTCAAAAAAAATGGTTCAGGATTGATATGTAGAGGTTTTCTTTGAGAAGCCTTTAGGCCTTGTTTAGAATGCAATAACTCAAAACATGGAAGGAAATGTTTTCGCGCAAAATTTCTGCATTCCTGCGAGGGAAAAGCCTTAGCATCTGAAACTTTGAATCCAAATGACTTTGATGGTACCATAGGGGATTGCGGATACCAGTATTCCAGTAACCAGTGCCCATTTTCAGAACCAGTGTAAATCTAGGGGTGAAAACGGATCGAATATAAAATAGAATAGTGGTAAAACCACATTTGTATTCGTATTTTTTAGATGAACACAGAATACAAGTACGAGTTGAATTTCACAACAAATATGAATTCAAGTCAAATATCTACTCAATTTAGGTAAATACAGACATCCTCATAACTTTGTAATGTGAAAATATTAATTGCACATTATCCTCGTACGGTTACACTTAATCACTCTAATTTATTTATTTCACCTAAAGGAACATGAATTTATATTAAATTGAAAAATATCGTCCAACTAATCAGCCATGTTTCAATAAAATATGTATAATTTGGATAAAATAACGTTTCAGATGGTAAAAGCCTTTACCATACTCATATCCATATTTCTATACGAACATGAATAGAAGAGAATTTGTTAATCGAATGGAAAAATCTATACCATATTTGTATCCTAACGAACAGTGGTAGAGCTTGAGTAAAATCCCAGGCCCTGTTTGGGAGAACTCTAGATCCCAGCTCCAGCTCAGATCTAAAATTTATAAGCTAACACTACTACAGCGAGGCTTATATCAGACGCACGATCACGTACGGTTATGTACTCAAACCGTCAGTAGATATCATGACGGTTTTATATTACACCGCCCGTGATGTAAAATATCACGACGGTTTTAAATATAACCGCCTCGTGATAGCTACAAGATTGCTATGCACGGTTTCTAAGTAAAACCGTCGGAAATCACATACAGTTATATAACACAACCGTCTGTAATATCTACAGTAGTCATTACAGACTATTATATTTAGAAACCGTCTGTGATATTTTTTACATTACAGACGGTTGTAATATAAAACCGCTCGTGATGAGTGAACACCACAAAGTGTTCTAGCTAAAACCGTCTCGTGATGTTCACTACATCATAGACGGTTTTAATTTGAAACCGCACAAATAATAAAAATAGAAAATTTTAAATATTGATAATTACCTTTCTTGCCTTCTAATTTGAAAGAATTGAAATTAAATAATATTATATTTGAAATAATTGGAACTAATATTCCATTTGCAATAATAAAAAATGGTCAAACAGATTCAAAACTTTGAGGTCGCTTTGAGGTCCTAAACGACCCTTTTTTGAATTCCGTCACAAGACGACTCAAGACAAACCAGCAGGATCCGACCATTATGAAATTCGGGTACTACTTTTCGTTATCTTTCAAACGAGCCAAAGAACGCCCCGATCGGAGTTACGAGTCAAAAGTTATGAACATTTTAACAAAAGTGCTCGGATTTCTTATTTGCAAACTAGAATCGGTGCCCAAAAGAATATAATCGGAGAGCTCATCGTGTGATGATTCCGGAAAGCTCAAGAACACCAAAATCGAAGGTATGAGTCAAAAGTTATGGTGTTTTTACAAGTTCCGTGAATAGTAATAGCACATATATTGCAAGCATCATTAATAGTCAAAAGTATGGAAAATAAATTTGAAAGCTTTAAATTTTGCTAATTACCTCCATAGTTTGCTAATTTGAAATAATTGGAAATCGTGTTTGGGTAGTTCACGGGTTAAAACACTACAGAAACCCGAAAATTTTCAGGTTGGAACCCACGAAAATAAGATCTGCTTTATTTAAAATAACTATTTTCGCCGGCAATAGCCTTATTTTCGCTTCGTCGTGGCCGCCGAGATAAGGAGTCGAAAGTTAGTTTAATTTTCGCTTGCCACCGATTTAAAGTTAGTTATTTTCGCTTCGCCAGTGACGCCACCGACGAGAGTTAGAAAGTGAAAGCGTAATTTTCGCTTTCAGAACGATCACGATTTGAAAATAATTAACTTTCGCGCTTTTTTCTCGCACCCACGAAAGTTAATAACGTTAACTTTCGTCAAGTTAGTTTACGCCCACTAAAGTTAATTTGGTTAAGTTTCGCTTGGTTTGGCCCACTTAAAATAATTTGGGTTAAGTTTTTCGGTTTCTTGGCCCATTTAAAATAATTTGTGTTAATTTTCGCTCGGTTTTTCCTGCCCATTTAAAATTAACTCGACCCGACAAAAAAACAGCCCAAGAATCCCATTTTTCATACAAATTTAGACAAATATCATTCATAACATATATCATTCATTCAATTCAATCATTCATCCACATATATCACTCATTCATCCACATATCATTCAAATATCCACATACATTCATCCACATATCATTCATCCACATATATCGCTCATTCATCCACATATCATTCAAATATCCACATACATCCATTCATTCATCCACATATATCATTCATCTCAAGATTAGTTGAGTTGTCGATCATTCATCCACATATAATAGTTAGTTGAGTTGTGGCATCACAAGATTACAGATTATTACCAAACATCTCAAGATTGGTCATTTGAGTTGTGGCCGCCATTCATGAGCCAAATAGGTTTTGAACATGCTCTGTGTGCTGCTCCTGTGTGTCCGCCGGGTCGTGGTGGCGGAGTTTGGTAAACTCGTGCGATTTGTCCCCGATCCCTACGATACAAAGAGACCAAATTTAGCTAAGTCTCAGATGGTGACCAATATCTAAGAAATATTTCATAGTTGTTTTGCATTATTGGAGATGATCGAACTAAAAAGCTAATTATTTGGCATTACAATGACATAAGGTACACCCACCACCATCAATTAATCACCTAGGCTAAAGCATGCAAACACTACCATAAGTCAATCTTTTTTGTGTTCTCAGTGTCTTTTTTTAGAGCAAACTACAATAAGTGTATGCACTCTATTCATGTTATCTTTGTTGTCCATATAACATACATTTTACATCTATGTCCACATAAGCTTATGTATTTATTAGCTTGCATATATTGGTAGGGTAAATTCATCTTGCTAGGAATTCTTTTAAAATCCGCTTCAACTTCCAATTCTTGATATATTTGCATTTGCCATTGTTTGATATGGATCGGTTTTAGTGTGTCAGATTCGATCTCCTTTTTTTGTGAGAATAGTGTACATGTTCTGCTTTGACCACCACATCAATTTGATTTACTTATACTCTTACTAGGACACCACCGCTAGAAACTTGTCTTAACTTAGAAAGCAGATACAACCTTAACATGCTTGGTGCATTAAGCTAGTTACATCCGAAGTTTAGAAATCAATAATTTTGGAAGACCCTAAATGGTTTTACATCGATATGTTTGTGGCATCATCATAATCGGGAGCTATCTTACTAAAGCAGAGAAGATGGCGTAAATCAAGGTCAAGCAAGAGGAAGACAAGCATGCACCAAAGCTACATTCGCTCGTAAAACAGCTTAAATTTTGTTAGTGTGAATTGTTAGCCATTCCATTTTATGGTTGTGCCATACATATACATTTGTTGGACTTTGATTTTTATCCAATCTCAAAGGATGGTATTATTCAAGTAATCACATGTTGGTAAAAATTACACCGCTAACAATTCTATCTCAGAGAATGTCGGATGCCTAGATGTAATAGATTGATATTAACTTGAACTTTCCGCATCCTTAATGGCTTACTTTATAGAAGAACTTAGTTTGGAATATATGTTTTTTAACTTTAAAAATGTTTATTAAGTAATAACCGTAAACAGATGTACCCAATTCATTATGGTTTCGACTCAAATTGAACTCGAATTCCCAAAATCTGTGAAGTGGTGACATAACCCTTCTATTATAAGTTTTAGTAAATAACAGTGTAGAAATAATGGAAAGACCAAGTTTAGCTAACCTGAGCTGCAGGAGAAGGTGCCAGAGGATTCATCCCCCATTGTGGTGGTGGTGGTGGCTACCGCCATGGTGGAAAGACAATGGTCCGCCTCGCTGGCCGAACATTGCTGTAAATGCAATGTGTCATTTATATATTGTTGCATGCTCGGAATGCTAACTGTTGAGGGCTCAGATTTACTTGAATAGCCGCCTGCTGCTGTGCCATGTACTGAGCATAGTATGCCTCCTGCGACCTTTGATGTTCATCCCGCAGCCTTAGCTCCTCACGCAGCCTAGCAACCTCTACCTCCCGCCTCGAGGGGCGACGGCCACTAACCCCGAGCTCTGAAGAAGACCCTCCGAGCTCAGACTCCTCGAGTCAATCACTCCAAGGAACATGGAGTACCTTCAAAATACAGGAACACAAAGGCTTTAGAACTTCAATTTATTGCTCGCATTAACAAAGTTTGAGAAACTATGACATTTTACCGTCCATGGCTCTTTCCGCCTCCGGTAGCATGCACGGCCACGCCATCAATAGGTTCCTTCCGCCAATCGTAGCCTTCACCATGACGCCTGACCATTTCCTGCCCATAGCTCTCCTGCAGGCAGAAGCGAGCCATACAACTTAGAGCTCGAAAGTTGATGAGAACTCAATGAAAATTGTGGATAACTCACCAGCCGATCTGAGGCCACCTGAGTGCACAACCGCGGGGTGTGATGGGTCTCGCCCCTTATGACCTCGCACATAAACTTCGATGTCACTCTACCAACACCGCTTTGAGCCTCCCAGAGCTAGGGGTTAGTGGCATACATATACTTGTGAATATGTTCTTGCAAATATTTGGTACGACTGTCTTACCATGCGCTTAGCCATACGGATGTGTCCATCACCACCATACGTATGGCCTCCGCCTTCACCTCTCGCAGCTCAGGCTTCCTTGACTTCGCGATCCATTCAGAGAAGCCCATCACGACAAAGAGCGCTGTAAGCATTTGGACGGTCTTCCATCCACTAAGCATGACCGCACACATGTGTTAATACATCAAAACAATATTAACATCACAACCTAATGACCATGAACCCTAATATGCGCATTCGCCCATACCGTTTCTTCTGGTCAAGTAAGTTTCGGTCGATCAAACTTGACCGCTCGACGCCCTATGCCCTTCAAGTACATATTTGTTGCTTGAATCCGCATTGGAGAATGCATCCCCGACTACCTTCGTTGCATTGGCATGGAACACAATAGTCGCGTGGCCCAATTCGGCAGATCACCAAACAGTAACGCTTTCGCAATGTTAAATTTAAGAATTGTTATTACAAAATTATAGAACTCAACAATTTCATGACTCAAAATCATCCAATCAAGAATATGGTAACGTAAACTATAAATTTACGTAAATCAGAAATCAGAATTGTAAATTGTAAAGAAGAAACAGAAAGAAAGAATGGTAACGAAATCAGAATTTCACTAGTACCAATATTCTATTAACTTAGATTATGAATACAGAGTTTGTAGGATTTTTCCTCTTCCCGTTAATGTGAGACCAGCTAGTGATCCTACAATCAAGACATATAAATATGGAGCAATTTGAGAGGAGGTGAATGTCACGCCAATCTCCAATGTTCATGTGGAGAAAGTGCATGCAAAGGGTATCATAACAAAGAGCGGTTATGCAAAGGGTATCATAACAAGAGCGGTTATGCAAAGAGTAAACAGCCAGAATGAAGAAAGGTCTATTCCTTTTTTCCCCATCTGCTGTAATGACTCGGTCAGATACTAATTTATGTGAATATAACTCATCAATCATTGCTTTAGTTCAAGTCCGCCATTGCTAGATGTCGCCACTTAATAGCCAATCTCTAAATCTTGAAGTAACAAAAAGTAGATCAAATTCGAGAAATCTGCACTATTCTAATCATCTATCGTAAAAATAAGATTCTCCTAGTTCCTTGACATCACACCAAACAACCTTTACCCTAACAACAAACCAAAGGACAAGGACACCACATGGTGGGCCATTCCAAAGGTCACGATTGCTTTAAAGGGCTGATCTCAATTTAAAAATTTTAAAAATTTTCTAAGGCAAATACATTATACATAGCAAGCATCAATTTAAAAATTTTCGTAATATCTAGTCTACCACTACGTAAAACACAAAGCTTACCTGTAAGTCATTCCAGCATCGCTCCCGAGCATTTACATGGTTCACATCAGAGATAGCTTGTAATGCTTCCAACTTGTGGCAGAATGCTCTCACCAAATTTTATTAATGACTAATCCGGGTAGTGCAAACGACAGAGGTTACCCAAGACGGCGTTAACCCCGCCTATGGTGTCCTCTCGCCGTCAAACCCGTGTCATCCCATGAGCCGCAAGAAACACAAACTCTATAGATCTAGTTCTAAAGTAAACAACATAAAACAAACATAAATAAATGTTCTCACCTATCGCCAACCGGTCTCGATCACAATCTTGTCCTCCTCGCGTAGGCACCGGAGGAGGGGCGACAAGATGGCTCCTCCTAGTCCGCCTCCGCACACGCTAGAACCTTCAAATTAATCCTCCCGGGTCCTCCTCATCCTCCCCGGTGCTCCTCATCCACCGGTGCTCCTCGCCCACCGGGCCTCCTCATCCTCCGGGTCCTCCTCATCCTCCCGGGTCCTCCTCATCCACCTGGTGCTCTCGCCTCGCCGCCAGATCTCAGATCTCTGACCGCCACTTCTTCCTCCGACACAGGTCATCCCGCGAAATTATATAAGAGATAAGTACATATGAAATGCTAGGTACATATAAGAGGTTAGTAGATATGAAATGCTAGGTACCTCGGTTCTTTGAAGTGCGACGGTCGTCCTCGCATTCCGCCGACGTGTCTCAACAAGTCCCGGCGCTTTGGCTTCTGAACCATCGCCTGAAAAAGAGACTCGCGCGACTGTAGAATCTTGCTCGCAACACCGAGGAAGCCCTTCGCCGCTTGCTTGACCTTGCGCGACATCCTCGTTGAAGAAACAAGTACAAGGTATTAATACATGAACATAATAATAAATTGACAAAATAATAGATGAACAAAATAAGAACTATAAATTAATGTTTACTTGTCAAAATTCATCAAGATCACGATCAAGTAGTCTCCTTTACATAAAGATCGCCACGCAAATTTTTTCTTCATCGGTCGCTGCTGCTTTCGAACAATTACATCGCCACGGTCTCCAACTAAGGAATCGAGTCCTAAACCAGTGCTCGATAACAAAAGAGCTTGGCAATTCTTCATCTTGGTAAACCTCATCAACCTCCTCGCCTCCAAAGTGACTATCACGATAACCAAAGATCACCAGAGTATATAACCGCTCACGGGATTCGCTTTGTATACTACTCCACCAAGCATCCAATTTTGTGCATGGATATGGTATATAATAGACCCGCTCAACTTGGTGTGCAAGGATAAAATTGTCGAGCCCTTAAGCCTATCGTTGTGTTTCACTTCCACCATGCCATACCGGTTTTGTCGAGTCCCTTTATTGTTATCGAACCATTCACAATCAAAGAAGACTACTTTCGCTTTTGTCCCCGCAAAACTAAACCGGAGGATGTTTTGAATGATTCCATAATAATTAGTTTCCGCCCTTGTTCATCGATTGCCCTAGTCACAACTCCAAGATAGTTGTGGATGCAAGAGGAAGACTCGCTTCACAGCCATTGAACGGAAGCGGAACCCATTGACATCGTGAACGCCATAGCTTTTAATAGCCACCCTTCCAGAAGATAGTCGACGCGAAGTCCCGATGGACGCTATGCCTTTCACGCACCGCATTATGAGGACATGACATTATAAGGATATATACTATTGAAACGTAACATAATAGAATAACATATCACGAGAAGATTGTACATGATCTCTCGAACCAAGTGATGAAATTTGGCCTCCATTTATTCCATCCCGTCCGATCGATTTAGTTGCTTACTCAGAGGTTGTCGCTTAGAAGTCCAGCTTTTGCTTATCGAACTCACTATACGAGAACGTAAATGAATTAGATCTATAGCAAAGATGAACAAAGAGATAATTACACGCATAACACTTACGTGAAATACTGCTCCATCTCATCCATATTGGTGTACATGTAGAGCAAAGCACCTTCCGCTCTTCCCCGAGTATAATAGTAGGCCGCGGCAACCACCTACGCTTGTGCCCTCCATTGAAACAGCTTTGAGGTCACTACAAGGTGGTTTTTCATCGACATTGTACCGCATCGTAGGAGCATAGACATTGTGTTCGCTCGCAAAATATACACTCGAGAAGTATGCTATCTCCTTAATTGAAAATGCTTCCGCGATGCACCCTTCAACTCTTGCCTTGTTGCCAACCATAGCTCTAAGCTTCTTGAGGGCCCTTTCAATGTGATACATCCACCTATATTGCATGGCCACCTACCTTAGCTTCATATGGAAGATGAACAAGGAGATGTTGCATTGGATTGAAGAACCCGGAGGGAATATTTTTCCATCTTACATACAAGCACCCAGATCTCTTTCTCCAACATCTCCATCATCTCCTTCGTGATTTCTTTAGCACGAGTTGTCTATAGAAATAACTTAGCTCACCTAGCACCTTCCACACATCATCATTAAGGTATCCGCGAAAACATTACAGTGTGAGTCTTTCCATTATTATGTGGTAATCATGGCTCTTCAACCCATTTAGCTTCCCTGCCTTCACATTCACAGCCTCTTCTCAAGCCCGCAAAGATAACCATCGGGAATTTCAGCTTTTTTCATCCACCTCAAAGACTTCTTTCTTATCTTTAGGTTTAAGACAAAATGGAGCGTGGCTTACTACCACTTTCGGTGAGCTCAAGGGTTGGACGGTTACAAATCTCGCTAAGTCTCTTCGGCCTTGAGGTTGTCTTTTGTTTTGTCCGTCATATCCATGCACGTGCTTATGATGCTTTTTAAACATTACGCTCCTCGTGCATGACGCCAATGTTGTGCATCGTAATCAACGCTTGGCATAGGGGAGCTCCCATATTCCGATATGTGAGTCCGCTTGTGCTCCACTCCAAAACCTTCGAACCCGCTCAGATCCGCTTTTGGGACTGGGCTTTACTCATTTTATCGCAATTTCTAGCCCGCTTAGACGCTTGGCGGTCCTTTGTGACAATGGTGTTCTTCCTAAAAGCGTTTTTCATTGCCTAAAGATGTGTCTCTGGGCAAGAAACATCTATGGCAATCGAAGTAGCTGATCTTTCCACCAAAAGCTAGGCGAAACAATCCGTGTTCGAACCACAATCGGACAGTCAAATTTCCATGGCAGCCCATCCAAAGAAAAATACCATAGGCCGAAATCATGAACGGACCATAAATACGCAACTCAAGGTTGAATTTCTTCTTCTTGTAAGAGTCATACGCTTCAACTCCCGCCCACAAACTGTTTCAACTCTTCGATTAAGGGTTTCAAAGATCACGTTGAGGCGGTCCTGTGATGTTGCGGGCCGTATGATAAGGCATAAGAACATAAACTCATATTTCATGCAAAGAGCGGTGGAAGGTTATACGAATAAAGAAAGACGGGCCAACAAGAGTAGGAGGTCGCGGATTGGCCGAAAGGTGTGAAGCCATCGGCCGCCAACCCACGCGAACATTTCTCGCATCGCGGGCGAAGTCTCGCACAAAGCCGCCCAGAGCCCTCCATGCCTCACCATCGACGGTGCACCATCACTCCGCCGTTTCACGCACACCTTCCTTGTGCCACCTCATGTGCCTAGCGGTTTCTTTGAGAGAAACAACCGCTTGACCATGGTGTAATCGGCATGTAACGGTTGCTTATGTGCAACATCACCATCACATTTGCACTGCCTTCATTTACGACCTCGACGCACTCGGTTTGCCACACTTCAAGCACTTCTTCTCATTCTTATGCTCTTTCCGTAAAAGCATGCAATTGTCTTTGCACACATCAATCTTCTCATATTTCATACCGAGAGTAGAAACCAATCTCTTGGCATGGTACATGTCTTTGGGCATGTTATGAGGCTTCTAAGCACATCACCGATCAAGTTGGAGAGCTTGTTGTAACAATTATTCGAGAACGCAAACTTTGACTTAATGGCCATGAGCCGTGTCACAAAAGCTAGGAGGGTCACTGTTAGTTCGTGCAACGGCTCTTCCCAAGCTTTGAGGGCCTCAAGAACCTTTCAACCTCTCGTGTAGGCGGATCCTCTAATGTAGTTCAACTCCTACAGATAGCTTCAAGCATCTCGTCCATCCTATCATCACCCGCCCTATCATCATCTACCTCTTCTACTTCACTTGAGAGAATGACTCGCCGTGGTGCACCCACAACTCATAGCTTGGCATGAAACCGCGTCGACAAAGGTCTAGCGCCACCTTTGTCTTGTCGTGTTTGGACAAATTTTGGCACTTGCCACATGGGCACCTCACCATTTCCAGATTAGACAAAGAGAACGCACGGTTCACAAAAGCCGTAGTCTTGGCCACCCACTCATCCGAAAGTGAGCCCCACTCTTATCCCAACCATCATACATCCATCGCCGATCGTCACCCATACTTGAGGCTATAGATTAAAGCAAGTGTAATCATGAGTTTTTTCGCTCCTATATATATTATGGCCCTACATCTATAGGTAAGGATATGTCCTAAACCCACCCAAGAGTGGCCGACAGAAAGACGGATTTATGACGAGCTCAGGGTTGAAGATATTCCCCGCTGACCGTTTCCATGTTCGCACGCCCGGATATGGTGCAATGGAGAACATCGTGGTTATGCCGTCAAATCTCGCTCGACCCCGTGGCTCGTCATAAATACCACGCCTATCGGTCACTCCGAGGCTATCCAAAGGATATTCCGACCAAAGACATCTCACATGTGTGGCACATGTGTGGCGGCTTGGTCCGAACGGGTAACACATAGGTTTCGTGACACTAACAAACAGAATTTGGAAAGGAAAGTCTTAGACTAATTATTGAATGCTCTTGATTTAAATTGTAGATTTAGAATGAACAGCTTCAGCTTGTCATATATTAATTTTTTTTATGTGGAAAAGATTTATTGAGTTCATGTTACACAACTTACCTACTCGGCCTCATATTTTCCGGTTTCAACATTGTAATTGTTGTTACTCGGCCTCATATTTTCCGGTTTCAACATTGTAATTGTTGTTACCTAATAGAAGGTATAACCAAAATACCAAATGGTACAAAGAATGTCAATCGGAAGAAACATTCCACAAAAGTTCAAGATCCGTGATATTGTGAAACTAAGCATAAGCAAAGTGATGGAATATAGGCCGCAAGAATATATCAATCATTGATGACCCAAATATAAGTCGACCTTGTTACAAGATACACCTAAAGTATGGTTTTTAGACTCACAAAATGCTATCGACCTATTTTTTTTCCTTAAAAGGAGTGTATATTAAATGCATAAAATACAACTCAATATATCAAGAATACATTATCTACTAGCTAGGAACCACATCCGCATTTACCTTTTTCCAATAAAAGGGACAATGTTGCAAACAGTTCATCACTAATATGTGTTTGCATGCACTAGTCGAGGAAAAACTTGCATTACAATTTAATAACATAACCTATACCACAAAGATTTTTTGTCGAATTGTTGCAACAATGTTATGCATGGTTGGTTCAAGTCATGCTTTTGCCGACTACATGAACAACTTTTTATGAATTTTTTTGGATTTATTTCCATGATCTTATGGTTGTCGAGCCTAAAGGATAACTACATATATTAACCAACCGCACCCACCACTTGAAAACAATAATTTCGTGCGTGGCTAATGTTGTCGCCTCGAGAGAAATACATGAGCATTTTACGTTGCATTGCACGATGAACGATAAACAAGCAATTGCATCTAAATGTCGATGTCGCTCACTTTTCTCGGAAGGAAGAACGACGCGCGCGGCGGCGGCGTTGTGGGCGCGCCGCGGCGGCGACGGCGACGTCTGGGCGGTCGGGCGCGGCGGGACGACGGCGGCATGCGGGCGATGAGGCGCTGCCGCAGGACGACGGCAAGCAAGCGTGAGGCGGCGAAGCGAAGGAAAGGGGGAGACGGGGAGGCGGCGGCGTTGTGGGGGGGACGGCGGCGGCGCGCATGGGCGGGGCGCGGCGGGCGTTGGGCTGCGGAGGCGGCGGCGGCGCGGTGGGCGGGGGAGGCAAGGCAAGGCGGGAGGCGGCGGGCGGAGGCGGGCTGGGGAGGCGGGCGGACAAGGGCGCGGCGGCGGCGGGCATACAGGGCGAGGGCGGCGGCGCGCTGGGCGGAGCGGGCGGCGGCGGGCGCTGGAGGCGGGGGGGCGGCGGCAATGAGCGCGGAGAAAAGCGCAGATGAAAATGCGGAAATGCCGAGCCGAAGGAACATAAGGCATTTAATTTTCGTGGGTTTCTTTACCGACGAATAAGTAATTTTCGCTTCAAGCAATTAACCGATTTAAAATAAGAGCGCCACAAGAACCTAACATTCGCTTTTATTTTCGTGGGTTCCTATTAGCCGATTTAAAATTAATTAATATTCGTCAAGCAACCAACCAACCGATTTAAAATAAGAGCCGCCACAAGAATCCTAACTCGTGTTTATTTTCGCTTGTTTCATTTAGCCGATTTAAACTTAATTAATTTTTGTGTGCTCTACCACCATCGATTTAAAATTACATAATAACTTTCGCTTCACCGATTTTGGCCGATTTAAAATTATTTAAATTTCGCTCGGTTTTATTAAAAGCCGACGGTTAAATTGGTCGATTTAAAATGTTCACGATTCCTCGTAGTGAAAGGATGAGGAGGCATAATATGTCGATGTTATCATACCACTACTAAAATCTCGGATCTTATAAGAACTCAAGTTAAGCGTGCTTAGACGAGAGTAGTAATAGGATGGGTGACCTCTGGAAGACCACACATGTGGTGTTAAAATGTCCGGGAAGACCACATGAGTAGTAATTAGCGAGAGTAGTATTAGTAGTATTAAGATGGGTGAAATCTCCCTAATTTAGTATTTTTAATTACCAAGAAGAACAAGCATGATGATGACTTATCACAGACGGTTCTAGTCTAGAACTGTCAGGATAAGGGCTCATCACTGCACGGCTCTAGCCTAGAACCGTCTGTGATGAGTTTTATCACGATTTGTTCTAGACTAGAACCGCTCGTGATGTTAATTTTACCGACGGTTCAGAAACCGCTCAGGATGACCTATTGTCATCATCGACATTTTGATATGCACGGTTCACAAAACCGTCTGTGATGTGTTTTGTGAACCGTCTGTAATGTGGTGTTTTGTAGTAGTGTAAAATAAAGTGAATTAAGTTTATATTTTTAGTCTAAAATGTAAACAAGATGATTTACCTAAACACTCTTAATGTACCCACAGCTCCAACTCTACAATTTTTTGAAGCTAGAAATACCCTGTTCCACTAACTCCACAGATTTTAATGGAGCTGGAGCTGTCCCAAACACCCCCTCAAGGAGGCCAAAGGTGGGAGCTGCAGATCATATTTTATCGAAGTTTAGAGACATTCAGTTAGTCAAATCAATTCATTCCAAGAACCCACATTTCGGTAACATTATCCTACCATTAGATCTATTCTTAACAAATATTAACAGCAACAATCTAGTTGAATGCGACCCATGACCCAAAAAAAAAAAGAAGTGGCGCATGCCCAGTCTTCTCTTCGAATATGTCATACGCAATAAAAACTTCTTCGACATCCAAGATAGCTAATACTCTCCTCCGTCTAAATTTGTAGGACTTATTTTTTTAATGACCTTGTCCATAAATATTGGACGTATTCCATGTTTCAATACAAAATTACTATAATGTTCCCTTTATTGCCCAAATAAATACATAGTTTTACTTTAAACTCTCTACATGTATGCATTAAATACAGTGGTCAGAGATTTTTACGTTCTCTTTGTTTGATTTGACAAGATAAAGTACGCCATGTAAACATGGACTACAGGAGTAACTCATACGTAACATCTCAATTTTTACTTTTTGAAAAGTTTTTGTGTAGTTTAGCACTCTAAAAAATTTCAACATTTTGTTTGGTAATTAAAGCATAATTAGGATTTTTCTAAGTCAAAAATGATTTAATTTGATTATTACTCAATTGAAAAATTATCAAAATTATTTTACTTCGGTTCTATGTGCTTGGAGGTATTTTATGTCGATGGGTTATCTGCTAAAGTTTCTGTTTTGCTGCACCTTATTTAGTGTATAAGCCATATGAGGCCTGATAACTGTAAAGTTGACTATAACCGATCATCACACTATCTATTTATTTAATAAATTTAATTATTTACTATATTTTCGTCATGTATAAAGTTGATATTATATTTATATTACCACCGTACGTACTAACATGATAATAAACTAGTGCGATTATGCAGCGAGTCTGAATTTATATATTCAGATCCCGACATCATTCGTGGGTGGTACAATGCATTCGACGAGGCAGTACAGTGACTGAAGCAGGGCAACTGCTACAAGCGGGACACCGACTGAAGCTGGGACAACGGAGAGGTGGCTGAAGGTGGGCTAACGGAGGGTCTCCCAGGCCGGCGATTGAAGGCGGCGACCGGAGGACGGCAGTGCAGCTAGGCGGCGGCGCCATGGCCTAGAGGTCACCGGGACGACAACGATGGGAGGTTCGAGAAAAAGCAGCTACGGGTCTCCCCCATAGAGCCCGGGAGAGAGCAGCAATACATGGGCCTAATGACTTGCAGCTTGCAGAGGTGGCACGAGCGATACAAGGGTCTAATTCGCTACTAGATGTTGAGAGTTGCTCAAAAAAAATTGGGTCGGCTGGGGCCATAGCGCGTGTTGACCCCGAACAATTCTCCGCAGCCCCTGCTAACGAATACAGTAGTCGGACAACATGGATAGTCTGTTTCATTTTCAACCAGTACATCCGATGATATTTCCTATTCTGAAACGCAGTCAAGTCAAGCGATTGATGGCCAGGACCATAAATATTTAATTGCCATCTCGCAAAATCAATCAAGTCAATCAATTCCTAACCCTAAAAACAATCAAGTCAATTCCTCACCCCATCCTAGATTCGTAGTAACAAAGAGGTGCTCCTACCCAAAATCACTTGATTGCGTGCCATTATTTGACATATTATGACGTACCCGAAGGATAGAGATGTGCTCATGTGCGGAAAACATTTTTACTGTCCAACGAAACGGGTTTCGTAACGTATAGCAACCGCACAGATTGGTCATGGCTCACGCCTCACCGCTAGGCCATTAGGCATTAGCTGAAGGTCCTGTTTGGAGGAGTTACTGGTTAAAAAGTTGCTTTTTAGTTCTTTGGCCAGAAAGCAATCAGAATTGGCGGCTATGACTTTTCTTGTTATCTTTGTTTGGCAAACTATTGTTGCATAAATTGTAGTTTTTAGGGCTAACCGAGCGGGGAAGTAATAACATAGCGGGCACACAAGGCCCGAGTGAGAAGGTGACGTGGAAGCGACGAGGTGGGGTGGCGGAGGTCGAGAAGGCAGAGCGATCGAGGTAGGAGGTGGTCAAGCCAAGGCACAGCTGAAAAGCTCATCCTCAGCAGCTTCAGCTTTTGGGGGTGCTTTTGCTGTGACTTAGCTTCCCAGCTGCTTTATAGCCATACTGTTTGGGGGAGCTGAAAGGGCCGAAGGCTCGAAGTAGTCGTCGTCTCCTCCTTGTTTCTAGAGAAGGGACCATTTGTTGAAGTTAAAGAAGTGCAAAAGCATAGAAGCCTTTGTGTATGTAGTTCCTTGTATTCCTTTCGGTTTTCTCTTAATAAAATTATAAATTGTTAATTTTATTTGTGAAATTTATATTGTGATGATTAATTTGACAACAATTTAATATATGTGTGATGATTTATGTGACAACAATATTTGTTATGAAACAAGGTATCGCGAGAGTTTGTTTTATTTGTGATAGGAGATGCAGCAGCAATGTGAAGTGCAACGCAGGACGGAGATGCACGTTGAGCGCAGTGACGCGGGTGGACGTAATCGCAGGTCGGAGAGAATACGCGCAGTGGCGCAGAGTCTGACAGAAGTACACGCGAAGGTCGCAGAGGTGCAGCGCAAAGACGCGAGATCGCAGAGGTGCAGTGGCACGTGAAATCGCAGGTGCAGGAGGCGCAGCACGCGAAAGTCGCAGGTGGTGCAGCGAGTCGAGATGCGTAGAGGTCTACGCAGACGGTCGACGCAGTGTGACGGTCAGTGAGCCGTACAGTCGAGTGAGTCATGTGAGTGCGGCAAGTGGGCCGTATGTATGCATATGTATGAGTTTTGGGTTGTGTGCATGTATTGGATTTTATGTGATTGGGCCAAGTAATTAAGGTTAAAGAATTAGGGTTTGCTGAGAATAAATAGGAGAGGAGGTACTCCTGGTTTGGTTGGACAAGAAAAGGAAAAAGCAGCCGACGGCGGTGGAGCGACAATCGAAGAAAAAGAAAAGGCGGCGCAGAAGAAAAACAGAGGGCGGCCGCAGCGACGATCGAAGGAAAAATCCGGCGCTACAGTACGAGCTACAGTAAATAGCGATGCTACATTACCTCCCTTGAATCGGCGAGTTCTGGAGATGCGAGGCTACAGAGAAGCGACGATCGTGCGCGCTAAAGAAAATTCGGTGTTACTAGGCATGGTAGCGTGCGACTACACGCCGTGTTGTGTGGGCGTATGGAAAAAATCGACGAAACGACGCAAACGCGATTTTCAACATATTTCTCACACCGGAAAACAGCAGAAATCGAGTTAGAGGGGAAAAAAATAAAGAGTTAGAATTGTAGAAATATCTCCTTCGACGAATTTTTTTGGGAAATATCGGAAACCGAGGTGGGAAAACAGTCTAGAGGGAAAAGGGCGAAAAATTATTAGTGACGCATCAGAGGGTCGAGGATGCTACCGAGGGGTGAATAGGCGTTTATAAAATCGATCGCTCACTAAACAATCGCTCTAATTCAACCCCTATGTCAAAACCTAATCAAGAGTAATGCGGAAGCGATAACGCGGTTTTGACAATTAAAGCCTAAATCAACTAGGCTCACTAGTGCACTAACTAAATTAAGTCTCTACACTAGAATTGCTAAATTGATCAACTAAATAATACTAGCAATTCTAATTCAAGCAATTGATAAATATTCAATAATGTAAAGTGCTTGAATATAAATGAGACAAGAGACAACCGATATTTTTCCGTGGTGTTCGGAGACTTGCTGGTCTCCCCTAGTCCACGTTGAGGCTAGCCCGACCAATCGGACGGCTCCCGCCGAGCACCGCCTCTTTCCACTAGTCGTGGTTTTTCACGCTATGCCAGAGGCTCAACCCGAACCTTCACAAACTTGCCGGGCTTTCACACCTTGAGAGCTCCTCACAAGAAGACGCCACGCTGCCTAGGAGCTCAAGAACCTCCAAGAGAATAGGCCGCTCCTCCGCTTGAACTTCACCGAGCACAACGAATGCGCTCCGACGATCACCAAGTGCAACACATGCACAAGGACCTCACTCAAGTGTAACACATGCACAAGAGCTCACTCAAACCACTTCTAATTGCAACACATGCAATTAGTTCACTCTTTAGCTCAAGAATCAAATGAGAGTGTGCAACACATGCAACACCTCTCCCAAATACTCAAACACAGCACCAACAACCAGCCCAGCCCCCCAAGGGGGTATTTATAGCTCCCACAAGAAAACTAGCCGTTTGGGGGCGAAACGGGCAAAATCAGCAAAAACGCGGTCCGACCGGACCCTCCCGTCCGCCCGACCCTCACAGGCAACGGCCGAAAACGACCGCAGGCGGCTTTGACGCACCGCCGGTCCGACCGCTTCCACCGGCCACATCAGGCCCGGTCCGACCGACTTCCACCGGTCGCGACCGCCCGGCCAACCAAAAAACACTGCGAAAACATACGCTCTGGAAAATACGCTGCTCGGGGCCGGTCCGATCCGCTGGCCGGTCCGACCGACCGGCCGGTCGACCGCTTTCACGCCACCACGCCATCGAAGAGACGCGCCGAGGTGCGGCCGGCCGACCGGCCGCCGGCCGGCCGATCAAGACGCTCGCTGGCCGTCGACCGCCTAAATCACCGCTAGGCACCAGCAGCCTGGGCCGCACACACACGGCCGGGTCCGACCGAATAAATCGGTTGCACCGCCCCATCGAGACTTCACGCCGACGGCCCGGTTGCACCGCCGGGCCCGCAAAACCAAAACCATTGGTCACACCGCCAACCATTGGTCACACCACTCAACCATTGGTCACACCACAATTAGGGTTAGCCACACCATGGTTGGTTGGACCGCCTGAGGGTTGGTTGCACCACAATTAGGGTTAGCCACACCATGGTTGGTTGGACCGCCTGAGGGTTGGTTGCACCACAACATGGATGGATTTTTCACAAACTTTTCTCCGAAGATCCAAATGCAATTCTTTGAGCTTCTAGGTGTCAACACATGATCAAACACCCGTGCAAAACATATTTGCACCACTTTAGCCCATGCTCAAAGAACTCGACCAAATTCACGAAAACACATTTCGCAACCAACTCAAAGACTATTTGCAAAACGTATTAAGCAAATCAACCTCGAGTTTATGAGATTAATCCCCCTAGCCATGTGAAGGTCAACACAAGACCGGTCAACTTGCCAACACCGCTGCAAGCCCCACTCACATGCTCTCGAATTCGGACTCATAAACCTCGGTTTATTCAAGACAACGAACTTGCAAATAACGCAATAAACCAATTTCATGCTTGAGCACTACTCTTTGCAACACATGCAAAAGTCTAGCTCCAAGCAACATCAATTCACGATGCATGAACTCTCTAATTGCAACACATGCAATTCTCTAGTTCCATGCAACACCAAAACCAACTCCACATCAAAACCAAATCAACCGCATGAGCTCTTTACTCGCAACACATGCAAGCCTCTAGCTCCATACAAACACACAAACACTACATCATGCTTGAGCTCTCTCCTTTTGCAACACATGCAAAACTTAGCTCCAAGCAACGTCAAGGTTTTATAAAGATTGTTTTGCGAAACCAAAACGTGAAGCTTCAACTAATGCAACACATGCAAAAGTGAACTTCACGCAAAAGCCAACGCACTAGCTTATCCTATTTGCAACATATGCAAATCAAAGCATAATGCGAAAACCAAATACAACCAAGCATAAGTTTAACCCATTCACAACACATGCCAAATGATTAACCCTCATGCAAAAACCAAATCAAATAAGATTTGAGCTTTGAGTGAGCGCGGATTGAGATCACAAACACATGATGAAACTCAAGCAAAAGAGACAACCCCTCTTAATAGTACGGCGATAAAACCTTAGACTCAAAGACTACAAAAGTCCTTAGCCTATCTAGTTATACCTTCGCCGTCGCGCTTAAGCAATCCCCTTTGGGGTCTTTAAGATCATCACTTGATACTCCCCCGGGATCATCACTCTTCTTTTCTTCGGGATACATCCTTGACGTCCATCAACTCATGATGCCGTCCAAGTCCCGTTCTCATCCATCTTTGGACCTAACTCAAACATAACTCATGAAGCTTGTTAGTCCAAGATGCATGGTTGTCTCAATTATCTCTTGCACTCCATTAACACATAATGGATGCCTTTAGATCAATTGAGCACAACCTAAATCAATTGAAATGATTTAAGTATGTCTTAAGTACAATAATGCAATTCATGCTTTATTATACTTAAGAACTATTCATTTGTCCTTGATTAATCAAGAAGCACCATCAACACATGATGAAGTGTTCTTTAATGATTAACAAGACAAATGAACTCAATTTAAATTATCATTTAAATTGACTCTTCAAGTTAGAGTGTGAACTCCCCCTAAATATGTGCATCCATGTAATATATGGATTGGGAAACATGATACACATTTTGTGGTTAATATAACGGGGATATTCATACTTTAACTTGACTCCAAAGTATGCAACTAATATTAAGATGAATATGCAAACATACCTTGGGTTTTTCATTTTTCGATGCGATGAGACTAAACAAAGATATTCTAAACAAACATGTTAGTCTCGATATAAGATATGTCATTAATAACAATATCGCATTAGGGGACAAACTTAATATTGGATTTGTCATTAACACAAGATTAGATTTGTCATTAACACCAAAACCATAACTAATGAAGGTTAAACTTATAACGACAACTTTTTTTGAGTTGCACACATATTTCTGGTGACGAAAACATTTTTTTCGGGCAAAACGGAGAAAGGATCTAGACGTGATGACAACCTTCTTAGAGATGCACACACAGAGAAATATCTCTTTCATTTAATTATTTGGGAAATATTAGAGACCGAGGTGGACAAACGAGGGGAAAATAATCTAGAGGGAAAATGGCGAAAAATTATTAGCGACGACAAATTTTTTTGAGTTGCACACATATTTCTGGTGACGAGAACATTTTTTCCGTGAAAAACGGAGAAAGGACCTAGACGTAAGGAGCAAGGACCTATTTGTTACGTTTCTGGACCTATCCGCTATCTTGAAAAATTAGAAAAGGGCATGTCCGCGATTTGAATTTAACGGGGGGTTTTTCCGCAAAGTACCGCGCGAGGGACCTGAACGCGAAAAAAAAATAAAAATCTTCCCCTCACAAAAAATCGCGAAGGACCTATTCGTAATTTTGAGGGACCAATCCGTAATTTGAGGAAACGAGGGCTTTTTCAAAAAATGCCTAAGGGGACACTGCTTTGAGCCGGCTAGCCCAGCGCCATTATATGGGTTATTATTAGAGAAAAACTTCAGAGATTATTTGAGGTTGGTGCTTTCATGTAAAGAGATATATATGTGTTCGTTGATGAAAATCAGTGAGTATAGATTTTGATCTGGTAATTTATATTTACGTATAATTACTTTCTAGTATGCATGTTTAATCTAGTTTCTCTTCTATAGTATTAGAACAATTATTTTAGATTGATTTGTTCAGTTTAGTTATTATTTTGGTAATTTCCAGAATTAATAAAAATACAAAAAAAATTAGTTTTAGGTGTTAGTTTGCACCAATTCACCTCTCTCTTGGTGCGCCTCGATCCTACATAAATCTAGTCTCTTTTATTGACTGTAAAAGTAGCAACAAGTGGCATATGTCATCTACTGAACTCTCCTATCGTAACATGTGATCGACATCACGGATACTCTCCTACCAAACTCTCCTAACAAGTCTTGCTGTGCTTGGCGTACTATGTAGGTCAGCTCCTAGGTGGTCCTGCCCCATCTGCTATGATATATGTTGTTGCCATGGTCTCGGCTATGGATAAAAAAACCGCCAAATTTCGGCGAATTTTCGCTTTTCGGGCCCCTCCGAATTTCGATATACCGACCGAATTTAAAATCTTAAAAAAAATTTGATTTTACTACAGTAACTACTAATCCTGATTTTGAAGTTTTAGCATCGGATTTGGCCGGATTAGATCCAATAACCCCTAATAAAGTAATCTTACATGAAAATTTGTTGAAAAACTATTTTTTTTGAGATTTTTTTAAATTTGGGCAGAAACGCTGTCAGATTTTTAAAATTTTTTGCAAGCTTGATAATTGTCTGAAACATTTATGGTACCATCCCTAGTATTTTAGAATCATATAAAAAAAGTTTCAAAATAATTTAACACCATTTGTTATCTTTAAAAATCAAAAACAGAATGGACATAATTGGGACAAGAACTTGTTATATTTTTCTAAATTTTTTCAAGTGTGATCATCATCTAAAATTTTTATGACAAATTAAGAATTTCCTCAGTACCATTTTATAAAATTTTTAAAAAATTTAAACTTTATTTGTTTTCTCAATAAAATCTATCAATGCAGTAAGCACTAAACTTAATTTGTTGTATTATATTTCAAAAATCAAACAGAGAAAGAACATAAATGGCACTGTGCCTTCTACGAATTTTATAAATTCACTGGAGCGTGATCATGATTCAAAATTTTTATGATATATTAAGCATTTCCTTTTCACCCTTATGTAAAATTTTAAAAAATTTAAACCTTTGTTATTGCTAAAGTAAATCTATTATTTATCATCGGCCTTTTAACAGGATAGTATCACTCTTCGAATTTTTAAAAATTCATGACACTTGATCATCATATGAAAATTTTATGAGAATATTATGGATGTGTCAGGACCATCCATAAAAATTTTCAAAATTTTATAACCTTGTTTGTTCTAATTTTCATTCGGATGAAACTTACCGCCAGCCGCTTTACCAAGACAGTTCCAATGTTTGAATTTTTAAAAATTTCTCACATTTTATCATCATCTGAAATTTTTACAGAAATATCATAAATATGTCAGGAATCTCCACAAAAAATTTATAAATTTTCCAACATCATTTGTACTATTTTTCATCCGGTTCAAATTTGCTGATCAACGTTTCATCGGGACAGTACCAATGTTTGAATTTTTTAAAAATACATAGAATTGATAAACACCTGAAAATGTTATGTGAACATGTCTAGTGTGTCAGGAACCTACAAAAAAAATTTTAAAATTTTTTGACATCGTTTGAACCAATTTTCAGTCGGTGCATTTTGACCGTAATTTCGGCGAAATTTCGGTGCAAAACAAACCGGATTTGAATTTTGAATGTACTTGGGCCGAAATTACCGAATTTCGTCCGAAATTTCAGATTTCGGCTGGGTTCGATTTTTTTTTTCTCAAAACAAAAATTTGAACCTTGGTCTCGGCTACGTGCTAAGCTAGAGGAGTGTGGTAGTAGATAATTATCATCTGTCACTGTTCTACGGTAGAAAACGAGACCATTTTATAAGCTCCTTCGAATGGGACCGGAGAGGGCTTGTAAGCCGAAGATCCTCAAAGGCAAGGAAAGCACACATCGCATTGGGCTAGATCCAGTTTTCCAGCCCATCCAAGCCCAGAACGTACAAGCGTGCCAAGAGTGACAAGTGTGTATCAGGTGGGCCACGTCGAGGTTTTGGGGCTAGATCTATAACCCTTGGCTGGAGCGAATTGAACCGAGTGAAGTTGATTACGAGTAAACTAGAACGAGTGGGCTATATAACTAGAGAACAGGGAAATTGCTTCACGTACCATCCCAAAGGTAGGAGAAGGCTTACGACGAAAACGGGCCTCGCCTCATCGGTCAGCGCAATGTTTGCATGCAAGTAGGGGTGAAAACGGTCGGAAAACACTAAAACCATTTTTGTTTTCATATTTTTTCTCGGAAACGATATCGGAATCGATAACTACGGAAACGAAAACGGCATCGGTAATTCGAAAATATCGGAAACGAAAATTCGATACAAAATATATATCGGTAACGATCGAATCCAAAAAGAGACCCAGAACGTCGTAAGGACATGTACCACCAATTGACTTCAAAAATTCACACAAATAGTACATCCACATAGAAATTAGTAATTAATAAATATTCACAAATTTACGATGAACACACATCAAATTTTAGACTTGAATGACTACATTAGAGTTTTATTTTTATAATATTTAAAAATATCTATGATTGGTTAAATCATGAAAATGGGTGAAGATTGTAGCCCTCGTGATAAGCTTCAGATAGAGTCCAAAATCACCTAAATCGGAGTTCGGAGTAAAAAGTTATGGGCGTTTTAGTGACCGAAGAGTGTGATTTGTGGTGGAATAATTCCGGTAATTACCGACGGAATTTACCGGTTTTTCCGGATATCGAGGAAACGGTCGAACCGATCAAAACCGCATTACCGTTATCGCTTCCGACAAAAATTACCGATTCCGATTCGATTCGAAAATTACCGATCACCGACACGTCCGGTTGAAAAATTTCAAAACGGTTTTCGGAATTTCGGGAATTACCGATACCGTTTTCACCCCTACATGCAAGGTCGCCTTGAGAGTTGAGACTGCTTCGGCGGGCCATGGACCCATGGTTATCAGAGATCGCTTCTCCTTCCAACAACTCCTTTCGAGGTGAACAGCAGTTTTTTTGATAATCGTTTTGTGGTGATTCTCGTGAAGTGATTCTCGAAATGAACTAGAGGCCGAGTCGAAAAAATCGCTTCTCTGATTCACTCCCAATAAAGAGTCGGTTTCTCCATAGAGTTTATCCTATGGATTCGTTAGAGAATCACTTTCAGAGACGTAATCACTTTCTGAGAATCACTTCTAACAGAGAATCGTAATCGAGAGGGAGCTCTACCAAACAGGCCCTTAGTGGGATAAAGTTAAATGGGATAGAGTGATCGTATACTATTTGATTCTATTGTTTGCTTTGTGGGCCATAGTTATCGGAGATCGCTTTTCCTTTCCTTGACTCTCTCTTAAGGTGTGTGTTTGGTTGGTGGGATTAAGTTAAATGAGATGAGATGATCTTGTACTATTTGATTATATTGTTTTGGGTTAATGGAATAGTTTAGTATGTATAGGAAATATTCCTCATATTTTTATCTCACCATTCAGACTGGAATTGTTCTATTCAAGTAACCAAACATATGGATAATTTTTTTCTTAAATCATCTTATACATATACCACTTAGTACAAATAACAAACACGCAATTATTCTCTCACTATTTATCTGCTCCCCTGGAGCTTCTTCATCCCTTCCTCCACTTCCTGTTCATTTGTTCTACCTTGGATCTGTCCAGGCCCGGACGGAAGGCAGTACAACATCAAAATTAAGGGGTCATATTTTCTACTTATTCCTGCGTTACTATTTGTTAATCTTTATATTAATAATACTAAGAACTAATAAATGTGTAGTCCTTTTTATTCTTTTATTTTTTAAGTTTTTATCGTAAAATTTCATTCCTAAGCAAAAACATGGCCCCTGTTGATATTTTGAAGTTTTTGAAATACTTAAAGTATTTCCGTAATGCAATTGTTGCACATAAATTTTTGTTGACAATTCCAGTGACTATTGCACATGCAAAAAAGAAAGAGCTTATATAGAATGAAGTTGAAGTTCTACTTGCGTTCTATTATAAACTAGAAAAAGACTTAATGATAGCCCTTAAAATTGATTTAATTTATAAAAAGACTTATTACAAAGATAATTTAAGATTTTGTTTCAAGAGATACTAGAAGAACGGTGGATTCCAAGTAAAGGTCACATGAGTTTTTTTTAACGCACTATATAACATAATCCATACCGCCCATTAGTCCGGTTGATTTGAACCCAGATCGATAAGGGCTTCAGATCGTTCATTGGCTAGAGGATCTGTCAGGTTTTAGTACCGGTTCGTAACACTAACCCGCATCGATGTTCACATCGATCTTCGGTTAGTGTTACGAACCCAGCATTAAAGGGCGGGATATTAGTACCTGGTCGAATACTAACCTAAGATCGATGTGAAGCATCGCATGCAGGTTACTTAACCTAAGATCGAGCTTCAAAGATCGGTCAGGTTACTTAACCCAGATCGATGCCTCGTTTGAGGAAAGTTCAAAAGGAATGCATATTCTATATATATCAGTACGCGATGGTGGGTGGGTTGGTTAGAAGGGTGAGGCTAGAGTCACGAGGTTCCAGGTTCGAGTCTTGGGTTCGCCGTATTTTTTAAACCGTAGGAGGGCTTTAGTCCCGGTTGAGCTTAAAGGACTAAAGGTCATAGACCTTAGTCCCGGATGGGTAATGTCCTGCTTGAAAACCGACTAATTTTATTTTTGTGAAAAAAGTATACTAGAATCGTAATACCAAATAATTATTTTGTGAAAAAGTATACTTAATCGTAATACCAAATAATTATAGTAATTAATTAATTTTTATTAAGTGTATATCCTAATTTTAAATTTATCATAGAGCTTTGGGGCACTCTCGCCCAGCTCTAGTGCGCATGGGAGAAGCCATGAAGCTACACCATGGGGCACTCTCGCCGCGCACCGGCCATGTCCTGCCACATGATGCAAAGCTCGTGCAGTCGACGACCACAACACCGTCCAAGAACACCTCCTCATAAGTTGCCACTCCATGCGCATAACTTGCTTGTGCTCGTCGGCGAGGCCACTTGGTACTGTCGTGATGCAGATCGGAGCCACCGGCGGCGACGAGCGCTAGGTGCTTCTGTGAGTCAACGCAGGGAGCAGCGGACGGAGGAGGCGCGCTTCTACTTCTGCGTGGGCCACTTCACCACGTACGTACGAGCGTTGTACAAGGTTTATCGTACGTATAGCAACGTTGCGAGAACAAATGCGAAGGCCACTTCAACGCAGAATTAATTTCCCCCATTTTTCTCCTTAGAAAGCATCACTTAAGGATATGTTTAGAATACATGAATTTCATATCAAACCGTTCCATTTTCAAAGAAATTTAGAAAGATTAACAAATGGCATTGATGCGAACGAACACCAGCTCGTTTGGCTTGCCGCGCTTGGTCGCAAGTAGCCCATCCGGGTTTGAGTTGTCGCTCGCGGCCTGCGCAAGCGGGTGCAGGTCAAGCAAAGTGCGGGTGCGTGTGTGTGGGTGTGTGTGTGTGCGCACCTGTAGTTCGGCTGTTGTTCTTCTTCTATACTGAATGCCAGAGCTCTTAACCAAAATTTAAAAAAAAAACAAATGGCATTGATCTCATTTAGAAGGTAGCAATTTCAAGAGAGACATCAATACCCATAAGAACTGAAGCACACTTTGGGCCCGTTTAGCTTGAAAACAAATTTAACTCACTAACTCTTACCAAATCGGCTACCAATGTTTAGCCAAAGAATGATAAGAAAATGAATTAGAGAACCAAAGAGAAGAAAATCTTACTAAAATTTGATAACAAACTGTATACTTATCAAATTTAATCAACTTTACTAAAATTTGATAAAACAAACTTTTGGTGCACACCCATTCCCGTTCCTATCTACTGCAATAATAAAAATTTAAAGGCCTGTACTGCCACTGCCACAGCTCTGCAAGTGCAACGTGCCGGATCGACCGTTTGAATCTTGTATAAACAGACAGAAAGAAGAGGATCAAGAGGTGAGGTGTACACTGCTCAAGCGTTTGAATCTTTCGGGCTCCGAAAATAATTACTACTCCAACCAACTTCAGCTCAGCCCTCGCAGAGCCACAGGCACACACGCGTGTGTGGGCCCCTTGCCCCAACAGCAGCCACCGGTCACCGAATCCCGACGAGAGATCCAACGTTCCACTCTCCACGTGTAGAGATCTCGCCGGCCACCGATGCTGCTCGGTGCGTCGGCCTCCCGCAGCGGACGGGCCTATCTTTCAGCGCTGCAGCTCGGTTAAACTCGCTCATAGCCCCCTGCGAGTTCGAAATATTACGAAGCGAACTGTGGAAAGTTTCAGTTGAAGTCCCCCCCTCTGCCTCGGGGTCGGCGTTTTTCAAATACTCCTGCGCACTCTGCCCCTCTGGGCTCGTTCCTGCCGTTGCACGGTGCAGAGTTGAGTGGTGTGATCTGTGAGGTGTGAGCGGTGACGTTGCCGAGTTTCGGGAGTCCGGGGAGAGTTGGTGTGGTGGGCAACCCAGGCGGCGGCCGGTATCCATGATGAGGCTGCTCGGCGCGGCGGCGGCGGGAGAGGACGGGAAGATCAACGACGGGATGGCGCTGCGCAAGGCCGAGGAAGCCGGTGAGTACTGTTCAACCATTCGCGTCCCGGAAGCGGGGTACGCTTTGCTCCGCATTTGGCATTTGCATTGTAACGCACGCGCGGGTGATCCGTGATCTGCATTTGCGCCATTGTCGAGTTGAGTTGCGGCAGCGAGAACTGGGTGGAGTGCTCGCCGATGCCTGATCAGCTGTGCTTTGTTCCCCGGCACGATGGGAGTAGCTCGCCGCGGCATTCGCACGGCTGTGCACCAAGCAAGTCGATTAGTACTGCATGATAGAACATTATTAAGCTTTGTTTAATGTACTCCACTACTCTGTCGTAATTAACGTAGTTAGCTAGTACTGCCAGTGCCAGCTTCTGCATATGGTAAGGCATGCATGAGTGTGACCGAAGCATTACTCTGGTTTAGTGGATTTGCGTTTAGTTTAAGTAATGATGCGTTAAGTACGTGCGACATTCTCGTGGTAATTGATTATCGCTCAAGTACATGAAAAGACATGTCGAATTTAGCATTTCAAATTTTCCTTTCTGTTTTCCATTCAGATTTTTTTTAAAAAATATGTATTAGGTAGATCAAACCACAGCACCACACGATCGTGTTCATCTGCACAAGCTCCACCTAGACACCTAGTCCTACTTTGTTACGATTGCGAACCTCTCTGGGTCTTATCTGTTGCCAATGCGGCCGCCGCAGCTGCGCGGAGGTGCGAGGCGGCGCGATGGCTACGGCAGATGGAGCCGGCGGCGGCTGAGTCCCTGCCGGAGAGGCCGTCTGAGGAGGAGTTCTGCATGGCACTGCGCAACGGCCTCGTCCTCTGCAACGTCCTCAACCGCGTCAACCCCGGCGCCGTCCCGAAGGTGCGTCCCTGACACCCGACAAAACCGAACAGATTGAGAGTGAAAAAGAGCGTCCGATGTGTCACGTGTGAGTTTTCACGAATCTATGGCCGTTGGTGCTTGGAATCTCAGTGCTTCTTGTTGTTTCCGACAGGTCGTGGAGAATCCCATTGTTGCGGTGCAGTCTTCTGACGGGGCGGCACAGTCTGCTATTCAGTACTTCGAGAACATGAGGAACTTCCTTGTTGCAGTTGGCGAGATGAATCTGTTGACGTTTGAAGCTTCCGATATAGAGAAGGTACAGCTTCCCGGTTGTTCATGGTATATCATGACAAACTCTTCATTATTATTATGTGTAGTTTGACTTGCTCAGTTAATTGTATGGCCTTAGAGCATCTCCAGTAAGGGCCCCTAAAACAGGACCCCTATTTTGGATTTAGGACTCCTCCTATTTTTTGGGGCCCTATTTTTGAGCACTAGTCCAAAGAACACCCCTAAATCTCAAATTCCTATTTTACTTTTTTCTCCTATTTTGACATATCCGCTATGTATAATCTTCATTTGACACCACTAAAATTCAATCAAAAATATTTGTAATACATAAAACATAAGCACATTAACATTTACAATTTAAAAACATGATATTTAAAATTAAAATTTAAAATTTTCAAAACATGATATTTAAAATTTTCAAAATTTTCAGCAGCAGATGCAGATGCAATGCTTGCAACTCATCCAAAGAAAGACACGCCAACTCGCAGCGAACTAATGCAAGCCATCCTTCATCCTTCACTTAACTCCCTATTTTAAGGTTTAGGAAATTTGTTTAGGGGCTCTCGAATTGGAAATGAGGAGGCAAATTTAGGGCCTCCTAATTTTAGGGGCTGGATTAGGGCACTGCTGAGCTGTATTTTTACTAAACTCCCTATTTTAAGGTTTAGGGGCTGGTTTAAGGGCTCTGCTGGAGATGCTCTTAGAGATTCACTGAATTTGTTGTCCATTTGCCAGAAAATAGGCCAAAGTTTCTCATTGGAGATTGCTATGGCTCCTCTATTTTTAGTACTCATTTTAAGTTGCCTAGATCCAAACAAACAGAAATGCGACTTTTTACCATATTTAGGAGGTACCAAAATTTACATTGAGGTAGCACCAAGAGGTAGGTACCTCTACTATTTAAATGTTTTTGTACCATTTGGTACTACCTTAATGTAATTTTTGGTACCTCCAAGCAACCCAGTCTTTAAATTTGATAGCACAAATTATATGTTGAAATCTAGTTTACAATTTAGCTCAATATTTTTAACTTGTGGCATCTGAATTCTACCCACAACATTCACAGGGAGGTTCATCAATGAAAGTTGTCGACTGCATACTTTGTCTCAAAGGATACCACGAGTGGAAACTCTCAGGTGGGATTGGTATATGGCGGTATGGCGGCATTGTGAAGATTGCATCCTCAAGCAAAAGGTTGCCTTCACATTCATCGAGGGGTGGAATCTCAGCTGACCTGAACCAACAAATGCTGGAATTTGTTCATCTTCTCTCCGAGGTTTCCCTTGATGAATCTAGAGTTGGAGAATCTCAGCATTCTCTTTTCCAGCACTTTGTTCTTCGAGTTGTGCGGGCATTCCTTCTGGAATGGGGTGAAGCTGAGGACTTGCCTTTAGATGATATGGTAGGTAAGTTCTGCTTATTCTTATATATTTGTTGGTCCTTCGGATACTCGTTTGTTTGATACCCTCACCGAACAATGCTGTACCTTGACCAAAATAGCCTTTGGCCTGAATTTCTTATATTGGTGAGTTTTCAGGTCCTTGAAACAATACTTGAGCAAGCCTGTAAAGAATTCACCGTTCTTCTCGCTTCCCATCGAAACCAGGTACAACATCATCTGTATATTCCTCGATGTCTCTTTTGTTATGATGATGTAAAATTATGTAAACTACTGAACAGGTAGCATTTGCCAAATTTCAATGATAGTCCTGCTACAAACAATCGTAAAAACCAAAGACTATAATGATTATTGAATACTTACTTTTAAACATGTCATATCTAACAGGTCAGATCACTTCTAAGGAAGATGATGAAAGATGAAAATGGATCACTCTCTAAACTGGAATTGATCGAAGCTATCTCAAAATCTCTGAAGGAGAATAGTGAGCGCTTATTCTCTTCATTGAGATTACCCTGTGGTAGCCGCAAAAACTTGATTGATGGGGGAGGACTTGAGCACCAACAAGAAGAGCTCGAGGTAGGGAGTGATGTGCAATAAATTGTGCCGCTAAGCTTGTTGGTTGGCAATCTGTCTAGAATAAAACCAAAACTCTTCTTCTTCCCTTATAACATAAATAATACCACATCTACTGTCAGGCTGCATGTTAAGTATTTTGCAGCAATTGCATGTTTTTCTTGTCAGGATCCCTTTTGGAACAATAAGTGGTAGTGAAAATAGTGAACACTAGCTAGCACTTTTGCACCCCTCTAATGAGAACTATCCTGTTCAAGACTAAGATATTAATGATTAAAATGATCTTTGGTATCATAAATTCTGTTGCACTGTTCTGTTTATAATAATTCTATCGAAATTTGACATATTCAGAAATTAAAACTGTCCTTCTACGAGATGAAGTCTCAAGTTGAATCTACTCGAGCTAAATGGGAGGAAGACTTGAGGAGGCTAGGTGAGTAATGCATTTGAATTTTTGTCTAACGTCGTGTTCTTTGTTCTCTAATCAATATCTTAATATTGTAGAAAGCTATTTTGAGGCTCAGAACCATAATGCTTACCACAAGTTACTTGAGGAAAATCGTAAGCTGTACAATCAAGTACAAGATCTTAAAGGTAAACTACAAATATATTAGCTTCATTTGATTAGAAGTAAGATATTTAGTTACCGATTACTTCAAAATGTTTCTAGGTAGCATTCGAGTATACTGTAGAGTGAAACCTTTCCTGAAGACGCAATCTGATCAAAGATCTACCGTTGATCATATTGGGGATAACGGGGAGATCATGATTACGAACCCTCAAAAGCAAGGAAAGGATGGACGGAAGATATTCTCCTTCAACAAAATATTTGGACCTAATGCTTCACAATGTACATCATCAACCTTCCTCAATTTTCATTTCTCATTTGCTGCAAATCGATATCATTCCCTCTAGAACTTAATAAATATGATCTAATCATTCATGAGATGGTTATTCAGAGGGGATTATTTAGTTGATAATGGAAAGAGCAATATATGATTATATGAATATGTTGGTCAGAAAAGAATGATGCATTACATTGGGAGATTGTCAAATATTTTTGTAGATGTAGCTTTGTTGGCAACTCTTCATTCTACTTGTCTTATGTTACTCACCTTCACTTTTGTTTTCTTGGTAACAGCTGAAATTTTCACTGATACACAACCATTGATCAGATCCGTGATGGATGGCTACAATGTTTGTATATTTGCATATGGTCAGACAGGATCTGGGAAAACATATACCATGGTAATTCTTCACAAGCCATTGTAGTTAAAAGTTTAAACGCTAGTTTTGTGGAGCGTTTTCAAATCTAGGAACCTGATACTATAACAAAAAACAAACAATAATAAGGGCAATGTCCTTTTGTAAGTTACTTATTTTCATTACAAGTCATGGTATTTTTGTTGCTTTATTTATAACGATGCATTTTTTTGCAAACATTACTCAGAGCGGTCCAGATATAACAGCAGAGGAAACCTGGGGCGTGAACTACCGGTCACTAAACGATCTATTTGATATTTCTCAAAATAGAGCAGATACCACCAAATATGATGTGAAAGTTCAGATGATTGAAATATACAATGAGCAAGTGAGGGATCTATTGATGGCTGATGGTGCAAACAAAAAATATCCTTTCATGATTGCTAAAAGAATTATTTCAAGTTGTCAGTTGAAACAAATTTGAAGAAAGATGTTTCCCCATGCATGTTGAAAATTCTCCCATTATATGGCCCACATGAAATATATTGCTTTATGTTCACTTGCTTCATTGTTAAAACTGTGCTTTAATAATTTTTTCTTAACCATAAACACATTAGAGATACGTAACAATTCTCATGTAAATGGACTCAACATCCCTGATGCAAATCTAGTGCCAGTTAAGTGTGCAAAGGATGTTTTGGATCTGATGAAAGTTGGCCACAGGAATCGGGCGGTTGGAGCAACTGCTCTCAATGAACGAAGTAGCCGCTCACACAGGTATTTTATAACTAATGCAATGAACTTCATCTCATCCTTAGTATAATATCTTTGCATATTGTCCTTTTCTAGAGATAATCTCTCTTGAATCGTTTAGTGATATATACATAATCACTGTATGTGGTAAATTGTTTTTGCTCTTCTATAGTGTGTTGACAGTTCATGTGCAAGGGAAAGAGATAATTTCTGGTTCAACTCTAAGAGGATGCCTTCATCTGGTGGACCTTGCGGGAAGTGAGAGGGTGGACAAGTCTGAGGCCACTGGAGAAAGATTAACTGAAGCCAAGCATATAAACAAATCACTATCCGCTCTTGGTGATGTTATATCTGCACTTGCCCAAAAGAGCTCCCACGTTCCATACCGGAATAGCAAGCTAACACAAGTGCTACAAGATTCCTTAGGTACACACCTCCTCTTTTACAACATTAAACTTGTTTCGTCAAGAATGCCCAGATAGTAAATTATTTGTTTTCTCTTGCGATATAGGTGGCCAGGCAAAGACTTTGATGTTTGTGCATGTGAATCCTGAAGCAGATGCCTTTGGTGAAACAATGAGCACTCTCAAGTTTGCCGAGCGTGTAGCCACAATAGAACTTGGTGCAGCTCGTGCTAATAAGGAAGCTGGGCAGGTCAAAGACCTGAAGGAAGAGGTATGATTCTGACATTGTGTTGTTGAAACGTAGCAAGCAATGGAACTTTGTTTTCATAACTCATGGTGTGTAACTGTCTTTGTTAGATTGCTAAACTAAAACTGGCATTAGACGATAAGGCACGTGAAGCAGCACAGCTAAAAGATGTTGCTAACCGTGTGGCCTCTGAGATGAGAAGTTCAAGAGCGAGATCGCCTCTAACCACCAGCTTGTCCTTGAAGCCTGAAGCTGGTCAGGATTCCAGAGTTGACGCTTGTACAAGTGAGGTATTTTGCTTTAGCCCTCCCTGAAAACCCATTCAACTTGTTTTTTGACAACAATTTTATGTTCATCTATTGGAATTAACTTCTTGCAAGTTACAGCGCATAACACGTTACTCACTTATCTTATAATCATACGGCTTTTTTCTCACAGAGATGTCCTAAAGATATGTCTTGTTCCATTGGCAGATCAGAAGCTCATCATCTGGAAAACAGAGAAGGTTTCGCTCTCCATTGTCAGTGAGAGAGCTGGATGACAAGTCACCTGTCATCAATAGGGAACTATACTTGAGTGCGCGAAAGTACAAGACTCCTTCCCCTCCAGTAAGAAGTTCATTGTCTGCTGAGAGAGCTGGCATTGCTAAAAGTGTGGAGAAGACCGAAAGCATTGATTGCACGCCTATATCAAGGATTGAAGTGCCTGCGAAAGTACCGCACAGCAGCTCTAGGAACACACCCTCATCCGTTCTGACAGCTCAAAGTTTACGGAAATTCCGAGACTCGGAAGAAAATAGAAGCACAAGGCCACCTGTTCGAGAAAGTATGACAAAGAGCAGGTCCGACAGTGCGACAAAGGCTCCGAAAGAAGTGCAGACGGCAATCAAATACACAGAAGCTAGAGTGAGGTCAGATGCCAAGAACACGAAGAACTCATCCGAGATGGAAAACGAGTTTGCGAACAGCGAGCCAACCTTCCATTTCAACCGTAAGTCGAAGAAGTTCCCGCCACAAGCAACAAGACAGTCCCAAAGCATTGACCTTAGGTACGATTCTTCTTCAGCTATTTTTCTTTCCTGGTAGGATGATAGTTGTATTGCCTCTCGTTCAGGTTTCTGCTACTTGCCAATGGGCGCATAGTTGAGTATGCTAACAGAGGCGTTTTTTTTTCACACTGTCAGGGCCTCAGTCCGGGAGATGGAGCCTCTGACGGAAGGGAAGCATCGCCGGAACAGGCCGCCCTACACCGAAAGGACCAACATCCCGTTGCCGGAGACCCGGCGCAGCGTCTCTCTGCCCCGCGGGAAGATTGCTCTTGTGTGAATCTAGCTTCGTTGGGAATTCTATTCGTTGATTCGACGATTCTACGTTGTGAATGCAATAATCCTGTGGCCCGACCGATCTGCTGGCTGGTAGAAACCCGCTGGGGATCACATCATTCGTTGAGTTCTTTTTACCAAGTTCCTGCGCTTGTTTTCGACAAACCTCACGTCCTTTGCACGATGTAAAGATGTAGCAGTTGCTGTTTAGCTGTTATATGTCATGCGATGGTGATTGCAAAATCGAAACCGGTGCTTGTGATCGACGTTTGTCCCGGTTAGACGTTTGTCTGCTAGACCTGAAAAGATTGTGTTTGGTAGAGATTAGAACTCCAGGATTTGTGAATCTGTAAGACATTATTAAAGTGTTTAGATAGATCATTTTGTTTACATTTTAGATAAAAATATAAACTTAATTCACTTTATTTTAGCCTACAAGTTTCAGATTTGAGGAGAGTTTAGAATCAGGGGTAAATATTCAGATCAAACATTTATGATGCAACCCAACTAGAAATTTCAAAAATTCTGAAAAATCATAGCTACAGAATCTACATATAAAATTTCACGATCATTTGTCTTTAGTAGTAAAAGACAAACGATTACGCACGACATTATCTGCATGATCAAGTTTGGAGTTGTATAGTTTGTCTTTTTATTACTCTTAGACAAACAGATTAAGTTTGTCTTTTTATTACTCTAGCACATGACTAATTTGATCATGAAATTTTATATGTAGATCGGTAAGTTGAGATGTACATCCATGATTTTTTTTCAGAATTTTTTGAAACTTTTTCTAGTTGGGTTGCACCGTGATTTCACCAAATTTTTGATTGCACAGGATATGTTCTCAGAATTTGAAGCTCTACCAAACGGGCTCTTAGTCTAATTTCCCCTTCAAGAAAAATGTTTAAAATTTGTTCTGGAATTTTTTTAAAAAAAAAGGGGGAAATTTTCCATTACTCCTTTACATGGATTTAGGCTTGTTTGGAACGTATGGAATTTTCTTGATTCTTGAAGGAATTAAACTGTTTCCCATAGAAGTACTACGAAATTCTCCGTTTCTTACATGACCTTAATACATGATTTATAGGAATTTCGCGAGAAATCCGGTTAAAATTTGGCATTTCAAACGTATGCAAGGGAAACGTTACGCCATATATGCCCGTACTGTCTTCACTCGGGAACGGTACTCAGTTTCACTCTCACACAAATCGGACTATGGAGGAGGCGGCGGCACGCGAGCGGAAGCGGCAGCGCGATGGCGAGGCGTCTCCATCGACGGCGGCGGCGGCGGGGGAGGCGCAGTACGTGTACCTGCCAATCGCCGACGCCCTGAAGGCCCCCGGCGCTCGGGTCTGCCTCTTCGGCGCCGTCTCCGAGATCGGCGCCGCCGTCCGCAGCCGCGGCACCGGTGAGCCTCCCCACCCCCCCCTCACTTCCCCGGCCCACCTGCTCGGCTCGCGTTCCCCTAGGGTTATGGGTTTTGGCGCTGCACGGCTTTGCACTGCTTGGGTGCTTTGGGGCTAGGTCACTCGGAGTGGTGTCCTTCCGTTGCTTCGTTTGCCTCGATTAGCTAGTTAATGCACCGACCTCTGTTACGCTGGTGAAGATTGTAGTGGAGGGCGGCGGTGGAGTGTGGAGTTACAAGCGTGTTTCTGAACTGCTTGATGCCTAAAGCTGTGTGTCATGATTAGCAAACTGTTCTTAGGGCCTGCTCTGGATTACATGATGTGGAAACATGAAGTCATAGGATGATCTTTTGTGGATTTTTTATGTGAAATTAGGCTATAACGTTTGATTTGATTTGTAGAATTGTTCTGGCTATGCTTTCCTTGCTTAACCAGGCTGGTGACTTCTTCAAAAGAAAAACCCATGCTTTAGCATCTCCTCCACACCTAAATAATCTTCTTTGGCGACTTTTGATGGCTTTTGCCTGAAACCATCAGATAGTAAGAGGGATCTTATGTTGATGCTATCATGTTCAACTCATGGGTTCCTCGCAACAAACACATGATAATATTCTGCCATAACTACTGGAATAAATTGTCAAATTGGGCTCAAGTTTCATTCCTTGTTGATTCCCTTTCGCTTATTCCTGCAATCAATGCTATGCCACCTGGTCGTGGCTACTATTTTTGCAGATTTCACTCTTACATTGAGGATTGTGGATCAATCACGTGCAGCTGGGATCTCTGTGACCTTTTTTGCTGACAACACTGCACTCCTTCCCTGTGCGAGGTCAAGTGGAGATGTGATCAGTCTCCATAATGTTGTGGTATAACCCAAAGCTCTTCAAATGTTCAACTTGTCACATTCTATGGCATTTCTAGGAACTCTAACTTGGCACCTACATTGTTCTTCTGTGCTTTTCTATTTTTTCCCTAATCCTTTTAACTACATATATTGCAGTGACTAGATCATGTCTACCTTCATCTGCAGATAACAATGCATCATGGGGAATTCTTTGTAACATATAACAAAAAGTTTTCTTCATTTGCACTATTTGAAGGGAAAGTATCTACAGAATGCAGCCCATATCAGACTTCTATGAAATATCATGGAAGTAAACATGACAATGAAATTTTAACCCAGATGAGAATGTGGCTTGTGTATCATCCTACAGGTGACTCCTAATTGAAAAGCTACTGCTGTTCATTTCGTTTGTCTACCCATCTACATTATATTTTGTGTGATGCTCCAATCGTGCCATTACAATATTTGCCCATCTATGTAATACCATGGAGTCAAACATGATTAAGATCTTCTAAACCCGGATGAGAACTCTTCTTGTCTATCATACTTGAGGGGGCTCTCAAAGGCTATTGCTGTTTTCGATTTTTTTTCGCTCCACCAGTTAGTGTAATGTGCACAAATCGATATAGGGCCTATGTACTCTCCTTTGCCCACAAAGGTAATATTTGATCATTATTGATACAATAGAATATGCATTCTCATCTTTACCATCTTAGTTAAGGCTGTCTCTGTTTGGGTTTCATTCAGATACAATGACAGTCCAAAATTTCTTTGTCCAAATGGTTTCCTTTTTGTTGGTTTTGTCAGCTTCTTGCCAGCATCTTGTGTTGTTTTAAGTGCTTGTTCCAATATCTAATGAATATATGCTATCCAGATGCTTTTGGATATACACCTTTATCCTGCATGACCTATGTACAAAATTGTCCAGTGATTTATGATTGTGTATTTCTGTACAGATTTGTGAAATGTTCTATCTTCACTCAGAATTTATTTATTGTCAGTATCTTTTGCAATATTTGTTACTGTTTCTAACTAGCTATGTTGTACCATAGGTCTGAAAGATCTTGAATTGCAACTAAGTGGTATAAAATCTGATTCTACTTTTGATCTTGTATGCAAGGTTGGATCTCTATTCCATCATATTAGATTTGATACTAACTTTGACAGAGGAATTATCGTAGTTTTTTTCCCTTTGTAGGTACTTCATGTACATGAAGCTTCCAATAGCGAATGGATTTTTTATGTTTGGGATGGAACGGATACTCCTGCGACTGAGCTTCAGACACTGTAGGGTTAGACATTGTCATCATTGTTTAACTTTCAATTTCAGCAATAGGCTAATAAAACCTGTTATGAAATCTAGGATGGTGCTATGGTGCTTTTGACATATTATCAGGGCCTTCATTAGGTTGTTTTGAAGTGAATATCAAGGTCTTGAACTTGGGTGTAGTAGCAACTAGGACCTGTCTTCTTGTGAAGCATATGCTAATGTAACTATTCATTTTTAGCTAACTTGTGCGCCTCTGTTATTTCTCTTGGTGAGCATGTAGTATGGACATGGAAGCAGTTACATCATCCCCTCTACATCTTGAAGAAGTACCTTTACCCAGGGAGGTTTTATGCACACTGCCTTGTGTTGGGACTGTCCTGAGGGTTTTCTCAAACAGGTTTTTCAAGGAAATACTTCACTTGAAAAAGGATATTTATTGGGCCAGGTTCTGCAATATTACTTGCAAGCAGGAGTTTGGCATGTGGAAAGGCATTTTGCTGCCTTCTAGTAGAGTTCGTCTTTTATCTAACGAAGATGGCAGTGTTGTTGAACGTTTGAAGTAATATTCCTTTTTTTCTCACGAATGTTGAATGCCTTCTAAACAATATGTAAATATTCACCAAATGTGTTGATAACTTCAGGATGTATGACAGTCGCTTTGCCACTGAAGTTCATCGACAGCCAATGGCTAGCCTCCCCAAGGCCTCTGATATTACTGGTATGGGCCATAACCTGATAATTTGCATGAGTGCTCCTTTGATTAGCATATTTTGAAGCATGATGGAGAACTCCCCTGTGCATGCGATCTGTTGTCTTATGTTTGCGATGCTCATTGGTGGTATCTGCTTTGAACATGGCTGCTTCTTTCAGTAATGTTTAGCTTATTGATCAGTGGTTAATTGCTTATGGACAGCATAATTCCAGTTTATTAAATAAGGCCTTTACAATTACTTCAATGTATAATTTAGCACTTCCACGGTTCCACCTTTCTATGTAGACACGGAGGTTGTGATTCAGGGAAAAAAGTCTCAGTTTTTTTAATGTAGTACTTATCTGTACTCTACAGAGATCTAAATGTAGCAGGTGATATTTTTATGTTACCATCTCTTCTTTCAAACATTTAAGTGCTTTTTTACATGAATTGTGCTGATCAATGGCTGCATGGACTATGCAATGCACTATTGTTTGCCATCTGTTGTTCACTAAGGCTTGCCTCGTGATTAATTCTCAATTATGTCAGATGTAGAGTACGAAAGAGCAGGTTACACAACATTAATGGAGTCGCTCACCCATGGAGTGGTAATTCTCTTTTCCCAACATTTTTTGTCAATAATTCATCAGTTTAATTTGCTTTGTTAGTTTTTCCCCTGAAGTTGCCCCCAGAACAGGACTCTGTTGCATTCATCATCGAAAATGCTTACTTGAATTTAGATTACAGTGATGTTGTCTCAACCTTTTCATAATAAAACTAAATTTACACTGCTTTCCTAATTAATACAGACCTGGAAGGGTTCTGAAATCTGATATTGCCGCCGCTAAAATGCCACTCATCTCTCAATGACATGTGGGTATCTGGAAGTGGCATAACGAGACCAATGTTGACCCTAAATCTGACCCTAAAGCCAGCATCACCGTCTCCATTTCTTTTGTGCTAGGTGACACACAAATTCAAAAGCCTGGTCCGTGTTGTGGCAGCATATCCATGTCGAGCTAATGACCTCCATTCACTATTGACCGGTAACTATTGTCTTCGGTTGACTCTTGAGGATCCTACAGCAAGAATTCATGCATACGTCCACAAGGAAGATGGGGTAAAGATGTTACGAGAACAGCCTTGTGCTTTATGCTTTTACCTACAAAATCTCGTTAGTGTGCACACTCGCTAGTAGTTAAAACTATATTTGTGGCAGGTCAAATTTTTTGGTGGTTTTCTAACAACGGAAGCGTTGACCAGAAAGATGAACAGGTTACTGGGTATCCCGGAAGACGCCGACCAAGGTACTCCCTTGACCAGGAACCCACCTTGGATATGGTGTTGCTTGAAATCTTTCCGACTCGACAAGGACGATCCCTGGGGCAGTAGAAGATATAGGATCTTTGGCACAGAGATCAGGGATTGAATGGGGAGGATGCTCCAAGGTGTGGTGAACATCCTTGGAAATGATCCTGTGTACAGTAATATTTGCTTGTGCTACCGACGTGCAAATGGACGTCCTGCAGTCCTGCTAGGAGGAAGCACTGGCATACTTGAAAGGTTGTAAATGTACTGATAACAGTCTCAGTTGCTACTATTATTATTGTGTAGAACCACTTTGTTGTTGCACTACTGTTACTGGATTTATGTAGTAGGTTTTGTGCAATCGGACTGTCTATTGAAGTATCATCACTGGTGGCATTTTTGTATTTGTACGCTCGGCTTCTGTACCTGCTATCCTAACTAGTTCTGTAAAGTGTTACTCCTGCGGTTTCATGATGAACATAGTTCAGTTCGTATAAGGCTTCCATAGAATTATAGAATATAGAATTCAAGGTGGCGTCTAGAAAGTATTTTCCATACTAAGGCCCTCTGGCTAGAACCTGTGAATTTCTCCAAATTTGTTCCATGCAAAATGGAATTCTTGCACACTAATCAGGCACAAACACTGATGTGCTATGTGTACACTCCTAATCACCTAGAAACATCTAAGACGTTACTCTTCGTTGTGTAATGTTAACTAGGAATGTTTTTACGGTGTGATATGTCGCGTGTGTTGTTTTTTCGCAGAAATAATTTCTTTTTTTTCGGTAGTGTTTTTTTTAAATTGTTGAGAAAATGCGTGAAACGATTGAAAGGATATAAACGTAATCACATTTTTTTTCGCATCTATCTGGGGTCCTCTCACGAAGAATCCGCGATTGCGCTAAATCGAAAGTTCCTTTCGCGAAAAATAGCTGGAATGATCCAAACGTAACTACACTCTTTTTTGGTATTTATTTAGGGTCTTTTCACGAAAGATTCGCAATTTTTCTGAACTAGAAGGTCCTTTTTGTAAAAAACCGTGGGAAGGACCTATACATAATTATGCATTTTAAGGGACCTAAACGCGAAAAAAAGAGCCAAGCCGGCTCCCGCGCAGCTCAGCGCGACATGGAGGCCCTCATGGCGCGAAATCTTTGAAGTTTAGTATATGTATAACTAGTGGGTCCAATTAATAAATTGATACCTCTCATGTTTCTCTCTCTACCCTCTCCTCGCTTCCACCGACGTTACCTCTCTTTCCTCACCTATCTCACCCTCGTCTCCCCATTCGCTGGTGACCCCCTTCACCTCTTATGGCTGCCGACAGCCTCTCGTTGCCGTTGCCCGTCTCTCTCCTCCTAACTCTCTCCCACAGTTTCTCTATTGGCCACCTCGCCCACCCTCGTCAGCGCCAGCTACCCCCATTCTCCTTCGCCATCTCCTCCCCTCTCCTTTGCGCACCTCCTCCTAGATCTAGCCAGATTTGCGTTGACAATGCCTTCATTTGACCCAATATAGTACGTTGTAAGGTCGAGAATGCCGACTACCGCGCGGGGAGGGGGGGTGAATAGATAGTTTTAAAAATTATTCGGTATATAACTAACGAATCAACACCTATGTCAAAATCTAAATAATATGTGGAAGCGTAGTCTAAGTTTTGACAATTAAAATCTAAATTAACTAGGCTCATTAAGTGCACTAACTATCTAAGTCTCTAACGATAATTTACAATCCTAAAAACAAGCAATCAATTAATCAATTTTACTAGCATAAATTGCTTAAATGTACATAAAGAATATAATGCAAATCACAAGAGACATACTGATATTTTTACCGTAGTATCAGAGACTTGCCGGTCTCCCTAGTCCACCTTGAGGTAAGCCAAAACGAATTGGATCAGTTCCACAAATTGAGCACCCACCTCAAATCCACTAGTGGTAGCTCTTTCCAACCTTCTTGTCCGCCTTCTCGCAATCTCCTTTGAGATGGTGAACTCCAACCTTCACAAACTTGTTGCAATTGTTTTGTCATGAATACCATGGTTTTACCAAACTCCTTTAAAACCTTGGAACTCGCAATCTCCATGGTATTTGAGATGGTCACCAAAACCATGAAAACTTTGGGTTGGAGTGGAGTTTCAAATACTCCAAAAATACTATGGTATCTACCAAACCATGGTTTTTAATCTAAGTGTGACATGGTAACCAAAACACTAAGAAACCATGGTATTACCTAATAGGTCAATTCTCCTAATTTGAATCACACCAAGTACAACACATGCACAATAGTGATCACCAAGTGCAAAACATCCACAAGGATCCTCTCTAAGTTCAATACATGCACAAGGAGCACTAAATCCACTTTTAATTGTAACACATGCAAATTAAAAGTTCCACTCTAGCTTAAGAAGCAAAGGAAAAAAAAGGCAACACATGCACACTCTCCCCAAATAAGCAATAAACTCAGCAAACAAAACCAAATGCCAGTCCAAAGCATCCTTTTATAGCCCACCAAAGAAAACTAGCCGTTGGAAGGCAAATTTGGTAAAACTACCTACCACCCATGTAGAGCTGGTAGTGACGACCTCCAAGCCAACGGTCGGTTTTAGCACCAAAACTAGCTATTGTGCAGTAAATATGGTACTACTGCCTATATGGGAGCGGTAGCACTGGCCCTAAGGTTCAGTAATGCCGGTCTCAGAAGAGCACCGAGAAATCCTTTTATGAAAAATGACCACTAGTTACTAGATGTCGGTACTGCTGATCATCGGCAATACCGCCCTACAACCCCGGTAGTGCCGGATTTATAACATATACAAAATCCACGCTCCTGGAAAAGAAAAAAAAACTACGGCTCTCAGGGGGCGGTACTTTTGGCATGCTCAGCCTGCGCGCAACGGTCTAGCGTCCGCACGGGCTGCCCCCCTGAACGCGAATTTTTTTTTATTTAATATTTATTTTAAAACATATTTGAACTAATCGCATGAAAAATTTTCAAAACTACCTACGTCGCCCCTGGCTTGGTGATCGCCTATCTGGCGGCGGGTCCCACTAATCGGTCGGCTTCTTACGAAAACAGCGTCGTTCGGCGTCGCGTCGGCGATGGACACGCGTCGCCGTCTGGTGGTCGTCGCCGGCGAAGCGATCGCTGGCGGTATGACAAGGTCATTTAAAATGCCCCGCGAACAATGATATTCATTCTTGTAGAACTTTCGCAGAAGAAAGAAAGAGGAGAGGAAGAGAGGGAAAAAGAGGAGGAAAAAAAGGAGGAAGAAAAAGAGGAAAAAATATCCGTCATTTTGTGAAGGTAAGTTTGAATATTTTGTACTCATATTTTTGAAATGTTAGTATCGTGTAATTTTTGAAATGTAGAAATGTAGTATTTAGAAATGTAGTATTTAGAGATTTAATGTAGTATTTAGAAATTTAATGTAGTTAGGATTGGATAGTACAAATATTAGGCAATGTTTAGAGATTTAATATTTAGTATTTGCGGTATGTAATATTTTAGAGATTTAATATTTAGTATTTACGGTATTTAATATTTTAGAGATTTAATATTTAGTATTTGCGGTATGTAATATTTTAGAGATTTAATATTTAGTCTTTGCGGTATTTAATATTTTAGAGATTTAATATTTAGTATTTGCGGTATTTAATATTTTAGAGATTTAATATTTAGTATTTGCGGTATGTAATATAGGTAATCGAATTACTTATTTAAAAATTAGTATATTTAAAAACATGGTAGGCGCCGTTACAAATCAGTAGGGTAAAATTTGACGACAATATATTGTGACATTTATATAGCGGTTAGGTGGAGAAATGATGATTTTTTCGGTTCGGCGTTGTAAGCGATATGTCGGAGAAATTGTATTTTCAGATATTCTATGGAGATGGGGAGATATACAGGGCGAATGGAGTCGATTTGTCGGCATTTTCAATGATCATCTGAGGGCATATCTAGGCGAGAGATAGGACATCTGAGGGTTTGATGGAGTGGATATTTGGATGTTCGGTTTGGATGCCCAGTGTTAATTTGCGGGTTAGAAGCGATAGTAAGCGTGCCGGACTTTTTATGGAGAGCTGATTCCTATTACGCGACCTCGGCATGGAGGAGCTATGTTGGAGTCTGTTGTAGGCGGGGTTGGCGCTCATGTTCTTTGTAGATTGGTACGGTACCTCCATCGGTGTCGGAGGTGCGTGATGTCGTGGTAGATATTACGGAGGAGGAATCTGATATGCAACAACGCGATGATGAAGGTGGTGGCGAGGTTGGCGGTGGCGGCGAGGATCGAGGCGAGGAGTAGTGGAGGCGCGAGGTGGCCGACGAGGGAGGAGGTGGAGCACATAGTTCAGATTGATGGAGGAGGAGGACCGTGCGGATGAGGAAGACCACGATGGCGAGCGCTTCGGACGAGGAGGACAATACTCTGAGGTGCTGTCCCCGTCGTGGACTAACTATAATTTGAAGACGACAATGAATGAAAGGAACAGAGATGCATGGGAGTATCATGAGAACGAGGTCGCGAGGGGCCATATATAAAGACAAGGAGGCCGTGATGGATGCGGTGAAATCTTGGTCAATGTCTCTTGGCGCCAATTCGAGGTAGTGAAGTCCGACAAAAAGACTACGACGTGAAGTGCGTAGTTGATTCGTGCCCATGGTGGGTGCATGCATACAAGGGAAGTGGAGGAACTCTGGAAATGTTCCATAGTGACGAACATAATCGCTATAGCTGGAGGAAGCGGAGCGAGGAACACATAATCGTCAGATCACTTGGGTGGCAAATGTGTTTTATGGTCGGATCGCCGACAATCACTTTCTGACCTCGATCCATTATCGAGCCGTGGAGGAGAGGTTTGATACAAGATTAGCTACGGAAGGCTTGGAGAGCAAAAAACGACTTTGCAAATACGGTTCGGGACATACGAGGCTTCTTACGAGAATATTCCACACTTGCTCGGGGCAATATCAAGTAGGAATCGATGCGGTCATCGACCTTGCGGAGTTTCCAGCGGATGGTGCGTCTTGCGGGTAAGTGGGTCTTCGGCGGGCCTTCTTCGCCCTCGGCGCATGCATTAATGCCTTTCGCCTTGTCGCCGGGTCATTTGCATGGATGGCACATTCCTCACGAGGAAATACAAGGGCGATTCTAAGCTGCAATCGCGGTGGGCGCCAACAACCGAGTTCTCGGTCGCATTGGCCTTCGTGGAGAAAACAGGAGAGCTGAGTCTTGGTTTCTTGAAAGAGTCAAGATGGCGGTTGTGCAAGACCGCCCGATGTATGTGTCATCCATGACCGGCATGCGGGGGTTCTTGAGGCGATCGTGGATATGCAACAAGGGTCGGCGTCGTGGGAAGCGACAAAGTGGCGGACACGAAGAAGCGGTGGTGCATGAGGCACATGGGTGCCAATTTTTCCGTCGGTTCAAGAACAAGGAACTTATGAACATGTTCAGCGGTACGTGCAAAGCAGAACCGGCGGAGGAAGTTCGAGTCATTGTGGAGGGCGTTGGATGAACTAACCAGAAGCAATCATGAATCAAGGGATGGCGCTAGTTCGTCAAGGAACCTATGGTGTACCACGAGCAAGGAGATGACCTGACCTTGTGTGCGCTCCCGCCAAGCGCGCAAACATCCGGCGTGGGCGGGCAAGCATAAAGAGTTTCACGCAATTTGGATCGACACGAGCCGTTGGAGAAATGGTCCATTCACGCATGACGAGGCGGTTCCGCTATGGAATAATGACAACCAACTGGTGGAGATTTACAAGCCCGGGTAATGAAAGCGCGAGATGCCTCCGTTGGTGGGCATTGTTGAGGTGTGTTACTAGGCACCCAAAGATATTTAGTTGAGCGGTACAAGGCCTCCGTTGCATGTATGTCGGACAATGCGCTTGTCGTACTTTCGGCGGTTGTCTCTCGTACATGGCAAACAAGACACGGAAGGCCAGACACATCGCTTGACAGGAGAGTGGCGTGGAGCGGAGGTACCACGTGCCTTTGCGGTGGCCGGGTCGAAGGTGCCCAGGAGAGGACTTCCCATCTGTGCATACTCCGGCTGGCATTGCGAGTGCTCTGTCGAAGCCACGCTTGCTTTGCACTTGCCGTGCTCTGCGTGATTGCCGCAGCGGCGAGACACACCGATCATGTCGTCCGTACATCTCCCACTACTACTACAAGCAAAGTGTTCTCAACACGTGGCATAACGAGGTGTCTGGTGCAGGGTCGATGGATCGTTCACGGCGGCCCCCCTCCGAGGGCATCGATGGGTCTGGACATCCGAATGTTGAAGCGAAGGTCGGGCGTCGAAGGACCGGCGTATTAGGAACAATATGGGCGAGTGCGGCGGCGTCGTAATTGTGCATAATGCAATTCTATGTACCGATTATTTGTTGTCCCGTCAATGTATTTTCGATTCTATGTACCGATTATTTGTTATCCCGTCAATGTATGTTCGATTCTATGTACCGATTAATTGTTGTCCCCATCAATGTATTTTCGATTCTATGTACGATTATTTGTTATCCCGTCAATGTATTTTCGATTGTATGTACCGATTAATTGTTATCCCGTTAATGTAATATTTGAATATGGAACATTGCATTACTTTTCATTTAATTTTTTGTAGTTGCAACGTGTACCATGAATTTGCTTTCTAACCATGAATTTGCTTTGTAACCACTTGGTCTGAGCGACGATGGCGAGAGTTAGGCGTTTTTGGCGCTTACTCGATTGCTAGACCGGACGTGGACTTGACCCACGGTCTAGGTTGTCGCGATTGAGGGCGGCGGTGGGGACTTCTGCGGTCTCGAGTGCGAACGAGTTTCTTCGGATCGACCAGCATTTGGGTTCCTGATAGCTACCGAGTTTTCGCACTCTTTTACTTACGCTAATGGAATTTTAACGACACTACACACTACGTGCGGGTTCTGGCTGCCGGCTTACTTCCGTTCTGCCGGATGGTGGAAGCGAGCGGCGTGGAGGGCCCGCCGTCACACGGTTCTCCTCGACCGGTCCCTGGCGACGCGCTCGTGGGCCGGTGGAGACCGGAGACACACACGTTCCACTGCCGTGCGGAGATGGCTCCCCGCTGCGGGGCGTGTCGTACCTCCTCGGCCTCCCCTGCAAGGTCTGCGGATTGTGCCGCCGCGCCCCCTCGATTGGCGTGGCGATTGGGCGCGCCGCCCGGTGGACCGACACCCGCGGCCGGCCCGTGACGTGCCCCATAGGGCAGAGATGAAAGCACGAGTCGAAGGCGTGGTTGCTCGATTCACGGTTAGTACCTTGTTCGTTGCAACCGCGGATCGCCGAAGTGCGACAATCTTGTGCCGAATCTTTGCGGTGAGCATCTCCACCGGAGGCGACGAGAGGACTGCACGCCACACAGGCGTACACGCTAGTCTGTTCGGTTGGTACATGTTCCGATCCTCGCCGCGGGACACGGTGGACCGGCTTTTGTCGAGTTCGCCCGGTTTATCGCCGACACCGGCGAACCGGTAACACATTTCGTTAAAATCTCTTCTGACGGGACATGTCTAACTTTGCGTTGTACCGAGATGGTGCGGTGGTCGTGGGGCTCTGTCGTGCTCGCGTGCACGCATCTTGGGGAGTGCATGCGGTGTCTCCAAGGTAGGCAAAGAGGCGGCTGTTGGCGAGTGCGTTTACTACGCATGTTGTGGTCTGGAGCACTTCTCCTTGAGTAGGCCAGCGGTTGACGAGACGCCGTACTCACTCGACTGTACCACCACGACCCCAGATCGGTGGCCCACTATGGGCCTCTATTGGGTTCGGCGACAAGTATGCCCCTTGTATCTAACCCCTAATTTGGACACTTTAATAAGGCGCACTACTTTTTGTTCATTGGCGGGTGTCGCCCTGCAGACCAAGAAGTCGTACCGAGTTCGATCGAGAGTTTGACAGTACAGACGAGGGCGTCGCGGTGGACACCGTGTCTGCCTTGTGCGACGTCGAGTCCGAAGCACCTCACGGGTTTGTCCGAGCTTTCTTGGCATGACCATCGACTCTGGCTCACCGTAAGGTCCTCCTCTTTGACTTTGTCGTCGAGTACTCGCCACTGCCGGTCTTGCGGCGATTCGGCCTCTTCGGACTTTCCCCTGCGGACTACTCACCTTGTCTCACGTCTGCGCGCGGTAAGTGTCTGAGCACAATACTTACCATTCGGCGGAATGAATGTTGTATGTAAATTGCCGTGTTTTCTTTGCGAGATGACCGGTCGGGCATCCACTAGGCACTCCGTTCTTTGGGCGCATGATACCGTGGGCGTCACGATGGGGCGAGGCGGGCGGGGCGAGGTGGGCGAGACCCGGCCGTCTGGCCGTGCCGCGTCTGGCGATTACATGGGTAGTTCGCGCCGTGACTTCGGCTTAGGGTTGGGTACACACCACGAGTATGTCAGCTCGCGCCGGTGTCGAGCGTACCCTTCCTGAGATGTCGGAGGAGAGCGTTGCGGTAAGGGTCACCCCAAAACCCTACGTATGTTTTTATGTAAATTAACTCAAATCAAGTGGCATTACTTGCGAGCCGTCTTGCGGCGGATGTACGGGGAGTTCGAGTCCGTGTTGGCGGGCCTCGGCGCGGCGTCGTGCTCACCCCTTGCGGCGGAAATAATTAGTCGGTGGCGCGCCCGCGATGGGGCGGATGTGCGGCCTACTCACTGCCGGGCGAGGCGTGGTGCCCGCCACCAGCACCTCCCGCCTAGTGGGCGTGCCCACCTCGCCCAATGCGAGTCGGCCCTGCTTGCCCGGCGTCACCCGGTCGTGCCCTCGTGTCCTCTGCCTGAACCACGGTGGCCACGGTGGGGGGTGACGCGCGATCTTCGTCTCGCGCCTGACAGGCGCGGTGTCGAGGGTGGGGTGGCGGCGAGTCGCCGCAGTCTTGTCGACTACTCGACTCGGCGACATTGCGAGGATCACGAGTTTCGGCGTGGACGGTTCATGTCCACCGAGGACCACGGGCCACCACCCCAGCAGACACCCGAGCCGCCGGCGTACTCGCTACCCCTAAGGAAGCGGTAAGACTAGGAGGGTCGTCCGTCGCCGTCGCCACTCCACGTACCACCGCAAAGCGGATCGGGAGGCGTCGCGTGGTGACTTATTATGCAGTTGTACTTTTGTAATTTATTTATCTTGACACCATGTTGTCTAACTATCTCGAACTAAGTGCTTGCATTTGCGTAGGTTATGTTTTCTTAGCCATGTCGCTCAAACTTATTTTTACGATTTTAGCAACCGATCTTAGAACAGCGTCGCATAGCTCGACAATATATAATTGGCTATTAATAAGCGATGAAAAAATAGCTGTTTGTCAAAATATAAGGAGGCACCTTGCTAGAAGGTAAATTCATACTGAAATGGGCGATAGCCTGATAAGTCGGGAGGCACCTTTGCCGAAGGTAAATTTAATACTGAAATGGGGCGATAGCCTGATATGCCGGAGGCACTGCGCCCAAGGTAAATTTAATACTGAAATGGGCGATAGCCCTGATATGGGGAGCACATTGCCGAAGGTAAATTTCGCCCGAAATGGGCGATAGCCCTGATATGTCGGGAGGCACCTTTGCCGAAGGTAAATATCGCCCGAAATAGGCGATCGCCCCATACCAAAGCGATATCTACCCTTTATAATCTTCGCTCTCGCGCCCCCTCGCATACCCAAAGGCGAGAGAACAAGAAAGAACAAGAGAAAGGAAGGAGAGAGAACAATGTCGTTCTCAGTCACCTCTTGACAAGCGAAGTCCTCCGCCCGAATATCCGGATGCGATGGCGTCGGCGCTTGATTCTGCGGAGTTGCCCCGACCCAAATCATTTGCAACCTCTGGCGAAGATGGCGCAATCTACCCATGGAGAGCGGCCGCGCTCACTACTCTGTGGCCGCGTACAAGGTAAACCTCTTGGCGTCCACTGTCTGAGTAAAACTACCATCTCATGCATCGTTCTTTCTTTTCTCGGCCACGAGGGCGGTGTTGCTTCTTCCAATGGATCGGCGGTAGGAACGGCGTGACTACGAATTTCTCAACAAGCGCCACGACAACTACCCGCTTGGCGAGAACTTCACCGGTGGGAGGCCGCGGAGATATGTCCTTTTCTAGATCGACGAGCTTAGGGCGGTGTGCAAGGGCCAACCGTCGGTGAGTTTCATGCGACATACTCATGTTGAACTCACAAAGTAGTAGTTCTAAACCAGTTCATCGCACACGGGGAGTTCAAAAGGACACTTGCAAACATCAACAAGTCAAAGGAGGAACCTCCTCGGGGCCACCCAAAGCCCCGACGTTTGCGTACATGGCCTCGGCGATGGTTGATTCTGCCACGGTGATCTAGCGGACCGAGATTCTCTGGGTGCCCTTGGCGAGAATGAGCAGTCTTTGGTACTTCAGCTGGGTGGACCGAGAGCGTACCACCCACATCTCGAGCAACTTTGCATGGGATAAGCGGGGAACAACCCTCTCCGTGGTGCCACTACCGCCCGAAAAGCCGGACCGAGTGCGTTCACGGTGTTATGCAACCACCAAAGCGGGCATCTTGCATTGGCTGCGGGGCACGCTTCGGTTGTCAAGCATAAGCCCACACACACCTCTGCACCATATAGTGGAGTGCGAGCGAAAGCAGGCGGCGTCTCGCATGTCTCCGCCAACGGCCAACACAAAGAGAGTGCTTGGGAGGTTCCTCCTCTCGAAGAAGAAGGGACAAGGGGAAGCGGCCGGCCGAGGTCCGCACCACGCAACAAATCCTCGGGCGTTCGCGGACCATCCGGAACCGGGTGATATTAACATAGGGGCCTTAGGAATCGGGATGACATGCCCATATGGGAGGCGAAATCCACATAAACAACAACCAAAATTTAAGTCTTATACACGAGAGCGTCGGCATAGGCCACCCAATGGGCGGCAATTTGGAGGCTGCGGAACTCCATGGAGTTCTTTCATAGTAGGGATTGAGCGGTGTCCGATGACCGTCGCAATATTAGAGCAGGTCGGGTAATATCACGAAAATGTCTTACATCATTATGGTTTGTACGGATAGGCGGAGCGATCATTTGTTCCACCACGACGAACAATGCTTTCCTTATTAACCTCGTCCTTTGTTGTAATGCCCATGTAATATAATATAATCTAATCTATTGCTTATTTTATCATCGAACTTTGGTGTATGTGCCCTTATATATGTATTGTTTGAATTTTAAAAATTTCTCATATATTAAAATCATTTGAAATTTTTATGGTAATATCACTGATTTATCAGGAACCTCCATAAAAGTTTCAAAATTTTCGGACCTCGTAAAAGTTTTCATGGTTTCGTGGCGAGTGCCTATTCCGATTTTCGCAACAAAATCGGGGCAAGGTCCGGCCATCTCGCCCGTCGTAAGTGGTAGCCCGCATTCGTGAGGCGCCCTTGATTTTCCGTATTTTTTGACCATGTCCGCCTGTCATGAGACTCGAAAACCGCTAAGTGGTCACGATTTCGTGGTTTCGTGGCGCGAGTGCCTTCCGATTTTCGCAACAAAATGTCGGGGCAACGTCCGCCATCTCGCCCGTACGTAAGTCGTAGCTCGCGTTGCGTAGGCCGCCCTTGATTTTTTTCGTATTTTTTTGACCGTGTCGGCTGTCGCATGAGACTCTGAAAACACCAGTGGGCCACGATTTACGTGGTTTCGTGACCGCGAGTGCCTTTTCGATTTTGGTAACAAAATGCCGCCAACGTCCGGCCATCTCGCCATGTTGAAGTGGTATCACGTTGCGTAGCCGCCGTGCTTTCTCCGTATTTTTTCGGCGTATTGGCGGACCCTTCGAGGCTACGAAAATACCTAAGTGAGACGCGTATCACTAACGAACTAAAACAATTTTTAGGTTCATTACATGACAATAAGTTTTTTCTAATTAGTCGGTTCAATACAACAATTATTGTACAAACAATTTACATCAAAAAAAAATCTACAATCTGATCGCCATGCCGCTTGGCAGACATTTTTTTATATTTTTTACTTCTGCCGTTAGGTTTTCGAGTATTGCCGTTAGTGGGACCCGCCTTTCGCCCGTACAGGGGGCGATCGCCCCTGGCGGGGGCGACGGGCGGGTAGTTTTGAAAATTTTTCCCGCGGACGACTAGTTCTGAAAATATGTTTTAAAATAAATATTAAATAAAAAATTCCCTGAACGCTAGCCAGCAGGCACTCGATCCCACGGCTCCCGGCCCGTGCGCGGTGCCTGCGCCCAGCGCCCCGCGCCCCGGCTAGGCCTTCTCAGCCCGCGCCGCGCGCCGTGCGTGCGGTGCCTTGCGGGTCGCGGCTGGCCGCGGTTTTCCACGGTTCCGACTTCCGAGTGGGGCGGACCGCGGACGCGTGGGTCTGTGGGCGTCGTGGCTGTTGGGGCGTCGGTTCGGTGGGCCGCAAGCCCCAATGCCGAGTAGCAGCGGCCTAGCAGGTGGAAATAGGCCGAGGCCGCGGGACGGGGTCCCATTGGCACTTGCACCGCGACGGTCTTCGTTTTTTGGTCCGTGGCAGACGGTCTCAGACCAACGAAACTCCCGTTTTGATGTTGGGCCGGGCAGTAGTGAAACAGTGCACGGTCGTTCGGTCGGTACGCGGCCCGGCCTATGCCATTCCACTGCCAACCACTCGTGCAAACGGCAGGGACGCCCGCCGCCGCTAGCGAGTGAATGATGGGGTTTCGGTGAAGCCGCCGGCCGGTGTAATGGCCGAGGCAGGCAGTTCCATCCATCCACGCTGTGAACGGACAGTTGGGCACTGCTTTTGGAAGATCCAAGGCGCAGTCCGGCCGGCCGTATCTTTCACCGAACCGATCGGCCGAACCTCTTCGGCAGCAGGTAGGTGCTTCCAATTAATGACGGCGGGCAGCGGCTTCTTAAAAACAAATCCAAGGTATAGTACTACCTCACGTGACCCCCCTCCGGTGTGCCACTCGAAGTTGCACAGGGAGAGAGAGTACAAAACTAACTACTGCTACCACCTATATCTAACTAACTTTGCTCTCTTAAACAAAGGCAACAGAACATGCAAGTGCCGTCAGTGAGGTCCTGGAAAATCCCCACGTCTTGGACTTCGCGGACAGTCAAATGATTGGGCTGCCTCCCTGCATGCGTGCATACACACGCAGATTAGACCTCAGAGCAGGCACGAAACAAAGCCCAAGGTCACATGCATGGGCTATTCTTGCATCGATCTCGTCTATTTAGCCCTTTGGCTTGAGCTTGTTCTAAGGTAATTGGTCAAACGGCTCACTTCACATGGCAAAGTGCCATTGGGTGTGGTCTCCATCTTTTGTGCCTTTTTGGAAGGGGAGGGTGCACTTCTAGATATTAAAAAAGAAGCATGGAAAGATTACAGTAACAAAGTGTGCATCTGGCTTGGAGCGAGTCCCATCCTCCAATGGCCTCACTTGACCATCTAGGATCGATTCCCTAACCCCTATTAGTTAATCCTACTTTCTTTGTAGCTGACATTTGGTGTGAATATTATTGCTTTCAAGTTTAATAATATATTCCTCCACCTAAATCTTGGGTTCATACAGTAACTTGCAAAAAGAAAGAGAGAAAAGGACAGTTGAACCTGTGGATCTGATCTGATATCTTCTCTCTACCTCCATTTAAAAAGTTATAATAGTATATTAGTATCTGATCTTGTTAACAAGACAAGCTAATATGTTTTTCCAAAAAAAAAAGAGCTAATACACAACATTATGTCAATGCATAAAGAATTGCCTAGATCAAATCTAGTGAGTGCATTTTGGCTTAATGTCCTTAGCCTTTTCTTCATTTAGGAGCTGGATTCATGGTTTGGTTAACGACGATCATCATATCATGTGACCATAGCGCCAGACCAATTATAAAGAAATTAACACGTACGTAGTGTTGCGTTGACTTAGTTAGGTTCACTACTACCCAAAGTAGGTTCTATCAGGACAGCTGAAGTGGATATATATTCTCGAGAGACATGACATGGATGTCTTGAAAGGGAGAAAACCATAATTAATTTATACCTATATATGGGACCAATTCAAGCAACCGAGATGTCAGCATTTCTTGATTACATTCAATTAATCAGGACCTTTTCGGTGTTAGTTGAGCGGTCGATTCACAGTTTAAATTTTTGAGTGCATCACCTGCATCCCCATCAAATGAAACCTAACAGGGCGTAGCCAAGCTCGCTGTCATCAGATGGAGCAGACGTACTACTAACGAACAAACAAGCGCCTTACCAGGTCACTGGTTCGTATCCTCTGCTCTGTAGTTCAAACGACACGCGCGGCCATTCAAGTGTCAACAATTTGCTGATTGAGAGTCAAGGCTTCAAGCAACGTGAACGATGTGCAAAGCATTTACGATTTCTTCGGGACCGTTCCTAACATTTTGGAGCCCTTATAACAAAACGAAATGGAGGTCCTGAATAGAAACTGATATTTTAGATATATCGATTCTGTTTATAGCAGTTCTGGACGTTTTCATATCCAAATCCTAATACGTATCGATAACATATGCGAATACTTTCATAAAACTGACATTCTACTATAGTACTATATGAATAAGCCTATACGTGCTAAACTTCTCTTACAAATTACAAGCGACATATAACTTAAGGCCTCATATGAAACTCGAGAAATTTACATATAGTTATCTGAAATGAGTTGTTTTCTATAAAATTCTTGCATTCTAAATATTATCTAAAGAGTATGAAACTATATAAAAAACTTTTTTTTGGGATTTTTCGATTAGCTAAGACATACAACTAAGCAATCATCAACCAACACGAAGGCCTAAAGCACCAATCTTTAACCAAAAAATTCTTCATATCCTTCAATTGATAAGAAACTTTCTGTTAGTCACCAAACAAACTAACTAGTTACCATAGGCACTAGAAATCTAAATTGTCAAATTCTCTTTAGGCTTAATTAGCAGTAGTAAGATGCAAGCAAATTGTGTCGAGTTAGCCATCGATCTTGTGATCGAGCATTTGTTCGTTTAGCCTATTGTGAATGCCAAATACAGGTGTTTCCAAATGGCGAGTTGTCAAGCTGAACACTTGGACTGGCTTGGACAAGGTCTCAGTATTTTTGGTGGTGGTCTAATTCTTTGTTCTTACTAGTGGCTGCTTGGGAGTTAACAATATGGGCCTATATCCATATGTACTTTGATTTGTACATCAACTATGAGTCTACATAGGCTATATATAAGGTATATATAAATGGGCTAGAGCCCCTGGCTCTCGTGGGCTCTAGACGATTACACTTGCTACCCATGCCCCTAGGCCGGCCCTAAATTTCTTCTAAAAGATGTTACGCAGTTCAAGTTGCCACCATCCGGGAGATCTCTACCCTCCAAATTTTCTAAACAGATGAATCGTATCCAGGGTTCACAATTTCATAGTAAACTATTCGAAAACAACGGTTTTTGACCTTACCGCTGCGGTTCGAGATCTAAAACCGCGCGATAAACCGATCTAATTTTAAAAAAATTAAAAATTTTGAAAACATTTATGCGTTGAAAACCACTCGAAAACAGTTGAAAAACCGCGGTTTTCACAAAAAAAAACTATTCAAAAACCGCTCGAAAATCATTTTTTATGAACATTCAATTGGTCGGCTGGTTTTTCGCGAAAAAGCGCGGTTTTCGTTGAAACCAAACGGTTTTCGATTTTTTTGAATTTTTTTGAATTTTTTATTTCTTAACTCTTCGGTATCTGACGGTTTTAACACGGTTTTTGTACTAAGAATTTCAAACCAATTTTTGAAAAAACGGTTTTTGAATCCCTAATCGTACCACACAGGAACCTAGGTGAGTTCCGGGTGGCGAAACGTTTGGTGTACATCATCGTAAAGTCTTAGATTTGATGCACGAAATGATCGGAATTTAGTATACCGTAGAAAAATCACAGCACTTTTCGCACCGTTTGGACTAAAAGTACCAATCCTAGCAGCCACTGGGTGAATTCCTCGGCAGATGTCCATATCATGCATTATATGTGCTTGAGGCGATTTTTGGTGGTACATATAGTTTTTATCGCGGTCCAAGTGTTACTATGATGGTGGATAGCTTTGAAGATAATATTGCGTGATGTAGTTTACCGTGCCGGTTCCTTTGTCTTTTCTTATGTGTGTGTGTTTGGCTGTGTACACCCTAGCTGTGTAGAGACCGGGAGTCTTCTTAGTATAATTGTATCACCTTGATGTAATTTACTAAGATTAATAAAAGCTTCCTTTATAAAAAAAAACATAGACCTGCCAATATACCAGACGTCTAGGCATTAAAATAGCAAGAGTATTGGCACAGGAAACTGATGTGGATATGAGTCATGCATGCTGTCTCTGGAAAAAAAAAACTATTTCTTTGCGAGCACTCCAGGTACTACATTACACTATGGTCTATGGGACAACATGGGCACGCAAAGGTGTTGTGTCCTTGTGAGAAGGGCAGAAAGCATAACCGAATTGGAAGTTTGAGACCGAAGGCGGCCTGCGGGCATGGAACGGTATACGTCCAAAAAGATCAGTTGCTAACGACTCTGTGTATGATATCTGCAGGGCACAGGCTAGGAATGCAGTGCAATGATGCCACTCTGACGTGCACATATAACGGCAATGGATATTGAGGTGGAAATGGACATTAGACTTCTGGATACATGGGTCGTGCCAGAGAAGTGGATGATTCTAAGGAAACGTCACTATTATAGAAAAAATTATCATAGATGATTCTAAAAAGTCATCACAGATAGTTTCGTGAACTGTTTGTAAACATATGTCAGTGATAAACTCACAAGACAGAACGGTATATGATATATCACAGACGGTTCCTCATATGTGATATTATTTTTTATTGCTGAATATTTTTTGTTTATTGCCTAGCCTCAGAAAATGCTAGACATGCCCTCTGAAACAAGCAAATTACACAGATTATATCACAAGCAGATTACACACATCACAAGTTGATTATATCATAGATTACACAACTATTTTAGAAATCAACTCAAATATTATATTAACCAATAGATCATAAGTTGATTATATCATAGATTACATAGCTATTTTAGAAATCAACTCAAATATTATATTAACCAATGGAATGCACAATTACAATTCACACAAGTTTCACAAATTAACCAATAGAATACTCAAGTTTCACAAATTAGGCAGCGTGGAATGTTTCTTTTGGATGTATGACCTGATGCATCAAGAAGTCAGAGAGGTGTTCTCGAATTGCCTCTAGATGGGCCTTTTCCAACGCAGTTGCATCCTTCATCTTCTTTGTATTGATGAGGATTCACATATTATGGCTAACGTAGAAGGCACATAGGTTATTTCCATGTCCCTATTGGGTGCACTGCGAAAATAGAATTGATTAGTTCTTGGGGCATTATATATATATATTACAAAGCATGGTATAGAATTATTGTGTACTAGCGGTTACCGGAAAGTGAAAATCGTGTTTCAGCTTCGATGCATCCTTGTGTGGCCCTCCATGAAATCTATACATTTTGAACGCCCTATGTAATTCCAAAAAAGTTTGCCTCAGCCACAACGAGCTACAGGAGAGTTATTTATGAGAGAAACATGATTACCTGTTGAGTAGTTTTTTGATAGACCTCAAGTCATGGCTGCCCCTATGTAAGGATCAACGTAGCTAGTCTGATTATTTCTTGGTTCAAATACAATTATAACCCATTGAAACCTACACAAGAATGTCACTAAGGTTACTCAACTTAACTTTGAGTTGCGTGTAAAGTACGCAAGTAGTGCAACACTTACGACGGGTTGTAGGGTAAAAGTATGTACTCTGCATCGCGTTGAGCCAGCAATGCCTCTATCACGTAATCCTTAATGTAACGAGGATTTTCGTTCATTGTTTGCCTTGAGACTATGTGTGGGTCGAGGAAAACCATTGGTTCTTTGTTCCTTCTCGCATCAAGGATCATGTATCTATAAACACAAAAGCAATGAGTTTTATGATATTTATCGGTATTACATGAATGTATAGATCATGATTGCGCACACTTATAATGTCTAGCATATCATGAGTGTGGCGTTGAGGTTGAAGATATTGAACAAGTTGAAATCAACCGTAAAGTAGCCCCCAAAACTGGTTGAAAAGATGCTCATGCTTGAAGCTAATCGAGATATTTGTTATGTGTTTTGCTGCCAGCTTTTTTGCTTGTTTTATGTACCAATCATACATTATAATGGAAGCCGTTGAAAGTTCTTGTAGGCTCTTTTTCGTTACTAAAGGCTCTTCTAGTTTGAATTTCTAGGCCAACAGAGTATATTCATATTCTAGGTCTTTGTGATCTGCTTTGATTTTCCCTTGTCTCTCTTTCCACTTTTGGTCATCTTCATAGGAGAAGAGTGGGTATGAAGTGTTGTATTGGCCTGCGCTGATGCTCTGGGCACGATAGCCGATTTGGTGAGCCGCTTTAGTACAGTTGGTGGCTCTGGTAGCACTGGTAGCTCCACCGCAGCAGGTCGATCATGTTTTGCATGTTGCTCCGATGTTGGAGGATGGTCGTCAATGAAGATGTCCCTCTTGCGTCACTGAATGAATGTGTTAATGGCATACCTTAGTGTCACGATCTCGTCGTTTGGGGGCATCTCTAGCGGGACGGGCTTGAAAGATTCAATGGCTGAACTGCTTTGATAGCTGTGTTGGTCATTTCACTGCTTTTGTACATGTACCAAGATTCATAAGGTTTTCTTTTCAAATGTTTAGAAGCAATTGCTTTCTACTGCAATTCATGTCCTTGCACAACAACTTTAATTTCTAATAGTGGGGGATATACACATGCATATTAATATTGGCAACGCGTCAACTAGGACACATGCGACAATGATGAACCGATAATAACATACTGCACTTCATTCTCTATTATTTTAACATTCCATAACAATTCCAGGCCGGCCTTAAATGATAGTGGCCTTGTAATCGTTCAAGACATGTTTAACCTTTTAGGAATTATTTGGAAATTAATGCAAATTATTTGGACAATTTCACATATATGTTATGTTAAAATAAATTGATAATATTATTTATCTCCATGTTGCTATATGAACTATCTAGTCTGTTTGTACCTGCCTTTATTTTTCTCGATTGAGCACACACAACCGGATTAGGCGTGATTGCTTTCCTTCTGAAGATCCTGATACCCTGGAGCCTCCCCTCATGGTGAGATCGAGGTACACCTAACAGTTTGACCTAAGCTATGTAATCGATGTAGAATTTGATGACCTCTTCGGTTGTATAACCTTCAACAATGCTACCTTTCGGTCGAGATCGATTCTGTGCATAGGACTTGAGAATTACCATATACATCTCAAACGGGTACATGCTACGTAGGAACATGGGCTCGCACATCTTTATCTCTCTCACAAGGTAAACAATGAGTTTTACCATGATATCGAAAAACGACGAAGGGAAATACATCTTAAGATTGCATAGAGTCATCACCACCTTGGTTTACAGAGTATCTAGTCCTTCGGGATCGATCAATGACATTCTAAGCAATTGTGTTAAAAAAATAACATAACCTTGTGATTGTCTCCTGGATCTTGATCGGCAAAATACTTCTAATTGCGATAAAGAACATCTGTGTCATAAGCATATGGTAATCATGAAACTTTATGCCAGTTAAGTTCAAATTTTACATTGAAACAAGTCTTTTTATATTGGAGGAGTAACCAGACGGAACTTTCACACCATGCAAGTATTGGCACGGTTCAGTTCTCTTGGCCTTGGACAGAGTGTAACAAATAGGTTCATAGTACGTTTGGCCTTTGTCGGTCTCTTTCAGTACTAACTCAGGTTGATGCTCATATCGACCAAATCAAGCCGTGCTTGATACCATCCTTTGTTTTGCCTTCAATATTCAGTAAGAGACCAATTAAGCTATCATAGATATTCTTTTCTACGTGCATGATATCAATACAGTGCCGAGCTTCTAGGTGCTCCCAAAAAGGGAGGTCTCAAAATATTAATCTCCTTTTCCACATGCTCTTCTCATGGGTCCTCAATTTAGGTCCATTTCCAAGTGCAATATCCAAATTCTTTACCATATCATGAATATATGTCCCTCTTAAAGGCTTTGGAGCTAAACTGTCTTCGTTCGTTCTGTCGAATTGTTTCTTCATTTTGCAGTATGGGTGATTCCTCTAAAGGAATTTACGGTGACTAATGTATACGGTTTTATGCGAGTGATTTAGCCACACACTCTCGGTATCATCTAAGCATTGAGTAAAGACTTTGGCTTTTTTTGTCCTTTGGCCTGGCAGATTAGCAAGGACAGGATAATCATTTATGATGTAAAATAATAGACAGTGCAAAGTGAAGTTCTCTCGTTTGTGAGCATATCATACCTATACCCTAGAAATAACCTACAGTGTTTTTAGATCTTCCACCAATGGTGCAGGCACACATTAATATCGTTACTAGGTTGTTTCAGGATTTGGATAAATATAGATAATAAAATGTACTTCTACTTCAAAGACAATCAAGGAGGAAGCTTGTAGATACAGAAATTCATGAGCCAAATACTATGATGATTGCTCATGTTACCAAAAGAATTCATTTTATTTGTACTCAATCCAAACCTTATATTCCTCGGATTTGTATCAAATTATTGAAACCTCCTATCTATGTTTCTCTGCTGGATGGAATTAGCAAGGTGCCTTAACATTCTATCATTCTTAAATTGGAGCACAAATTAACTAGCTAAATCTTACCCTAAATCATAAACCAAGCTAGATCTAAAGAATAAACGGATCTACAATCTACAAATAAGCCACCTTTAAACTAACCAATTAACCTAGCTTATAGATCACAAAGAACAAATGGATCTATATGTAAGCTATATTTAAACTTAGCATTTTCAATTCTCTCTTTATCTAGTTAGCTACATCTTGAGCATAATGTAATTAGAACCAATCACTACTTAAGATCACCAAGAACAAATAGATATACACCAAGATAGATCTAAACCATCTTCAATTCCCTCTTTTCTAAACTAGATTTTGAATATAATGCAATTAGAACCAATTACTAATCTTAGATTACTTAGAACAAAATGATCTACAATCACATTTCTAAATCCATGGTGTCCTTTCATCAGATCGCCTCTCAATCACAGCTACTTCAAAAGTAGTCGAGAAACCCTAAAAACACTAAGTAGGTCGTGGCTCTCTGTACTTATTTGCTAAAAACCATTAGTGATGAGACACACATGATGTAAACATAGTCATCATTGACAGTTTTTTTTTAAAAAAAACGTCTGCGATGAGACTCTCATCACTGATGGTTTTAGCCAAAATTTGCCAGCGATGATGTGTAGTAATGAGAGTTTCATCATAGACAGTTTTTGCTAAAAATCGTCAATGGTGTCAATGGTAGTCATCACTGACGATTTTTGGCAAAAACTGCCTGTGATGATCAACTATCACAGAGAGTTTTTCAAAACCGTCAGTGATGAGGATCTAATATAAGTCTTTTTATAGTAGTGTGTAGTGGGATAGTCAGTAGAGTTGGGTTTATGTTTGGATGAGAAATCAGTTGCTTCCTGCTAGGGAGTACACTCATGTGCGTGCATGTGTGTCTACCTTGTAATAAAGAATAAGATATTTTCTTGTGCTATCGATTATGAAACATAATCCGATGATTTCTCGTAGGGTATAATTCACGGGATCCGTTATATCCAGCAAAGATGACAATCAACCTCCACAGTCCCCCATGCTAGTGATAGACTTAGACACGGGTGGTGGAAAAGGAATAGCCGCCCTTTTTTCTCTATTTTTTGAGTAGTGCTTCTATATATTACCTCTTAACACAAGTTACATAAATCTTAAAGAAAATAAAGAGGTAAATAATCACCATATATCTTTTATTCATATTTTAATATTTGTATAACTTTGAAATAGAATTGTATAGAAACACCTTCTCCTTTAAAATATAATTTAAGACCTGCATAGAAATGGTAGTAGATAAGGAGGAGGGAAGGGGAGACCTTCTCTCTTTTTCTTCAGCAAAGCAGACAATCAACCTCCATAGTCCCCCATGCTAGTGTTAGACATGGGCAGTGGAAAAGGTGCAATCCTTTTTTCTCTCTTTTTCGAGTAGTGCTTCTACCTGTCACCTCTTAATACAAGTTACATAAATCTTAAATCTAGTGAAGGGGTAAGCAATCATCATCTATTTTTCATTTATACTTTAATATTTGTACAACTTTTAAATAGAAGTGCATAGAAGCTAGCATCTCCTCTCTCTTTTTTCTCTCTATTAAAATGCGATTTAAGACCCTCATAAAAAGTGGCAGTAGATAAAGAGGAGGGAAGAGGTGGAGAGGGAGAAGGAGAACGGATGATAATACCCACGCCGACCCAGATAGCCAACCAAGCCAGCCAACGCACCCACCAAACCCTGCGGTGGTGAGCAAAAGCCGGGTCGTGTTGCCATCACGCCAGGCTCACGAGGGTCCCCACACCGTATGTGCGCGTTGCATCATGCACACCGTGTGGTGCGTGCGTGTGATGAGGCGCAGCTGCAATGCAAAAAGCCTTTTCCCAGAGCCACCACACTGCACGCACTGGCACTGGCACTGGCTACACTACTCCATGTAGGCATGTAGCCGTGCACCACTGAGACCAACTGCACTTCCACTGCTCCGTCCATCGATCGCCTCTCTGCACATTTCAGTAGCATTTTTTTTTTTTTTTTGCGATAGCTTTACTGCTTGCTCGGTTCGAAGGAAATGATGCATGGTTGGTGGTAACAGCTTCTTGTAAGCTTCTACAGTTGTTGTGCATACGACTACATGTGTGTAGGTTGGTGAGAGCAGCGTCTGAACAATTGTTATGCTCGGCAAAAATTGAAGGACTGGTACTGAGATTGGTTTCTTTGGATGGTTGGCGAAGATGTAAAGAAACCGTCTTTTCTAGTTCCAGCGAAGAGCCAAAAGCCGGCACAAGGTTGTTGCCTCTGACTATGAGAGAACACACATGACGCTGTGACAGCGTTGCACAAGTGGTGCGGTAGAAGGTAACGCATGCAAGCGTGATCAGTATGCCATGGATAACTTACAAAAGGATTTGTTGGCGCTTTCATACGTGTGCATGCAGTATAACTACTTATGTTAAGGAGTAATGTCTGATTGCTACATGCCTGAAAAATTAGAATTAGATCAATTTTCGCTTGATGGAAGGTTGGGTTGACTCTTGACAGTCTGTTAAATTATCACATTGACTAGGCTGAAGAACGACGACTGAACTAAAAATATGATTAAATATCTTTAAAATATTTACTACTACTATTGAGTAAATTTTAGCCTTCACACGTTCAGTGAAACCTCTCCACAGGATAGCCAATATATGTTGTCTTGTCCTTGCTAGCTAGCACTTGTTATCCCCTTGGCCCCACAGCTACATCGACCCCTTCATGCTTGTGCCAATTTCTGCCTTTTGAGGTGTTGCCCGCCCCTCCAATCAACCCGCCTTCAACTTTTAGGCTTGCCACTCTTGTCTACGCAAAAGGTCAAAGGATCTACTATTCTAGAGAAAACACAATTCTATTTCCGAAAGAAAAATAGGATTCTTTAGTCCCATGAGTAAACTCCGATTTGCAATTTTAACATAATTACAGTACTACTCCCTCCGTTTCACAATACTCGGTCCTCTTTGATTTTGACCAGTCAAATTCGGTAATCTTTTATCTGTAATTTTTTTTTCTAAATATTTCGCTTGGCTGTATTAAAATAGTTTATTAGATTTTTCATAAGAAAATTTTCCTAATATTATACTCTAATATCATTTCATAAATATATTACTATAAAGTCAAAGTTTAACTTTGTAAGCCGTGGAAAATCCAAGAGGATCAAGTATTTTGAAACGAATGGAGTACCTTATTATGAATATAATTCTATTTTTAATTAATTGATCCGTGTTCTTAGCCGTGGATCTCGAAGTGTACTGCATACGAATTTGAGTATGCCCATCAAACAACAAATGAACAAGTTTACGTCAACGGAACAAGGAGTACCAACCATGACAAATCAAAGCTGTCATCGACTTGTCGTACCGCCCATACTATGTTTCCTGGATAGAGCGGCACCCCCCACCACCCTGATGCTTCCTCCTCTTCAGCACCGCCGGTCTTCGCTCCTCCCCGGATCACTAATAGCTTTACTCCTCCTTAGATCCCTACCGGGCCGACCTCGCTCCTCCTCGTCCCTAATGCAGCTGGGTCACCCAGCAACTTCCTCCTGGCCGTCGCCCCTCCCTCTTTTTTGCCGACATCGCTAGATGGCTTTTCGGTAGCCGTCGGGTTGTCACCCTTTCCCTCTACATCGACATGTTCTTGTCTGTACCCCCTCATGGGCCGTTCCTCCGAGCTCCCATGCGGTTAATGAAAATGGGTTGCGGTCAAGGTTTTTGCTGCCACGGTAGCCATGCTGCGACCAGCAACTTCTTTCCCCCTATTTCTTCTACCGTGATGCTGCTTGATTAATTTTCTTAGTTATCTAGGTTCGATTTGAGCTATTCTCACTAGTTGATGATGACTTGCGGGGTGGTGCTCAAGGTTTGGCGGTGTTGTGACGACACCCAGGAACCTCCCGTACGTCGGTGAGTACGAGATGGTTGTCGGGCACGTGAGGTGCCGACCCTAGTGTTTCCACTCTCGCTGAGACCAATGGTATGTTCTAGCTAGCTACTAGCTATCCTTCCTACTTCATATGTGCGCTATGTGATCCTAAAGTTAGCAAAATTATTTCATGGATGCAAACTTGGTGGGGGTGGTGAAAGTGCATCTAGGCCCCTTAATGATTTTGGTGATTAATGACAACAAGATTAAGTGACTAATGAGTGTTTTGAGTATGGTGAACAGATAGATACGCTCATGGAAAAGTCGCTCAAGAAAAGAGGTCCCTCAATTTGAAGAAGAAAAGGCGTCGACCAAACTCAATAACTGCGTATGTACGTTTAATTTTATTTGAGTTTAAGGACGGCCGTACTACAAAGAGGGATAGGGCAAGAAACAGCTTTGGAATGATCTAATGTGCTCAAAGATGAATCCTAGACTATATATGGGTCAATGTGTAAAGTCTTAGGGGCAATATGTTCAAAAAGGTTCGGAGTATCCGAACAGATTTTCGGAATGTCCGAACTGGCCCCCTCGGTTGCTCAGGCAAAATTTGGTTCGGAATGTCCGAACATAGGTTCGGAGTATCCGAGCTTGCCTTCTCTGTTGGTCGATTCTATTTGGTTGGAATGTCAGAACACTTGTTGAGTATCCGAATGACCCTCTCGGTTAGGGCTAAGTCTAATTGGTTCGGACTATCCAAGTATGGTTCGGATTTGTCCAAACGGTGTGTTCTGTTGCCCTAGTTCAAATTGGTTCGGACTATCCAGAAGGACGTTCAGATCGTCCAACCGAGTGTTCCATTGCCTTAGTTCTATTGGTTCGGACTATCCGAGTATGGGTTCGGACTATCGAGCGATTAATCGGTGAAGTGAAAATGGCTAGTTTTGGGGGCTTTAAATACCTCCCCAACTCCCACCTACCAACCAACAAGTGCATTCATTTCATTTTGAGTATGTGCTCCTCTCTCTCTTGAGCTCTAGTGATCTTCCTCTTGATCTCTTGATTAGCAAATCTTTGGGGAATCTAGTTGAGAGTTTGAAGGAGCTAGAGATTGTGATTCATCTTGAGCACTTGGGTCATCTTCAAGCGAATTTCTTGCGGATCTTTTACTCTTGGAGGTTGAGGACTCCTAGGCGGCTAGGAGTTGCAGTGAGCCCCCAAGCTTGTGTGGGGCGCTTGCGGAAGTTTGTGAAGGTTGAATCCACCTCCGCAAGGAAGGATTCAAAGAAAAGTAGGTGAGTGCTTGGTGCAACACCTAGAGGATTAGGGTTGAAAGAGACCCCGGCTTTGTGCCGTCTCAACGGAGACGTAGGATCCCCTCAAGGATCCGAACTTCGGAGAAAAATCATTGCATCTCTCTTGTTTGTAAGTTTTACACTTGTCCCCTTTTGTGCTTAGCTTAATCTTTTGGGGATTCAAGGGTTTAGTAGCCTCTTGCAATAGATATTGGGTGGATCTCATAGTCTGGAAGTTGCCCTAGCTTAGAAACCTCATTTGGTAGTAATCTAGCCTCTCAAATAACTCAGATCTACTTTTTAGGGTTTCCTTGCAGCGATTGGGATATCCAAAAGACATTCGGACTATCCGAACCACTCGAGACGATCAGAAGGTATTTTCGGACTATCCGAATAGTAAATTTCCGTTGCGCATTTAAATTTGAATTAACGCCTATTCACCCCCCTCTAGGCGACATATCGGTCCTTTCAATTGGTATCAGAGCCAAATCTCCTTAGTTTGGCTTAACCGCTTGGAGAATCAATATGTGCATAAGCAGGAAAGACTAAGCGACCTTACCCAAACCAAGTGCAGGCGGCGGTATTGAGATTACAATTCCTTTTGATTATAATTCCTCGAGTCTCAAGCTCTTCATCGTATGTTTAGTGCCTTCCGTCGGCGCCTCATTTCGATGGCACTCACTATGCGGCGTGGAAACATAAGATGAAGATGCACTTGAGATCACTTCACCGTCTATTTGGAAGATTGTGCAAACAGGTTTCAAGCCAAATGATCCAGAAAATCTTACACCCGAAGAAGACAAGGCTCAACACTTTAATGATTTGGCCGTCAATGCCCTATTCAATGCCTTAAGTGATTCGAATTCAACCGAAGTCGATGGACTCGAGGAAGCGAAGGCCATTTGGGATAGACTCCTAGTGAGTCATGAAGGGATTTCAAGTGTCCGTGAATCGAAGATAGAGCTCATTATTGGTGAGCTAAGCCGTTTCACTTTGGAGGAAGGAGAGTCCTACAACAAGATGTTTGACCGTCTAATGGTGCTCGTAAATCAAGCAAAAGGTCTTGGGTGCACTGATCTGTCGACAAGGCCGTGGTGAAGATTATACTTCGCGTGATCACTCCTACCAACCGCAACCTTGTTCAGTTGATACGAGACCGGCCCAACTTCGATACTTTGACACCTCACGATGTCATTGGCCGGCTCATGATGGATGAGATGATGGTGAAGGAAGCTGAAGTTGTTGAAGAACTCAAGTCGGGCAAGAAGAAAGGTATTGCCCTCAAGGCCGTCAAAGTTGTGCGCCAAGCCGAAGAAAGCACAAGTGAGGACGAAGAGTCTAGTGGTCCATTGACAAATGAAGATATGGCTCTATTTGTGCGAAGATTCAACAAGTTCTTCAAGAAAAAGAACTTCAAACAAGGAGGTCAATCAAGAAGCTATGGAAGAAAATCAAAGGGGAGACACTCCACAAGAAAATGCTATGAATCTTGTGAAACCGGCCATTTCATTGCCGAGTGCCGCGATAAGGAAGGTAAAGATGAGAAGCCGCACAAGAAAGACAAGTATCGGGCAAGGACAAGGAGAAGGAGAAGAGCAAGAAGTACAAAGGCAAGGGTCGTGCCTACATTGGAAAGAGTGGAACTCAGACACGACTCAACTCCGACTCGACTCGAGTCAAATTCCGACGAGGAAGGAGGAATTGCCTCCGTCGCCATCGCCGTGCCTACCACCTCAACAACGTCGAAGAGTCTCTTCGACAACTTGAGCGATAACGACGACAACGCTCCAATGTGCCTTATGGCAAAGGGCATAAGGTATCATCAAAAGATTGCACTCCTCCGATACTAATGAATGTCTAGATGAGCACGATAGCGATAGTGATGATGATGACATTAACACCGTGCTTAAATCTGTGAAAAACATTGATATTCATAAGTTAAATTTGCTCTTAAAAGATATTGAAAAATTGGAGGAAGTTGTAGAACAAAAGGAAGCTATTCTCGAGGCTCAAGAGGATTTACTCATCCTCGAAAAGGAGAAAAACCGTGAGCTAGAGAAGAGCTTATCTTTTGAAAAAGAGAAGAATGAGGAATTGGTTAAGAACTTAAAAGTAACCAAATCCGAGGTGACTAGTCTTGAGATCACCCACGCTTCACTCGAAGAGGAACTTGCAAAGTCGAAAGATGCTTGCAAGGCTCTAGAGTTGAAGCTTGTTGATCTCAAGAGTAGCCCTCCGATTACCTCATCCACTAGTTCTAATTCTTCTTTACCCTCTACTAGCAATGGTTGTGCTAGATGCTTCAATGTAGATGTTAATGCTTGTGCCACTAACCTTGAGACATTGCAAGTATTAGCATATGAGAATGAAGCTCAAGGGATTGCTTGAAGATGGACTTCAAAAGTCCTACAAGGCAAGTAAGGGACTAGAGGAGTTCCTAGGTAGCGTCAAGGTAATACTATGAAGTATGGGCTTGGATATACTCCTCCCAAAGGAAAAAAGTAATATTGTGATTGCTCAGTTGACCAAGCCCATCAATTTGTTAAAACAAGGAAAACTCTAAGTACAAAACTCATTCTACTTTCTTTGCCTCATATGTACTTAAGAGAACTAACCATGGTGGTGTAGTCGCATGTCCCATTGGGGTTAGACCCAAAGATTCATCTTATGTGCGATCTATTTGGGTTCCCAAATCACTTGTTACTAACGTCGTGGACCTAAACAAGTTTGGGTACCAAAGAGCAAAAACTAAATTTCATTTTGTAGGCCTACATCTCCGGTGGATCAAGTTGGATTTTGGATAGCGGATGTACGCATCATATGACCGGAGAAAGGGCGATGTTCGCACATTTGGAGGCTAATGGATCGAATAGTGAAAGCATCATTTTTGGCGATAATGGAAAAGGTGAAGTGGTAGGTTTAGGTAAAATCCTAATTACCAATGAGTTTCATATAAATAATGTTTTGCTTGTTGACTCACTAAACTACAATTTGTTGTCCGTTGCGCAATTATGTGAAGCGGGCTACAATTGTGTATTTAGTGATAAGGGTGTGGATGTCATTAAGAGGGATGATGGTTCAATAGCCGTCAAGGGTCGTTTAAAGGGAAATCTCTATCTCATCGACTTTAATACGGATAGAGTGAACCTTGAAACGTGTTTAATGGCTAAATCTAGCATGGGTTGGCTATGGCATCGCCGGCTTGCCCATGTTGGTATGAGGAACCTTCACAAACTCATAAAGGGCAACCACATCCTTGGGCTAACGAATATTGTCTTTGAGAAAGATAGAGTGTGTAGCGCGTGTCAAGCGGGAAACAAGTTGGAGCTACTCATCCATGAAGAATGTGATGACCACCTCGAGACCCTTGGAGATGCTACACATGGACTTGTTCGGCCCGATCGCCTACATCGGCATTGGTGGAAACAAGTACGGTTTAGTTATTGTTGATGATTTTCTCGCTTTACTTGGGTGTTTTTCTTGCATGACAAAAGCGAAGCCCAAGGAAACTTGAAGAAATTCATGAGAAGGGCTCAAAATGAGTTGAAGTGAAGATCAAGAGAATTGAGTGACAACGGCACGAATTCAAGAATACCGTGTTGAGGAGTATCTCAATGAAGAAGGCATCAACACGAGTTCTCGGCTCCTTATTCTCCTCAGCAGAATGGGGTGGCGAGAGGAAGAATCGAACTCTCATCGAGATGGCGCCACGATGCTTGCGAATACAAGGTCTCAGACATATTGCAGGGGGGAGGCCGTCAACACCGCGTGCCACGGCTCCAACAGGCTATATCTCCACAAGTTGTTAAAGAAGGCGGTATGAGCTACTTAAGGAAGAAACCCAATGTATCCTATTTCGAGTCTTGAGGAGCAAATGCTACATCCTCAACAAGAAAGCTAAGTCATCTAAATTTGCTCCTAAAGTAGATGAAGGATTTTTACTTGGATATGGATCAAATGCCTATGCATCAGGAGTTTTCAACAACACCACCGGTGTGGTTGAAATTCATGTGATGTGACATTTGATGAAACTAACGGTTCTCAAGTAGAACAAGTTGATCGTGTTGTGATTGATGAGGAAGAACCCCGTGTGGCGCAATCAAGAAATTGGCAATTGGAGAAGTTAGGCCACTTGAGGAAGATGTAATGCCAAGCGCTTCAACTCAAGAAGTTCATGGCGCGACGATGGGCGCCCGGATGATACTCCTTCGTCTTCAATCACGAGCTCAAGGCGGCTCGAATGCCACTCAAGGCGATGAGGTCCAATCAAAGAATCAACATAGCAACCGTACCTCATCCAAGAGTCCATCGAGTGTACAAAGAGATCACCCGATCGACAACATCTTTGGGAGACATTAACAAGGAGTATCTACTAGATCTCGTGTCGCTAATTTTTGTGAATTTTACTCCTTTGTATCTTCTCTTGAACCGCTTAAGGTAGATGAAGCGCTCAAGATCCGGATTGGGTGATGGCCATGCAAGAGGAGTTGAATAACCCGAGCGGAACCAAGTCCGAAGCTGGTCGAAAGGCCCAAGCAAAATGTGATTGGAACCAAGTGGGTTTTTGAGAACAAGCAAGATGAGAACGGAATAGTGACGAAATAAAGCCGGTTAGTTGCTCAAGGCTTCACGCCGTCGAAGGTTTGGATTCGATGAAACATATGCTCCGTAGCTAGGCTTGAATCTATTAGAATATTACTTGCCTTTGCTACTCACCATGATTTTAAGTTGTATCAAATGGGCGTGAAAAGCGCCTTCTTAAATGGACCACTTTCGAAATGGTCTATGTTGAGCAACCACCGGCTTCAAGGCCGAACCATCGGACCACGTCTACTTCCTACATAAGGCTCTCTACGGACTTAAGCAAGCTCAAGGCGTGGTTCGAGTGCCTTCGCGATTTTCTCCTCGGTCAAGGTTTATAGTCGGAAAGGCCGACCCCTCTCTTTACCAAACACATTGATAATGATTTGTTTGTATGTCAAATATATATTGATGACATTATATTCGGATCTACTAATGACCACTTGCAAGGAATTTAGCGGGATTATGACCAAGAGATTTGAGATGTCCATGATGGGCGAGTTGAAGTTCTTCCTCGGTTTTCAAGTCAAGCAACAAGGAAGGAACCTTCATATGCCAAACCAAGTACATCAAGGACATGCTCAAGAAGTTCGGTATGGAGAACGCCAAGCCAATCAAGACTCAATGCAAGCCAGCGGGCATCTAGACCTCGACAAAGAAGGTAAACCGGTCGTCCAAAAGGTATATCGCTCGATGATCGGTTCTCTACTTTATCTTTGTGCATCTAGGCCCGATATTATGCTTAGTGTGTGCATGTGTGCACGGTTTCAAGCCGCTCTAAAGAGTGTCACATGGTGGCGATAAAGAGAATCTTGAGATATTTAGTGCACACTCCTCATTTTGGGCTTTGGTATCCTAAAGGTTCATCTTTTGAGTTAGTTGGCTATTCCGATCACGGATTATGCGGATGTAAGGTGGATAGGAAAAGTACTTCGGGGACATGTCAATTCTTAGGTAGATCCCTTGTCTCTTGGTCATCTAAGAAACAAAACTCCGTAGCCTTATCCACAGCCGAAGCCGAATACATAGCCGCCGGGAGTTGTTGTGCGCAATTGCTTTGGATGAGACAAACTCTAAATGATTATGGCCTGACCTATAACCATGTGCCACTTTTGTGTGACAATGAGAGTGCCATAAAGATTGCCAACAACCCAGTCCAACACTCCCGTACAAAGCATATCGATATCCGCCATCATTTCCTAAGAGACCATTCCACCAAAGGCGATATTGAAATTCAACATGTGAGCACAATTGACCAATTAGCCGATATATTTACCAAGCCACTTGATGAGAAGAGGTTTTGTGATTTGAGGAGTGGACTAAATATTCTAGACTCTCGCAATTTGGCTTGAAACATGTTCACGTTGATTGGTGATTGAAAAATGTCTTAGAAAACCTTATTCTCTTTATTTCTCTTATCTTATTGTGTTTGATGGTTTTGATCTTGGGATCGTGTCAATCATCTTGTGATCATAGTTTGAATTATTGTATGGCTTGCGATCACGTGATGACTTGACTCACTAGGTCCTCTCATCTATTTCTCGCTCGAGTCATTTACGCCATCATTCTCATGCCATCTGAGAAAGCAGTTGGATGTCGAAATTCCATTAGGACTATCGAATCGGTTGACTATCGAACTTAAGTTGGATTTGTCGAAAATGGAACCTCGGGCTTTTAAGCCGCCCGACCCTCTCTCTTCCTCCTTTCTTCCCTCACTTCATATTTTGGTTTCTCTCTCCTCTACTCGCCCTAGCACTTGGATCTAGGGCTTTGGCCGGAGATTTTGCGATTTGAGGGCTTCAAGACCTTCTCCAAGGGCAAGGGTGCTCACCTCCATCATCCTTGTGCTCGGATTTGCCTTGGATTCGATTTCTATCCTTCAAAAGGTTGGTTCAAACCTCTCCTAATGCCGGTTGTTTTCATATTTATTTTGAGAACCCTTGGACTCTAGACCATCCTAGACCTTGCTAGGATAGTCATCCTATGATTAGATATTAAATTTGTTGAATTATCACCTAGTTTGAAAATTTAGGGTTTATGAACTGTCACCTCGGAATGTCCGAGTTTCCATTCGGAATGTCCGAAGATGTTCGGACTATCCGAATGAAAACTTCGGACTATCAAAAAATTCTCGGACTATCAGAAAATAACTTCGGACTATCCGAAGTTTGTGACTTCATTTCAACTCTTTATTGTTCATCAAGGTTATAATTAGTGTCTAATCTTGCTTCAACCCTTGTATACCTTTAGATGGATCCCTCTCAAGGTGGCAATCCCCACTCTGGCCAAGCTGACATCGATGCGGCTCGCTCGAAGAAGGCTAGGCATGATCTTCCATTGGTGGCTCCTCGGTGACCCCATTGTTCCTCCTGTAGATTCCCCTCCGGAATCTCCTCTTGCTCAGTCAGCTGGAAGACAGGAGCGTCAAGCCATTCGCAAGAGGAAGAAGACGACTCATAAGGGTGCTCCAAGTCAGGGTGGTGGTGAACAAGGAGATGAGGTCAAGGAGGCGGTGGTCTGAAAATCCTAGGGATGCCATGCCTAGGTTAAGGGCAGACAAAGTGTCTTTGCCTGTGTGAGGAAGGTGCTGTGATTGGACCATTGGAGATTCACCACCGTCGTGCTACTCCAATGGGTGTGACTCCAAAGAAGAAGATCGACTCTTGTGTTGGGCAAAGGCGAGGCAAGGAAGTCCGTCGGCCACGAGTCGAGGATCCTTGTTATATTTGCAAGAAGATTATGTGGACAAGCGATTACGGAATCACTTCCATGAGACTTCTATGATTACGTGATTCTTGAGAAGAAGAACCCGATGGCATTGATGCGATTACATTGGTGGGATTACATGGCACAGCCAGGAGGACACAGATTTTCAATGAAGTGATTCTTTGCTTGAGCGCCTGTCTGAGAGAAATCATGTCGTTCGGTGCAAATGGAATAATGAAGTTGTGGCGCGATTTTATGCTACTTTGTATGTCGACAAAGATGCCGAGAGTACCATGTGGTTTATGGTTGATGGGTTGTATTACTCGGTGTCCAAGGCTCAATTCGGCGATTGCGCCGGTTTCTCCACGAAATTTGGGACAATCTGGACAAAATTGCACATTCGACTCCTCGATTATCAATGATTTGGCACCCTCTATGATGATTCTCGAGAACTTCAAATTGGGCACCACAAAAGGTTTGAAGCCCTTCTATGCCATCTGTACAAGTTCTTTGAGGAAGACCACATGGCCCAAGGAGGGGCGCCACCAACATCGTTCCTACTCTAGGAACACCTTTTGAGATTGGTGAGGTTCGGGCCTTTTGATGTATTTGACTTTATCTGGCAAGAGATACGTCTCAACTCTCTCAGCCCGCGTAGCAGTTGTGGGTTCGCTCCATATGTGATGTGTATGGTTGAGAGTATCTCAGGCTTATGGTTTGCTAAGGATGTGGAGCATGTGCCGTACCGTGTTCGTGTGATCAAGGCTCCACCTCCTCCAGTTCAGCCAGTTCCTCCTTCAGCGCCCTCGACCAGGACAGGTGCCACTTCAGCGAGGCCTGCTTCAGGTGATCCTTCTTCTCCCAGTGGCTCCATCAAGGATATGCTTCGTGCTATCTTTTGCCTTGGGATCAAGAACCGTCAGAAGATCAAGCAAGTAAATGAGAAGATCTCCGCCACTCGCAGTCAGCTAAATGTCATAAAAGGGAAGCTAAATCTGTCTTGCTCCTCGAGTCGAGTCGAGTCGATTCAATGACAGTTGATTGGCGACGGCAGCTCTTCGACCTTCCGCCACTTGGCGCCCTCTTGGTGACGATGAGGCGACTCTCGATATGTCTTGGCTCGGAGAAGCAGCAATGACGGCAGCGATGGCGGCGAGTGACCCTTTTGGTGCCTTGATGCCAAAGGGGAGTGAGGAGATTAGATTTGCTTGGTTATTTGATTGGTTGTTTGCTTAAGTTTGCTTCGTGTTATTAAACTTGTGTTTGGTAGTTGCTTTAGTTGAACTATTGTTGCATATCTTGGTTTGCTTGTTGGATGCTTGATATTAATAGCTTAATTCCATTTCTCCTTGGCAATGCATTTGTGTGATATCATGTCATATTTATTTATGCAAGTTATCATCAAATATCTGTTATATTCTCTCTAAAGCAGAAATTTAGGGAGCTCTGCATAAAATTTCCGTAAATATGTCGTTTGACATTCCACTCAAATTAGTTCAATGCACACATTTAGGGAGCTTCTCCGTGTATTTGGTTCTCCAAATACTCTCTCATTTCAATTTTATCTAAATCTAATCGTGTTGTCATCAATTCACCAAAAGGGGAGATTGAAAGTGCATCTAGGCCCTTAATGATTTTGGTGATTAATGACAACAAGATTAAAGTGACTAATGAGTGTTTTGAGTATGGTGAGCAGATAGATACGCTCATGGAAAAGTCGCTCAAGAAAAGAGGTCCTCAATTTGAAGAAGAAAAGGCGTCGACCAAACTCAATAGCTGCGTATGTGCGTTTAATTTTATTTGAGTTTAAGGGCGGTAGTACTACAAAGAGGATAGGGCAAGAAAGCGACTTTGGAATAATCTAATGTGCTCAAAGATGAATCCTAGACTATATATGGGTCAATGTGTAAAGTCTTAGGGGCAATATGTTCAAAAGGTTGAGATATCCGAACAGATTTTCGGAATGTCGACTGGCCCCTCGGTTGCTCGAGCAAAATTTGGTTGGAATGTCCGAACATAGGTTCGGAGTATCCGAGCTTGCCTTCTCTGTTGGTCCAGTTCTATTTGGTTCAGAATGTCCGAACACTTGTTCGGAGTATCCGAATGACCCCTCTCGGTTAGGGCTAAGTCTAATTGGTTCGGACTATCCGAAGTATGGTTCGGACTGTCCGAACAGTGTGTTCTGTTGCCCTAGTTCAAATTGGTTCGGACTATCCGAAGGGACGTTCGGACTGTCCGAACTGAGTGTTCCATTGCCTTAGTTCTATTGGTTCGGACTATCCGAGTATGGGTTCGGACTATCCGAGCGATTAATAAATTTGAAGTGAAAAACGGCTAGTTTTGGGGGGCTTTAAATACCTCCCCAACTCCCACCTACCAACCAAGAAGTGCATTCATTTCATTTTGAGCTGTGCTCCCTCTCTCTCTCTTGAGCTCTAGTGATCTTCCCTCTTGATCTCTTGATTAGCAAATCTTTGGGGGAATCTAGTTGAGAGTTTGAAGGAGCTAGAGATTGTGATTCATCTTGAGCACTTGGGTCATCTTCAAGCGAATTTCTTGCCGGATCTTTTACTCTTGGAGGTTGAGGACTCCTAGACGACTAGGAGTTGCGGTGAGCCCCAAGCTTGTGTGGGGCGCCGCCGGAAGTTTGTGAAGGTTGAATCCACCTCCATGAGGAAGGATTCAAAGAAAAGTAGGTGAGTGCTTGGTGCAACACCTAGAGGATTAGGGTTGAAAGAGACCCCGGCTTTGTGCCGCCTCAACGGAGACGTAGGATCCCCTCAAGGATCCGAACTTCGGAGAAAAATCGCTGCATCTCTCTTGTTTGTAAGTTTTACACTTGTCCCCTTTTGTGCTTAGCTTAATCTTTTGGGGATTCAAGGGTTTAGTAGCCTCTTGCAATAGATATTGGGTGGATCTCATAGTCTGGAAGTTGCCCTAGCTTAGAAACCTCATTTGGTAGTAATCTAGCCTCTCAAATAACTCAGATCTACTTTTTAGGGTTTCCTTGCAGCGATTCGAGTATCCGAAAAGACATTCGGACTATCGAACCACTCGGACGATCAAGGTATTTTCGGACTATCCGAATAGTAAATTCCGTTGCGCATTTAAATTTGAATTAACGCCTATTCACCCCCCCCTCTAGGCGACATATCGGTCCTTTCAGGTGGGAGTCTAATGGGAATGGAGTTGTGATGGTGATTTGGGGTAAATGGCGATGTGCTGGCCTCCTTGCTCTTCCTCTTGTTGTCTGGTAGGAGCTTCTTGGTCAGCTACTCCTTGCTCATGGCTTCGGTGGCTTGCTTGGTTTGCTCCTAGCTCTGGGGAAAGGGCTGTGTGTGTTGTGGGGGGGGGATGTATCGGTAGAGGGTAGCACTATTTACGCTTGGCTACGGTTATCCGACTACTAGCAGGTTTGAATTTTTGCCAAATAATGAAGGGAGATTTGATGATTTTGTTGGGAATAAACTCCGGCATGGTGCGTCGTGCGCGTCAGATGCGTGTGTGGCGTGTGTCGCCGAGTCGTGCGTGAGCTGCAGAGAAGTTGCGGTGGGCACGGTTGATGTCGATTAGGAGTGGTGTGCGTGGCGGTGATCTGCATGGGTGAGGCCGCGTTGTCCGGCGGCGATCGCTCACGCAACAACGTTAGCGGGTCTGCGGATCATGGCGCGTAGGCGGACGTGGAGGCTAGCTCTGGCGAGTCCGTGGCCTATTTGTAGCCCATGCTCCTCGATTTTTGAGTGAAGTCTAGTGAATAAAAGTGCAAAAATCTGAGCGAGTTAAATGCCGCGGCGTTCGTCGCCGAAATCTTATTCATCTTCTTCCTTGTGTTCGTATGCGTGAGTGAGAGAGAGGAAGAGTTCTGAGCAAAGCCAACATTTGTATCGGAACTGTGAAGATGTTGTCCGCGAAGCGACCGCGACCAAATGGATCAGCGGCGGCGATAAGGACTTCAGCGAACGAACCGTCGGTGGAAGCGTCACGCCCGACCACCCGTAGCGGTGGAGCTCGATGCTAACCAAGGCCAATTACCATGAATGGGCGTTGGTTATGCAGTCTCGTTAGGCGTTGGAGGCGTGGGGCCGCGGTGGAGGCCGTGTGCAAGGCGCGCCGAGATCGGCGGCGCGCCGCCATTCTGCTGCAGTGCCGCGGAGATGAAAGCGAGGCTTGCGTGAAGAGCGGCGAAGGAGGCGTGGGATGCCGTGAAGTCCATGAGGGTGGGTGATGATCGCGTGAAGGCCGCGAGCGTGCAACGCCTGTGGAAGGAATAAGAGAACGTCGCGTTCCAGGACGGCGAGACGGTCGGCGACTTCGCGATGCGCATCAACGGGCTCGTCGGCAGCCTGCGCGAGATGGGGGAGACGCTGGAGGATGGTCGCGTGGTGAAGAAGATCCTACGCGTTGTCCCGAAGAAGTTCAAGCAAGTTGCCGTGGCGATTGAGATGCTACCGACCTCAACACGGCGACCATCGAGGAGCTCGTCGGCCTGTGCGTGTGGCGGAGGACGGCGACAACAGCGAGGTGAAAGAGGTCGCGAAGGCGTTAGGCGCCGCTCTCGAGGCGATGGGAAGCGCGTCGTCGACAACGCGGCAAGCGCGAAGCGGCGGTGATGCGCGCGTGGCGGCGGCGACAAAGGGCGGTGGTAACGCGGCGATCATGGCGAAGCGACGACGACGCGGCAAGACGAGCTTCGGGCCGGCGGCGTGGTGGGAGCCGCTCACGAGGGGCGGTGCCGAATCTGCGGCAGCAGCCACCTTGCCGAACGCTGCCGTGAGAAGAAGGAGAGGCGCTCTGGTGGCGTCGACGAGGAGCCGCTCTTGTAGATGGCGGGCGCGCCACGCCGAGTTTAGGGGAGTTTGTTGGGAATAAACTCCGGCATGGCGCGTCGTGCGTCGAGATCGTGTGTGGCGTGTCCGCCGAGTCGTCGCGTGAGCTGCAGAGAAGCTGCGGTGGGCACAGTTGATGTCGATTAGGGAGTGGTGTGCGTGGCGGTGATCTACATGGGTGAGGCGCGTTGTCGAGGCGGCGGCGGCTCACGGCAACGTTGGCGGGTCTGCGGATCATGGCGCGTGGGGCGGACGTGGAGGCTAGCTCACGGGAGTCCGTGGCCTATTTGTAGCCTTGTGCTCTCTCGATTTTTGAGTGAAGTCTAGTGAATAAAAGTGCAAAAATCTGGCGAGTTAAATGGCCGAAATCCTTGTTCATCTTCTTCCTTGTGTTAAATGCGTGAGTGAGAGAGAGGAAGAGTTCTGAGCAAAGTCAACAGATTTGCTCTATTTTTCTAGGTGCAATTGATCATTTGCCTGCATGTCTCACCGAACAAATTGTATATAATTCCGACGAATGAAATTTTGTTTAAATGTGTTGCCTTGATGGATAAACAAATTGATGTTTACTTTTATTACCGGCCTTAATTAACTATGTTATTAAACTGTTTATGCGCCCCTTTTAATTTAGGGATGTCTTCGGGTTATTTCAGTTGCCTAGGACTAGCATGTGCATCATGGCAAGCCGTCTGAGGTCAAACAGATGAGTCCAGAGAAAGCGCAATGTCATCACCACCCCATACCCATAGTGGCAGTGGCCTCTGCAGCTGCCAATCATCCGGTTTACCCCTCTCTTTGCCTGGAGGCGCACAAGTCAATGGCATCATTTCCCTCCTTTCATTTTGGCCCAAAAAAGGGCCTCCTTGGGGGCACCGCAAAATGATGAGAGTTTCTTAAAGGATCTCTGGAAGGTCGTGCTTTTTTATGGTCGTCTCTGGTGTCTGATAGTATGGTCCTTTGCTAGATTTTGTCAAGTAAGGTGTCAACTTGCAGTTAACTCCTTTAGGCTTGTATCGTCTTTAAAAAAAACCATCTAGACTTGTATGAAGTAGGTTCTCAGAAATTTTGTTGGAAGTCCTACTTTGAGTGGAACAGGAGTAAATGTTTTTCCTCATAATTCATACAGGATCCTCGTGTTTCAGATGGGGTTTTAATTTGGTTGAACTCGGTAGCTTTATACCGTTTGCTTTTAGATTTTCTCTGTACGCTCTAGTTTTCTTGCGGAGCTCAGCACTATATTGTACTTTCATTACCTTGTCAAACTGTGTTTGAACGTTCAAACATTGTTGGTACGATAATCTCAGTCTCATTGTATATCATTAGGAAGTGACATTTGCAGAAGCCATATCGTATATACTTGGGAAATATGCTATGTGCACAAATAAATGTTTTACAACCTATCGATAAACTTGTTATCCACATGTATTGACAGGTGAGTCCTATGGAAAAATATATACAATTCCAACTGAGTACAGAAATACTCCTAATTTTGATAGAACCTAAAGCAGTTTTGCTTAAACGTACTCATATTTAGATCCAACCTACAAACCTGTATCAGTCATGCATTTGTTAGCTACATCTTTGGTTAAATTTCACATTTGTTAACTACACCCTTGGGTTAAGCTTCGCTTCAAGTTCTCCTTCGGTTGATGAAGCATGGTGGTTCTTGCGTGTGTAATAAATACAGGTGGTTTAGACTTTAGAATACTTAAATGCGGCCAAGCTGCCTCCTCCTTCCGGTTTGGTCCGGCTCTTTTCTGGCTAAATTAATGTCTTCTTTTCTTTGACCTCATCTTAGAGTATGTATAATACTAGTATGATATCAGTCATCTATATGCTTTATTATATAAGATTTTTATTGATTTGAAGAAGAGAGAATAGAAAAGAAAGCGTAGCTGTCTCTTCATAACGAGACAACCATATAGACAACATAAACCACCATTGTATGAGTTATAAACACCTTTTCTATATCATAATTAAAAGATTGTAAATTTTTATAGAGATAAATTTAAGATGCTATTTATTATAGAAGTTGTCTTTAGTTTGTTTGAGATGACATAAAGACGGATATGGACGTAAGCCGCTTATAATATTGTACCTGCTTAGGCATTTCTCAAACACACCTCCACCTTATCTGTAATTACTTCCTTATTCCCCCCTGCAATTACTCATGGTTCTGAAAGCGTATCATCTGAAAGATTTGTGCCCGGTACAGCAGTACAAAGATACTGCACTGAATCAAATATTTCCAAGTCATTAGGTACGGTGCAATCTCGTCCTAGTAATATTCATTGAAGTACTGCTACTACTACGATGCAATCGATCTCTCACTATGCTGCTATTCCACGGTTGTTTCGGTTGGATATAGAAGTTATAACTTTTCTTTCCAAAAAATCAAAGATCACCTTGGTCTCCCTTTTAACATTATTATTTTGAAAGTGAGAGATCTACTAGCCCAGGGTTCGCAAAACCAATTCGCGGTTTTCTACCATACCGTGTCGGTTTGACATTCAAAACTGGTCGGTAAACCGGTCTAATTAAAAAAATCAAAAATTTTGAAAAAAAATTATGTGACATAAACTAGTCGATTTTTAGTCAAAAATGACTATTTTTCGATCAAGTCGACCGGCTTTAGATCAAAATCGTATGGCAATGCTATAGTGGTCAACCCCACTAATTGGTCGGTCAATTTTCGATCAAAACTGATCAGTTTTCATTTTTTTTAATTTTTTCAATAATTTTGAATTCATAACCCTTCAGTTTCTGACTCGATATATTCAACTTTTGAATTTTGATTTCCAAACAGTTTTTTCTAAATCGGTTTTGTGAACCTGTAGTAGCCCAATCATGCATCACTTTTGGTGTATGATCGAGCAAAAACGCTTATCTACACGCACGCAAGGTTTCAAATTTTGTTTTCAGGCCATATCTAAGGGCAACCAAAATCTGAAATTTCGGCCAAAATCTGGTAATTTCATGTCTGGAAAAGCTGAAAATTTGGCATTTCAAACCCTTTGTGAAATGATCTCCTGAGGTAAGAAAAAATAGGAAAAAATGCAAGCATTTATCTATATTTTCTATCTTTTTTAATGCAAAATACTAAGTATTTTCCCATAAAAGTCCCTAAATTTAGAAATTTCGATAGTATTTTGACTGATTTTTGGATTTTAACAGGTAAATTTGGTAACAATCAATATATACTGTGATCACAAATGATAAACATTAAATAAAATTGACACAGATAACATTCAACAACATTATGCTGTTGTATCCATCCCATTGCATGACAATTCGCAATTCATAAACACCTTTGAAATCTGTTACATTACAACTTTGAAATCACGCCTTACATTGCATCCATCGTATTTCATCCATCACAATTGTTTCGAACATAATAAATAAGAGAAATACTTGTTGAAGTATGGATGGTGCCATAACCCATCGGTCATCCCGAACCACCTGCAAGAAGCATAATTAAAGAAGGGGTATGAACATGTATTACAAGAAGATGTACTATATGAGTAAAAGGATCTTATGAACAACTATGTATTAACGTACCTATGAGTAGTAGTATATGTATGGTGCAATCTCCATCGCTGCGTCTTATGCGTTTGATTGGCTCTTCCCAGTTCATGTCCCGTGATAGCCAGGCAGACTTTTAGAGTTTGTAATGTTAGACTGAGGGCTAGTGAGTGAGTGAGGACAATAGCGAGTGAGTGATCAGTGAGGTCGGCTATGTTAGATCACATGGCAGCATAAGTTGTGTCTGAAGGCTAGGTTAAGTGTTAGATCACATGACACTCAAACCCTAGGTTAGGTATTAATAGCCAAACTATATCGTAAAACCTAACGTTTTGTATAATTTACTCTACATAATTACTAGGGATGTGTCTGCACGTTTTTGCGATAATTATATTATTTTTTGAAATTTAATACGAAACATTTTTTAATGATTCTTATAAATATGTACATGGTTTCAAGTTTTTTTAACCGATACAGGATTTTGACATAGTAGTATGATTTACTGAATGTCTTGCTTTTCTTTGATCTTTTTTTAAGTACTAGCCAAATGTTCTGCTTTGCTAGGATAAAAAAATACCATATTACGCTAGCATGTTGAGTCAACCTTGTCCTAATCGGCCTGCAACATGCTTTTGGCTCCACATGATTAAGTGGATCAAGTTTAACGCAACCGCACCACCTCTCGGCCAAACTCAAGGAGCACAATAAATTAAAGCCTTTGCTTGCATTCGACATGAGGAAGTAACAAAAGCTTAACTAAGGTGCATCCAACAGCCACACCGGACACTTCACGCACTTACACATGGGAAAAATACAAATGACAAATCTAGGCTATTTAGTGACTTAGTACTCCCTCGTCTGAGTCTACGTGTTATATTTTTTTAGCACATAAACTAAAAAGATATTAAAAATGACTACATTACTTTTAATTATTATGTACATGACTGATCAAGGTGGTATATTTAAAATTACTTCTTTTATTTTTGTGTTATAATTTTTGTAAAATTTTCACATGTATTCCTTGTAAAGGCATAACAATCCGCCACAAAAAATTTGGTAGCAAATCCGGTCCAAAAAACATGAAGACCAGTCGATTCTGTGAACATCTCAGTCCAAATAGCCAAAATCTTGATGAAATTGACCAAAATTTACCAAAATCACTGTATTAATTTGAAAATTTTAATTATTTTTATCCTGTTGAGATTTGGAATCTTGGCCCCAACCAAAAGACAATGTCTACTGAGATTTCTGAAATCTCAGTGAGATTTTAAACGATGCGCGCATATTTCGACGCTCTAATTCCGATAGCATTGTGGGTGGTGCCAATTCTTTTCTCCATTCACTCTGCCCTGTAGATTAGCTTCTCTCAACCGCAACATCTACACCTGCTCTCATTAAGCAAGCTATCGGCAAGGTCGCACAACTCCTGCTCCAATTTCTAATTTTTCTCCTCTGTTTTTTTTAATGTCCTAAATGCAAATTCCTGAGCTTGGCCGTGCGCATATGGCGTTGGCGTTGTGCTCCTCACTAGCAAGGCCTATGGATTCCCCTTGGCCTCTCTGCTCTCATGGCATGCCACAGGATGAGGATGATTTCGAGTGGAAACTTCTGTAAATTGTATGTTGAAAGTTGAAATTCTCTGTTCGAAAGCTTCGGATTCGAGTATAGGCATGGGCCTTCGGTTTATGGAACCATATCAGTTCGGTTTCCCTTGGTGAAATAAAAATACTCTAGTTTTTCAAATTTGGCTGCCGAGTTAACCAAACTAAAATAATAAATCGAACCTAATTGGCTAATTAATTTGGTATTTCGGTATACTGAAATATTGACAGAGGAAGGACGCATCACAGTCCAAAGTACACAATTAAATCAAACAGATGTAGCAACCACTTTTTGATCGCCCACACAAATTACTTCGTTGCCTCGTTGGGTGGCAGCTGGAACAGATGCCTGTATTTAGGGCAAAGGCAGGCAAAGACACGACAAACATGTCCACGGTGGACTACGCCGACGCGAGGGGCTACTGCAGTATGTAGGCGAGGGCGCGTTGGTGGCAACGACCGCCGTCGAGGTTCGACGATGCGGCGACATTGGTGAACCCCATGCTAGGGTAGAATTAGCGGCAACGGTCGAGGCATCAAGTGATAGATGGTAAGAGTGAAAATGGGTTAGATATGGACATATATTACTCTTTCTGTATTTTAACTCATTTTTTCGAATTTGGAACCGAATATGAGTTAGCTGGATATGTATATGAATTTTGGTTAATCGAGATATGGACATAGGACATATCGTGATGGATTCATAAGATCAGCGGATAAAGATATATGAATAATACATGCATATATAGAGTAATATATGTTGAATTTAACCATATAAGTACATGACCATAATAGCAAGTTGTATATCAACCAAACCGAAAAAATCATAGAAAGAATATGCTACTTGAGGATTAAGAGAACCAATTAATTGTTAAGATAAATGGGCTACTATGAAAATATGTAATAAGCGGGCTAGGTCTTGGTCACTTCATCTTGATGATCGGCCCTCCGGATCGCCGAGGTCTCTAGCGTAGCCCAAGGAATTCCAGCAGGCGCTTCTTCTCTTACTTCATGGTCTCCCACATCTTTTTGAAATATTAGTGCGCTTCATTTAATTTTTCGTCTTGATCGAACATTACTGTCATCTCTTTGAAGAACCCGAATGAAGTTCCTCTTACGTCTTGAGCTGGCCATCAAGTGGAAAAATCGTGTGTTGGCGTCCCCCAGCCTAATTTTTGTTAGCCTTGAGTGCGTTGTCTCGATCTGATTTTTTGAATCGCCGCGAGGCCGAGCAATTTGAGTTTAAGGGTTTTGCGAAGCTCTAATTCGTTGTGCACTAATGAGCGTCGCTCTTGAATGCATTCCAGGATCGAGATCGTGACCTGTATCAAGGCTGTTTGAAGTGCTAAAGATGTAAAGATTTGTCTCCTCCAAATCTGAAGTGCCTTAGCAGTTCTGTTCATTTTGACATACAACCTTAGTATTGCGTCCGCGTTGTGGTCGGGCGCATCGGGCTTCTTTGCAGTTTGTTGAAACCTCGGCGGCGTCGTCAAAGAGCCTCGAATCGAAAACCTTTGAAGAACTGGAAGGTTGCATTTCCTTGCATGAGGAGGGGGCAATGATCCGATGTCATCGTTGGCAATGCGCACAGATCTGCATTTGGGAAGGACTCGTGCCACTCTGTTGTAGCGAAAAAGCGATCAATTCTTGTCATCGTGGGTTGTTCTCGCTCATTTGTCCAAGTGAATCTTCTTCCTTGTAGGTCGAGTTCGATGGGCATGTAGTGCATTGATGACTCGATTAAGCGTTGCATCATTCTCGCTATTTGTGGAGCCTCTGTTCTTCTCGTTGGCTTTGTCGATAAGATTGAAATCTCCTAAGGTTAGCAGCTCGTAGAACCGAACCGCCCAACTCCTCTAGTTCGGTGAAAGCCTATCTTCCCCTCGTCCGGGTGTGGACCGTAAACTCCGGTAATGTCCCGTTCTCGCATCACATCGCGAGGTTAAAATCGCCAATGTCGTGTTGGTTGTGGTTACGGGATTGTGAAGGTCATATAAGTCATCCGAAGGCCGCATAGCGTGATGCCCCGGATGTTCAATGGTGGTAACCAAACCGATCCCTTAGCTAATCTTGTTCCCCTTGTTTCAATTAGCAAGCTCGTAGACCAATTTGCTATTTTTGTCTCCTGGAGACAAACTATTGTGGCGCCAGTTGACAGAATTAACTGTTTTGTGCTCTCTCTTTTTGCGGGATTATTCAGACATCTAACATTCTAGCAAAGTATAGAACAATTGGAAGACATTTGGAACATGAGTTACTACTGTACCGCTTAGCTTGCAAATTCCGCACACATTTGGCAGACACGAGTAGTTGAGTTCGGCATGATTACATAACACCAACTCCATACAGCAAGCATATGGCTGAGGCCAACCCGGAAACAGACACCAGCATCGGCTAAGAGTACATTGACCGATGGAAGGATCTGGAACCCTTCTACTGGGTGGCCACGGCCATAACACACAATGTTACATAGAATTAGTTCCGGCCTAGCAAATGAACTAAACTGACAAAGCTGGCAAACAACGCCGCACATAGCACAACTTGACTGGAACAACACAGGACAGATACACTCAGCACTGGGCTGGAACAAGGGCCTAATGACCCCGAATGTAACACAACTTGACTGGAACAACACAGGACAGATACACACACAAACTAACTGAACTGCGGTAGTAGTTGGAGGTATGAAGTTCATCATGGGATTATGGAGAACCATTTCGACCACCTCTGAATTTCCTGGAATCTGCGCCAACTCATTGTGGGCCATGAGAAGGAAAATGCAAACTCCTCAACTTTTGGAGGTCCCAACCCTGATTAGTCCTCCAGGTGGAGGACTGCCCCCTTCTCCAGGGGGCCTTTGCTTGTTTTCTTCTTGCTTTTGTGCCTGTTACTGGCTTGATTCACCAGCTCCAGTATTGCTTCCGATTTCTCCTTGCTGATTGGCTTTTCGAAGTGCGAAGCTAGCTGCTCAAATAAATCAACATGTGGGTGATCATTCAATGGGTGTTTTTTTGCACTTGTGGGGATAAGCTATTGAGCTTTGAAACTAGTAGCTCCTGCGCTAATTGGATTGGGCCTTTACTGGCCCCGTTTCTCTTTTTATGTTTCGTCGCTATTCTGGCACTCTTCCTTAATGTGACTCTACTAGAGTTTGCACCATGGTTTACTGAGTTGGAATGCTGCGGTATATTGAGGCAGAGAGGTGCACGAATGATAGGGGCATCAGGTGTGTGAGCGACCGCCCCCATAAACTCTTGTAATCTAGAGTGACGATCTGTACTGTTTGGGTCCTGGATTGGCGTTGAGGAAGGAATTGGTGTAGTCGGCGCATCCCCCAGTACTAGAGTTTCTGGAGGCTCTAGCATTATGGCTTGCAATGGTGCTGATGGCAAAGCTTCTGGTATTAAGTTTGCATCCTGAATCACTATATTTTCAGCAGCAGCATTTCGTGGTGTTGGGGCTTTGGATGTTGAGGTGGATGAGGTGAATGCTGTTCCGATTACAGCCGGGGGTGATCGAGGTCTTAAAGTTTGCACCAAAGTTTGAGGGACCTGTAGCACTAAGGTGTCTGTAGCATCACAGAATATTTTCTGGGGCCGAAGCATTGAGGTGGCTAAAGCATCAATCATTATATTTTCTGGGGTCTTTTGTAGTAGGGTGTGTGAAGCCTGGAACACTCTATTTTCTGGGGTGGAAGCTACCGATGCTGAGTTTTCTGTCACTGAAATGGATGGTGTTGTATTTTCGGCCGGAGGTGACGGAAGGGTTGAGGATTTCCTAGTCTGAGGAGCTCTATTTTCGGCCGGAGGGGACTGAGGTGTTGGATATTTCAGAGTTAGACTGTTGTGGTGTACAGCGGAAGTCCCCACTAGCGCAACAAAATCTACCTTATCCGCTTGTGAGGGCATTGGAGGGTCAGGCTCTGGGGTAGCTAGATGTGAGAAGGTAACAGGCGAGGCAAGGTGCTCTTGCCGCACCTCAGGTGGATTCGGTGGTGAATCCACCACACCCACACCAGACTGAGAGAGTATCGGATCATGCTCTGGCACTCGGCATGTTAGGTGTTCAGGTTGAACAGCCGTGCTAGGTGCCTTAAAAACATGCTGCAAATGCGCTGAGTGTAGTGGAGATACCTGTGATCCGAGCTGGGAGCCCCTGGCAGTAGGCGAGGATGGGTAGATTTTCCTTGCGTCCCTCTGGGGTTGGTGCTGCGTCTTCGTGGGGGGATCGGTGAAGGTGACCTTCTTGCCACCTTTGCGCAGGTCCGGCTTGTTTTTGGGCAGCCAGCTCGTCTTGATCATCATTGTCGCCTGCTGGCCCTCGGGGAGGTAATGCCGGTAGCATTGGGAAGACGTTCCAGCGAGACCCCGCCAAGAGGCACTGTGGCACTCTTCCGCGTCCCCTCGGCATCGAGCGTCGCGAGCCCACGTGGACAGGCTTTGGTATCGGCGAGATCTGCGTTGGCGGTCATTGCGGTCGTGGTCGTCGTCGTCGTGGTCGTCATGTCGGCGGCGGTGGTCGTATTCTCTGGTTCTGCCTCGATCAGTTCGGTCCCTTCTTTCCCCCACCTCGTCCGGGGTGCCGTAGGACCAAACAAACTCCCTGCGCTGCTTGCGGTTTGGAAGCCCTCCGGAACCACCGCGCCCCCGGAGGAAGGAAAGGTCGTCAACGATCTCCAGGTGATTGCGAAGGGTGAAGACTTGTCCTCGCTTGAAGTCAGTTGGCTCGTCGTAGTGGATATCCACCTGTGGGAGCGGAACATTGGTTGGGGGCAGCTCCCTGTCAGGTTCGATCACCGTCAAGGAGACCTCCTTCGGGATTTCATTTGGGTCCGAGCACCACGCCCAGAGATCGAAGGACCTTGTATGCTCTCGGCGCCTGGTACGCTCTTGCACGTAGTGGATGGCGCAGCTGCTGCCCAACGCCCTAGCCACCACCTCTTCGCTCCAATAGTGCACTGGAACGCCCTCAACCCTGATCTTGACGTGGAACTCGAAGTTGACGTTTGAAGTATAGCGGTGCTCAGACCAGGCCGCAAAGCTGAATTGACGGCCATGGTACGGCACCGCCGCAGCGGCCACCACCCTCCTCCTTATCAAAGGATCAGAGAAGACGACGAGGAATTGCTCGGGGAAGTGCTTGAGCAGCTGGAAGTCGCCGTGGCCAAGGTCGAAGCGGTCGCGAAGCATGTCTCCCACCGTGAAGGATTCGACGTCGTGGCTATTCCCATCGAACCAGCACACCGCTGCCCGGTCGATGAGCTCATCACGCCTGCGCTTGATGGCACCAGTGGCAGAGATCGCGCAGTAAGCCTTGGCCGGCCGAGCCCATGGGTCTCCGGGGTACCTGGCCATGGGATGCACCGCTCGAACAACGTCTCGGTAAGTTCTGAAGTTGTAGTGTGGAGAGTTGGAATGGGGGGTGGTTGAGTGCAGGTGCGTCCGAGAACCTGGCTTGAGGTCTTCAGCATTTGTAGACCGTGTGCCTTCACCTCTTCCCGGGCATTGAAATGCTTGATGCCCCGACTGGAGGCATTTCCAGCACCTCACCGGGGCGTTGCAGAACCCAGCAAATATGATGTGGGGAAAAGCAATTAAAACACTTGCCACTCAGTTTTAGTTTGAAGAAAGCGGCCCCTGTGGGACGACGGATGGGTTGCTCTGAGCTGCCCGCTGGAGATGAATGCTGTTGCTTCTTGCGCCACCAGTGCCTTGGCCTAACTATCTTCCATCCGTCCGCTTCCCCCATTGGCACTCCGGACTTCAATGCGCCCCCGCCACAGCTTCTTCGGCCTTCTTCTTCCGGCTCGGTTTGGTGGTTTCTGGAAAGCTGTCGTACTTCTTTGCGGCGCCATGCGGATCTGTAGAGATTTGTGCTGAGCTGCCGAGGGTCAGATCCCTCCTCTTGAATCCCCTTCCCCTTAAGCGAGGCGGGAAAGTTGGAGTCCAGGAACTGGTTCGCAACTTCCGGCTTTGAATGCTGCTCTGCACCACAGACATCAATGCCATTACGTTGCTGCAGGTGAGGGCTGCTCACCCTAGACTTCTTTTGCTCACTCGCCGCACACAGCCCCCGTGCGTTAATGCATCTGAGGCCACTGCGCCTGGATGGACTAGCTTGGTTGGACTGGAAGCAACCCTTGATGTGATCTTTCCGTGGAGTCGCAGCAATGCCCAGCAGCCCCGAATCAGCACCCCCCTCTTGTACCGCGCCACTGTGGCCGCCTGGCACCTTCGGGTCTCGGTCTTCAAGTAGGGATGGGATCTTCCGCGGAGAAGGTGGGGCGTCATGCGAGGGTCCCGGATCTGAAGGAGATGCGGCTGGATAGGTGGGAGATTGGCCGGATCTCGTTTGGGATCTCTGGGGAGGGGGGAGGCGGGAGGCGGAGGTGAGGGAGGAGGAGACATCTATTCCTAAGCGTTAGATGAGCGAAAATATCTCATATATATGAATTTTGGTTAATCGAGATATGGACATAGGACAGATACGTGATGGATTCAGATCGAAAACGGATAAAGATATATGAATAATACATGCATATATAGAGTAATATATGTTGAATTTAACCATATAAGTACATGACCATAATAGCAAGTTGTATATCAACCAAACCGCAAAAATCATAGAAAGAATATGCTACTTGAGGATTAAGAGAACCAATTAATTGTTAAGATAAATGGGCTACTATGAAAAATATGTAATAAACGGGCTAGGTCTTACCGGATATTCAAACTGAAAAAATCTAATATCCAAATCACGTCCTGTATTTACCGAATATTGACTACTCTAAATCTGATCTTGAATCTGGACTTAAGTATCTAGATCCCGTGTTGGATCCGACTAGATAGTCAAATCCTTTTCCGAAAACGGTCCCGACCGGACCCGGCTCTGGATCGAATGGAAAATATTCGACCCAAGGGAATGAAAGTGTACATGGTGGGAGGAGTCTTGGGGCATAGGGGAATCAGGCTGGATCGAGGTGTGATGGGCTGGGCTTGTACCTTGGGGGAGTTGGGGTATGTTAGGTCGTCTAATGGGTTGGTGTACGGAGGGTCGAGGGATATCAGTTTATTTAGCCCATCCGGTTCTAGCATTTCAAAACTAAAATTAAAATTGAAAATCAAAATTCCCGAAACCAAACACTAAATACCAAATAAATCAAAATTTTCGGTTCCTATGGTTCGGTAATTTGGTGTAAAAATGCCTGTCCCGATTTGTGCAGAATTGAATTGAAAGTTGATTTTGGATTTTTCTCCGTTAGAAAGGTTGGTACTCAAATACAAAGTTTTTAAAAGGTTGAGTTGGGCATCAGCGGCATGACAGTGGTGTAAGCGAGATGAAAAGGGTTCCTATATATTTTCTATGGAGACTGCAATTTAAGCTGTGCTTAGCTATCAGGATAAACACTCTATTGCACAACAGTGCTTAGCTACAGTATGTGCTATATTGCTCGCTACAATGATCTGATCTGTCACTTTTTTTTATACAACGGTACTTATACAACCGCTAAAGTTGGCGGTAGTAACATTGAATTTTTTTTTTCCCGATCTTTTTCCGAGCGGGAATGGGCAGGAGTTCATGCTCGTAGAATAGAGATTATGCCTGTGGCAGCGTATATAAGAAAACATAAATTAAATCATGATCATTTATGTTATCATTTTCAAACGACATAAAAAGAGCATACTATAGGATCTTTAAAAAAAATACAAGGAAATGCTATCTTTAAATAATATTTCATTCTCAATAAATGTTATATATCATGTGTATGAAATTTATGTTGCCATTTGTTCTGCACTTGATTTTTTTTAGTATCACACAAAATCTTGTATTCGAGCAACTTACACTTCGAACCCTCTAAAAACAATCTCTCAGTATAGGATTTTTTTTAGTATCACACAAAATCTTGTATTCGAGCAACTTACACTTCGAACCCTCTAAAAACAATCTCTCAGTATAGGGTATCTTGGTAAATTTACAAAATAGACCCGATGGCATAACAGAATAACCCTAGAGGACCAATGTTAGAGTGCGTTTGACAGAGCTCCTAACTTCAGCTTTTTTATGAGAAGCTGATGAACTCTACCAAACAAAAAAATCAATCAGTTTCATATAGGAATCCGAGAAAATGATTCATATTTTTTAACTTGCAGCTTAGGAGCAAAAAAAAATCTGCTCTCCACTTGATTCACCACCTCCCAATTATGAATCTTTCCACCAAGTTCATAACTATTTCTCAGACAGGAATCATTTTCACTAGAGAATAGATTTTATAGATAATCAGGAACTAAAACTAAAAAATAAGGATCTAAATCTCTACCAAACAGACTCCTAGTGCAAAACCTTTGGGCTAAATAACAAATCAACACCTGCACATCATCACCACACCGAAAGAGTAGTAACGAACTCCTTAAAAAAATTCCCAGGTCCTTCAGTTCATGAAGCAATCCAAGGCATCGTTTCCAGCACCTCGAGGGGCCTGTGTGTAAATACACGACACCACCTACTCCTTTCCGAAAGAGACACCACAGCACATCCAATTTATTGCACTGCTCTGCCTCTCATGCCGTTTATTTAAGTCTCCACCCTCGTCTCCGGGAAAAGATTTTATATATATTTCGGAATTTTTTTGGTTCTCGGGCTCGCCGCGATCCCATTCTCGCCGGCCTCCGCTGCTCGCGGCGATTCTCCCGGATTTTTTTGGTGGAGGCGGAGAAGAGAATTGCGGTGTTATCCGTATAGAGACAGAGAGAGAGGTCAGTTCTTGATCCTTTTACTCCGTCTCCCCCCACCTCTTGTTCTTGGTCTTCCCGTGGTGTTTCCCTTCATCCATGGTTTGTTCTGCATGTGGGGGTGAGTCATGGAGGAGACTATCTTGGTCTTGGTCATCTTCTTCCCTGTTTCTTTTGTGCTAGACTTTTCTTGATTTTCTTGAGAAATTTTTTGATCCGAATTGGTAGGACACCATCCTGAATAGGATAGAATCGCCGGTGTAGCATTTGACAGCATTGGTTTGATGCCTGTGCTCTGAAAAAGGATTGAAGGTACAATCTTTTATCCGAAAAAAAAGAGGAAGAAAAAAAATAAAAGAGTGGTGACTGGTGAGCCCTCTCCTCTTATTGTTTGCTACTCCTTGGTGTGTGGTTCTTGCCTGCATGTAGTTACTGCAGTGGGTGCACGGTCCTATGTATTTACTACTGCGTCCATTCGCGACACCATCTGATACGCGCAGTTAAAGCCCACATCAGAGTTCTTCCTTCTATGTCCTTGCCAGTTTCTTGAACCCCTTTGATGATGGGATTGGTACATGGCTGCCGCTGATGTTGCTTTTGCCTCGGTTGTTCATCCTCCTCGCTTCCTTTCGTGAGAAGAAAGGAAAGATTGCGTTTTGATCCAAGCTTTGACCTTCCTTTGCTTCCTCTGGTAATGCCACTTTGTCCCTTTCCCTGTCTGTTTCTGTTGATTCCTGCGTGTAAAGAAACCTGCAGCTTCAGTCTAGTGGCTTGTTTGGTGTTGAGTTGTGTAGCCATGTGTGATGACGTGATATGTGTGTGCGGTGAGACTGACTTCTTTATAGAAAACGTCCACTGTTTGGTGAGGTGAATGCGAAGTAGTAGTTAGGCGTACTGGTCGTTACATTTGCTCTTGCTTTTGAGAGTTTTTTTTTAGCATTATGTTTTGTGAGATGGTTTCTTCTTTTGTGTCAATGCTCTTTTTCTTATTCTCTTTTGGGTGTACTAGCTTCTGTCAAGGGTGTAAAGTGCCTGATTTTATCAGTACACGGCGGGACTCTTTTCTCAAGGGAATCAAGTTAACGCAAAGTGCGGCGTTTGTTCGTCGATAGCCGGACATCGGCATTAGCGTTGGTGGTGCTTTAGAGCCTACTGTTCTGCAATCTGCTGAACTCAAAGCATAAGATTTTTCTAGATGGAGCATTGACTTCTGAATCTTTTTCTTGGCAGGAGATAAGCAGCTCTGTTCTCAAAGGCATCTGCCGACCAATGGCTAGGCCCTAAGCATACCGTGCAGATCATGAAGATAGGTAAGTGAGTATTTCAACTATCATCTTATGCCTTAAATTTTGTATCTGCAATAGCGTTAGCTTGGTACAAATTAAGCTCGGGCATTGCATTCTGAGATCCATAATGTTACCCTGGTTGTATGCGGTGGCAAAGATTGGTATGCTTCGAAACGGTGCTTGGTAGATAGACTGGAATCTTATATATTCAGAGATTCTCGTTAAACATTAGATATTTATCAGCAGGAAATTAAAGATCACACCTAATATATGGGGCTTTAAAATGAACTTAATTGTTTTTTTTTTAGATTGATAGCATAATGTGTTCCATTTGTTGCGCCAATTGAATTTTGAATTGGATGTTTCCATGTGCACATTGATAGGTCAAGCAACTGCTAGAGAAGTGTGCCTCATCATAGTTATTTTTTCCCTTACAATATGTCATGAGATATGCTTTGAGATGATTTGTGGGTTTTTGGTGATCAACATCATTCATCAACCCGATGGTCAGCATCCTCTTTTAGAATTAGATGATTCATTACCTTAGATCTTACTTTGCTAACTTGTATATTGTGCCAGATATACATCCATGACCCAAGTAAATGAAACATCTAGTCACTCAGTGACTGTGTCAGATATCTTTTTCTGATTTGCCATACCTTAAACCTCAGAGAAGGTTGCATTATGTATCCATTTCAATCAGTCTTTATTTAAACTCATCCATCAAATTGACTTGATTACGACCCAAAAACAATTATATATTTGTCCTGAATCCTCATCTTTTTTGGTAGGAAGATTGTCGATTGTCATGCCAAAATTAATACGATGGGTTAGGATTTGTTTGTTTTGTTCTTTCTGATCTTACTTAAGGAAACAGATTTGTCTCTATCACAGATACATTGTGCATTTAAGGTGTAACAAGATGCTAAAGCTGTGAGTCACAGCTGGAAAATTTAATATTTGCAAATGATTAAAGTGACAGTACAACTAAAATGAAAGAGAAACAACAGCAGAACTTATCATAGTTCCTCTTTTGTTCATTCCATCATAATAAGATCTCTTGTCATGTATTTCTCATCAGTGGCCATCAATTATAATTTAGTCATTGTTTGACTGTTCGAATCAGAAACCATCAATGTTGAATATGGTACAATTTATTGCCTTGTGAAATTGTTGTTTTTTCTGTTCACACTTCACACTCTTAATGGTTGACGATTTTGATGTGCGCTTGCAGATGATGAAAGACCTTACCATAGTAATGTTTTTCATGAGCTTGTATCCAATGATGGCCCTAAAGTAGGTGGTGAACCTGAAAGGGAAACTAAGTACAATCTTTTGGCAGATAAAATGGTAGAACAGGCCAATCCATCAGAACATAATTTTACGAAGGCTGAGCATCAGAATGGAGGTAAAACCGGACAGATAATGATTGAGGATGTTTCTTATGATAAGGATGTTGTTGAGATCAAACTGCCAGATACAGTAATTTCTTCTGATTATGGTGGCCATTTTGTCAAGGATGTCTGCATCGATGAGGGAGTGCTTGCTGATCAGAAGGATTTGGAAGAAAAGCTAGTAGGTGAAAAGGTGTCCCCAAACTTTACTTCTTCAATGGGAGATACAAATGGTGATCCGGTAGAAGTAATAAGAACTGATTCTGCTAAATCTGCACATGAATTAAAATCACAAATAGTTATCCTACCTGTTGCATGTGCTACTGATAGTGATACTGTGGAACAATATTCTTCTTGCAAAGTGCATGATCTTGAAGGCAAAAATACTACATCTGACTTCACCAACCAAAATGATGAGAAATTAAGTTCCAAAGGGGTGTTAAGTCCCGAAGGTGCAAAAAATTGCCAGCAGGTGTGCACAGTCATTTCTGAGACCTGTGAAAATCATGAGCCATTTCTCGATGGGGAAGCAATTGATCAGGTACGCTGCTACTTACAGTATTATCAATACTTTTATAAAATAATCTATATGATATCCACGTTAGTCCTTGAAGTTCATTCTTTCCATTAAGTGATCATTATTGTTTGGTGACTATGCATTAGTGGCAAGTTTTAGTTGGTATGCTTTATTTTGATAGATTATATGTAATTTGGGTTATATAATCTATACTAAGAAATTAGCCTTAGTATTACATTTTGTGTTTATTTGGTTCAATAAATGAGAGATTGCACATTGAATTACAACCATTTCTTCGCAGTTATATCATTTCTCTCCACTGTTGGACCACTCAGTATGATTACTGTTGTTACAGGTTTCATCAAACGGTTGTCATGAAACTGGAGTTAATATTGCACCTGGGATCAATAATCTCAATGGTTTGCCAGTTGAGTCAGCTGCTTATGGATTCTCAGCGGTGATGCCTGAAGAAGATGCTGTTGGTGCTGCATTACATAGGAGAGGATTGAACCAAGTTAATCACTATAACCCTTTTATTGCCTATGGATCTTTAGAGGATACGTGGGAACCCAAGTACTTGCTACCTACAACTGTCGATGCTGCTTCTGTAATACCCATCTGTCCTGTTGAAAAGATAGACAGTTTTAGTGATCTAGTCAACGGTGCTCTGCGAGGATTTGATTCTGTGGAAACAGCTGAATCCAGGATTGAAGACGGTAGGTTATATTATGTTGAAGCTCGGTCAAGTAAAAGGCTGGATGTCCAAGCGTCTGAAGAGAGTAGTGATTGGAGAGGAAGTCATGTTGAAAAGACTGATAGTTTTAGTGATTTTGTCAACGGTGCACTGGGAGGAAATGATTCTATTGAAACAGATGAAGCCAGAGTTGAAGACAGTAGATTAGATTCTATTGAAGCAAGTTCAAGTAGGTTGGATGTCCAAGCACCTGAAGAGAGTAATGGTCAGGTAGAGAATCTCGTTAACGAGATACGAATTGATGCAGCAGATGGAACGACTATAGTTACATCTGTGTCAACTAGCAGTGCAGAGCCTAGTGGTGTCAAAAGTGAGAACCAACCAAAATGTGAGATTGATAGCGTCCAAGATTTGCATGATTTCAACCCAAGAGATGTGGAGGATGGCACAAAAAGAATCGAGGACAACACAGATAGTAAGAGTTCCGCGCTCGTGCAAACGGGATCTGTGGTTAAACAAAATGGACCTGACAGTGCTAAACTGATGGCTCGAACTGGTATTCGCAACCCCTTTGAATCAAGCTTCTCGGGACCTAGCATTACGTCAGGCCCACTGACGCCCTCTGGTCACATACCTTATTCTGGCAACATCTCTCTTCGTTCAGATAGTAGCACGACAAGTACTCGCTCCTTTGCATTTCCAGTGTAAGTGAAGATGCTCTCCAGTTACGTTTTTTCAGAGTATAATTAATTTCTTGCCCTTCACTTTTGTTCTTAATTTTCTGATGTAAACATCTGAATGAGACATCACTACAATTGGGTTTTATAGTATGCTAAAATTCCTCAGGCTAAATAAATATCAGTCAGACATCTTAAATGATATTGTTTTCATGATGCTACCATATAACCTCATATGTGCTAATGGATCAAGCACCATCTTTTTATTTTTTCAATGCACAGACTGCAGACGGAGTGGAACAGCAGTCCCGTGAAGATGGCGAAAGCGGACCGCAGGCGTCTGAGGCGAGATCGAGGCTGGGGTTACAGAATCCTCTGCTGTAAATTCTGAATGTGCCTGCTCCTGCATTTTTCCTGAGTTCAAAGCCTGAGCTCGCTGCAGCCATGTTAAATTCATTCAAATGTTGCTCGTTTCTCCCTTTCCTGCCCCCCCTCTCTCTCTCTCTCAGTATCTCCCCATATGCGCCTGCTTTTTTTTTTATTTATCTATAGCAGGTACTAGGCCTGTCGGATTCGGTAGTGGCTTGTAATTTGCATTGTGAGTGGGAAATGAAGGTATATCTTTAATGTAGAATTTGTGATTACTTATTGAAGTATTGTGGTTGATGAACATCCGTGTGGGCTGGAAGGTTGCTTATACGGATACTATACATATTGTAAAGTGACTTTGAGCTGTGTCACTAGCTGAGAGAGGTCAGTTCTCCATGATCCGTATGTGACTATATGAGCAAGCAACAAGATGAGGTGACAATATATACAGATGCATGTAAATTACCAAGTCTATAGCACAGACATTTGCAAACCTGGCACTTGTTGTGCCAGGCCGGGCCCACTTATGGTCTTTGCGTGTGCTGTTAGACATGGAACCTTGATTGTTATGGGCACCTTGATGGTTAGACAAGGGCAGGAGCTTCTTGTGATATGGAACGAGGCCGTCTACGGCGGGGACGAGGGGCATTGTTGTTAGGCTTGCCCGGGCTTCAAAAAGTTCCTAGCTCCGCCACTGCACACATATATATATAGTACAACTGTACAAGGCAGAAGCCCCAAGCATGAACATCAGGGACAAAATTGCCCTTTTTCACAAGAATCTTACATGGCTCTGGCAATCAGGGCTAAACATGGTGTTCAGCTTGGAGGCTAAATTAAGGCTAGGTAGCCGCCATCTAGCTAGCTAATCAGGGCATTATTCCATATGGGGTAACTATATTTCCTGCAAGTCTGCAACTCTAATTAGGTGTAGCAACTAATTAAAAGCTCAAAGCCTCTAAAACTATGTACCTAGCTCTGTGTGCCATGCTCGTGCATGCCCAGATAATAAAAGGAGCTAGAAGCACGCTAGCTGGTGCAGGTGCGCGCGCGGCTAGCTAGGGCTCCTCCTGCATCGGCTCGCCGTTGTTGATCGGTGAGCGGCGGCGCGCCCTCGACGCGTAGTCCCTTTTGAGCATGTCGTACAACTCGGTGGCCGCGTCCCGGTGCTTCGTCGTCAGTGAGTGCATTTGCGCTGTTCTTGGTCGTGCGCCGGCCTTTGCGACAGAATCAGCCTTTCCTGCATATCCAAGGAAAATAAGTTCATATATGTGTCGATTCCTATCCGAGGAAATTGGTAATGTCCAACAGTCCAGTACTGCTCCTTGCTCTAAAACTACTTATTCCACTAGAGCTGATTCGTTCCATAAAAGAACATTAGCTGTGACATTTGTTCAGGTAAATCCTCTTTACTAACCAGAAATTTGTATATATATAGGGGACCATAACGTAAGAAGCATGTTTTTTTGAGAGGATAGTAAGAAGCATGTAGTAACACTAGCTAACTGCTACATTTTCTACTAATCGTGGTGCTAAATTATATCAATCCACACATAGATAAAAAAACAAAAATAAAAATCCAACTCTAAATGAAATGGGTGCAACATTTAGTTGTACATGTTTTGGAATATCGTAGCCCATCTGTGTGCAAAACAAGGTACAAGGAAAGAAGACCTCTCCCCTTAACACTACCATAAATCATGGATGATCCATTAGAACGGTATGCACCTTTCTTGTCCTGTGCTTCCTTCACTCCCACAGCTTCAGTTTCCTCCATGAACCGCGCGCCGAGCTTCCGCCCTTCCGATCCTTTCTTCCCAGCTGCTAAATCGCCGGTGGACACCGAGGGCTCCTTCGTCGCGAGGTCCTGCGTGCGATCGATCCAACCACTCTGATAAGTTAAGGTATACACCTCTATATCGGATGGTATTGCTTGTGCAGAATGAGTAGGTTGGGTAGTAATTAAGTTCACTAACCACATGTCCTACAATGTTCGGGCCATTGCTTGCCTTATTCAGCACCACAACTGTAGGAACAGGCAGCAACAAGGGTCGACTTAAATCTCAAAACAATGAAACAAACGAACAACGCAAAGATCGATGAACAAGAACTCGCCATGTCGAGCACAGGCAGTGGGAAGGCGAGGCGTGAGCAAGGAGACAAGCAAGGCAACCACAAGAAGACTAACTGCACTAGTCCTTTCGCAGCTCATGGTGAGCTTTTCCTGTGTATCTATGTGTGACTGCTTGTGTATTGTTATACGCTCTTAGTATCAAGATAGAATGAAGAGGAGAGAGGGGGCAGGGTTGGGGTTGTTGGCCTTTTATAGAGAAGGCAATGGCCAATACTAGATGGTATAGCAGCTATAGCTTAGCTAGGGATGGATATGCAGTCAAAGCAAGCGGAGAAATACCTAGAAAAACATCCGTTCTAACCGTACCTCCGTGTTAGTTTTCTTTAACAAACCCTAGGAATTGTTTATGGCCTGGTCCTGGAGGTATCAACCCAAGCATCCAAGAGCTAATATCTGTGTGTGATCGATCGATGTGCACACAGGGTTCAAAATCTCGCCAAGATTTCAGAAATCTCGATGGGATAATTTTTTTAGGAGCATATTTGACCAGTTTTGATGTTTTTAGGAGCATATTTTGCTTCAAATTTTTTTTGAGAATTGTAACGCCTTTTATAAGAAATGCATGTAAAAATCTTGCAAAAAACATACATATACAAATTAATAGATCTTTGATTTATGGTGTCATGAATAATCATGTCTAGAGGTTCAACTTAATTACCAGAGGACAGGTACGCTAGCTCTTTTCTTTCTCACCTTATTCATCTTTGATATTCATTTCCTGATGATCATTAATATCTCTTCTTCCTTTATAATTTTTTGTCAGGAGTATATAAAGAATACTTTCTATTTAGGACTAAGAAATGAATTTAACAATCAATTATTCTATAAATGTTTTATTTATAAATATTATTGAGAATGATCTATTTGCATATTTTATAAACCTGTGCATGCCACATATATCTGAGCTTGCTCATGTCCTAGAGAATCTACATAGTCCTGATGTTTGTGCTAAAGTTTTCAGTAAATAAAGATCAGTACTGTTAGGAAATATCATATGACAGAAATGGCCCATATGAATAAGAGACAGATCTCATGGACTATTCTTCAATGGATAATTGGATGTCACCTGATTAATTTTTTTCATCCTCGTACTATTCTCGATTGAAAAGGTTTTTGCGGTTTTTTGTGATAACTCTAAAAACCGAACTGTTATGTGTAGACTGCTCTGATGCAAGCTTGTCTATATGGTCATTGAAAAATTGTACATATTCTAGTTCTTTTTAAAAGCTAATGTAAGTAAGTATCAACTAATTTGTGTTTTGGGTCAAGCTACACTGTGTATACTAATGTAAGTGATATATTTCTTTAATTTTCTAGATTCACAAAAATGGCTTGATTTGGAAGGGTATTTTATATGCAAATACATAGTATTTTGCATTCAAATAGATAGAAAATGTAGATAAATGCTTGCACGGTTTTTTCATATATTTTTATTTTTTTCTAGCTTTGGGAGACCATTCATTTTGGTTTTCCCGGTCTCAAAAGTGCCAGATTTCAAATTATCTTTTTGATTTTTGTTTGGATTTTAGCTAAAATTTTGAATTTCAATCGTCTTCGAGATGTGGTCCGAAAACGAAATTTAAAACCTTGTGTGCACATGACATGTAGTATGTTCATACAATTACTTTATAGCCATCCTCTCTTAAAGAGAAGCTCTCTTTGCATTTGAGATTCCTTGCTAGTTACCACAGTAGAAGCTCTCTTTGCATTTGTGATTCCTTGCTAGCTACCACAGTACATATGTGTACCTAGCAGCTTGAACGTACCTGGAGTTCGTTACTACCCAGAAGGGCAAATGCTTGTTTAAAAGCTTGCAAATCCGGCCGTGCCGGATTCTCGTCAGCTTTTGGTCGACGCCACTCTGGCAGAGTTATCTAGCTCTTCGATCGAGTCCGATCGAAATGCAACGTCGTCGGCCTTGGTGGTCGGCAGTGGCGAAGGAGAGAGAGAGAAATGGCGAGTATAAAGATAAAAATATTTATCTAATGAAGAACATTTGAATGGGAAAAAGCTCTTCGATCGTGATTGATCTCGTTCTTTCATTTTCATGAGGCGAGGATCGAGAGGATGCATATAGGCCAAGATAACGTAATCTAAATTTTTTTTGAGGGATGTGCACCCCGGCCATTGGTGGTCGGTAACCACAAGCTCATCGATCGAAAGCTGTTACGTTGGCCATATGTACGGAGTGCCTGTGACGATTGAGCTCAAATTATAGTACATCGTCCAAGTTGTTTTTAGATAATATATATTTAATGAAAAATTGCAGAAATAATATGTCGAAAAAATGGCAGATCTGCACATTTGTACGAGAGGCTCTCTGTCGTAATTCTAAATTGCGACAGAGTCTCTATCGCAATTTGGAAACGCATTGTATCTTGCCCAACGGTTAGCGACAGGCTCTCTGTCGCAATTTTAAATTGAGACAGAGACCTGTCGCAAATTAGATGTGCGACAGGTGTGTACAACTGTTATTTTTATTTTTGGCATATTATTTCTATAATTTTTCATTAAATATATATTATTTTTAAAAAAAACCGTACATCGTCAGCCTCAACATTGGTAATTTTGGTTTGCCAAATGATAACGGTAGTAGTGGATAACTCATTAACAACCTGGGATTAAGTCCATATGATGGCAATGTAGTGTGATATCAAATACAACCGGCCGAAGTGGAGGACGAAAGTGAGGTCTTGCATGCATGCCTGGTTGTTCTCACCCATCGCGTTGGGGTGAGAGCATTTTTTTTTTGGTCAAGAAAAATGCGGCTACAAATAATATCATCACCTAAATAAAGTTGGCGATTTTCTGGATGGAGGGCGCGCCACGTCATCATTTTCTCGGAAAAGTTCTTGAAAAATCAGAAATTACGGACGGATCTTTCCACGGTAAATTAGAGATCGCGAGCGGGTCCTTCTACAGCAAAAAAGACCCCGTAGTTCGGTTTTTTCGACCCAAAAGATTTAAAAAAAATTAAAATCACGAACAGGTCCTTTTAGCAATTTTTTTACGAAAAGGACCTTTTGGTTCGGTAAAATCGCAGATTTCCCATGAAAGAACCCTAGATAAATACCGAAAAGAACGTAATTACGTTTAGACCATTCCAGCTATTTTTCGCGAGAAGGACCTTTCGATTTTTCGCAGCTGCAGCCAATTTAAAAAAACGCCGCCAAGAAAAACGAAATTGTATTTTTTGCATAAAAAATTTGGGTCAGATTTTTTTGACGGGCGTGGCATCGCGCGCCTCGTATCCTCCCCCTGCGAGCGCCCTTAAAAAAATATAGTTACGTGTAGGTCCTTTCAGCAGTTTTTTTCCGAAAAAAACCTTTTGGTTCGGCAAAATCTCGAAACTTTCGTGAAAAGACCCTAAATAAATGCCAAAAAATAGCGTAATTACGTTTGAATCATTCTAGCTATTTTCCATGAAAATGACACTTCGCTTTGACGCAAACACAGACGCGCGCGACGTGTTACGCCGCAAAACCGTTCCTAGTATATCTTATGCTTAGAAGTTTTGAAGAGCATCAAGGTCATAAGGTACCATTTTTGCAAAAAAAGCCCTCTAGAAAATTCAAAATCGTGAATATATAATATATATATTATGCTTGGAAGTTTTGGAGAACACCAAGACCATAAGGTACTTTTTTTGCGAAAAAAACCCTCTAGAAAATCCAAAATCGTGAACAGATTCTCCCACTGGTTATTTTACAAAAAAAAACCTCCGTAGTTATGCAAATTTAACTCAGGTGTTGGTTCTTTAAACCCAAAAAATTTAAAATTACGTTTAGGTCCAGTTATTTTGCGAAAAAATACCGTGACGAAATATTTAAAATTACATATAGGTTCTTCTACCATTTTTACAGCAGAAAACTCTAGAGTAAAATTTACACGACGCAATATAGCGCACTATACTATCTAGTGATATTCATTGCTGGAACGAATCATTAGCACACCACCTACTAGTTGCAGTGCCACCAAATTTTTACCTCTCACGGCGGCCGGGTTACTTCTGACTCTTTTTTCTTACCACAAGTTGTCCACCGATCTGCTGCCACGAGGTGCTCTTTTTTTCTCCTCCTTTGAGGTTTGGTATGGCTGGGGCACGAGGGCGTGCTGCCCAACCTTGCGCGGAGAGGTGGGTGGCCTTTGGGAGCCGAGCTGCCTGCCAGTTGGCGTTGGACTTACGATGCGATACTTCAGCGCGCGCGGTGCAAGTCGGCGTGCCTGCATGCATGCATGCACACCGTCGCCGCCCGGCCACGTGCCACTCATCGTACGACGCGCGACTCGACCCGACTGCCCAGCGGCGAAGCTGGGAATACGAGAGTTTTAACCGGGCATGGTAAATACTAGGTAGAAAAGCGCGCTACGCTGCGCCGGTTGAATTTCGATAGCATGCGCTCGGAAAAATAAATTTTTTTTATTTTCGCAAAACCACCAACCGGTCAAAAATAAGCCAGGGAAAAAATTATCAGAGATGACAACATTCTTTTGTCGAGCCTAATACTCTACGTGTTCACTGTAAGTTGATACAAACCTTCGATGAATCCGTGTTTTTTTTGTGACGAAAACATTGTTTTCGTTTTTTTTGGGTGCTGAAAATATTTTTTTCGGGTTTTTTTTTTGCGTTTGTTAAAAAAAATGGGTCGTTAGGACCCACCGGCGAATCCGCGGGACGAAAACATTGTTTCCGTTTTTTTGAGTGTCGAAAATGTTTTTTCCGGTTTTTTTTGTTGCGTTTGCTAAAAAAAATGGGTCGTTAGGACCCACCGTCGAATCCACGGGTCGCTATAAATCTGCAGACGAATCTACATTTAAAAAAAAAACCCGCGGTTACGATCCGTTGGCAAATACATAAGTTGCTATAAAACTTTGATGAATCTGCGTTTTTTTGTGACGAAAACATTTTTTCGGGTTTTTGGGTGGCGAAAAAATTGTTTCCGGGTTTTTCTGGTGGCGAAAACATTTTTTCCGGGAAAAACGGAGAAAGGACCTGAACGTAAGAAGCAGGGACCCGGATGTTATTTTTTTGGACCTGTTCGCTATCCTGAAAAATTAGAAAAGGGCTTGTTCGCGATTTGAAACTAACGGGAGGCTTTTCCGTAAAAATACCGGGCCAGGGACCCAAACGCGAAGTGAAAAAAATATCTTTGTCTCTTAGGAAATTGCACAGGGACCTATCCGTAATTTCGGAGAAATGGAAGGGCTTTTTTGCAAAAGTGCAAGGTGACAGGTGGCCATGCCGGTTGCTCTCCAATTCTTGCACATATAGGTATGTTAATGATTACGATACAGTTGTATTTGATATATAACTCTATTTTTTGTAATTAAAATACAATTATACTATATCTATTTAGAAATATAAGATGTATTTTGACTTTGCACAAGAAGGATACTTGTTGAATATTTTTGTATGTTAGCGCTGCTGAGAATGAAGCAAACACTCGAAGGCGACTCGGCGTTCTCGTTGTCCTTCGAGGTGCGTCTTCGATCCCCGCCTCGATTGGCGCCACCTGGGGAGATCTCAGGAGGCTTGCCCTGGCTTTTCAGATTGGATGGGCTCAGTCTCGCGGATCCGTCTGTTTCTTGTTTGGATGGAGGGAAATTTGGGGATGAAGAAGTCCATCTGGGGTCCATAGCTTCCACGACGTCCTCGTCTTTGGGCTCAAGGGCAGTGGAGGTAGATGAGGAATGCATCGAAGATTTTTTTGATAGCTCTGGAGTATTCCTAACCCGATCCCTCCCGTTTCTATGGTTCAGACGACACGCGAGGTGCTTGTCTGGAACCGTAGTGATTTGATCTCGTCGGGGAGGTTTTCCATTTCGGATTGTTTCCCTGTCTCTTCTCATGATCAAAAAGTCTCTGTGGGAGACTGTAACGTGGATAAAGATTGTGATGTAAAGTTGAAGGTAGATGCTTGTGAGGGAAATGTTAGTTCTCAAAGCCCTTCTCATGTGCCTCTGAAGGAAGTTGCTGAGGTTGATACTGAGTTAGGTGAGTGGACCACAGTTGGTAAATTCAGACAGGGCAAGCGCCCTAGGAAAGGTAAAGGGATATATATGGGGGGGCTATTTTGGAATGTTAAAGGTTTAGAACAACTTGGGAAAATACATTGTTTAATGAAGCTAATTAGGAATAATAAGGCAGACTTTGTAGGGTTACAAGAGACTAAGAGGGAGAACTTTAGTAGTTCTTTTCTTAATAAGATCAGCGGTTCAAAAAATTTCGGTTGGCATTGGTTACCAACTAGGTCCATTGCAGGTGGTATTCTGGTTGGTTTAGATGTTGATATAATAAAAATTTTGCATGTAGAGATAAAAGATTTCTCTGTTCAATGCCTGGTTAAGTCCAAACAGATGGAGTTTGTTTGGAGACTTGCTATTGTGTATGGATCTCCTTATGAGGAGGGAAAACAAGCTTTTATCTCTGTGCTTCATGAAATTTTTGTTTTGGATGATCATACTCCTATTATTTTAGGAGGTGATTTTAATTTGGTAAGAATACAGGCTGATAAAAGTAATAGTAAAGTTGACAATAGATGGTGCAATAAGTCTAATGAGTGGATAGGCATGTAGGGTCTTATGGAAATGCAGTTAACAGGTCGGCATTATACTTGGGCTAACAATCAAGAAAACTTAGTTTTGTCGGTCATAGACAGGATATTTTGTAGCACTTCTTTTGAGAAATATTTTTCATTAGCGATTGCTTCTTCTCTTGCCAGGATTGGTAGTGACCATACCCCTATTCTATGGGATTCCAGGGATGGTGCTCCTCTTGGTAGAACTAGCTATAAATTTGAGAAATGGTGGCTTCTTCATGAGGATTTTAGTGATATTGTTCATAAGGCTTGGAAGATTCCGGTTAGAGGTAGAAAGGCTATTGACATTTGGCAAGCTAAAGTTAGGAACATTAGAAAAGTTAAAAAGGGTTGGAGTATTAATATAGATGTTGACACTAAGAGAAAGAAAAAAAAATTACTTTTAGATGAGTACGTTGATTTGGATGTTATACATGAGTCTAGAATTCTTTCTATTGTAGAGAAGTCTAGATTGGTGAATGTTAAAAGAGAGCTAGAGAGCATTTGGGCTATTGAAGAAACTAAAGTGAGACAAAGAGGGAGAGATCGTAATGTGAAAGAGGGAGATAGGAACACTAGGTATTTTCATGCAGTTGCTAACCAAAGGTGTAGGAAGAATTTTATTTCTGTCCTAGAGGGGCCTTGTCGGGGATTGGTTATTGCCCGTAAACGACCGTTGGAACCCGGCTGGCGTCAACCATGCTCGTGCTCGGGCGTCGTCCCTACGTAGGGTCCCCCGAGCATTCTGACCTTCGTCAAGCACCCCTCCCCCAAGCATGCTTGCTCGGGGATCCTCAACTGGCGACCCGGTCCACCGAAGATGCCTCGAAGATCACCCAAAAGCCGGGCACGGTCTACGAAGAAGACGTGGCATTAACTGCGCAGCCACTCGTGGTCCGCGCACCCGCAATCTACGCTCCCTGTACCCACGTCGCGTGGTGCCCGACGGTGGCGCGATATGACTCTGCGACGCCCGAGCAATAGATCGCCTTGTAATAAATACTTTGTCGTCTGTAATCCCCTATAAATACCCTCTCACGCGAAGGGCTGGGGGTTCGGTTCCATTACTTTTCACTAGACTCTCTCCACTAAACTCACATTCCTGCCTGCATACTGCACTTGTAACCACCTTCACACATCAGTGCAACCACTGGACGTAGGGCTGTTATCTCCCCTGCGAGAGGCCCGAACCAGAGAGAAAACAATCCCTTGCGCCCTGTGATTGTCTTGGTCACCTCGTTCCGTAGCTCGGTAGGACCGTGGGACGCTATACCTCGCGAAAAAGGGGCCTTAGATTGATCCCTCATTCAACAAGTAAGCTCGGCGGGGACGGGCCTCGAATCGTCGATAGCTGGCGTCGTCCGTGGGGATCGACTGAAGTCCTTTCGCGAGGAATCCCCGAGGATGCCGAACTCACAAGACAATCAAGACCTCTGCGTCTTCGATAACGTGGAGGACGGCGACGAATACTATGCCAGCGATGGCGTGGGTGGTGCGGCCGATCCCGAAGGCCACACCAAAATCGGGAGTCTTTCCCCGGTGGCTACGGCGCGAGAGCGTTTCCTCCGCTCGCGGCCGGATACCCTCGCTCGCGAGGAAGGGTCTGGTGACATCCACGACGACCGAGGCGCTCCCGACCGTCTCGAGTTTAGCCAGGAGACCGCGTCATACGACACCACCGGCGCCGCCATAGATCTGGTGCTCCCGCAGCGTCTGCATGGCGGGAAGGGAAGGCGATCAAGAAGAGCGTCAGTCTCCAACGGATTCTCCCGTCACCAAACACAATGTTGGCGAGATCACTCGAGTCGCCCCGAGCAGAACCCGGCGATCGTCCACCGCCAATCTAGCGGGGCAGCGCCGGCGGCGGGCCGAGCCCGCGAGACCCGATGAATACCACTCCCGGCACGCGGCGCAACCGCCTTCCGAGGTCACCCCCCGTCGCTCCTCAGAGCGCCGAGCGCCTTGCGCCATGGCGACGGTCGTGCGCGGCCTCCAGAACTTCTCTAACCAAGCGGACCTAGCGGCCATGGGGGTACTCGTGGCTGAAAACCTGGAAAAGCTCACCACTGACATTGGGCTCCCAGGACCATCTGGCGCTCAGGGGCCCCGGAGTGTTTCCCGGGACCATAAGCGCCACTCCCCGGCCGGTGCCTCCCGAAGTCCTGCTCGGGAGGACCGAGGGAAGCAGCACCGGCACCGCGAGGACGTTCGGAGCGTTTCCCAGACGACCTCGCGGGCTCGCGGGCATGCCTCGTTCGTCCACAAGCGCTCCGTGTGCTCCACCTCGAACCCGCCATCGTCACGCCGGCGTGATGGTGTGTTATCTCACCTCAAGTTGTGCGTGAAGGACCGCCTGGGCCCGGCCGCCACGATCGCCATGCCCGGAGGGGTCGCCATGACGGCCCGGCGTTCGGATGCCGAGCCTTTTCGGCGTCCCTCCGCAATGTCAAATGGCCGAGCAAGTTCAAGCCCGGCCACATCGAGAGTTTCAACGGGACCCAGAACCCCGACGAGTTCATCTCGATCTACTCCACTGCCATCCAGGCGGCCGGCGGGGATGAAGGGGTCATGGCTAACTACCTCCCCACGATCCTCGACGGTTCCGCCAGGACATGGCTTTTCAACCAAAAGGAGGGATCAATCCGCTCATGGAGGCAGCTCTCTGAAGCCCTCCGGGCAAATTTTCAGAGCTGTTATACTCGCCCGGGCAACGAGCGCGACCTCGAGCGTTTGATCCAGATAGACAAAGAGACGTTGTGCGACTTCGTTCAAAGATTTATTAAGGTGAGGAACTCCATCCCGAGCATCTCGGACGAGGCGGTCGTCCGGGCCTTCAAGTTTGGGGTTCGTGACGTTCGCTTCACGCAAGACCTAGAGATCCACCCGACACAGCCAACGAGCCGCCAGAGGGCCGATCGCTACGCTGTAACGCCGACGGCGTGCAATGGAAGAAAACGCCAACGAGGGCAATTGCCGCCCTAGCCGGCTCGAAGGCCCTCGAGCAAAAGGCCCTCAGCTCGCATGAGAAGAAGGTCAAGAAGAAGAAGAAGTCGCTACGGATATGGTCGCGCCGCCGAAAGCACCGCCCGCCTCGTGCTCCGCCGGCTCAGAAGCGCAGGGACGGTCAGGGTCGGCCACGCTCACGGCGCCACGACCAAGACGACAACGACCAAGATCACGGCGATCAGGATCACGATCACCCAGGTCGCGGCGAAAGAGGCGCCTCGCAGCGATCGCCGCCTCGCTCCACCAAGTGGCCGCCACGACCTCCGAATTAGAGGACTCCGGGCGCATCTGCTGGAGAAATTCTACAAGGTCGAGGGCCCATGCCGCTCTCCGGGGAAGGAGAGAGCAAAGAAGGGCAAGGGCCCCGCCGATGACGACGACATGGACTACCAGGAGCCCCAAAACCACATAGCCGTCATATTCGGGGGCTCCTCGGCCTACAAATCTCGCAGGGACCTGAAGGAGGCGGCACGGGAGGTTGGCCACATTACTCAGGGCAAGCCACCCGTGCAACAGCTCAAGTGGTCCGAGCTGCCCCTCACTTTCTCCAAAGACGATTGTCCCCTTGGAATGACCAAACCCCGTAGGCTCCGTGGCTGTCGTGAGCAGACCATCAACAATGCCAAGGTCGTCGGGTTCTCATCGACGATGGGAGCTCCTTGACCTCATATCCACTACGGTCCTGGACGAGATCTGGTCCCTCGCTCCAAGATCAAGAGCATAGCCGTCCGTTCTTCGGATTGTCCCAAAGACCTCGATCAAGCCACTTGGCTAGATCGTGTTGCCGTGACGTTCGGGGCCTCGCGAACTTCCGACCGAGCTAGTCAACTTCGAGGTCGTTGACTTCAAGTCGGCCTAACGCCATTCAGGCGAGCCATCCCTCTCCAAGTTCATGGCCGCCACGCATCACGCCTATCGATGCTCAAGGTCCCGGACCGGCGGCGCTATCACTGTCAAAGGCGACCAGAGGGCAGCCCTGAACTGCAACGAGAAGTCTCTCGACATGGTCGGGCAGCTGCCTCAGCGTGACCCCGACCAAGCGCCGATGCTCTCCCGACCAAAAGTTACCCTCTAGCCCGGAGGAGAAACCAAGACGGTACCTCTAAGCGAGGTCGACCCAACCAAGGTGTTCCATCTGGGATCTTCCCTAGATCCCAAATAGGAACTTGAGCTCGTCACTTTCCTCCGGAGGAACGAGGACGTGTTCGCCTGGGAACCGTCCGATATGCCCGGAGTCCCAAGGGAAGTGATTGAGCACAGGCTAGCTGTTCGGCCTGATAAAAGACTCATGTGCCGAAGCTCGACGATTTTCTCCTAAAAGCGTGCAATTATCAGGAAGAACTCGATAAGCTCCTTAAGGTCAAGCCGTCGAGAAGTCGAGCACTCGGAGTGGCTGGCGAACCCAGTCATCGTCAAGAAGAAAGGTGGCAAATGGCACATGTGTGTCGACCACACCGGCCTAAATGCCGCCTGCCTGAAGGACAACTTTTCGCTGCCACGCATTGACCAGCTGGTCGACGCGACGGCGGAGTCTCAGGTGATGAGCTTCCTGGACGCCTACTCGGGCTACCACCAGATTAGCTTGTTCTCTGGAGACGAAGAGAAGACCTCCTTCATCACGCCATTCGGTACGTTCTGCTACACGACCATGTCTTTCGGTCTGCGGAACGCCGGCGCGACCTTCCAGCGCCTGATGCAGAAGACCTTCCGGGACCAGGTAGGTCGAAACTTGGAGGTTTATGTGGATGATATCGTAGTTAAGAGTAAGCTCGCCTCAGGTCACGTGTTCGACCTTGAGGAAACCTTTTGTAATCTCAATAGGCATCGAATAAAGCTTAACCCTGAAAAATGTGTCTTCGGCGTGAAAGCGGGTAAGGTACTCGGGTACCTTATCGGGCCGCAGGGCATCGGCGCCAACCCGGAGAAAATCGAAGCCATCGAAAGGATCGCGCCGAGCTCAGATTAAGGAGGTGCAGACCGATCGGATGCATGGCGCTCGAGTCGCTTCATTTCGGTCGGTGAGCGCTGGCCGCCCTTTTTCAAGGCGCTCTGCAGCACGAGGGCTTGTCTCGACGAAGAGGTCGATCGCTCCTTCGAGGAGGCTGCAAGAGCGATCCAAATCGGCCCGATCTTGGCCACGCCAGTGCCTGGGAGCCTCCTTCTTTACCTCGCAGCGACACCCCAGGCCGTAAGCGCGGTACTGGTGGTAGAGCGAGAAGGGACGTAGCGTCCGGTGTACTACGTCAGCAAAGTCTTGCATGGACCAAAGGAGCGTTACCCCGAGGTCCAGAAGCTCTTATACTCGCTGCTCGTAGCCTCGAGGAAGCTGTGCCACTACTTCTAAGCTCATAAGGTCGTTGTCCCAACCAGCTTTCCACTTAGGGAGATCATAAGGAATCAGGACGCCAGCGGCCGGATAGCGAAGTGGGCCATAGAACTCACAGAGTTCGATGTCCACTTCTCTGCCCGCACAAGAATCAAGTCCCGGATCTTAGCGGACTTCGTGGCGGAATGGGCGAACCCTTGACCGCCACCAAGATCCACGAACTGGGACGGCTACCGACCATGTACTTCGATGGGTCTCGAGCTTTGAACGCTCAAGGGCTGGCGTCGTCGGTATCCCTCGGGGAGCGCCTCCAATACGTTATCCATTACACCGCGCAACCAACAACGGCGGAGTATGAAACCTCTTGGCAGACACGAGCGTGCAAAGGCGCTCGGAGTCCAGCGACTAACTGTGAAGGGCGATTCGCAGCTAGTCGTCAACCAAGTCAATAAGAAGTATCAGTGTTCCGATCACTCAATGGCGCTTTACTTGGTTGAGGTGAAGAAGATGGAGCGGTACTTTAGAAATTTCAAAGTACTCTACATCCCCAGGAAGGACAATTCCCTGGCCGACTACCTTTCCAAGGTCGGTTCCTCGCAGACGCCTGCCCCTCCGGGGGCGCTAGTCGAGCATCTGCACAAGCCCTCCATTCCCTCAGAGAGGCAACCCCGGATGCTCCGCCGCCCGGGCACCAGAAAGCATCTGCACAAGCCCTCCATTCCCTCTGTAGAGGAGGCACAAGAGACGGGCGGTAACGTCTCCTTCCTCAAGCATGGTGCAGACTGGATGACGCCATTCGTCCAGTATCTTGCCCACGGGACACTGCCCGAGGAGGAAGCCGAGCGTTCCCGGCTCAAAAGGCGATCCTCTGCTTACAGGTTAGTCGAGGGCGCCTTATACCGCAAAGGAGCACTTGGAGTCCTCTCCAAGTGTATATCTCGAGAAGAGGGCAATTTCCTTCTCAAAGATATCCATGAGGGCATGTGCGGAGCCCACTCGTCCTTTCGGATGCTCGTGAGCAAGGCATTCCGTTTGGGATACTCTCGCCAATGACTTTAAACAACGCCGCACGCGGTGGCAACTTGTCGGGCGTGCGATTCCCGCCAAGAAGACCCACCGACCAACAGACGCGCTGCATGCACCATCCACTCTCATGGCCATTCTCGACACAGAGGTCGACATTCTCGGGCCTTTCCCGTGGTCGAAAGAGTTGCAAGTACTTGCTTGTGGCCATCGACACTTTCTCTAAGTGGATCGAGGCTGAGCCTGTATCGACCATTTCGGCTAAAGCAGCCAAGAGATTTTTCCGCAGCAACGTGGTGACACGTTTCGGGATCCCCAATCACCTCATCATGGACAATGGCACTCAGTTCACCAGTGAACTGTTCCAAGCCTACTACGAGGACATCGGAATAAAAGTCTGCTTCGCCTCTGTAGCTCATCCACAGAGCAACGGAGCAGCCGAGCGAGCAAATGGCCAAATCCTACAAGGGATCAAGAAAAGGGTCTTCAAAGACCTCACCCGGCACGGCGGGTCTTGGGTGGACGAGCTCCCTTCCGTCCTCTGGTCTGTGCGCACCACAGCGAGCCGAGCTACGGGCAAGACGCCCTTCCAGCTCGTCTATGGCGCAGAGGCTATCCTGCCCACCGAAATCGTGCTCGGATCCCTGAGAATTCACCTGGCCGAAAGTATTCACCAAGGTCGCGAGTGTCGCCTCGACCTCGCCGAAGAGGCGCGCCTTGGGGCGCTGCTCCGATCTGCCATCTACCAACAATCTCTTCGCAGACACCCGGCCAAGTCAATCCGGCCCCGAGCCCTGCAGGTTGGGGACCTCGTCCTACAGCGCATTCAGGATACATCCAAGGCCAACAAGCTCTCCCCCAGGTGGGAAGGTCCTTTCACGGTCGTCTCGATAGCACGCCCGGGGGCTACCCGCCAGGCAAGGGAGGATGGTCGTGTGCTCGCGAGCTCGTGGAACATCGACCAGCTACGCAAGTTCTTTGTCTAAACTCATGCTCTATTTTGCATCTTATATATATATCTGCGCTTTTCATTTCTTTTTAAAGAAAGTGGCACTTTAAATCACACTCACGCAAGCAAATGTCATTTCTCCAAGATCTTTGTGAAAATGTATATATAAGGTCACTGCCTTTTGGTAAGTCGGCTCAGTCTCGCGCAAGGGCACACTTTTCCTTTTCTTTCATGATTTTGGTGACGAGACAAGTGCGTCGGGCACAATTAGTCACTGAAAATTCTTGCTACTTCAAAGCTCGGTCGGTCTTGTAGCAAGACAAGGTGCCACGACCAACACCACTTGATAAAGCTCGCCACACGGGGCTCTAGTCTCAATAAGCCGACCATATCCGCAGTAGCTCTTGATTGCTTGCGATACAAGTCGATCTGAGACAACCCTTGGTCGGTCGGGAGATTGACTTTGGCGCTAGCGTGTCCGGTCGTCGCAAGACCCGTCGAACAAAAGCGTCTTTCCTCACTTACGGCCGTACTCGCAACACAGAGGTTTGCGTCCTAAGCGTTAAGGAAGTCTAGGCCTTACTCATTCTCCCCCCAGACCAAAACCACTTTCGCTGCTCGGAGAAACTGGTGCCTTGGTCGGGGGGCGCATTCTTTCCTAACTCTCCTGCGAACGAGCCCGTGCTCGCAACATAGGTGCACGACCCTCATTCGCAGCGGGGGCTTAGGGGGGAGCAGCTAACCACACCAGCATCATTTCAAAAGGTCACGACCGAGTGCCTCGTTCTATCTTATCAGCGTAACGTTGCTTCTTTCTTAAGGACACGTTACCTTTATTAAATCGCTCTCCGCGCATTTCGGGCTTATCGCATGCGTTTCGTGCTAATCTCGATCGACACGCTTTTCTTTGTTTGCCTCGTGGTTTTTGGTTTCTGAAAAAGCTAAGCAAAGCGAAAAAACATTACACCGGGCACAACCCATGGGCGAAGAAAGTACACGCTTCACGGTGCACATCAAAAATTGTCCCAAAATCATCAAAGGAAAACAAAAAAAGAAATCCCTGGCGTCGGGCTTTGCTCGCTTGAGCGCGGACAATCTCGCCAGTCGTCGATCTTCGTCTCGTAGTCGATCAACTTCGGCGGGCTTGCGACCTGCCATTGGGCTTCCTCACTGAGCTGCTCGACCTCTTCGTTGCCTTGTTCAGCCAAGGTCATTGCCTTCATGTTGCAGTTCTAGCTCATACCTTCGACTCAAGGGTATTGGAGTCTTGCCTCTTTACCTCGAGCTCTTGCTCGAGCTTAAAGCTTTCTCCCGACCAGTGGCGGCCTTCCTTGCCTCAAGGGATCGGTGCTTCTCTGCTCAAGCTCCGCTTCGGCGTAAGGACCTTTTCTTTGTCGTGGCGGCACCTTCCTCGGCTTTGGCGGGGCCATTTTTTTCTTGCTCAAGCTCTTGCTCGAGCCAAGGTTCCTCTCCTTAGCCTCGTGGGTTTCTGGCTTTACAAGAAAAAGTGTACGAGGAGGCAAACTTTCGAGTTCGGCTATCTTGGCCTCATCTTGTGATGGCAGTGGTCGATCATAGATTACCATCGTGGCATCGAAATTACCGAGGTCTTCTCAAGAGCGTAGGCGACAAGACTCTGAGGCAGCGAGAAATGCGCGGAGAAGCACACTCACTGAATAAAGCCGTAACGGTCAGGGATCCTCAAAGGCCGTGGTGGAGCCCTAAAAGAAAGGAGGTTGGTCGACGATGACGAATCGTCCCCACGGCATGAGGTTCGCCCGGGCACCAAGCCCCACTCTGGCGGGCGCTCTCGCTCGAGTGATCTCACTATCCACCCGAGCATGTTGTTCGCTCGGGGGCAGAACATCCACCAGAGCATGCGATTCGCTCGGGGCGGGTGCCGTCTCATCCCGAGCATGCGATTCGCTCGGGGCGGTTGCCGTCTCATCCCAGGCATGCGGTTCGCCCGGGGGCTTCGCACCTTCATCTCGGGCAGGTAATGTGCCCGGAGGTACCAAGCCTTCTTGAGCGGCCTTTTCGCCCAAGGCCGTGGCGTCGGCTTTCTCCCCTCCTTCCGTGCTCTCCGCGCTGGGGGGCAGGAAGCCCGCCTAGGGGAAGCGTTCCCTCAGGGGCGGAGAGGTCCATCTCGGCCCGATCGTCGACGACGAACTTGTCTACAGCCCTCAAGCCCTCGGCCATCACAATGTCGGCAGCTTCGGCGAGCACCCCCGCTAAGGCATAATCAACAAGCTCGTAAGCTATTCTGCGACAGTCCGGGAAGGCCCTACGGGCTATTTTCGCCCACGTCGGAAGAGTGGGGTCAGCCCGGGTGCGCAAGGCAAGAAGCAAGGAAAGAAAGGGAAGGCAAAACTCGAGGCTCACCTTCGCCCGGGCCTTCGTCACCGCCAACGGGTGGGTTCGCGGCCACCACGACCACCATCTCGGCCTTCTTTTCCACGGCCCGGGTGATCCTAGCCAGGCGAGGGTCGGCCTTCTCCATGTCAACCTCAACCAGCGCCCCCTCCGAGCTTCCGCGCTTGGCCACAGGATGATGCGCGTCCAGATCGGCAATCGCGAGGGCCCGGTCTTTCTTAGCTTGCTCAACCTTGGCCTTCATTTTGGCGAGCTCTCTCCGGTGCCTCCCGCTCGGCCTGCACCATCCCTTCGATCAGTCTTCCCTCCGCCTCGATCTGCTCCACTTGAGCCCTCACACTATAGTTCTTCAGCCAGAGCCTCAAACGGCTTACCTCCTCCTTCCGGTCGGTGTACTCCTTGTGGGGCGCCGGCAGGCCCTTGGACGCGGCCGCCTGCCTTTTCGATGACCGGGCGGTCGCCGGTGGTGGGCGCTCCTCTTGCTCCTTGAGCCCTTGGCCCGGGAGGCTGGGATAAGCACTCCTTTGCCGCCCGCCGGGGGCGCAAGCTCGGCCACCGCCAGGTCCAGGGCGATCCTCTCCTGCAGCAATGCACGAAGGAGGCATCAGAAGGGCTCGGGATGCTCTTCCCCGAGCATGAATTGAGAAGAAGCTTACCACTTCGCCCCGCTCGAGCACATTGCTCGGGACCTGCCGCTTGCCTCGAGCTCCTTACCCTTGGGGGTGCCAAACAGCTCGGCCACCCTCTTCTCCGTCCAGTCGAAGTCCGGGGCTGTTTCGAACCAGCAAATGAAGTCAACACGGGCCCAGAATGGCAGAGGCAAAGCAAAGAATCTTCAGGGCCGTGGAACTTACAGGAGGTGCCCTCCCGGGTCAGGTCGTCCCATCCGGTGATCTCGTAGAAGGGGTGCTCCCTCCTCCTCAAAGGGGACACCATTCTCGGCGAAGTCATGGCGATGTCGGCCAGTGAGCCCCATCTGCGTGAGCTCGCCGATCAGCATTAGCGTCTGCTCCTCCTCGGGCGCGACGGGCGGCGCGGATCTCGGCGGCGGCCGCTGTCTCGGTGTAGCGCAAAGTGCTCCCCTCCGCCTTCCGCAGATAGAACCAGTTTTTGGCCCATCCGGCTACCGAGTCCTTAAGGGAGAAAGGGGGGTACTCGTACGGGCGGGTGCCCCGAAGGCGGAAGTACCGGGAGCCGACGGGGGTGGTGCCCCCGGTACGGAACAAAGAATAGAAATGAAAGAAAAGGCTTGGCGTAGGGAAGACGCCCACGAAACCCTCGCAGAGGTGGGCGAAGATTGTCAAGACAAGGATGGAGTTGGGGTTCAAATGGGTAAGCTCGCACTCACAGTTTAGGAGTACAGTCTCCAAGAATTCGCTCTCGGGCATCCAGAGCCCGTTAATGATGAACAGCTCGCACGTGACGATCTTGTTATCGTGCGGCACCGGGGCTCCTTCACCTCCGAGAAGTCGCTAGGTACCGACGCCGAGGTACCCGAAGTCCTGAAGCACCTGGAGCCTCTTCACGGTGGCCTTGCTCACGCCGAACTTCGCCATGAAAGGAGTTGGGGGAGAGAGTGTAGGAGCGCCGGAAGGAAGTTGAAGGAGGAAGCGCTTTCTCAAGTATAATTGCGAGTCGTGGGGAGTAAAAGTTTCTAGAAACTGTTCCCGCCTGATATTTATAGGCGGAGAAGTCGAGTGGGCGGGAAAACCGTTCCGTGTGCCGATGGCCAACGCGTGGCGGCTCGGTCCCCGAAACCGCCCTGCGGTGGCGCGGTTCTCCAAAAACTGTCAGAGTCGTACCTGCAAAAGCTTCACTGAGAAGGAACCATCACGGTTTCCCCCCTTCGCTTCCAAGGTGTTGCCCGGGTAAATCCTTGGGCAAACACGCCCGTTCCCGAGCAAGCGTTGCTCAGATGCTACGGTAGCCTTTCACCGCAAAGATCCCCGTTCCCGAGCAAGCGTTGCTCGAATGCTGGTAGCCCTTCGTCGCAAAGATCCCTATTCCCGAGTAGGCGTTGCTCGGATGCTGCGGTAGCCCTTCGCCACAAAGATCCCAGCTCCCGAGCAAGCGTTGCTCGGGGCATGATAACTTTTCACCGCAGGCGCCAATCCTCTCTAAGATTCGGAGGCTTCTTTGTGGGCGCCTCGGCGAGGCGAATTTCTCCCTTTAGCCTCGGGGGCTAGCTGTCGGGGATTGGTTATTGCCCGTAAACGACATCGTTGGAACGGTGGCGTCAACCATGCTCGTGCTTTCGGCACCGCCCCTCACGAGGGTCCCCGAGCATTCCGACCTTCGTCAAGCACCCTCCCCGAGCATGCTTGCTCGGGATCTCGACCTAGCGACCGGTCCATCAAGATGCCTCAAGATCACCCAAAAGCCGCACGGTCTCACGAAGAAGACGTGGCATTAATCTATGCAGCCTTGGTGGTCGCGCGATCCGCAATCTCGCTCCTCGCACCCGCGTCGCGTGGTGCGGCGGTGGCGCGATAATGACTCTGCGACGTCGATCGATAGATCGCCTCGTAATAAATGCTTTGTCGTCAGAATCCCTATAAATACCCTCTCACGCGAAGGGCTTGGGGTTCGGTTCCATTACTTTTCACTAGACTCTCTCCACTAAACTCACATTCCTGCCTGCGTACTGCACTTGTAACCACCTTCACACATCAGTGCAACCCTTTGGACGTAGGGTCATTATCTCCCTGCGAGGCCCGAACCAGAGAGAAAACGATCCCTTGCGCCCTGTGATTGTCTTAGACACCTCGTTCCTTAGCTCGGTAGGACCTTGGACGCTATACCCCTCGTGGAAAAGGGGCCTTAGGTTGATCCCTCATTCAACAAGTAAGCTCGGCAGGGGACCGGTTCCCGAATCGTCGACAGGCCTAATGGGCCTTCTTGCAACCCTAGAGAAATGTTTTCTATTGTGTGTATTATAAGTCTTTATTTGGTTTTGAAGCTAAGCCTAATATCAATATTGATGAGCACTTCTTCAGTTCGGCTAAAAAGGTTTCCAATGAGGAAGATGAAGTTTCAGAAGCCCCTTTTACCGAAGTGAAGGTTAGAAAAGTAGTGTTTGACTCTTACTCTAATGGGGCTCCTGGTCCAGATGGTCTTCCTTTTTGTTTTATCAAAAGTTTTGGAACCTGATCAAAAATGATCTTTTAAACCTATCAACGATTCGGGAACCGGTCCCCTGCCGAGCTTACTTGTTGAATGAGGGATCAACCTACGACCCTTTTTCGTGAGGGGATAGCGTCCGAGGTCCTACCGAGCTATGGATCGAGGTGGCCAAGACAACCGCAACGAGCAAGGGATCTCTTTCTCTCTGGTTCGGGCCTTTCGCAGGGAAGATAACAGCCCTACGTCCAGTGATTGCACTGATGTGTGGAGATAGATTACAAGTGCTGCGTACAAGTGGAGGTGGAGGGTGAAATCCAACCGAACCCCCAATCCTTCGCGCGAGGAGGTATTTATAGGGGATTACAAGCGACAAAGCATTTATTACAGGGGGCGTTCTACTGTTCGGACGTGGGCGTGGCTATTCCCGCGCCTCCCGCCGGGCGCAACGCGACGTGGGTGCAGTAGGCACAAATGGCGGACGCGGAGACCGCGGGTGTGTAGCTCCTGTGTGCGCAGACCTTCGAGCCGTCACGCAGTTAATGCCGTGCCGCCCTCGTAGACCGTGCCCGGCTTTTGGGCAAGGCTCGAGGTCCCTCCAGTCGGACCATGTCGCTTAGGTCGAGGACCCCCGAGCAGCCATGCTTGGGGGTGACCACGGTGGTTGACGGGGGATGGTCCGAAGGTCGGGCGGCCCGAAGACTTTTCTTGGGGGACGAGGCCCGAGCAAGGACATGCCCGGGGGCCGCCGGAGTGCGATGGTCACCTGTGGAGAATATTCAACCCCCGACAAAACCTTTTTAGATATCTGGAAAAAGGTGGGCTTGACTTGTTCTGGCTCAATTTTGCTATGATCACTTTGATTCCCAAGGAGAATAATGCTAAGAATATTAAGCAGTTCAGACCTATTAGTTTGTTGAACTGTAGTTACAAGATTACTTCTAAAGTGCTGACAAATAGGTTTAGTCCTATTTGTAATAGAATTATTTTCTAAAATCAAAGTGCTTTTTTGAAGAATAGATATATCTTAGAGAGTGTCGTTACTGCTCATGAGGTTATTCATAAAATTCACCAAAGCAAAAGGAAGGGGCTTGTTCTTAAACTAGATTTTGAGAAAGCCTACGATAAGATTAACTAGAGTTTCTTAATGGATATTTTGATCAATTGGAGTGTTGGAGCCAAATGGATATCTTGGATTTATTCGATGTTAGTTAAAGGTTCGGTTGGGATCAAATTAAATAATGTTGAAAGTAATTTCTTTCAAACCGGTATGGGTTTGAGACAGGAAGATCCGTTATCGCCTGTTCTTTTTAATTTGGTTGCTGATGTTTTTTCTAGGATTATCCAAAAAGCTTCTACTAATGGTTTTTAGAAGGGCTACAACTTTTCTAGGATTATCCAAAAAGCTGACACTCGGTTATTGCAATGATTTGCTGACGTGGTACAACTTTTAACGAGGGTACAAATCAAACACTGGACTATTGAAAAATTCATACGAGGCTGGATGAAGGTGATGTATATATGAAAAATGTAGCTCTTATTGAAATCTACAACTTTATAGTTGACAACTTTTCCATTTAAAGTCATATATTTGACTAAATAATTGATAAAGCATCATGAGAACAAGAGTTAAAAGAAGTACTTATCTTACTTCTAGCAAGAAGACAGTTGGGGTGAGTTGGTTAGGAGGGAGAGGTTGTGTTCAGGAGGTTGTGAGTTCAAATCCTAGGCATCACGTATTTCTAATTTGAAGATAAAAAATATTCGACTTAAGGGATTATGGTGCAAACAAAGTTGTGAGGTCTAGTCCCTAGATTTGAAATTATTTTTACATTTTTTACACAAAAAATCTCATATATAGTTGTGAGAAATTACTGAGGGTTTCCATACCCCGTCAGGAAGAGAAAACCTCTCACCCATGTATTTACCGAGTGCCATGAAAACCCTCGTTAAACTAATAACCGAGGGTACCATCGGGAATCCCACGAATGGCCGACCATGAGTGGCCGAGGGGAAGTTACTGACGGTTTACGCTCGGCCATATACATGGCCTACGGTATTTTGCAATGGCCGACATATTTTTCACACTCGGTAAAAGTTGGAAATCTAGTAGTGGGTGTTTATTCGGTTAAGTCTATTTATGCCATTATTAATTTTAGGGGGATTGTTTCGGTTTTTATTCCGGCTATCTGGAGTTTGATTGTTCCCCCTAAGATCCATTTTTTCCTTTGGCTCTTGTCTCACAACAAAATTATGACCGAAGATAATTTGTTGAAGAGAGGCATGGATAAAGGGAGTGCCTGTTGTTACTGTAATGAGGATGAGTCGGTTAATCATATTTTCTTTGAATACGTTGTAGCTAAGATGTGACATCCAAAAATTTGCTTCTTCATTTAATTTATTTAATCTGGAATTTATTTAGAACCTTATTGATTTTATAAAATCTTTTTGTTGTAATTTTAGTTTTAATAAAAAGAATTTCTGCGTGTAAAATATAAAAATTGAAAATTTTCAAAAATAATTTTATTGAGTTCCAAATATTCTAAAGTATTTTTGAGATTTTTTAGGATTTATAGAGCTTTTTATCTATTTTTATTGTCGCTCTTTTCTCTCAGCTTAAAAAATCCAAAATTTGGGCCCCACTGTCAGGTCCTTCTCCTGCCTCCAGTGAAAGTCCGAGAACACCTCGCTCTCTCTTTCCTCCGTTAGGGCATAATTTGGAGCTTCAATTTCTCTGCGATTTGAACATCGAAAATTCGGCAAAAAACATATCTGAATTCCTCATGACCTTCTCTTGCCATTCATGGCCTTTAATCCCCCAAAATCCGAGCAAAAATCTCTTTCTTCCCTTTTTCATCCACCACGATTTTCGTGCGATTGCCGTCTCCTCGCTCCTCCTCTCGCCCTATAAAAGGGGGCACCGGGTGTCTCTCGTCGTGAGCAACCTATTTTGCTTCTCCTCCCGAGTTATTTCGTCCCCGTTTCGCCAGATTTTGCAAAGAAATCTCTCAGATGAACAGTGCCCCGCGTGATGCTACAGTACCTGAGATAAGTACCATTTCTTTTTTTCTTGTTTTTAAACTTTCGGGAGCCTGTTTTCGCCCGTTTGAACTCTGTTTTGCTCTATTTTTCTTTTTAAATTCATTTAAAATCATAAACTTTACATTAGTGCTAGTTTGGTATTTTATTTAAATTTATTTTGATTTTATTTGAAATTAGTTGTTTTTCGTGTATAGATTTCGGAAAGTCGGAATGGTTCACCGTCGACGATCTCGAGCGTCAACCCTTCGTCCAAGACAAATCACACCCTTGAACATGTTGATCACAGAATTTTAAATTATATTTTGATTTAAATTATTACATACATAGTTTTATCAATGTAATTTAAATCCCAATTTTAAATGATTAGTTACTCCTAATTGTTATGACCTCAATTGACTTTGAAATATTCATTTCTTGTCACCTTAGAGCAAAATATCACTGGTTGATACAGTATTGTGGTATTAACTAGTGTCATATAATAAATGGCTTAGACATGCTTAAACACGAATTTATAACCTTTTGGGGATTTATGCCAAAACATGATTTATATTGAAAATAAAGTTGTTCCTTGGTGTCGGTGCACCATGCATGGGATGTTATGAAAGATGATGTTATTAAAAAGAAAGCAAAAAATAAGATTTAGACCGGGTGAGAATGGTTGACTGGTGGGTGTGTGAGGCACAAGGGTTGTGAAAGCTCGCTAGTCAATTAAGTATCAGTCTGTGTTATGCTGAATGTAAAGCCTTACCATACTACCACAAATTTGGAATGGGACGGGCCTAGCTATCCGTATTGCAACATACCATGGACAGTCGTGTCATTAGGATGAAAGGGGCAGTGGGTGTAAAGCTACCACTCGGCGCAAGAGGGGGCTTCTGGATTGGGTGATTTTAACCCTACCAGCAGTGGAACCTTAGCGGGCATGACTACGTGGATAGAGCTTTATAGGGGCCTTGTCGTGATTTTCTCTGCCGACACACCAACGGAAGTGTGTACTTGGGCGAAACTAGATAATCATGTCTTGTGGGTAAAGTTGTACAACCTCTGCAGAGTGTAAAACTAATCGATTAGTCACGCCCGCGGTCATGGGCATGCCGAGCAAACCTTTCACGGACTAGACTTTGGATTTCAAAATGTTTTTCATTAAAATGGTTTATATGTGGAGAGAGTCCACATGGGAAAATTTGGGATGAAACTCCGAGTTGGAGCAGGTGCTGAAATTTTGATTAAAACTCAGTTTTTACTATATCAATTATGCTTTGAAAATTTATTATTGTATTTGAAACATTGCTTTATGCTCAAATGAACCATATTATGCCTTCCTTTGTGACCCTTCATCAATATTGTATTTACTGTGTGACTTGCAGAGTACTTTTGTACTCACCCTTACTTACTCTATCTTTTTAGAGAAATATCTCTACGATAGTGAGGACCAAGATAACTAGGCCACTGCCCCAGTTGATTGTCTGTGGCGAATCTATTGGGTTCTACTACTGATTTTATTCTTCTTTCGTTGTAATCTTTTATTTGGCCTGTGTGCTATAATTATTGTAAACTTTGATTATTAATAAAATACGTTGGATATGTTGTGATAACATTTTCTGTTGTGTGTACTAGTTTTTTCTGGACTAGTACAGGATACACAAAAGATTTTGGAAGTGTTTTTCCGGGTTCCGACATAAGAATATTTGGATTTTGATCTCTGATTTTTTCGGATTGAGCATTGGTTATAGTTATGAATCGGTTGCTCGGTTTTGGTTGAGTAATTCAAAGAATGGTGTTCTAAACTCGAGTTATGCTGCTACTCTTTGGAGTATCTAGAAGAATAGAAATAACATGGTTTTTTTATTACAGGGCTGGTCAAGTGTAAAACCATTTGGAGAGGGATGCTTATATTACTGAGAGACTGAATACCTTTGAACCGACTGGATACCTTTGTTCAAGGAAGAGATGGAGGTCAGGATGGAATTGTTCTGTAGAAGACTGGAGACCAGTATTCAGGCATCGTTGGCTCTGGGATATGGAGCAATGTGATGCTGAAGGAAAGTGCAGTGTCTAATGATAAGAAGGATGGTATTTCAGATGAGCTGTTGTCCCTGTCAGGCTATTTCAAGAGTTTAGTTTGAAGAGTATATGTAATCTGGGTGTTTCCTTTGCTTTCTGTTTAGAGGTGCTGGTTGTCTGGGTATTTTGTTTTGTTGAATTACCTAAAACTTGTATCCAGTTTTAGGAATTGAACTGGGACATCATTCTTGATGTCTTTTCGATCTAAAAAAATTTTGTATAAGGATTAAGGTTGAGGTGAAATTAAGAAAGGAATGAGTGGAAATGACATAGATACCCTCACTTATTTGTCTTGGAAGATGAGAGATAATAGTTTGTGTGTGGTGGTAATGAATAAATGCATATAGTTGAGAGAAAATAAATAGAGGTATAATAGAAAAAGTCTCATTAAATCTACATATAAGCCTTATATTTTTGAGTAAGATCATTCAAACTATAGGCCTTATATTTTTTGAATGGAGTGAGTATTTATTATATAAATTTGATATCTATGTATAATTAATCTGCACTGTTATAATCTGGTCACATCAAAATAAGTGGTGGGTATCCTCCTGTTTTTCTTTTCAATTAATGTGAGAATTTATAGGATTTTTTGTTTTTCAGGATTATTTTGGGATTTTTCCCTTAAAACAAAGAAGATGTCTTAAATATCACTCGTTGTTTATATATACTAGTTCAATGCCCGTGCGTTGCTACGAAAAATAAAATTGGTAACGAAACTTAAAGATCAAGCAATAAAAGAAAATTATGCTACAAGATCAAACATCTATTTCTCCCGATTACAAAAGTTTTTATGGTATCTTTTCCGGCATGAATTAAAACCTACTATCTGTGCAGCTGTACTAAAGCCCTCCCATAAAACTGCTGGCCTTAACATTCCTCTCGCACCACCTCCGAGATTGCACCATTGCAAGAATGCAATATCTATTTTTCTCTCTCTCTTTTGGCATCCTATCATCTAGATTTTTCAATCCTTTACCTAGATTTCCAAATTTCCACTTGGAACAATCTAATCTATCAATCTCAAATTCTCAACAGGTCTCTACAGACAATTTAGAAAATTTGGCCACTATTCCAGTCTGCCCTTAGATCCATAAGATATTAATATGAATAGGCAATCCATGGCAGACAAGATCCTGAACCTTAATGCTATCATGAAAGATGAATGCCTGAATGTTCAATTCTTCTCAAACCACAAAGAATTATGGGCATATGAATTCACTTCAGTAATGTCTCAATCACACATATGTAGTTAGAATTACTTAAGAGGGTTATCCACAATAGTAGGCAAATGCATTGGTTCAGGACAACAGCTTTTTAGTAATTTTATTATTGCTTAGCATTCATCAGCACCATGGTGAAATGGGAATAGGGAGAGCATAAGAAGTTATATAGTCAATATAACTCATTGTAATCATACATCCATTCCCATTTATAAAACATAGTATCTCATCCAAAGATCGCTCATCTTTTTGCTCTTCTTGTACTTTAACATCCTGAAACAGAGCCAACCTCATAATCTAAACATGTAACATTCAAACACGAGCATGCTACAGTAATATTATAACATGTAGAATTAACAATAGTTACCTTCAATTTCTGGCGATCCTGTAGTTCTTTCTGCTTCTTTGCATACAATCGATTGAATAAGCGAATCCTAGGATCATCATTTATATTTTTTAGGGGCTTCAATTTCTCTTCCTGGATGCATGTAAGTTGACAATAAGTATTGAACATGCGAAAAATCTAAAACTATAAATGCTCTCTGTACCTCTGTTAAGTCATCTAGTAAATGAAAAATATCACAAATTTCCTCGGTGTCTTTCCTTCAATGATTCGAGCGAGTGCTCGACTGGTAAGATCCACCAATGGCTTTAATTGAAGACTGTTAGCTGTGGATGACAGCTCATATAGTACAAGAAGAGCAAACTATAGCACGAGGGAGTGCCACGTCAGCACATTTTCTTACTGTTGTATCCAACAAACACAAATGCACCTAAAAAGGACTCTCAATAAATCATACATTATAGAACTTCCTATAGACTTTTAAGGAATAGTAAGATTAAATAACCCCTTATGTCTGTATCTCTCTCACTCACAATCGTATGGGTTGAAGGAACCCTCATTTTTTTGTCATATTATCAGGGGAAAGCATGACACACACATATAATAAAAGGTGGGCTCTGAAACAATCAAGATCATACTTTAATGGAGACACATTTTCAGTTCTGGATGTTTTTGGGTCTTTCGCATGTGAAGTTTGAGGCTTAACAGATCCACTGTCTGTCACCACATCACAATCAGGAGTGCCACAACCATCTTTAGCAGTAACTCAGGCATTTTGATCCACATAATTAAATACTAACAATACGTTGGTATGCTTTATTGATCAGAAATTGTGGTAGAAGTCGAATGTATGAGTGGATATCAAAATTTACAATCTCGCAACGTATTCTTCTTACCTTCACCCTCACCCAAACAATTGTCAGATCTTCACGTCTTCAATTTGTTTATCAGTCACTATAACAAGTCAACAACTGAATAAGTTAGCTGGTGGTACATAGGAATTAACAACAATCAAAACGTGAAATGTGAATCAGGTAGTCGACTACATCCATCATATAAGCAAACCAAAATTCAAAGTTTTTGCATTGTCAGCTCATCAAAGTCAAGCTAAAGTACTTTTAGGTAAATTTTACCAAAGTGTTCTGTAATGCTAGGCACGACATAGGTTGGTGTTTGGACATTTTAAGTACCTCCTGAAACTAAGACATCCCTTTGTGGATCATAGTAAACTGCATTTTGATTTGAATTATCCACTGAATAGTTCCAGGAAGCCCCAGTAGAAGAAGACCACGGATGATAACCGTAAGTCGGAGGTTGATATGGAGATAAACTTACGATCCATGCTCTGAACTGTTATTTAGTGAGAACAAACAAAAAAGAACTATTGTCATTTCGAACTACATATCATGAACAAAAAAAAAGTATCATCAAAATACAGCAAAGTGCATGTCTCGCTTGGAAATGAGATCTTTGGCTTCTGCAGATACATAATGAGTTGAAGGGAACATCAAGTCTACTTTGATTATCCTGCTCAAAATCCATGTTGCACAGAATGTAACAAATGAAGATTGGGCAGAATACAAAATACTTAGTTCTTACCTCCTCGGGTATCATCCTGCTCGCGACTTCAAAAGGTGGTGAGCCATATAAGAACTCGTAGCACAGATTCCTAAAGTCCGCTTGTCAACAACATGGTCATGAGTCTTTTTCTACCATCTCGGTGCCGTAATCAATGGTACCACAGAGTGTGTGTCGTTTAGCATTTGATCGAACCGCCCAACCAAAATATGCAATTTTAAGTCGGTACCGCAAAATGGAAGTTAACTAATTATTTCAAACATAACTCAGCATCTAAAGCGCCGAGACACGCTTAAAGTGGTTAGATGGATATCGAGAAGAAAAGTACAACCGCAGAGAGTACAACCAACCTCAATATCAAGGAGTAAGTTTTCCGCTTGATGTCCCTATTAATTACCTACTTCTTGTGACGAGTAATGCCGATTGCACCAAAGAAGGCTCACAACATACTAAAACAAAAAGGGTACTGGCTCAATACAAAATCCCACGGAAAGAATGGTAAATCGGAAGAAAAGCAATATCAGAAAGACAAACTGGGTTGGGGTCATGCTAAGGCAGATATTGTTGTCTCTGTTCAGGAACTATGAATCATTGTATTGTTTTGTCAGTTTCGTGTGTGGATGTTTGGGTCGTGTACTTGGGTGGTTTAAATCTCAGAGTGAACTGCAGTGAGATATAAAGATCCATCAAACCCTAATAAAATTGCCACGAAAATCGTCAACACTTTACTACTTGCAAACAATGCACACAAAATCAATATGAGTATACGACTTATAAGATGGTACTAAGAGCAAGTTGGGTTCTTTACTGATCTACCTGACCTTAACGACTTCAATCGCAGTAACACCTCACTAAGATAAGATGTGTTATAAAAAGTTTCCTTTCGAATTCTGTGGGGTTTTTCTGCGGAGCTGTCGAAACTGAACATGCCCAGGTTTATGCGGGTTTGGATTTCAGATGGTTTAGGGCACAAACGGTGGCAACAAATAACAATTGACCTAATCCAATCAAGTCCCACGCAACTGGGGTAAAAATAACACGGAAGAAAAGGGACAGGGGGAGGGGGTCTCACGGTGGCGGCGGTCCGCTCCGAGAAGCGGCCGACGGTGCGGAGGAGCTTGTCTGACTCTCACGCAGGCGGCGACTCGAGGCGAGAATGACTCGCTCGGTGTCGTGGAACCAGCGAAGAGGCGAGCACGTTGGGGTGGTCGAGGCCATCTTTGGATCTCGATCTCCGCCGCAGTGCGTGGAAGCGGTACTTCTCGGCCGCCTTGAATATCATCTTGAGCGCCACCACGTACTCGCTCTGAAATCGCCGCGATTTTCTGCGCAGTTAGCTTCGCAGAGGCGAAAATTTTGAAAAATATTTGGGGCTAGGGTTTTGAGTGGGTGACACGCTTCTCGCGATCCATGTAGACCTTGCGAACTTGCCCTCGCCGATGTACTTGCCGATCTCGAAGTCGGAGAGGATCCACGCGGCCGCTCCATCGCAGCGACACGTTGGAGCCGGTGGTGGCGGCGGAAGAGAGGGCGAGAGCGAGACGAAGCGGTCGAAGCGGTGGGGATTGGGGGGGTGGATCCTCGGATCGGGCGGCCGGGCGATCGGGGCCTGGGTGGGGGGGAGACGGGAGCCGGGTGTGCTGGCCAGGCCGGGAGGGGAGAGACCGGAGGCATCGGCCGAGACGGGCGTGGGAGGCATCTGAGACGTTAGCCCATGGGAAGTGTGGTGGTGGTGGTTTCGCGGTGAAGAACGGCGCGAGGAGATTGGGCGAGGAGCCGAGGAGTCGCGCGAGGAGGCGCTGTGTAAACGAGAGCGTCGTGTACGTGTGGTGTGAGAGGGGGTTAGGGGCTGGAGAGTGGGGCCCACGGAAGAACGGACCGTCCACCAAGTCGTGCTTTATAATAGTAGATAGATATATATATAGGGCACCATGGTGCCTAGGCACCATGATCTAAAAAAGATATTTTGTCTATGTATTTTCAATCGTTTTTTTTGAAATTTTTAGGAGGTTGACTTTAACCAGTTTACTAACTAGTTCAAACAAGTTTGAACTGAAATTTAAACTAGAGTTTCCCTTTTTAATGATAGTTTGGTTGTAGGTATGTGCTGATTTTATATATAAATTTGCAAAGCATGTGATCCAAACTCACTCAAAATCTTTGAATTCGAGTATATTTTTTTCAAAGGTACGTGTTTCATTTGAATTGTTATATATAGGTATATACCCTAAAGCTGAAACTTTTGAAAAATATACTCAATTATGGCTTGAATTCGTGCATTTGAAATCATAGTGCCCAGGCACCATGATGCCTTATTTCGGCTTCCTATATATATATTATTTATTCGGATGTACATTTCACATGTGTAATTTTATAGTCTTGTACAATAATTTTATAATATCATAAATCCAACACATATATTTAAAATTTTCTAAATGTACAATATAAATAGTTTTAAGATCTTTAAAATATCAAATTACTAAAATCAAAACTAATACAATCAATAAATTTACCCTACTTAAGAGGTGATCTTGTAATGTTTTCAAAGCCGCAACGCTAGCTGCAGACAGTATTACGTATGCGTCTTGAAACTTCGAAGCGCCTGCTGGGTATGTGATACGATCCCTCCCTTCCTCGCCGTCGAATATTTACGCCGCTACGCGCTAACCCCCACGTAAACCGATCGATGTAACAAATTAAATCCCCAAGTGGTACTGGCCTGCTGGGTAACACAGTTTTTTAACCGAAGGCACGCAGGGGGAGCGTGTAAAACCGACATTGGCGAGCGTCAGTTCTACGAAGATTTTGACCAATGGGTCGACGTCTGTGACAAAGTTTCAAAGCCGCAGCGCTAGCAGCTAGCTGCAGATATGTATACCGTATGCGTCTTTGAACTTCGAAGCACCTGCTGGTTCGGCTAGGTTAGCAGATGATTAGTACCATAGTTTATTGTAACCGAACCCAACGCAACCGGGATGCAATTTGCCGGGAATCCAACGCTCGAGCAGATCACGGCCGGCCGGGGCTAGCGTCGCCTCAAAAGGACCGCGGATTCTTGCTGCCCCCCATGGAGTACAACGTGCGCTAGCCCTCTTCTTATGAGCAAATGCTCGCACCCAAGCGCCCGGACGGTTCGGTCAGGTGATTGGATCGCAGAGCCGACGGGTGTCTCGCTAATTTGAGGTGTACTCTAGTTGTGACATGTGATAGCACATCTTTTCTTCTCCAATTCTATTCTTCTTGTCGTGACACATGGTGCCATTCCCATCATCTTACTTTTCTCCCCTGTTCCATTCCTCTTAAACTTAAAAAAGTTTTTATTTTCAAAATTTTCTCCCAAATTTTTTGATAAGAAGTATTCTTAACTATTTTTGAATCAAAATATTTTGAACCGAAGTTTTTCGAGTCAAAATTTTTTGAGCCATCGGACGGCGCCTTGGCCCGTTGGCGAGAGTGAGCGGCGCTCACTCCGCCCGGCCGCGTTAGAGCCCAGCTTGGCTCGGCCGACGCTGAAGTCTTTGAGTGTCAGTGTGCGTGTGTGTGTGTGGGGTGCGTGTGTAGCTCGTCTGTTATTTCTCTCTTCTATAATGAAATGCTAGTGTTCCTGGCCAATTTTAAAAAATTGAGCCAAAGTTTTTTCAAATAAAAAATTTCAAACCAATTTTTTTTTAAAAAAAATTCCCTTTCTGAAATTCTCCACTTGATTTTTTTCTAATTTGAAATCTTCAAAGCTAAAAGTTCTCTATTTGAATTTTGTCGAGTTGAAATTTTTTGAATTGAAAGTTCATCGATTTGAAATTTTCCGAGTTGATAGTTCCCGAATTGAAATATCCAAAGTTGAAATTTTCCTAATTCAAAAATTTTCAAATGATTCAAAATTTTCCAAGTTGAGAAGTTATGATTTGAAATTTCCAGAGTGAAATTTTGCCTAGTTAAATTATTTTAGTTGAAATATCACGAGTTGAATTTTTTTATTTGAAAATAATTTTTTATTGAACTTTGTGAATTGAATCTTCATGTTTAAAGTTTTCAAAGTTAAAATATTCTAATTTGTAAATTTTGTATTAGAGAGGAAGGAAGGGGGTGGAGAAAGTGAGCACGGAAGAGGAAAGTGTAGAGATAGATAGAGAAGATGACATAGACATCCTATGAAAGTAATTTTTATTTTTTAGTTTATGGGTAACCGCAAACTAGGTGTAATACATTCTACTCTCGGGTGTAGTTACTCCCATATTAGATATATCACTAAAACAAAGAATGCTCCTTTATCACTTTGGATACACTCATATATTAATTATAAGATATTCCAATCTAGTACACATAAAAAAATTGAAAGGAAATCTATGGTTTTTAGCGTATTTCGCAAATAATTTATATTCACACGTAAAAAGAAAATATCCAAAAAAATATACATATCATCTATGAAAAACATATATACTATCTTGATAGTCTTACACACACATATATATATATATAGAGTTGCACGAGATACTTCCTATATTAAGATATGCGTACAAAGGATGACTACTTGGAGTTAAAAGCGACTTCCTGGTGGAATTATTTTTTAATAAAAAATTACAAAAATAATATATTAAAATTAAAAAGTACAAATATACACCTATTTCGTTATTTGAATTAGCAATAGGTTTCTGTCGCCAATTGAAATGATGGCAGAGATTCTGTCACTATTTCAAAAGACGACATACAGCTCTCTATAACTACACTTGTTGCCAATTCAAATGACGACAGAGGTGTATGTTTGTAATTTTTTAATTCGGCATATTATTACTATAATTTTTTATTAAAAAATATTATTTAAAAAAATTCCTTCCTGATCAGCACACCACACCTAAAAGCGTCACAAATCTCCCGAGCGATGCGCGCGGGCGGCACTCGGCTCGTTCGGTGCGCTCCTGCGTGCGCGGTTGTCATGGGCCCCCTGCCCCTGAGGGCCTCGGTGAGAACTTCTCTGCTTAGACGGGCCGAGCCTGAAAAGTCAAGCGGAGCCCACGACCCGAGAGCCTCAAGGCGAGCGAGCCTCAGCCCTTTTACGTCCCCTTGCGCCGCCCCGTCGCGCGCGAAACCCCTCCGGCCGCCGCCGTCTAGCCACCCTCGAAGCGCCGCGCAGAGAGACGCGCTCGCGCCATGGGGCGACCGAAGGGCGGCGCCGCGGCGTCCTCCTCCTCGTCGAAGAAGCCCAAGGCCAAGCCGAAGCAGCGCGGCGGCGTCGACTTCAAGGTAACCGACCAACCACCCGTCTCCAGCGCCCGCCCCGACCCCCAATCTCCTCTCACTGTTTTAAGGTTTCGGTGGTTCTCAGAAGTACAAGCACAAGGTCGGTCGCAAGCTTCCGCCGCCGAAGAATGCCACCAACACGGAGATCAGGTCCAAAGGTGGGCGCGAGAGCTTTTGTTTCGTTGCTGCTTGGTTTGAGGTGTTGTGGCTCTTAATTTAGTGTTTTTGGGTTGTGCTGTGTGTGCAGCGATCGTGCTGCCGGAGCAGAGCATGGCGTCGGAGAGGGCGGGCATGGCGGTGAACAAGCGCGGGCTCACGCTGCGGGAGCTCCTGCAGCAGACGGTGCACTACAATGCCAATGTGCGGCGAGGTGAGCTATCTCTAGTTCCTCTCTGCACGGCAACTGGGTTGTTGGCTGCACTGTCACCAAATAAACCGTGAACCCGATTTGATGCTAACTGGAAATATGCTGTTTCGTTTTTGTTGAAGCTGCATTGAATGGAATAAAGGATCTAGTTGCCAAGCATCCGGCAGAGCTTAAACTGCACAAGGTTGCCATAATTGAGAAACTGCAGGAAAGGATATGCGATGCTGACAAGGTGGTTCGTGAATCGTTGTACAATATACTGCAGTTTCTGATTTTCCCATCTTTGAAAGAGGTATTTCCCCCCTTTTCACCAAGTGTTCCTGGAACCACAAGAAATCTTTCAATTGAACAATAATTTCGATTATGTTCTACCTTATGCACACCCTATGTTTCGATAGATGCACAGGGTAAATATTGAGTCTTGCTAGTGATATTGGTTTCTGTATGAACCCCAATTTACTTCCTGCTTATTGACTGCAAATATATCATGGAAGTTTTCTTTCTTGACAACTTGATGATGAATGATACCTCAGTAAGGTGCTCCAAGCACCATCCTTCACATCATTTTGTTTTTCCCCTCCAATGGCCTATTTTGTTTCCTGCTTACAGACCATTGAGGCTCTTCTAGCTTGTATAAGAGCATAGATGCCATATTTTCTATATATTACTATTGCTCTCTATTTATCACAGGACAACGCAATATCTACACGCAGTACACTGTTTCTGCTGATGGCCAATATTTTAAATGGAATGACCCACCTATCTATGGATATCCAGTTAATGGCTTTTAGATTTTTGGAGCTTGTGGTTCTTAATTTCCCCTCCTCCTTTCCCAGATATGCTGAACAGGTCAGTGGACTTCTGTCATGTATTCATGTATCAAAAGTAGAAACGCTTCTAGTATTCTAAGATAGCTTAGTTAATTAGAGATGTATTGTTCTGCTTATACCATTACTACTTGCCCTCTCCCCCGGACGAATAAATGCCCTTCCCCTTTTGTCTTTCAGAAGTTGGTATATGTTAAACTACCAGAACTTGCTTGATAGTCTGGCTTTCATCAAGTGATTATATGCACTACGAGATATATAATTGAAACTGCTTCTTATTCCTTCTAGGTATTTATGTGTGATTGACCATTTTTCATCATGAAGTAATAATTTAAGTTGTATTATTCCTTCTGACAGGCTTTCAACAACTTTGTTGCTGTACTGAGCAACGACAGGATCCATCTCCAGGATAAGACTAAACTTAACAGTGTCCTCAGTGGGCTCACACAGTGCCTTTCCTTGATTGCTCGTGTGACTGAAAATAATGATGAATCAAATCGACTGGTTGGTACTGTTAGCAAACTGAAACATTTTTTCTTTCAAAATTTCGTCCTGACACAGCTGGAGCTATGATAATAAACTTGTTGGAATAGTAGGCACACATGTTCTGAAATGTACTAATTCATCAAAAACCTTTTAATTTTATTGTAATGATCAGAATATTTGTCCATGATCTACAGGTTCATAACCTCTCCACGAGAGAACTTTGGAAATCTACCCTTGATGAAGATAACTTGGGTACACTTTATCCTTTTCTTTTGGTTCCTAATTCGCTACGCAATGTAGTTTTTTTAAGGGAACACAGCAGGGAAGAGCCCTGCTGTTAGTAAAATATATGTAGTTCTCCACCTTTTAATGGAACAAATAACACTGAATGTGAACTTATTTGTAATATAACCAGAGATAGCTCGACGGTGTGTCAGGCCACTCAACTTTGCTAGATATTTAATCAACAATTTAACCTTCTTTCAATGGGATTTCTAGCCTACTAGCCTGGTCATGAAACAAAAAACACTGAATGCTAAAATTAGTAGCACTAACTAATACAGCAGCCCGTTTTCATTACTACCAGCAGACCAGAAGTGTTTAATCAGGGTAGTTAAGTGGTAGATAATGGAAATTTGGGTGGTTTAGTTCAGATTAGAATACCAAGAAAGAGCAGTATTTCAAAGAAATGGTATAAAATGATTATTGCAGCCCCTCCAGTCAACTTTGTTTTTTCAATCTTGTTTTAGATGTACATCTTACCTGATAGTTGTTATTTTTGGTTATGTTCTTCTGTTAATCCATCCTTCTTGTTGTTGTCTTATACACCTGCTGCACACTGCAGGAGCATTTGCAATGTCCAATATATTAGCCAGGCTTCAAAACCTCATCCAAATTCTCGTTAATTCTATAGAGGTCTCGGCTTCAGAACTTTGTGCAAAGACAACTATTGATGCTCAGTCAAGCGAAGCATTATTATCAGCCCTTCATTGTCTGGATCTAATATGTAGAATATTTATTCATGAGGTAAAGAAACCTCAGATGAAATTTGGGAGACGCCAAACTCAGTTTGGGCCTGACTGGTTGAAAAGTTCTGTGTTGGTATATCTAAAGAATTTATGGGGAGTGAAGCGTTTGTTTCATGAAAAGGTACAAAATTCTTCCCTGCTCATTACTACCTCCAACTGGTTTGATTCTATTGAAAGCATTTTCTGATCAACCAATAGAGAAAACATGCTAGGGTTTGATTCGGTAGTCTTGGAATGATCATAACGAATTGGTGAATAGATCCAGCATAAGTTTATCAGGAGAGGGTGATATAACAAGATTGACACACTAGGAACAGCAATACCTTTCCATCTAGGGAGATCATAAGTGATCCTTTGTTACCTTGCCCCATTATGTAATCAAATCAATCAATCATTCTCGTAGAACATAAGGAAAATTAAAAGAAAGAACAGGCATGCTAGGGCAAGTTTACTCACATGCTTCTCTATGTAAACTGCTTTATTCTGTATAATGTTCCACCCACCCATTCAACAATATGTGGTCAAAGAAATCCTTAAAGTTGCCGGTCATATTTGCTATTTCTTGCAGGATATTAATTTCAGACTTTGTCCTGTTCCAGACTTTGAATCATTCTTTCTTCAGAATGTTCTGGCTATAGAATACCTTTTGCTCACAATGTTGGTGGTCTTTTATGAAGTTGTCTTTCTCATGGCAGGGAGATGACTGGTTTTTCGTTTTCAATCTGAAAATTGCTGAAATCTTTTTGTACTTGAGTGCATGGATGGATAATACAACATTTCCAGCTGAAGAGTTATGCCAGTTTGTATCTTCTCTACTTGTGAAGGTTGTTTATGGTTTTGTCAGTTTCAACAATTGATCTCTACTGTTTGCCTTTCCCTCTCAAAGATAAATTTTAGACAGCTTTTAAATATTCTATTCATCATCCATGATTTTTTTTTGGTCAGGCAAAAATACTTCGCAATAAGGATCTCATGGAAAAGCATTTGAGTCCACTTGTAAATTGCATACCAGGTCTCATATCCAATGCCACAGATGACTCAAAAGGATATTTATTGGAGGTATGGCTGATTTCCTTTTACTGGTTTACAAAACATCTTTGTTATTTTATGACTTTACCGAAACAAAAGACCATTTTCCACTGCAGGCATTTACAGATGCATTTAGAGATTGCAAGGTGGATTCCAAGCTAATTGTACCATATTTGGATGCAATGGGAGAACTGCTGCTTCCTGTATGTGATAGTATGCTTAACTTTCTTTTGCTAGTTCTAACATGTTTAAATTATTAAGAAATAGTGCTTGTTCGAGGGCATGTCTGGTGAAAACTAACAAATTGGCGCTGAAATGCAAACAACTTCAATCTGGACTATCAAATTGACACATATATTCTCAAAAGAAAAGTGAAGCTAGTCATCATTGCAATCTATATCACATAGAATTTCAAGCCCAAACTCAATCACTACTTAGAGAAACAGAAAAGATATTCTGACAAATGATAAAATAAAAAAGAATGAGTCAAAACTCACTGTTCACAGCAAACTTGTCCTTCCTCCTCTCCTAACACCAATCATGTTGAGATTTGAAAATTTGAAGGTTTGTAAGTTACTCTTAAATTATATCTAAAATTTCTTCGTGGTGAACTTTTCCTGTTGATTTGATGCTCAAACTAGATTCTTCCCCGTACTTCATGATTCTATACGCTTGGCTAAAAATAAACATCACCATATAACTTGCCGTTTTTTACAAAGAGATGTGTTGTATACTGACATATGATGTGCTTCCTAATATCTTTTCTTTATCTGTGGGTAGGAAAAATCAGGAATATGGTTTGCTGAAAATGATTCAGGCTTGTTGGAATATCATGGTGCCTGGATAGAAGAGCTACCGGGAATTTTGCTACAATCAATTGATAATGCCCCCTCAGTTACAAAGGTCTGCTATAGGTTTATTTATACAGTATAGAGCTGTTATGCTCATTATCCAATATAGAGTCAGTATACTCAAGTTGAGCATTTGTGTTTAACCTTCTCAATAATTATATACTTTATGATCAAATGAATTGTTGTAGGTTGTTTTGGAGCTTCTTCTAAGAATTGGACAGTACTTCCCCACATTGGAGTGTGGAAATCTGCACTCCTTCATACAGTTATTTGGTGCTAAATGTAAATTCTACTCAAGGATCATCTTATCCTCTATTTTATCTTGAACTAATGTGATTTTGTTGACAGCATCATTGGGAACAGTAGAGCTTGGTCCTTTCGTTAATCTTCCGCATGATTGCCAAGAACTTGCCATTTCATGCCTTTATTACTTCTCTGGTCTGCTTCCTGACATAATCGAGCCATTGGCCTCTTGTTGCTTAAGTAAGTTTTTTTGCTTGAACAATACTATTCCACTGCTCAACAGCATAGTAATATTCTTCCCCCTTAAGATTTGTGGATAGTGTATAATTTATGTAATGCAGGTGATAAGCTGGAGCCCCTCATACTGTTTAGGATTGTTGAGGTTCTACAGTCAACATACAAGGCTGGGAATTTACAGGTAACAGAGCAACTCAGTCTATTGTCATTGCTAATGGCACGATTCAAAGTTCATCCTGGTGAGTACTTGAACTTTTTACTTTGCTTTTGTTTACTAGGGAATGCAACGTTTGCTCTGGAGTCTGGATAAGTTGGTTACCTGTTAGCTAAGCCTTTTTCTGACAGCTGCCTTTGACTTTGTTAAACTAGGTTATTGTATTCAGGAGGATGCCAGGAAGGTCTCAAATTGGAATACTTTCAAGTCCTTGAATCACCTAATTTTAACTTACCTATCTGAAATGGGTGATGGCTCTCTGGTCCTTGAATTGATGTGGAATAATTTATATAATGAGCTTGTGAGCTTTTGAAACTGTGTTTTGCTTTTATATTTTCTCACAATAATCATTGAACTCATATGCCAGTTTGCTTTACCACAGGCACAAAAACCATCATCGCATAACATGAATGGTTTGTTTAGAATTATTGTCACACTTGATGCTGGAACTAGTAAGCTCCTGAATGAAGATGTTATTAAGCTTATAGCTGGCTACTTGGTTGATGCTGCTTTGGTGTGTACTCTTCCAAATTCCAAAGCTATGATATTCACTGATAGATCATGTTTATATGGTAGCGCTGTAGCACAGGGAGAAAAATCACAAGGAACCAGTTATAATTACTAATTCTTGCATTACCTGGCGAAGGCCAGGATATGGCATATTGAATGCAATATGCTGCTGACCTTTTTTGGTTAAATTGAGCTAGTTATGGTGGTTGCCAATTTCAACCACTTATGACACTTTTCTTGCACACAGACACACATTAATTCATCATATTATTTGAAAAAAAAATCGGAAGCAAAGAAATCGATAAATCGGTCAGTGTGCTAGATGCACTTTCTGCCTAAAACAATCTGCCTCCCAGCTTCCAGTTAACCCTTCTGGAACTGATTTTTAAACCTTGCCCTGTATTTGCCATCCCATTACACTCACCAATTTCTTTGGTAAAAGTGCTTTTGTTCTGAAAACACTTTTGATAATTGCTTCATGGGTCCATACGTGCTACCAGCAGATAATGAATGCCCTCCTATTTGATTAGTATGCAACATGTTATGGAAGTGTTATACGCTTCAACAGCCATTCATTCATTCACACATTTCTCCTCTGAACATCAATTCCTTATGATAGTTTTGTTACTCTACACTTTTGGTTGTGGATGAGAATTTATTTCATCCCCTGTTATATTGTTTCTGCAGGATTTGTCTAAAACCATTGAACTTGGCTTTCAATCGGATAAGACAAGATTATTTCAGTACTTTATAAAGCCTTGCATCATCATGTTTGACCACAATGAGAAGCTTCTCTGCTGCACATTGGAGATGCTTAAATCTTTTGCAACAGGAGATGATCATCTGTTTTCATCTGTCTCCAATTTAAACTACCCAGGGGAGCTTTCACATCGAATTTGTGTTGTCACAACCATACTGATCTTCATATGCAATGATCGGAAGCTCCATAAAAATCTTTCTTTGAGCAAAACGGTTATTGAAGGCATCCTGCTATATATAAGGCATCAGATGGTGAGTGCTGATAACACAAATCACTTTTTTTTGGTAGTCATATATAATAACTTTCAGCTTCCTTCAGGTAAAAATTTTTATACTATGTTAATTTGAGGTCGAAAGCATAAAAGAAAATATAATTCAGACAGACTGCTTCTTATAATGGCTTGTACTATACCATGACTTGCTTGCTTTATCATTCCCAAATGTATTTCAGACTGGTGCTTACAATGGTTTCACTTTATGCCAATTCTTGATGCAGAATTCTAATCTACCTGATGTAACATATGAACAAAATCAGAAGTTAAAATTTGCTTTCGAACAACTCAAGACTAAAGCATTGCAGTTAAACTGCTGGGATAGAAATGAGCTGGAAGTGCTTCCAAGCACCACGTAATGTTGTGTGAGTGATTTCATCAAGATTTGGTAATGATTCCACTTTCGACCTTTTCATCGGATGATTTTTTTTTTCTATTCCTTGTCACAGGCACTGCCGTATGATGGTTCCTTATGCACATATGATAATGGAAGGAGCTGGAGACAGGACTTGAGGAGAGGGGTGAGGTGGGGATGCGTGCCATTTTCCATTTTGCGTCGCACTGCAGCAATGCAGCATGCATCTGGGCGGCACAGCCGTTACCAACAGTGTTCGAAGGTCAGTACTTACAGATAAAGGCGAGAAATGCTGTTGGGTGTCATACAATTCAGTTACATGTCTTCCAAGTGTCCTCTAGTACTTCAATGGTTGGTAAAACATTCATCTATCCATCCAAAATTGCTTCAATTTCCCAAATGTTTCTTGTCTCCAACCAGCCAGTTATCGATCACCCGTGTCACCAGTCACCACTAGCTCTCAAGTATGGAGATTTCAGTGGATTTGTCATGATGGCGCCAGCACTCTGCTTCCGTCATGTACTTGTTGTCTTAATGGTACCAGCATCATATTACTGCAGGTGGTCAGAAAAATGTATTATTTACATTTCCGATGCTCTGGAAACCAACCAAAGACTTCCGGCAAGCTACAGTTGAGATTGTCCAGTTAGCAAGACAAGAGAGAGAGAGAGAGTACTTCTGGAAATTATTTGTTCATGTGTGTCTACAATGCTACCTACCACCCTGGCTCACCGCGCCGCCCAAATGGATGTAATCACCACACAGATGGGAGGTGAACTCTGTAGTCTGTACTGCAAGTCTGCAACGCAAATGCAGGAGTTTCGATTTCAAGTTCATTTCGAGCCAGTCTCACGAGTGGTGAACCGTAGCGCTACATTTTCGCCTCATGATTGATGTGTCCATCTTACAAGCACTATACATAACATCGAATAATCAAATACCATAAGACTGTTATACCTAAAAAAATTTGCGCACTAAAACGACGTACCGAAAAGTAGCAAGTAACACAAGTTGCACACATCCCTATTTCCAGCTTCTGAAGGGTGCCAAGTGCAACAAGAGGATCAGGGACTCTTTGGATGCTACACCAATGTTCGATCTGAAACGAACGGTTCGGATTGGACTCTTTTCATGTGTGTTATCACCTCTTGCGGCAGGTGAGTGCTGCGCTTATCTAGACACCTGTAGCTTTTTTTAAACAAATTTAGCTCCTCGTAAACGTATTTGCAAAATGTCCCCTCATTCACCGTGGAAAATACGGTAGGGACATGTGTTCTCTATCGCACTTGAGGAGTGCGGCAGCTGGCCAGGATCGCGGCACAGCCGGTGAGCACGATAGTGCGTACGAGCAGTTGGTGGGCGGAGGGGGGCAGGCAACATGGGGCAATGGCCCTAGCAGTTGGGGGCAACGCTGGCGACATGGCCAGCGTGGGGGGCGTGTGCGTGCGTGGGGTACATGTGTGCGTGCAGGAGGAGGCCTTCTGTTGAGCCCTCCCGCGCCCTGGTAACACGAAAGGAGCCCTATTGTTGTGCTCGCTCATGGTGCCGTGGTCCTAGCTAATTGTTGCGCTCTTTGGGCGCGGTAGGAAAAAGAGCTATTGTTACAAACATGATCGTTGTAAGATTAGATTTGAAAAAACTAGCCTGCTGTTAGATAAGCACAATATTTGCCTCTGCATGGCGGAGGGACCTCGAAGACAAGAGGCGAAAAGAAGAACAAGCTCCAAACAATGTTTGAAAAATACGGTTTTCGAGCGTACTACACCAGTTTGAGATCTTGTACCGCTCGGTTTATTGGTTGCATTCAAATTTTTGGAAAATTTGAACAAAAATTATAAAAAATTCCCTAAAATTAGTATTAATTGTTTTATGGCCTCTGGTGTGATTTTTTTTTGAAGAAAATGAAGTTTAGAGATGTCTTTGAGCCATTCAAAATCTAGGAAAAAAAAAAAGCAAAAAAAAGGGTGGCTGTGGGCTTTCAGCCCATAGGCTAACTGTGGGCCAGCTGGCCCACCCCGACCCACCTTGTTTGGCCAGCCCACCCAAGTGGCTTGACCTCCAAACCAGCTGATGATGCTCGTGTGCGCACACCAATCATTCTCTAGCTTTCCCCATTCTTCCAGTGAGCTGACCATGTTGTCGCCACCCAGATCTGGTCACCGCACACTGTCAAACCATCGGACCGCCAGCAGACAGCCAATTTTCGCTCGGTAAGGCTAAAAAACCGAACGGTTTAAGCGGTTTTCTAAGCGACTTTCAATTTTCGAGGTATGCAGTGAAATTCGTGATTTAGTGTCGATTTTCTCTCGGTTTTTAATGAATATTCGCTCAGTTTTGAAGGAAAACCGTTCGATTTGAGGAGTAGGCAGTGCAAGTTGAGAAGGCAGTGCAAGTTGCTTTGCTTGGAAGTTCCATCCGGCTGCAAGGTGCTTCCCATCTTCAACATGACTTTTGCATCCTTGCTATGAGTATAATACAAATATTGCAGTCACAGAAGGCATTTTGTTAGCCTAAAGCGTGCATATTTTGTTAGCCTAATCTAGATGATATTTTTAAATATCATAAAACAAAACTCTAATGGAAGCAAAGCACCAAAGTTGTAGATGCTTAATTACCATTTGATCATATTTTTGTAGTTTGATTCAATACTGCCACAAAGCCATTCTACATTTTGTAATTTCACATGATCTTGCAACAGAAACATTTGTTCAATTATATTTAGTAGCAATATTTGTTCAATTATGTCAAGTAGCAATATTTTGTAGCAACATTTGTTGAAGTATATGTAGTAGCAACATTTGTTTAATTATATTTAGTAGCAATATTTGTTGAAATATATGCAGTAGCAATAATTGTTCAAGAATATTTAGTAGCAATGGACGACACCTGTAAATGGTATTATTTGTTCAAGTAGCGATATTTGTACATATGCTCATTTTTATTGTGTTGTATTAGCAGATGGCAGATTATGTCGACGTAGTGTGGGAGCACGGCAAGAATTTGGGTGCTGGGTTTTGATGTAAGCACTGTCTCAAAGAGAAGAAAAGAGACAATGCAACCCGATTGAAACAACACTTGGTAGGGTACAGTATGAGTGTCGTCCATTGTAGTAAAATTCCTATAGAAGTTTGCGAGTACTTTTAGCGTGGCCTAAACAAGACGAGGGATAAGAAGAAGAACAAGAGAGAGGAGAGGCTGTGGAAAGGAGCAGCTAGAGATTTTCCGCCAAAGCGATGGGTATACTCACAGTACACGGGTGATACAGATGAGGAGGACCAACTCTAGCATACAATGGGATAATCTTCGATCTATTGTCAAGTCGGTGGAGCCGTTATACACCTTCTTGTGATTCGTCAGTCAGGACAGGGTGCTTATATTAAGCGAGACAATTCTATGGTACACCATAGTGCGACAGGAGTACGATAGTTTATTCTACGAGTTTGAGTTTCCATTAACAAAAGAGATGTATATGAACATCGTGGACTAAAGAATGGACGAATTAACGTGCCACACTTATATGAATGCCGGTAATACATTCTTGCTTGGAACATAGTATACTACAGTTGCACATATGTTACATACTTGTACTGGCATGCTTCATTTCACTTCATATAGTTGCTGCCTTAAACCCTCGGATTGTTCACGCTTACGGCATGAACAACAACTTCTTACCAAATCTTCAGGGTGCCTTCGATGTGCTTGCTGATGATACTGAAAGCGCCGCGCAAGCTCTTCATGATGTAAGTTCAACCTTCACTAGTTATGGTTTTGGTGTTAATGACAAATCTAATATTGAGATTATCCATTAATGTGATTTTGTTATTAATGATAAATCTTATATCGAGACTAACTTGTTTATTTAGAATATCTTTGATTAGTCTCATCGCATTGAAAAATGAAAAACCCAAGGTATGTTTGCGTATTCATTCTAGTATAAATTGTATACTTTGGATTCAAGTTAAAGTATGAACGTCCCCATTGTATTAACCACAAAACGTGCATCATGTTTCCCAATCCATATATCACATGGATGCACACACTTAGGGGGAGTTTATAGTTTGACTTGAAAGTCTCTTTGTATTGATCTAATTCTTATTGACACATATAAGGATCAAGACAAAGAAACTAAATACATGAGTATATGAAAACTTGAGTAGTTAATATATACTCATATCAATTTAAATGATAATTTAAATTGAGTTCATTTGTCTTAGTAATCATTAAAGAACACTTCATCATGTGTTGATGGTGTTCCGTGATTAATTGAGGACAATGAATAGTTCTTAAGTATAATAAAGCATGAGTTGCATTATTGTACTTAAGACATACTTAAATCATTCAAATTGATTTAGGTTGTGCTCAATTGATCTAAAGGCATCCATTATGTGTTAATGGAGTGCAAGAGATAATTGAGACAACCGTGCATCTTGGACTAACTATTTTATGAGTTGTGATTAAGTTAGGTCCAAAGATGGATGAGATGAGGAGAACGGGATATAGACGGCATCATGGGGTGATGGGTGTCAAGAAGTGGATCCCGAAGTTAAAAGAGGAGTCGAGTGATGATCCCGGAGGAGTATCAAAGCGATGATCATAAAGACCCCAAAGGGGATTGTTTGTGCGCGGCGGCAAAGGTATAATTAGATAGGCTAAGGACTTTGTAGTCTTTGAGTCTAAGATTTTTATCGCCGAGGGGTTGTCTCCTAGTTTGAGTTTCATTATGTGTTGGTGATTTCAATCCACGTTCACTCAAGCTCAAATCATTTTGATTTGGTTTTTGCATAAAGTTAACTATTTGGCATGTGTTGCGAATGGGTTAAATTTATGTTTGGTGTTATTGGTTTATGCTCCGATTTGCATGTGTTGCAAAAAGGAAGAGCATATGTATTTGGTTTTCGCATAATGCTCTGATTTGCATATGTTGCAAATAGGATAAGCTAATCGTTGGCTTTTGCGTGAAGTTCACTTTTGCATGTGTTGCAAATGTTGAAGCTTCATGTTTTGGTTTCGTTCAAAACAATCTTTCAAAATCTTGTGGTTGCTTGGAGCTAAGTTTTGCATGTGTTGCAAAAGGAGAGAGCTCAAGCATGATTTGATGTTTGTGTGTTTGTATGGAGCTAGAGGCTTGCATGTGTTGCAAGTAGAGAGCTCATATGGTTGAAATGGTTTTGGTGTGAAATTGAAGTTTGGTTTTGGTGTTGCATGGAACTAGAGAATTGCATGTGTTGCAATTAGAGAGTTCATGCACCTTGATTTGATGTTGCTTGGAGCTAGACTTTTGCATGTGTTGCAAAGAGTAGTGCTCAAGCATGAAATTGTGTTTATTGAGTTATTTGCAAGTTCAAGCAGCGAATAAATCGAGGTTTATGAGTCCGAATTCGAGAGCATGTGAGTAGGGCTTGCAACGGTGTTGGCAAGTTGATTGGGTCTCGTGTTGACCTTCACATGGCTAGGGAATTAATCTCATAATCTCGGGTTTGATTTGCTTAAAACGTTTTGCAAATGGATTTGGAGTTGAGTCTGAAATGTGTTTTTGCAAGTTGATTTTGGTGATATTTAAAAATATCTATGGGTGCTTAAATCATGAAAATGGGTGGAGATTGTAGCCCTCGTGATAAGCTTCAGATAGAATCAAAAATCACCCAAATCGGAGTTCGAGTAAAAGTTATGAGTGTTTTTGTTGCTGAATTTTGTATGGCGGTTGGATTCGCCCAGTCCGGCCGGACCGGCCGTATGCAGGTGCAACCGGATTGCTCGGCTTGTTTTTTCCGAACGTGAGTTTTCGGCTCGGTTGAAGGGCGCGACGGCCGAGGTCCGTGCGATCACACGGCCACACTGGCGACCGCCGTGGGGTGCGGTCGGACCGGCCGTGCAACGGTCCAAAATCCGACAGTTGCCCTGTGAGGGCCGGTCGGACCGGGGAAGGTCCGGTTGGACCGTATTTTTCCTGATTTCGTCCATTTTGCCCCCAAACGGCTAGTTTTCTTGTGGGGGGCTTGGGGCAGTTGTTGCTGCATTGGTTGAGTGTTTGGGTGAGGTGTTGCATGTGTTGCACACTCACATTTGATTCTTGAGCAAAGAGTGATAACTAATTGCATGTGTTGCAATTAGGAGTGGATTGAGTGATCTCTTGTGCATGTGTTGCACTTGAGGGAGGCCTTGGTGCATGTGTTGTACGAGGTGATCACCGGGAGCGCATTCGTTGTGCTCGGTGAAGTTCAAGCGAGGAGCGGCTTGTTACTCTTGGAGGTTGCCGACTCCTAGACGGCGTAGGCGTCGTGCACGGGAGCTCTCGAGGTGTGAGAGGCCCCGGCAAGTTTGTGAAGGTTCGGGTTGAGCCTACGCGCAAGCGTGAAAAACCACGACTAGTGGAAAGAGGCGGGTGCTCGAGCGGGAGCCGGTCCAAGTGTGGGCTTGCCTCAACGTGGACTAGGGGAGACCGGCAAGTCTCCGAACATCACGGAAAAACATCGGTTGTCTCTTGTCTCTTTACATTCAAGTATTTACTTTTTGCATATTTATCAATTGCTTGAATGTATTAGAATTGCTTAGTATTAATTAATTGTTCAATTTAGCAATTCTAGTGTAGAGACTTAATTTAGTTAGTGCACTAGTAAGCCTAGTTGATTTAGGCTTTAATTGTCAAAACCTATTTATTGCTTCCGCATATATAATTGATTAGGTTTTGACATAGGGGTTGATTAGAGCGAATTGTTTAGTGAGCGATCGAATTTTGTAAAACGCCTATTCACCCCCCCTCTAGGCGCATCCTCGACCCTACACATGACACTGACATTTTCAGAAGGAAGGTTAGATCGTTCTCAACTGCTCTAGCTGTGAGGATGGCACAAGATGGCAAATCATCTCCTGGTATTTTTCTTGCACCGTATTAAATGTAATGGTACTATCGTCGGTGTGCTTGGTTCGAAAACACCATCCTTCAGCGGTTTGCCGTACGTACCATGTCGCAATGCGCATCTTCTAGCGTATAAGTATATTTGCATTCATCCACATAAAAATTCGCAACTGACTGTCATACAGGAAGCTACATAAGCTGGTGTACGTCAACTATAATCTTCAGTTTTGAATTCAAGCTACAAAAAATCAAAGACGCTCAGATGAAGATGATCCATTCCAGCAGCTTGTGGAGCTAACATTATGCAATGATGCAAACCCGATCTAACAGTGGATGGAAAAAGAAAGGTACAACGGTGACCCATCACTTGATGACGAAGATACAGAGAGTGACACCCCTCTTCCATCCGAGCTTGTGATAGACCTAATTCACCCTGATGTGTTAAGAAAGGATATTGGGACTGAAACATCTCCGAATGGGCAGACAGGATAGTCGAGGACACTCATACAGGAAAGAGGAAGCATCAATTAGTGCCAAGAAGGGATACAAGAAAAATGATAGCATCCTCCAAAAGAAAGGGAAGCATCCAACAAATGAGCTGCATTATGTAGGAAGTGAAGACTTCACTGAGAGCGGAGACTGTCGGAGCCCGTCATACAAAGAGTCCAACGATAGCAACTCTAAGATGGACACTGATGGCGGTGACTCTGGTCGCTATACCTCCATACCTCCCATGCACCAATTAGAAGAGCAGCGTCTCGTTGAATTTACAGGGGAGTCGCAGTTCACTCATGCAACACAGGACAAAGATCATGGCTCTCCCAATCATAGAGAACGACTACTAGGGGGAAGGAAAAGGACACACCACAGGATAGCTCTAGCTCCTATGACGCCGATGAGACACAAGAGAGCTATGGCTCATATGACAGCTATGACTACGCCATCCCCGATGCTCATGCAAAACCTCCCATTCAATGGGTCTACGAGTGGCACGATCCTAAGTTTTATGCCATGTCGTATCAAAATGGCAAACGACAAGTACATCGACGGGGCAAAGTTGGCACGATTATAAGGCGGAGTTACTGCCACACGAGAATTGGCCTTGATGTCTACCAAAGAATACAACATGGCCAACCAAGTGTACACACAACAACACTACCAGTAGCCCCGAAGATAATGTTTTATTTCATTGTAACTTGATATTTTACTAACATAGCGTCCATGTAGGTCGAACATGATATTTGTGTGAGAAGAATGATTAAAATATACCTATTTTACGACTTCAAATGAAAGGTATCTAAATATGAATGGTATTGCTATGTGAATGTCTATTTTTTGCACTTATTGGATTGATATGTGAATGGTATTGAAATGAAAGGTTATTTGTTCACATATTATTGCTAGATGCCTACTTTACAACTTCAGATTGTTTAAAATATAGTAAAGGTCGTGCTAAAATTTTGTTTCATTTGTATGTTTCATTTCATTGCAATTCAATTTTTTATTAACATTCCATTCATGTAGGTTGAACATGGCATTTGTGTGACAATGGAAAAATGACGAAGCTATGCCTACTCCACAACTTCAATCGAAAAGTATTAAAATGTAAATGGTGTTGATATGTGAATGGTAGTGAAATTGTAAATGATATGCTATGTGATTATGCAAATGCCTACTTTTGCACTTGTAAGATTGATACGTGAGTAGTATTGAAATGAAAGATTATTTGTTGACATATTATTACTAAATGCCTAATTTACAACTTTTTATTGTCTAAAATATAGCAAAGGTGATGTCAAATTTTTTCATATTTAGGAGAGATCATACCAGATTTTTTTTCATATTTTTACGTACTTTTTTATATATTTCTTACAATTTTTTCTATTTTTTAGCCTTCACTGGATTTTTAAAAATTTTACAACATTTTTTTGCAATTTTTCATGAGTTTTTTTTATAAATTTTTCCATTTTCCAACCGGCAAAAACCGCATAGTTTTTTACGTTTTCGCTAAAAACCACTCGGTTTTCGGTCAAAACTGAGTGGGTTTCACTCAAAAACCACAGAAATTCGCTCTTCAGTTTGACAAGATTTTAAAATGATTTGAATTTCTATATTGTTCAATTTTTTGCAGTTTTTGAGCATTTTTGCAATTTTCGATACCACTGGAGTTCGAAATTTGGCCACGAAACGGTTTTGTTGATCCTGTCTCCAAACCCAAGCTCATTCCTTACTTCTTCCCAAATACATTTCCATTTCCATCAAACTTGCCCAAGCCTAGTACAAGTACAGCTCTCCTTGATTTGGTCGGATTGGTTGTACATTGGTCTACGTGATCATTGAGCTTGGGTTGGTGGAGCAACTCATGACGGTGTCGGCGACGGTGGACTAGGAGCGCGAGTCCTACCAGCGTATGGCAACTTCTTCTCGGTGCCCTTCTTCATCCTCCTCTTCCCCGCCGCTTGCTTCCTCCTCAACCGGTTCATCTTTGAGGTGCTTCGAAATGTCCAACCAACATCGACGGCTTTTCCTTATTGCTGATTAGTACTCCTACTAGCAGTTTAACTCTGGTTCGCGTCAACGTTCAGCCTTGTAGCCTTAAGGCTTCCTCAGCTAGACTTGGTGTTCTTTGCCCAGAAATATACCATTTTTTTGGAGTTATGAAGCCTTCGGCTTAAGAGATTTCTATTGGTGTTCTTGTGTTAGTTGGCTTAGTAGATCAATATACTCAGAGTTTCCCCTGAAAAGCTCTGATTTCTTGGTTGTGTCTGTCTTATTTCTAATGGTAATTATGGTGACTGGTATCTAGTTTTTAGTATTTGAAAATGTGTGCTAGATAAATCCTAATTGGATTCGGATTCCTACTTTCTTTCATGCTTTAGAGCATGAGTAAAGGGGTTATATAAACTCATAGGATGGTCATGGAGAACCTAAACAACTAAGAAGCCACAAACTAACTCATTCAAAATAGGAGGTGCATAAGAGAATTAGAAACTAGGTTATTCTTTAGCAATTCTTGCAATATGCAAGGATCTAAGGGTTCTAAAATATCCGACATTTTGTGAGAGTGCAATAATCCCTAGTACTCTTTTGAGATTGTGCTTAAAGTATTTGTGGTTAGCTTCTCCAAAAACTTCTCTCTCATTGTAATTACTTCAACATCGTTATCTTAGTTCTCTTTACGAGATTCATATTCTTCGTTCTTTATACCATGTATGCTAGTGCTGTATCTCACAAAATTGCAAAACTGATCTAATCTAGGGGGTTGTTGCGTATAAGAAAGGGTATCAAAGTGTAACAAGTGGTATCAGAGCTAGGTTAGATTAATCATATTTGTTAGAAAGTCAGTAAAGTGTTAGGTGGCATAAAATTATGATCCATGTCGGCGATGTGGAATCAAGTGAAGAAATTTGATGATAGAGAAAATTTGAATGTGTGGTAATATGTTGTGAAAAATATCCTTTTCAATAAAGAGTTAATCACTGCTTTTGAAGGGGACAAACCGAGAAAGACATCTGATGAAAATTAGAAGGTGATGGAGTGAAACGTTGTCAGTACAATCCATCTATATCTCTCTAACGAGGTAAAGTACTCAGTGATCAAGAAGAATTCATAGAAGAAATAATGGAATAGTTTAAAAGAATTGTATATGGTAAAATCGCTGACAAACTTGTGGGTGATGAAGCGATAACTGTACAAGTTACGCATAGAGGAAGATACACGGTTTGTTGACCAATTCAATGTCTTCAACAAGCTTATCACACAACTAATTAGTATGGATGAGAAAATTGAGGAGAACAACTAGATCGTCATACTAGCATCATCTCTACCACCATCATGAGAGCAACTAGTGATGAATATTCTCGTCGAAAAAAAGGCACTCTCAAATTCAACGAGACAATTGCATATTTATTGGAGATGGAGTCCTTGAAAAAGCCATTGGAATCTTCATCTTTAGGTGATCAAGCATTAGATACAGTAGGTGTTGCAAGTAAAAACAAGAGTTATAAGAAGAAGGGCAAGAGCAAGAGCTTGCATGTATGCTATCTATGCGATGAGGAAGGTCAATAGGTCATATGATAAAGGATTGTCTAAGTTTAAAGTAAATGAAAGAGTGCATACTCAATGGCGATAGCAAAAGATGACTTGGACATACATGTGTCAGTCAATCAGATACTTTTCATAGATTAATATTAGATTTAGCTTGTTACTTCCATATATTTTTAGCGAGGAAGATATTTAACTACTAATCTCTATGCCTGACGTATGGAACTGTCTACTTGGCTGCTTGCAAGGAGTATGCAATTATTGTGGTGGGAAAAGTTACATTGAAGATGTATGATGGAGCATATGGCACATTGATGAGAGTTCGATATGTTCTCGACTTAAAGAAGAATCTAATATCTGTGATGTCACTTGAATTGAAGGTTGTGAGGTACCACTTGAGGTGGAGTCATGTGAAGTGCTTGCAATGGGCAGGTAATCATGACAAGCAATGACATCATGATATTGCCTAAGTGCCTAGGCAGCCGGAGGGAGGCGCTATGGCCCGATGCGTCAACTAGAGAGGGCCAGATGTCCAGGCATCGAGGCGATGATGACTAGGCACCTGGCATGGTGTCTGGGCGACCGATTGGAGTGGATGGCTATTATTTTGAGGGAATGAGTCACGGGATAGGGGAGTCGGGAGGAGGCCTGGACAGGGGAGTCACAGGAGGTCTGGAGCGAAGGAAACCTTAGAGCTTCGCACCTCCGCCACTCGCCAACAACGTGCCTCTGCCCTCCAGCGATCGATGACCGTCGAGCCGACCGGTAATCCCCTCCGCCTCCCCTTCCCACTTCGTGATCCCCTCCACTTGCTTTTTGCCGCCACGTGGAGCCCAAAGATCCATCGCCTTTGTCTCTGGTGTGGCTACCAGCAGTGCCTCCCCTTGCACCTCTAGTGTTGTCGTTACTCCAACTGCTACCCTCGCACCTCTGGTGCTACTGTCACTCCAGTTACTGCCCTTACGCGACTACGCCCTAGAGGAAGCTCCAGTTGTCGATGCTCCAAGTGCTGCCCCCTAGAGGATGCTCCAGGTGCTCCAGCTGCTTTGAGCAACCGAGGATGGCTCGATTGATGAGGACTGAGGAGTGCGTTGCTTGGCTTGCTTGGCTTTGATGCACGAAGAGTATGTAGTGCATGAAGAGTAAAGTCGAAGATCGTGGCTCAATTAGAGAGCCGCCGCAAGCTAGTTTTTTGTCGCCTAAGCTGTCACCTAGGCATCCAGATGCCCTAGAGGCGACTCACCTCGTCAGGACACCGTGATAACCATAATGACAAATATCTGGAGCAATGGAGGATGACGATTGATGGGTAAACCTCAAAAAAGAGCAACCGATGGAAGGTCTAAATAAAATTTTGGTCAAGAGAAGGAAACTGTATTGTCAACGGTAAGCAATCAGATCTCAACTGTATTTATATGCGGAATTGCTAAGACAATTACAAAATCTAGCAGATGCAAAGATGAAGGTGCGAGCTATTGGAAGAAGGAAGAAGTCGTAGGTCCAATCACACTGTACCAATGAGCAGGTGGAGCTTAGAGGTGGTACAAACCAATGGCCTGAAGGGCTGTAAGAACAGAAGGTGTGGTTAACGAAGCTATACAAATAAATGGTTCTCAGGTTGAGGGTTGGGAAGGCCAAGCCCGAACACCAACATGCACATTGAGATTATGTGCATGAGCCCCTATGGTGGGTGCACTCCCAAAGGTGGAAGGAAAAACAAAAAAAAATGTGGAGCCAACTTGAAACGAGTTCTTGGAGGAGCACGATGACTTCAACAGATATATGTTAAGGTGGAGATTGTTACTTATAGTAACTCACATATAGTCTTTGAGGATTTGGAAAGATTTGCTAGATGAATCCTAATATGATTAAGATTTCTACTTTTTTCAAAGTAAGATTCCTACTTGCTTTGGAGGATGACCAAGGGGCTATATAAACCCATGGGGTGATCGAACCTAGCGACCAAGAAACCACAAAACAACTCATCCAAAACAAGAGGTGTACAAGAGGATTAGAGGTTAGGTTATTTATTAACACTAGATTCTTGTAAAGACAATGATCTAAGGTCTGTTGAGAGAGCAACAATTTCTTGTACTCTTTTTGGTTGTGTTTAAAGTATTTGCAATCGATTTCACCAAATATTTCTCTCTCATTGTGGTTGCTTAACATCGTTATTTTGACTCTCTCTACGAGATTTACGGTTTTTGAAACCGTACATATTCATGCTGTATCTCTCAAAACTGATCCGAAGAGGGGGCTGTGCATAAAAGGGGCATGAGAGTGTAACATCTAGTATAACAAACGTTTAGCGTAAATGTCATGATTTCTAATGAGCAGATAGTTAATACTGTTAGTCACTGCTGCCTATTTTACATTCGAGGTGGGAAATCTGTTAAAGCTGAGCATTCCCAACCCGAATGCACTGTTACTTCTATGGGACAACTGCAAATACTTGATGCCTTGAAGAGGGAGCTTATTGGTGCTCTGGTTGGATGATATAATATATTCTTATGCCCTTCTAAAGAAAAAGAGAATAGATTCTTAAAGAAACCTGTTGCCAAAAGCGGTTGCATGCAAAAATATCACAGAAAATTGTCATGCAGTTTAATGGCCGATTTCCTTCGGATCAATAAGAAAGGGTATCAAAGTGTAACAAATGGTATCAGAGCTAGGTTAGATTAATCATATTTGTTAGAAAGTCAGTAAAGTGTTAGGAGTCATAAAATTATGATCCATATCGGCGATGTGGAATCAAGTGAAGAAATTTGATGATAGAGAAAATTTGAATGTGTGGTAATATGTTGTGAAAAATATCCTTTTCAATAAAGAGTTAATCACTGCTTTTGAAGGGGACAAACCGAGAAAGACATCTGATGAAAATTAGAAGGTGATGGAGTGAAACGTTGTCAGTACAATCCATCTATATCTCTCTAACGAGGTAAAGTACTCAGTGATCAAGAAGAATTCATAGAAGAAATAATGGAATAGTTTAAAAGAATTGTATATGGTAAAATCGCTGACAAACTTGTGGGTGATGAAGCGATAATTGTACAAGTTACGCATAGAGGAAGATACATGGTTTGTTGACCAATTCAATGTCTTCAACAAGCTTATCATACAACTAATTAGTATGGATGAGAAAATTGAGGAGAACAACTAGATCGTCATACTAGCATCATCTCTACCACCATCATGAGAGCAACTAGTGATGAATATTCTCGTCGAAAAAGGCACTCTCAAATTCAACGAGACAATTGCATATTTATTGGAGATGGAGTCCTTGAAAAAGCTATTGGAATCTTCATCTTTAGGTGATCAAGCATTATATACAGTAGGTGTTGCAAGTAAAAACAAGAGTTACAAGAAGAAGGGCAAGAGCAAGAGCTTGCATGTATGCTATCTATGCGATGAGGAAGGTCAATAGTTCATATGATAAAGGATTGTCTAAGTTTAAAGTAAATGAAAGAGTGCATACTCAATGGCGATAGCAAAAGATGACTTGGACATACATGTGTCAGTCAATCAGATACTTTTCATGGATTGATATTAGATTTAGCTTGTTACTTCCATATATTTTTAGCGAGGAAGATATTTAACTACTAATCTCTATGCCTGACGTATGGAACTGTCTACTTGGCTGCTTGCAAGGAGTATGCAATTATTGTGGTGGGAAAAGTTACATTGAAGATGTATGATGGAGCATATGGCACATTGATGAGAGTTCGGTATGTTCTCAGCTTAAAGAAGAATCTAATATCTGTGATGTCACTTGAATTCGAAGGTTGTGAGGTACCACTTCGAGGTGGAGTCATGCGAAGTGCTTGCAATGGGCAGGTAATCATGACAAGCAATGACATCATGATATTGCCTAAGTGCCTAGGCAGCCGGAGGGAGGCGCTATGGCCCGATGCCTCAACTAGAGAGGGCCAGATGTCCAGGCATCGAGGCGATGATGACTAGGCACCTGGCATGGTGTCTGGGCGACCGATTGGAGTGGATGGCTATTATTTTGAGGGAATGAGTCACGGGATAGGGGAGTCGGGAGGAGGCCTGGACAGGGGAGTCACAGGAGGTCTGGAGCGAAGGAAACCTTAGAGCTTCGCACCTCCGCCACTCGCCAACAACGTGCCTCTGCCCTCCAGCGATCGATGACCGTCGAGCCGACCGGTAATCCCCTCCGCCTCCCCTTCCCACTTCGCATCCCCCTCCACTTCTGTTTTTGCCGCCACCGTGGAGACCAGCATCGCCTGCCCCTTTGTCTCTGGTGTGGCTACCAGCAGTGCCTCCCCTTGCACCTCTAGTGTTGTCGTTACTCCAACTGCTACCCTCGCACCTCTGGTGCTATCACACTCGATTCATCGCCTTACGCGACTACACCCTAAAGGAAGCTCCAGTTGTCGATGCTCCAAGTGCTGCCCCCTAGAGGATGCTCCAGGTGCTCCAGCTGCTTTGAGCAACCGAGGATGGCTCGATTGATGAGGACTGAGGAGTGCGTTGCTTGGCTTGCTTGGCTTTGATGCACGAAGAGTATGTAGTGCATGAAGAGTAAAGTCAGAAGATCTGTGGCTCAATTAGAGAATGCCTGCAAGCTAGTTTTTCGTCGCCTAACTGTCACCTAGGCGTCCAGATGCCCTAGAGGCGACTCACCTCGTCGGGACACCGTGATAACCATAATGACAAATATCTGGAGCAATGGAGGATGACGATTGATGGGTAAACCTCAAGAAAGAGCAACCAATGGAAGGTCTAAATAAAATTTTGGTCAAGAGAAGGAAACTGTATTGTCAACGGTAAGCAATCAGATCTCAACTGTATTTATATGCGGAATTGCTAAGACAATTACAAAATCTAGCAGATTCAAAGATGAAGGTGCGAGCTATTGGAAGAAGGAAGAAGTCGTAGGTCCAATCACACCGTACCAATGAGCAGGTGGAGCTCAGAGGTGGTACAAACCAATGGCCTGAAGGGCTGTAAGAACAGAAGTTGTGGTTAATGAAGCTATACAAATAAATGGTTCTCAGGTTGAGGGTTGGGAAAGCCAAGCCCGAACACCAACATGCACATTGAGATTATGTGCATGAGCCCCTATGGTGGGTGCACTCCCAAAGGTGGAAGGAAAAACAAAAAAAAATGTGGAGCCAACTTGAAATGAGTTCTTGGAGGAGCACGATGACTTCAACAGATATATGTTAAGGTGGAGATTGTTAATTATAGTAACTCACATATAGTCTTTGAGGATTTGGAAAGATTTGCTAGATGAATCCTAATATGATTAAGATTTCTACTTTTTTTCAAAGTAAGATTCCTACTTGCTTTGGAGGATGACCAAGGGGGCTATATAAACCCATGGGGTGATCAGAACCTAAGCGACCAAGAAACCACAAAACAACTCATCCAAAACAAGAGGTGTACAAGAGGATTAGAGGTTAGGTTATTTATTAATACTAGATTCTTGTAAAAGACAATGATCTAAGGGCTGTTGTGAGAGAGCAACAATTTCTTGTACTCTTTTGCGGTTGTGTTTAAAGTATTTGCAATCGATTTCACCAAATATTTCTCTCTCATTGTGGTTGCTTAACATCGTTATTTTGACTCTCTCTATGAGATTTACGGTTTTTGAAACCGTACATATTCATGCTGTATCTCTCAAAACTGATCCGAAGAGGGGGCTGTGTGCATAAAAGGGGCATGAGAGTGTAACATCTAGTATAACAAACGTTTAGCGTAAATGTCATGATTTCTAATGAGCAGATAGTTAATACTGTTAGTCACTGCTGCCTATTTTGCATTCGAGGTGGGAAATCTGTTAAAGCTGAGCATTCCCAACCCGAATGCACTGTTACTTCTATGGGACAACTGCAAATACTTGATGCCTTGAAGAGGGAGCTTATTGGTGCTCTGGTTGGATGATATAATATATTCTTATGCCCTTCTAAAGAAAAAGAGAATAGATTCTTAAAGAAACCTGTTGCCAAAAGCGGTTGCATGCAAAAATATCACAGAAAATTGTCATGCAGTTTAATGGCCGATTTTACATATCCAAGGTTCTCATGATTAGTATGAGGTTAGCTTGTTGTGTTTGCCAACTCATTAATTCGAAATAGTTGGACCCTTTTTTTTTCCTTCGGATCAATAAGATAACTTTTATAGGTTCAAACTTGATTGTTTATACTGTAGTTTTGTTTGCTTCAGAGGGTGGCGAGTGGCTTAGGGTGTTTTAACTTTTGATTTTGTATTCTAGCCCCAAAAACAGAATAAAAAACAAACAGCCTGATTCTAGAATCCGATACTCACAATCCAGCCCATCCATATACACTAGAATCCACAATTCACTTCATATGTGCTTTTGAAGAATCAGTTTCTCTACAACCACAATACAAAATCAGCTTTTAGAAAATCTAAAGCTGAAACAAATAGGCCTACTTGAAAAGGGTCACAACAAAGTTAATTATGAAATAGAGGAGACAAGAATGAAAATAAGAAAATTCAAAGAATCGGCTTGGAAATGCATTTACTTCCTTTCAGGGGAGCTCTTATTTTTGGAGCTGGTTTGCCCATTTTAAAAATTGAAATTTGATTTCTGAATTAATTAAATTAGAAAACGATTTTAAAAATCAAAAACCTTTTGTTGTGTCAGTCTTGGCCCAGCTCGCGTGCCTGAATATCCGAATAATCCAGCCCCCTGAATATTCGGATAATACGTATCAATATTTGTATTCAACTGATAGTGAGCTATCGAATCCGTATTTGTATCTAAGAGAAAAAAATATGTAATCGTTTTCGATTTGATATTATCTGATAAATATCCGAACCGATATAATTTGTATTCGGAAATTATCCGTATCGATTGGAAACTATCCGACATATCAAAGGAGAAACAGAGAGGTAACAAGGGTTTGATGCGGGGCCCACAACTGAGATTCCCCTACTATAATCCTCTATTCCTCTCAGCCTTTTGGCAACAGCACAAATCTTAAAGCGCGATGAACAGCTCCGCAAATCGCCGTGCCACGCTCGCTCCGCGCATGGGTTCCGGGGCTCCCGCGAAGGCGACGTCGGCCGGCCCACTACATCCTCGGAGCCAACGTTTTTGGGGCACTAGTAGTCTAGTACTACAACGACTGCACTGTCGCGAGTCAAAGCGGCGTGTGGCTCGCCGGCCAAACAACCCGCGGAGCACGCGGCTGCGCGGCATTTCTGCCTACGGCCGGCCTCCAGATGGCTGCATGCTGGGGTCCGTCGCGCTGCAAAATCTTCTTTTGGTTGGCACTTCAAGATCGACTTTGGACCGCACAGCGCTTGCAGCGGCGTGAGTGGCCTAACCAGTACTTCTACCAGATGTGCTATCGAAACCTTGAAACGGTCTACCACCTCTTTATAGATTGCACTCAAGCCAAAGCTCTATAGGCAGCTATAAGCCGATGGACCCTCACACCCTCTCTTCTCCCGAAACGATGGGATCCGACCAACGACCTAGAGGAATGGACCCTACACCAGTTGAACAACCAACAAAGGTCCCGAAAGGGCGTAAAAACCCTCATTATCTTAACTTGTTGGCAATGGTGGAGAGAGCGCAACAACAGAGTCTTCAGAAACGAATGCAAAATAAACGACACGATCCTCCAGTCCATCAAGGATGAAGCGGCAAATTGGATCTTCGCGGGAGCAAAGAACCTAAAAAAACTCGTCCAGCGACGTAGTTAATTACCTCCTGTGTTTTTCTCTTTTTCTCCTTTCTTTCTTTGCTTTTCTCTTCTTTCTCTTTTATCCCTCCCTCCCCTGTCCCCCCACCCTTTTTTTCTAATCTTCTCCCGATGGTGCAGCTTGTTGCACCATCGCACACTTGTTCTATCCCCTATCTAATATAATTGCAGCTCGCTGCCTTTCAAAAAAAAAAAAAAAAAAAATGGCTGCATGCAACCGCCCGTGCGGCCGGCCACTCGCGCGGAGGTGTCGCGGCGCTTCTTCTCCCAGCCGGTGCAAACGAAAGTGGCATCCTGGTAGGTAGTAGGCTGGTAGCAAGGCCATCCCAAGCGCAACTGGCGTGTGAAAAGGTGCTTACAAGTGAGGGAATAATGCTCCGGATATACACTGTGTATACGCACTAAAAAGACGAAAGAAAAGAACGAGAGGAGAGAAGGTTGCAAAGAGAGGAGAGATGCTTCAACCATATAGCATGCCAGTCTGCAGCCTGGCCTTGAGTCTTTTTCAGAACATCACCGAATGAAGTCTTCCGTTTATCTGCCACTGCGATCGATACATCACCATCGAATGCACAGAACCAACAACTGCGGATAATTGCTAGAGTTACGAACTGATTGCGCCGCGTAGGTGTTCTCTTGATGCTGACACACGAATAAAAAGGGACAGTTACCAACAAAGTAAATCACCGCGAAGTTTCGTAACACAAGTAATTTTCGTTTCTTTCATCAGATCAAAATTGGCCAATCAGACATATCTGTTGGCCTGCAATGCAATTTCTAGTGCAAGCAAGATGCTGCGGGCGATTGATAATTGCATAATCATCAGTATTGCTATAACTGACTCTGAGGATATATCTCTTCCTCTTCCTCGCCCCCACACAATCTATCAGCATTTATTTCTTTCATCAAACTGATATCAGCCAATCACACATATCTATGACGGGCGCATCGGCTGCTGCTGCGTGATGCAGTGTATATTTCCACCTCCCAGCACGATCTCTCTTGCGCCTTCCACCATCACAACCTGTGAGCAAACAATTCACAGGTTCCATCAGATACCCATACTGTATTGTCATGTCAAATCAAGTATCCACTGTCACAAAAAAATTAATCATGGCGGTCATGGCTTGCTTGAGCTGTGGCAGTTTACAAAGAGTAGCGTGGATGCCTAATTTTTCAGGTGAAAAGGGCAGTAAAGCTTACCTCACGATCAGGAAATGCCTTCTGGAGAACCTCACATGCTTCTTTGTCTCGCTTATCGCCAAAAGCTGGTGCTATAATTCCGCCATTCGCTATGTAGAAGTTCACGTATGAGGCAGCCAATCTCTTGCCTGGTTCCCTCGGTACAGCATGCCCCTGAAAACAGTCATACATTGTTCGTTCTTAGAAATGGCTGAAATCTGCCTCGCAAAGGACCCATAATTAATGAGTGTAGCTGTAATACTGACTGTTGGATCAACGCCCTCCGCCTCTTCCTTTGTAATGTACAGAGGCCCTGGTACGTGGATTTTTACCACTTCTATCTGCCGGTCTTTCGCATCAACAGCCTGAGATAGAGTTGATAGTGCCTCAACTGATCGTTCATACTGTGGGTCGTTCTCATCATCAGTCCATGACAAGAGGACCACACCAGGTTTAATGAAACAGCATAAGTTGTCAATATGGCCATTTGTATCATCATCACCTAGAAAATCATTACAAGGTTATTTAACATAGTTCTAGAAGAGAGAAACAAAAATCTTGTGGTTATAGATGTTCAAGTGATAAAATTCTTTTCATGATTACCATAAAGTCCCTGAGGTATCCAAATGACCTTTGTGACACCAAGAAAATCCTTCAGCTCATTCTCTATCTCTAGTTTGGTCATGTTGGGGTTTCTGTTAGGATTCAACAAGCATTCTTCTGTTGTAATGCAAGTGCCTGTCGAAATGTCACAATCTGTTAGCAGACACTAACAAAAATACTGAAACTATTTGTTCATCGACCAAGATCTGACACATCAAGCACCTTCCCCATCTACGTGAATGCTTCCACCCTCAAGAATCATTCTGTGTGGATACCTAGGGATCCTCTCAATCTCGACTATCTGAAATCGATGATCAAGATAGGAAGAGTTATCAGTACATATAGGGACTAACAAAAGACATCCATTTGTTCTTAAGCAGGGATTCATTTCTTACTTTCTTGGCAACATTATTGTCAAGACTCCAATCATCATAGCAACCATCACTGACTCCTGCAGGACAGCAGAAGCAGAACTCACTTCATTATTGCGCAGAGGTGATTAGACATTGACTTGTGAAGAAGTGTAATTCTTGTTCCAAAACTAAGAGTTCTTCTATGTTTTCCTAGTGCAAACTAGAGCCTCTCTTGCTTTCAGAAAAGAGAAATTTTACAGTGGATAACATAGGTAGTAAGTAGTAGTAATAATAGAAATCAAATCTAACCATCCATTCCTCAAGGGTGTTTTAGACTTTTCCTATCCATTCATCAGGGGTATTTTAGACTTTTCCTAATTTATTCATAGTTTTGAATTCATCGAATACCTGGTGATCTTCAGAGGCTTCTTATCTATTCATCCGCTATTCATCAGGATCACTGGATGAATTTTACCGTAGAGGACAAATAGTATGATGGAATTTTTTACCCTTTTACCTCTCTAAATTTTACTACCAATACTACAGGTGGTGGTATAACTAGATCTAAATTGATTTCAACCATTAGATTCAAAGGAATAGATGGGTTATATTGGTTTTAATCCACTGTAAAAGAGCTATCAGAAAAATATGGAACCGCTTGGAAGTTCCTACTAAGACAACAGCATGGATCGACGATCGGCACTAGCAATACAACTGAAATAAACAGCACGAGAAAATATTGAATCGACATACATCTCTTTAATTTAAAACAACATACCTCCCCAGGCATTAAATTCCCAATCAATTCCAGCCATTGTTTGTTCTGTTATTCCTAAGTCTGGTCCACCTTTACGAGTAACAAACTAAAAAGCAGGGATACTATTAGCAACCCCAAACAATGGACTGCAAATCAGAATAGACAAAGATAAACAATTTGAAGTGACTCACAGTTGGACCAATATCACGAAACCAGGAATCATTCATGCTCATCTCGACCACCCTGACGTTTGGCTGATGTTGCATCAGCTCGTGGACATAGGGGTACTGCCAGAGACAAAAATGTGAAACTGAATACCATTGTACCACTCATGATTATGCAGCAGTTTAGAACACAGTTCATGTGAGGCAGCGTTGAGAAAATCAGTTACCTGTTTGGCACTTGCACATATGGTGACGGGCTCAAACTTTGAAATGGCAATGGAGGTTCTCTCAAATGTCTTTTGAGCTGGACCAGCATGCTCCCGCCAATTGTCCGGGCGCTCCTGGGATTCAAAGAAAAGTGACAACGTTCATTATGATGATACACTTCAAATTGTTTAATGAAGTAAAGTTCATCAAGGACGTGGAGGAAAGGTAAATGAAATAGATACAATCTGCTGTTGTTTTTTCAAGGCCTGCTGGGGAGTGGGGAGGATACACGATGACAAATTAATGAAACCTCAAATAAATACTAACATAATGACCTACAGTGATTTTGTTGTGGCATAGCAGCGGTAACATCACGTCCAGGATCGTTAGGGTAGAGTCAGCTTTGTTAAGAAGACATATTTGCAATGTACTAAGGAATGAATCCAAACAATGCGAATTCCAGAGAGGTTCAGTCAGGGAGGAGATTAGGAATATTAAATGAGTTCAAGTCATGTTAGGAGTCCCAGTCTTAGACGTCTTAAGGTAGCACTATATGATCTAGTTGGCTGTAACTATTCTGGTTCAAGCAAGAAGTAAATTTCCTTTCTTCCTATTGCTATTCCCTGTCGGCCTGTCCATCTAATTTCTCTCTTCTACCCCGCTATCCTTCTACTGCCGGCAATGGTGCCAACTCGCTGGACTCGACGTCCTCGTCCTCGTCCTCCGATGAATCATCTCTACAACTTTCACAACAGAAACCGGCTACAACAGATTTGAGTGAATGAAAGATCATTAGCGTTGAAAATACACAGTGACAGCATTGAGAAGATGCTTAAATCAAAATTCAAACACAACATGAAAATGAATGGAAACAAAAAGTGGAAAGCCCCATGGAAAAGAAAATGGAACTCTACTCTACCAGAAAAAGAATGAAAAGGTGAGTACCGTGTTGCACTCACTGAATAATTGTTGTCAACTTCTCAATATGTGGTCTGAGAGGTGATCAGCAACATAAATTTTCATTCACTTCTGCGTTTCATAAGGAATCTTAAGCAGCCACACCCATTTTAACTTTAGTTATTTTACGCAAACTAATCTAATAGACTGTTTCCAACCGACCATTAACCTAACAGCACAAAAGTTTCTGGAGCTCCTAAAGGCTTACACTCTTCCTGCCATCAGATTGCAATGCGTCAGCAAACCTAGTTAGTCATAGAATAGCCCACAAATAATGCCTATTGTACAAGCAAAACTTTTTTTTTTCCAACCAACAAACTAGTAATATTAAAATAATATGCATGAGCGTCACAATGGATGTACTAAACCAACATATGTGGACCAAGGTTCTAAATCAAAAGATGCAGGCAAATAGATAACCTCTGGATGTTAAAACGTGGGGGGAATTGATATTGACAACTGTACCTCTTAGGACCTAACTTAGCACAATATTAAAGCAACGAAAACATTTTTAGCACATTATGTCCATGACAATGTTATATCAAGCACAACATTTACATAAGAATTATCCTTTCTCTTCTCTTTTTTCCCCATTAAGGAAAACTGATGTGCATATTTCACATGGTTAGTAACGGCAAAAAATTGCAACCACCAAACAGGGTACAATTGTGTGGCAAACAAAAGGGAGCAGAAATTATGGCCATTTTATCCTATCAAGGAAGCAAGGGATGTCACTATGCTTGCACGTTGTCTTTGCTATGGCACTTCACATGATCACACAAGTTTTTTATTTACTGCTCCCTCCGGTCACATATAGTTTTCATTTTGGACATTGATACGGTTTCCAAAACAGAGCTTTAACCACTAATTTCTATTATAATATATTTATGAAACCCAATAAAATTATAATACTACGAAAGTACTTTTCGAAACAAAGCTACATATATGATTTTCATGTATCCAATTTAAATATTTTAAAAAATATTGACAATCAAAGTTTCAAAGTTTTGAAAGTTTAACTACACCTATGTCCAAAACAGCAACTATTTGTGACCGAAGGGAGTAGCGTATATATTGGCAAATTGCGGGGCAAGTTTGTCATACCCGGTGGTGAAGCAGGCAGTGACAATGGGGGTTTTCAGAGCAATGCGGGCTAAGGCGCGAGAAGGCTTCGCTCGGTGGCGGGAGGCATATCTGGATCTCAGCAAAGTCGGAGGCAGAACTTAAAAAGAGAAGACGGCTTAGCGTATTAGTTGCAGTAGATGTGAAATAGTAAGTACCGAAAATGACAACGGTAATAGTAAGTAAAGGAGTGGGTCTGGGAGGAAGTATATAAAGACTTGTTGAAGAGTATTGGGGACCATGTCTGTTATGAATACATTCTGAATATCATATCTTCTTCCCCACGCAACTGCTTTTCTCTCTTTGTTCTTACTACTTTTCTCCCTATTCTTTCTGCGTTGTCTCGGAGTCTCACGTCTGGATCGCAATCTAGGCCAAGGGACATCACAATTTGGTATCAGAGCCGTGTTCGATCGGAAGATTTGCTCGGTTGGACGGTAAAACTGGTTTTCCAGAGGAGGGTTCGGGAACTCGAGATTGGTTCGTCCGTCTCGATTGATCCTAGTAAAATTCCCAAGTCTGGTTCGTCTGATTTGGCAACCGGTCATTACGGCTCCACCAAAGCCCTCCGTGCAGACGCAGTACGTTTTGCAGGCGATGGGGGACGCGGTGGGCGGACGGAGGAACAACTCGGTTCGCTGAAGGGAAGCGTGGAGGCGTTGTTGGCCCGGGTGGAAGCGATCGACACGCTGCAACAACAACTGGTGGCTCGGACTGATTTGGCGGCCAAAACGATGGAGCAGAGTGTTCGGGATCAGCAAATGCTAGCCAAGCAGTTGGAGGCGACTGCTCAAGTGGTGGCGCGGTTTATGGCAGGGCAGAGGACCGAAGGCAGTAGAGAAGGAAACGGATCTGTTTCTGGTACCGGTAAGGCTCTGTATACTCCCGCTCCACCAGAGAATTGGGGAAGAGAGCAGTTGTTCAAGGCTGGAGGGGAATCCAGTAGGAGCATTTTGGGAGGAGCACCAGAAGGTTCAAGGGGAAATACCCGTGGAAGTAGGGAAATGGGGGAAACTACAAAAGGGTTACTACCCAAAATGGTGTTTCCCAAGTTTGAAGGAGATGGTCCCAGAATCTGGAAGGACAAGTGCGAAGAATATTTTCGGTTGTTTAACATTCCTTCGGCTATGTGGGTTCCAGTGGCGGCTCTACACATGGAAGGAATGCTTCCCAATGGCTGCAAGTGTATAAGGTCCGAAATGGAATGGGAACCTGGGAGCAATTTATGCAGGCAGTGGAGACTAAATTTGGGGCGTTTGATCATCGGTTGCTGTTAGGAAGATTGATGGAACTTAAGCAAACCGGAACAGTGGCCGAGTATCAGCGTCAATTTGATGGACTCAGGTATGAGATTACGGTGCACAACCCCTACTACGATGAAGAGCTCTTTGTGTCACAGTTTATCAGGGGATTGAAGTTGGAGCTCCGTGGTGTGGTGCAAGGCCAAGTGCCTGAGACGGTGGATAGAGCTGTGTTGTTGGCGAGTGTACAGTAAGATATACTAGAACGCAGCAGGAATTGGAAGGGTAAAGGGAGTGGGGTGCGAGAGGGTACTTGGCCGGCCAAAGTCGAGCAAGTGCCTCAAGCTCCAAGGCTTAACCAGGGGGACCTTTGGAAGGCTAAACAAATTAAGGAGTATCGACGGATGAACGGGCTGTGCTATCAATGTAGGGAGAAGTATGAACCTAACCATCATCTACAATGTAAGAAGAAAATGCAAGCTCAAATTCAAGCAATTAATGTGGAGGAGCAAGGGAAGTACTGTCAGATGCAGTACTGGACTTTCTGGAGACAAGTGAAATGGAGGGTGAAGAAGATTACAAGCTGTCCCTTAATATGCTTTCGGGACGGAATGATGCGGAAACAATGAAAATATTGGCCCTAGTGGGAAATCAAGCTATGTTGTTTCTTCTAGATTCAGGCAGTACACATAGCTTTGTGAATATCAGTTTCTTGCAGAGGATTGGGTATCAGCCTCAGAGAACACAACCCATTAAGGTTCGGGTGGCAAATGGAGAAGTGTTAAATTGTGACCAGTGGGTACCCAATTTCAGTTGGTGGTCACAAGGGCACACTTTCCATTCGGATTTGAGAGTTCTTGAACTGGGAGCGATGATGCAATTCTGGGAATGGATTGGCTTAAGCTTCACAGTCCGATGGTTTGTAACTGGGAGACGAAGGTGGTAGAATTTGAGCATCTGGGAAGAAGAATTCAGTTGCTTGGTGAGCAGGGAAGTATAGAAGGAAATCTGAAGCCTTCAACATGGGAACAAGTAGCGAAGTGGAGAGCAGGAAATGAGGTATGGGCCATGGCTGTAGTGGAGAGAAATATGCCTGATTGGGAAGGGGAGACTCCTAGGGAGGTTCAAGAAGTAATTGATCGTTACCAGGAAGTGTTTTCGGAGCCAAAAGGGTTACCACCTCGGAGGGATTACGATCATGCGATCACCCTCCAACTTGGAGCTGTTCCAATCAACTTGAGGCCTTACAGACACTCTCCATTACAAAAGAATGAGATAGAAAGACAAGTAACCGAGATGTTATCAGCCAGGACTATTGTGCCCAGTATGAGTCCATACGCTTCACCAGTTCTGTTAGTGCAAAAAAAAAAAGACGGAACATAGAGATTTTGTGTGGACTACCGGCGGTTAAATGACCTCACTATTAAGAATAAGTTTCCGATGCCCGTCATTGATGAGCTCTTGGATGAGTTGGCAGGAACGAAGTATTTCTCCAAATTGGATTTGAGAGCTGGTTATCATCAAATTCGTATATGGGAGGGCGATGAGAGCAAGACAGCTTTTAAAACCCATCATGGGCATTACTAGTTTAGAGTCATGCCATTTGGGCTAACGAACTCACCCGCCACTTTTTAGTGTGTCATGAATTCAGTGCTGGCGCCATACCTTCGCAAATTTGTGTTGGTTTTCATTGACGACATCCTCATATACAGTCCCGACTTGTCCTCCCATATTGAGCATATTGCTCTGGTCTTACAAGTGTTAAAGGATCATCAACTTTTGCCAAGAAATCAAAGTGCAGCTTTGCGCAGAGGAGGTTGGAGTATCTAGGACATATTATTTCAGAGGAGGGAGTAGCAACAGACCCGCAAAAGACCCAAGCCATGAGTGAGTGGCCGAGGCCTACTAATGTGACTGGGTTGAGGGGATTTCTGGAGCTAACGGGATACTACAGGAAGTTTATACAAGGGTATGGCATCATTGCGAGCCCCTTAACCAATCTGTTGAAGAAGAAAAATTTCCAGTGGGATGAGCAGGCCGAAGGGGCTTTCATCTGGCTGAAGCAGGCTATGATCACTGCCCCAGTACTGAAGTTACCCGACTTTGAGCAGGGTTTTGAAGTCGAGACCGACGCTAGTGACCATGGTGTTGGAGCGGTACTCCTCCAGCAGGGGCGGCCGGTAGCTTATTTCAGTAAAGTGTTGGGAGTAGTCTATCAGAGGCTATCAATCTATGAGAAGGAATTTTTGGCATTGATATTAGCCGTGGAATGTTGGAGAACGTATTTACAGAGGAAGGAATTCATAATTCACACGGACCACCAGAGCTTATGCCATCTCAACGAGCAGCAATTGCAATCTGCAATGCAAAGGAAGGCCATGACGAGGCTGATGGGACTTCAATTTCGGATCGTCTACAAGAAGGGAAGAGAAAATGTGGTTGCTGATGCATTATCACGTTGTAGCCAAGTGCATGCAATTACTGGAGTGCAGCCTCTGTGGTTCCAGGAGGTAGTCAATACTTATGCTACCGACGGGCAGGCGCAACAACTGCTTGCGCAATTTGCGATCCATAGCCCGAATGAGGAAGGGTTCGAACTGAATCAGGGTATCATTCGGAAGAAGGGTAAGATATGGATAGGGGAAAACTCAGCACTACAAACTAAGTTGATATCAGCCTTCCATTCTAGTGCTATTAGGGGACATTCCGGTATGCAGGCTACTTATCAGCGACTTAAGAAGGTGTTTAGTTGGAATGGAATGAAAAAAGGAGTCGAAAGTTTTGTTACACAATGCTGCATTTGTCAACAGGCCAAGAGTGAACGGCAAAAACCGGTTGGACTACTTCAGTCCTTGCCGATTCCTTCAGCTAGCTGTAGGGGTGGAAAAAAACTCGAAACTCGTGAGTTTAACGAGTACTCGAAAACTTGACTCGAACTCGTTCCTTAACGAGTCGAGTCGAGTTAGGTTTTGAACTCGTTAAGGTAACGAGTTAAACGAGCGAGCTAACAAGTTTAATGAGCAAGCTAACGAGCTTAACGAGTCAGGAAAAAAACACTATAAGTTTGTAACCCTAACCCCATTCCTTCAACCTTCAGACCCGATTCTTTTTCCCCATTTCACATCCGCAATTCACCAATTCTCAGCTTGGCTACGCCTCCACCCTCGCCCTAGCTTCCAACACCTTTGCCGCCACTGTGCTCCTCTCATCACCGACAAGAATCATAACGAGCTAACTCGAGCCAACTCGAGTTTTTAACGAGTCGAGCCGAGTTGAGTTTTCAGCTCGTTAAGAAAATGAGTCGAGTCGAGTTGGCTCGTTATCTTAACGAGTTTAACGAGTCAAGTCGAGTCGAGTCGAGTTGGCTCGATATCCAGCCCTAGCTAGCTGGCAAGACCTGACGATGGATTTCATTAAAGGGCTACCTATGTCTGAAGGGAGCAATGTGATTATGGTGGTGGTAGATCGCTTTACAAAATACGCACACTTCATACCTCTGCGTCATCCTTATACTGCCCAGAAGGTAGCTCGTGTGTTTCTGGAACAGGTGGTGAAATTACATGGGGTTCCTTCCACTATAACTTCGGATCATGATCAGGTGTTCACCAGAATTTTTTGGAGAGAATTGTTTAAAGGTTTAGACACCAAACTACAGTTTAGCACCGCCTACCATCCACAAACGGATGGACAAACGGAGAGGGTCAACCAATGTTTGGAAATGTACCTGCGGTGCGCTGTGCACACCTCTCCGGGAAAATGGAAGGCCTGGTTAGCATTAGCTGAGTTCTGGTACAACACCAACTACCAGACTTCATTGGCTTGCTCCCATTCAAGGCTTTATATGGTTGTGAACCAAGCTATGGCGCCATGTTACATGCAGATACCTAGGCACCAAAGGAAGTCATGGAGTTGTTGCAGGAGCGCCAAAGGCAGAATGAAATGTTGAAGCAACATTTGGCTGCAGCCCAAAATCGGATCAAATTGCAAGCTGACAAGAATCGCCGTGATCGCCAGTTTCAAGTCGGAGAACAAGTATTATTGAAGTTACAACCGTATGCCCGGTCTACGGTGGTTAACAGGCCATATCCTAAGCTCGCCTACAAGTATTTTGGTCCATTCACAGTAGAGGCTAAAATTGAGCGGCAGCTTATCGTCTCAAGTTACCGGAAGGAAGTCAGGTGCATCCGGTGTTTCACGTCTCACAGTTGAAACCGTTCCATCCGGATTATTCCCCAGTGTTTGCTGAATTACCCAAGATGGTTGAGTTGGATGTGGACTGTACTGAACCAGAGCAAATTCTTGAGAGGAGGCTGGTTAAGAAGGGAAATTCAGCAATGGCGCAAGGCTTAATCAAGTGGAAAGGCATTTCCAAGAACGCGGCTACATGGGAAGATCTTAATGTTCTTCGTCATCGGTTTCCGACGGCCTCTGCTTGGGGACAAGCAGAATTTCTGGAGTATTGGGGACCATGTCTGTTATGAATACATTCTGAATATCATATCTTCTTCTTCCCCACGCAACTGCTTTTCTCTCTTTGTTCTTACTACTTTTCTCCCTGTTCTTGCTGCGTTGTCTGGAGTCTCACGTCTGGATCGCAATCTAGGCCAAGGGACATCACAAAGTTCGTTCATCTATTTTTTGTAGGCTAACTTCCATAGTGCTTACTTTTGTACAAAGGGGTGGAATCTACATTTAAAATTAGCTGCATGTAGTGTTCTGATTCTACACTCCCAATGTAACAAGGACTAATACAGTTGGCTGGTAACACTGGTTATTCCAGCTAACTACTCCCTTGTAAAATTGTAATAATCAATTGCCAACTGTAGAAAAAAAGGGGAAGACTTAAATCAACTGAATAGTGACTAGACAGAGACATGCCATAATGTGAAATAGTGTGGTCCACACGATGTCACTAGATTAATCGTTCGTGAAAAGTAAAACGAATATGTATAAAATGTCAATGTAATCGCGTTTTAAGCCTTGTGCTTGGATAACTACAACAGTGACAGATAATACGATGGCTATAGAATTGTGTGGCAGAAAAATCATAGACAACAGAGAGAGGAAATTGTGGTCATGATTGACAGACTGACCCAACCAGGGACAAGGAGGGCAAGGAACATAGTAGAGATTTTAGAGCGTGATGCTCCCAAAAATATATTTTGCTAATGACTACTATCAAACAAACATCAACGATTTGTCTAGTCTACGGAATTACATTGCTTGTGTCATCGGGACAACCTTGCTGATGCGGTGATGCTTGTGGTTATGGGTACAAATGCATTTATAAATCCTTTGTTCTTGCCGTAGGTAAAAGAGCAGTTCATTTTATTTTATACTTTTTCTTTAAAAAAATAATGCATTTTTTAAAGCAAAAGATATACACCATTCCCCTGCATATTCTAGGGAGGAAAAATTGATGCTATTTCTTTGGAACAGTTTGTGTGCCTACTTAAAAAACAATCGATGCGCTTTAGGAGTTGAATAATAAACTTTAGATGCTCCGGTGATTGTATCCAAATAAGACATTTAGGGGGTGTTTGGGACAGCTCCAACTCCACCAAAATTCGTGGAGTTGGTGGAGCAGGGTATTCCTTACTTTAGAAATTTATGGAACTAAAGTTGTGGGTATATTAAGAGTGTTTGGGTGAGTTATTTTATTTACATTTTAGACTAAAAATATAAAATTAATTCACTTTATTTTAGTCTACAAGCTTCAGATCATGTAATCGTCAGACAGGTTGATCGATCAAAAATTCTAGAAAAAAATCATGGATGTACATCTAGCTTACCCCATCTACATATAAAATTTCATGATCAAATTGTCACGTGCTAAGAGTAATAAAAAGACAAACTTGATCATGAGCAGGATGAGGACAGAATTTGATCGTGATATGTAGAGTTAGGATCCATGATTTTCAGGAGAATTTTGAAATTTTTCTTTCGCCAAACAGAGCTCGATTCGACTTGCGATATGTTCCAGAGATGTGGAGTTAGATCACGGAGCTTTCAGAAAAGCCATAGTACTTCTCAGATTCAAAGATTCCAACTTGACAAGGAATATAATAACTTGGCCAGTTGATCCTGCTGGTAGGTGCTAATCGCAAAGTGCACCTAGATGGATTGATTGATCCATCCACTGCTACATTTAATTCGCGGCCGCGCCAGTCATCCATCCAGCTAGAACGACTGGGAGACAACGCGCTAATCGCTCTATTGTTCCGCCACAACGTCACACCGACGAATCTCGGGGACGCGCAAGCAATCAGCAGCCGGGGAGAGACGGCACGAGCAAGAAGACAGCGACTCCACCAAACAACCAAACATTTCCGAACCGAATACAGGCACCAGAAAGGAGCGAAAATCGATCGGAATCAGATGCTCGCATCGAAAGGATGGGCCGACAATTTACAGAGGATCCACGTCGTCTCAGTCCCATGCCCAACCAAGCATCAAAAGAAAACGAAGAACATGGCAGGGGCGTGTAGTAACAGGGAGAATCCGAACGGAAAGGAAGGGGAGGAGAAGAGTACATACGGGCCAGCCCATCCAGCACTGCTCGTGCGGCTCCCACTCCGCCGGCATCCGGAACCCCATCTTCGCCGGGCACCCCGGCATGGTCTTCACCATCCTCCTCCTCTTCTACCCTTGGATTGCAACCCCTCTCCACTCCTCCTCCTCCTCTCCGAACCTAATTGATGCAATAATCACCTCGTGAGTATCGATTTGTGAAGGATTTAGTGCGCTAATCTGTGGGCGGTACACTGTTGTAACTCCACTGCGCTAGAGTCGCTCGAAGGCTGCCTTATATAGGTGGGAGGTAGACGAAAGGTGCGGAGGGGACTCAGGGGAGGGACCGAGGAAGGCGTGGTCGAGCCGCCGTGGGGCCCACTAGTAAACGGGCCCATATGTAATTCAAAAGACAGCAGCATGGCGTGGCCCACGTGTCGGCGGTTTCGTTGCACGGGCTGCTTCTGATTTGTCATCCTACTGACGCGTGGGGGCCAGCTAACGCGAGAGTCAGTGGGCCAGGGGAAAGGTCCAGCGATAGGAGGCCATTGGCCTGTGTGGCCCTGGGATCTTTTTAATTTGGGCGGCATTCACCTACGCCAAAGATTTTCTTAGGGCTTGTTTGGTAGAAATTCTCTCGATTCGATTCTCGTTAGAAGTGATTCTCCGAGAAGTGATTCATCGCTGAAAGTGATTCTCAACTAATCCATAGGATAAACTCTATGGAGAAATTGACTTTGTTGGGAGTGAATCAGAGAAGCAATTTTTTCACTCTCAGCTCTAGTTCATTTCGAGAATCACTCACTGAATCACCTGAGCGATTATCGAAAATTTGTTTGGTAGAGCTCACAGATTCACTCCATAGAAGTGGAGCAGAGCTCGCCAAACAGGCCTTAATATACTCTATATAATGACCACAAGAATTGCCGAAAGAACCAGGGGGGCCACGTGTCGCCTCGGTGAGGTCCCCTAGGAAATCCGAAAATTACGATTAGATCCTTTCGAGAAAATCAAAAATCGCGTTTAGACCCTTCCGGCCGTTTTTAGGTAAAATAGCTCCGAGAAATATCGAAATTACGTCCAGGTCCCTGCACACGGTTTATAGCTGAATTGGAAATCGCGTTTAGGTCCTTTCGCCGATTTTTTTTGTAGATTGGACCCGAAAAAAATCGAAATGGCGTTTAGGTCCCGCAACGCAGTTTTCTAAAAAAAACAGCCAAATTTTTTCCTCACAGTGTAGCATCGCGCGCAACCCAACCTAGTATAACTAACTAGTCCAGAAAATTTGGTGGGCTCCTCCTTTGAATGAAAAGGTTGGTAGCATTTTAAGCCAAAATATATGTATATAATTTTTTAAATAATATACAAAAGTGTAGTTGAGTATTCCTTCACAGGTTGCATCTTTGTTAACTGTGATGGCGTAACCGATAGAAGAGTTATTATAAGCATGTGTAAGTTGTTTAATATATATTCTACAAATTATAACATCACACATCTTTCGGAAAAGAGAAGGACCGACGTAATCACACATGTGAAGGTTAGACCATCTACAAGTCCAACTGAGGCAAGAATATTGGTTTTATTCGAATCAAAGAGTCAACAAGCAATATTGTTGCAAAATCAGCAAGGCTGACATCACCTCAAACTTTCTAGTGCAAACAACATTTTATCTCTCCTATGTCTCCTTCAACAATCAATTAATTTGCCCGTCATTATCATACTATCATATACACTAGGTCTCTACCGTCTTGACAATTTTTAAGGAATTTTACGTTGTCATAGCTGGCTATATCGCCACTGGAGCTTGACGGTACGTTTTGATGGTCTAATGTTTGTAGAAGACGTATAAGAGGATTGCTTGCTGCCCTAATCCTTCGTAGTCGCCAGAGAAAAATAGAAAGTCGCACAAATTAAAGATTTATAAACACACGACAATACTCTATTTGGGTCTTTGCCGAGTTAGGCCTATCCTAATTCCTAAACACACAATTATTGTCGCTAATTTGGCATGGCTTATATTGGGCCGTATACATGGCCTGACAAGCCCAGTATCTCCTAGCAACAAAATCAAGGAAGCCCATGAATCTTCCCCTGATCTTCTTCTCGGGGTGATTCTGTCCAACACCTCGCGAGCACTCGCTTGCGCACGGCCCGTGGCCTTGTCAGATCGAATGGAGTAGCAAAGCCAGTGTCGGAAGGGTGCGTGGCGTGGCTGCCATGGCTTCTTTCTCTCCCTTATCGGCTACCTCCCTCCCGCGCTCTTACGTCCCCACTCCCTGGACCCGCTTCGCTGGGAGCAATGGCTGTGGAGTGCGTCACGCCGGGCGTTGCACTGGCCTACGGTTGCGGTGGAGGAGCCCGGTCCGTGCCAAGATCGATGAGGTCGACAAGGACAAGGGCGCCGATTTGGGGTTCCGCCCGGACCGCAAGAAGCTGCGCCTGAGGCTCCGGCCGCGGCTGCGTCTGCTGTGGTGGAGGCTCCGGCGGCTGTCGCCGCGGGTCCTCGCGGGAGACACCGTGGCCGCGCTGCGGAGGGCCGTCCGCCGCTTGCCGCCAGCGGCGGCTGTGCCGGTCGTCCTGGCGGTTCTGCTCCTCGCTGCTCGGCTCGCGCTGCCCAAGAACGCGGCCCGGGAGGTGCCCTATTCGGACCTCGTGAAGGGGCTCCGCGCGGGCGCCGTGGCTGCCGTCGCGTTCGAGGAGGACTCGCGCCGCATACACTTCAGCAAGGCCGGGGACGTCGGCGACGTTGACGCGCGCGAGGCCGGTAGAGGCGCCGCCGCGGCGAAGTGGCCGTACTACGCGAGGAGGGTGCCGCACGACGAGGGGTTCCTTCTGGGGCTGATGCGGGAGTGCGGGGTGGACTACCGGTCGGCGCCGCGGCCGGCGGGGAGGCTGCTGGTGGACATGCTGAGCACGCTGCTGACGCTGTGGGTGTCACTGCTGCCGATGATGTGGTTCATACAGAGGCAGATGTCGGCTGGAGGCAGCGCGGAGAAGCGGCGCCGGCCGAGGAAACAGAGAGTGGGGTTCGACGATGTCCAGGGCGTCGATGAAGCCAAGGAGGAGCTGGTCGAGGTGAATATGGCTTTTCTACTGCTTACCCATGATTGTTTTCTGTGATGTTTGATGAATGTGTGAATATAACAATCTATAACAATCAGTAGACAATAGACATAGAGTGGAAGATGAAAGGGTAGAGTACATTCATATAGCACAAGTCAGCAAAATGTCAATCAAGTATCAATGGTGGTATTTTCTGCAATTATGCATATATCAAATATTGTGTGTCATTGTATTGATAATGAAAATAGCAAGGGTGTTTTTTTTTTGCTTATGCATAATCAGAATGCATGAATCAAATACTGCTTGACTTTAGGCATGCACAAAAGGTGGTTTCACATTTCGTGGGAATTTTCTCTATGTCATGCATTGTGAATATGTGACACAAATTAATTGTACTTTATGCATCCTCTGGCTCAGTCAGACAATTTGAACTAAGTTTTCTCATATGATAGGAAAGGAACTTCGGCAAAAAGGAATGCCACAATAAGATCTTGGCAAAGTTTCATTCAGGGGCATTTGAGCCTGCTTGCTGAATTACAATGTTCTAGGACATCATATGCTTGCTCTGCTTTTGTCTTATAAAACCTCGTTTGAAGAAAATACTGTGAGCATCTCTGGAAATACGAATACAAATATGATAGGTACTAGAAGTCTAGGACAAGTATAGGCTGTTGGATGGTTAATTAATAATTGGTATTTCTATCTCTGAATTCTGTGCTAAGTGTTGAGGGTTGACGTTTGTTGATACTAGGAATTATATTGGTTTCAACTAATGTGCTATTTCCAATCCTTCCTACAAGAATTAGTTATGTACTACTGTTGACAGAATATACAGACAAGACTTATGAACCTTGTGTACAATGTGACAACTTCCTAATGTAGATAGTGAGCTGCCTGCATGGTTCATTGAACTACAAGAAGCTGGGAGCAAAATTACCCAGGGGTGTTCTGCTTGTTGGCCCTCCGGGAACTGGGAAGACTTTGTTGGCAAGGGCAGTTGCAGGAGAGGCCGGAATTCCTTTTTTCTCTGTTTCTGCTAGTGAGTTTGTTGAAGTTTTTGTTGGAAGAGGAGCAGCACGTGTCAGGGATTTGTTCAAGGAAGCTAAAGAAGCTTCCCCATCAATCATTTTTATTGATGAACTTGATGCTGTCGGCGGAAGTAGAGGTAGAAGCTTTAATGATGAGAGGGACCAAACCCTAAATCAGGTGTGATTTTAAATCTTTGGCTATCTTTTATTTCCTTTCTCAAATGATATTACTGACTGAATGTTTTATTTCTTTCTCTATGAACAGCTTCTTACTGAAATGGATGGTTTTGATTCAGACATGAAAGTTATTGTCATGGCTGCTACTAATAGACCAAAAGCTCTGGATCCTGCTCTTTGTCGGCCTGGTCGCTTTTCGAGAAAAGTTTTTGTTGGTGTGCCTGATTTGGAGGGCCGCAGAAAGATTTTGGCTGTTCATCTAAGGGAAATTCCTTTGGAAGAGAACCCTGAGATAATATGCAATCTAGTTGCTAATGTAACCCCAGGTTTGGTTGGTGCGGATCTAGCAAACATTGTTAATGAGGCTGCTCTACTAGCCGCTCGAAGAGGTGAGTTAACATCATCTTATTCCAGATACATAAAGCTACAGAGCAAGTCAACTGGTTCCTTGTGCTTCACATATTATATTAATGCAATCAAAATCAAATCATTGCTGTATTAAGAAATGCTTTGAGTTCCAATGTGTAGAATAGGGCAAATATTTTATGATCCATTATTAAAAACTGCTAATGCATTATTTCTCCTATCAGTGCCTTGACTCCACCATGTTGAAAAGCGCTACTGGGAAAGCATAATGCCACTTGCATTTCCATTCTGTCTATTTTTCCATCTTTTGGGAGTAGAGAGTTTTTCTGAGATGGTTCAGTGAATGAATGTAAGACAATTAGAAAGTTCTGTTAATATGAAATTTCTGAGTGTGATCTGTTATCTGTACAGGTGGCAGTACTGTGGCTCGGGAGGATATTATGGATGCAATTGAGAGGGAAAAATACGGGGTCAATGGTAGACAAGAGAGTCCTAATTCTGAAAGACAAGGCCTTACGAAATTATTTCCATGGTTACCTAAACCTGGAAATAAACCATCAAACCCAGATGATTTTCAAGGTCTTATGGGTTATCATACATTAAGCTAACTGGAGTTTTGCGAGGTATTCTCAGATTTGATCCCCTTTTGATGATCTTGTTCATTGAATTGTTTCGTTAATTCTTTTAATTAGCTTGGCAAATTGAATCCCCCTTAACTGAAATTATATCTTCTAAAAAATGACAAAAATATATAATGCCAAACTTCAAGGTTTTCTTTATTTGCTGTCCTGCTAAGACTGCTATATGACATGCTGAGCAAAAGCATAAAATGGAATAGCAGAGGTCTATAAAGTTATTTCTTTGCTTGTCTTGAGTACTGAGCTTTAGCAGATCTGTTCTATTAATGCTTATCTGTGAAATTCTTAAGTTTTGGATTAAAACTAGAGTTTGTACATTTCATTTCATACAACAATAAAACTTTCTTATCCTTATAATGGACCTGTTTATGTGAGCAAATATCCTTTCAATGGGCCTATTGAAGTATGTGTAGATTTACCCATCTTTCTCCCAATAGCTTAAGCTTCTGTGTCATTTGGTTGTTTCATGAAACACAACATGGTACTGAAGTTTAGAGATTTTATGTTTTGAGATTATCTGTACGCTTTTGGTGAAATAATTACTTATGGTAGGTGTAAGGTCTAGTGGTGAGACCTGGATGTTCCAAGGTGTTTCCAGATCCTGCCTAGTGTCAAGTACAGGTTCTAGGCTTGGTTGAGCCTAGAAGTGAGGAGGTTATTTAAGTAGGAGCAGATTCTAACCTTAACACCTAATGATTTTAAGTGATTTGGTGTCTGCAACTCAACAAAACTTTCAGGAACAAATTATTTGATTTATTTGATCGAAATCTTTCTTTGGCAAAATTTCCAATTTTTCCCAATAATTGCACATCTCTTAATTCTTCTTAGGAGTACTTAAGGTGGACCGTGGACCCTAAAATATAATAACTAATTCCAGTATCAAGATATTTTAACTTTGTCAGGCAGTGCACCATCCTGCTTTTTTTTACCAAGACATTACGAATTTGCAACAGGTCCAATTTTAACAAATCAAATGTGCACTACACAGTTCTCTATGCTTTAGGTCTATTTCAACTTGCTTAATTGGTTTTGTTCCCTTTTTACGTACACTTTTCATTTTACTGCCTGCAAATTTGATACACCTTACAGATAGAAGAACTCATGAAATCATGACGTTTCATTGTCTAAAAAAAGGCTCATGATGTTTCATCTGCTTCTTAAGTCCTATTGAAATTATGATGCTTTTATTTGGTCTTTATTTCTGTTGTGCAGAATCCAGAAAGGAGATAAACAGCAACTGAAATGGTATCAAAACCGTTCATGTACTAGGGGACCGTTGAGTACAAGTGTAAGGCACCAAATATACAGTTCAACTGTATCTGTGAATATTGCACTCAGTGAGATGGGGGCATTTCTCGAGAACTTTTGATGCAGCCCAGAAGAAACTGTTACAAATTACTAGAGCTTAGCTTGTGAATGTAAAATGCCGAGATCCAAGAATTTTACTAGTGACTGATCAGTCTTGCACAGTTGCACTCCATAGTTTTTATACAAGCACTTCGCCCTGGTTGTATAAGCTCGTATTGCTAATAGAATAGTGTGCAGTGCATTAGTAGATAGGGTCACTCCAATTCTGCTGTATACGAAACGGTCATTTAGCTCATGACAAGTACTCAGTACTTCAGCTAATAATATTCACAATGTGTCTCATTTCATTTCATCTCAATTTCTTGTACTGCTGTTCTGTAAATCTACAGTCATGAATCGGTTGATTAGCTTTCAAATATGAAATTGTTCAAACTATCGATATCTTATGGTAGTCATTTTTCTGTGTAATCTATGTGCCATTTTCTTCAGCATTTGCTTGATTGCTCCGATGGTTCACTTGAGCATTCGGGCTTCCAAGAGTGAAAGTTTGGCAAGAAGGTTGCCTGGTGCAGGACTAAGTGGATTCCCGACAGTTCGTCGGATAACTACCCGGTCTGCTTGACCCAGAAAAGCCATCTGCTGTCAGAGACACACATCCTGTCGCGACGCTGACATGACCTTAATAATTGGAAAGATATGCAAGGGTCGCAGAATCAGGACATATACCCTTGATAAAGGGTAGTTTCTTCTGCCCTTTCCCAGCAAGAGAAAAGGGAGTAAAAGGCAGAGCGTTGGTATGTAGATTTCGACCTGTCATAGACTGGAACGAAGGGTGTGGTTTGGCTTTTTAGTGCTCCTTTCTTTGGGCTCTATGTGCTGCTGAGATCTTATTCTGTTTAAGCATACTTATCTACAAGGTCAAGTCGCAGGCTCCAAAGGAAAAAAAAGTAACTGATTTGTAGCTTTCACTCTCTTGATTCTTAGCTTTGCTTTGTACTCATGATTTTGAGGCTGCGATGAGTGCATCTACGACTTTGAATGAAGCTGTTGGAGATAGAGTCTGAGTCATGTGCGACTCGAAGCGTGTTAGGGACAGAATTTAAGTTGGAGATAAATTCGAGATAGCGCTTGGTTGTAATTCAGTTGTGATTGACGTTATGAATAAAGGGAGCGGGGGATTCGATAGGACACATATGAAAACAATTATTCAAAAATTTTAACATGGTATCATAATCTAACCCTAGAACTTACCTCTAAGTTGTCATTGTCCCCAATTGAGATCTCCTACCAGTCGCCACCATGTGCTGCCCCATCACCTCAGGAATACAGAGTTGTCGCCACCGCCATTGTCTTTGAGTCTTTGCGTCGCTAGCACCACCCCTCCCGGGCGGGCAGGCCACTAGTGCCGACTGGCCGTTGGCGAGCAAATCGTGTCTTCGTTTGCGTACAGAGCGTTGTGGCCGCTTGGGACCACCGTATCGGGCTGCTACAGTCGGGAGCGATCATGGGCCACTATCGCGTTGCCGCTAGGGGCATCAGTGCTTGGGATCTACTTAGGGCGAAGGGTGCCATCGCTTGGGCCATCCACTCGCTTAGGCTTGGGGGTGCCGCTCGCTTCGGTTCATCGTCGTGAGAACGAAACGGTTGGGGCAGAGGAAGTAGAGGCAGGGGCAAAGAGAAAGTCGTTGGCCAAAGAAAAGAAGTGCGAGGAGGGGGAGAGAAAGAAGAAGGGAGAAGAAAAAAAGAAGTCGAGTGGCTGAGAGAAAGAGAAAAGAAAGAAAAAAGATGGAGAGAGAAGAGAAAAAGGAAAAAGAGAGGGAAAAAGAAGAGGAGGAAAAAAGAAGAGAGAAATAAGATAGAGATTTGCTACTTTGCTATGTGCATATATGTTTGTGTACAAGAAGTGTGGGTGCTATGTTTGTGATTTGTGTTGACATCGATGCTTGAAGTGTTTCCATGATCGTGGAAAGACACACAACATAGTTTTACGAGCGTAGTTTGGTGATTAAGGTGTGTTGATTGATATTGAAGAAAAGTTGTTGGTGTGATGGCTACTAAGGAGCTGGTGGTAGCTTTGGTGAAGGCTAAGACTATGGTTATGGCTTTGGTGGCGGTTATCAAGTTACTAGTGCTAGTGCAAGAGGTAGCATTGGTGGTGAGGTGCAGAGATCGATAAGGTAGAAGGTGAAGGTTAAGGTGGTCGGGGGTATGTTAGGAGAGAGATGGTGGAAGCTGAGATGGTCAAGGGCATGTTGGGAGAGATGGTGGAGATCAGCGTTGTGGGGCTAGAGGAGGAGATGGTGAACACTAAGGCTTGAAGTGAGTGGGTAGTGGAGGAGACCAAGACTGCAGGTGTGACAAAGGATGCAAAGGACTTGATGTTGGTTGAAGCTTGGTTGAGGTGGTGATCATGGTGGTTACTATGGTTAATAGGGGTGCAAGTGGAGGCACTTGGAGGTTGTGTCTATGTGATGATGTTAGACAAGGAGTTGGTGCGAACAACAAGGATGACGGTCATGGAGGTTTCGAATGGCAAGGATGATGGTTTTTGAGGTGATGTCAGCCAAGGCATTGGAGGTAGCTTTAGATGTTGTAGGTGAACATCATGGTGGTGGTATTCATCATCGTGTCAGCGGTTCGATAAAAGTAGATGTCTTGAGGGGGAGTGTTGAAATATGTAAAAAGATGGTCATGGTTGTATCTCATGCCCATATTTAGGAAAAGTATTGAAAATAGAGTTCGAGTCGTGTACGACTTAGAGCGTACTAGGGATAGGATTCAAATTAGAGATAGATTCGAGATAGAGTTTGGTTGTAATCTAGTTGTGATTGATGCTATAAATAAAGAGTATGGGAATCTGATAGGACACACACGAACACAATTATTCCAAAATTTCAATATAAGCTTATCTTATTTTTCAAGACAGGGTTTGCAGATATGGTGCAGTAGCTGCTCAAAGTTATATGCCTGCATGTTGGGACCCGAATATGCAAATCCAGATCCTATGTGTATAATGGCACTAGTTCAGGATCATGCTAGTATACACAATGGTAACATAGACAAAATATCATAATTATACACAGCAAAAACATAATAAAAGACTTTATTTATTGAATAAGAGATAGTTAATTGACTTTATAGTTGACTTTACATTATTATGCTATATAGGGCTTAAACTCTAATAAATAAAGTAGCAACAGAATGAAAACTTTGTAGATAACCCTATCAATATGCCATAGGCAAGTGATAAGGTTCGCCCCCTAGTAACTTGCCTCCTCGTGGAACTCCTTGTCTAAAGTAGGTGTAGACTTCTCTTCAATGAATGATTTTGTTGTGGTAAGAGTGAGTACATAAAGCACTCAATAATTGTCGTGCACAGAATATAAGTTTATTATAACTATATGCAAGGCTTATTCTAAATAGATAGCTATCATGGTTATTTTGTAGTAAAGCAACATTTTTAATTGAATATAATAATTAGATTGAAATGATAGTAAAACAAATAACATTAATAATAATAAAATTTTAGGTATTTTCTTAAAGATAAATTGGCACAAAGTCTAACCCAAATTTGATAACTTCCATTGGCACATAACCTCCCTTTCCCAATTCTCATTTTATAAAATCTAACCTTTAACTGAAATTACCAAGCATTGCCCATAACCAGAGACACGGCTATCCAAATAGATTAACACTCTACAGTGGTTATACACTTTACCCACAAGATATGATCGATATTACAATACCGGCCAAAACACGTACTCATTGACATGCGACTATGAAGGTCATAACAAAAATTTTCATAAACTCTATCCAAACACATACTCTTTTGTTTTGCTTTAAAAATCCTTCTAGCCAACTTGGTCATGATCTTATTTCTTTCTCTCCGGATCAAGTTTGGCTTTGCATTCAAATTGCTTTCTTCCTCTCTCTTTTTCAAACTCAAATTTATACCTTTTGGATGTTTGTCAATATACTCATCAAGGGGGAGATTGAAATACTATGTGGAGGTCTAACTTTATTGGTGATGAGTTATTGATTGTGTTTAAACATAAGGTTCTTGAGTTTGAGTTTGATTTAAATTAGATTTTTAAAATGAAGCAATTTGAATTGTGTCTATCAGGAGCGGCACTACCGACCTCAGGGGGCAGTACTACCGCCCAGGGAGCGGTAGTATCGGTCAGGAGAGCAGTAGTTATATTCCAGAGAGAGGTTTTTGCTGGGCTTCAAGGGAGTGGCACTACCGGCCATGCTAGGGCGGTAGTGCCGGCCGAGCAGCACTATCGGCCCCAAAAGGCGGTAGTGCCAGCCTATTGAGTGAAGTTTGTGTTTTAAATTTTGAAATTATATGAGATTAATTGCATATCATTTTGGACAATGCTATGTGATGTGTTTCCTTATTTTTTATGGTTGCAAGATGACGGTACTAGGTCATAGTGAGGCGAGGATGATTGGGACTAGGCGAGGTGCGTTAGAGGTCCAGACGGTCGAGGATCACTGAAAGATGACTAAAGACGGAGTCACTGTAAACCTAAAAGATAAGGAATGGATGAGATGCTAGTTAGGAGCTGCTCAGATCAAGGAGGGCCGTTGGATTGCGGTCTAGGTGATAGAGTAGCGGGTCTAGTTAATTTGCTTTGAGAAGCGTGCAAAACCCGTTATGTTGTTGAGTTTCGGGCTAGCCCATGTATGAGTGAGAGTGAGTCAATCCTAACCTTTGATGGTGATCCTTAGGGTAGAAGGAACTCATCCAAAGGTGGAGGGAGACTTAAGAGTAGTATAAATAGAGGGGTAGGGGTAGCCTTCCCTCTCTTGAAGGTTTTAGAAGTTTTGATGCTCCTTTGAGTTTTGCCCACTTGGTTGTGTATCTTTGTAAACCTCCTTTCCATAAATGAAAATCTAGTTTTCTCAATTCTGAATTTACTTTTGCATTTACATTATGTCTTTAAATTCAGTAATTTAAATTCATACAATTTACTTTCGTGCAAGTTGGATTTGCCTCCCCTCCTAAATGCTTTTAGATCTTTTGCCGAGGATGTATGATTGATGGCCTTCCACGAATGAGTGTGCTTTATGTTTACATCTTGTGTGCTATGAGAATGATATGGCGTCAGTTGTTTTTTATCTAGGATGTACCCAAGAAGGCAATCAGCATAAATTATAAGCGATGTGCTCAAAGGGGCTGGGCCCCCAATGACTAAAACCATCCAAGAAAGCATACCACAAGACATGGCTACTTGATGGGAGCACAACTATCATTTGGTGCCCCATTCCTAGAGGGGTTCTCCTTGGCCTTAGTTTAGGTTAAGTGAGGGGATGCACATCCCTATGCCTTCCTGAAAAGCATAGGCATTAGGCCATGCTTGGGGCCTCGCAATATTGCTTGGGAGATCCTTGTATGCTGAGCCCAATATGGGCAAGTGTCTGTGCCCACTAGAGGATGTCTATTGGGTTAAGATTCTCGAAGTAAAGAGGTTTCTGTTATACCTTGCAGAAAGGTACAAGGTTGTGACCCAGGGGTTATTTGGCTTAGTGCCTGGGGACCATAGGGGACTAGGCCATGATGCACTCTAAGACTTAGGCAGATTACCTTAAGTCGCCACCCTCTCCTTGGGTACAGTAGGGAGTGGACCACCCAAGGGGACTTGAGATGTCCTGACCGCTCGGGGCTTTTTAAGGGGGAGACCATGGAGGCCATGCACCCTAAGAGTGTGCTTCTTGGAGGCGTTGTCATTGGAGAGCTTTTATCGCGGTCCAAGTGTTGCTATGATGTTGGATAGCCTTAAAGACAATATTGTGTGATGTAGTTTGCCGCGACGGTTCCTTTGTCTTTTCTTGTGTGTGTGTGTTTGGCTGTGTACACCCTAGCTGTGTAGAGGCCGGGAGTCTTCTTAGTATAATTGTATCACCTTAATGTAATTTACTAAGATTAATAAAAGCTTCCTTTATCGAAAAATATGAGGTTATGACCTGTCCCCCAATAGCAGCGTGTTGGAGAAGGTCTTCTCAAAGCGAATCACATGAGTGATGAAGTACATGCGGGACTCGATCTTGATGTTTCATTGATAACCTCTGAAGGGTTTACATCAACACAAGTTAAGTACCATTATGGTGTACAAAAGGACTTAAGCATAGAACTTCTTAAGCTTGTCTGCATTTTAGGCGTGCTTGAGCAGCTTGTCTTCCATGGTGGAGAACCGGTAGGCACCCGAGCCTAAGACACAGAGACACGGTAGGGTCCCTCCCACTTGGGGTGAAGCTTCCATTGAGCTATCAGGTCGATGGCCCTCTTTAGCACTAGGTCCCCTAGGAGGAAGGCTCATTTTTGCATGCAGTTGTTATAGAAATGGACGACTTCGCGCTCGTAGAGGAGGCGTGCTTGATGAGGGCCTAGTCACGGAGCTCCTCTGTGAAGTCCACCTCCACCTTGTGATTCTCTTCATTCATCATGCAGTTGATGGGAAGGGGCCCTGAGAGCATCTCCACGTGGAGTGAGCAGTGGCAAACCTCTACAGGGAGGACAGCTTCCACTCCGTACACAAGTGAGAAGGGCGTTCATCCTGTAGAGCGGTTGAGCGTAGTGCGCATACCTCGCAAGACATTGAGGAGTTCTTCTGCCCATAGCCCGTGTTTAAGTAATAACTAATTTCCCAAATTTATTGAAAACAAATCTAATCATAAAATAACTTGCAATAGATTAAAACAATACAATATTTATAAAACTGGGTTCAACATGGTCAAAGCACAACTTGCCTTAGAACGACTCTTGATCTTGATCTGGACCTTGAGCTTGAGTCAATTCTTCACTTCCGAACGCTTCCAACACTTCAACGTCTATGCGAAACAAAAGCCAAATACCAAAATAAATATAAAATAGAGATAAAACAAAATCTAAAAAAATCACAAAAATAAAGAGCTTAAATTTAGAAAAATTTAAAAATTTGAATTGCCTCAATCGAAGTTCGTATGAAGAAGAACAGACTCTCGAAATATTGAAAATAAAGAAAAAGAGAGAAAAAGGATTTTCTAAGAATTTTGGAATTATTTTTTAAAAGAAATCAGATTATGATGCCATAGGCTATTTTTGCATTTTAGTTGATTTATTTTTGAAAAGAAAATGGCTCCAAAGGCTGACATGTGGGCCCTACATGTTAGGCTTGCTTATGTCACAATTACGTCATCATGACACACGTCGAGACATGGTATAGGCCACATTGGCTCAACAGTGCTCGGGACTATATAGTCGCCAGCGGCAACGGCGATAGTTCTCTACAATGAGCCCTTGATCTGGCATACCTGGTAATGCATACGTCGTGGACTTTCAGGCTTTCGAACATCGGTAGCGAGCTTCAAGGCGGCGGCTAGGGCTCCACGGTGCCACGGTGCTCCAGTAATGCTTTGAGTGAACCGAGATGAGCACCGGCTTGAACGCGACGAGACGAACTCAATAGAACTAGTCTCATGCTTCGAGGCTCACCGAAGACATCGAATCAGCGTCTTCTACCTCACGGCAGCACTTACACAAAACCTCTAAATCTGGGTGAACGGTGGCGCTTCAACTCGATTGGATCTAGGGTTTAGCATGCTCTTGCTTTTGCGATCTTGATGCACTCCTTTTAAAGCCCTCAGCATCCATGCTCTGCCCAGAATGGACTCCTTGTCCGTGGTGGACATGTGGCGCATGCTGAATCTGAACTAGACACGGCAAGAACAGGGCTAACGTATGGGCCCTCCTATCAGCCTCTCACAACACAAGGTGGACTGGGCCAAGAAAGGCGGCCCAAGGCATGGCGCGAACAGCTAGGTCTAGGCTTAAAGAAGCGGGCCAGCGGCTAGGGTTTCAACCCAAAAGCCAAATCCGGATTTTTATTTCTTTTCTATTTAAATAAATGCTAAAAATGCAAATGGCTTCAAATAAATAGCAAAAAAATTGGAAAATCCCAAAACAATTATGTGAACTACTTTTGAGCATACAGAACTCAAATAAAATATTTTTGGAAAAATGTTCACTTAAATTTTATCCATATTAAATATTTTTTGCAAGAAGGGTAAATTAATCCAAAATAACATTTAAATTCCAAATAAAATCCAAAAAATTCCCAAAATATTAAATTGCACAAAAACAATTCCAAAGCAAAATTTGGGATATGTTCCACTAAAGCTGATAGCACATCAGAAAGAAGGCTAGTGAGAGTCATCTGGTAAGTGTCTTGAACTACATTGTTTGAACATATGCTTCCTGCTAATTTCTTTGAACAGTTACCTTCTCTGTTTATGAATAGAAGATGGAAATGCTTGTAGGAATCCTGATTAATTAGAGGCTTATATCTCAGACAGCTACTACCTACAGCAATGTCTAATTGAGGGCACATGTAAAGGTGTTGTATGTCATGTCAGTTTTGCACCGCAAGTTGTATTGCGCTATGGAATTAGGAATTTAGGATACTACGATGAGGACATGACATGATGCTGACCCCAGAGATAAGCACACTACATTTTATTGCAGCTTTTCTGAAGGAATAAGAAAATTCTAGGGGTAGCTAGAAAACTGAGAAAGGGCTCATGCATGCATGACGTATATAGCTAGGGTACAATAATGATGACCTTTGCCATAGACAATTCAGACACCATAAGTTTATTGACCACACATGTGTGATTAAGGTTTCATTACACATAACACAAATACACATAACACAAAGATAAAGAGTGTCATGAGGTAACAGGCATATATTTAACACTTGATAATTAATTGTATAGGAACAATGAACTGTACGTATAATAATAGAAGTGTAGCCATGCATACGACGGCAGCGACGAGATCGATGAGAATAATTAAGCGAAAGAAAGTGAGATGACGAAGAATATTTTAAGAGACAAGAAGAGAGAAAAGCAATAACAAAGCAATGCACTGATGAGTGACTCTCAGTTGCTAAAGACCTAGAGCTCAGAGCCGAATAGTTCTAGCTTCTAGTTGAGTTGCTTTCCCAACAAAAAGCTCATTCCCCTGCAGGGACGGCATTTCAAGTGCTCTTTCATCATAAGATCCTGGATCGATGCAACAGCCGATTGGTAATGCATGCAATTACCAAGTAAACTCATGTACTAATCTGCTTTGATCCAGCCGAACCATTTAAGCATGCATCTTGTATACAATGTACTCATAACTAGCTAGCTCAAAGTGTAACATATACACTACTACAGAATGATACATCACTATCGCTTTATCTGAATCGGTTCTTAAGTTTATATAGAAAAAATGATTGTGATACATGACTTAGGAGGGGTGGTAATAATAATCACTATCGGTTCTCAAGTTAGAAGCGATTGTGACATCACTATATCATTTCTCATATAAGAACCGATTGTGATGTGAGCACATCACAATCGGCTCTTATTTAAGAACCGATAGTGATGATCAGGCACATCACTATCGCTTCTCATATAAGAACTGACTATGATGTGTATGATCACATCACTAACGTTCTTATGTAAGAACCGACTGTGATGAGCATGCACATCACTATCGTTTCTTAAGTAATAACTGATTATAATGTGTCTCGCTAAGTTATTTATACCCTTCGGACTGAACTCTCATTTGTTATTGTTGCAGAGAAGATTTCTCCACCACCACTCAAAAAAAACAGTACATATTTCGGTTAGAAGCAATACTTGAGTGAGAAAATTTGAAATCCTCAAAGGTGGGTGCGTTAAGAGGGTAAATTTGAAGCCCTAACTTAAGGATATTAATTATATATGTCAATGTGATATGCATGTGTACTGATTGTTAAGCATGTTTGTGTTTGTGAACGACTGTGATATATGTGTTATAATAAAATGTTTGTGGTTTGCGAATGTGATATATATGTGCATACTGTTAATATGTGCTATTTTTAAGACTATGCAAAAATGGCACACCCTTCATCACAATCGGTTCTTTATAAGAACACAATCGGTTCCTTAATCGGTTCTTATGAGGAACCGACTGTGATGACCCCCTCATCACAATCGGTTCTCGGTAAAAACCGATTGTGATAAGAACCGATTGTGATAAGACTCTATTATAATCGAGCCAAAATCGACTATGATAGCGCCTCCTTATCATTATCTAAAGACTTTGTGTCGCCACTAGAACCGATTGTAATGACAAAAAAGAACCGGTTTTGATGTGCATTCTTGTGGTAGTGATATATCTCATGATTACTTTCAAATTAATAATTGTTGAACAAAATAACAATCTAATGCGGTGTGCATATGCTTCCAAGTTGACAAAATTAAGTAATGTGGTGTAAATTAATTAAGAAGCATACGAGAAGTTAACTAGCGGGATATATATGTGTGTATATTGCATGTATGTAGACAATAAAGGTCTTGCAGTAAACAGAGAGTAGTCATCACTCATGCATTCAAGGTATATATTTTTTTGAAAGGAAATGGCAGGAGCTCTGCCTTGCATTAAAGAAAGATATTCAAGTATATATATCACCTTTATATGTACATACTTATATCTTTGCTCGATCTTTCGGCGCATGTGAATTCACACAATATTCTACGTAGTATACACGATCAGACTTGCAAAATTTACTTGTGTACATGCATGTGAATTTACATTTCTACTGTATGTCATAGAATTTCCAGCAGTTATATATGCTATTAATTGCACTTGCAAGAAGATCAACAAAAGCATGCAGGAGCAGATTAGTTGGTCGAGAATACTTGAAGTAATAATTGAACAAACAATGTTATTTAACGAATAGGACAAAATTAAATAAGAGGTATGGTTAGTGAAAGAAAATCATCGTACGTAGGCACCACCATAACTACAGTAATTTTAAGCTCATGTAGTAAACATCCAGCCTCCTTGACCGTGATTAGCCATATTCGTTATGCCAAAAAAATCCTAACTTACTTGTTGAGTATATATGTACTGCTTATATCTAGACGCTTAATATTAATACTTCTTTATCAGTTCTTTAATTAATCACAACTACAATATATTCTAGTATTTAGCGTGATTTTTTTACAGCGTGCTTCGGACAAACTAGCTAGAACAACTAAGTGCGACTGTGCGACTACACAATTTATAAACAAATTGAGAACTGTTTACACTAGTAGGCATGCATTGGCAACATCTTGTTCTTGGAACCGGCAGCGATTCTGTTCAATAAATACGTACCCATTTTATTTCATAAACTATCTGGTTCAGAGTCTTTTTGATCTCCATACTGAGAGAGGAAAATTTTTGTTTCGTATATACGTTCATTCCAACACCATCTAGCTAGCTAGATCTATTATCGCATATACGTCTTGCTCTCTTGCATGCGCATCCATGCATGGGTGATTATTACACACAGATCGATCTATACAAGAAGGCTCAAGCAACCAGATATTAACTTAAAAGTCGATTCATATACAACAACACTTGTGCTATAGAAATGTACATAGGCACATGCATTATACATAACACCGTACATACATATATTGATTAATATTAAGATACAGATAAAAGAAAAACATAACTATATTATACATCAGTTTATTACCTTCTCATCTCGATCATGCATGCCCTAGCTCGCTATATTAATTCGACAGACCAAATACAATACATATGTTGTATTACACACTTGAAATACATACATATACATACACACGTGTGTGTACACACACGCGCTACATTAAGAAGCTAGCTATACTACGCGCTCTCGATCTTATCTTAGTATACGTACGTATGTAACCTCGACGTCGAAACGTTATAGATCGAAAGCACGCGCGCGAGCCATGCATGCATGCATGTGTGAGGCAGGTAGAAAGCTTCAGACGACGAGGCTCCTCTGGTGGAACCTGGCGATGAAGTCAGTGGCCTTCTTGTCGACGTCGCGGTCGCCGACCCACCGGTCGTAGTCCTCGTCGCTAGACCGAACCTTGCGCAGCCTCGCCGGCCGCTCCCAGTCGCTCGCCGCCTCGTCATCGACGTAGTACCGCCTCGATTTCCGTGAGAAGCTGAAGATAGGGCAGAAGAACGACTTCCCTCCCATATATATATACTAGCTAGCTACTCGATCACCTAGCTACCTCTACCTCTTGTGTTAAGTTATATAAATATGTATATAGAAGAGAGGTGTGATATACTATCAGCTTAATTACAAGCCTTTGGTTTGGAGTTTAGAGAGGGGTATTAATTAGCTAGTGGTTGGGGAGTTGCTGTCTTGCGCTTAAGGTGAGAAGAGGCCACACCTCAATTTATAGAGGAGGCTGCCCTGCATGTCCTGTGTATAGAAGTATGGAACAGTAGCAGAGATATGTGTTAGGCTGTAGTTGCTAGCTCGCTAGCTAGGTTCTTCCGGTCTAGATAACTAAATTCTAAAGGTGCTTGATCGGGGAGATCGAGAACGGAGGGCCCGGATCGCGTGATCTGATAAAGATCGGGATCGCACGGCCTGGATCGCGCGATATGGTAAGATGCTAAAGTGAGGTAAGATGTTTGATCTGTAGCGCACGATCGATGTGCTTGATGAACGAAACCGCCTTTGCAAGGAAAAAAGCAAAGCGTGGTTTCCATATCTCGTTAGCTAGCTTTTGGGTTGAGAATTGAGAGCGGATGTATTTGAGGTTGATCCCTAGGAGAGAAAAATTACTCCCTCGTATGTACAATAGTACATGTCAGCTACCTATAAGACTATATCACGTAAGATTTTAGATGATATAGAGGAGAGAGATAGTTGTTGTCTACTATTTAATAGACGATCTTATAGACAGTTTTATATTTTATGTACCATTGTATAGACAATTATATAGACAATCTATTGTATGAGTTATTTTTAGTGCTAATTTCTATAGATGTATGAAGATGTATTACAGACAGCTGTCATCTATATCACTGTACACATGCTCTAAGCACACTGTCACTACCCAAGTTCCCCACCTCGGTGGTCATTGCGCACCTCCTCATCATTTGGCTCTCAAATCATAGGAGAGCTTTTCTAAATGACGCCCACGCCATTGTCGGCATGCATTAAAATATCTGGGGATGGCCTCTTTGTACTTCTCTATATATATCCACACATATATATAATAGAGAAATTTTACGGTGCATTTTACACTAGTAGTATATGATCTAACTATTGATTTATTGAAGATATATATTTCTACTATTCTACTATCAAAGAAATTATAATCAAATTCATTGAATCAAAAAAGAATAAATGATCCAAATTGAGTTTAGTGTACCGTAAAAGAGTTCATATTAGATCGAACAATAGTACATATACATTAATTTCAAGCATTTATATGTCTAAAATTTGCTGATTAATGTTAGTCAGATCTTTTGTTGTGACAAATGCAGATTTGCTTGAAAACTTACATGGGGAGAGACTTAGGTGCTAGAAAGGTACGTTAGTCTATTAGTTTCAATCCGATGATCCACAATTAAAAGTAACTATGCAAAGGCACTTCAACCGAATACCAGGTATTAACTAAAAGATAAAGAGTGGAAGGTTAGATAGGTAATTTCGTATCATTATCAAATCATTTCAGTCACTACGTTCCTCAAATGGAAAGGACGTCTACGTAATTCAAGCATCTGAATCCCGGCAAATCCAAGTGTGTCCGGAGGATACTGAGGAGAGGAAGATTTTTTCGTTTCCATGTAAACAACATCCAAGATATGTAACCTGCTTAGTTATTGATTATAGGGTTTTGATAAACATCATCAATTTATTGTTCATCAATATATTGTTATACATAGGTCATCTTATAATGCAACTAGGCCTTCAATATATTGTTCATCAATTTTATCCTAACGGCAGGCCCATGCATTGTGATTTACAAAAGTTTGTTCGCTAATAACTATTGTCAAATAATTTCTAAAAGACCGTCATATATTGGTGGGCTAAGTTTCGAACTGCATGTACTACGTGACTGAGCACTAAACCAAGTAATTTAATTCCCAAGTAATCGAATGTTAGACTAACAAACCCAACATGGATTACATAGTTTTCCCAGGAATTACAAATTGTTAAGAGTTAGATGGAAATCTCCACGGCGGGTCTTGTATGGATGAGACAACAATCTAATATACTCTTATTATGGATCTAAATCTAGATGAGTGGAAAATAAAAGGATCGGTAGAGGAGGCAAGGGGGTCAGGGGGCATTTGTGGTTAATCCTAACTGTTTGGACAAACGCGGGTGCAGCAGAAGACAGAGATGGATGAGCAAGAGATGAGAGTTAGGGTGAACATGCAGGGTTAAGTCAAAGAACAATTACTAAAGTACACATGCTTACAATATTTCCTCCTCCTAAGCTGCCACTTGCAAATCAACTGTTGATATTTTTCAGGGAGAAGGTACAAGAGGTACCTTTCAAGCACCTGAGAAAGTCCCATATGGGAAATATATATGACTGTCTAGGGTGTAGCTACCCACACTACAGGAATGCTGAATATTTTCGTGGGCCAGAAGCCGACGAAAATAAGCATATTACCGACGAAAATAGTTATTTTCGTCGGTAATATCCTTATTTTCGTCGGGCCACGGCCGTCAGAGATAAGGAGCCGAAAGTTAGCTTAATTTTCGCTTCGGCAATGATTTAAAGTTAGTTATTTTCGTCGGCCAAGAGTGCATCAAGAAAGTTATCAAGGTTAAGCCACAAATTTAAACTCTGACTGCCGCATTTAAAGTGCTTAATTTTCGTCGGTTTACGGCCCACAAAAGTAACTTATTTTCGTCGGTTTTAGTCTAGCCCACGAAATTTAATTAGGTTAATTTTTTCGGTTTACGATAGCCCACAAAATTTAATTAGGTTTAGTTTCACGGCTTTCAGCCCATTTAAAGTTAATTAGGTTAATTTTCGTGGGTTTTTATGGCCGACGAAAATTATTCTGGAGCTGACAAAAAAAACAGCCCTTTAAACCCCATTTTTCATACAGATTTAAACAAATGTCATTCATTTATACATATATCATTCATTCATCCACATATCTCATTCATTCATCCACATATATCATTCATACACAGATATATCATTCATTCATCTTGTATCGCATGGAATATAATTCTGTATTGATTTGAGTAGGCAAGTGGTTAGAACCCTCGAAATCACAAGTAGTTACAAGTACAGAATACCAAAAAAGAGTATTTTGTGTCACAACTAGTTACAAGTACACACACCAGTCATTTGCAATCATGGAGTCAAAAAAGCTCAGCTGTTACCCGATCCTAAATCAGCTAAAATAGGGGCGTCTTGCCGTTCAAAAGACCCATCAAATGGTCGAAGTCGTGCGAGCCGCCGTCACGGATCCCCGAGTGCACGTACTCGTTGGTCACCCACAGCCGGATCCCCGCGATCTGGGAGGCCGTCTCCATGGCAATGTTGAAGTTGACGTACATGTCCTCGTAGTAGACGGCGGCAGCGACCGGAACCTGCGGTGTGCCATTGCCATTCGTGAGACTGCTTGCTACCTTGCAATTAGAACAGATACAACGTGCACTGGAAGGAGACGGCTACTGGCATATGGAAATGGTACGTTTGATATTTCTTTACCAAAACTGGTTAGTGCTGGAAATTGAGTGGCAATGGCATATTTCTTTACCAAAACATGTATGTTCTTATTGCCAGAAATGTATGATATATGATCTGATAACATTTTTTTGTTTACTTCTAGATAAATATCTTGAAATTGATTTGGCCATCTGAAGCAATAGTTAATCCTACAGATTTAGCTCCTTAGCTAATTACAGTAGTTCGTATGATCCCCATTATATACATGTAAACAGTATGAACTTCAAGTGAAAGATCAAATAACTACGCAGATTGATTCCAGCTTTCAATGGTTCACCACTTTCTGTAAATGGTGCACATATGCAAATTACAAACAAGAAAGTGCATATTTACTCATTCCATTTAGGATTTCTTTGTTGTGCACCCTTGGATGCTTGAATAAAAGACTGAATTGCCACATGGTAGTTACGCATTGGCTAGTGTCACTTTTTATTTGTCTCGTGTTAACTGAAGGCATCTACACCATGCCACTTGGGATGCTACTGTAATTCCCTTCTTCAGTTCCTACATATTTTGTTGTCATTCTATTGTCATTTTTTTCCCCATGGTATGACTTTTTGCAAATCTTCATATATATACAACCACTAAAAGTTCTTTCAAACAAGACAATCCGGACAACATTGAAAAAACATGTAGCAATTGGAATGTCCCAAGAACACAAACAATATTTGGTTACTTCTCAAATATACCCCTTGCATTCTGGGGCATTTACAATGATGCCAATATGGACCTTGAAAAGGAGGTCATGGAGTACAAATCATGCGGTCGTGTATGCTTTTGAGCGGGTGGTGGGGTAGTTTTCAATTTAACAAATATAGTATTGTTATCCATAAAGAAGAGGGAAAGCAAAGGCTAAGCCGTTCAGATGGCAGAGGCTGTCTTTGCTTAATTGAAACCTTTTCCAATAAAGCTTGTCTTAGCTGAAATGGATGTTCAGAATTGTTTAGAGCTTAAACAATTACGTTAAGTCTCTCTCTCCGTTTCTTTATTTGCCGTTAGATGAGTTGCATGATGTGGTCGAGATAAGCCCGGCTAACCTTCAAGTGCGTTTGAGACCTATCTGTCGGTCAAGGCCACTTGACTAGCGAATTCTAAAAACTAGAAGTACTGAAAAATATATAAATAAGATAAAAATGTAGGTACAAAGTTCAAAGGATTGAAAAACATAGAAATTTTATAGGATTGGGTAGTTGCATGAGCACTAATTCGAATGCAGCATCAGCAGCAATGGCTAGAGAGTAATTAACTTAATCACGCGCTTTGTCTTGGGGTTACCATGAAGGGAAGAAAACAAATAGGTGAGAGTGGATATTATTTTTCATGTGGAACTGGGGTGTAGGAAAGTTCCCTTTGTTTTTCCTTTGATCAGTTCCTACGTTTCAAATGGGATGAATAGCGACCAAATCCGTAGGAATCAGAATCCTTCATTTTTCAGCTAAAATTCCAACGGACCAAAGAGGTCCTAAGTGTTTATGGAAAAATTTACTTGTCTATGTAGCAGCACTAATCTTTCTAGGTTTTTGCTAGATGAGATCTTTGCCTAACAAAGTCTTCGGATCAAGGATAAAAGTAGAAACAAATAGAGTGGGGTATCGGTATACCTTGGTCGGAGAGGAGGCGGCGTCGGGCGGAGAGGAGGAGACTGCTGGGGCAGGGGCGACGGCGGGGACGACGGGGCGCCACGCTGAGGCGGGGTGGCCGCAGGGCGACGGCGGCGGCGGGCGGCAAGGACGACAAGGCGTGGGGCGGGGCAAGGGGCTGGGCAAGCTGGCCGGGCGAGGTCGCGCAAGCTGCCGGCGGGGCGGCGGCGACGTGGCGCGAGCGGGCGGCGTGGGCGGGAGCGGGCGGCGTTGGGCGGCGGCGGCGGCGGCAGGGCGGGCGGCGGCAAGGCCAGGAGATGAGCGCGGGAGTGGAGTGAAAGGCGTGAAATTGCCGAGCCGAACCGAACGGGACTTGACTAAATCGTACTACTTTCGTGGGTTTCTATCAGCCGACGAAAAATAATTAGTTTTCGTCGGCCCGAATCTAACCGACGAAAATTACAGCCGCCACGAAACCCTAACCAGGGGTTTATTTTCGTGGGCTTCTGTTTGCCGACGAAAATTAATTAAATTTCGTCGGCTACAGGTAACCGACGAAAATATGTAGGGTTCACGAAACCCTAACCTGGTCTTTACTTTCGTGGGTTTCTCTTTGCCGACGAAAATTACTTAACTTTCGTCGGCAATATATATACCGACGAAATTTAAACCATAACTTTCGTCGGCTGAATTTGGCAGTCGAAAATAAATTAAATGTCGTCGGTTTTATTAAAAGCCGACGAAATTAAATTGGCCGACGAAAATTTTCACGATTCCTGTAGTGCCACCCCAAAATTTTGAGTTGAAATTTGATATTTTTGATGCGGAAGTGGACATTTTGAGTTGAAAGTTGAAATTATTTAGATGGAAGCTAGTGAGAGATTTTGGGTTGGAAATCTTCCAATTTGAGTTGAAAGTTCTCGATTCCGAGTTGATTGATTTCAACTATGGTATTAATAGTTTCCAAAAATTTCGAGTTGAAAGTCAAAACCTTTTTATGTGGAAGTGATGAAGTCATATAAGCATGTTTCAAGTCTTCAGAGTTGGCAGAGAAGAGGGAAGGGCACAAATATTGAAGCAAAAACCAACGGTGGATGCCTGGTGGCTAGCTTATATATGTGAATTAATCAATGTATGCAGACTTTGCAGGTCCTATACCTGCGTACATATGCTAGATCACAGCGAGGGGTGGTAAAACCGAGCTAAAATTAGGCTCAATCTTTTGTTTCTGATCAAATAAATTTGCTCCACTGATTATATTCATTCTATGTGAATAGTGAAACCATACACTCTAAATCTCTCTTGTTATCATGTCATATATAAAAGCTATAGCTAGTTTAAATCCCACGCAATTGCACGGTTACGTTATGCAATATCTATATTTTTATTTGAAAGTAGAGCTGTATATTTGATTAATCTCTACACCATTAAATATAATCAGATCTCACAAAATAAACGGTGTGGATGCTTCTCAAGACTGGAAACTTTGTCTAAAGTTTACCGCAAGCTGTGTACCGCTAGTTTTGCTGTCCCAACTCCCAAAGCAATCATATATATGATATCCAATACTATATATTTGCTGCACAATGCAGTCCTACGTTCTGAGCCATGCATGGCTAGCTTGGTATGGATACTTTCCATTAGGATTTCTCCCATTGTTTACCCAATATTAAACATTTTATGGCTGTCATCACATTGCTCTCGAAAGCAGGAAAAGAAAATCTCAATTATGAGTTGCCCTCCATGCTATGTTCAAAATCTGTTCATTTGGAAGGCACCACATTGTTTATATTCGTTCGTTCAATGTACGTATGCGTGCTTTCAGCAATGAAGAAAATCTGATGAAAAAAGATGAAAGGAAAAAAAAAACTATCTCCCATCATACTATAACCCGATAAATTCACAAAATTGATAGCAACTATATACATAGATGACTCTCTTGAACTTTTAAATAAACGATATTAGCTCAAGGAATAACGAAATATAAATTTATAGAGGCCAATGTAATGTACTACTTTCTTTGTTTCCGGGTTCCTTTTTTTCTGCTTCCAAAGCAGCTGGCAAGCAGTGACCTGTGGGCAACAATTAAGAAAAGGAAGCTTTTGTTTTCTTGGGCCTTACAAACGAAGTGACTACGATGCTGGGCAAACAATTCTACTTTCAATCAGGCAAGAATCAAGTGTATTGTTAAATAAACAAACCCTTTGATGTGGTCAATGACCAGCTTAGCCATATGTGCTCACCTTCTCTGTGTAGTAGTACATCTACGCTGCAATCTCCTGCTAAGAGTGCTGTTATGCTGCGTAGACATAATTGGCGGATGTGCTGTTGCATCACAAAAGGCAAAGGATGTAACTTTGGGGTGTATTGTCTTTGTCGATGCCTGCATCCAAGATTGTGCAGTGAACACTTGCCGTTCATTTCATCTGAGGCTTGTAATGCAATCTGAATCTGCATCTTGCTAGTTGATCAGGGCGGCTATTAGCTGTTTCCTGGAGGTTCCAGGCTTGATCCTAGGCTAGGCTCCAGATGATCCGATGGTCAATCAATCTGAAAGAAAATGTCAGCATGACATGAGATGTGAAATAGCAAGAGATCAGGACCGAACAGTAGTAGCATAATTGCTATGCAAAACTACGTGGGCACAAGAGATTTAAAAAAAATCTGGGGAACATGTAACAGAGGAAATTGAAAAGAGCTTTCCACAAGTTCACACTTGCGTCGATCTGCTGGCTAATTTTTTCAGCTATTCTATCCACTAGTAATTCTTTTTTCAAAAAGGAGACCCAGAGGTGCTTTAATTTTTCTGTAATTAAAAAAAAATGTTTGCGCTGTAAAGCATATATATGGTTACTGAAGGATAGAATAAGTACATAATTCTAAGAAAGCACCTACCAAGCACCAACATTAATTCTACAATAGCAGAGAACCAAAAAAAATCCGAAACATTTCAATATAATGTCGCGCAACTGTTAAGGATTTTGGTTAGTTTTCCCAAAAATAGTAACTCAACTTGAGACAAAATCAATCAAACAAGGATCCAATTCTTCTGCTTTCGCGTAGAAATCACGAGATAGATGACTAAACAGAAAAAACTTTCAGTTGTCACCATAGATACTATATGTTAGATCCTCACCATAACCTAAAAAGACAAGAAAACGATATAACATTCAATTACCGGAAAAAAGAGTTCATTTCCTAAAAACAAGGCATTGTTTTCTAGCTAGGTATAACAAGTTAATTGTTTTAATTTATTCCTACGTCTGACCTGTGAAAGTGATGTTTTCGGCTTGTTAATTAATTAGTCCCTTTCACAGGGCCCAATTTCTAGCTGATTGTTTTTATGAAAAAAGTAGTTTGCTTCCTTTTTTCAGAGAGAGAGAGAGAGAAAGCAAGTAGTTTGCTTGAGCATCTACTTTCAGATGCATAACAAGAGGAATTGTTGGCTAAAGAATCTCTCTTGAGATGAATTCAAATGTATAATGTTGTCGAACAAGATAGTATCAAATCTAAATGTTTAGACACTGTTGAAGCCGAAATAGGGTGGTATGAAATGTGAAGGCATAAATACAGATGAAGAAACATGGTATCAAATTCCCATACCAATAGTGTTAGACCTATATATGCCTGGTTGATGCAAGTTTGATGGCCTCATGCAATTTAGCCTTGATTTTTTTTTGGGTAAGGAAATATGACAGGAGGTCTCCCAATCAATTTAGCTTTGAGTCACCTATGCACGTTTGGTTTGGTGGGCCAAATAGCAAGTTGTCAATTGTTTGTGGACCTAAACGGAATATCCACGCAAATTTAAGGGCCTAATGCATAGCTGTAACCATGCAATATAACAAGGCATGTTTGGAGTACATTCTATTTCTACTGGTTGGAGAACAAATATAGCCTCCTTTTCATGGAATGAAACCCAAGAGATGTTTTTTTGACTTTGACTGGGTTTCATTCCTAGTCTACCCCAATTTGTTTGGGACAAAAGGCTTGGTTATTGTTGTTGTTGTTAAGAGACTTTGGAGTGTTTATGTGTACCACACTGGTAAGCTTGACTTTCTAACAAATACTTAGCACCTACATGTCTGACAAATTAATCAACACAAGACCAGGCCAAACAAGAGTGAAAAAACAAACTGTTCACAAAAGACAAGTTACTTGGAAAGAACAGGGAGAATACAATAATGTACAAAACATTAAACTCCAATCCTAGATGCCTTGTTCAAGCGGTTATTCTTCTGATGAGCGTAATCTCATTATTTTTAACTCCTCATTTGTCTCATATGAAGCCGTCAAAGTAGAGGATTGCTCTAGCTTATTGTATCTAACTAGGTAGATATAAGCGCGCTACGCTGCGCCGGTTGAATTTTGATAGCATGCGCTCGGGAATTTTTTTTTATTTTCGCAAAACCACCCACCGGTAAAAAATAGTCTAGAGGAAAAAGGGCAAAAAATTATTAGAGATGACAACCTTCTTTTGTCGAGCCAAATACTCTACGCGTTCACTGAGTAATAATACATGTTCGCAAAACCACTAACCGGTGAAAAATAGCCTAGAGGAAAAAGGGCGAAAAATCTTCGATGAATCTGTGCTTTTTTTGTGACGAAAACAGTTTTTTCGGGTTTTTTTGGGTGACGAAAAATTTCTTTCCGGGTTTTTTTGTTGCGTTTGTAAAAAAAACGGGTCGTTAGGATGCATCGGCGAATCTATGGGTCGCTATAAATTTTCGGACGAATCTACATTTTTTTTAAAAAAAACCTGCGGTTATGACCCGTTGGCAAATCCATAAGTTGCTATAAACATTCGATGAATCTGTTTTTTTTTGGCGACGGAAACATTTTTTTCGGGTTTTTTGGGTGGCGGAAAAAAAATTTCTGGTTTTTTTGCGGCTATGACCCGTTAGCAAATCCACAAGTTGCTATAAACCTTCGACGATTCTGTGTTTTTTTGGTGATGAAAACATTTTTTCCGGTTTTTTTGGGTGACGAAAATATTTTTTTCGGGTTTTTTTGGTGGCGAAAATATTTTTTCGGGAAAAACGGAGAAAGGACCCGAACGTAAAGCAGGGACTGATTGTTACGTTTTTGGACCTGTTCGCTATCCTGAAAAATTAGAAAAGGGCTTGTTCGCGATTTGAATTTTACGTGAGGATTTTTTCGTAAAACGGCGCTCCAGGGACCTAAACGCGACGAACGGAAAAAATCTTGCCCTCACAAAAAATTACAAAGGACCTAAACGTAATTACGGAATTTACGGAGGATTTTTTCGCAAAAAACCCACTTGACACGTGGGTGCCCTGGTTGGGCCGGAAGTCTCCCGGCTTTAATAAAAAACCCACTTGACACGTAGGTGCCCTGGTTGGGCCGGAAGTCTCCCGGCTTTAATAGGTGGATTATTATTAGGGCCTGTTTGGTAGAGCTCTCTCGATTCGATTCTCTGTTAGAAGTGATTCTCGAGAGAAGTGATTCTCGTCGTGAAAGTGATTCTCTAACTAATCCATAGGATAAACTCTATGGAGAAACCGACTTTGTTGGGAGTGAATCGGAGAAGCGCTTTTTTCAGCTCCCAACCCCTAGTTCATTTGGAGAATCACTTCACGGAATCACCCCAGGAGCGATTATCGGAAAGCTGCTTGAGCTTCACAGATTCACTCCGCAGAAGCTGGGAGCAGAGCTCTGCCAAACAAGGCCTTATTATTCCATGTTGCATAGAGTTGCCACATTTGTCTACTGCTCCTCCTCAGTTATGACCTAGGGACTGGGAAGTCCAGATGCACAGAGTAATAGAAGGATTATACTTACATGTAGGGGTAGAAAAACAGCTCGAGGCTCGCGGCTCGGCTCGGTGCATCAACGAGCTGAGCCCAAGTCTACCGTCTGGCTCGATGCTACAATGAGTCGAGCCCGAGTCGGCTCGTGAGCGGCTCGATGTCTCGTTAGGCTCGGTAAAATTCAGACATTCAGAATCACTTTCACTAATCACTAATTAATTATCCAAATTACATGAGGCTTAATTTTAATACAAAATTAGCCACAGCCCACAGACATTCAATCGGCTTTTGCATTCATACAGTCATATTGAACAAGGAACATACAATGAAATATAGAATGCATGATGGTTTAGTGATTCAGCCTGATATAAGTAACATAACACAAAATGTATACAAAAGTAACAAAACACCCTTCCATAGTTCCATACTTCCACAGTTTCATTCCATTCTTGCAGTCTTTTAGACTCCAGAAGTCCAGAGGAGAGCAGTAGAGCTAAAGGCGGGCCCACATGCCAGGCGGCTCGCGAGCCGAGCCGAGCCGGCTCGAGGCTCGACCGAACCCGAGCCGAGCCCGGTTTTCAGCTCGACAAAGACAATGAGCCGAGCCTGGCTCGGCTCGACTCGATTCCACCCCTACTTACATGTGCCCAAACCACTGTTGGACCTCCAGCAACCCAACAACCCATTAGCAAATAAGCAATCCGAATGTTCAAGATAAATTTACCAGAGCCACAGAAGCTAATTAGCTTGGTTGACAGAACAAGCAATGTCACATGGATTAAAATCATGCAAAGCAATCAAATCAATGTACCTAACATGAGACTATTTTTGTTGGATTCTGATCCAGACCTGACTTGATCTTATATGATCCAATACTTTTAGTGCTTTGGCTTCTTCCATTCCAACCCGTTGGCCGGCAATGGCTAGTCATTATTGCTAATAATGACTGATTAGAGAGTGACCATGATATTAATTTGATTTGCTCAGAACAATCATAAGGTGAAAAACAATCGTGTTTTTTCCATGCATCGTCCCATAGGCTACATGCAAAGAGGTTTGTGTTTCTTACCTCTCTTTCCCCTTTCTGTTTTATCTCTTCTTGAATTTTTCAGCTCCTGAGAGTTAACTTATCTGCAGGGTATGAAGTACTGCTTGGATGCCTTGCCATGGCTGTGATCGTTGGGGTCGTTGCCATTTCCTGCCACCTGAGGAGAAGAGCATACAAGCTCAAACCATCAAAAAAGGACATCGGTAACTTCACTAATCAGCCATTAATTTACAAGTACTGATGGTTTACTTAGTACTAGCACTATGCAGTTGTGCACTCTTATCTTACAGAGGTCGCTGCAGCCTCCGTTGAGTATGAGGAGGTTACCCGCAAGCAGAAGTCGATCAAAGAGATGTACACCGCAACGGAAAACTTGAGCCCATCAAACGTCATTGGCCAGGGCATTGCAGGTACATGGCAATACTAGTCAGCTCAGAATTAGGATCTTTATTCTACAAAGCAGATAAAAGTGTAATTATGATGGAAGACCATGAGAAGTAGAAGGTAATAACTTCAGTAGGTTATTCTTGCTCTGAAATTTGGATGCACCTTCTTCCTGATGTGATTTCCAGGGAAAGTGTACAAAGGAGTGCTTGCAAATGGCTGGCCTGTTGCAGTGAAGCACATTGTTAAGAATGCACATGCAGAATCCTTCTTAAGGGAAGTTACAAGCCTCTCACATGTCATGCATCCAAATCTTGTGTCGTTAAGGGGTTATTGTGATGGACAGGACGAGTGCTTCCTTGTGTATGAACTATGCATCAACGGTAACCTATCAGAATGGCTATTTGGTAACAAACTTTTTTGAGGAAACGACAGGATGTGCTGAGTATGCAATGTGAGGACTGAAGGTATACAAGTTCATTGCAGGGAAGGATGAGAACCTGTCATGGACTCAGAGGCTTCAGATCGCATTTGGCAGCGCTTGCGGCCTTTGGTTCCTTCACATATACCCTGAAGGCTGCATTGTTCACCGTGATGTCAATGTTGGTTGCATGATCTGAAAAACTTCAGTACATCTGCAAATTCTAGTAATCTCAAATTCATGCATGCTATCACAACCAACCAATATACTTCTTGGGGTTGATATGGAACTGTCAGATTTTGGACTGTCGAGAGTCATAGACATAGGCATATCGCTCGTAAGCTCTAAAGTTCGAGGAACTTTTGGTTACGTCGATCCAGAGTACCGCCAGAACCACCAGGTGAATGCTGCAGGGGATGTATACAGCTTTGGTGTGGTGCTATTTCAGCTACTGTCAGGAAACAGAGCAATCAGCGTCATGAATACTACCAAGCCAATGTCATTGGACAGAACGGTGAGTTAAACAGTTAAAGTTGGATACCCACATCTGGGACGAAACAACCAATCGTGCTGAATCTGATATCCACACATTTTTTCTTAGGCTTCCATGCTCATCAGAGACGGAAATGTGTTGGAGTTTGCTGATCCTAGGTTGAACGGAGAGTTCTCGATAGAGGCATTTGACCTCAGTCTGAAGCTTGCTCTCTCATGTACAGGCTACACAGCAGCAGCTGCCGTCCATGGAGCAAGTGGTGTTGAGGCCAGAGAAGGCTCTAGAGATCTCCATGAGAGATGGTGATAAGCACAACGGCGTAAGCATTGTTGAGTCCCTTGCATAGAAACTCTGTATAACCCTATAAGCTGCAAGTCTTGATGTATCCATGACCCATATTTAAACATTTTTGTGCACTGAGGTGAACAGAATCCAATGTAGACATGAGTGATTTACACCAGAAACTAAGCTGAATTAGTAAAACTAGTCGCGCCGCGACAAGATTTATATAGAGATCAGGTCTAGAGGCACCACTGCAATCTAAGTTCGCAGACTTGGATATTTCAGCTGTCACTTTAAACGGAAATAACTGCAATTACAGCAAAGGAAACCCAATAAAAAAATAATCATAATACCTGTTAGGGAAGACAATGATCAATGGGTAATGGTAATGAACCGAATTTCACACTTGACCTCACAATTGCTATTCATCTGAATCTGCTTTCTTTCAACTTACTACAAAAGGAAACGCTGGTAAGAAGGCAAGACGCTAGCCACAATAACTAGTTTTCCAGATATCATCATTTTGCAATGTAAATTCAATAGTGGCAAATGGAAGAAGATTAGCGATAGCTGGGGTGTTTTGAAGACAAGACCATATCATCAACAACAGTTTACTATCATCAATAATACAAATGCCAACATCATACTGAACTTCTCTGACCTCATTATAGCCTCAAGAAAACATATTTCTAGCCTAAAGAATTACATAGTAGTACATAGAGGCCTGGAAAATAGCCAATTAGCAATTAAATTTAATTACAACATGAAACAGAGACCAGACTGCTGCTAAAATGATCTTCTGCACAGATGAGGAGAAAAGCGCACCACCATATTATATATTATCATAGTGGCAGTTCATCCAGTGCTTCAGCATAATCCTTTTGGTTCATCGACAGGACGCACAAGCCACGTGGGAGAAAAAGGTAAATGACAAGAAAGATTAACACTCCAAGATCAGCCTCTTCACCTATAGCTGGTTGAGGGGGATTTTGCAGGTATATCTGACTGGCACACCACATACAGTACAGGGTGGCTATCACCAGGATGAGAAAAAAAGATAGATTTGATTTTTGAGTCACTGATTTTCTATGCTTCACTCTGCCAAAACATAGAACAAAATGTCTAACAAAGGGGATTTGTTAACAGGCATTGAGAAGGATGTTCGAAAATTAATTCTTGTTGGGGGTGTGGCTATGTTATGGGCTATTTGGTGTACACGCAATGATATTGTATTTGAGAAAACAAAACATACTACTTTTATGCAGGTTATCTTCAGAGGAACATATTGGTTGCGGTTTTGGGCACTATTGCAGCATGAGCATAACAGGGAGACGATCCGACAGGCAAGCACAGCGTTGGAGATTGTGACATTGCAACTTTTCGCCAAATATGAATGGAGAAGCAATTATAGATTAGGCTTTTAAATTCCGGATCTTGTTCTGCTCATTTTACATTATAGATATTTGTCATTGAACTTTGTATGAACTTGGTCGTATGCTTTGGCAGAGACCGGATATTTAATCCTTTATCTAAAAAAAAAACAAAGGGGATTTGTAACAGATAGCAACACTGCGAAACTCAGCTTGGGTAAGCAAGTATAATCTAACATACTAATTAGGGTATTGCTCAGTGTACCATTATGTCATTTTTGTTGGTCATCAACATGCTCGGTGTATACTTAGAAGTTTGTAAAGAGAGCACGGTTTCTGAAAATTCTGATACCACCGACATTCTGAGAAGTTTCTAACTTTTATAGAGCATCAGCATAAACTCCACGTTTTGTACACAAGAAAACAGAATCGAGTTGTTTTTTTACAACTTCGTACATAGTGCACCTACAAAGCTAAATTATCACCTGTTAATGTACACATATCCCCCCATGAGGCAAATGCAAAGAAGGCCTACAACAACCATTGCATCTGGATTAATAAGAGCACGGCCTCTCCACCAACCAGTGCTCAGAATCCAAGTATACATGGTAGAATGACCGTTTTTGTGCAAAGAAAGATATGAAATAAATTTAGTCTAAAAAGAATGTAATGCTTCGAAAGGAGGAAGAGTCGTTTACAATCCTAATAAATTTAACTTGTCACATGAAAATATGTGTTCTTGCCAAAAAAATACTCTAAAAAATATGTGCGTAGAAATCTGGCAGATTTTCCTAGAGGATATTTCTCAAAAATATTGTGTCTAGCCTTCATCCGGATGTTTTTTTTCTTAAAACATCCAAATTTTGGACCGTTAAATCAAAATATGCGGATCTTAAGCCTGTTACCTCCAACAAAACCCTTCACGACTTACAGATCTCAAAGTAGATCCAACGTTTCATAATGTGGATGTTTTTTTATCTAAGAAAACATCCGAGTAATGTTTATCAAAATCCATTAAACAAATCAAACAAATGCCGCATGATCAGAGGCGTGTGGACTCTCACTCTGGAGGTTGCCAGCCCCTTTCTACAATGTAGAGCTTACTTCTGCTCCTTCCCTTTGCCATCGTAGGTTGAGATTATATTCCCCACCATCAATTCTAAGCATAGTTTGGTAGTTGCTACTCACATTAATAATAAATCGAAAGAAGACAACAAATGGTAAGGAGCACAGCACAGCTACCAGATGTGATTATGCTTTAGACACGCCCTACTTAATTAAGTAGTTAGAATAAACAATCGCACGGCGGACAGGCAATTCACTCCCTACTCCGAAGGATCTCTTCTATCCTTCAGCTTCAAGAATTCTTCCTCTTGTGACAGGCAATTCACTCGGTTGTGCTTCACAACAACAGACAGGATGACATTACCTGGAAATGGATGACTGACCAGCGATATTCCGCCAGGTCAGCCTACTTGGTGCAGTTCCAGGGGTCTGTCACCAATGTCAACTTTACCAGGATTTGGAAGGCGGGTACGGAAAACAGGTGCAGATTTTTCGCCTGGTTGTTCATTCACGACAGGCTTCTCACGGCGGACAGGTTGGCGGCGAGAGGATGGCCTAATTGCTTTTATTGTCCCCTCTGTGGCTCGGAACCAGAATCAGCGGCGCATCTCTTCCTTCGATACTCCTTTGCTAACCTCATTTGGACGCGTATCTTTTCCCAAATGCAGCTTCGGTCTCCGTTTCCTCGGGATGGGGTTTCCGTGTTGGGATGGTGGCAGCTCATCCCGCGCATAGTGACGTCGCCTTCGCGCAAGCAGGTTGACGGCACGCTCATTTATACTATGTGGAACTTATGGAAGGAACGCAATGCCAGAATCTTCAACAATGTCTACCGGTCTACGGACGTGGTCTTTTCTTTAATTCAACAGGATGTTCAGAACCGGAATTTAGCTTTTCACACCGGTTTCACTTAGACCTTTCTCATCTAGTCTATGCTAGCAAAAGGGGTTTGGCGATTTTAGACTCCCTCCGGTCCCGGCCTTAGTTTTCGATTCTTGTAATTTTCACTCTGTTTGGGCTCGGTTGCGGGCTAGTCGGCCTGTTGTATGACTCTGTTCCTAGATTTTATCTTTCTTTAATGCATGGCAGAGCTCCTGCCGTCTCTTCGAAAAAAATAAACAATCGCGAGATTTGTTCTCACCCATGACATAGATTCGTACTAGATAGTGGTTACCATGTTGCTAGCCGCAGCTATAAAGAATAATTAATTAAAAAGGGGGGCAAGCAAGTCCAAGGAGAAGAGAAGAGAAGATTGAGGAAGCACATCACTCGTCCCAGCCTGGCGGGCGCGTCGAGGAGGCCGGCACGGAGCAGCCAGCGGGAGAGCCAGGCGTAGAGGCAGAAGAGCGGGAGGCCGAGGAGGAGCGAGTAGTAGAAAGAGTGTGTTAGTTCCATTTGCGAAATTTATATTGTGATGATTAATTTGACAACAATTTAATATATGTGTGATGATTTATGTGACAACAATATTTGTTATGAAACAAGGTATTGCGAGAGTTTGTTTTATTTGTGACAGAGATGCGTGAAGCAACAGGAAGTGCAACGCAGACGCGAGATGCACGCTAAAATGCCGCATGATGACGTAGGCGAGATGTCACGCTGCAGTCGAGGAGAATCAGCTGAGTAGCGTGATAGCCCGAGAGCAACACGCTTGAAGGTCGCAGAGGTCTGCGCAAAGACGCGAGGTCGCAGAGGTCTGATGTGGCACTGCGGTCGTCAGGAGGAGGCGAAGACGCGAAAATCGCGAGTGGTGCAATGAGACGGGACGCGTGAGGTCTCGCAAATGGACGATCTGATGTGACGGCCGGTGAGCCGTCGCGAGCAAAGCGAGTCATGTGAGTGCGGCAGATGGGCCGTATGCATGCATATGTGGGTTTTGGATTATGTGCTTGTATTGGGCCATGTGTTATTAGGCCCGGTGTGTTTTGCATGCTACAGTATTCGTGTGGATCACTGTAGCAGAATTGGTTGCTTTTTCTTGAGCCGGGTGGATTCCGAGTCATAGTCGATCTGATGAGCGCGCACGCGAAGGTCGTGTCCGAATCGATGGTCGAGCCGCTCACGATGAATAAAAGGAGACAGAGAGCAGCAGCAGGGATGGTGGGGAAATCAGGAGCCGCGAATCGAAGAAAAAGAAAAGACGGCGCAGAAGAAAGAAAAACAGAGGGCGGCCGCAGCGACGATCGAAGGAGAAATCTGGCGCTACAGTACACGCGGAGCTACAGTACTTCGAAGCTACAGTAACATGCGGCGTTACTTTGGATCGGCGATTCTGGAGACGTGAAGTTGCCGAGAAAATAGAGAGAGAAAAATTAGGAGATCAGAGAGAGATGAGCATCATTGTAAAAAGAACTCATGTATTCGTTTTGAACTATTGAGTAAGTATGAGTTCTGGTATTTGATCTGTTTTCTTTCTCTAGCAAATTAATTTATATTTATGTATGCGTATTTGTCTTGATCTACTATTGAAATTAAAACACAAAAAAATTAGTTTTATATGTTAATTTGCACCAATTCATCTCCCTCTTGGTGCGTCTCGATCCTACAGAGTGGTGGACGGCGTCCATGGCGACGTCCCCCGCGGCGGCGGCGGCGAAAGCGGAGGAGGGGAGGAAGGAGGTGAGCCACTCGGCGAAGGCGCCGAGGTCCGGGCAGAGGAAGGCATTGGCGACGTAGACGCCGCAGTGGTGCGGGCCGAAGCGGCGGCCGCCTCCCCCAGCGAACCGCGAGAGCACCGCCCCGCCGGACAGCGCGTACAGCGTGTGCGCCCCGGGCCCCGGCATCTCGGTCGCACCCTCCCTGGCCGCCCGCCGGCGGCCGATCAGTAGCTCGATCGCTAGGTCGCCTTACTCCGGGGGCCAGGCCAGCCTCCGGAGACGCGCACGTGGTCGGAATCGAAGGCTGTGAGCAGAGGAAGCGATGGAGTTGGGTGGGAGGAGTAGAGTAGGAGACGGATCTGCCTGGTTTGTGCTTCGCTGCTCACCTGCGCTGTTCCCTTTTATTCCTGCGGTTACCGCCAAGGCAACTGCGAACGGTCAAAGGCAGTTTTGACTTGCACTTGCACCTCCACCTGGACACCTGGTGCCTGTGGCTCGCGGTTAAGGGTGCCTTTGGTTGGGTGAACAGTAAGAAACCTGCACGGGATGATCTGGCTTTTGATATATGCGTTTAGTTAGATGTACATAGAATCATCTTATATAGGACAGAGTGATGCAGATTCTATAAATATTCTTTAATTATCATGTGCATCCAGCGCTAGTAAACCACAAGGCAACAGATAGACAGAGGGTGAACTCCACATTAGCAGCTCGCCAGGGCATGCCATGGCAGGTAGTAACAACTAACAACGGCATACGTACGGATCATGTGGCATCTTGCTAGTAGCATCCTCCATTGTGTACGGCAGCCACAGACTACATACGAGTTGACGACTGCTTGCTCGTTGCAACACGTTTGCACGGCCCCAGAAGGCCAGAACACGTCGAATGGTCGAGCAGCCGGCTGCCCAACTAGCCGTGACGGCTTGGCTAAAACTAGTATACTGCCTGCTTCGGCTGCTCCGCATATTCCGTACTGGAATATACAAGTCCCAAGCCCCTGCTTCCAGAGACTGGTTGCGCATTTTGCATTGCAAGTCATCGTCCTTTTTTCCCTGCAAAAATTAGTCTAGGAGCATGATTAACAGCAAGCGTTGGCCTACCATGTCTAGGAGCTCAACCTTCGGACACCATGCACCGTTCATGTCCAGTAATGCAGTTCATCAAGCTGTCCGTCCATATTATACTTATACTACAATTAGGCAGGGCTCTGCTGCTGAGCTAAGAGTTTGCACCAGACTTTCAATTTTTAGAGTGTATATAGCAGCAGTGCATCAGATAACTTGCTTATGACAGCAGTGCGGTCACCACTTACACCTTGCAAAGTCACTTCACCCACGCGTCAGGCGCTCAGTCCGTAGGAGCGGCGCCGCCGCCGCCCTCCACTCGCTGCCTGCACCGCTTCGCCGCCTTGATAGCCAGCAGGTTGTCGCAGACGATCCACGGGAAGCTCCAGAGCCGCTTCTTCTCCGGCCGGTGGTGGTCCGGGTGGTACGTCACGTGATACCACGCCGACGCCATCCTCGACGCATCTGCCTCCCTGCAGCTCCTGAACCACCCCAGCACCTCCCTGTGCAGGGCATCGACTGCGGCGAGGATGCGGTCCTTCATCTCGAAGCTCCTCTTGTTGTCCCTCCTCAGGTACAACAGCTTGTTCCGAATATTGCCTGTTAGGATCTCGTCCTCGTGCTCCGCGCGGTAGTAGTTCATCAGGTTGGTCAGCTTCTCGGCGTACAGGTTGTAGTACTCCTCTGCGGCTTCCAGGAACTCCTCAAAGCCAGGGACCTCAAGGTCAGGATCGCACCTGGGGCTCGACTGAACCAAGGATGCGAGAGCGACCGAGCTCTCCGTGTTGCTCACGGCTGCTCGGTAGAGCTTGCCGAGAACACCATTGGAGATGTACATCGGCTTGTCCCATCGCTCCATGAAGTCGGGGAACTCCCTCGGTCTCAATGACAGGGGCATTTCAGCTGGAGCACCTGTCTTGGCGAAGTCAACCGCCATGGAATGGAGAGCAGCCAGCTGGAGGCACTCAGGGCTCCGAGCTTTCAATGGTTGACGGTCCGCGTGGATTAAGTGAGCAGTTGAGATAACACCGAGCGCATCGTTTAACATGTAATCGACAAAGTACTTCTGAATTTCCTGCAGTTAGATATGTTTTTGTGACATTTCACTCCGGCGAGTATAACCAAGTGACTAGGAAAAATGCATTGTTGTCGAAGAAACTATTTGGAGCTGCTTATCAGTGGTAAATGGTAAATGCATTTTTCCAGTTTTTGCAACACGTACTGAGTTCATGCCCTAAAATAGACAAACAATTTTTACAAAGATGTTAGGTGCCTGAGCTACGACTGCATGATTAAAATGCTACAATTTATTTATAAATACTCTAATCCTTGGTAACATTTGCAACTATAAAAATCTGATATTAGCAAAAAAAAACTTCAGTAAATTAGCACAACAATCTACTGAAAATAAAAGGATAAGCAATCAGGAATATACCTCAAGTGTAACAACATGATCCATTATGCGTGGCCTTGTTGCAGTGTAGTCCATAGGTGTATCGACCTTCTCTGGAATCAGTTTGTCATCCCAAGTAATAAAATAGAGGTCGCCATCCAGATCACCCCCTGAGCATTCATTTGGATGAGGCCTAATCAACATCCGAGACTAGAGTAAGGATAGCCCAAGCATTGGCAACATTCATTGATGAGGTTAATAAATAATAATCACATAACATAATCAGATATCAACCTAACGTGGAAAACAGTGCTGACAAATACAGTGATTCAATTCAATAGAGAGACAAGCTCCTTTCCAGTTAAAGACAAAGCAATATAAACTCTACAAACTTTAAAGATTATCTTTCAGTTTCAGTATCGCATACCTTTCCCCTCTCTGAGGGAAGACAACACAATCAACCAGGTCCATATCATCCAATGTAGGGTCATAGACAGCTTCAAGTACTCTGAAATCACCAGGATGGAGACACGGGTTTTTTGATATTGCAATTTTTCCGACAACTATGGCTGTTTTCCCGTTACCATTATAAAAATATGGTTGATCAACGTCCTTGTGCTCTCTGCTGTTCTTTGTAATTCTGACAAAAACTTGGCCATATTCTAATTTGCCTGTTTCATCCAAACAACCAATAAGAACACGGCCTTTTGGGACATGAATCTTACATCTAGTTCTTATGTCGGTCAGCCTATTCTCCTGATGGGCCTTAAGAATCATCAACAGGTAAGGCTCTGAACTTGGTTCATAACCTTGCAGCAACATCTTCACGGCTGTCTTGGTTTCGCCACCACCAATTTTCCCCAGGACAGACAAAGCAACTTCTCTGTTGGTCAGCATTTCATCTGTTTCACGCATATCATCTTGTTGCATAGACTCAAATATTTCATCCCTTATCCCCAATGTTGATAGGAGAGAGATAATTTCACGATTCACATAGCATGGCTGAGACTTACTCCAACTTGTAATATTCAGCATCATGCTCTTCGATTCAAATTTCTTCATACTAGGTCGCAAAGAAAGATTCTTAAAGGAAGTGGGGTCAACAGCAATGACTCCTTTGTAGCCACCAAACCTTATTTGAAAAGCTGAAGGAGGGTTAGCACGGTCTAATCCAATTTGGTGTGCAACTTTTTCGGCAAATTTCAAAGACATCTTCCCGATACCATCAGAAAATATGTATTTAGTGCCATCAGTTGTGACTTCAATATCTGGAATCACTTCCACATCATATCGTGAGACTTCAAATGTTTGCCTGGAGGAGCTGAACAACTGGCCCATTCTAGCCGCACACTTAGAGACTGAACGGATATCTTCAAAGTGGCCCATCCACCTTCTTATACCGTCTGCGCTCAAGGAATCATTAGAAGCAAACATCCAAACAGAATTTCCACGAAGCTGACTTGCTGAAAAGGACAAAAATTCGAACTTCTTTGGACCAATGGAAAATCCTTCTTTTAGAATGGAGAGAATGCGATCATACAGGCCAGTTTTGAAGGGTTGAGAAAAGAATCCTTGTTCAATTCTATCTGAGATTGCTTTAGGAGGAAGCTTACTCCAATCTTCATCAACAAAAGTAACTCTAACAAAGTCAGAAGCATGTGCAGAATGGTACTTAACCACATAATTTGAAACTTCTTCCTCAGGTCCCAAGCAGTATATTTTTGATGGAGTAATGTGAACTCTGTAACACCTCATCAACTTTCCTTCGCCTTCGCTCTTATTGGACAGCAAAGTATTGCGCCTTATCTTCATGTTATAAGCTTCCTGCTGGATGAATTGCAAAGGTTCATAGCACGTAGACTTTAATTTGCTCATTTTCTCAAAAATTCTCCTTGAAATATCAACTGGTAGTTCTTCAAGAGCTTTAAATAGATCAACATTAACATGCTTGGCAACTAGCTTCCCCATATGAACAAGAGAGTTAAGACGAAAAAGAACTTCGTAAGGCACTGAACAGCCACTTGGGCAGTCAACAAGAGGAACCACATTGGAGGAGGGGCCAACAACATCCATTGAAGAAATGGACAATTCCCCTAATTCGTCTGAGAAAGGTAAACTTTGGAGAATATGTGACACTGGTGCACCTTCACCCAATTTTAAGACGAGATTAGAACACTTCCCAAAACAGTGATTAGGTGTAAAATCTAATGCTCTGACCAAGGCAAACTTGGCATCCTCCTTGCATGCATGAAAGCGACCATCCATAAACCTTGATTTAACTGCAGGCCCAGAAATTGCCGTGTGTATTCTTGGTGCATAAGTGAGCTGGAAACAAACAATAAATTTAGGTTGCTAAAGATAATATTGCATAGAAAAAACACTAATAGTCTAAAGAGTATAACAGACACTAAATTTAGAACAGCTTCAGATTCATAGAGAGAAAAAAAAGAATATTGCAACTGAAATCAACTAATAATCTAAGAAATATGACAAACACTAAATTTAGAACACTACAGATAACATGTATTAATCAGCCAAGCTTCATATTCATTGTTTAAAAAAAATCGAAAGAATATTCCATCTGAAACGAACTAATATTTTAGCACAGCAATGCAACAGACAGAAATTCAATTTGAGAAGAGAGGAGAGAAATTCAATATGAGAAGAGACAAGCAAATGGTCATGCTCGTAAACTAGCACATTTAGTGTAAAGCCCAGGACAGTAGGACACTCTTTTGGGATTGTAACTTGCACATTTAGTGTGTAAAGCCCAGAACACACTCTTTTGGCATTGTATTCCTCCACCGTTTGCAAGGTCTCCTCAAATCTTTCAAGCAAATATAGCTGCATCAGTTTTCCCTCTCAAAAGAAAATGGTCTAGCAGAGTATCGGTATTACTTCATCAGCTCTAAGTCACAGTCACAATCAGACCACTGTGATAGTTCACTATAGTTTCTCTGGTTCCAGAATTAGCCAATTTCTGAGCTCATACAAGTTTTGAAGGAAGAAGTACCTCTACGAGCTCCCTGCTTAAAAGTTCAAAAATAGCATGCTTTCCACATTTGACATTCTGGATACCAACAGATCTATATAACATCTTGCTGTAATGCTTACCAATTTATTAATAGTTCCTAAATTGTGGTAAGATTGGAGACACATTATTTATTTTGGCCCCACATAAATTCTCTATAAATTCTCACAAAAATCAGAGGGTAAAAGGAAATTTTTAGCAATGTCCATAGGTATCGGAAAGAAAGGAAGACAACATCCAATTTATTAATACAATAGAGCATGATTTTATAGACTGTTGGTGACAAAAGCATGTGCTATTCATATTAGCACCGGACTCCTGATAAGTCAAGATTTCAAAAACCAAAGATTAACTAAATCTCATCATGTCCTAAAATTCTAGCGATCATTTGCATAGTTTGGATAGCATTTAATGAAACAAGGTTTTAGGTGTTTAGGTTCTAAATCTAGTTTTACTAAAGTTTGAGAACTAACAACTGTAAATTCACTTACAAATCTACACACCAACATATTATCTGCATGCCAGCTGTTGCTTCAAAACAAATGATTATATCACACTTCAGTACTTCACTTTCAACAAACACATTTGTAACACGCAAACACATCAAAATTTGGAACTTCCCGCAACACCCTGCTACCGCAACGTCTGACTAATGTAAAGAGCAAGACGGTGAGCACCTCACCTGCAGCAAGATGGCGCCCGTCCCGTTGAGAGTGCACCCAAAGGACTCTCTAATATCCTCGAAGAGCACTTCAAGCTTGTACCTTCGGGAATCGTGCTCCAGGTATATGTCCACGCGCCGCTTCCCCGGGATGACCTCGGCGCGCACGCCGTCCCAGGCGTCGGCCGCCTCGAGCTCGCGCTCCGCGACGCGGTTACCCACGACGAGGCTCGCGCCGACCGCGCGGAGTGACAGGTCGGGCGCGCGCGGCAGGAGGTCGACGGGGGCAGGGGAGAGGGAGAGGAGGGAGCCGAGGAAGCGGGGAAGGCGGCCGGAGGAGGCGAGGTCGGCAGCAAGGGTGGCGGCGGCGGCGGAGTCGAATTGGACGGTGCCGTGGCCGCGGCTGAGCCAGCCGCGGTGGGCGGCTGCGATCTCGCAGGCGAATGCGGCGCCGGCGCCGGCGACGGCGGAGTCGAAGAAAGCGAGGAGCTCGGCGGCGACGGCCGAGGGCGGGATGTTGGAGACCCGCAAAGTGGCCGTGACGACGGGCGGCGCCGGTGGCGCCACCGTCGGCATAGCGGGAGGAGAGGATGCGGTGGGGGTTTGGGACTCCGGCGAGGTCACGGCTCGGTCGGAGTTTGGTCCAGGGGTTTTGTAACTCCGTATCAGGACCTCAAAAGTCAAAACTGGGTTTTGTGACTTGTGTACACATCCTCTGCATGTTAGCAAGAGTTACAACTTACAACCGTCGAAGGCTCAAAAAGTCAAAAGCACTCCCATCAGAACTTCTGAAACCGGACCGGAACGACTGCTATCCGGATGTACAATGCGAGCGCTAGTATCGGATGTTTAGGGTAGGTATTAGATGCACTTAACATCCTATCTCACAAACGTTTAATCTTCCTTTAGGCTAGCTAGCACAACAATTTCGTAGGGATTGCAACAACCATATCTAAGCCTGCAGCAAAAATCACGCTTGGCTTGCAACAAAGCTATAGCAACAAGGAAAAATATCCTATGCAATCATTTCAAGGTGAAATCATATCATTGAACTAAAAAAAGTTTTAAAAAATTCTGAAAAAAATCATGGATGTACATCTCAACTTACCCCACCTACATATAAAATTTCATGATCAAATTCATCCTATACTAGCAGTTACAAAAAAGACAAATTCAGCATGAACAGTGATTTTCTACTGTTCATCACTATTCATTTTGCTGCTTGTTTTTTTGTAACTGCTAGTATAGGATGAATTTGATCATGAAATTTTATATGTAGGTGGGGTAAGTTGAGATGTACATCCATGATTTTTTCAGAATTTTTGAAACTTTTTAGTTCAGTTGCACGGTGGTTTCACGGAGGGGGGGTTGCACCGGATATGTTGCCTAGCAACAAATAGCTCTGGCTTACAAAGATTTAGAAAAATATACATTATAACAAAATAAAAACACTTCATGCAACAAATCAAAATGTTGACTACAACAAATACATCTGCGGTGAAATTATCGAAAAGATATTGCAACGAAATCAAACACTTCATGTAAGTATTGGGAAGCAGTGCTACAACAATTCAAGGAAATGCATGCAACAATGTCTATCAGAGGAAGAGGGCATGCAAGTGGCGACGACGATAGCTAACCTAGTGTCTCATCTCCGTCCCACAATGCTACCTCATCACTGGCCATACATTCACCATCGACTTCCCCACCTCCTTTGGCCTCGGCCTCACCATATCCGGCGAGCTTCAGTCGCTCCTCGCAAGGGGAACACCTTCAACATGAGCTCCGGTTGCAGTGGACAGCCTCGTCGAGAGTGAGTGATGGTGAGCTCTGACTAACGACCGGCAACCGAGTTTGGGAAGTCGGGGTAGAAGCTAGAGGAGAGCAGATCATCCTGGTTGAAATGGTTGGAGCAAAACCTGTTGGGATGGGTTAGGAGGAAAGACGGGGGAAAGAGAGAGGGGATAATGGATGGTTGGGGTGAGACTCTCTCGGTAAAAATGAATAGATGAGGCTAGTGGTGGCTAGTTAACTTTGTAGTTGAGAAGTGAGTGGTTGTAATGCTGAAGGAGTTTGCACGTGAAGAGCGAGTGTTAAAGTATAAGTGAATTGCCCACCTTTCCTCATCAGCTTAAGCTTTTGGGTGAACTGGTTGGTGCATGTAACTCAATATGGTATCAGAGTCAAGAGGTCTCGAGTTCAAGATCCGGCTAGCGCAATTTAAAAAAAAATAATTGCAGCCACTTCTATTCCACGTCCCAGGCCCGAGAGAGCTCGCACGTGAGTGTAAGTGAATTGCCCACCTTTCCTCATCAGCTTAAGCTTTTGGGTGAACTGGCTGGTGCATGTAACTCAATAGTAGGAAGAGCGATAGTGTACGATGAGATCGATAGGATTGGATATATAGTCCCTATCGTTACAGTTTAATATAGTTTATGTTCTATGTGTTTCCACTTTCCACCTCTATCTCCGGCATACACCATCTTCCAAGAAGCTAGTTTGGAGTGTTGTGAAGGCCATGGCCAAATAAAAAAAGCTTGCTTCGGCAATAAAAATCTATGGTTTTTCCTGCTTTCTCTTAAGCTTACCATCTACAGGCCAGTGAAGACCCCTAACTTGTACATAATCGAATATAGTGTGCCACCATTGCCTTCTTATAATGCCCCCTTCTTCCTCCTTAAATTTAGTTTCTACTATATAAAGTAAGAGTTTTTCCTGCGTTACTTCATCAAAATTACCCACTTTTGTCATTGCTCTTTAATTACCCACCTTTGACACTGTTAGTGCCCTTTGCAAATAAACTTTTTATAGTAAATTAAGTTTTCGTTGTAACACACAGGCACATAGCTATTTTGTGTGTGTGTGTGAACTGTCAACCTCTAGAGGTGGCGACTACCTTTGTCACCGATGACGAAGCAATTCGTAGAACGCAACAGCAGCGAGAGGTGGTGCAATTGAGTGGGGGAAGGCACGATGCGTAGGAAGAGGCAGCGGAGGATTAACGGCTTCGCCAATGCTTGGGAGCGACCACATGGGAGGAAGGCAAAAGAGTTATTGAATAAAAATTGTTCGATCGGTGATGACGGTAAAAAATCCTGTTCATTTGTAAGAGATGTCATGTGCTCTCTCCTTTGCATTCTCACTTCTCAAAAAAAAAAGAAAATCCAAAACAACAAGCAACGTAATCTTCAGTAGTAGACAATGGTCCCATACTCCCATTCAACGTAGTGGCAGTCTGGCACATATACGAAGAAACACTGCAATATTAATTCCACTCATGAAAGGAATGAACTACCACTAATCACGATCATGTCGGCATTGTACTGACTTCACTGCTGAAATTAAACCTGTCCATGTTTACGCATTTATGCAACTGCCGTGTGTGTTCCTGCTTTGCCAGCATGGATCCACGGAAGCAGCAACATTGCCACCTTAATTTGCCATCGCCATCTCTACGATCGAATCAAATCAAATCACATAAATCAAACACCGGACTTGGCCATAAAAGCTGGCTTTATTTGTCACTCATGTACCAAAGCAGGCAGTGCATGATCGCTGCAGCAACAGCAGCTAGCTTGAGAGAAACAACACCACGGCAATAGAGACGACGCGACGACGACGACTCCGGTAGACTGTAACATATACAGCCCTGAAATATTTCTATCATGCACATGAACACGATCAATCGCACCGTGCGACGGATGGATGGGTTGATCGATCGATCCGTGCGTGCAAGCTAGTTCTTGAGGAGGTAGTCGTCGAGGTCGTGGAAGGTCTTGGCGGCGGTCTCCTTGATGACGTCCGGGTTGGGCACCTGGTCGCTGGCCTTGTCGAACTCCATGGCCCAGTTCACCGTCGCGCCGTCCTCGGCGCCCTTCGGGGTCACCTGCAGCGTCACCCTGAAGTTCTTGTAGAAGTTCACCAGCTCGCCGTCCACCACGCTGTACGTCACCACCTTCTTCTCGTCGTCCGCCAACTCCACCTTCTCCTTCGCGAACGTCACCATCGGGACTCCTGCATGCAGCACTGATGACGATCCACGTACGGTCCCCATCAGCTGAAGCGATGAGTGATCCGTATATATGAACTTACGTACCCTCGGTGTACTTGAGGAGGCGAACGGTGCCAGCGGACTTGCCGTCGCCCTCGACGATCTCGATGCTCTTGTACTGCTCGGGGAAGATCTTGGGGAACAGCTCAGTCGACTCCCGCAGCGCCGTCCACAGCCTGTCCGCCGGCGACTTCACCTCCACCACCAGCTCAACCTTGGACGCCATCGACCGAACCCTTAATTTTGTTACTCCCGGCCCCTGCAATGCAAGCAAGCTCTATTTATCTACTTCGCGGTATGATCGAGTTGATTTGTTTGTTTGTGCGTGGTCTGGCCATGGCGAGAGCTTGCGGCCTTATATAGCGCGAGCTAGCGCGTTCTCATTGGTGCTCACCAGCTAGTGCTACTCGTGCTGACCATTGAAGGATTCCCGGTAAGATCCACCTACATATCTCAGCCTCGAATTTATGGCGTCGGTGCAGATCGATACATGTAGGTGATCGATCGTTGAGAGCATACATATCGCCTGCAAAGAAAAATCGACACCAATGCTACTCACATGCGTCATGTTAGTGGCACCGCGTGGCTGACTGTACAGGGTGAAATTCTTGGTCTGTTAAAAAGGATAAAAATGATCTGGTTTGCAATTAGCACCAGGGGTCCTGTTTGATCGATTGGTTTAGTCGGTAATCTTTCATCAATGTGTTTGGAGAAGCGGCGAAAGTAGGTGATTAGGTTAGCTAGCCCACGTGAGATTGCAGTGTATTTGAGGCCGGAGAACCGAAACGATACAGCTATAAGCAACTCGATCTGCTAGCTGCCAACCAACCGCAAGGCTGAGCAGCAAATTTTTTTTATAATAATGATGGCTCTTTATTACTCATTCAGATCATTACAAAGAAGACTTGGGATATATAAACTCCGGAGCCTCAAGTCGCCACGATGAGCCTGAATTGAGTTCAACCATTGTAGCTAAAGTATGAGCTACTCACACTACAGGAAACATGCACATTAACGTCGGCCAAATTAATTAACGTCGGTCAGGGAATAAACCGACGTTAATTAGCTAATTAACGTCGGCTGACAAGTAACCGACGTTAATTAACTAATTAACGTCGGCCGAACGGCCTGGCCGACGTTAATTAATGCGATAGGTGTACCTTTTCGCTCGCCACGCGCACAATCGCGCCGAAAGAATTTCGCTCGACGATCGGTCTCCCTCCCAAGCGCCAACGCGACCCGCCGTCTCCCGCCCAGCGCCCTCGCCTCGCCGCCGCTGCCGCCGCCCAGCAGCCAGCGCCACCCGCCACGCCGCTCGCCGCGCGGCCGCGCCAGCGCCCCGCGACCAGCGCAGCGCCACGCCGACGACGCCCTCCACGCCCGCGCCCGCGCCTGCCCGCCTGCCTGCCCACGCCATGGCGCCCGGCGCCCTACCCGGACCGCATCCTCTGCACCTCGTCCCCCGGCGGCGACCTCGTCCCCGCGGCGTCCTCCTCCTCTCCCGGGCGGCCACAAGCTTGAAGGTCAGTCCCTGTTTCCCCTATTCGCTTATGGATGCATGGCTCTATGGAATGCTGTGGGGTATTTAGTTAATTAATGGGGTAATTAGTTAATTAACGTCGGCCGAAAACCTTGCCGACGTTAATTAATGGGGTAATTAGTTGATTGTTAGTTGGATTGCTCATGGTAGTCACTGCTTCTTTATGATATTGAACCACACAATGGAAATAAAGAAGAGCATTGCAGTGAAGCACCTTGTTGAGTAATGGATATGCAGCTTTTGTTTAGCATGCATTAGTTGTATGGGTTATGTAGTGGCTACTTTGTTGATCGATACCACCTTCTAATTGGAGTGTATTCTAGCATGTTGGGAAATATCTGCTGTTCACGTAGGTTATTATATCATGGTATGAAGTTCATAAGGCTTGAAAACCTCCCACCTGACACACTTTAATGTTAGAGTTTAACAATTATAGAGCTATGTTTTTTTATTATTAATCCACTGCTATTGCTTGGGTCTTTTTTATTATATTTGTCATGTGAAATGAAACTTTAGTCACACACATGTGGTTAGCCTCTATATTGGTGAGTTCTCTATGGCAAATACCAAATGTCACGAAACCTATGCGTCACCCGTTTCGGATCGGCATGTCTCATATGTGTGACATGTGAGATGTCTTTGTCCAAATTGTCCCTTTTTGGACAGCCTCGGAGTGGATGACAAAGTCGGTATTTATGATGAGCCACAGTCTGAATGAAATTCGGCGTCATAACCTGTTGTTCTCCCTCGCACCATATCAAGGCGTGCGGTGGAGAACAATGAGGTTATGCGAAATTTCATTCGACTCTGAGCTTGTCATAAATCCCGCTTTGTCATCCACTCTGGGTGGGTTTAGGACATATCCTTTCCTATAGATGTAGGGTCGTGATATATAGAAACAAAATGAACCTTAAAACTGTTGATTTAACCTATATAGCCTCAAGTATGGGTGACGACGCCGATGGATGTATGAAGGTTGGGAGAAAAGTGGGGCTCACTGATTGAGTGGACGGTCAAGGCTACCGCTTTTGTCGGCCGTGCCTTCTCTATGTCTAGTCTTATTAAGGTGAAGTGCCCATGCAGCAAGTACCGTAATTTCCACCCCGGGACAAGAAATCGATGTCTCGCACTGTGTCGGTTCGGTTTCATGCCAAGCTTTGAGTTGTGGGTACATCATGGTGAGTCACGTGCTCAAGGACCTGAAGTTGCGGTTGAAGAGGAAGATGATAGGGCGGGCGATGATAGGATGGATGAGATGCTAGAAGCTTTGCGTCCAGAGATTAACGCGAGACTTGGAGGATCCGCCAACACGTGAGGTTCGGGAGTTCTTTGAGCTACTTAAAGCTTCAAGAGTCATTGCACGAACACGAAAGTGACCCAGCTTGCTTTTGTGACGCGGCTCATGGCCATTAAGTCCAAGTATTTCTTTTCCAATAATTGTTACAATGATCTCGTGGAATTGATCTCTGATATACTGCCGGCGAATCATAAGATGCCTAGAGACATGTACCAGTCTAAGAAGTTGTTGTCTGGTCTCGGTATGAAGTATGAGAAGATTGATGTGTGCAAGGATAACTGCATGCTTTTCTGGAAGGAGCATGAGAAAGAGAAGCATTGCTTAGTGTGTAAAAAACCAAGATTTGTCGAGGTGGTGAACGAAGAAGGTGAAAAGGTAACGATCGATGTTGCACACAAGCAACTTCGGTACATGCCTCTCACCCCTAGGCTAAAGCGGTTGTTTATCTCAAAACGAAGTGCCAGGCACATGAGGTGGCACAAAGAAGGTGTGCGTGAGAACGACGGAGTAATGGTGCACCCGTCAGATAGTGAGGCATGGAAGGCTCTAGATAGCTTTGACGAGGACTTCGCGAGGGATGCGAGAAATGTTCGCATTGGGTTGGCGACCGATGGGTTCACGCCTTTCAACACAAACGCCGCATCATACTCGTGCTGACCAGTCTTTGCTATTCCATACAACCTTCCACCTTCCCTTTGCATGAAATATGAGTTTATGTTCCTGTGCCTCATCATACGGCCCGAACATCCTGGAAAGCGTCTCAATGTGATGCTCAAACCCTTGATCAAGAGCTGAAAAAAATTATGGACGGGGTAGAGGCGTATGAGCGCTATAAGAAATGTAAATTCAACCTTCGTGTTGCATATTTGTGGTGCATCCATGATTTCATGGCCTATGGTATTTTTTTTGGCTGGAGCTGTCATGAAAATTTGACATGTCCGATCTGTGGTTCGATAATCGATTGTTTTCGCCTTGTAAATGGTGGAAAGATCATTACCGATTGCCATAGGCGTTTCACGCTTCGAGACACGCCTTTAGGCTCGGAGGAATGCCTTCCGAAGGACACAGTTGTCGAAAGGGTCCGCCAAACGCCTAATCGGACGAAATTGCTGATATCTTGAGTAAATTGGTGGAGAAAGAAGATGGGTTTGAAGGGTTTAGAGAGGAGCACAACTGGACTCACATTTGTGGATTATGGGAGCTCCCATATACGAAGGCCTTGATTCTGATGCACAACATTGACGTCATGCATCAGGAACGTAACGTTGGTGAAAGCATTATAAGCACGTGCATGGATATGGACAAGACAAAAGACAACCTAAAGGCCCGAAGAGACTTAGCAGAGATCTGTAACCGGCCAACACTTGAGCTCACCGAAGCAGGGGGTAAGCCACGCGCTCCATTTTACCTTAAACCTAAAGAAAAGAAAGAAGTGTTGAGGTGGATGAAGAAATTGAAATTTCCCGATGGTTACGCAGCGGGATTGAGACGAGCTGTGAATGTGAAGACGGGGAAGCTAAATGGGTTGAAGAGCCACGATTACCACATAATCATGGAAAGACTCCTGCCTGTAATGTTTCGTGGGTATCTTAATGATAATGTGTGGAAGGTGCTAGCTGAGCTAAGTTATTTCTATAGACAATTATGTGCTAAAGAAATATCGAAAGACATGATGGAGAGGTTGGAGAAAGAGATACGGTGCTTGTATGCAAGATGGAAAAAATATTCCCTAGGGTTTCTTCAATCCAATGCAACATCTACTTGTTCATCTACCCTGAAGCTAAGGTAGGTGGCCTGCTCGATATAGGTGGATGTATCACATTGAAAGAGCTCTAAAGAAACTTGAGCTATGGTTGGCAATAAGGCAAGAGTTGAAGGGTGCATTGCAGAAGCATTTTCTCTAAAAGAGATATCATACTTCTCGAGTGTATACTTTGCAGAGGAACATAAAGTCAATGCTCCCACGATGCGGTACCATGTAGAAGAGACACCTTGTAGTGACCTACAGATTTTCCAATGGAGAGGTACTACCGTTGGTAGTTGCTGAAGGATCGAGATGGCGAACAGAGGGGGGTGAATGGTCGCAAATAAATTTTCCCCCAAAATACTCCAACTAAAACCGAGAAAAAATCGCGCAAGGGAAATCGTGAAAAACCCGCAAAAACCGGAACGACTAGACAACTATGTGCATCCCTAGTTTATATGAATATTATCCATAAAATATGTGAGGGATTTTTCAATCACAATCCTGGTTGTCAAGTGTCCAAAAGAAAGAGGAATCAATTCAAATACTTCTTTTCTAAAAGAGATCAAGCCAAAACACAAAAGTCTCTTTTAGAAAAGCAAAAGCAGATATTTCCAGAATCTGTCTTTAATTTGAACAGGAGGTTGGTGGGTTTCGTCTGCTCACAAAATTATGAGAAATTTTCTCCCTATGAGCAGATGAGTCTTGAAGCTCTCCACCAAAATTCAGATCAAAAAGCCAAGTAGAAAAATCATCATAAATCTATGAACACAGATAGTCAGAAACTTCGGGCAGAAAATTTGGGGCTCGGTTTTCACTTCATAGCACCCAAACGGTGAAACCAGTGGACTCCAAACTTTTTCTACAGATGGGTATAGGAGTCCCGCACAATCTCCAACAACAATCACTCAAGAAGGATTTTTCTAGATTTTTCTAAAAATCAAAGACTAACTGCTGCGCGAAAAACAAGTTCTGGACAGAACTGGAACTTGAAAGAAGAGATGATCTCTACTCAATCAAAGAGTGCAAAAGAGATGTAAAACCATATGAACACACTCAAAACATCCAAAATCAGCATTTAGAAGGAGGGGAGGCAAATCCAAATTGCATGAATGTAAATTGCGCGAAAGTAATTGCGTAAAGTAAATGCTGAATTTAAATTGCGCAAAGTAAAGACATAATGTAAATGCGGAATTTAAATTCACAATAATGTAAAGAAATTTCTTTGTTTTTCTGGTGGAAAGGTTTACAAAGCCTCACTTCATGTGGGCAAAGCTCAAAGGAGCAACTCAAACCTTCAAGGGGAGGAGGCCACCCCTCCACCCCTATTTATACAACTCTTGGGTCACCTACCACCCTTGGATGAGTCCCTCAACCCTAGGACACTCATCTAAGGGCTAGGATTAACCCACTCACACAGCCATGCAAGGGCTAACCCAAAACTCACACACATATCGGGTTTTCTTGCACGGTTTCAAAGCATACTACCTAGACCCGCTAACCTATCAACTAGACCGCAATCCGACGGCCCTCATTGATCCACGCGCATCTAGCTAGCATCATCTCCTTTCCTTATCTTCTTGGCTTGCCGGACTCCGTCTCCGGTCATCTTCCGCGATCTCCGACCGTCTGGACCTCCGACGCCTCGCCTAGTCCGGTCATCCTCCGCCTCACCATGACCTAGCACCGTCGCCCTGCAACCATCAAAGACAAGGAAAAACCTTTCACATAGCAATGCCCACAAATATTCTCAATGATTATCACAAAATCATTAATCATTCATAATTACTCTCAATGGTCCGGATTACTCTTGCCCGGGTAGTAGCACCAAACAACCAACACTCAAATTGCTTCAAATGAAAGTCCAATTCAAATCAAACTCAATTTCACATCAAACCAAGCTCAAATCTTGTCAATTACTCATCACACACAAGGATAGACCTCCACATGGTCTTTCAATCTCCCCCTTGATGAGTATATTGACAAACACATGAAAAGGCATAAATTTGAGTTTGAAGGAGAAGAAGAGAGCAATTTGAATGCAAAGCCAAACTCGGTCCAGAGAGAAAGAAATAATATCATGACCAAGTTGGCTAGAAAGATTTTTAGAGCAATATAAAAGAAAGAGCAAGTTTTCCACAAAAGCTCTAAAATATCCAATAAAACTCACAATGAACACTCGAATATGCTTATGATCATAAAGGTTTACAATTGTCACAAAGATCATAAGAACCAATGTGGATTGGAATTTTTCCTTTGAAGATGCCTTTTCTACATTTTCTCCCCCTTTTGGCAATATAGGCATCAAGAAGACATTTTCTTTTCTCCCCCTTTTTTGTTGTTTTTATGCAAGTAATGCAGTCTAAGGGAGCTTTGAAGATTATCCATGTGACCAACAAGACAAGTTATGACACCAAGCTACGTTATGGCAAAAATAGACAAAGCTAAGGCATGTCCAAGTGCAAATAAAACAGTTTGCTAGCAAGATTTAATTAAAACCATGTCATTGTTAGCAAGATCAAACATGAGCAAAACTTGTCATGAGTTTCAAAACTTAGAAGCAAAGCCATTCAGAGGATTAAATGGAAAACCTAGAGTTCAACCTACTCAACACTTTGGAGAATCTAGAAGTGCACACAAGGTCCTTCGAGCTTATTTTTTTTTTGTTTCTTGTATGCAAATTTTTCTTTGAATCTTTTGAAAGACATAGCGGGGTGCAAATGTTTGACATTATTTGCATTCTTTACCCACGTATGTTTTTGCATTGTTTAAAGCAATTGACTCAAGCCATAATCGATCATCTCAAGAGAGACTCTTAAGAGAATGATCTTGGTCATACACAACCCATTCCAAGTTCATCTCAAGTGCAATGAGAAGCCGTCTTGTGAATGTGAGGTGTTGAGTCGATCTTGCACAAAAAGAGTCAATTTTGCTTTACTTTTCATTTTAGTATTTTCATTGTTAAGCTAGTGAAGGACTCAAGTATGGATCAAACAAGATTCATCCAAGTTGCTATAGGGACTCTAGAGAATTCGAATTTCACAAATCATGGCAAATACAACTAGAGAAGAAACTTAGCAAGTAAACGCAACATGTTTTATCAAGTTTTTGTTTTAACGCTCATTTTTCAATTTTTGTAAGCTTAGCAAGATAAATGAACTTGGACATATCTAAGCAAGTAATTTTCTTCATAATATAGCATGGTGTATAAAATGAAACATGGATCATTTGCATAATAGACAAAGCTCATAAAATGAAAAATCAAGTCTATATGCAATGCATGAGACAGATTCTTAAACTCCCCCTCAACATGTGATTCCATTTTAAGCACAAATCTGGTTCAAATTGAGTTATTAGCAAGATTAAGCTCAAGAACGGTCGAAAAGAACTCAATTAAAGCCAGAAACACAGAATGGAGGGAAGAAATCAAGAAACTGCGAACTGGGTAGCTATAGAGCATAGAAAAGATGGTAGAGAACACTACAGCTCAAACTCGCTCTCATCTTCCCCAATGACTGACAAAGGAAAGCTAGCTCTCAAACTCCAGGCCAGGAGCAAACATGCACTCTCTACCAGGGGCCCAACACTGCTAGACCTACAAGACTGTGAGTGAGCTCAACCGAGAAGAAGAAGAGAATAGCATCCTAAAGCATAAGATGAGAGGTCCATGCCGAGGCATGCCAGAAGTCTAGGTGAAGTGAACTCAGAACTCTAGAAAATAAAACCCATAGCACCCAGAACAAGACAAAAGAAGGGAAAAACTGGAAGAAAATATATACATATAATACATAAAGTACAAACCAGCTCCCCCTCACAATAAGCCGTAAGGGCACACAACTCCAAGCTCACTCCTCAAGGCAACAAACCTAGAGCTATCCAAAGGCTTGGTAAAGATATCGCCAAGCGGTGGTCACTCCACTGGCTGAAGCACTATGTCTCCTTTCTCCACATGGTCTCTAAGGAAGTGATATCTAATATCAATGTGCTTGGTCCGGAGTCTTTGACTTTGGGTTCTTGGCAATGCAAATAGCGAAGTGTTATCACGTAAAAGTGGAACACTCTCTATCTCTAACCCAAAGTCCCGCAAGGTCGATCTCATCCAGAGCACTACAAAGCTCTGACAATCGGGCTGTGACAACATACTCGGCCTCGGTGATTGATTTGTGCAACTCTGACCGCTTCTTAGACGACCAAGAAACAAGAGAAGTGCCAATGAATTGGCAAGTGCGGAAGTGCTCTTCCTATCTATCCTACAGTCGGCAAAGTCAGCATCGGAAAAGGCTCTAAGGGATAGACAAGAGGAAGAAGAGTACCAGATACCATAATCGATGGTAGCTCGAAGGTACCTAAAGATGCGCTTCACCTTTGGCGATGAGAGACACGAGGAGAAGCTCGAACGAGCGTACATACACACAAACAAAGTGTATGTCCGGCCATGAGGATGTAAGATACAAGAGGGAGCCAATCATGCTCCGGAACTCCTTTTGATCAGCAGGCTCACCATCCTCATCGGGCTCGAGGACAGCAGTGGTGGCCATAGGAGTCATCACGGGCTTCCCATCAGACATATCAAACCGTTTCAGGAGGTCCCGAGTGTACTTACCTTGGTGTAGGAAAGTACCCTCCCGAGTCTGCTTGATTTGGAAGCCAAGAAAGTAGCTCAACTCACCCATCATACTCATCTCAAATTCTGTGCTCATCACTTCAGAAAAATGAGACACAAGAGACTGAGATGAGCCACCAAAATAATATCGCCCACATAAATGGGACGAGAAGGAAATGAGAATCACGTGTCGATGAATAGAGTTTTGTCTACTATACCCATTTTGAAACCATAATCGAGAAGATAGGACTTAAGCCTCTCATACCAAGCTCTAGGGGCTGCTTAAGTCCATACAAGGCTTTGGAAAGCTTGTAGACATGGTTCGGTATTTGGGGTTCTCAAATCTGGAGGTTGCTTGACATACACCTCTTCCTCAATGAAGCCATTGAGAAATGCACTCTTGACATCCATTTGATAGAGCTTGAAGCCCGGGATCGAGAAAATGCAAGGGATTCTAATAGCCTCTAGTCTAGCTCTGAGGGCAAAGGTCTCCTCAAAGTCAAGACCCTCAACTCGAATACGCATCCCCAAAGGTGATCAACTCATCACCGGGGCTCGGACTAGGAAGAGAACCAACGAGAATCTCCGGTCATATGGCGAGAACAACCGAGTCAACAATCCAAACATCTCCCTTCCCCATCCAAGCCGAACATGATCAAGTCAGAAGAGAAGACTCAGTACTGGGATAAAGTGAAGACTTGGGAACCCAATACTGAATTACACGACGCCTCAAAGTACCAGCCACAAAAGAAGAAGACTGGACTCTAGTGTCTCTCGACGCTCAACTCTAACAAGATCGGAAGAAGCGGTGTAGTGGAAGATCTAGGAGTCATCCTTTGGTTTGGCCCGCCGTGGTGCAAAGGCTGGACCATCCCAATGAGTGCCTAAATCTCCTACCCGAAAACACCTCACGCCGCCGATATCTATCTCGATGGGAAAAACGAGGAATATCAAGAGGACGCGGAAAAATCGACCACGAGCAACTCGAACTAAAACTCGATCAACAAAGATGAAAACCGAGTCTGGATCTTGCCTAAAAACAAAGCGACTCTCTAACTCGTTCTAGAAGCGGTCGTGCCTTAGGAGCACTCGTGAGAGTCAGGGATGACCTCGAATACCCTAAGTGCAGCAACACGCTCACGCCTGGTGATCTTGGCGGCGTCTAAAAAGCAATCTACTAGGTGACCATCCTTCTTCTGAAGGTGCATGTGTACTTTGCCTTGTTAGAGGCGTATAACAGGAGAAGCATCCTTACAGTCAAGTCCCATGGACCACACCAAGAGACCTAAACATAGTGGTGCTCACCTTGGGAGCAACCACAATCTCACCACTCTTGGAAGCACGCATTACAAGCTGAAGGCGGATGCGCCGTGCGTGCTCAAGTAATCAAATCCTAGACCTTGATTGAATCTGCTAACTTTGGGTGGTCTAGAATGAGATTGAGCTTCTTCTTGCCTCCAACAAATTTCTCAAGAGTGCTCATGAGATACTCACACTCCGGAAGAGAGGCACAAGAAGAGCAAGGGAAGGAGTAGAAGAAGAGCAGAAGAAGAGGATTGAACAACGCGTGCATATTGTTCCCTATACATGGCTGCCTCAAATTTGAGAGACTCACAGAAGCACAAGAAGCATTTCTAATTCTACCAACACAGGCCTTTATCTTCTTCCTAAGCTCTGCGTGGACCTTATCCACGTCATCCTTAACCCCAATACACGTAAAGCAATCATTATCGACTTAACTAGTAAGTCCTTAGCAAGTTGCGCACACTTGGCATTCAAAGCTTCATTATCAATTTTAGTTGCTTCTGACCCTCACATGAGCCGTTGGGTCCTTAGAAGCATGCAATTCAAGTTCATCATTTCTAGCGTAAAGCTTCCTAAGGTGACAACCCATGGCATCAATTTCAACAAGTAGCTTAGGGCAATTTTCACAAGATGCAGTTGTGTGAGTATGAAGAAAACTAGCATCAATAGGAATAGGATCAATAGAACATGTGCTAGCATCCTTCGACCTAAGAGCCTCAAGATCAGAAACCACACTATCATGCAGGGTCCTTAGGTTCTCCAACTCCTCAAGCAAAGCATCACAGAGAGTACAACTATCAGAGTCTCGGGAGGAACATGATTTAAGTGAAGCTAACTACCGAGACAATCTATCTACCTCCTTCTCTAACTCGAACACCTCGACCTAGCCTTAGCATGAAACTTGCCTAATTTCTGAAGGCATCATTTAACTCGTCGAGGTGGGTACCTCATCCGTGTCATTTGTCTGTTCGGAGTCGCTCACTTCAATGGCGCTGCCATGAAGCACATGCTTGGAGAAGTCGCCGCCGCCTTTCTTCTCTTCGGATCATCCTCGCCTTAAATCGCTCCATGTCTCCGTGTCGGAGAGGTTGATGTCGTCGAGGCGGCGAGGACGCGTGGAAGAGCTTCTTGTTTTTGGAGAAGTTGCGGTACTTCTTCTTCTCGCACGGTTCACGAACTAGAGGCTTCTTGTTGCGGTTCTTGTCGGTGTAGTCGTTCTTGCCCAAACCGCCGACGTCGTTCTTGCCCTTCTCGGCTTAGGGCGGTTCGCTCGAATGTGGTTGGGGCGACCACACTCAAGCGGTGATCATGCCACCTCTCTTCCTCTCTCTCATTCTCTTGTAAATATTGGAAAATTTTGAGCGACAAGAGCAAGCTCATTTTCGAAATTGTTCCGAATTTCATCGCTACGCCGCAAAGAGCGGAGAGAGAAAAACCGAAGCAAAGTCAAGAGAAAATCCAGAAGAGGACCCAATGGGATCGGTGACCAAAGCCATCGACTGAGATTTCGTCTTCCGGGAGACGACATCAATCTCATGAGTCTTGAGGCGGGAATAAAGCCCGTCAAGAGTCAGAGTCGACAAATCAGTGGTGTCCTTGATGGTGGTCACCTTCATCTCCCAAACCCGAAGGTCGAGTGCGGTCAAGAAATGCCGAGCATTGTCCGAAGTCGGTATATACAACCGATCGCTCAGAGGTCGCTCAAAATCTTGGTAAACCGACCAAAGCACTCATCGAGACTCTCACCAGCGCGTTGTTCAAATTTGTTGTACTCGCGCTTGAATCGATCTGCCTCACGGTCTTGATTTGAGTAGTGCCCTCATGGTAAGCATCGAGGGTTACCCAAATCTCGTGGGCGGAGCGAAGGTGAGAAATCCGATCATACTCACTGCGGCTGAGTCCCTGTATGAGAATGTTCCTCGCCTTAGCATTTGCCTCAACGTCGACCATATTGCCGGCCGTGGACGTTCTCATCGGCAGAACCTCATACGGAGCTTCACCTTCGCCATATCAGAAGCCTGGCAATGATGTATGACTCCATCCGGATTTCAAAAAGAAAAATCAACACCGAAAAAATTGGAGGCTTGGTGGAATACTTATGCTGTCGCCATGGCTCTCGAGACCGGTCAAGATCTATGAAAGAGCAAAACCGGCTCGATACCAATTGAAGGATCGAGATGGCGAACAGAGGGGGTGAATGGTCGCAAATAAATTTTCCCCAAAATACTCCAACTAAAACCGAGAAAAGATCGCGCAAGGAAATCGTGAAAAACCATAAAAACCGGAACGACTAGACAACTATGTGCATCCCTAGTTTATATGAATATTATCCATAAAATATGTGAGGATTTTTCAATCACAATCCTGGTTGTCAAGTGTCCAAAAGAAAGAGGAATCAATTCAAATACTTCTTTTCTAAAAGAGATCAAGCCAAAACACAAAAGTCTCTTTTAGAAAAGCAAAAGCAGATATTTCCAGAATCTGTCTTTAATTTGAACAGGAGGTTGGTGGGTTTCGTCTGCTCACAAAATTATGAGAAATTTTCTCCCTATGAGCAGATGAGTCTTGAAGCTCTCCACCAAAATTCAGATCAAAAAGCTAAGTAGAAAAATCATCATAAATCTATGAACACAGACAGTCAGAAACTTCGGGCAGAAAATTTGGGGCTCGGTTTTCACTTCATAGCACCCAAACGGTGAAACCAGTGGACTCCAAACTTTTTCTACAGATGGGTATAGGAGTCCCGCACAATCTCCAACAACAATAACTCAAGAAAGATTTTTCTAGATTTTTCTAAAAATCAAAGACTAACTGCTGCGCGAAAAACAAGTTCTGGACAGAACTGGAACTTGAAAGAAGAGATGATCTCTACTCAATCAAAGAGTGCAAAAGAGATGTAAAACCATATGAACACACTCAAAACATCCAAGATCAGCATTTAGAAGGAGGAGGCAAATCCAAATTGCATGAATGTAAATTGCTTGAAAGTAATTGCGTAAAGTAAATGCTGAATTTAAATTGCATAAAGTAAAGACATAATGTAAATGCGGAATTTAAATTCACAATAATGTAAAGAAATTTCTTTGTATTTCTGGTGGGAAGGTTTACAAAGCCTCATTTCATGTGGGCAAAGCTCAAAGGAGCAACTCAAACCTTCAAGGGGAGGAGGCCACCCCTCCACCCCTATTTATACAACTCTTGGGTCACCTACCACCCTTGGATGAGTCCCTCAACCCTAGGACACTCATCTAAGGGCTAGGATTAACCCACTCACACAGCCATGCAAGGGCTAACCCAAAACCCACACACATATCGGGTTTTCTTGCACGGTTTTCAAAGCATACTACCTAGACCCGCTAACCTATCAACTAGACCGCAATCCGACGGCCCTCATTGATCCACGCGGCATCTAGCTAGCATCATCTCCTTTTCTTATCTTCTTGGCTTGCCCGGACTCCGTCTCCGGTCATCTTCCGGCGATCTCCCGACCGTCTGGACCTCCGACGCTCCTCGCCTAGTCCCGGTCATCCTCCGCCTCACCATGACCTAGCACCGTCGCCCTGCAACCATCAAAGACAAGGAAAAACCTTTCACATAGCAATGCCCACAAATATTCTCAATGATTATCACAAAATCATTAATCATTCATAATTACTCTCAATGGTCCGGTGCTACTGCCCCAGGCCGGTAGCACCAGCAACCAACACTCAAATTGCTTCAAATGAAAGTCCAATTCAAATCAAACTCAATTTCACATCAAACCAAGCTCAAATCTTGTCAATTACTCATCACACACAAGGATAGACCTCCACATGGTCTTTCAGTTGCACTGCTTACTATTACACTTCGGAAGAAAAGAAGTCTGCTTTGCTGTACATGTACTCCAATATGGAAGAGATGGAACAATATTTCACGTAAGCGTTTACTTTGTACATGTCAATTAAGCTATCTTGCCAAGACATCATTCATTTATGTATCCATTTACGTTTTCATTTACGATGAATTCGATAAGCGAATCGGGCGTCTATTCGTCAACCAACCGCCAAGCAACTTAATACGATGCGTCGGGATGGAATAAATGGGGCCCTAATTTCATAACTTGGTTCGAGATCATGTAATACCTTCACATCCTATAATATTCGTAATGTTACGTTTCAATATATTATAAATCTTATAAAACTTGAATCATATTTTGTTGGCGGTCGTGAAATATGGGAACGTCCATGAGGACTTGCTTGACTATCCTATGGCCGCAGAATCGTTAAAAGCTATGGGTGATACGACGTGAAGCGGGTTTGATTCCGTTCAACCAAATTTGAAGTCGGTCGTCCCTTGCGGCCACAACAAATCTTGGAGTTGTAACTAGGGCAATCGATACACAAGGGATCGAAACAAATTTCTATGGAATCATTCAAAATATCCTCGAGTTCAAGTTTGCAGGGAATAAGGAGCTCAAAGTAGTCTTTTTCGATTGTGTTTGGTTTGATAGCAAACATGGGACTCATGGAAACCAGTATGGGATGGTAGAAGTCAAACACAACGAACGGCTACATGGCTATGATAATTTTATCCTTGCTCACCAAGTTGAGCGGTGTATTATATGCCATATCCATGCACAAGACCGAGTGCTTGGTGGGTTGTGTACAAAGTGAATCCCTTAAGCTGTTACATACTCCGGTGATCTTTGGTTACCTTGAGGCCATGGAGGTTGTTGAGGTTTTCAAGATGAAGAATTGCCAAGCACTTTTGATATAGAGACTGGTCCAGTCTCAATTCTTTAGTCGAAGACCGTGGAGATATAACGATTCCTGATAAACGGAAAAGACAACCAATCAAGAAAAAAGTAACAAGTCGTCCCTTAGAAAGAAGGAGACTACATCATCGCGACATTGATGAATTTTGACAAGTAATTTTGTGTGTTTATTATCTTGTTCATTCGTTCATTATTATTGTTGTTGTACTAACTTGGTATTTTTCTTTCAACAGGATGCCCCGATCGATCAAGCAGCTGGCGAAGGGACTCCTCGGTGGTAGGAGGAAGTCCAGTAGTTCGCGCGACGAGGAGGCCTTGTTTCAGGGTAGCGCTTCAAGCGCAAGTAGACGGCGTGCTTTGTTGAGTCCAGTGGAGCCTGAGTTGCAGAGTCGTAATGTTCCTGAAAGTGCATCTAGGCACTTATGTTTTTTTTGGTGATTAATGACAAACACATATAATGATAATCTATGTAATTGAATAAATGCTTAACTTAGTGCTTAACAAATGACAAACCTCTAATATGATTATATTGCTATGAGACTAACTTGTTATTGCCTAGTTGAGTATCAGTCTCATCCATTTAGAGGAAAATCAAGTGGGATAGTTAAGCAAAGATAAGGTATGCAATTTTGGTATCTCTTCTATATTTGTTATTGCATTACTTTTAGAGGAAATGCATAGTGAACTCCAAGTAGCATGTTGATTATATATATGCACATTGGTTCATATCATATTTATTTGTGCATATATATTCATTTGAGTTCATTATGTGCTTTGTTTTTAGTATGCATGTATTAACTAGAGTTAAACTTCATATTGCAATAGATTTACTTGGTGCATGAATGTTTTAGTTGTGTATCTTCTCATGCACCTCCCCTAGTAAAGTTTAATCTAGAGTTGGATCACATATTTACTCTTATTCCAAATATTAGTTGCACATGTACAATTCGTGTATATTCTATTATGTGCGTCATTTAAGTAAAGACTGTGATCATTGCCATTATTTAATTGATTCATCATATCGGCAATTATCTCTCTAGTGCATATAGATCAATTACATATTCATCATGATGCACTTAGAAGAGAACATTTCTTATGTCAAGTGTTTCCAGTTATATTGTGCTTCTTTATATGAAACCTTGTGGTAATCAACTGCTCACAAAATATCAATTTATTCATATCTATTGAGCTTTTGGGACTAATGTCTTTCATGAGTGGTTTGGAAAGAATTAGGTCCCGTATGTGTATGATGACCAAGATATCTTGGAGGATGATCGTTAAGCCGAGGTCAACAAGACGGCGGTGTCACCAAGAGTTGAGGACTAAGTCAAGATCGACTTGGCGTGGAGATCGTCAGAGAGGATGATCAAGTCAAGGTTGATAGGACGAGAGTCTCATGAGGTGAATCGAGTCAAGTTGGACAAGGTGAAGAGGTCATCAACTATAAGGTAAAGGTCTTCATGCAAGGCATTAAGAAAGAAGACGGTATCTGATTGAATGTAAGACTTAGATTTCTCGTTTGAATTTGAGTCTAAGGATTGCCGTACTATTAAGAGGGATCGACGTCGAATGACTTTTAGATGTGTCAAGTGCTCAAATGATCCATCCTTGTGAAATTTAGAGAGAGTGTGGTATTGGTGTTGCCGGAAAGTGAAAATTGTAGGTCTCTCTTGGATTCTTGGTGAAATATGGATTTATCCTTTGAGATTTAGATAGTGAGACCTTTTTGGTTGTGTAGCCCTTGTTCTTAGCTTTCAATAGAGTCCAAAATCACTTAAATCGAGTCCGGAATCAATAGTTATGCTCGTTTTAAATCGAAATTTCTTGAGTCCGATCCGGAGTATCCGGACTTAAGTCCGGAGTATCCGGGTTGGGTCTCTCGGTTAGGTCAGTCCGGAGTGTCCGGATGATTTCGGAGTATCCGGACATTTAGTCCGGACATTCGGGTAAAATTGTTCGAGTATCCGGACTTTCTTGATTCAAGCGGCTAGTTTTTTGGGGACCTCTATTTAAAGCCCCCTCTTGGGTAGCCGTTGGGGGAGAGTTTTTGGGGTGGTTCCTTGGTCTTTTGGGGTGTATTCTTGGTGATCTTAAGCTTCCAAAAGCCCCTCTAACCCTAGATCTTAGTGATCTCCTTTTGAGTGAAGGGTTGGGTGTGAGAGAGGGTAGTGCTCGGGTTGAGTGTGATTTGATTTGTTGAGCACTTGATTTCATCTCCAAGCTTGTTCTTCGTGAGCATTTGTTACTCTTGGAGGTTGAGGACTCCTAGACGGCTAGGAGGTCGCCTCTGAGCCACCAAGCTTTGTGTGGTTGGCCGTGGGAAGTTTGTGAAGGCCGATTCGCCTCCGCAAGGAAGGAATCAAAGAAGTGAAAGCCATGAGTGCAAGGTGCAACAGGCGGCTAGTGGGTTGAAAGAGACCCCCATGTCTTGGGTGATCGGGTCGCCATGAGTGCAAAGTGCAACACCGGAGGATAAGGGTTGAAAGAGACCCGGCTTGGTGCCGCCTCAGCGAGACGAGGATCCTCAGGATCCGAACTTGGGTGAAAAATCATCGTCTCCAAGTTTGCCTTTCATTCTTGCTTACTTTTGTTCTTGCTTTAGTAATTGATTTTGAATCTTGAAATTGCCCGATCTATTTGATTATTGAGTTTCTCGCTAGGCATCTACTTGATTTAGGTTCTGCTAGTATTTATCATCTTTGTGTTCAAGTAGATTGTTTAAAAGTTGGAGAAATTTCAAATTTCATCCCGAGGTGCCTAACCCGAGTATCCATATAATTACTCCGGATAGTCCGGACATTTATACCGGAGTATCCGGAATAAAAGTCCGGAGAGTCCGGGCTAAACCCCTCGGCCACTCAAAGTCTCCAATCCGGAGTGTGTAAGTTCAACCTTTATTAGTTATGGTTTTGGTGTTAATGACAAATCTAATATTGAGATTATCCCCTAATGTGCTTTTGTTATTAATGACAAATCGTATATCGAGACTAACTCATTTATTTAGAATATCCTTGATTAGTCTCATCGCATTGAAAAATGGAAAACCCAAGGTATGTGTGCGTATTTATCTTAGTATTAGTTGCATACTTTGGAGTCAAGTTAAAGTATGAATGTCCCCATTATATTAACCACAAAATGTGCATCATATTTCCCAATCCATATATTACATGGATGCACATACTTAGGGGGAGTTTGTAGTTTAACTTGAAAGTCTCTTTGTATTGATCGATTCTTTATTGACGCATATAAGGATCAAGACAAAGAAACTAAATCATTGAGTATATATTTGAATTGCCTAGCTATTAGTATACTCATGATAATATAGGATATACTCCAATATGATCAAATTGAATATGTGCATATTATATCCAAGTCAATCATATTTATGCACATATACATGTGGGGTGTATTCTATAGTCGATGACTTAGAGTAATGATCATTTCCATATAGTTTACACATAATGGATCATTACCTCTCATCAACATGAGTATATGAAAACTTGTGTAGTTAATATATACTCATATCAATTTAAATTAAGTTCATTTGTCTTGTTAATCATTAAAGAACACTTCATCATGTGTTGATGGTGTTCCTTGATTAATTAAGGACAAATGAATAGTTCTTAAGTATAATGAAGCATGTGTTGCATTATTGTACTTAAGACACATATAAATCATTCAAATTGATTTAGGTTGTACTCAATTGATCTAAAGGCATCCATTATGTGTTAATGGAGTGCAAGAGATAATTGAGACAACCATGCATCTTTGACTAACTATTTTATGAGTTGTGATTAAGTTAGGTTAAGTCCAAAGATGGTTGAGATGATGAAAACGGGACAAGGATGACATCATGAGTTGATGGGCGTCAAGAGTAGATCCCGAAGACAAAGAAGAGTCAAGTGGTGATCCCAAGGGAGCATAAGAGTGAAGATCATAAAGACCCCAAAGGGGATTGCTTGCGTGCGGCGGCGAAGGTATAACTAGATAGGCTAAGGACTTTGTAGTCTTTGAGTCTAGTTTTTATCGCCGTACTATTAAGAGGGGTTGTCTCCTAGTTTGAGCTTCATCATGTGTTGATGATCTCAATCCCGCGTTCACTCGAGCTCAAATCATTTGGATTTGGTTTTTGCATAAGAACTAACCATTTGGCATGTGTTGCGAATGAGTTAAGCTTATGCTTGGTTGTTGTTGGTTTATACTCTGATTTGCATATGTTGCAAAGAGGAAGAGCATATGTATTTGGTTTTCGCATAATGCTTTGATTTGCATATATTGCAAATAGGATAAGCAATATGCGTTGGCTTTTACGTGAAGCTCACTTTTGCATGTGTTGCAAATGTTGAAGTCTCATGTTTTGTTTTCATTTACAAAACAATCTTTCTTAATCTATGTGGTTTTGCATGGAGCTAAGTTTTGCATGTGTTGCAAAAGGTAAGAGCTCATGCATTGTGTTCTAGCTAGTGACTTGATCATGTGTTGATCATCACAAAGGCTAAGTAAAGTTTATGGTTTATGTTTGCAAAATGTGTTTTTGCAAAATGTTGTTTTGTTATTTGCAAATGTGATTTGCAAATAAGCTAGAGGTTATGGGTTTCAATCCTAGAGCATGTGTTGGCATTTGCAAATGTGTTTTGCAAAGTGTCGGGATCATGTGTTGATCCTTGCATGGCTAGAGGATTGATCTTATAGCTTTTCGGGTTATTTGCAAATGTGTTTTGCAAAAGTTATTTTGATCATGAGTTGATCATCATGGCTCAATATTTGATGTTAGTAACTTTTTCTAACTTGTAGTCATGCCCTTGATCAAGTCTATGTTAGGGATTTCGAAAAATCACATTTTAGACTTGAATGACTACATTAGAGTTTGGTTTTGGTGATATTTAAAAATATCTATGGTTGATTAAATCTTGAAAATGGGTGGAGATTGTAGCCCTCGTAATAAGCTTCGCATAGAATCAAAAATCACCTAAATCGGAGTTCGGAGTAAAAAGTTATGAGCTTTTTGGTGGTCAGAATGCAGTACTACCGCAAAAGCGGTACTACCGCCCGTAGGGGCTGTAGTACCGCCCGTCTTGATAGTTATTTGGCGAGAGAGTTCCTAGGGCGGTACTACCGCCCGTAGGGGCCGGTAGTACCGCAAACACTGTAGCAACGGCTATTTTCAGGGGTTTTAATGTCCGTTTTGCCCCCCAACGGCTAGTTTTCTTTGTGAGGCTATAAAAGGAGGTCATGGGGGGCATTTGCTGGTTGATTGAGCATATTGGGTGAGGTGGTTCATGTATTGAAGCTCTCATTTGTGTATTGGCTCTTGTGTGAGTATTTGAGAGGTGATTTGCATGTGTTGCATTTCCGCAAGTTGTTCTTGAGCAAGAGTGAGACTAATTGCATGTGTTGCAATTAGAAGTAGGTTGAGAGTCTCTTGTGCATGTGTTGTGCTTGAGGGAGGTCCTTGTGCATGTGTTGCACTTGGTGATCACCGGAGCGCATTCGTTGTGCTCGGTGAAGTTCAGCGAAGGAGCGGCTTGTTACTCTTGGAGGTTGCCGACTCCTAGGCAGTGTAGCGTCGTCTTGGGAGCTCTCAAGGTGTGAAGCCCGGCAAGTTTGTGAAGGTTCGGGTTGAGCCTACGCATAGCGTGAAAAACCACGTCTAGTGAAAAGAGGCGGTGCTCGGCGGGAGCCGGTCCAAGTGGTTGGGCTTGCCTCAACGTGGACTAGGGAGACCGGCAAGTCTCCGAACACCACGGAAAAATATTGGTTGTCTCTTTTACCTTCAAGCATTTACTTTATTGTATATTTATCAATTGCTTGATTATAATTAGAATTGCTTAGTATTGATTGTTTGCTCAATTTAGCAATTCTAGTATAGAGACATAATTTAGTTAGTGCACTAGTAAGCCTAGTTGATTTAGGCTTTAATTGTCAAAACCGAGTTTATCGCTTCCATATCATCTTTGATAGGTTTTGACATAGGGGTTGATTAGAGCGAATTATTTTAGTTAGCGATTAATTTTGTAAAACGCCTATTCACCCCCCTCTAGGCGCATCCTCGATCCTACAGAGTGTCCGAACCTAAAACCCGGATAGTCCGGACATTTATCTGGAGTATCCGGATAAAATCCGGACACTGGGTGAAAACTTTGGGTGTTTTATTTCATTGCATGTTAAATTGTAAAATTGTAATTCGCTATTCACCCCCCCTCTAGGCGACATCCCCTGCCCTTTCAGTTCCTTTGCAGAGTAGAGAGGTAACTAAGCTTTTGATGTATACTTCATGTCAAAACATAAATATTACATAAATATAATTGTCTTGTATTATTTAGCGAGGATGAGGCATCGTCGGAGGAAGAAATGGTTGCTACCATGGATGTTGATCAGAGGCGATGTTGACGCAGTAAACTAGAATGTTATATTCTCATAATTTATTTGATTATTATCTTCTTTATTCATTCATTATTATTGTTGTTGTAGCTGTGATAGATGAGGATCGGGGAGGCATTTGTGGGCCAAAGGGATGAGGACCCAATGGGTGGGGATCGTCGAGGGTTCTAGGAGCCCTTTGAGGTTTAGGAGGAGCCATCTTCGCCCCCTCCAGGTGCCTAGACGGGAGGAGGACAAGGTTGTGATCACACTGTTGGCGATAGGTTTGTATTTTCTAAACCATATCTTATTTCATTTCTTTCGAGCGGAACTATATCATTTATATGTCTTGCAGTTCATGGGATGACTCGGGGTTTTGACAGAGGACACCATAGGCGAGTTAACTACGTGCTAGGTAACCTCTGCCGTTGCACTACCGGGTTGGTCACAATGCCAATGGCGAGCGATTTGTTGCTACTAGTTGGGATCATTACCTGCTTGCTCCTAATGCCGAGCACTTGAATGCTCAGGGGGCAGTTTGGAGTGACTTCTGGGTAAGATTCTCTGTGCCAGTTGGTATTGGTTCAACTGTCGATTCTTTACTATTCTAACTATTCTTTGTGATGAACAATTGCAGAAGCGTTACCGTTTGGTTGACGGTGCAAACATGGATCATGCTCGTAGAGTTTTCCATGTAAATGCACGTCGGGTGACCAAAGATGCATTGTCTAATGCTCGGATTCAAGCAACAAATCTTTACTTGAGGCAAGTTAAAGGGCAACGGATTAACAGGACTCGCGGGTCTTGTAAACTTACTTGACCGAGGAAGAGTGCAGGCGGGTAAAACAATAAATATTGGAGCTATTTGAGTTTAACGTTTCTTGGTAATGTTGTTTTAATGTATTAATATCTTTGTGCAGTCATGATTCCATGGTTGGGGACCGCCCGAGAGCTTACCAGGCTCTTTGCCGGCGTTGGGCTTCACCTGAGTTCATCGCCAAGTCAAAAAAGAGCCGAGACTGCCGAGGCAAAGAATCAAAGCACACGTATGGCGCCGATGGACATATGCGTAAAGCTAAGCGCATGGTAAGTCTGGCCGTAGCAATCTGTTGCAAAATACATGTTTCCAAGTATATGTATGCACCTAACTTATGTCTACAGGAGGCTCGGACCGGTGTTACGCCGAGTGATATTGAAGTGTACGTGGAAGGTCATAAAGGTCGAGACCCGACACACCCTGAGCAGCTGTGCAGTCAGACAGCTATTGATCGGCTGGTTAGTGGTCACAATTTTGATCCAATTCAAATTAAGTTGTTTGATTTGCAGTTCCCATTTAAATTGTCCGATTTGGTTATGTAGGAGAAATATGGCGAGGAAATGGTCAAGCGCCATGGTGAAGACTATGATTGGAGGAAGGAACCGCTTGACGGCGTAGCTGTGCATGCTAGTGGAGGCGGCAAGGCCCATGGACGGTGAGATGTCATACCTTCTAAAATTTCATGAAGTCATAATTTCAAGTGCTCAAGCCTTTGTGGTCACGCATTTTGAAGGTACTCCATGTTCACTGGAGTGATCGACTCGGCGGTGGTCTTGGTGAGAGGGATCTTCTTCGTCTCGAGACCTCGGGGTTGGTAGCCGTCGCTCCTCGAGCGGGAGGTGGAGGTTACTAGGTGCGTGAGGAGCTACGCCAGCGTGATGATTATGCAAGGCGCAACAAGAGTACTACGCTTCATACCGAACAACTGTGACAGCGGCGATTCAAGTAAGTCCGAGTCTTCAATCTATTGCATTTAGAGAATATATTAATTCAAAATACTTATACATTGTATTTGTAAGCAATGTTCGAGCGATGGGGCAAAACATTGTCTTTCCACTGTTCCATGCATGTGCACGCCACAATGGGGGATGTATCCTCCGGCACCTCCTGCTGACTCGGTATTCACACATACATAGCACCGGTATAAGATTATCAAGTATAAACTCAACTACTCAAGCATTTTGCTTGCACACTCAGCTATCCAAACGAAATATTCCATCAATCAGTATATACAAAATACAACTCATGAGATATTTTCCGGCAGATAGTAGAGTTATGAAATTGGTTTTTTTCTTTGTTATGTTTATGCTAAAATTTTGTTTTCTTGATTCACACGATAACCATGGCCATTCTTGAGAGATTCCTAGTATTTGTGTTTCTTTGGTGGTAGCAGGAATTGAACAATGGTAAACTTATAAGCATATCCTTTGTGCATGCTATCTGTTCAAGACTGGATAACCAGTTTGGTAAACTAGCCTATTCTAGCTTCACTTAGTCAAAACTAGTCTATTCTAGCTTCACTTTGTCAAAACTTGTAAATCTAGTAAAATTTGATCAATCTAGCTATAATTGTTGCCTTATGTAGGGACCAACGGCACATGGGTCCTCGTCTTCTGAGACTCACTTTGCAACACTTGCAAAGACACTGCAGATCCGTGGTTCGTTTCTTACTTGTCTCCTTATGGTACATTCATTCTTATATTATTGTCTAATCTTGCATTTTCTTGTGTAGGGAACCGACGGTGCAACCGACTTTGTCAAGCGCTCTTTGCTTCCGGATCAAGCGCGAACTCCAATCAACCGGATGGCGGCGCGAGTTGTAGATTGTTTCATAGTTGTCACTTTGGATGTGTATGATTACAAATTGAACTTTTGGATCGTTTGTAGTTGTGTCACTTTGGCCTTTTTTGTATGTTATGACAATTTGGATATTATGATGGATCGATAACTTGATTATATGCATGTTACATCTTTGGATTGTTTATATTCGTGAATTATATGTGTTGATGTGTGAATTCTTTGTCAATGTTGATTATATTATGTATTGAATTGTGTGGCGAAACATGAAAATAGGGGTAAAGTTGCCTGGAATTACTAATTAACGTCGGCCAAGGGTCACCGACGTTAATTAACTAATTAACGTCGGCGGGGTCACCGGCGTTAATTAGTAACCCCAACACCTGTTTTCGTCCGACAAATCTCCGACAAAACACCGCTAATTAACGTCGGCGGGCCTAAGCGGCGTTAATTACTAATTAACGTCGGCTAAGCGATGAGCCGACGTTAATTGGCGCGGTCATGGCATTAATTAACGTCGGTCATGCCGGGCCGGCGTTAATTAGTAATTAACGTCGGCTGCCGACGTTAATTAAGCTAATTAGCGTCGATTAACTATCGTGGGCCAAAAGCCGACGTTAATTAGTGTTTTGCCGACGTTAATTATAATTAACGTCGGCAAATTACTAATTAACGTCGGCTTTTGGCCGATGTTAATTTACGGGATTACTGTAGTGTCACTTCATTGCCACCTCTCTTAAACATGTAAGTGTGAGAAAAAGGAGAAGAGACTAGCAATTTGATGTCGCTGGCGATGTCTCCCGTCTGTGATCTATCAGGCTTCAGGTCCTTCAGCTTTTGAATAACCGATAAACAATCTGAAGCAATGATCACATGATTAAAACTCTGCTCCTTGGCAAAGAGTATCGCCGATCTAATAGCTGAGGCTTCAGCAATTTCTGGATCGGTGACATTGCCTATAGTCTTGCAGCTTGCAGCCAGTAGTTCTCCGTTGTGGCCCCTTAACACCGCCCCCATTTCCATGCGCCTCAACATCGCGAAAAATGTACAGCTGCATCCACAATGAGCATCACCCCACCCAATTCTCCAGCGGTGGAGTCCATTGAGGAATTGAAGAACCGGACTCTCACCTCGAGGGAGGATCAGAATTAATGGAATGCAACATAATCATTTCCATCTAGGCTTTAATCTTCTCGCACAACCTGTGAGATTGAGTCATAGCCTCACCATTTCTGATGTCATTCCGAGATTCCCAAATACTCCATCCGTTTCTAAATATACGTGTCATTATAGTTTTTAAATTTCTCTACTAATATAAATTTGCAGTTGGTGACGGTGGTCCGTTCTTACTAGCTCCTCTATCTCCAATAATGACCGATCATTATAGCTAATTATTCTTTTTTAATTTACAGCTAACCATATCTCTCTAAATATGACTAATTATTATAGCAAAACCCCTGATTATTACTGGCAATTAATAGCCGGCCAATCATTCCTTTTGTACTCTATATATGCTGTACAGTTTTCACAGAATCAATTAAGGAAATCCATTCAAGATCTCCCATGTCGTGCCGCCACGGCGAATGGATTTGATGAACTGATCAATAAGTGACGGACCGACGTACATGGCGCGAGACGCAAGAGGCCGAACGCCGCGGTTAGTAGTAACTGTGGCCAGAAGGACAGTCAGAGCGCGATGCCCACCGAATGCCGTGACCCCAGCGCCAGCCAGTTGGACGGGAACAAAGCGTACGACGCTTTGGCGCGGTTACCCGGTGACACCGGTGGGACGTCATCGGTAGTGAGAGAGTCATTGGCATACCCCTTGGAGATAAACGGGTTGATCCAGCTGAACGTCGTGAGAAAGAGCAACAACGCGGCGGCGCACGGTGTGGCGGGAGCCCATGCCGTGCGCCTTGGCGCTGGTGTTTTCTGGTTCACCTTCATGGGCTTCGGCATCATGGCTGGTGAAGCCAGTGATGGCTAGATACGCTAGAGGCATGGAGACGAGTAGGCCGGCAAAAGCGAGAGGGTCATCTGGAAAGAGCGAGAAACCGCTTGCGCAAGAATAACCACCACCAAGCGGAAAGAGTGTGGCGCCGAGGGCGGTGGCGATCCAGAAGACGCGGAGGTGCAAAGGCTGGGTGGCGGCGGTGGCCACTTTCTCCAAAACGACTGACCACGCGGCCATGGCATGTGTGACGAAGTGGGCGGCGAGAAAGGCGAACTCCACAGCGTGCGCTGCGGGCATGGCGAGAGGAAGAGGAACGCGAGCTGGTAATATAAATTGCAAAAAGGGATAAAAATGATTGATTAATTTTTGAGATTGGTAATATATATTGCTACGTATAATATATTTGGTTTTAATTCATATCAGAGAACAAACCATAAAAACTTTTGTAATCGGGAGAAATAGATGTTTGATTTTGTAACACAATTTTTTTTATTGCTTGACCTTTATGTTTCGTTACCAATTTTATTTTTCGTAGTAACGCACGAACATTGTTCTAGTTATTTCTAAATACATGTTATTCTACAATTTTGATGATATTTTTTATTATTTTTCCTTGTATAACCTTCCTTTTAACTATTTCCAATAATATTTACTATTATAGACTAGAGTGAGACACATCGTCTAAAGAATAATAAGTGATATAATAAAAAGGATAATATAATCTTTTATACATGTGTTTTGGTGGAAGTACAATATGCTATAATAACATTTAGTATTCAGGAATGGAGGGCGTATGCCAGAACCCAGAAGGTAACCGGGAAGGAAATAGTTTCCTCCTTTTGATACTTCCTTTTTTCTTTGACACCAAAATTCATTGCTCCCCTTGTTTCTGAATATATGTCATTCTAGCTTTCAAATTTTATTTCTAAATACATATCATTCTACAATTTTCGAAACAGCTTTTAATTGTTTTTCCTTAGCATACCCTTACTATTCATTATTCCCAAGACTATTTACTACTATAGATTAGAATAATACATTCCATCCAAGAGTAATAAGTAAGCTAATAAAATAGGGTGATTTAGTCATTTCCACATAGGGCTGTAAATGAGCCAAGCTCAAATGAGCATGGCCCTCCATGCTCGAGTAAGCTCGGCTCGAAGAAGCTCGGTAAAGCTCAGTTCAGGCTCAAGTAGGCTTGCGAACTATTCGAGCTCGGCTCGGTTAAGCTCGCGAGTTCGACTTCGGCTCATTCGAGCTCGAACCGAGTAGCTCGCGAGTTTCAAGCTTTTTTTATAGCTTTATTTCCATACATGTATTAGTTAAAATGTAAAATCCTAAAATGTCATATATTTAAGAACGGAGGCAATAACTACAAAGGCAATAAGTAGAAAATTCATTAAACATTGACGCAAGTTTTGGAAAGTCCTTTTTTTGTCAGTTTGACACCAAAAACTCTCCATTTCTGACCACACTTCTCGAATGTACGGACAAGCAAGGAATAAGCGCTCCAAGGATTCTTCTCTGCTGCAGAAATAGCAAGCGCCTCCGGCTGGAATATGTCACCTCCATAAATGTGAACTAGTCTTATATACAGAACATTGCAAGAATGAAATCAAAATGCCTCCGAAATACAATTTAACGGTTGTCTGAAAGCTAATAGAAGGCATTTGAGTCTGCACTCTGCAGAGACACCCAGGCTTGGTAAGCATTTCAGTCACAAGCATCCAAACCATACTATTTTTTTAAGGTTAAAACCATTCTATTTGAGCCTTTCATAAAAATTGTTAGGGGTAGATGTACAGTAAGATAATTAGAGATAAAATTTAACGTGGAGGGACAAAGAGGGGAGGATGGTCCTTACATTCATGTAAATGGAAGGAGTGGTTACGTCAACATCGGATAGTGAGTGAAGAGAGAATCACTAAATATAGCGATTCTCTCTGCTCTCTATATTTAGGAAGGATGATGGCAACTGTGTTAGAGAATGATTTTGGCTGTGACTTTATAATATAAAGATAGGGAGCCGGACAGGGAGCATTTTGGAGTTGCTGGGCAGGCGAAACCGCGAGGGCTGAAAAGACAACGCTGACAGCCTGACACGCCTGTGTTGAGATGGGGCTTGGGCGCGTGATTCTTCATTGGGCTGAAAGCAATCTGGTACTACGTTTTGCCTGGCCCAGCAAGCCCTTCGACATCTCCTATAGGTCTGTAATTCTGAGCGAACCTAACAAACAGCTTGGCAAAACCGACCCAGCAAGCTGTGTGTGCCGTGCGCACGCTTCTCTTCCGTGGAACACCGGTCCTGTTTGGTTTGATGACGAGCGGGAGCGGCGAAGAGTGGCTGTCCGTTGAAGCTTCGAGCAAGCCCGTACGGCGGAAACGACAGAAGCGCTTGACACTGGGCCCATACCCAACCCTACAGATGCCGAGTCCGACGGGCCCACGGGCCATTCACAGCGCCTGAGCGCCTCCATGGATGAGCTGTCCTGTGGGGATACCAGCAGAGATCTTTTCTAGCCTGTGAGTAGAGAAGGCTCATCTTTTTTAGATCAATAGGACATCCAAAAACAGGATGTCCCAATTTCATTACTGAAACCGAGTCAAAGTCAGTATCACACTCAAAACACCGATAAGCAGAAAACATTTAAACAACCTAACTCCCTTTGCATCACAGACACACAAAATTGCACTCTCAGCCAACAGCAAAACCCCAAAAGACAAACACAACGACTAGCACTAGTTTTCCAGCAGCTCAATGAAGCAAAAACCATAACCCATTCCAGAAACTCAAAACCACAGACTCCACCTTCATAACTTGCCATCCATCAGTTCATTGATGAAGCTTGATCGAGACTTAGACATCCACGGCTCAGCATCATTTAGACCTCCATCACTCTTCCATTCGGCTGAAGTGCCAGAATCCCAGAGGTCAATTGGAGAGGCGCTTGGAGTTTGCTTTCCAACCACCTGCAGAACAGATCCAGCCTGCATTGCTTTTCCTCTTTGAGCAGTTGCCTCCAAACCTTCAGCAAGAGCAACATTCTCCTCCAAATTGACTTTACATTTATCCAGCACTGAAAACGAAAAACCATGTCATTCCTATTGTTCCACAAACACCATAACGCAGCCGCACAAATTGAATTTAAAGCAGCATTTTTCTCATTACTAATCCAAAAACGAGCCACTGATTCATAATTACAACCAATGTCCAACATGAAAAACTCGCTAATCATGTGCCAAATATTTTTAGCCACAACACAATCAAAGAACAGATGAACAACACTTTCGGGCTCCTTACACCAACAAAGAATCAATACCTTTATCCACCCCTCTTTTTAACAAATTATCCCTAGTCATCGACTTGTTATGAGATAAAAGCCAAAGAAAAAAATGGATTTTAGGGGGAACACACAATTTCCAAACTGCAGGAATATAAACTGGCAACACACCCCTAAAATTCATGATGACATAGAGAGATTTGACCGAATAAATACCATTACTGTTATATTGCCAAACTAAAGCATCATCCTCATGAGAAAGCTTTAAAGTATTAGCCACTTCTAATAGCTCTAACCACCTAATCATCATAGCCTCCGAGAAGGTTCTCCTGAAAGTACACTTGATTTTAGGAGAAGGTTCTCCTGAAAGGCTCATCTTTTCTAAGCCTACTCGACCTTTTTCTTCAGTAAATCAAGTTCCAGTGCGAACTCACTCTCTTACCACGAAAATACGGATAAGTGATACACGTTATATACCGCGCATCTATATCACGGCAACAAGGGTTTAGAAGCACAGCTAGCTGGATGTCAAGCACCACTAGCCTATCTTAGCGGCTACTATCCTATTATACTGTTCTAGCTCAGCAGCACCGTCCTACCGCGTGACTTCCACAATTAAAAAAGGGATTATTTTAACTACTATATTTTGAGATACTAAATTTAGAAAATAAAAGTTGACATGAAACTAGAAAACTGCTCCCCTCTTTTCTTTTACTCAAGAGAGGTGAGCTGAGACGCTGCTTTGGAAGCTGATCCGACAAGGCCTGGGGCAGCGTGACGTCTCCCCGCAACACGCGTTGCAGCTTTGGTGTACTCCACGGCAGATATCCCTCGCCCACAGCACAGCTGTGCGTTGCACGCCCGCACATGCTCCCCTCCCGCGGCCGCTCGTGGAGTGCAGCTCAGCACTTGTAACACGCTGTACGCTGGCCCACCCTGCCACCCTTTCCCCCCGGCCCCGGCTCGCTTTTCGGTCACCTCACCATTCACGAAACGCCGTGCCCTGCCCTGCCGTGCCGTGCCGTGCCACCAATGGCTCAAACCGTGCGCGTTGCACGGACGCACGCACGGTGCACAAATCAAATCAACGTTAGACGTGGCATCAGCACTAACTCAAACAGCGTAGCTTTAGGCGACCGGACAGTAAACAGGTAGGAGTATATATAGCGGTGAAGGGTCCGCTCGACTCAGCAGCCATCAGCCCATCACAGCATGCATGGTCTTGCGCGCATGACCACATCATTCGCGAGTTTAGGCAGCGAAAGCAAGGGGTTCTTCAGAGTACGAGAATTCCTGAGAAAAAATTTGCAAAGAACAATTCATTTTTAAAAACTGATAAGAATTCCGGAGAAAAAAATTTCCAAAGAGCAATACATTTTTAAAGACTAATAAGAATTCCGGGGAAAATTTACAAAGAACAATACATTTTTAAAAAACTGATAACCTCCGTTTGATATCTAACCAACGGTACACGTGTCCATCTGATCCAAACTAAATTGATCTGACTTAAGAGTAACTCGACCTTACCTTTTTTTTCTTTCATCTCACTCTACTCGTCTCTTTGTCCCACTACACTATTCTTGATTAGATCCATCCACACTCCCTCTTTCCACTCTCATGCTCAGATTCTACGAACGACGGTTGAGAACGTCATAGTCCAGCCATGGTGGATCCCGTTCCCTATCCCTATTACCCATCATTTCTGCGAGGACAAGTACATTGTCCAGGCGTTTCATTCTAACACCTTCGGCACATCCGACATGGGCCGCATCCAGCAACCGGAGCAACGCTCCCTAGTCCTCATCTGTCGTAGCTGCTGCGAGGTTGACGGCCTACTCTGCCCCCTCCTCAATGACCTCTTCGGCAAAGCCCATTGTCCCCTCTATCCTTCTCGACCCGTACGCCATGCTTGTTGCCCAGGATGCCACCACTGGTGGCGACGGCGACGAGAATCAAGAGGGTGCAAGCCTTACTTGTTTGCTACATGAGCCGTCAGAGAGATCCATGACCTATGGCCCTGGGCGATGTGGCAGAACACCATAGTTGGGTAAACTCACTAAAACTTCTTAAAAACTTATTCAAAATATATTGAAACCTATTAAAACTTCTCGAAACTTTTATTTGAAACTTGCAAAAATTTATTAAAACTTTTGGTTAATACTTGTTGAAACTTAAGTTCTAAAATTTATTATTCAAACTTTGGATTAGAATATTTTAAAATTTTCTACAAAATGACACAAAACTCACTAAAATATGAAACTTTTTAACGTTTTCTCGAAACTAGATGAAACTGTATGAAACTTTGCTACACGGTTGGTAGCACTTCCAACGGTATATAGCAACACTCTTTAAAAACGATCTGCAAAAATTCCATGTTTTAAATGAATCTAATTGCGGGAGTTTTCAATTCTTGTATAAATTTAGAGAAATTCTAATGCTCCAAACGAGGGTTAGAGATAGACCTTCGATTTACTTATCCGTGTAAAAACACTTACTGACCTTGCACGAAATAGAAAACAATTCTGGATTGGAATCGCCTGTGTGTTCCTGTAATCAGGAGCAGGTTACAGGTGTGGCACCCTGTCGAGAGGAACAAATCAATCCCATTTACTCCACCCAATTACGGATGCTGGTACGTGTCGAGGCGATTGGACGAAGCAGAGCAGTCGCAGGCCACTTAAACTCCATTGGGCGCGCCCTGGGGCCCTGCCCCGAGGCCAACCAGGCGCCGTGAGCCCGTGACCACACCATGGTCACCGGACCACCCTGACACGCCCGGACGCCCCCCCATCACTTCAACAGTGCCACGCTACGCAAGCCTGCTTCAGTCTTCACTTCACTAGACTTGCTCTATTTAACCATCTCACTGGCCAAGGCTTCCTCTCCATCACATAGCTCGCGAAAGCTCTAGCTCTCTAGTCAGTCCAGACTCCAGAGGCACCATGGCTCTCGGCAAGCTTGCAGTGGTCTCCTTGGTGGCGTCTCTCCTCCTGCTCAGCACCATCAAGGTAAGGAAACTAGCTGGTTGATACATCTTATGCATCGAGATGATATGAATATCAGCTGCATATATTCTTGCTCTCATGGCTGATTTTGCTTTGGACTCCCTTGGGTTGCATGATTGGTAGGCTGCTGACTACGCTCCAGCTCCTCCCGTGGGGCCTCCTCCCCACAAGATCGTAGACCCTGGCAAAGGTATGTTGTCGATTCTGCATGCAAGCTACTGCTGCGTACCATACCAAAGATCGCAGTGGCTGGCATGTTTTTCCTGTGTTGCTTGTGTGTATGATAGACGTTTGTGCGTGCGGATTAATGCAGATTGCGTGGGCGCGTGCGACGTGCGGTGCAGCGAGCACTCGCGCAAGAACGTGTGCAGCCGGGCGTGCCTCACGTGCTGCGGCGTGTGCCGCTGCGTGCCGGCGGGCACGGCCGGCAACAAGGAGACCTGCGGCAAGTGCTACACGGACTGGACCACGCACGGCAACAGGACCAAGTGCCCGTGAGCGTTCCTCGGCGAGAAAGTAGCTAGCCCGGGTTATGGACATACTGCTAGCACCATGTTTTGTACGATCGATCGGCTTAGATCTAGCCTAGCTTGCTCCTGGTGGTTGCTGTGCTCTCTAGCTTGTTACCCGTGAGGTCTTGTCTTGGTCTGAGAGGATGTTGGCGAGGTGATAGCTCTTGTGTGTTCTTGTGTAAAAAAGGCATGTTCTTTGAGATGAGCGCTTCTCTGGTAAAATCCATCTGGGGGTTGACAATGCATGATCTGGATTCTGGAGTCGTTTGCTCTCAGATGTTCCCATTTTCTGGATTCCATATGTTGTCTCACAGGTTTCTTCAGGCGTGGAAAAACATCGTCTGCAGTAGTTTGTGCGTTTTCTTGTTCAGAAATCTTGCAAAAGAAAATATTACCATTTGGTTGAAGCAATAATTTTACAGAGCCTGGTAGGAGCGATATAAACTGTTGGGAACATAAAAAAAATACTTGGGAGTGGAGTACTGGAGTTGTCCTCGACTCCTAGCCGGTTTACATATGCTGCCACACGCTCGTGATCAGTCCATTTACAGCAAGCAGGCAGAAGCGTAGCGAAAGGTGGTCGCCCAAAACTAGGATAGGGACTAACTGTTTGAATAAATATGGTATTAGTAAATTTTTAATTCCTTTAATTCTAACCAAGATTATTTGATTTAGTCATAACTTTAAAAACTTTGATTCATGAACGGTTTTCACCAGTAGCTTACTAATAATGAGAGGAACAGAATGATATAAATATCGCTACTAAGTGTTGGATATGTTGCTTTTTCAACCATCCACAAAATAACATTTCACTAGGTATTATACAAAATTTTACTATAGTGACAGTTAAATGAGAACCATTCGTAAAATGGAAACCACATTTTATCGTGTAAACTCCGTAAAAATCATATGTACATATTTTGAAAAATTATCAAATGAATTATATATGTAGGGGAGGTCAGCTTCTACAAACATGCAAAATTTGACAGCCAAAATCAATGGCATTTGAAAGATATGAAATTAACAAACAATGATGAATATTGTTAAATAATGATAAAATAACTATTCAATTGAATTTGTCTTTTTAATATCTTTTAAATTCCATTGGGTTTGATCTTAAAATTTTGCACAATTGTATAATCTCAACACCTCTACATATGGTAATTTTTTAGGAATTTTTGAACACATTTACAATTGACTTTCATGGATTTTAGGTGTTCATTTGGTAGTAAATACTCTTATCATGTAAACTCTGTTAAAAGCATACATAAATATTTTAAAAATACTCCAAAATTATCATATGTAGGACAGGTGAGATTCTATAAACCTTCAAAATTTGAAGACCAAACTTAATGAAATTTGAAATATATGACATTGACAAGCAACGGATGAATAGTGCTAAACAACGATAAAATCACTATTTAACTGAATTTGTCTTTTTCATATCTTTCAAATAAAATTGATTTTGGTCTTTAAATTTTACATGGTCGTAGAATCTCATCTCCCCTATGTATGGTATTTTTTGGAGAATTTTTAAAATTCTTACATGCAATTTTTCATAAATTTTACATGATATAGGTGGTTTACACTCAATATGTTACTTTTTACTATGCACAAAATAGTACTTCATTAGCTATTACACAAGATTTTACAATAATAAAATGAAGTGAACTACCAAAACAAGAATGTAGTTCTGTTTATTGGTCTTTTAGTAAAATAATATGTGAACGATCGTAAAACATTACTGTAATAAATGGTAAAATCAAATGAGAACCATTCATAAAATGTTATATGCATTTTCACTAGTAAAATATTACACACATCACTAATTTGGTGTTTATTAGGTAGTTATTCATCCTTATCGTGTAAGTTCTATGAATATCACATGGTATTTTGAAAAATTCTCAAAAACATTACCATACATAGGGCATGCTAGCTTCTACAACTCTACAAAATTTTATGACCAAACTCAATGGCATTTGAACGATATGAAATTGACAAGCAACGGATAAATAGTGCTAAGCTGTGACAAAACAACTATTAATTTGTATTTGTCTTTTTTATATCTTTCAAAAGAATTTGATTTTTATCATCAAATTTTACAGAATTGTATAATCTCACCCCTACATATGGTAATGATTTTAAGAATTTTTTAACACATTTACAAGTAATTTTCATGAATTTTAGCTGCTCATTTGGCAGTAAACACCCTTATCATGTAAACTCCATGAAAATTAAATGTAAATATTTTGAAAAATTCTTAAAACATTATCATATGTAGGGGAGGTGAGCTACACCCCTTAAAAATATGAAGGCCAAAGCTAGTGGCATTTGAAAAATATGAAATTGATAAGCAGCAGATGAATAGTGCTAAACAATGATAAAATCATTGTTTAGATAAATTTATCTTTTTATATCTTTCAAATGATATTAATTTTGGTCTTCAAATTTTACAGAGTTGAAGAATCTCACATATCCTACTTATGGAAAAGTTTTGAGATTTTTTTAAAACTTTTACATGTGGTTTTCATTAATTTTACACGATAAAAATAGTTTACACTTGATATGTTACTTTCTACTATACACAAAATTGCATTTCACTAGCTATTACACAAGATTTTACTATACTAAAACAAAATAAACTATCAGAACAATAATTTAGTTCTGTTTGGCGATCCTATAGACGGTTGTAAATGTTATTGTTAGAGCCGGCCCTGAGGGGGGACGAGCGGGGCAGCCGCTCCGGGCCCCCCAAACATGGGCCCCACCCTTGTACATGTACTAGTATTAGTATATTGTATATATAACAGTATAATATGTATAGTTAATAGTATTTGTTGCTTGATATGAATAATTTTTTTTGGATTCACTTTGAGTGTTTATTGGTAACACTTATATATATATATTAATTAGAAGGACCCCTATTTTAAATCTCGTTCTGAGCCACTAAAATCTCAGGACCGCCACTGGTTATTGTAATAAATGGTAAAAATCAAATAAGAATCATTCGTAAAATGTTATATGTCTATTCACTAGTAAAATTTTACACACATCAGTAATTTGATGTTCATTTGGCACTAAACTATCTTTATCATGTAAACCCCGTGAAAATCATATGTACTTATTTAGAAAAATTCTCAAAAAAACCATATGTAGAGGAAGTTAGCTTCTACAACCCTATAAAATTTCATGACCAAACTCAATGACATTTGAATGATAGTGCTAAACAGCTATAAAATAACTATTCAGTAGAATTTGTCTTTTTTATATCTTTCAAACAAAATTGATTTTGTCTTAAAATTTTTCAAAGATGTATAATCTCATCTCCCCTATGTATTGTAATTTTTTGAGAATTTTTTAACACCTTTATGTGTGATTTTCATGGATTTTAGTTGTTCATTTGGCACTAAACACAATTATCATACAAACTACGTGAAAATCATATGTACATATCTTGAAAAATTCTTCAAAAATTATCATATGTAGGGAAGGTAGGGTTTTACAACCCTGCAACATTTGAAGACTAAACTCACTGGCATTTCAAATATATTAAATTGACAAACAGTGGATAAATAGTACTAAACAGTAACAAAATCACTATTTAGCTAAAATGATCTTTTTCATATCTTTTAAATGAAATTGATTTTGGTCTTAAAAATTTTATATAATTGTAGAATCTCATCTTCTCTACGCATGCATTTTTTGAATTTTTTAAAAAGTTTTACATGTGATTTTCATTAATTTTACCCGATAAAGATTAACTACTGCACAGAATACACAAGCTATTGAACACTCCGTATGATAGTAAAATCTATGTATACAAACAGTAATACCTGTCATCGGACAGCAAAAAAGATTATCTATTAGCAAAACTTTTATTATTCTGTTTCTCTCTTCGTCAGTAAATTACTGGTGAAAACCGTTCATCAATCAGAGCTGTGAATAAAAAGTTGTGGCTAAAACAAAGAAAATAAGATTCATATACTAACAATGAATCCATTTACTAGTTGTTCAGTGGGATGTACATCTGTGTCAAAACTGGAGTAGTCCAATGCACTAATTAGTAGGATGCATAGCTCGGGTATGGTGATTCGCAAATCTGTCTCCACCTTGGTAGGTGCCTTCTCAGGCACTGATTGGGCGGGGTGTCTAGATGACCAGAAGTCTATAAGTGGATTTGTTGTTTTCTTTGGATCCAACTGATCATAGAGTGCACGCAAGGAAACGACAATCTCACAATCAGCACTTAAGCTGAAAATAAAGCTCTTGTTAATGCTACGGCAGACATTGTCTCGGTACAATCAATACTTGGTAAACTTGGCATTTTCAGTCTCGGACAGCATGGTTATGGTGTGACAATCTTGGTGACACGTACATGCAAGGACTAATCGCATTAAAGTGCATTTCCATTTTGTCTGAGAGTATGGTGCGTGCAAAGTTCTTAATATTCGATTTATTCCCTCACAAGATCAAGTTGCGGATGGTTTCACGAAGCCACTATCGATACGACAACAGGAAGATTTCAAGTGCAATCTCAATCTTCGTCAGTTGTGATTGAGGGGGACCGTTAGGATATTATCCTATAAAATGTATATAGTAGGATCCTTGTATTTGTTATCGACTGAACCATATCTCCTTGATTATAAGGATTGGTATCAGAGTTGATTGTAATCCACATGTACAATGTCTGTGTGCATACACACACACACACACACACACACACATATATATATATATACATACACACACATATATATGACAACGAAATGGGCCACCATAGGGCCTAGGCACCATGATTTCAAATGTGCATATTTATATTTTTCGAAACTTTCAGTTTTGGGTATATACACATCTATAACAATTCAAACGAAACACATATCTTTGAAAAAATATACTCAAATTCAAAGATTTGAATTAATTTAGATCACATGCCTTGCTGATTTATATATAAAATCATCACATAGCTACAATCAAATTATCATCAAAAGAGGAAACTCTAGTGTGAATTTTAGTTCAAACTTGTTTAAACTAGTTAATAAACGGGTTAAACTCAACATCCTAAATATTTCAAAAAAATTCGTATACAAATATATAGAGGAAATACCCATTTTAAATCATAGTGCTCGGGCACCATGGTGCCCTAAGTGTCTGTGTATATAAAACTCAAAATAGGGTACTGATCATGCAATTGCAATTGCTGACAAAATCAAAGAAATAAGAACAGACAATTATGAGCATGATTGATAAGAACTAAAGTAAGAACAAATAAGCAATTGAACTAATCAATCAGATAGGTATCTCAAATTATTAAAACTGAAATAAATGACACGCTAACATGCAAGGTCTCCAAGATAATCAATGTCTAGATCCTTTGCAAGCAAACAGTAAAGTACTAAAATGTGATCACTTACAGTGCATTGACTGAATGCCAGTGTCAAAGGTTAGGCTCATCAAAGACGTTATTTTAGAAAACAATCCTTGCGTTGTAATGCCGTATACTCACCGGCAAGTGTTTCACAGATATAAAGCCGCAAAATCACAGAATGAGGTAATTCAACAATGCTGTTTAGAGTCATAGAACCGACTCTCTTGTTAAGGGAGACAACCACATCTGTCGATGATTCGGGACAGGGTCCCCCGCCGAGCTTACTTGTTGAATGAGGGATCAACGAGAGGCCCCTTTTCCGCAAGGGTTGCACGTCTGGGAGTATGCCGAGCAAGGAAACGAGGTATGCGGGTCAATCGGAAGGCACAGGGGGGCCAATTTTTGCTGGTTCGGGCCTCTCTCGGTGGAGATAACAACCCTACATCCAGTGGATTTCTCTAGTATGCGAAGGGGGTGTTACAATGCGCTTGCTCGGGGCCCCTAGAGGTCCTACGGAGCCTGCGAGCGAGCTCTGTGCGTGAGTGTGTGTGTATTACAGAAGTTCGAACCCTCAATCCATCGTGGGAAGGGGTATTTATAGGAGATTACAGGAGACAAATCATTTATTACAGGGAGCGCGCCACTGTAGAGGACGTACGCAGAGCAGTGCCGCGCCACCCGCCGGGTACCACGCGACGTGGGCACAGTGGTCGTGGACCAAGTCAGCGCGGACCGTGGCGGCGCGGATCCCGGGCGCGCGATCCTTGAGCCACCATGCATTTAACGCCACGTCGCCTTGTCGAGGACCCCCGAGTGTAAGATCGAGGATGAGCCTAGAGGGGGGGGGGGTGAATAGGCTTTTCTAAAATTTCTATCACTAAACTCAAGTTTAATGATTACTGAGAACAAGTAATAGTTTTGCCTAATTTAATTCTTAACAATTTTAGTGATCACAAGATAATATCACTACGCAAGTATAATAATTTGCTAAGCAAGTAGTCACACAAGAATCAAATAGCTAGAATCTCACGAGAATTAAAAAAACAAGCAAACCACAATGGATGCGCAAGAGAATTTTTCCCGTGGTCTCGGAGACTTGCTGGTCTCCCCTACTCCACGTTGAGGTAGCTTGAATTTCTTCAAGCCGGCTCCACTCGCTTGAGCCTTCCCCGATCACTAGCGATAGCTCTTCCCTTCGGTAGGCGAGCCGTGCCTTCACAACCATGGGTCTTCACACAACCTCCTTGTGAAGATCACCGGAGCCTCACGCCTCAAGCCGTCTAGGAGGCGGCAACCTCAAGAGTAACAAACTTGATGCGGGCTTGAATCTCAAGAGTGCAATCAATATGGCTCACTAATGCAATGCACTCAATTTTAGCTCTCAACACTCAAGAATCAACAATTCAATGCACAAGAGAGTGGAGAGTGTTTCTAGAGCTCAAGAGTATTCAATGGAGTCACCAACCAGCCTAACATCTGGTGGGGGTATTTATAACCCCACCCCACACAAACTAGCCGTTATCTGCACTTCTTCCTGATTTTGCGCCAAGGCCGGTACTACTAGCCCTCTAGGGGCGGTAGTACCTGCACTTTGATGACCTGCTACTATCTGGTATAATCATGCAGCGACACGTAATCGTTATAGCGTTTTTATATATGGCGTACTACATGCCCATGGGTCTTGATAATCTGCTACCAACCGAAAAAAAATAATCGCTCTGGAATAAAGCTACCGCAGGCTTAGGTGCGGTAGTACCGCATTTTTGTTTCTGAGTCAACCCTAAGCGATAGTCTTGGTAGATGGACTTTCGAAATCCTGCCCTCACGGAATATAGCTACCGCCAACTATGGTGCGGTAGTCTTGGACTTCTTGATACTCTTGACAACTCTTGAGTAATCTGGGACTTGGGAAATTTTCGATTTCGTTTTATCTCTCGAATGCATGATTTCACGGATGAACTAATGAGCCATATTAAAATGCACTTTCAAGTTTTAATGCCCAAACCAAGTCCTCTTAATAGTGCGGCGACTATCCTAAAAATCCGATCTTTTTCCCAACTCGAGATCGGTGAAAAACTAGAAAATACTTCTAAGATTGATACCTTCACTTCTTTAGCTTCTTTTATCGTACTCCTTCCATTTAGCACTTGAAGCCATCCAACATCTTCGAGGAATACAATTATCTGTTTTCGACTAACTTGCACAAACATCGTTAGTCCTTTTAGCGTGATTGTCATTAATTATCAAAACCAACACCTCATGGGGCCTAGATGCTTTCAATCTCCCCTTTTTGGTAATTGATGACAATCCTCATAATCGAATTGAAGTGAATTGATATTTAGTGTGAGTTACCAATAAAAATTAATTACTCACACCATGAAATTCTTATTTAGCAATATTTTATCTTTGGAGGACAAAAATATGTTTGAATGAAAATATTGCTAAATGAGAATAGCTCCCCCTAAAATGTGCCATGGATAAACAATAAGTTTTACACATTTGCATATGAATTGTGTATGGCAATGAAGATATAATTGGAATGAGTTAACATGACATAATGCACAACTTCATAAGAGAAGATAATTTATATTTAAGCTAAAAGAACCATAAAAGCGAGTTCAAGACCGAAATCATAAAAAAATCAAGGCGACATAGGCACCCATAAGGAGTTCAAGGCGACCTGACCACAATTTAAGCGGGATTATTACAATAAGAAAGATAAGCAAGGCTTGAAGGCTTCAATTCTTCATACTTCTCCCCTTTGTCATCAAGGACCAAAGAGGATCGCCAAGGAACCGTCTACTCCTCGGCATCTCGGAGTAGAGCCGTGTGGCGGATGAGGAGACCAAGGATCCTATTTGGATGACGGAGGAGGATCATGGGAAGGAGGAATCTGCCGCTATCCGGACGGCAGCCGTCTGATTGATGGTAGGGCGATAGTGATCAAAGGAGGTGCTAAGCGAACCAGCGCGCTCGGACATCCTCAACCATTTCGCGATTCGATATTGAAGCTCCATAACAAGTGCAAAGCGGCCTTGCATGTAAGATTCTTGTCGCAAATCCGGCCATCATGTCGGAATGGAGGTCTCAAGGTGGAAAGATAGGCATCGCACGCAGAGCGGCTTGAGCGGCGAGCTTGGGCAGGGTGCTTGCTCGGCGAGCTCTTGCTTGGCGGCTTGCTCGGCGATGTGATGTAGGACTTGAGGAGGAGCAACCACGAGGCTTGTGCGGCTTATGAGGAGTAGGGTGGCACCATTATACTCGGCGACTCTCGGATGGCGCCATGATGTACTGGAGCAAAATAGATGGTCTTCCTCTATCCCTAGCGATTGAGACATCTCCTTATTAGGAAGTCCACCACATCAAACTTCTCCTCGCCATGACCTTTGCAATGACATTCCAAGCATGACCTCTTACGGCATCGAAATTTCCACTCTTGGATGAATAGTGACACGAATGATCTTGTTCACCATGCTTGGTTGGAGTTTGACCATTGAGTTCCCAATTCGAAGTTATGAGGCGGTCATAAGCTCGCCACGCTGGTCCAAAGGCGAGAGGAGGTTAAGTCATGGATTTTTGAGTCGGCTATGGAAAATTCTAGTGCATGCTCAAAGTCATCCTTGAAGCGGTGTATTTAGTGGTGTCGATCATCCGGTGATTTGCTCGAGGTTTTCGAGACACATAAAGCGTCGCATAGAATTGCTTGATGACCTTTTCATTATAATCAACCCTTGTGCGAGGAAGTTATCTGAACCGGCTCCACCAAACGATTCGGTATGCCCGACAAACTGGTTTGCTCACGGATGTGCTTCAAGCGACCAGCGTTGGTTTGCAAAATCCTTCTCGAGATATATTTGCTCAAACACCCTCTGCTGAAATAAGGAATGGAACTTTGGATTTGGGGCGGAGGCGAGGTTGGAGATACAAGTTTTGACCTGCGAGCATAATAGTCATCGCCTTTGATTTGAGAGGATCATTCCTTCAATGGCGGCACCACTTCTTCTTCCTCTGAGCTCTCCTCACTTTGTCACTCCCGGTCTCATCATCATTGCCGATTATTTGCGGAGCGAGTGCGAGACTTTTCTCTTTTTAGCTTGGGAAGGCTCAGCAGGACCCTTCCCTTTTTGCCCTTGTGGTCCTCATGGCGACGGTGAAAGAATTGTCGCTATCATCGATTCGTGTCGGGAGTGGGAACAAGTGACTCTTTGTTGTCTTCCTTCCACCTTTGCCCCTTGGATGGACCGGTTCGGCGACTTTAGTCGCGAGGCATGGTCTAGTAGATTTGAAGGAAAAAAAGGAACATGAGTATTGAGCGGATTGGATTTTACAAGATAGGAATAAAATGTATAGGTGATGTAGACGAATATCCTCAAAAGCTGCTCAAAAGGAGGTCTTTGCTGACATGGCAGCACTACCGCTCTTGGAGGCAGTAGTACCGCAAAGTCGTCTGACCGCTCCGATGGCTTGATAGTGCTTGCCCTTGATTTGGGGGGTTTGAGCGAATTTTGAGACAATGTCGAGGAACTTTGCAATTTAGATAGAGATTAGGGCCTAGAGGAGATCAAGAACTTCTATTTTAGACCTAATCTTCAAGGATTTGATTTTATTTCAAGTTTACATATTTTCAACAATTATTCAAGCCTAGATTGCTCAAAGGAGATGAACCAAAGAGAATAATGAGGAGAAATGATACCTTTAGGAGGAGAAGGATACAATGATTAAATTTGATGGACAAATCCCACAAAACTTCAAGATTTCGGAGAGGATAAGTTTTAGGGTTTGAGAGGAGAGAGATGAAACCCACGGGAATGGAAGAGAAGGAGGTTTTGGTGAGAAGAAAGAAGAAGAGAGAGAAGAAGAACTGGCGAAATTTGAGGTGGCCCCACAAATTCTGGCGAAAGCGGTACTACTCCCCTGACCGATAATAGTCAAGACAGTACTACCGCCGTCATCAATGGCCGATAGTCTTGAGGGAAAGGTGAAATGGCGTGAATTTGGCGAATTTGATTGCGAAGATTTCTCATGAGATGATGTATCAAGAGATTGAATATAAATGGGAGCAAATCAATCAAGATAGGCACAAAGTAAAAACTTTAAACACATCCAAATGAGAAATAATGAATTGACTTGTTCGAGTTGAAATACCACAAAAGAAACTAGAAATATGGCCATTCTAGCTCTTTGGGCAAAACTCAAGATGTGCCTTTATTAGATCAATATAGATCAAGATTTTTGAATTTTATTAAGCTTTTGAAAAGCAAAAGTTTTGTTTCATTATAAACATAGAGAAGGTTATAATTATGATATAAGTTCCAAAAGATAAGGTTTATGTTATAATAAGTTTTAAATGAAGATTTGTGAATCCTTTGTATTTTGTAAATCCAAAATAGATTATTTCCAAATAGTTTTGACTTATAAAGTCTAGTTTTAAGTTTTAAGATATTTATAGCACAAACTTCAATTTTCCACATTTTAGGGGATGTGATATATACATAAATTGCATATTACTCCCCCTTGATGTGAGACTCATCTAAAGAACATATACCAAATAAAGACCAATTTAAGCAACCAAGGAATTTCACTTAAGCCACATTAGAGATATCAATGACATTTAATTCATTCCTCAATTTACAAAATCTAGTCTCATCTAGGGGTTTAGTGAGTATATCCGCTAATTGATTTTCCGTTCTGATGTGACTAATCTCAATATCCCCTTTACATACATGATCTCTCAAGAAATGATAGCGGATATCAATGTGTTTTGTTCTTGAGTGTTGGGCGGGGTTATTGGCTATTTTAAGCGCTTTCATTATCACATAAGAGAGGCACCTTCTTAAAATTAATTCCATAATCCATTAAAGTTTGCCTCATCCATAACAATTGAGCGCAACAACTACTGGCGGATATGTATTCGTCTTGGCGGTGGACAAAGCTACTGAATTTTGTTTCTTGGAGAACCATGAAACTAGGGATCTACCTAGCAATTGACAACTCCGGGGTGCTCTTTCTATCCACTTTACAACCCGCATAATCCGAATCCGAATATCCAATTAAATCAAATTTTGCACCTTTAGGATACCATAACCCTATGTTTGAGGAATGCTTTAAATATCTTAGAATTCTTTTACGGCAACTAAATGACATTCTTTGGGAGAAGCTTGAAAGCGAGCACACATGCAAACACTAAACATAATATCGGGCCTAGATGCGGTAAGGTAGAGCAAGCTACCAATCATTGATCTATAAAGCTTTAAGTCTCTGGTTTACCTCCCTCATTTAAGTCGAGATGCCCGTTTGATGCCATTGGAGTCTTGATCGACTTGCGTCCTCCATGCCAAATCTTTTGAGAAGATCCGCCGTGTATTTGATTTGGCTTCTGAGCGTCCCATTCTTGAGTTGCTTAATTTGGAGTCAAGGAAGAAACTCAACTCCCGATCATTGACATTTCAAACTCCTAGACATCATGTCACCAAATTCTTTGCAAAAGTCTTCGTTAGTAGAACCGAAAATGATATCATCAACATATATTTGACACACAAAGAATTCATCATCAATTATTTTTGTAAAGAGCGTTGTATCAACCTTCCCAATTTTGAAACCCTTTGAGAGTAGAAAATCTCTAAGTCGCTCATAACATGCTCTAGGAGCTTGTTTGAGTCCGTATAGTGCCTTAGAGAGTTTGTAAACATGATTAGGATATTTGGAATTTTCAAAACCGGAGGTTGTTCAACAAATACCAATTCGGATATTTGTCCATTTAAGAAGCACTCTTTACATCCATTTGATATAACTTAATGTCAAAGCTTGATGCAAATGCAAGTAAAATTCGATGGCTTCTAACCTAGCTACTGGTGCGAAAGTTTCACGAAATCTAATCCTTCAATTTGAGTGAAACCTTGCGCCACTAATCTAGCTTTATTTCTTACTACAACACCGTTTTCATTTTGTTTATTACTGAAAAACCCATTTTGTGCCAATTACATTATATTCTTTGGGTCTTTCTACTAATGTCCAAACATCATTGCAAGCAAAATTATTTAATTCTTCATGCATGGCATTTACCCAATCCGGATCAACTAATGCTTCATCTACATGAGTTGGTTCAATTGAGGATACAAACGAATAATGTTCGCAAAAAGAAGCAACACGGGATCGAGTTTGAACGCCCTTACTCACGTCACCCAATATTTGATCTATTAGATGATCTTTGGAGAGGCCGTGGTGAATCCTTTGAGGTAGTGGTTGAATTTGTTGCTCGTCATTTTTGTCATCTTCATCTATTTCTTGTATTCGACTCGGAGTTGCGGAGGTTGACGGCTCGACTTGAATAGATGAAGATTGATCTTGCTTATCCACTTCCACTTCACGTCTCCAATTGTCATATTCTTCATTGCTTCTCTTAGGCCTTCTTCACCTACATCATCCAAATTTTCTTGCTCTTCTTGAGAGCCGTTAGTTTCATCAAATTCAACATCACCGTTTCCTCTACAAATCCTTTGTTTTTATTAAAAACTTCGATAAGCTTTGCTATTTGAAGAATATCCTAACAAAAACCCTTCATCACCAGACTTTGAAATTTGGAAAGCCGAACACCCTTTTTCAAGATATAGCATTTGCAACGAATACTCGAAAATAAGAAATGTTAGGCCTTCTTCCAACAAGAAGCTCATAAGAGGTCTTTTTCAAAAGTCGATGCAAATAGAGTCTATTTGTAGTATGGCAAGCGGTATTAATGGCTTCGCCCAAAAACTATCGGACGTACCATATTCATCTAACATCGTTCTTGCCATTTCAATTAATGTCACGATTTTCCGTTCCACAACTCCATTTTGCTCGGAGTGTAGGTTGCGGAAAGTTAGTGCTTTATTCAATTTCATCACAATAATCTTCAATTCTTGTGTTTTTAAATTCGAGACCATTATCACTCGGATTTTCTTTATTATAAAGTCAAATTCATTTTGAGCTCTTTTTGCAAACCTTTTGAATATATTGGAGGTTTGGATTTGTCATCTAGAAAGAATACCCACGTATATCTAGAGTAATCGTCAACGATGACTAAACAATAAGAATTACCCCAATGCTTTTATATGTTGTCGGACCAAATAAATCCATATGTAAGAGCTCTAATGGTCTAGAGGTGGACATGATACTTTTGAGGGATGAGAAATAGCGACTTGTTTACGGCTTGACAAGCACTACAAAGTCGATTTTCTCAAACTTCACATCTTTCAAGCCCACAACTAAATCATTTTTAAATAACTTTTAAGTTGAATCATTCCAACATGAGCTAGTCTTCTATGCCATAACCATCCTAAGGAAGTTTTAGCCATTAAGCAAGTTTGAAGACATGAATCATTTGAAGTGAAATCAACTAAATACAAATTTCCAAATCTAAATCCTTTAAACACTAGTGAATTATCATTTTCTTTTGTAATAACAACATCATTTTTAGAGAATGTGCAAATAAGATCAAGATCACAAATTTGAGCGACGGATAGCAAATTGAAATTTAATGTTTCAACTAAGGAGACATTTGAAATGGAGAGGTCATTTGATATGGCAATTTTACCTAAGCCTAATACCTTTCCTTTGTTATTATCCCCAAGCGTGATCTTGTCATTTTGTCCATTTCGAATCAAAGGTAGTGAACATCTTCCGGTCACGGTCATGTGTTGGGTGCACCCACTATCCAACACCCAATGCAATCCACGGTTTTGTAGTTCACCTACAAAAAGAATCAAACCTTTTAGGTACTCAAATTTGTTTGGGTCCTTGGAGGTTAGTGACCAAGGTTTTGGGAACCCAAATGGCTTTCTTTCTTTGGCCAAATATCGGGTCCCAACAAACTTAGCAAAAATTTTACCATTTCTATCCCTTTTAAGTACATAACATGAATCATGAATGTTATCCTTAGGCGATTTACTCAAAGTACAATTATTAAGCTAGATGTCCTACTTCATGGCATTTATAACAAAATTTACCATTTGATTTAACAAAGCAGACCTTGTTATTCATTTTCTTGTTCTTTTTAGGGATATAACCTAAACCTTCTTTATTATAGGAGCATCTTTGACTACCCAAAATTTTATTTAAGGTGTCCTTACCCTTGAAGCATCTATCTAGACTTTGATTTAGTTTACTTACTTGCTTCTTAAGTTCATCATTCTCAACAATTAAATTTTCATGACATGAACTAGCACTAGAACATGATAAATTAACTAAATCACAACATGAAGTAGATATGCTTGATTTTTCTACATGAGATGAGGTATTTGCTAGTCTAGGCAAGTCATTTATAATATCACACTCGATACCAATATCATTTGTTAATTTTGAATTATTCTTGACAAGTAGAGTTTCATGATCTTCCTTTAGCTCATCATATGAATTTTTGAGAGTTAGGAATTCTTTCTTTAGAACCTTAAATTTTGATTTTTCTTTGCCAAGATATTCATTTAATTCTTCTAGCATGTCCATTAGCTCATCATATGATGGTTCATCATTTTAGTTAGAGTTTACCTTAGTTTCTCCTCTAGCCATGAGGCATAAAGGAGTGACGAAGGCTGACAAGCCTCCTTGATGGCAACACCAAGCAAAACCCTTCTTCTTTGAAGGTGCTTAGCCTTCAGACGAATCGGAATCCAAAGTATTCCTCCTCGGAATCCCACTCACCAATATGGGCTTCACCCTTGCCATCCTTTTGGAATTTCTTGAATAGCTTCTTCTTGCCTTGAAAGAACTTATTCTTCTTGGGTGATTTGTCTTTGTCATCCTTCTTCTTGGGGCAATCGAGGCTATGTGTCCCTTTTCATCACATTCATAACAGAATATTAGCATAACGAGTTAGTGCTAGAATTTTGCCCTTTCTTGTACCTTTGCGGACCGCTAAAGTTTGGCGTCTTCTCATAAACTTCTTCATTCTTCTTACTAGAAGCGCCATTTCCTCCTCGGTGTCTTCATCTTGAGTCTTCATCGCTTGACTCGCCTTAACTGAATCGATGTTCTTCTTTTTGGAAGAGCTTTGTTCCAATAATTCTTTCTTGTCTTTCTTGTAAAGCTCGTTGGTGATGAGATTGAGAAGACCGGTTGGCGTCATCCTTGGCAATTCCGTGAGTTGAGAAATAGTGTAACCAATGTTTCATATTTCTCGGGAAGAACTCTTAGCATTTTCTGACAATATCAACATCACTCAAGGTCGTACCAAGACCCTTGAGCTCGTTAACAATATTGTTTAATCTAGAATACATTTCATTAATATTCTCATGAGGCAACATAATGAAACTTTCATATTTAACTCTAAGCATATGCAATTTAGCTTCCTTAACGGTGGATGTCCCTTCATGAATTTCCGACAATGTATTCTAAATTTCATGTGCGGTTTCTAAATTACTTACGATTAAATTCATCGCATTTAAGGCACCAAAGATAGCATTCATAGCTTGAGCATTTAAATGAATAAATCTTTCATTTTGTTCCTCATTTAAAGTGGAACAAATTGGTCACAACATAACCCTCATTGACAATTCTCCATATATTTGGACTCATAGCCTTAAGGTAAACCGTCATACTGAATTTTCCAATACGAATAATTTGTACCATCAAAGAAAGGAGCTTTTCAATTGACATACCCTCGTTGGCCATCCTTGCTCTCTAGGCGGTAAAGCCAAAATAGAGACCAAGCTCGATACCACTTGTAAGATCGAGGATGAGCCTAGAGGGGGTGAATAGGCTTTTCTAAAATTTCTATCACTAAACTCAAGTTTAATGATTCTTGAGAACAAGTAATAGTTTTGCCTAATTTAATTCTTAACAATTTTAGTGATCACAAGATAATATCACTACATGAAGTATATTAATTTGCTAAGCAAGTAGTCACACAAGAATCAAATAGCTAGAATCTCACGAGAATAAAAAAACAAGCAAACCACAATGGATGCAAGAGAATTTTTCCGTGGTCTCGGAGACATTGGGTCCCCTACTCCACGTTGAGGTAGCTTGAATTTCTTCAAGCCGGCTCCACTAAGCTTGAGCCTTCCCGATCACTAGCGATAGCTCTTCCCGCCTCCGGGTGGCGAGCCGTGCCTTCACAACCGCTTGGGGTCTTCACACAACCTCCTTGTGAAGATCACAGAGCCTCACGCCTCAAGCCGTCTAGGAGGCGGCAACCTCAAGAGTAACAAACTTGATGCGGGCTTGAATCTCAAGAGTGCAATCAATATGGCTCACTAATGCAATGCACTCAATTTTAGCTCTCCAACACTCAAGAATCAACAATTCAATGCACAAGAGAGTGGAGAGTGTTTCTAGGGCTCAAGAGTATTCAATGGAGTCACCAACCCATTAACATACGGTGGGGGTATTTATAACCCCACCCACACAAACTAATAGTTATTTGCACTTCTTCACGATTTTGCGCCAAAGTTGGTACTACAGCCCTCTAGGGGCGGTAATCTGCTTACCTATGATAATGACTATCTGGTAATAATAAGCGCTGCGACACGTGGCCGTTCTGACGTTTTTATATATGGCGGTACTCAGCCCATGGGTGTGGTAATCTGCATTGACCGACAAGAAAAATAATCGCTCTGGAATAAAGCTACCACAGGCTTAGGTGCGGTGAGTACGCATTTGCGATACTACTACGTCAACTAGCGGTAGTCTTGCGTAGATGGACTTTCAGAAATCCTGCCCTCTGGAATATAGCTACGCTAACTATGGTGCGGTAATCTGGGACTTGGTACTACTGCTTGCAACTATGATAATCTGGGACTTGGGAAATTTTCGATTTCATTTTATCTCTCGAATGCATGATTTCACGGATGAACTAATGAGCCATATTAAAATGCACTTTCAAGTTTTAATGCCCAAACCAAGTCCTCTTAATAGTCGGCGACTATCCTAAAAATCCGATCTTTTTCCCAACTCGAGATCGGTGAAAAAACTAGAAAATACTTCTAAGATTGATACCTTCACTTCTTTAGCTTCTTTTACGCGTACTCCTTCCATTTAGCACTTGAAGCCATCCAACATCTTTCGAGAATACAATTATCTGTTTTAGACTAACTTGCACAAACATCGTTAGTCCTTTTAGCGTGATTGTCATTAATTATCAAAACCAACACCTCATGGGGGCCTAGATGCTTTCATAGAAATTTGGTGGCAAAACGAAATCTTGTGAAGGTAAGTCTGCCTCGTTGCCGGGCAAGGGCATGGTCGGTTGGCCTAGGGCTTCAATGGTAAATCTTGATGCGGTGTATCTAATCCTCGACAGCTAGCCCCGAGGCTAAAGGGGAAAAAGGCCTTCTTGAGGCCCGCTTGTGAGCCTCTAGACTTCTCAAGAGGATTGGAGTCATCACGGTGAACAAGCTCTACCCATGAACAAAACTCCTTGCTCGGGGTGAGGATCTCATTGAGCGGAAAACCGCTCTGGCCGAGAACCATGCTCGGTCGGGAACCACATGTGAAATTTGCCCAGCGCAGCATCCGGCCATCTTTCGGGAAGAGAGGGGCTATAGCGAGAGGAAAACCGTTGCGACATCAAACAACTGGCGAGGATAAGCGCGCCCCGAGGCCGAGCATACTTGGGCGAAACTTGGGCCGAATAGCACTGTGTGAATGTGTGAAATTTCGGTGGTTCCTTCCTCCTGAAGCGTCGTGGCGTGTACTCGACTTTTTGAGGGAGCTATGCCCACCGACCGCCGGAGAACCGAACGCCACTTGGCCGACAATCGTTGCTTTTACCTGTCATCCAACTTCTCGCCTACAAATTGCAGATGCATTGAAAAAGAGACCTCTTGCTCACCTTTTCATCTTCATCCTCTTGCATAAACACTCGCCCAGACCTCTAACTTCCAAACTTCCTCCTTCCATGTGGCCTTAGTTGTTGAGCCCTCCCATGGCACGATTCGGTGCGGGCAAGATCACGGTGGAGAGGCTCGAGTCTTCTGCAGGATCATGGATACCTGGACCCCTATTCTTGGAGGGTCCGGATGGCGAAAGGGCCGGTCTTGCATGACGGACGAGATGGTCTCGTCTGAGCTCTACACCGGCCAATCAGCAGACTCCGAATGCCGAGGCGAGTTCTTGGAAGGCGTGCTAGAGCAATGCCAATCGAGGTCACCACTTGAACCCCAACTCCATCCTTGTTTTGAACATTTTGCCCACCTCTGCGAAGGCGTGGGCGTCCTTCTCTGTGGGACCTTTTCTTCCATTTTTACAACCTTTTTCGTCTGCGGCTCTTAGCTCACGGTGCCCTATACTTCGCTTTGAGGCCCAATCGCCCGTCTGAGTTCCCGTCTTCACCCTCAAGGACTCAGATTCTGGTTTGGGCAGCATTAGTTCTACTGCAGAAGCTGTGGGGAGCTCTCTCGCTTCTACACAAGGCGGCGCGTAAACACCGAGATGCCACGCGCGCTTGGCCGTCGAGGAGGCGGATCTGATGACGATCCACGAGCTCACAAACATAGGGCTCACCGGCGGGACATCGTCAGGGACTTCTTCGGAGCAGGATATCCGGTGAGGCGAGAGAGCACCCTTTCTTCAAAATCGGCGGTGGGGCGACCTCACCCATGAAGAGAAATGGGTAAGGTCCATGACTTGCGGCAATTTTGTCCCGCATATCTTGCTTGAGCCAGCTATGACCCCGTGCAATGTGGTGGTGACCAGACCGGCTTCCGGACTGAGTTGAGAAGAGGGTTCTTAGAGATGTTGAAACCCGAAGAACAAGGAGCTTCTTACTGACGCCAAGTCTTAGAAGAAGCGTGCTCGCTCGGTGTGACATGGTAAGCCCCTTGGTCATTTATGCGGGAAGAGCATCAGAACCAGTGAGTACTTCTGTGGGAACAACATCGAGCCACTCGGCGTCGCTCCGTTGTCCTTTGGTAGGAAAAAGACATACACGGAGGTGGGCGTGGCGAGCTCAAATCCAAAGCGGGTAGTAGCGGCGTGCTTCTTCCATGACCAAGGCCAAAAAGGGAAAGACAAAAAGGCGCGCCGCCCGCATAGCACCAGGCGTCAAAAGAGGCATCTGGCGCCACACGGAGACCCCAAGCGACACTTGGAGTATCTGCGTCGGATGGAGGTAAGCCGCTGAGGCTCTGGTTGAAGAATTATAACTGGCGATTCGGATCGAGCAAATCGAGGCGGAGGAGATTGATCGAGGATGGTCTTGGTATGACGGGGCATACGGCAAGGAGATCGAGGGCGTGAGAGAACAGCGAGCGACCGAGCTATACTTCGGGAGTTCGGGATCGTCGTGAGGCGTGACTCTTCATATGAGGGCCGAGCAATCGGAAAGAAGTTGGTGGGGTCGACATGGAGGTCGACCCCAAAGTCGCAAGAATCACCCAAGCTGCCGATGAGAAAATGGCCCGGTGCTTCTGGCGGCGGAGAATCCAACCACCGGCGGCGAGGAAGGCTCGGCCAAGGTTAAGTCTCGACACTTGCTTTGCTTTAGCTTTGCTCTTGTCGCGCCGACCGAGCTAGCCCACCTAAGCGGCGTGGGCGACATAGCTCGTGGGTTTGTTCAGGACTTAGGAAAGTGGCTTCTGAGATCGTTGACAATGTCTTAGCGGCGATATGCTCCGATCTGCCCGACATTGTGATGGTAGGGAGTGGAAGCGGTGGAGAAGTTTGGCGCCGACGACCAAGCGAGCGAAACCCCAGCCCTCCGAAACACGGCGAGGGCGTCGAGAGGTGGTCGAGCTTCAAGATTGGGCGAAGGATCGCCCAAGAAGGCTTGAAGCCCCGAGCTAACAACATGCTCGGGCGACCTTGCCCTGCCCAGCGAACAACGTCTTGCGGAGGACAGCGAAGACCACGAGCAAGGAGCTTCTCGGGGAGGAGCGAGGCGCTCCATGGCGATTCCCAGGAAGCCGTCGTCCCAGCGATCCGCCCCTTTCGGGACTCAGAGCAGGCGTCCCCCTGCCGAGGTCAGGAGACATCGGGGCGGCGATTTTCGAGCAATCTAGGGTGAACTCGCGCGCCATGTTGCTAGAGGTAAGGATGTTTCGCAGCCTTCACGACTTTGCTTATTTGGATTTTGCGGGGAGCTTTACTTGGGGCATTTTACGCATGACTTCTTGAAAAAACCTGGCGACTTTGAGGAGGTGTTGATCGTCCCTAACTCCGTGAGCGCTTCTATGAAAAAGCGGCTTCGTGTCGATGGGTTTGGAGGAGAAAGTGGGCGAACTTAGCGAGAGGTCACCCTACTTGAGCAAAGCGCCTCGAGGCCAGGCCTTGGCGTTCTGAGTCAAGGCGTTTCCTCGTGCTCGGCGGGAGCTTGAGCGAGAAAGGTCGACTCTCGTCGTGCAAGAGAACAACTGCCCGTAGAAGAGGGTGCTTGCTTCGAGCAAGAGTTGGAACAGGTGAGGCAAGCAGCCGTGGCGTGGGAGAGGATCTTGCCCTTAGCGAGGACAAAGTCCAAGTGGCCTCGACAAACTTCAACAACGAAGGAGCATGCCCGGACCCTGGAGGCCAAGGTGGCCGAACTCGAGGGGTCCGGCGAGGCCAAGGAAGAACTTGAGCGGTGGAAGCGGACTGCCGACCATCTGGAGAAGGACCTAACCCTTAGCCGGGAAAAGGCTCTCGGCTCCGAGCAGGAGCTCGGGCGGGAATGGCAGCGTGCCCAAAGCCTTGAAGCCAAGGTGGCCGAACTGGAGCGGGCGGCACGGGCGACCGCCGCTTTCGCCGACCAAGATAAAGAAGAGATCGAGCAACTCCGTGAGGAAGCCAACGAAGGTCGCGAAGCCTGGCGGAAGGTGATCGTTCTCCAGGCCAAAATCGCTGATTATAGGCAGAAGCTTTCCGCAGCGCTCAGGGGGGCAGCGCCCGGCCCGTAGAGTTGTATACTTTTTTGTTTCGAAAAAACTTTTTTTTGGTGGTGACGCCTTGGAATGAAAATTCTTCCTTGGTCAAGTGTAGTGTTTTGTAGCGGTGCCTTTTTCTTCATTCTTTTTCCTGCGAAGGATAACCGCGAGATAGACGTAGGTCAGGTCAATGCATGGGCGACACGGGCCTGAAGTAAGTTGTAAAAAAGCGACCGATCGGGCGATGCTCGACGAGGAGCAACACTTTCGCGAGTAGCGCCTTAGCGACAAAAGATCGCGAGCTCGGGAACTTCGCTTCCATCCGGACCCATTGCGAATAATGCTCGTGTACCACATTGCGAGCACGAGTTTGTTCGCGGGAGAGGTGAAGGAAAAGCGCGTCGCTCAGGCCAAAGCACAAACTTTGTGCGAGCAACAGCGTGGTCGTTTGAAGGGGGGCGTGGGCAATGGGCCAAGTGTGTAGCGACCAGCAGCAGCATAGCCGAGCTAAAATTGAGTCGGCCAAGAAAGGGTGTCTGCATTTTGCGACTTGTATCGTCGCGGCGAATAGCTCTTTGCGGACCAAGGCGGCTTATCGAGACCGAAGCCTTTGGTGGTTTTAGTGGGCGGATGTTGCCGTGATGCGTTGTGTCATTAAGCAGCGCAATCCCGTGGCGACAAGATGAAAAAATGCGGGTCGGATGAAAGTCGATTGCTTTCGAAAAGCGGGGCTTGATTCACAATATCTAGTAAAGAAGCGTGAGTTTAAACATAGAACTTGCGCGGTGTCGATGTTCCATGAATTAGAGAGCTTCATGGCCGTCCTCCATGGCAAAGCGGACAATTTCGGGAGCGTCATTGAAAGCAGCCGTGAATGGTCCTTCCCATTTGGGGGAAGCTTGTTGGCCTTTGACAAGTCCTAAATTCGGCGTAGGACAAAGTCGCCAACACCTGCAAGGTTGGGGCGAATTTGTCTTGGCGGGCGTGCTTGCGTGAGTGCTGTTGGTAGGCGGTTGATCGGCTGTGCCTTGGCGAGATTCCTCGGCGAGATCGAGGTCTAAGCGACCCTCACGACCACAGTGAGCGATGTCGGCCAAATGGATTCTTGGGGATCCGAGGACGATTCGGCGGGCAAGGCGGCCTCCGCACCATAGGCAATTTGGAATGGCGTTTGCTTCGTAGCTCGGCTTGTAGTGCGCTACAAACCGGAGGGCGGAAGGAAGCTCGTCCACCCATGATCCGCCTTTGTCGGAGAGGTCTTTGAAGACTCTTTTCTTGATGCCTTGGAGTATTTGGCTTTGGTCCGTTTGCTCTTTTCAGGCTGCGCCATTGCTCTGCGGGTGGGCTCTGAGAGGCAAAGCAGATCTTTGTTCCTATTTCCTCATGATGAGGCACAAAGCAGTTATTTGGTGAAGCGGAGTGTCAGATTATCCGTGATGAGGCGATTGGGTACCGGCTTCAAGCGTCACTACGTTCTTTGAAAAAATCTCTTAGTTGCTTGAGCGAAATGGTTGGCGGCTCGGCCTCGATCCATTTAGAAAGTGTCGATAGCTACGAGCAAGAATTTGCAACCCCTTCGACCACGGGAAAGGCGAGAATGTCGGTTCCCGGTCGAGAAAGGCCATGAGAGCGGGATGGTTTGCGGCGTCTGTTGGTGAGTGGGACTTCTGGCGTGAAGCGCTTGCGCTGACAAGTCACTACGATTGCGGCGTCGTCGTTAAGCTGTTGGCGATGAGTATCGGTGGAATGCCTTGCTCACGGCGTCGAAAGGGCGAGTGGGCTCCCACGTTCCTCATGGATGTCACGAGAAGAATTAGCCCTCTGCTCGGGATCGCACTTGGAAGTACCCCGAGTCGCCTTTGCGGTATAAGGCGCCCGTCTCTACGAGCTTGTGAGCGGATGACGCCTTCTGCGGTAACGCCTTCGGCTTCTTCCTCGGGCAATGTCCCGTGGGCAAGATACTAGATGAATGGCGCCATCAATCGCACCTTGCTCGAGGAAGGAGGCGTTACATGCGTCTCTTGTGCCTCCTCTGCGAGAGGAATGGAGGGCTTCGCGGATGCTCGGCCGGCGCCTCGGGTAGGCGGGCATCTGAGGTGGTGCCTCCTCTCTGAGAGGAATGGAGGCTTGTGCGAGATGCTCACGCGAGTGCCGGGTGGGCGAACAAGCTGAGGAGGCGACCTTGGAAAGTTAATTCGGCGAGTTGTCCTTCAGGGGATGTAAGTACCGAAATTTCTAAAATGTCGCTCCATCTTCCTCACTTCAACCAAGTAAAAGCGCCATTGAGCCATCGAACAACGATACTCCTTGTTTACTTGGTTGTGACTAAGTTGTGAATCGCCCTTCACGGTCGATCATTTGGACTCGGCGCCTTACGCGAAGCCCGACCAGAGCCTTCGTACTCCAGCCGCGTTGTTGGTTGTGGCGAAGTGTAATTGGATGACATATTGTGGCGGTCCCCGAGGGACACCGATCTGACCAGCCCGGCGTTAGGCTTCGGGATCGTCGAAATACATGGTCGTGGCCGTCCCTAGATTCTTGAGATTACGTGGCGAAGTGGCGGGGTTAAATCCATTCATACAATCTGCCAAGATTTGGGACTTGATTACCGTCTTGGCAGAGAAGTGTATGTCGAACTCCGTGAGTTCCATGGCCATCATTGTCCGTAGCGGCCAACGTCTGAGTTTCTTAGGATCCCCCTAAGCGGAAGCCGTCCGGGGACGACGACCTTGTGGGCTTGGAAGTAGTGGCGTAGCTTCACTGGAAGCCATGAGCGAGCGATACAAGAGTTTACGGACCTCGAGTGCGCTCCTTTGGCCCGTGCAATACTTCGCTAACGTAGTATCTTTGGGCCTATAGCGTCGTCTCGCTATCGCCCGATCTGCGCTTCTACGGCTTTGAGGTGTCGCCGCGAGTAAAAGTAGGAGGCTGCTCCCCAGAACTTGGCGTGGCGAGATTGAAGGATGGGCATCTTGCTTTAGCTCGTCAAAAGGCGGTTGGCTTCTTCAAGATCCATCTGAAACCTTCATGCTGTGAGTGCCTTAAAAGAAAGGCAAGCCGCTACGCTGACCGGGGAAATGAAGCGGCTAAGAGGCGCCATGCGTCCGATCAAGGTTTGAACCTCCTTTATGGAGCGGGCGCATCCTTTCGATGGCCTCGATTTTCTCCGGTTAGCACCGATGCCGGGCCCGATGACATACCGAGTACTTTGCGGCTTTACCCCAAAAACACACTTCTCGGGATTGAGCTTTATTTTATGCTGCGAAGATTACAAAAGGTTTCCTCAAGGTCACATATATGACGACGAGGGGCACTACTCTTAACTACGATATCATCCATTATACCTCCGGTTTGACCTATCCGGTCTGGAAAGTCTTACGCATCAAGCGTGGAAGGTCGCGTTCCGGCGCTCGGCAAGGACATGGTCGTGTAGCGAGCGTCTGCGAGCGGGGTGATGAAGAGGTCTTTTCCTCGTCTCCGGGAACAAACGTCTGGTGATAACTGAATAGGCATCAAAAACTCATTACAGGATTCGCCCGTTCGTCGACGATGTTGATCAATGCGGCGGCGTGAAGTTGTCCTTGAGCGGTGGCGTTTAGGCAGTGTGGTCAACACACATGCGCCACTTGCCCCCTTCTTTTTCACGATAAGCTGGGTTTGCCAGCCACTCGAGTGCGGAACTTCCCTAACGGCCGCCTTGAGGAGTTTGTCGAGATTAATCTGGATAATCTTTGCTTTTAGGGAAGCGGAGCCTCTGGCGCACGGAGTTTGCAGTGAACAGCCTTTGTTCTCAATCACTTCTCCGGGACCCGGGCATGTCGGACGGTTCCCAGCCGACACGTCCGGCTCCTCCGGGAGAAAGTAATGAGCTCGAGTTCCTATTTGGGGTCTAGGAAGACCCCGGATGGAAGAACCTTGGGCCAGTCGGCTCGTCGAGAGCAGCCTTGGTTTCTCCTCTCCGGGTTGGAGGGCAACTTTTAGTCGAGAATGGCCGGCGCTGGTCGGAGAACATGATTGCAATGCCCGACCATGTCGGCGCCTTTTCATCGCAGGTTCAAGGCATACAGTGGTGCGCCCTTGATGGTAATAGCGCCATTTGGCGGGAGCCTTGAGCCTTTGGTAGGCGTGGTCGCGTGGCTGACCATGAACCTGGGCGGCCGGCTTTGCCAAGGATGGCGTTATGGTGACTTGAAGTCGGCGACCTCGAAATTGATCGGCTCGGTCAGAAAATTGGCTGGACCCCGGCGTCACGAACGCGTGATCTAGCCGGGAGGCTTGGCAAAGTGCGGGGCGATCCGTAAACAGACGCGGCAATGCTCGATTACGGGAGGAACTGCATCTCGTCAGGGACCAAAGCGAATATGAGGTCGAGGCTTCGCGATCTCTGAGGACTTGGCGACCTTAGCGTTCTTGATGGTCGACTTCACTACCAATGAGAGCCTCTGAGCTGGTCATTCCAAGAGGCGGTCCTCCTTGGAGAAAGTGAGGGGCTCGGACCACCGAATTTGCCGGGACAGGCGGTTTGTCGTGAGTGATGTGGCGGACCTGTCTTGCCGCCTCCTTGAGGTCGCCGGGACTTGCGCCAAGAGCCCCGAATATGGGGCGATGTGGTTTGAGCTCACGGAATCCTATGCCATCGTCGCCGTCCTCCATTTGGCCCTTGCCCTGCCGTTATCCGCTTCTCTGCCGGGAGTGTGGGCATGGGACCCTCACCATCGTAGAACCTTTCGAGCGTCGCCCGGGTTGGCGATTCGAGGTCGTGACGCCGCTTGATGGTATCGGCGTAGCCGGACACGGGCGCCGCTCGCCCGTGCCGCATGATCGCCTTAGCCTTTGTCGTCGGGTCTTAGTCGCGTTCATGATCACTTCGCGAGGCTTAGTCGGTGTCGGGCTTCCGTCCTCGCTGGCGAAGCCTAGGCGGCGCTCGGCAGCGGCAGGCGTGCCCGGCGTCCCGACCTCTTCTTCTTTGGCTTTCTTCTCAGCCGAGCCCGTGGCGCTTTTTTGCGAAAGCCCTCGAACTGGTTGAGGTGGCGGCTGCCCTCGTCGATCATCCTTTTCATTGCACGCCTCGTCGGCGTTTGCATCTGCGGTCGGTCATCTGGAAAAAGCTCGTTGGCCGTCGGTCGGGGTGGATCTCAAACCTTGTGTGAAGCGCCACGTCGCGGACCCCAAATTTGAAGGCACAGACGACCGCTTCGTCCGAGATGCTCGGAATGGAGTTCCTTACTTTGATGAACCTCTGGACAAAGTGGCCGAGGTCTCCTTGTCGTCTGGATCGTACGGCTCGAGATCCGCTGCGTTGCCGGTGAGTGTATGACTTTGGAAATTCAAGCGGAGGGCATCGCGAGCTGCCACGGCGGATCGAACCCTCCTTCGGTTGAAGAGCCATGTTCATGAGCCATCGAGAACCGTGGGGAGGTAATTGGCCATGACTCTCTCGTCTCCCCAGCGCCCACGATGGCGGTGGAGTAGATCGAGAGGAACTCATCCGGGTTACAGGTCCGTTGAATCGCTTCGATGTGGTCGGGCTTGAACTTTCTCAGCCACACTACCTCGCGAAGGGACGTCAGCAGCTTCGGCGTGGTAAAGTCGAACGTCATGGCGGCCCCATGTGAGAGAATCGCGATGGTCGGGGCCCAATCGGTCCTTCCGCGACAAGGCTTGACGGCGGGAGAACCACGCCTCAGCCGCGCGCCCGAGGCCGAAAGCATTCGGAAGGCTCAAATGGCGGGTAGGGAACACGCCCAGCGCCCATGAAGTCTGCTGAGAAGCGCTCAGAGCATCATCGCGGGCCGCTCTTGATTCCCCGGCCCCAAAGTAGGACTTCGGGTGGCACCGTGATGGGAGGCGAAACGAGGGGGAGGGCCGTGGTCTGGGGAAACATTCAAGGCCCTTGGGCGCCGGCTAACTGAAGCCCTATGTGTCGGCACAAGATTTTCGGGGTTTTCAATACGAGTGCCCCCATGCATTTGCCAGTCCGCTGGTGGAGAAATTTGAGGTCAAGACGCCTGTCATCGCGATAAGCCTGGCGCTCGCCTCTGAGGGAGGCGACAGGCGATCTTGGGCAACGCCCGCGCCGTGCTCAGGAGCGATTGCAGTGGACCGTCCTTGCTAGGTCGATTCCTAGCCCCGGCGTCCGCCCCCGCGCTAGGTTGGCGTGAGCGATTCTGGGAGTTCTGCCGGGACAACTCGAGGTCCCCACCGACATCGCTTGTTGGTGGTGAAACTTCATGGGATGATGCTCGCATGCACAGTCGCCCTCCGCCCCGCCATGTTATTGCGCGGAATACCAGATCCGCGCTTGACGGCATCGGAGTGGTGTCGTCTGTGATGTTCTCTGGTGAGCTCGAGGCGTCGGGAGTGGCTCGATCGCATACCGAGGTCGCCGTGTTCTTCCTGCATAGCGAGGTATTCGATGCGGCGGAAACGCTCTCGCCGCGGCCTAGAAAGACTCCGGTCTCGGTGTGGCTTCTTCGGGTCGGGCCGTCACCGCCTCGCCATCGGCTGGCGTGGTACTCATCTCCATCCTCCGTCGTCGAAGACGCGGAAGGTCTGATTGTCTGCGAGTTCGGCATCCTCGTGGGATTTCTTGCGAAGGACTTGATCGTCCCCACGACGGCGCCCATTGTCGGCGATTCGGGATGGGGTCCTGCCGAAACTTACTTGTTGAATGAGGGATCAACGAGGCCCTTTTCACGCAAAAGGTTACTTGCGTCACAGGAGTATCCCGAAGCAAGGAAGCGATTATCTTGGGTCAATCGGAAAAGCCTGAGGCCAATTTTTGCTGGTTCGGGCCTCTCTCGGTGGAGATAACAACCCTACATCTAGTGGATTTCTCTAGTATGCAAAGGGGTGTTACAATGCACTTGCTTTCGGGGCCCTAGAGGTCCTCTTGAACTGCGGCGAGCTCAGGTGCGCGAGTGTGTGTGTATTACTGAAGTTCAACCCTCAATCCATCGTGGGAAGGGGTATTTATAGGAGATTCTGAGAGACAAATCATTTATTACAGGGAGGCGCGCCCTTTCGTGAAGGGCGTCTGTGAGCGATCTTTAGTGCCACATGCCCACGTACCACAGCGATGCGGGCACGATTAATCGTGGACCAAGTCGGCAGGGACGAGTGGCGGCGCTTGGATCTCGGCGCGATCCTTGAGCCGCCATGCATTTACGCCAGTCGCCTTCATCGAGACCCCCAGTGGTGGCTCGAGGCGGGGTGTTGAGGTCGGTCACTGCGTTGCGTGCAAGGGCATGGTCGGTTGGCGCCGGGCTTCAATGGTCGTCTTGGTACAGTGTATCTAATCCCCGACAACATCGAACAAGAATAGTAGGTCTTGAAGGACCTACTCTATAAAGTCACTACACAACCGAGTGCTAATCCACCATTTAGAACCGAGCCAACAAACCAAGCAAGCAAGGTCGACGCACAAACTGATCAACAGAGAGCTCACAACGCTCCCCACCGTCCCCAGAGTGCCTCAAGTCACCGACCAAATCAACTCGTCAACCACCTGGTGATTTAAGTATGGATCGATGCCAAAGAATACAAGAGTACGCTGGTGTCGGCGTCTTATACACCGGGTACCCTCTTGCCACTTAAAAGCGTCACGTGGCCCACGCGGCGATATAATGGCGGTGGGTGTTTACACCCCATCCTGCGCTAACGTCGATCCCGTGGCGCTGCGAGGCGGCGGGAACGGGCGACCACTACTCGCGGCGCCCGGCGCGCAAACACGGGCTTTGGCGGCGGTTGAAGAAAGCTACGCACCACCGGTGTCGGTCCACGTGGCCGGCGAAGGCGGCAACGGCGACCACGCCACTGCCGCCCGGCGCCCAGCCCGCGTGGCGGCTTTGGGCGGCGGTTGGGCGAAAGACGCCAAATGACCACGGTGCCGGTCCGTGGCGGCGAAGGCGGCGGCGGTGGCGACCACGCCTTTGCTTTCGCCGCGCCCCAGCTTTCCGCGTGGCATGAGGGCGAAAGCACACCTCATTTGCTCGCGCCGCCATGCAAAAAGGTGGAATCGCGGTGGCTTCATCCCGCTTTTTCGCCACGGCCGTCTGCGTGTCGAAGCGAACTTCGCTTTATGCCGAGCATGTCGGTCCCAAGGAATTACAAGGCTTGCGATTCTCGACGCCTCTCACACCACTGTCCAGAGGTCACATTAGGAAGAACCAAAGCGTAGGCATGCGGCTGGCATTAATTAGCGGCCAAGAAGGAGCGGACGGCGCATAAAGGTGTAATAAATGCATGTAAGATAAACATGATGACATCCTCCTCTATCCACTCGTGTAAGCAAGGCATATAAGGGCACTTGAGAGCATACGATGGGGGAGAAAGAGAAGAAGAAGGTAGACTCAACGAGAAGAGCCGATCACCAACAAGCTCGTAATCAAGCCCAAAATACTCAATCCAAGATCAGCGGGAAGTAAAGGCATTTACCCTTCTTCATGGGGGCTGAACACAGGTAAAATCGTGTGTTCATCTGGATTTTAGACTCTAGAACTTCGTTAGTGTGAGAGGTCTTTGGGGTTTCCATCTGTTAGGGTTCGCGGCTACCAAAGACACCCTCTTAAGACCAAACCTGGTCTGTAGACTTGGGCTGTCGGTTGAATACTACAGCAATTTGGGTATTTGAGATTTAGTCGGAGAACACGTGAATTAGAAGAGGATTCATGTCGGTAAAAGGGGGGAAATCACGCCGGGTAGCTAAGATTCTAGCCGGAGAACACGCAAATTAGAACAGGAGCAACGGCAGGCGAGGACAGCGCCATCTCACCGCTGAGCACGGGGAGACAAAGCTGAGTGACTTGGTCGCCGCCTCCTTCCCGTTTCCCATAGACGCGGTCTGATGGTAGGGCACTGACGCGCGGTGTCTTATCCTCGGCCACCTAGGCCAACTTGGCTGGCTTGGCCCAATAGGACGGATCGGGTCAGATGGCTTTTTTTTCTTTTCCCCCCTAAAATTCGATAAAAATCAAATTCATACAACATTAAGGGTGTGTTTGGTAGGGCGCCAGCTCCACCAGATCTGTGGATCTGATGGAGCTAAGTATTCCTAACTCCACCAGATCTGTGGAGCTAGAGCTGTGAGTATCTAGATGGATTATCTTGTTTACATTTTAGACCAAAAATATAAACTTAGGGTGTGTTTGATACAGTTCTAGCTTCACCAGATTCATGGATCTGGTGGAGTTAGGTATTCCTATCTCCACCAGATCCGTGGAGTTGGAGCTATTGGTATATTAAGAGTGTTTAGATGTATCATCTTGTTTACATTTTAGACTAAAAATATAAACTTATTTCACTTTATTTTAGCCTATAAGTTTCAGATCTTATATGAAGTTGGGATCTGGAGGTCTATCAAACAGGACTTAATTCACTTTATTTTAGTTTACAAGTTTCAGATCTCAGATGAAGCTAGATCTGAAACTCTACCAAATAAATCCTAACTCTCACGTTCTTAATACAGACATGTCAAGCTGTCAACTGAGATTACGGGAAATTGAGAAGCATAGTGGAATCTTCGCAGAGAAATAGGATAAAGTATATAAAACAAGTAAAAATAAAACTTAGTTCTTATGCATCGCACTGCATGTACCACTTTATCACCCTGTACACTCTGTCGCACGAGTTGTCGTGTTGCAAGGGCCGCACATATGCTTGTCCATGCAGTAGTACTATCTTAGCTAAAAGTCAAGGAATACTATGGACGAGATAAGGCGTGGTCACGCACGGACGGTAGTAACACCACCAGCCTCCACCAAGCTTTGTCACAGCCGTGTCGCTTGGATGACACGAGAACGTTCACCGTCGATGCAAACACAGAAGGCATGACAAAAGATCGAAGACAATATTGACGGTTAGTATCGTGTTGGCTAGTGGTAAAAACCAGGTTCGTACTGAGGCTCTTGGCATGTGTGAAACTAGTATCGGTACCATTGAGCCTAGCTAGCATTGGGTGTCCTGGGATTTTGCCCCGTTCGACTCGCTCCTGTACAATCGCACCCCCCGGAACCCCAGATGTGATGCACCACCGGCCCACCGCATCACCGGCAGAAACGGCAAACTCGCATGCTCCGTGATGGAGACGGTCGGCGAAAAGGAACACCAACCAACGCAGATGGACGTATAACTTCAAAAGCCCATACTACTCCTCGGCCTTCCCACTCGAGCGGTCCAGCCCATACAACGCGGAAGCCCGAGATGGAAATCCTCCCTAATGTGCCGCGCCCCATGCCGCTGCGCCGGCCCGGCACGGAGCTCCAACCGCGCTCTCGCGTCGAGATACACGCGATTCGTGAAGCACGGACGCCCACCAAGCGGCACCCATCAGGACACCACCCGAACAGCCCAATCGTCGGCCGCGCGTATGTATGTGTGCATCCCACCCACCGATTTGGTCGGCGAGTTGGTGTACGCGCGGCGCGGCGCAAGGTTTGCACGTGCCGTGCCGCCCTCGCTCTGGCCCCGTAAAAGCTCGGCACCGCGGCCTGGCGTCGCGTGTCGCAACTTGGCGCGCTTGGATTCAGCTCTCGGCCTCTCGACAGTGGAGAGTGGACGTTCCGATTTGCCAGATTACCAACTCGTAGCTGTATGGGAGTACTCCTTATCTTCAATCTTCACACGGAGCATTGACAAAGAAAAAACACCGACCCGAGTTCGTTCGCTCAATCTATTCACGGACGGGACAGCAAAAAGCATCCTGCACTCCTGCAGCCAGCTGTTGGTGCCGCGCCGCGCGCCTCGCCGTTGCGCGACGCGCCATGGGTTCATTCAACGGAAAAAAATTTCGTGGATACGGTCTCCAAACAGCGCATGTGCGTACCGTCTCGGATCCTTGCCGCGTGGACGCAGCGCGTCTCCGGATCGGCCTTCCTCTGCGACGGCGCGAGCAATGATGGCCTCGGCTTCACCCAAACGCGAGCCGATTTGAGCCTTCCGGTGCCTCCTCCAAGCGATGCTCGAGTGAACCAACGCACGACCCATCGATTCGATCCATTCCTCCTCCTGGCGCCGCCGCCACCATTAGGAAGTGTCCTCCCATGAAGCTCTGCGCTCCCCCGAGTCCATGCGAAGCTGCGCGAAATCGCGCCACCGAATCAAACGTCTCGCCCGTGATTAGTTACGATTCATGGTTTCGGCAACAGTGCTCATCGTAAACAACATTTTGTTATACTATTTATGAGCAACCAAAGTTCTTAAGTGATCATGGCAAGGGAGTTAGATTTAAGCATAACAGTTCATTAGGCATTCTTGTAATATTCTTTACATACAAATGAGTGATAAAAAGGTTCTTGTCCGTTTCTTTACATACTAATGATGATCTTTTGGTCATCGATGAATACTGAATGATTTAGGAAAAGAATTGCTATAATGCTATTTGAGAACTTTTAGTTAGCAATCATATTCATCTCGGTTTGTTAGTTTTTTTGCACTTCAAGTTTGGTGTCGCATATGCTTATTTCAATGAAAGCTCGTGCATTCATGTTCTATTCTCCAATGGAATCGAGACATGTCCACCCAAATAATTGTTGCATCAGATGATGATAACTCTCCTTCTTTGAGAGTAATAACCATTTTTGTCTATTTCTTCATTCTTTTCTTTTCTATTTTTTTAGTTACTTAGCTTCTCCATATGCAGCATGTAGCTAGAACAGATGAAACAAATTTTTTCTTCATTTTATTGACTCTCATAAAGCATTCTGCTTTTAGTTTTAATTGTTCTACTTCTTTTGAATAAAAGAGCTCCTTCATTTAATCTACATTACAAACTTTTTATGTAGAGATTTTCTTTTATATCAATAACTTTGCTGATATATCCTTGTAGGTTTGGGATGTAAGGAAAACCATTTCACCAGTACGAGAATTTGTAGGACATTCAAAATGTTTCATTTCTCTTGCTGTTTTGTTCTTTTCATCAAGTGAATGATGATATACACAAATTGTACTTGGTGTAATCTACATTCTTGTATTCTATTTGTGATTCTTCTGTTGACCAGGTGTAATTGCTATGTCGTGGTGCCCCTATGATAGTTCATTCTTGCTTACTTGTTCTAAAGACAATAGAACAATGTGCTGGGATGCTGTTAGTGGAGAGGTATATTATGACTTTTAACATCTGAAAGCTAAAATAGGGAGACATATCATTTCGCTGATATGCTGTTCTTTTGTGGGTGTTCCTTGCATTATTTGTTACAGATTATCAGTGAGCTACCAGGAAGCTCTAATGGGAACTTTGACATTCACTGGTACCGAAATATTCCAGGTGTCATAGCAGCATCCTCATTTGATGTGAAAATCGGCATATACAACTTGGTGGTAATATGCAACGTGAGAGTTGCTTATACTCAGTTCATCAATAAAGATCACTCAGAGGGTTATAGCTTCACAATATGTTGTTTAGAGATATGTTGGGGTTAAAGAAGGTTATATGTTGAATTGTTCATTGGATGCATCGAGTTTTTGTCCGATATATTGTTATCGTAATGACTTGACTTCATGTCAGTATCACTCATAGCATGTCTTGACAGGCACAGTCCACATGACTCGCCCAAGATTTTCATGTTTGGCACACAAAGCTAATTAGTTCTCCAAGTTCTTACTCATTTCTTTTTCAGTTCTTCGCCTTTATGCGGTGGTGAAAGTCTTGTTGGTGCCCAGTAAATTGAATCTTGCCTCATGTTTAACTTTCGAAATAATTAAATATTCAGAAAGTTTAGGTTACCTTTGATCTTTTATGTTATTAAATATTCAGAAAGTTGATTCTCGGCAACATTGGCGGATGAACAACTTCAAAGAAGGAGGAGTTCGTCCTGAGTTCTCCGTGACAGGTGCCGACTTCGTCGGGGAGCTTGAGATTCCGGTGTCACCTTGCACAAGTCGCGGCAAATGGGAGGTGGATCTGGCGACTCATGGGAAAGAAGTAATCCACTCTACCATGAGAACAAAACCAGGAAAAAAGGAACTTTTTAGTTCTCAAACACGAAAGTGTTCAGTTTGTACTGATATGGCTTGATCTCTTGATTTTGTTTGCTATTTTGTATGGAGCAACGGCTTGTAATTTTCTTGAGCTTCACATGAATGTGATTGAACTTGTACTTCTATGTACAATTGTCATGTATGGTGACCTTCACATTGAATGAGATTGAATTACATGGGATTCAAATCAACACTTGTGCTTGTAATTTGGTTATGCTTTCTCTGGAGTTAAAAATAACAATTGAATGTGATTGGTAGCAAAGAATGTATCTTTGAAGATATGGTGAAGTTTGAAAAAAAAACTTGACCATGATGGATTGAAGTTTGACAAAACTAAAATGCCATGATTGGATGAAGTTTGACAAAACTCAAAAGGGCATGCTCGATTTTCTCCCATGATGAGACAAAGGCGAGGATCAAGCTGAAATAGATTGAAAAAAGCTATTGCCAAGCAACCTGAATACTGACTATTGCCAAATCAATGAATACAAACAAAGGCTAGTCCGAGATAAAAAAACTGAAATAGAGTGAAAGAACCTATTCCAAGTAAAGAATACGAACAAAGGACTTTAAGATTAATGCCAACTACCCTTCCCTATAACACCAGAATTCCAATGCATGTCCCATACATGTGCAAAGACCCATAACATTAATCTTTGTGATGTGTTATAGGGAAATGTCGATAACGAGTCAAGGTTGAAATTTTCTTTCCAACAAAAATATAGTTAGATCGAGAAATGTCAATAACGAGTCAAGGCTGCGTCGTCCATGGACTCTGGATGCACGCTTGTAGCCGTCGCCAGCGAAGATCAAATCGCGGCATTGGAGGAGGAAGAAATTCGCGTCGTCCGTCGTCAAGGAGTCGCGCCGCTCGGGTCGCCAGTGAAGATCAAATCACGGCGTTGGAGGAGGAAGGCGTGCATACTGTCGCCTTGAGCGAAGGCTCAAATCGGCTCGCGTTTGGGTGAAGCCGAGGCAGCCATTGTGTTTGGGTGAAGCCGAGGCCGTCGGCTTGCTCGTGCTGTCAAGAGGAGGAAGGCCGATCCGAGACGCCAGCGCCCACGCGGCAAGGATCCGGAGATGGTACGCACATGCGCTGTTTGGAGACCGTATCCACGGAATTTTTTTCCCATTCAACGATTTCGCGGTGCGACGCACGGACGCGGCAGCCGGTTTCCACGTTTTCCACCTGCTTTTCTTTTGCCTTTCGAGCTTTTCCTTGTGCTCCCAACTCCTCTTCCGTGCAAACCAGTAGTAATCTGCTTCTCTCGATTCTTCAAGAACCAACTTTTCCGTGGTATATTAATAATACTAGCAGTACCAACCTGGTACCGGTGCGTCTGTATAAGAACAGCACAAATGCAGCTGCCGTATCGATCGCGAAGTTAATATTCGCCGTACTGCTGCTTTTGTAATCTTTAGCGCGCGCACTGTTCCGTCTCAAGTCCCAGGCTAGCAGCTTGAGAAGCGTTCTGCGCCAACGAAAACATCCGGACGGACACTGCTCATATGAGGCGAGGTCCCACAGTCTACAGACCTCCACGTACACAGAGATGGCTGCTTTGGAGGGGAGCGTTGAAAGTTGGTGAAACCTCCACGCCACGACGGTAGCTTTCAGTTCGCGTTCCCTCGTGCATGAGCAGGGCCTCCCATGCAACCGAGGCTCGGACAGTCGGACGTCTATGCCAGCCCGGCCAAATATGTGGCGCAACATGTGGCCGCAGGATGGTTGAGCGTATTTTCCACATATTCATGCCCTCCCGAATATCCAAATGTGATCGCTTCGCTGCAGAACAACGAAGCATTGGTCTGTTTCGTCTCTTCGATATTTGTTTTCCGTTTTTAGCTCTATGTCCTAATGATATTATAAATCTAGTTCCTTCATTGATCGTGAAAGAGCGACATACGATAAATGTAACATGTCAAGATATGCGACTAGAAGGTCTACCCATTATGATATGGGTGGTAAAAGAGCACGGCAGGTGACTGTCACTACTTTCACAATCGTGAAGAGAATATATTTGCAATTTTGTTTGAAAGGAGTCAAATATGCAAAGCAATTACACCAATATTTCAAAAAAGCCAAATCTTCTGGGACAACTGCAATGATGTGTTAATTGAACTTCGATTCATAAAACCAGGCAGTCATTGTAAGTAGCTAGAATTATGGTCTCATTTGAAGCACATAAATTTCATACAAATCAATTTAATTACTACAGGATTCGATAAAAAAATACTGCATTCCAAACAACGCATAAGATGGTCGGAAATTTGTATAGAGAGTCAATTTTTTTTTCAAATCAGTCACTTTTTTCTCATGACTAGATCATAATCCAACCAACTGCCTGCACACCTCTCACACCATCAACACTTCAAACTCTCTCTACCCTTAATTCCAGCCCTAGTCGTCACCTCCAATCCCTCTTGTGCTGCCTCCACCATCTCCAACATGTTTCCTCTCACCGGAGCCGACATTGCCTCCAGCACCAACGAGGCCCGCTAGCCATAGCCCACAACCTCCTCCTCTGTCCTCCTTCCCCTCCATTGCCCATGCCATTATTTCTCTTCTCTACCTTCCTTACCTCCAACGATTCTTACCGTTGCCTCTAGTGCATCTCCTTTATATAGATATATATAAATAAATAAAAGAAGGGGATATTCGGCGGTGCGTTCTTTGAAGAGGCGTTTAACAACAGTGATGCTCGCGTGCTCTCGAATGCCCTGTGAATATCGGAGACAAGAAAGGCGCCGCTCGAGAGCACGAGCACGAACCTTCCTGAGGATCCAAAAGAACACAAATTCAACTACTCTCATAAAAAATTTTAGTCAAGTGTTGTTTAGCAAATCCATTTTCCATAACTCTGTTTGCACAAACAAATGCATCGTTTCTTCTCCGTAACAGATAACCGATATCTGTGACGTGAATACATATTGGTAGAGCCACGTCCTGGTCGTATATCTCAAATAAAATACGAAAAGTTTAATTATATTTGCAACAGTAGACCATTGCACAGAGAGTAAGAAATGGCACACGATCGAGGCGAGTCAGCTCAGGCTAGGTGAGCCCACCCGGCCCCACCCACCAGATCTTGACAAAAAAAATCTTTAACAAACATCCTCCTCTCACAATCATATTTGTAATAAATAACTTGGAAACACAACATAATAAAAATAAAGCACTCTAACCAGTTGAACTACTTATAACACTTAGATTGCAAATGGTGTCCTGCTTTTATTATTGCACGACCATGGGTCACCAAGTACTCGATTGCTTGGCAATGCCGACTTACTATCTATTAATGAGGTGGCATTCAACTCTTTTCGAGTGAATTCAACTCGCATCTCTTCTATGTGAAGAAGGTCTTCAATTTTGGCATGCATCAACTTTGTCTTCTTGAGGATATATATATATATATATATATATATATATATATATATATATATATATATATATATATATATATATATATATATATATTATGATTATTATTTGTAACACGTTATAACAGTTGTTTTTCATGCCATGATGCTTGTATACAGCATGGTAATCACGCATACGCAGTTCTCACTCTTTAAAAGTTTACCGCCACTGACACGATAACAGAACCCACGGCCCGGACGGCAGCCGGCAGAACATCCGTCCGTTTCGTGCCTCGAGCTCCTCCTCCTCCCCCCATCTTTTTACAAGCCACCGCGTTCCGCTTCCGCACCTTCCCTTAAACCCCACAATTAATTCACTCGCCAGTGTCACCGCCCCTACACTCGCAGTAATCCGCAACCTCACCTCCATTCTCTCTCTCTCTCTCCCCCCTCTTCCACAATCGAGCCAAGAACACAGCCTCGTCCTCACTGTACCTCTATCTAAAGCTTCCTCCATGGGCGCGCTTCTCCGCCGCCTACTCTTCACCCTCGCCATCCTCGCCGCCGCCGGCAGTGCGGTGGCGGGCAGGCTGTCCACGACGTACTACCGCCGCAGCTGCCCGCGCGTGGAGCAGATCGTCGCGGACGTCGTCGCCGCCAAGCAGCGCGTCAACCCGTCCACGGCAGCGGGCGCGCTGCGCCTCTTCTTCCACGACTGCTTCGTCTCCGGCTGCGACGCCTCCGTCCTCGTCTCCCCGGTCTCGTCCGACCGGTCCCCGGAGCGCGCCGCGGAGATCAACCTCTCCCTCCCGGGGGACGCCTTCGACGCCGTCGCCCGCGCCAAGGCCGCCCTCGAGGCCGCATGCCCCGGCACGGTCTCCTGCGCCGACATTCTCGCGCTGGCCGCGCGCGACCTCGTGGGGATCCTCGGCGGGCCGCGCTTCCCCATCGCGCTCGGCCGCCGCGACGCGCACCGCTCCGACTCGTGCGACGTCGAGGGGAACCTCCCCCGCACCAACATGTCCGCGCGCGCCATGACTGTCCTCTTCGCGCGCAAGGGGTTCACACCGCAGGAGTTGGTCGCGCTCGCCGGCGCCCACACCGTCGGCTTCTCCCACTGCTCCGAGTTCGCGCACCGGCTGTACAACTTCAGGAGCGCCGACGGCTACGACCCGTCTCTGAACCCAGCGTTCGCGCGGGCGCTTCAGAGCTCCTGCGCCAACTACAAGAAGGACCCCACCATCTCCATCTTCAACGACATCATGACGCCCCGGGCCTTCGACGAGCTCTACTTCAAGAACCTGCCCCGGGGTCTCGGGCTGCTCGCCTCCGACGCCGCGCTGTGGGAGTACGAGCCCACCAGGGTGTTCGTCCAGCGGTACGCGGACAACCGGACGGCCTTCTTCGAGGACTTCGCCAAGGCGATGCAGAAGCTCGGGACCGTCGGCGTCAAGACAGGACGGCAGGGCGTCGTGAGGCGGCATTGCGACGTACTAAACTGATTTGGAAATCGCATTCGACGGCACTGCCTGACGTGTATTGGTGGCTAGTGAAATTCGACGATTTAGGATTGGATTTGGGGAGCTGTTTCTGAACCTGTGTATGTGTTGCGTCTGAGTTTGAGCGTTAGATACATAGATTGAAAATTGAGTGATGAAGAGTGAAAATTGAGTGATGAAGGCCAGCCGACATTTCTTTCTTTCCTGCCTCACCGTTGGCGTTTTCAGTTACATATCATTATCGCTGATCAAGTGCATTGTTGCATCCAATCGTCCTCCTAGGTGAAGTCTGAACTCTGGGATGCAACATTTCTCCATCAGAAACCAGTCTCTGCCACAGAGAGGAGAGCCGGTCCTATCATCGATGTGCTATACTGTTTCACCCTCGGCTCAAAGCCTCAAACCGCTCGAGTGCTCACTGTGATTACACACTGGCGTACACAGCTTACACGGCAAAATAAGCAAAATCCCGCATAAAAAAGGCACACGCCCACACCAAAGGTCCGAACACAAAACAGACAGCAGAGTAGAATTGGACCAGCACGACTTGAGTCGCCCGTTGGCACATGGAAGGGAAAGGCAGAATTTGCTGCTGCTTTGTGTTGTACCGGATAGCGGTTCTTGAGCGCAGCATGGGGACGCCGCCCTTAAATCGGCCAACCTGGGCGGGCTGCTCTGCTCTACCACCGTCCGCCGTAACAGCTTTCGGTTGCATTTTAACTAGTGGACCCTGAGCGCCCAGTCTACTGCGGCATAAAGCTTAGGCATCCCAATCTGATGACACTGCTGGTAATTAGATTTGCCGGGACAGGAAGCATCTGAGGGGATGCATCAACAGTGTAATCTTCCAATTCAATTCACTCTTGTTACAATTTGGATTGACAATAATAAGACAAGACGTCCGTGGGCATTCTCGACCGAACAGTTCGTGTGATTGCATGATAATTAGCCCAAAGCATTGTAGGACCACCACCTGCATGCCTCGCCGGCTGTCTGTTGGACAAGCTAACCACCAACTCTTGCCAGTATTTCATGATGTTTAGCCAGGGCCTAGAACCAGGGCCTATACATCATGCCATTCAACATGATCAAACATCATGAACCATCATCTAAATTTGTAACTGATAAAAACAAGTTGAACACATCATCCATCATCCAGAAAAACAAGTTGATTGCGTAAATTATGCAGGAAATGAACATTTTCTAGTGTGCCCATTTTGGATTAGAATCGGAAGTAGCAGATGTAAAAATGGTAGAACAAACAATACGCTTCCTCTTCCACACACAAGCCTAAAGATTATAAATCCATAATCCCCAGATACTGGTGGATTCGGTGGCCAATGCTATTAGGCATAAATAATGGATTGAGATTAGTTGCCATTCTCATATGTTCCCAAAAGACCAAAATCCAGATTGGCAACGGTACTAAACCACATGTATCCACCTGTTTCAAAGCCTGCCACTCAAACAATTACAGCAGGGGAGCAGACTGTGAATGATAGAATTGGGAGCGTCAGCTGATAGAAATTTACACGCATCAAGAAAGGCGCCATAATAATCTATCAGCAACAAAAAGGTTAATTAAGACAAATGACGACTGAGGATATACAAGATCTGCAAATAATGCATGCTTACACCAATAACTTGCATCTGGCAAATGTTGTCATTTCTAGAGCACGCTGCTCATCATTTCCCTTGTTTTGAATAAGGTGCCACTGCAAGGAGAATCTTCTTCCTAGGGCCCTGATCCATCAAAATAATATCACATAAGTCAAAACAAGTGCAAACAACTAGTAGTCCAGGAAACAAAGTCTAAATTCTAGACGACATTAGCTGCTAGTAATATATTTCATATTTGAGATGCCCTCGCAAGACTTTCAAGGTAGAATTAAGGCCTTCTTCCAGGTTCAATTACTATAAGCATGATACTAGTCAATTTCCTGGGAAAAATCATATAATGCAGCCATTCTTCTAAACAGTAGTTAAATGGAATGGTGGGTCTATCAAATTGGGTTGAGCTGAAACTAATAAGCTGTTTGGTTTGTGTCCCAAGCGTGCCGTACCAAACTTTTGGCATAGCCAAAACTTGGGCAAAAGCCAAATATTGGAAAAAAGAACGTTGTTTGGATTATGGCCAAGCCGTTTGGATCATGGCCAAGCCAAATTTTGGTGAGCGGTTTCCTCACCCTCAGATTGCCCACGTGTGACATTGGATTTCATTGGCATTACCAAATTTTGGTAGCAAACCAAACAATAACCAATTTTCATTGGTGATGACAATATTTAGTTTGGTTTGCAAGGGGAGCAAACTAAACAGGCCATAAAAACACAGACAGTAGCATAGCATTAACGAATTGGCTTAATATTAATATTTGCCAGTGTGTAATCAGACAGCAAGTTGCTAGCAGGTGTTAGGCAGCACAACACCACAACCCTCTTGATCTCGCCCACTTTGTATACCCAGTATGTTCAATTGATGGCCACACACAACCGTGCTTGGACTGACAGATTCTAGATAGCAATAAAACCTATATCATTAGTATGAGCTCTGTCACAGCATTTCTGTAGAAAATGGTAAATGCATTTGATGACCAATTTAGTTTGATAACAAAACAGTATAATTTAACTTCTTGACAGAAAAATGATCCAATAAGCCTTTTGATTACATATATTTCAAATGAACTTGAGATACAGTCCCTTCATTCAATTTAATGGCTAACAGAAACAGTACTGAACCAAAAAAAAAACACTCAGAAGCAGAACATCACAACGTATTGTATAAAGATGATAAAATGACTATAAGGCATGTTACCATTGGTACTCCTATTTCTTTGAGGTCGCTATCTTTCATCTGCCTCAATGCAGCCATATCCACCTGCAAACAAGTGAATAATAAGCGGAAAAATGAATTACTGTCACAGTAATCACTCCATAAATTCATAACTCCATGCAAAAAATCAAATATAAGACATACAAATGCTAATACATGAGCAGTCCAGGTAGCCAATAGATGATAGATAAACTGTTATCCTCAAGAAAGAATATTTTAAATGTTGTGCATACCATTTACCCACAAAAAGATTATAAAAATTAGAAGTGAATCAATAGGTAATGGAAAATCACCTCCTCAGCCTGAAAGAGAACGATATACTTCTCAAGTCCCAGTGAATTCAGCAATTCAGTAACTGTGAGTGGTACTTCTGTCTGCAAAATTGCATACAACAATGTCAGAAAATTCCAAGAGAAAATGATAGTTGAAGATTGCATCGCCAGAAACTGACAAACAAAATTTGTGTGACGCTCAGCTAGTGGTTAGCATAACTAGATGTTGAAATCTTACATGGATATACGGGCAAACTGACTATTAAGTTCAGCTATAAGCCTATAATGATTGAACAACTTGAAATGGGTCTCTCTTTGATAACAATAGTAAATATTAATGTATTGCATAGGTATATGTGAACAATCATGTTTCAATGATGTAACTTCAGAAGGTCTTTGGTGCTCTCTGAAGGCTGTTCTATTTAGCAGTAGTGACAAATAACTGCAATGATCAGCGTTCAAAAAAGCGTGAAAAAGCGCCGCCTAGGCGCCGCCTGGGCGCTGGGCGCCTGCCCTCCGCCTCGCCTAGGCCTGAAATCGTGGTCTAGGCGGGCTCGGCGGCGTTAAGCGACCAAGCTAAGCGGGTCTTGGCGGAGCTAGGCGGGAGAAAAGCGACGGGCGGAGAAAAGCGCCTGGCGGTGTCAACTTGGATAAGAGGGGAATACCCGGGCGCAGTGTGGGGGGGTGTGGGGGGAAGAGAGTGAATACTAGGCAGAGGGTGCGGGCATCGAATCGATCCTCCCCGCCGCCGAATCTCGTCGGTTTGGTCGCCGGAGATCCTCACCATCGCCGCGCCGAACTCCTTCCTCGTCCGCCGCCATGTCGAGATCCACTCAAGGCAAGCAATCGCAGCTTGAGCAATGCCGCCGAGGCTCGAGGTCGACCTTCGCGTCGGCGCCGCGGCTGCGAAGCTTTTCTTCCTGCCTCCTTGTGTCGAGCTCGTCTTCCTTCCGCGCCGAGCTCTTCCTTCGCGCCGGCACTCAAGCAGCCTCCAGCACTTCTCAATCTCAGGTGAGGTCTACCTCTTGTCCTCTTCCCTCTGTCGAGTGTCGACTGTAGCTGTGCAACACTTCTCAGTGGAATGAACCGAGCGGCCAAGCCGAGAGGAAAAATATCAGGGAGATGGGGATTTGGGAGATGATCTGATTGCCTGATTGGATGAATCGATGAACAACAGAATACTGAATGGATGAAATAAAGGGAGTGAGTTTCACTGTTGGAGTATTGGGTTGCAAAACCAGGACGATTGAATCAATTGATGTTGTAATTTAGTTGTATTGCATTATGCAATGCCATCTTATATTCTTATTCATAATGAATCATCTTATTCCGTTATTCACATACCATCTTATTCATAATGAAGAGGAAGATGTGGATGTTGAGTTTGAGGATGATGAAGACGAAGTGTTGCCACGAAAGTTCTATCCTTTAGAAGATTGATCATTTCAGGATCATTGGCTCAAACTTTTGTTGAACCTAATTATGTATTGGACTATGTTTTATGACTTTATTATGCGTAAAACTTAGTTTTGTGACTATATTATGTGTGAGACTATGTTTTGTGACTATATTCTATCTTTTATATATGTCTTTCACCATTTTATTTCATTGCAGCATGCCATTTTGTGATTTCCGCCTAGGCGCGACTAGGCACTAGGCCTAGGCCTCGCCTACCGCCTAGCGCTTTTTTGAACCTTGGCAATGATAAGCAAATATATCACTAGAACCTAGCCAAAGTGCAAGATGTACCTTATTGGTACATATATATTTTGATAACTTCACCTTCGAGTTTCAATAATAAATTCCAAATTTAATAGCGCTAACGCCAACATCAATATAGAACAGACAATAGACATGGTTTGAAATGCAACTCAAAAATGTCAAGCACAAATAAAGCAGGAAATTTTGCTCTAATTTTTTCTCTTAAAAGCCTGACTAAATTCAGATATATGAGAAGAACTGTAAATACACACCATCACAGGGGCAGTAGGCAGAACTGTGCCAGATGGCGTGACCCCATTAGCTCGCTGTACCATATCAATAGGAATGGTAGATTTTCCAGCATAAGGTTGAGTTCTTAATGTGCCAGGAGCATCTCTTGTGACAAGACTTGAAGCTCTTTCGGTACCAACAGATCTACGGGGTGGATACCTCATATGGTCATAAGTTGTTGGGGGAGACACATCTCTCCGAACATTTGTAAGCTTGTCTGGAGACCAGTGCCTCACACCATCAGTTGTCCACGAGGAATAAGGTTTTCTCGAAGACTCCAGCTTGAACAAATCATCAGCACTTCTTGCAGAAGGCATTCGGCTTACATGAGTAGAGGCTCTTGACTCTGGAACTCTCCCCCTCAAACCATATCTAGACCTTGACTCTGGGACCTTCTCTCTCGCATCATATCTAGACCTTGATTCTGGAACATGCCCTCTTGCATCATATCTCAGTAGATTCTTAGAATTCCGGGAAAGCTTTTCACGGAGATCCACTCCGTTCTGTTCTGCACCACCATTGCTCCTATGAGACAAGCCTTTCCTCATAAGCTTCAGTCTTAAATCATCCCTACCAACCTGGCGATCTTCAAATATTATGCAGCCCAACAGATGCAAGAAAGAAGAAGTGTCAGACAGGGCCTGTTTACGTATTAGTAAATTGGATACAGGAAATGAAATGTTTATCATCATCCAAACCATCATCTCCATGCTGTGAACTATTGCTTTCTGCTTGTTGTCTGCAAAGTAAGTCCAAAAGAAAAGCGTAAGAACGTAAACTTTCTAAGAAATCACTTACAATAGATGCTCAATACTAGAAACAGTCATACAGTGAGCTAAAGCTTGGAGCATAAGTGAGGTAACGAAAATAAAAACAGTAAATGGACTTGCACTTCCTATGATCTTTCAATAGCAAGTACTTTCCAAATAAAACAAAGTAAAGCAATAAACCAAAGCTATCAAATATGTATTAGGATAATTAATAAAATAAATGTAAAGTGTAAAGGTGAAACATGTGGTGCAGCACACTCCATTGAGTAAAAAAAAAGTGGTGTGGTCCATGTACATATAGACCAAGTAATTTGCTGGGAAAATGGACAAGATATTAGATTAGATCACAGACTTTAAGATTATACTGAAATTGATGCTGCAGTAAAACAGAAAACTGCACACCTTTAAATTGAAAACCATCTGCTTAAGATCATACCAAAAATATAAGCACACTAAAAATAAATTTGATGAAAAATATTGATAGTTGTAATCCAAATGAACATTATATATGGACTAATGGAGTTCTACTTAACCAATAAGCATATAAACATTGTCAACATGTATAAAAAAATATTTAGACTAGTTTAAGTGACAAAAAAATTAGCATTGTACAGCTGAAGCCATGACACATAATAGGGGGTTAAGTACCATAAAGGAATTCACTCTATGATCATCTGATATGCAAAGAACACTTATACTACAATCTATATTAATAAATTTGCAACACTTATTTCAACAAAAAATAGATACGGTGGGTCCAGGAAAATATACCTTTTGTTTCTCCGCTGGCTGTCATACAAACCAGAATCAACCACAGTACTTCCTAACCTCTCTCTCACAGATCGCTTTCTTCCCGAGAATGCCACTTCATCATCATTAACAATATCAGATATAGCTTGCCTTTTGACAACCTGCAACCGACAATATAAAGGTGATGGAACTGAAATTAAATAATTCATGCAGATTTTTGGACACTTAAAAGAGCCAAAGGCATGTAAGCAATGCAAGTCATTGGCATCCATGCAGCTCGCATTCTAATCTAGCAAGATGGTTACAAGCACTCCCATCTCTGTAGCACCGGCATATCAATTTGATGTTGTATCGGTGTCCGACACGGGTACGAACACTGACACACCACTCAACACGTATCGATTACGTATTACACAATTAGATAGCCAAAATAAATAATGTTAATGTTTGACACTCCATCGACGCGTATCCGACACATATGATGACACTGCCAGGCTCAGCTCAACAACCTAAAGGTAACCTTAGTCACCAGAGAGGAGTAAAACACCAACATGAAGGCTCCATTGTAGAACCATGTTGATGTTCTAGATAACGGTGGCCCGTCTAGAGGAAATGTGACATGAAGATGCAAGTATTGCCAATATTTTGGCACTAATAGCTACTCTAGATTCAAAGTGCACTTGCTGAAAATTACTAATGGTGATTAAAAGATATATTCTAAGGTAACGATATCTATTCTTACTCAGCTTAGAAGTGAAATTGCAAAGGCTGATGTGCACATTCCTAGGTTACGCTTTACATTATTTCAGTTTGACAAGCAAGTAGAAAAATGGAGAATAATACACATTATTATTATTATTATTATTATTATATAGCCGTGTCACTGTGTCGGTATTTTTGAAAAAAATCACAAATTCCGTGTCAGTGTCGTGTCGTATTGTGTCAACGTATCCGTGTCCGTGCATCATAGCACTCCATCATACCAGGGAATCCAAATAAAAATAAACAGCCATGACAACAAGAGGTATAGCCTGAGCTGCTGAACTAAAAAAGAAGATAAAAACACAAACAGGAATAAAATGGCAATTACATACATCATAGCACTTTACCACTTAACATCATGCATCCTTTGGATTAAGGATACATCAGTAACAGATGGTAATCATCAATACAGCCAAGAGATAGTAATAATTTATTATGGAACAGTACATGCCCTAAACAAAACTACACGACAAGATCCGTTCAACAAGCCTAGACCGTTTCACCTCAGCTCGGAAAATTTTCTGGTCATTTAGGTGTTATTTATCTCACATGTATCAATCTATGCATTCGCAGTGACTAAAGCATATAGTTAGTCCACAGCGCATTTTGCCCTACAGCATGCACCATCACAATCGAACAAAATAATTAACCCCACTGTAAGCAATCCAGGAACTCCACTCCTAAATCCCATAACATGCATGCATCTCATGGTTCCTCACACATTGAACAATTAGAAACTACTCCAAACAGTTTTTTACTCGACCACGAAGCAATAGCTTCACAAAATCTCACCATCATCCCTTGATGTATCACTACCTTTAGAGCCTTCATCAGAGATGAAAACTGGAGCAACAGCATCCATCCACCAGATGGCCCACGAAATCCGAGCTTCTCCCGCAAGCTCATACGACCCGAAACTATGCATTTCTCGACACCCCGCACGCTACAATTACGGAAAACAGAAGCTTCACAGTCGCACCATGTTTCCGTTGATACGATCGTATGTTTCGTGTCTAATCAACGAAACCGGCAACGACACTGCAACCGAATCTAAAACGAGGCATCCAAAACACGAGGCAACCCCACGGGTACTAGAGCGCGGAGATCCGTGGCGAAGGCTCACCTGACCGCTGCGGCCGAGGGTGATGGTGACCTGGTGCCTGGAAGACGACGCCGAGGAGGCCATCACCGCCGCCGCCGCCCCGCGCGGAGGATAGCTTCCGCCGGGACCCTGGAGGGGCGAGGCGAGAGGCTCGGGAGGGGCGGGCGGCGGCGCGACCGGGGGAGGGAGAAGGGCGGTTAGGGTTTGTGGGGAATGGAGATTGGGGCCTGGGCAAGTTTACCGGCGGTTGAGACGGGAAGGGGAAGGGGTTGGCTTTGGTGGCGCACAAACAAGTGGAAGCTTTTCGTGCCTTTTGGATTGATTTTCATCGTATATTTACTCTCTTTTCTAAAATTCATTCAATTATTTTGTGTTTGATTATTGTTTGTTTTCTGTGTAGGGACTGTGATGGCACGATTGTGGCTGGTGGGCGATAATTACGTGAATGGGTGGGTGGTTGTTCGTCTCCGAATCCAACGGTTGAGGTGGAAATAGATGTAAATAAGGAGATGATTATATAGAAAAAGAAAAAGAAATGTCCAAAGAAAAAAAACGAAAAGTGATTATTTCGAAATTTAAAATTGAGACGATTTCGGAAGAATGTGCCACGGTTACGGCAATTTTGAATTCTATGGGTCGTGTTAAGACATTTTTAATCCAACTTAAATATCCTTATGGGATGTACTCTAATTAAGGAGCATCTATCCGTGGATGGAGATGATTATGGAGGGATGTATCTAATGTTATCCTTTTTATTAATATATTTTCTCCCTTCTCGAATAGATATTATTTTAAAATATATATAACGTAACTTTTAAAACTTTAACCATTAATATATATAAAGGAAATATTTATATTTTTCACGTGTAAATGATATCGATAGATTCAGTATTTTCACATCATTATTTTTTCTTAATTTTCCCAATATATAATTAGAGAAAAGTAGTAGTCAAACGTGTAAACCCGTGGCAACGTAAAAAAAAAGGGAGTGGATAACATGCTAACTCTGTCATTGACCACCTGATTCTTTGTTTGTTCTTTGGAAGTTGAGAGTACTTTTGTCAGCAACGAGGAAAGCTAGCAGCTATAACATGTACCAAGATCAGGATCAGTTCAACGAGCATGACAATGATCAGCACTTAAAATTTGTTTAAAACACATGATACATCCCCGTCTGTGGAACAATTCTAGTTCCCGGGTCATCCCAGAAAAATGGCTGTTACTTGCGATCTCTGCACCAACTACGAACTCAAAATAAAAATAGAAGAGAGGCTCGTAAGTCAAAGCTTTCCCATTTGCCAATAGCAACACTGTAGACATATGCATGGTTGATGCCATCGCGATATGTGATGACATCATCGCTTTCGTGCAAAGCTCACAATCCATACCTACCGGCAATAGTAGATGCAAGACAAAATTTTACCTGAGACAATCTTAAATATGACTAATTCGTCACAAATAAATCGATTTATGTATCATACATGCGAAGACTACAATCACAGTAATCCTGGATTAAAATCAATTCTAAAATTAGATAGACAAAAGAAGCAAATTCATCCTCTCAATTTGACTCATTGTTAGTTCTTAGTCAAATAGTCCTCTCATTCAGATATTTATCCTAAAATACTCAAATTTAGATGTTAGTACCATTTCTCAATGAAAATTAATATATAAAATTTCATAACATCAATTTCTCAAATCAACGTATAACTCTCTTTCTTTCTCATTCTGTCTCAAAAAATATAACCTTGAACATGAGATTGAATTTAGATTTAGAAACACCAAAAGAAAGAAGAGCGGAGGGCTACTGGGGCATAAGGGTGGGCTCTAGCTCAGTGAAGCCTATCTGGTGGCCACGCCTCTGTCCTATACCTAACCTTTTACTCAATCTGAGCTTAATCAACTCTGTGATCTCATTTCACAAGAGAAGTGGAATTTAGGGCAAGTAATCAGCTGCTTACTCCACTTTCTATCTATGTCATCTAGAGTAATCACTAAAACCAGTTTATACAATAGCTATCTCCAAAAGTTAGCTCTAAATACTGTGCATTAACTATCTCTTCTTTCTTGTACATAACTAATCTACTTATACTCCCGTGCAATACTTACTACTAAATAAGAGCCACTCTCTTCTCTCTCCTCTTTTCTCACTCTTCTACATAGGACAAAGCTAACGTGGACATACTAAGAATAAGCTAAAGTGACCTTATTGTACATGCCCTTAATCGTATCTTGCCATAAAGAATTAGAACTTGTTTGAGAAGACTAAAATCATGGCCCAACCATCTGGATATGCCAGAATTTTAATTCAATACCTCAGTCCATCCACATGAGTGGAAAGGGATTTTAGGCTTAGTCATTGCTTGGTTGTTTTTTTTTTTTGCTTAAAATAAAAAAAAAACTAAAGGCTAAATAAATAGGTTAATTTTTTACTATTTTTGAAAATCTATAAGGTTTCATATAACTAAAAGCCGAAAACCATCGTATAGATATTGTTTTTGGCTTATTGAAAATTGTTTTTATCAATGCCACTGGCTTTGGATAAAATTACATACATCTACTACGTATAAAAGAAGACAGTTTTTAAGTTGCTTAAAAACAAAAATAGACTTTTAAGTTTTAAGAAAAAAACCTAAACCCCACAAACAAACCGTCCAAATCATCCAGCACGGTGTGATCGGTTCGACCTACTGGCACACACAAACAACTTGTGATCTTTTCTCGGATTTCAACTGCGCAACAGGGTTCCAGCTTGCTGTTGGAAAATTAGGCATATTAATGATGAATTTATTCTGAAAATAAAATATAATGATAATGAAGATAGAACAGATGAAACAAATAAACTAGACAAGAGCAATATGTCAATTGCAATGTCTATCTCAACCATATTATTAGATAAACAAAATATAAATGCGGTTCGTATGTTATCGAGATGACACAGAGATGTAGCCGAACCGATATTAGATGTCATGAAGATCAAAAGGCAATGTAGGCGAAGCTGGTCAGTGAAGAAACCAGTGAGCAGTCGCGTGAAGACGCTTTCCAAAAACGTGATTCGCCCTCTCCCAGTGCAGGATCTCAAGGGAGGACATTTCGGAGACTTGCTCTCCCAACAGTCATGCATGCTGGTGAAGGGACGGGGAAGACGGAAGCAGCGTAGTATTGAGGGAAGGCAAAAGGTTTGAGAGATATATGATCTCATTCTCTCTGTGCATATGTGTGTGTGTGTGTATATATATATATATATATATATATATATATATATATATAGGAAAATGATTACATACTCCTGGGTGTACATACTCCCACCTTCAATATACCATTTAAATGATGTTGTTATACCTCTTTATCCTTTTGAATATACTCTAATACTAATTATAAAATACTCTAAAGTGAGTTTCATGAAAAATTTCATTAAAGTCCACCCTTTATAGCAATATTTGTTTATATATTCTTTTTACATATGGAAAAAGGTATGTAGTAAAAAAATAAAAGGTTATGATGAATTTTTTACAACCATGTTGCATTGGAGTATCTTAAAATTATTATTGGAGTATACCGAAAGTGATAAAGGAGTATAAAACGTTCATTTAAGTGGTATATTAGAGGTGGGAGTATGTACTGTGAGTATAAAAGGCTTCCTATATATATATATATATATATATATATATATATATATATATATATATATATATATATAACAGAGAGAGGATTGTGGAGCACGATATGAGTTGATTATGGATATCGCGTAAAATTCGCTCCATGATTCGAGTCGGTTACAGATTCATACGAGTAATTAATTTCACATAATGTAACCATGTTGACCACTTAGCCCCACGCTGCAAAAAACTGCAAAGAGAACTGCGCCTGTGTAATCCATCGGACTCGATTTTGCTGCACCATTCACGTGCATGTCGCGTACACGCGCCTCCTAGCGAGGCGAGCGAGCGCGGGCGCGTGTTATCTCCTTTCCCTCCTCATGCTCTAGCACGGTGGAGGGAACCTCACCTTATAAGGTGGTTTTCATCACCTCCACTAGTAATATATGACTATTGCATTTTTCATCTCTCTTCCACCTAATAAGCCTTTAGGATTTTTCAAGAATTATTTGTGAATTTAATAGGCCTAGCCTAAATAATTCCAACAATCCTCCACCAGATCCCATAGGTCTTTGTCTGTTTCTAAGTACTGTTTTTATATTAGATTCTGGTGATAATAGACTATGCCTTGAATTGCACCTAGACTTCTAGCTACATTCATTTGCAACTTGAACAATGGAGTATACCTTAAATTACAAATTTTGTGCAGACAAGTTTCACTTAAAGCCTTGATACTAGGCTGACGACAGTCTACCCCTCAGGTGGAGCGTATAAGTCATACTCATTGGTCTCTTCATGAGTTTCTTAGAGAGTACCCACGTCTCACTGAGTGTGACCAAAAGTCGGACTCATATAGGTGTGTTCTTTCAAAAATGCTCTGCGGGACAGCATCTTTGTTTGTGTAAAAATCGACAGAACATATTAAGGTCGTAGTCAACCTGCTTCACAGTTCTTAAGAGTACAACGTCTTTCACGGAGTGGGATGTAGAATGTACTCTTTTTCAGTTAATCCAACAGCTTGTTATTACTCAGGTACTAATTCACGGGATCTCCGATCACATAGTTTGGTTACCAATGTTGTTAACTAGTTCAATGCCCGTGCGTTGCTACGAAAAATAAAATTAGTAACAAAACATAAAGGTCAAGCAATAAAAGAAATTTGTGCTACAAGATCAAACATCTATTTTCCCGATTACAAAATTTTTTATAGTTTCTCCTCCGGTATGAATTAAAACCAAATAAATACAAAATAGGAGGGTAATACTTTTAAGTAACAAGATCTCATGGTTCATTTGAGAGGTAGTTATTAAGCACAAAAGAAAGATACTCTGAGAGTTATTATATCGTTGATTACATAAACAAGTGCATAAAGTAACATCGTAATTGTTTATCATTAAAATAATCTAATCTCGACACGATTAAGGATTTCCGTATAACCGGGAATGTTGTCTTTCGATTCATTCTCATTGTAGTTCAGTAGGTCCACGAGAAACTTCGCCCTCAACAGCTTCCCATCCTATACTTGCATTATTATGGACCATCATCAGAAAACATTAATTGTGCTACGGTAAGACAAAGTATAATAAATAAATAATAGTACTCACAGTGCAAATTGATGGTAATTTCATACCATCCCAAGAGCGCATGAAGTTGATTACAAAATATCCAGTGATGTCCCTACAAAAGAACACATAGTTACATGTATGTAGACAAACAAACTTGTTAAGTGTAATTTATAAGCAAGTTACGATCTTACTTTTTGGAACACATGTCGGTAATATCTGACGCCATACATAAATATCGTCATTCCACATAGGGTTGGCTACTTCCATGGCTAGCTTCACGTTATTGGCAATCTTATGTATTTTGTGAATGTAGTACATGGTAGGATGCTGAGCCTTAAACCAGGTCGGTATAGGCCGTGGGTCCAATATAGATACACTTCTATCTTTCATGTGTAGTATGAACAATGCGAAGTGACCGAGGAAAGAATAAGGCAATAGAATCTGCAAACAATTTATGTAAGGAAAACATAATGAATGATTCAAACAATTTTTGCGAACGATTGACAAAGAAACATAGCTTACCTTGTTACAATGTGAAATATCATACTCCATGTTAGGCCAACATTTAAATAATTTTGCCAATTGTTGAACATCAAGCTTGGAACGCCGACATGGTTCTCGACCGAAGTCAGACAACGACTGTTTTGTCAGATATACATACATATAATGTTATAATAAACACATAAAATAGGGTTACCACATATAAATGAAATAACTTACACAAAACTGCAGGTCCATGTAGTGCATTTTTTCATCTTGAAACAACAAGATATCGTTGCATGCGAGTATCCGCACAGCCATGTTGAAAGAAGCACTGTCCATTGGCTTGTTGACATGCAGTGTTTCTTGAAGTTTTCTGAGAGTTATAGAAATTGGGTAAGGCTTGGTGCTTCGAACCCACTCTTTCCTATGAAAATGTATATTCGGTTAGCTGTTGCAAAAACCTAACTCTGGGCTTTGGCGAATGAATGTGGAACTCTACGTGGGCAATAACACAGGATGAAAGTGATACCAAACGGTGCAAACCGTAGTTTGCTTGGAAAAATGATCGTCAATCTCAGTCTTCAGCTTAGGCCACTGGGATTATTCGAGAATATAATTGGAATATTTTGGAATATTAGATAGTGATATCTTGAATCCGATGCCGAATCAGAAACTAACTATTTGAAACCGATACCAAATCTGACAACTATCATCCAACACTACTAATCTAAATTCAATTCGAACAGATCTCATCGGTCGGTCGGTCGGCATCTATCCCATTCGATAGCAGCCCTACTCGACAAGCCATTTTGCACAAAAAGGAATAAAATTTAGTTTTTTTTTCTAATACTTGTGTCCACTACCCTGGCCCCGTGATTCTCTTATTACTTTCCTCTCCTTGAAATAGTATAAATAGACCGAACCTAGGTTAACACGATACAAAGGTGGCACAATGTGCTAATGGGCTATGTCTAAACTCGTCGGAGACGCTTCAGGCCAGCGTGGCACGACACAGCGGGTTGGCTGGGCTATGGTAGCATAGCATGGTCTATGCCTATGACCCATCATGCTTGTGCCTGGCCCAGCACAATACCCAGGTCTACTTAAAAATTGCCTTAGTAATCGAACAATTACCCCTCTCTATAGGAGATAAGTTAATCCGCGCAATTCTTTCCAAATCAAACGCCTGAGAAACGCCTGAAGGCAAGGAACCGTGGTCCTTCACGCCCTATTCTTGTCCAATGGGCAATGGCGAGAGAAGCAGATGAGAGCCGCGGGCAAATAGTCTCACACCTTCGCTCACGTCCCGTCATGGAATCGCCCCGCACCCATGGCGTGAGCACCGTGACCAAGCACTGAAGGTCTTGCTTGCCTTCTTCCTTGACAAAAGTGGTAAGTGGTGAGATCACCGCCAGTCTTTGCCTCGCTCAAACGCATCTCACCCCCAATTTGCTCTGCTCAAGCGTTGATACTTCAATTATGGATCGAACCGATATATTCCGCAGCGCATCTCCGAAGAGCTCGCTCGGCACTTCGATGCCGGCAACGGCGGAGCAAATTGAGTAGATATAGTTAGCACAGTATGCACAGTATGCATGTAGAGTTAGCACAGTATGCATGTTATCCTAATGAATGAAAGAAATTAACCCACCCAACGCAATGTACCAAATGCAAAACAGCGATAATATCCGCTAATAACACGGTTAACGTGCTCTGTTGTCATAGACATTTGTGACCACAGCGTGATGAAATAAGTTACTACCACTACATAGAAGTCACTCCACGTCAAATATATAAGCATAACACGTAGATCACTTAATGACACAGAAATTGATTCATTCACAAGCAATTATTCATGTGATCAAAATAATAAAAGATGTCCAGCATCTAGGTACATCATTTATCATATAAGCATCATCTATAATCGATTGGTAGTCCTAGTAACCACATGAGCTAGGTATTGCCACCTCCTTTCAATAAATCTTTTTATAAATGTGAGATCAAATGCTCCTGCCACCAGAGAGTGTCGAAAGCCTACAATAATAATTTAAAAAATGTATTAGTAAAAGAGGGTTGTAGTTTTCTTTTAATTGGAGCCTATTTTGTCTTAGTAAAAAAAATACTTACTTTGAAGTGCATGTTGTGTAGGAAGATCTGGGGCGAATGCTAGTTTCGTGTACTGTGTAGTTTCCACACAACCTATTTTTAAAAGCAACATATTATGAGTACCTTTTCTTTAATAGTATTTATTATTTTGTAGGTTAATGACTTAGTTACCGTATCTGTTGTCTTTTTTTAGCATAGTTGCTACAAGCACATGATTTTTGCCTTAGCCTTTGACCAACTGAGCATATGTCGGGTTAAATGCTCATCCCATACTTGAACAACTAACAGGTTAAACCTACAATTAAACATAAGAAATATTTTAAATATTATGCGCCAATTAGTTTTAATCAATCTATACTTTTTAAAACATACTATAGATTTACCTTGTGTCTAGAAGAGTGACCTCTCTGTTCGGTATACGGCGTGGAAAGGTTTCGTAGTACTCAAGATCACCAAGATGAATGACTACTCCAACTACATCTGTATGAAATATTGTATGTTTAAATTTTGCCATGAAAATATCATTTGATATTTTATTTGCTACCAAGAAATTTTGAACCATACCTACAAATGTTTTGTTCGGACGTCCATAAACATCTTCAAATGACATGAAATGCTTTGGGTAGACCGGAAAATCAACTACTACCGTAGAGGGTTCAACTGTTGTGCGGTTCATTAGCAAGCACTCATAAGAGTTTCGGATGCTCCGAAACTCAACTTCCTCGCAGTTGGGCTGGAATTGCACACGATAAATGATATACTTATGGCCTTCATGGAGTGCTAAGTTAAACCTATGGACATTTCTCTCCCTGACAATAGCTTCTATTTTGGAACCCTTTTAAGTTTAAAATAAATGATGTTAGTTAGCAGATAAAATAATTTTTTATGGATTGAATTACTGTTGAACTTATAGTCTCATCTATTAAGATAAATCGAAGCAAATCGCCGTTATCTTCAATCGGAAATTTAACATCTACTAACACACAAATGTTCCAAGACCTGTATATATCCCCAAATTCAATGTTGTCGAACTCCTTGAATCTAAAAAAAGCATATTTAAACATTTGATCTACTTTTAATTATACGAAAGAAATAGTCAAGTAAAACTCACTCAGGCACCGCAGGGCTTTCAGGAAACAACGCGTACGTTCTCTTTCGTGTTGCATTAATTGGTGCCATCGAACTGACATAGACATTCAGATGTTACAAAATACTTAAAAAATATTTTATTTTAATGGTGGCAGGAGCATTTTCACGTTCAGTATTTCACATTGTAACTACAATTTATCCATTCATTTGAAGATGAGAGGACTTTAGATGAGAGAGAATTTATATGCAGGCCATGCTGCTCACACTATCAGGATTTGGCTAAACAACAGTCAACAATAAGAGAAAGAGGATAACCAACAGTCAACAATCGGCTAGCATTGGGGCCACAGTTTTGAATCATCACCTTTGTGTTTCTCAAGCCCAAGCTCAAGTTCAAGAGCAAACCCCTATTGTTGATGCTCAATTGATTGTTGTTAATGGCGAGTCAGAAAGAATTAGTAAAGTTCATATTCCTATTGATAAAATTTCTCTTGTAGGTAGCAAGATTATACATGTGCAACTTTTCTTTATATTTTCTATTTAGTTCAAAAGAGATATATATTTTTTGTGTTCATGAAGTTTTTTAGGGTGTGTAACATTAATTTCTATTGATTTTGTTTTGTTTTTATGCTAAGGGGAATGATGCCTGTCATAGTACTGAAGGATATTTTGATTTTGTATTTAGTGCAGAAGGGATTTTGTATTTTTCTGTGTATGAAGTTTTGGGTTGTCTAACACTAATTTATATTGATTTTGTTTGCTTTTGTTTTAAGCAAATCACGCCTGACGTAATAGTGAAGGATACTGGGAATGGATGTGCCCGTGCTTCAATTGAACAAGTCATGCTTGATATGCAAGGTAAAAATTATTGCACAATCATTTGTTTATTATTTATTCATTTCTTTTTTTTTGTTCTGGAAGGGATTGTCGGCAGAATAAGCATGTCCCCTTTTTTTGTGTTTATAGATGGATCCAATTCTAAAGGCTTTGAACAATTGAATAATCTTAATGGAGATAACAAGGAAAGAAAGGACGATTGCTTGTCTGCACTAAAGGTGTGTTGGTTTAGTCTTATTACTTTAAATAAGTTGTTTCATATGATTTGTTGATGGCATTTTGTTTCATCTCAACTTTTGTTTTTTGTTCTTATTTTTAGAGTTCCGGCATCAATAAAGCAATCACTGATAAAAACCTTAGAGCCATACAATAAAGTTAACGTCCAAGGTCCTATTGATGAATCTAAACAATGTGTTTTTAATGGTGGATCAGGAGGAGTAAGTAAAGGTCAATTTCATGTCAATCAAGTTTGTACTTTGGATGACAAGGTAATGCATGTGCCACTTTGTTTAGCTTCCAAGGTAATGCATGGATGACAAGGTAATACGAAGGGAAAGACAGGGCAAAAAGTAAGTGTACTACAGAATGTAAGTAGCCAGGGACAAGACATACCTGGAAAGGAGACTTAGGATATGCAGCTAACGATTTTGCAGTAGGAGAAATTGCAACAGCCTGTTGATCAAACAAAAAACATACATTTTCACATTACAAGCCCACACCTTCCAATATACATCATTTCAACTATGTTATTATATCCATGCAAACTCTTCCTGCTAAATTACTGTGACAGTGATACAAAGAACAATACACAGAAACTATAGATTAATACAATAATAACTGTATATGAACTACGATGAATTCATATACAGATTAGATATTCAGTTGAACTTTTAAGCTTGCCATTGTTCTACTGACCTTTAGCTTGGGCTTCAGAGATTCAACTGCAGCCCTTGAGCTGCTATTGGCGGCTTGCTGAAATTTTAAGGTCCTGAGAAGCTTCTTGGTCAACTGAAGCTACAGCA